>CM035838.1:312774067-314251019 GCA_020510985.1 Pholidichthys leucotaenia | reverse complement strand
CTTATTCTAGCAGCCATGTCTCAGTGTGAATCACTTTCTTTCATATGCGCCGACTCCTCACGAACCTGTCTAAATATTTTCATAAAACATGTATGTAGCATTTTTTTTTCTTAAAGTTTTTTATATGAATGTGACCAAGTGGATGGGCCAAGCCCAACTGGTGGTTTGAACTCACAACCTCCAGCTCCAGAATCCAGTACGCTACCTGTGTCGCCAAGAGGGTCAAACCACTTGACAAGCCAAGGATAATTGAATGTACAGACGTGGACAAAATTGTTGGTACCCCTCTGTTAATGAAAGAAAAACCCACAATGGTCACAGAAATAACTTGAATCTGACAAAAGTGGTAATAAATAAAAATTCTATGAAAATTAACCAATGAAAATCAGACAATGCTTTTGAATTGAGATTCAACAGAATTATTTTAAAAAACAAACTCATGAAACAGGCCTAGACAAAAATGATGGTACCTGCGGCGGCATGAAATAAAGCGGCGTTGTTGGAGGTTTTAAGTAGAGTTTTATTATCATACCACTGTCATGAGCTCCTCTCCCGGCGCCGTGCGTGCGCGCCGGGAGCGAGCCCTCGGCTCTCAGAGAAGGAGAGGAGAGGCACGTGTGTGTGTCTCCAGTTACAGGATCAGAGTGAGAGAGAGCATGGATTTCAGTCAGCTTAAATACCAGTTACAAACAATGCATGAAAGGCATTCACAGCAGGGAGTATGGCATTTGCATTTGAGAGGCATACATCACAATAGGCAGATTTGCTAGACTGTGCTCTAGGTGCAGAACAAAGGGGTTAACAGGCACATCTACATATTGATCTGAGTCTCTAGGTCACCGTAAGGACAGGACGCATGAACACAATACACGAAAGGTGACATTATCACAGTAGTGTAGCGGAAAAAACCAGGAGTAGCGAGTTGTCTGTCCTTAGTCTGTTTGTGGGGGTTTTCCCAAACCGCCACAGCTCCCCCCCCAGAGGGCTCGGCAGGTGGTCGAGACCTCGATAGTGCAGCTTGGGCAGCGAGCAGGGAAAAGCTCTGTGCAGGAAGGGGTGGAGGGGGGTGGGGGTAATAAAAGCCGGCCGGAGACGATGAAAACGTCCAGGCCGCGCAAAAATTGCTTGTGGGTCCGCGATGTCGAAGGGCTGGTCCCGTTGAACGTGCAGAGGTCCACAAGAAGAAAAATTAGTCACTGGCTCCTCTCGCGATTAAGTCCTGCAAGGATTAATAGCGGCCATGAAGAAAAGACGAGGCTGCGTGGCGGCTGTGATGAGGGCAGAGGGACTGGCGTGTTGACTTAAGGTTCAGGCGTAACCCTAAAGCCTCGGGAACCGCAGACAGCTGAATTCCCCTTGTGTGCCGTGGCTAAGACCATAAAATCCAGTGAGCAAGCTGCGTGCCTCAGGTGAACGAGCAAGCCTGAAGGGCCAGTGCGCAGCGGAAGGAAGGCGGTCAGAAAAGCCGTATTTGTCCCGTGCGTGGTGTGCGCCGTCCTCGTAACTCCCCGGTGCGTGTGCCGGGGTCCCGTGCGTGGGTGGGCCGCTGGAGAGGAGAACCAGGGTCAGGGAGCTTGCTGGAGATCATCCCTGTTGTCTGTTGCGTCGTTCGGTCGTGGTGCGTTGGAGCGGTGCGAGGAAAGTAGACGCTCTTGTCCCTCGCTCGGTCATGGTGCGTTCAGGTCCACGTGTGCTCCGTCGGCCATGGGAGTCGCCGTCGCGGAGAAAGGACGAGGTACATGCGCTCTCGAGTGGAGGAGCTGTGAGCGCGGCCGGTCCAGCGTGGATGTGCCGATCTAGGCGTGCAGATCTCACCATGAAACGTTGCTCAGCTTTCCCGGTCGTGGGTGGTCTCCGGAGAGTTTCACCTGGAAACTCTGCGTCAAAATCTCCCTGAAGCAGAAGGGAGCTGTTGCGTTCGCTTGTCGTCGGAGAATCACCGCCGGGTGTTGCGTTCGCTGGCAGTGTGTTCGTTTCAGCATCAGGTCACCAGTGCGGCGGCATGAAATAAAGCGGCGTTGTTGGAGGTTTTAAGTAGAGTTTTATTATCATACCACTGTCACGAGCTCCTCTCCCGGCGCCGTGCGTGCGCGCCGGGAGCGAGCCCTCGGCTCTCAGAGAAGGAGAGGAGAGGCACGTGTGTGTGTCTCCAGTTACAGGATCAGAGTGAGAGAGAGCATGGATTTCAGTCAGCTTAAATACCAGTTACAAACAATGCATGAAAGGCATTCACAGCAGGGAGTATGGCATTTGCATTTGAGAGGCATACATCACAATAGGCAGATTTGCTAGACTGTGCTCTAGGTGCAGAACAAAGGGGTTAACAGGCACATCTACATATTGATCTGAGTCTCTAGGTCACCGTAAGGACAGGACGCATGAACACAATACACGAAAGGTGACATTATCACAGTAGTGTAGCGGAAAAAACCAGGAGTAGCGAGTTGTCTGTCCTTAGTCTGTTTGTGGGGGTTTTCCCAAACCGCCACAGTACCTCTAGAAAAGATTGAAAATAATGTGATCATAGGGACATGTTCAACCAAGATGTGTCCTCTAATTAACATCACAGGTGTCTACAAACTTGTAATCAGTCGGCCTATTTAAAGGGTGACAAGTAGTCACTGTGCTGTTTGTTGACATGGTGTGTACCACACTAAACATAGACCAGAGGAAGCAAAGGAGAGAGTTGTCTTAGGAGATTAGAAAGAAAATTATAAACAAGCATGTTAAAGGTACAGTAAAGGCTATAAGACCATCTCCAAGCAGCTTAATGTTCCTGTGACTACAGTTGCACATATTATTCAGAAATTTAAGATCCATGGGACCGTAGCCAACCTCCCTGGACGTGGCCGCAGGAGGAGACGGATAATACAAATGGTAACAAAAGAGCCCAGAACAACCTCTAAACACAATCAAGGTGAACTCCAAGGTCAAGGTACATCAGTGTCAGATCGCACCATCCGTCGTCGTTTGAGCCAAAGTGGACTTCATGGGAGACGACCAAGGAGGACACCACTGTTGAAAACAAATCATAAAAAGCCAGACTGGAATTTGCCAAACTGCATGTTGACAAGCCACAAAGCTTCTGGGAGAATGTCCTATGGACAGACGAGACAGAATTGGAACTTTTTGGCAAGGCACATCAGCTCTATGTTCACAGACGCAGAAATGAAGCATATCAAGAACACTGTCCCTACTGTGAAACATGGAGGAGGTTCTGTTATGTTCTGGGGCTGCTTTGCTGCAAATGGCACAGGGTGTCTTGAATCTGTGCAGGGTACAATGAAATCAAGACTATCAAGGTATTCTAGAGAGAAATGTGCTGCCCAGTGTCAGACAGCTTGGTCTAAGTCGCAGGTCATGGGTCTTGCAACAGGATAATGACCCAAAACACACAGCTAAAAACACCCAAGAATGGCTAAGAGCGAAACATTGGACTATTCTAAAGTGACCTTCTATGAGCCCTGATCTAAATCCTATTGAACATCTGTGGAAGGAGCTGAAACATGCCGTCTGGAGAAGGTACCCTTCAAACCTGAGACAACTGGAGCAGTTTGCTCATGAGGAGTGGGCCAAAATACCTGCTGAGAGGTGCAAAAGTCTCACTGACAGTTACAAAAATCGTTTGATTGCAGTGATTGCCTCAAAAGGTTGTGCAACAAAATATTAAATTAAGGGTACCATCATTTTTGTCCAGGCCTGTTTCATGAGTTTGTTTTTTAAAATAATTCTGTTGAACCACAATTCAAAAGCATTGTCTGATTTTCATTGGTTTATTTTCATAGAATTTTTATTTATTACCACTTTTGTCAGATTGAAGTTATTTCTGTGACCATTGTGGGTTTTTCTTTCATTAACAGAGGGGTACCAACAATTTTGTTCACGGTTGTATAACAATTTAATTATCCTTGTATCATTTCTAAACATTATCAAGTTCAAAGTGTTACTGACCTTAAACTGAAGAATCTCCAGATTTCACAGAAGCTTCCCTGCCAAGAGGCAAATTATGAAACTTTTGGCTTTTCATACAGCTACACACAACCTCACTCACTCCTATGAGGAGTGTAGGTCAGGTTGTCGGGTATATATTCTTCTGTGGGTTTAGGGCATATACAATCTATGGTTTAGGGTCATAGAACATGTGCTTAACAGTGCATTAAAAAAAGTTGCGTCAAACTTTGGTTATAGCAACTTCTACATAATTAAACCCCATTTCCATTAGCAGGAACCATCTGAGGGGGCCAGGAACTGCTTAAGGGCTGTTCCTGTATTTAGCCCCATCACCCATCGTCTCCATTATGGGGGGTAGGAACCATGAGGATTTGTTTGTGACATAATTGATAGTTTCAGCTTGACGCAGCGTGGCAAAGTAAAATATGTTCAAATCATACAGAAATGATTATCAATACCGCCAGGATTTTGCTATTGTGTCAGTTCACACGAAATCAGTGTGACTATTGCAACTTTCTCCAATCACTGCAACTTTCCTGCAATTTTGGTCAATCCTTGTCAACTTCCGCCAATTTCACCAATCAGATTTATCCCCGAGGGGCGCTCAAACGCTCAGTCTAACCAATGAAATGCGTCGCTGCACTGCGTTCTGTTCCGTGTTTACAGTGAGCATTAACGGAACACATCAGCAAAAACAGTGTGAGATTTAAAAAAAAAAAAAAAACTCACCCGTGAGGTTTCCAATATCATCCCTTCCGTCTCCCCCAGCCTGCTGGCGGACGTCTCACCATGTCTCCGTCCTGACCGTGTGTATGAAGCGCTGCGTTTGTGTTGAAAAACGTCTGCCTGCCTTAAAAGCACCCCATCGTGGAAGCGCATGTGAGGAGACTCCCATAAAACCACAAACAAAACGAGCAAATCTAACACTACAACCAGTGTTTGAACATTTTACACATCTTTAGAGGTAAAATTATTACTACATCTTGTCAATGAGCTTTAAAATTGTGAATCTCCGGTCTGGAAACAAACGCCCCCCGTAAAGGAAAGACGAGTGTCTGATAAGGTGTGCAGCAGATAGACAGAAGTTAGGAACTTTTTTTTTTTTCTTCAGAAAAACAGACTCCAATAGACAATACAGAGCGACAGAATAAATTATTTTTTCCTCTCTGCTCGGTACAGTGATGATTCAAATGAAGGTGCTGCCAATAATTTCCAAATCTATACTCTTTAACATGCATTCGATGCATTTTAGCTGTTGTAATGGATATTGTGTTGAAGTCTGTATTTGCTGTTGCACACAAGTTTTTCTGTGTAGAAGTTTATGCTTAATTTACAAATCAGTTTCATAGGAAATGTTTGACAATCCTTTGCTTTTCTTGTATATCACTGCAGTAAACTGGAAAATCTGCTGTAAAATTTGTAATTCTTCTCACTTTTACTGCAAAAAACCTCTCAAAACATCCAAACTTTTTAAAAAGCTCTCATGAATTCAGGCTTTTTGGGCCGCAACAAAAAAAAAATTAAAAAAATCCCACGAAATCCTGGAGAGACTGGATTATGCACAAAATAAAGAGTTCACGGGACCAACCTGGTGACCAGCCATTGTCTAGTAATTGCAGAAAGGCACCGATCGATTAAACAGCAAAAACGGTGTGAGGAGCACCACTGGCGATTCCACCTCCAGCTGGTTGACTGTGTGGACTCGCGCTCTGGCTACAAACAGCCCAAGCCGCTGGTCCTGGGAGTTGATTTGCCACTGTATTCCTGCTACTCTGATGCATGTATCACTAGACTACTGCATATTTTCCCCTGCTCCCCAACTCCTGGCTGCCTGTGTCACTACTGTAATTTACTTCTGTCTACAACCCCAAAGTGTAACAAGAATGCCCAGACTGGTCTAGGGAAGCCTGATAACTGGGCTTTTAGTGAAGGGAGGGTCCACTCTCACTTCACTCGCCATAGTAGTGGCAAGGTTAATCAGATTCACCAGGCAGTCACCCAATAAATTCATCTGCAATTGTTTATTTTCCCCATGAACATCGCTGCAGTTTCATTCACTGTACACTGCAAAATGCAAAATTAAACCTTACCGTTCAAATTTTTTTTAGTGCTCTACTTTAAAAACAAAAAAACCCAACATGGTGACCCTGGGTTCATCAGCTCTTTATTAAAATGATTTTGCAAATCTTACAAACAGATATAATTTGAAAAAATGAATCAAGAATAATCAAAACAGCCAATAATTGTCACAATAAAACAATTTGGTCAAAACTGACAAAAATAAATCGAGAAGAGACTTAAATGAAACACCTTGAAGAATCTTGAGGAAAAAAAACTTAAGAGGTAATCCAATTACATTTAATAGTGCAGAGCAGTCGATGATGCAGAAAACAGCCAATTTAGAGATCAAATGTGAGCATGCAATCATACCAAATTGGTAATAATGAAACATGAAAGCTAAACGAGACACTTTATGCTCCCCAGGGTCCGATATCAGTTTTGGTGGGAAATTAAAGGCCAAGTCAACTACACCATGAGAATACTATTAACAGAAGTGGAGGAGAGGAGCCGTCTCAGTATTCATCTCCTGTTGTTTCCATCTTATAGCCGTTTTCTCCAGATGCGTAGCCATCAGCCAGTGGGACAGATTGCTGGTCCATCATCCCATCCTGACTGTACTCCTCCATCTGAGGCTGTGCTCCTCCATCATCCTCGTTTCCCAGCTCATCTTGAGGGCCCATTTCATCTCGTGAGGAGCTATGGCGCTCCTCTCTCCTGTCCTCTCGGTCCCTGTCCCCACGGGTCCGCTTGTGCTCCCTGTCTCTGTCCCGGTCTCCTCTACGCCTGTCTCTGTCCCTGTGGCTACGTTTCCTGTCCCTATCCCTGTCCCTCTCCCTGCGATCCTCGGTGCCCTCCCCCACTTCTCCCTCATTCTCTTCCTGCAGCCGCTCGCCCCCTTCGGTAGCACCGTCTCCCTGGCCGACCTCTTCCCCGTCCACACCTTTGCCTCTGTCCCTGTCCCTCTTACGGTCCCGGCTCCTGCTCCTCCTTTTTCGATCACGACTTCTCTCCCTACTCCTGCTGTCATTCCCTGCCCCGCCGCGGTCCCTCTCTCGCTCTCGGCGGCGGCTACTGGGGTTGTCATCTGCCGCAGCACCCTGTCTTTCCCTCTCCCTCTCTCGGGAGTGTCGACGACGTTCACGAGATCGTGTCCTCCTGCGGTCTCTGTCCTTGTCCCGATCCCGGTCCCTGCTTCGATCTCTCCGGTCACGATCACTGTAAAGACCAAAGGAAGAGTGTGCTACCACACTGCATACACATCTGCACCAAAAGAAGAGACTTCTCTGAAGTACTCACCCTCCCAGCGGGCGGTCATCATAGCGTGATGCATCATCTCGACCAGAATGCTTGATGTTGACATCGGCGCCACCTCTCCTTGTACCGCCCAGTCCTCCTCCTAGAAAGTGAAGTTAGATGGGATGACAGATGTGAAACAAGCTGCTATTGGCAGCTCTACAAAAGCTGACAAGTGCTGTGGAAGGGGAGTAGGCCAGGACTGGGAAGGGATGGGGAGCTGCAGGAGGAGGGCAGATTTTCCTGGTTTCTCAGATATCCACATAGCTGTAATTGTCAGTAAGAATAGATGGGCAATGAGGTAATCAGCAAAACCCTCCATATCCAAAGCTAACAACAACTAACCTAGCCTGCGTGGATGCCATCCTTTGACAGTGCGACCTCGTTCCACGTCCACCAGCACCCTTCTGCCATCAATCTTCTTCCCATCTGCATGCTTATAGGCAGCTAGAGAAGAGGAATGGGGAGAGAAAAGACAGATATGATGTCAGAGTTTGGCTTCATCAATTTGGACAAGGAAACAAACAATGCATTATCATACTGACCAGGAGCAGGCGAGGCCGACATGGCTGCTCTCTGGGCAAAAGCCGAAGGATAATGGGAGTAGACTTCCTTCCACCCGGTGACTGATACATTACACCTAACTGGATCATTTAAGCACACAGGGTCCAGTAGTCTACACTCAATAATGGCCGAGTAAAGGTAGCCACTGGTTGTCTAAGGGCCCGTCCACACCAAGAACTATAACGGTACTTATTAACTATAGTGATAACCATGTGAGCATTTACATTTATGAACAATAACATTCTGTAAACGAAGTGCATTCAAAGTTAACAGGTTCTAATAATTATGAATTGTGTATTAACACCACTCTCATGAGCGACATGAGCTGCACTGTATTGAGAAAAAAAAATAGAGCCTTAAAAAGGATTTTATTGCTGCTGTACATTGTGCAGAGGAGAAAAGGGTTCCTCAGACCCACAGCCAGGTAGAATGCAACTGGCACTGCACTCTGCTATTAAACATGTTCATGTCTGTTTTATTACACCATACACACTACCGTTCAAAAGTTTGGGGTCACTTAGAAATTTCCTTATTTTTGAAAGAAAAGCACTTTTTTTCAACGAAGATAACTTTAAACTAATCAGAAATACACTCTATACATTGCTAATGTGGTAAATGACTATTCTAGCTGCAAATGTCTGGTTTTTGGTGCAATATCTACATAGGTGTATAGAGGCCCATTTCCAGCAACTATCACTCCAGTGTTCTAATGGTACAATGTGTTTGCTCATTGCGTCAGAAGGCTAATGGAGGATTAGAAAACCCTTGTGCAATCATGTTAGGTCTGCAATGCTGTAATTGCTGCAAATGGAGGATTCTTTGACGAAAGCAAAGTTTGAAGGAAAAAATTATTATTTCAAATACAAATCATTATTTCTAACCTTTACAATGTCTTGACTATATTTTCTATTCATTTTACAACTCATGGTGGTAAAAAAGTGTGACTTTTCATGGAAAACACAAAATAATTGTCTGGGTGACCCCAAACTTTTGAACGGTAGTGTGTGTGTGTGTGTGTGTGTATGTATATATATATATATATATTTTTTACACTTCTTGGTGACCGGGAGGGTGGCGCGGTGGTGGAGTGGTTAGCACTGCGGCAGCACAGCAACTCACCCTTCGCTGGGGGATCCTGGGTTCGATCCCAGCCCCCGACCAACAGTGATCTGTGTGGAGTTTGCATGTTCTCCCCGTGTCTGCGTGGGTTTACTCCAGGATTTCTCCGGTTTCGTCCCACATGCCAAAAACATGCAAGTTAGGTTAATTGGCATCAAACTGGGGATTCTAAATTGTCCTTAGGTATGACTGTGAGAGTGAATGGTTGTCTGTCTCTGTGTTGACCCTGTGATGGACTGGCAATCTGTCCAGGGTGTACCCTCCCTCTCGCCCAAAGATGCTGGGATAGGCTCCAGCCCCCCCGCGACCCAAAAAGGATTAAGCGGAAGAAGATGAATGAATGAATGAATGTCCGTTTTATTACACCAGAACAAAACAAGTCAGCCATGCAGTCCATGCAGGCTGCACTGATGTTAAAATAATTTAACTTCTGTCTAATGATCTTCTACTGCCCAGTAAAATATTTGCCTGGATTTATACTTTAATTCATGTCTGACTTAATGCCAGGTAGTACACACTTAAGATCAGCTAGGATCACACCCATACCAAAGGTTCAGAGCACGGACCGCACAGCCTCGGGACTTTCCCAAAGCATCATTTATTCCAGTTCTGCTTTCTGAGGTGGCTAGATATATTCTGATTGGCTGTCAGTATTTCTACAGATCATCCAATTGCTCTGAAAGAGATCCACACAATGCCACTTGCCGCTGTTGTTATTGCTGTAGTGTGGACTCTGCCATCCACTTGAATATGAACAAGGGCAGAGGAAGAGATTGGTTTCAAATTTAAATCAGATGAATTTTTAGGACAATTTCAACAAGTGAAAATTGTGAAAAATCAATTTCACCCTTTAGTAGTGTAAATACCGTAGCCTCCAGCTCTAAGCCCCTCCACTATACGTCTCCCGACACTGTCAGGGTACTTTCATTTATTTTACAAAAACTAAGAAGATGGTTTTGCTAAATCAACTTTAAGATGATTGAGGAACCCTTTATTATAAGCTTATTTTATAAAACTATGATGGCACTTTTTTAATGTAAAATTTGTGGATTCCTCAAGGACCAAACCTTTATTTAACCCTTTCACTACCAATGTCCCAGAAAATATTGCAGTAGGATACCACTGGGACAAATCATCCTGATTAAATCTTATACCAGTGGATTACTTGTCCTGGGGGGGAAAAAAATAGCATTTTGGGGCATCATAATATCCAAAATTAACAGATTACACTTTAAAAAAAATATTCTGGTAGTGAAAAGGTTAAAAGAAAAAAGGTTCAGTTAAAGTCAGGCTTGCACTTTATTCCCTATAGGCAATCATGCTTGTTTCAAATCATTTAAAAAATGTATTTGAAACACTTCCTTGTCGTATGCAAATTAAAAAAAAAAGAGGAAAAAATTAAATTGCATGTGAAGGGGGAGGGATTATATTTTTAGGCCATATTGCCCAGGCACAGTTTGTATACATTTATAGTTTTCATGATAGTTCTTGGTGTGGAGTAGTGCTGCAACGATTAGTCGACTAATTGGCCGTCAGAAAATTAATCGACACCTAATTTGGTATTCGACTAAGCGCCTGTCTGCCCCTTTGCAGGAAAAAATTAAGTTGTTTTTGGTTCTAAAATGTGGAAAAATTGCTACCTTTTCTTGTTTTTGCATTATAAATGAAATAAATTTTGGTTTTGTAATGTCTGTTTGACAATAATAATAATGGATTAGATTTATATGGCGCTTCACATGTCAAGTGACATCTCAAAGCGCTTACAGTGAGTCCATTATTCATTCACTCCAGACAGACATTGACAGTGGTAAGCTACCTCTGTAGCCACAGCTGCCCTGGGACAGACTGATGGAAACGTGGCTGCCAATCTGCGCCAACGGCCTCTCCGACAACTACCGAACAATTATAAACATTCATACGCAGTGTCATGAACACTGGAGGCAAGGTGGGTAAAGTGTCTTGCCCAGGGACACAACGGCAGGGAAGCTGGGGAGAGCAGGATTCGAACCACCAACCCTCTGGTTATTGGACAACCCGCTCTACCTCCTGAGCCGCTGCTGCCCACATTTCCCTCCTCCGTTCCATTTTTTGCTGAGCACCAAGCTGGACGGCAGGAAGTTCCATTTTTATTTGGTCTTTGGCATGACCCGGCCGGGACTTGAACCCCAATCTCCCGGTTGTGGGGTGGATGTGCTACCTCTAGGCCACCACTCCGGACAAGCCAAGACATTTCATGAGCTCACCTTGAGCTCTGAGATATTGTGATGGACATTTATTTTATAACTATTTAACAGACCAAGTGATGAGTCGATAACAAAAATAATAATCAGTTGCAGTCCTAGCGTGATGGGCCCTTAAAGGGATTTAACCTCAAGTTTACCTCCTCACTTATTTAGCCACAGAATTTTTTCTTAAAATTTATTACTATCAGAAAGGCTTGGTGAACTTTCAGTGCGAGTAATATTTCAGGATGCCTCCAGGGGTTTTCAGGTGACATTTAAGAACTTTTTGTACAGTAAAAATTTATTGTAAATGGCCAGACTGCCAAAGAATGAATATTATGGTAAAAATCAACATAGATGCTACGCTATAAAAAAAGGTTTTCTTACCAAGGACTTCGATTAGATTTTAATACTCAAAATGCTAACTGTATTTTGTTTTAAATTTGAGAAAACTAAATTCAAAAAAGGTAACTTGAAATCGGTTCCCTTTTTTTTTTTAAAATCACAAAAGCATATTTACAACTGTAGTATTCACCACACTTAATTATAATAAATGTATATTGGAAAACATTTGAAAGGCTACATTTAAAACATTACTATACTTATTTGTTGCCATTAAAGAATGAGAAAAAGAGGATGCCTGTAAAAGAAATGTAATAACTTCATGAAATTTTATACTTTAAGGCTGCGTGTCCACCTAACGCGTTTTTTGTCCCCTGACCGCCCTGAATGTATTTTTTTCAGTGTTTGTGCAATGCACTCTGCGGGAAAAAAAAAAAAAGGTCTGCCCTGTATCGCAGCAACAGCTTGTCACTCAGCTCAGCACTTCTGCTTTTCCTATGGTCAGACTTTCTACTTATTTTTTAATAACAGTAACAGTGGACAAGAAATGTATTCTCGCATTGGTAGCAGCTCTGGATGCAAAATATGACAACACGGAAAGCAAGAGTCCGAGTACAGACTGACCCGCCGTCCTATGTCCCGCCCTTCCTTAATTCTGATTGGCTGCTTAGAAAGATCTGACATTGACGAGCTCAGCTGCACTCTGAAAAGTTGAAATTTTTTCAACTCTGAGTGCCGCGACAAAAAGTGGCCACTGCTGAGAGTGTTTCAGCACTGTAGACACTGAATTACATAGAGAATGAATAGAAAACAATCGCCCACAGCTGAAAAAAAAAAGTTTGGTGGACACACAGCCTTAAGGTTTGATTTTGACAATGAAACTCAACATTTTAATACTTATTCAGCGGGTTCGTCTGTTTGCGCTGAAGCTTCCTCAGGATCACAGCCTGATACGACGCAGTGGTGCGCTCTGCTCTCAAACTCATTCATGCTGGTGTGTTGCAACTCACTGGACAAGAACAAGTTTGGTGTGCTGTCCAGGCATGCTGTGCTGAAGTTGAAATAATCTAATTTCAGTGCAATCATCTCCTGCTCAGCTTGATGTTAGGCAGTCCACAATACAACAGAGCCGCAGGTCAGCAGCCAGGAGACTTTGCTGATGCACTGTCATTTACATATATAGTTTTTGTGTACAGCCAATTATGCCAGACCTTGAAGACATCCAGGAATTAATATTGGCAAGTTCTAGTGAAAAACAGACTTTCGAGAAAAAAAAAAAAAAAAAATCTGTGTGACTGTGCTGTACAAAACATAGATGCTGTGTAATTTTTTTTGGTCAGTCCACAGGAAATTCCCATGCAAATAGAGCTTAAGAGTGGCTTTAGTATTTCACAAAATCTTAAAGTGAGTTATATGATGGACAAAAGAATGTTCAGCATGTTTTCCATTCTGGTGTACATTGAGACTTTACCTCACACCTTATCACCTTACAGACAACATTTACCCAATCCCATCTTGTAGGATGGAAGCACTTTGTAAGATCCAGACAGCCCATCCTGAATCCTACACTGACTCGATAAGGTGATGGTCCACAGTGAAGCATTCATATCACAGAAGAGGGCCTTACCAAAACCCATCAGTCAGAGAATAAAGTCTGAGGGCCTTACCAAGCTCCCTCACTAAACTGTACCATTGATGATCTTACCACTGGCTCTCACTGAAGAACCATATGCAAGTCTCTGCTCCGATCTTACCAAAACACCTCTGAACAAGAATGCTCTGACAATACAACTAATCGGGGGCCTTACCATAACCCCTCCACTCCATGTTCACCAAGTGTGACAACAAGCAATCTAATGATAGGGCCTTACCAAATCCCCACCAATCAACCAGTATGTACCAATATAAAAAGAAGGTGGGGGAAAACAAAACAAAATAAAACAAAAAACAAGAACAGTCCCCCCAAAACCCTACAAATCAAACAGAAAACAACAATAACAAAAACAAACACTAAGAATTGAGTAGAGTCATGTTCCTAACACTTGCATGCCTTGGAATGTGGCGTTATTAGATGTCTGGTCACTAACTTGTGTGCTGGCACGTAATAAGCTTCAACTGTGGGAACTAATATTTTGAAATCTCCACTGTACTGCCAAGTTACTTCGTAAAGCTAATGTGATGAAGTTCTACTTAAATATGTATGAAGAGGCTACTTAAGAGAATTACCAAGAAGGTTCCCCTCATCTCCCCTTTCTATTAAAGCCAGCTCACACCTTCATTTGCTCTCCAAAATCACACTGTGACCATAGGAAACTCCTGTTCAGTGTGTGCAGCATACAGGCCAATAGGCTTCAAAACAATTCGATGCACAAGGTTTTTTTTTTTTTTGCCAGGGTAACAAGTGTTTCTCTTAAGGTCTGCTCAGACCAAACACAATCATTTGGAAAGTTAATGAAAAATACATGAATACAGGTAAATTTGCTCATTTGCATCCAAGGGAGTTGGTCACGACAGCCAATTGGCCTTGAGATTCCATTGCCACTGGAGTAAAAGTATTAACACTGGAGAGTAAACTAGTTCGAAAATAACTCCCCTGCAGACAAGGTGACTGGGAACTCTGCAGCTGAAATGGAGTGTCAGTAGGGCTGTGCGATATGACGATATACAGTACACTACTCACAAAAAGTTAGGGATATTCAGCTTTTGGGTGAAATTTCGTGATGCCCCTAAAATGCACTATAACCTTTACAGGTGAACTTAATTTGAGGTTTTCTAACCTTTTGAATGCACATGTCCAACTGTTGAACGTTTCAGCACTTTTTGTGTAACTTGTTCTCTAACAAGGTACCCAACAGCAAAATTCACAACAGGTGTTTGATCCATGAATTGATCAATAAATTTTCTGGTTCAATTAGAATTGGTATTTAAACCATCCTCTTCATCATGCTGTTCACATTTTGACATCATGAGACCAAGACAACACCTAACAATTGATCAACAGTACCTCGCCATTGCGAGGTTTCAAACAGGATGTTCTCAGAGGGAACTGGCTACTGAGCATAGAGTGTCAGCAGGTTGCAACAGAGATACAGAGAGACTGGAAGAGTCACAGAAAGGCATAGAAATGGATGTCCTTTAGCCACATCTCACGTGGATTACCACTTCATTGTGACCAGTGCCTTGCGGAACAGAACAATGAATGCCACTCAACCCCAGGAACATTTAAGGGAGGTGAGAGGCACCCAAATGTCACATCAGACCATTCCAAACCATTTACATCAGCGTGATCTGCGTGCTCGACGACCTGCAACGGTACCTGACCACACCACTAGGTACAGGCATCAACGCCTTGCACGGTCCAGGGAGCATTTGTGCTGGACAAGGGACCAGTGGGCCTCAGTGCTGTTCTCTGATGAAATGATGGCCACCAATGATGTTGGAGACGTCAAGGAGAGCACTATGCATCAGCCACTGTTGTCATCAGACGAGCCTTTGGTGGTGGTGGTGTTACAGTCTGAGCAGGTGTGTCTAGTCAATACAGAACTGCCCCACACCTTGTGAATGGTACAGTGAAAAGCTGATACTACTTGAATAACATCATTAATCCAGTCATTGTGCCCCCACATGAACAACACAGGCCTAATTTCATCTTCATGAACGACAATGCTCCAGCTCATCAAGATTGCATCAGTCGGGAACAGCTTCTGGAGGTTGGGGTACCTTAAATGGAGTGGTCTGCATTTTCTCTAGACCTGAATCTATGGGATCAGCTGAGTTGCCGTGTAGAGGCTCGTAACCCTACACCCCACAACCTCAATGACCTGAGGGCCACCCTTCAAGAAGAGGGGAATGCCATGCCTCAGCAGACAATAAGTCGACTTGCGAACATCATGAGACGTCGTTGTCAAGCTGTAATTGATGCTCAAGGGCACATGACAAGTTATTGAGACATTGACATTTTTTGTTGTGGTATACCCACCACTACTGTTGGTTTCTATTTCAATAAATTGTTTGAGATAAGGAAATCACCACTGCATGCTTCTACTTAAATGCCCTACTTTTATGATATCAGTGTAGCATGAGCTTTTTACATTTTCCATAAATTTCACCCGAAAGCCAAATATCCCTAACTTTTTGTGAGTAGTGTATATTGGATGACAATATAAAAACATCTGTTGTTTCATAGAATACTCTATCATTTATATTGTGCATTTTAAATGCACATACTCATGTTTCTTCAAAAAAGCTTTTCAGGTACTACTTGTCAGCGCCCCGCCTCTCCCCTGCAGTGCGCACAGCGCAACAGGTGTGTGGTGGGTGGCTAGGCTTCAGTCCAGTGGTTGCCAACTCCAAGCTACCGGTTTGGTCAAATAGCTGCTACTCCTGTTTGCCAGGGATGTGGGACTGTTTTCCATCATGCTGCATCAGATAGTGTGCTAACCTCAATTTAATAGGAGGTAAGTAACGTTAATACCATGTCCAATTATAAAACAGCAAATTCTAAATGACGATGCCAAGTTGTGCTAATCGGAAACATTATGGTGCATCAGACCATCATTTCTTTGGTTTAAATTACTGCCGAGTTTCTTAGTTTTGTCTGAAAACTTTTTAGAGGCGCAAAAGTGCATGATGGTGGTACATGCATGCAAAATAAATCAAAAAATTAAAATGAGGTGGAGGAGCAAATTGGCTCTTAATGTAGTTTAGTTGATTTCTAATAATTTTAATTAGTCAAGTAGCAATAATGAGTAAAGTTAAAGTCATCACATGTATTTTATTACATTACCTTTGTGTCTTTGATTTTTAGATCACGACTAATCTGAAATATTTTTACTAAGAAACAAACAGGTTAAATCAGGCCAGAATAGCAGTCTTCAGGCTGCAGGTCTACACTTAAATTTTCATTGATTTAAACAAACAGCTAATTTATATCTGTAGATGGCAGGGATGGGTAATTTTCATCCCTTTTTTTTTTTTTTTCCATTCTCCTCTGGCTCAGGAAATACTTAACTTATTGATGCTTACTTTTTATTCATATGATTTAGAAGAATGCACATTAAAAGTCTCAAATGCACATTAAGACTTTCGTAACACTGCAAAATTAAGAGGGGGAAAAAGTGCATGTAAAAAAGAATGGTCTTTTTTATGTGATTATCTAAACCATAGAGTTTACAGAACATGTTTATCATGATTGATATATATCATGACATGAGATTACTTATATCAGGATAGGGCTGTCACGATAATCGCAATTATGTAATACCGCACTATGGACAAGCCTACCATGGAGGATAACGAGCAACCGCAACAACCGTGCTGTTCACTTTTTTTGTGTGGCTAAATCTCGTTGTTCACTTATGTGCCCCTATTGATTATTAAATAAACTGTTAAGTGTATTTTTATTGCCAACATGTTTGCACCCGGTACTGACGGGGGCAGCACCTGGTACTGTGGAAGCTTCCATAGCACTGAGTGCTGGCGGCAGCAGCACCATGTGGGGCACTCTCTCTCCAGACAGACTCCAGCAGGCAGTTATTGGTGGAAGTGTTTGGACTCCTTGCCAAATACAGCCGTGACAGTGAGTACTGAAAAGGCACAAAGTGTGTTATTTCCTTCAGAGCGGAGTGTTTACCATCCTGACAATTGAGATCCGAGAGCAAAACAACTACTGCATAGTGCATTGCTTGTTTGAACGTGATTTTTCAGACAGCTGTAAAAATCCAAAAATCACAGAGACAAGAGCCATGCAGGGTCCTGTACGGAGGCTGTCCTGTTTAAATAAGCTGAATATCGTTGCAGTCTCCAGTCCACACACACCGTAGTTGAAATACTGGAGTTCCCGCCACTGCTTTATGAAAATTATCTTTTTTTTTTAAAAACAGAATCAGCAGTTCATGCCTGTAGAAAGACCGAAGCTCTGCTCAATTGTCTCTCTCTCTCTCACACACACACAAAGTTGAGGGCGGAGCTGCAGCGAGTTTCTCACAGCTTCCATCGCTTGCCACATAAGTTATGAACCCTGTTTTAAATTACGAGACCACAGGGTCCTAAAAACATTTGTAATAATACCGCATATCGCGGTGTTGAGCTGTCCACCGTCACTGCAGGGGAAATTCCTCCGTAAGTGTCATGAGTTTATTCATCCATGTACTCCTGTTATGGATGTGCTAATGAGGGCTGGCAATGCAAAAAAAAATTCACTTTCGTGTTTGGTCTGAAACTATTACTAGAAGGGAGGGAAACTAGAATAATAAATGTAACTTTGTAAACAGTACTGTGCAAATTCTGTTTATGCGTTTCTTAATGCAACTTATTTGAGTTACGAAAAATGTTTCAAAAATGATCATTTTACTCTGCATCTTCCTTGATCACATATCAAGTAGACTTATGAAACCATCCAGTAAAAAAAGGGGATGGGGGTGGATGGACACAGACTGTCAATGACAGAATAGCTCATTCTGGCCTGATGAAGCCTTAGCCCAGATTTCCTGATCTTTGACGCTGAGGATCACCTTGATGTAGACACACCTTAGAATTATTGTGCATCAGTTTGGTCAGTTAGGGATAGGAATTGAGAGCCGGTCCCCCGGAATCATACATCCCTGATTTTATCAATGCTGCGGGTTTAAACACTTTTGGTTTTTTTTTCTTAAATTAAGAGTCATTTCATATAAGACATACAAATATTTATATTGCATTTAAAGAAAACAAAGTAAAGCCTGATCCCCCGGAGATAAAGAAATAATTCTTATGTCTTCTTTACACTGATGATTAGCATTTATTTAACAATACTGTTATTGTCGTGCTATGAGGTCAAAACTGAAACCCAAATCAGTTAACTGGGAACTGAAATGGCATCTATGAAACCTGCCTGAGGTGCAGAGTTTGTAGAGTGAAACATTTTTTGAAGAAAATTAGCTGAAAACAGTTAAATGTGGATATGTGGTAACAACACCATGGCCTGACAAGCGGCATCTTTAAAGGTAAAGAAGTGAAATTTAAGACTTTTGAAGACCTTTTTAAGGCCACTAAATTCAAGACCTCATTTTCAAAATGATAAAATGTCTGACCACATTACCCATGTCCCATTAATCACTGGAACTGAAAATATTGCAAATTTCAACTAATTTTTTTTTTCAAATTATTATGCAAAAATTTGCAAATTCATAAGAAAGCCACAACTTTATAAAAATTGTAAATTTTACAAGAAAAAAGTTGCAAATTATGACAAATGATTTCTTAGTTTGTTTTTCTTATTTTAGACAAGAATAAAAAGGAGATGTTTTTGCCTTTTCATGTTCCGACTGTCCAACTGCAGTCTTCCTCAGAAGTGACAGCTGATTGCTAGTGTCATATCAGCTGCCTTTCCTAGGTTATTGTCCTAAATAAAAACAAAAAACAAATAATTAAAAAAACAAAATGAACCTACTTCAGCTACAAATGATTTCTGTTCATTATGTTTTTCTTTTTATTAAAATGCTAAAATGGTAACTACAGTTATTTCACCTCATAAATACAAGGAAGCATAGCTGTCATGTTTATTATATTTATAGTATTTTTTTAAGATGTTTGAAATGCAGATTGACGGATTGTCATTTTTAAGGCTAAGTGAAACCTTATACGGATAAATTAACGAAGCTTTTTAAGACTTTTTAAACATCGACAGACACCCTGTGCATAGAACAATTTCCCACTTTTATCACAAGGCAGAAGTGGCAGATGTGGGGCATGAATAATCTTTGGTGCCAAAAAATGAGGTTCAACGCCAACGTCCAGTTAAAGCTGACAGTACTGCACATTTGCTTGGAAAGCCCATATTTATTATGCAACAATGCACTTGAATTTCCTTCCCTGAACTACAGACCTTTCACCCAAAACACCAAGCCCTTAGTGACCTGAGGTGGCTTTAATGAAAGGGCAAAAATCACTGGGCAACACAAAAAGCTATTAGTCAGGGGTGCGTTCAACAGTCAAAGCTTAAAAATTAAGTAGCAATGACCAAATCAAAAGCCCTTGATGGCCTCAGAGAAAACGCTTTACCCATTGAATGTCTCCTGATTCCCTATGTAGGAGATGGAGGGTGGAAAGAAATCTTACCCATCATACAAACCCATTATACCAACCATATACTGAGCTGTGGTAGTAGGGTGTAGATGTATCATAACCATCATCATCTGCCAGCCAGCTCTGGCCAATAGCCATCACAGATTGGCGGCTGCAGTGGCAATGAGAACAACACACAGTTAATAGACTGTTTAGCCCCACATCCCCCCTCAGTTCACCCCTTTCTCTAACTACACTGCTGTGATTCAGCAACTCTGGTCATGGAGAGTTGGTCAAACTGATATTGCTTTACAGGATACCATTCACTTCTCTAGAGACAATAATGGTTGTGTATCTCCACCAGCAAGAAAAAAATGTCAAGTGTCTTGAACTAAATTTCACCATGACCAGAGTTGAAGAACACAGATTAAAATCAAAACAAAAAGAAATTCTTGCTGCATTAAGTCGTACAAAAGATGGGCTTCAGTGCATGTCTGGTAAAAACCCCATTCAATTCTAGGTGACCAGTCTGACCTTATGCTTACCAATTATGTCCAACCGGGAGAGCTGCTCATCCACAGAGTTACAACGCCTAACAGTTAAAAGACAATGTGCCCTTTGACAGGCAAAAAATGTTCAGGCTCACAGATGAAATGTGCAGTTTGGCCTCTTGGTCATCATTGAGGGCTTCCCCTCATACACCCGACAGTTGGTGAGCATCAAAACTCACACACTCACACATACCACTGATGACATGCAATCACAGAACAGACATCCATAAGTAGGACTCGCTTTCATGCCAAAAACCATCAACTGTCTCTGTAGCAGTCACTCGCCAAGGTGGAAGAGAAAACTGCCATCTCAACAAATTACATTTAATATCTATCCGGAAAAAAGGGAAAGGCGTTCCAATGAAGTCAGTCAGAGGGAGGTTTTCATGAATAAGGAATACATAAATAGAAGGGTTTTTACACAGCATTCTGTTATGGTACTCACAATGCATGTCTCGTTCATGTTCATACTCAATGAATGCATAGCCCCGAGGCTTTCCTGTCTTCTTGTTGTAGACTATGTAAATCTGAAACAAAGAATGTTGACACATTAGTTGGCCAAAAAGATTCATCATAATAAAGCAAGGCATTCTGACGCTGACCCAATAATCAGATATTAGGGAGAGGAAAAAAAAGCTGCCAAGAGCAGAAAATGTGTAGGTGAAGACAGGAGGAATGGTAAATGACATTCACTTATATAGTGCTTTTACTCATCTCCAGGAAGAAAGTTGGGGGCTGTTTACACAATAACAGGGCTTCCAAGATTGGGGGTGAAGCTGTGGACATTTGAAACTGGGCACCAGAGTGAAATCACTCTGACACCCCACCTGTACCATGACTGTGTAAGCTGACAGAACAAGTCTGCAATGAAAAAAAAACCAAACATCACAGGCCCACTTTTCTCTAAAGGGGTAATTG
The DNA here is from genome assembly GCA_020510985.1 of Pholidichthys leucotaenia. Taxonomy (NCBI): domain Eukaryota; kingdom Metazoa; phylum Chordata; class Actinopteri; order Cichliformes; family Pholidichthyidae; genus Pholidichthys; species Pholidichthys leucotaenia. The sequence continues at coordinate 314,229,955 of CM035838.1, read as the reverse complement.
CACTTTTTCCACATTTTAATAGCTCACATACGTCTTAATGAAATGATTGTGACACATTTTGTGCACATTTTCTTTCATTTTTTAAATTATTGAAGCAAATCTGTTTTGCATTTTTCCTGACGCTCGGATTTAAAGCCCGCCACTTTAAGAACCATCCTTCACCTTTTCTACAACACCCTCCCCCTTACATCGGTTAGCCATTACCTGACTAGCTTCTAGCCTCGTAGCTTGGATGAGCAGTGCTCTGGTTCACTGATCCACAGTTGGTGTATCTCGCGTCAGTCCGGCCTCTCCCCCATTAATTTTGCCGTGATTCCACAACAAATCGCTAGCAACACACGCTGGACGGTTGCCCTGATGGCCGCAACCCAAGGCTGCTGGCCGAGCCGAACTACCGAGCCAAGGGATTTCAAAGGCAGTGTCTCGCTCTGTGGGACTCCACTCTGCTCCCACGGCCAGCTGGGAGCTGGAGCGACTACGTTGCCTGCGAGAGTGGTGTGGAGCCCCAGAGGACAGTAGGTGAGCTGGCTGTGAGAGCCAGCAGTCTCTAAGCTAACAGCCTCTGGTCCCGGGCCATTCTGACTACAGCGAGCTGGAGGCTTTGTCGTGATTCCGCGGTGGCTCATGTGTACTGGAGGCTGGTGGCTCGCACAGCCAGCTAAAGGTAGCCTATTAGCCCCTGAGCTAACACTGGCACAAGGACACTCGCTGTATGTGTGGTTTATATTGTTATTTTCTTCAGAGCTTCGTCACCCTAATAGCCATCCCTGTTACCACCTGGTTTGGCAGTGTGCCTTGCGTCACTCCGGCCCATCTCTCAGTAGTTTCGTTGTGAATCGCCTGTACCAGTGTTATGCCGAGAACTTCCCCGCCTGCCGAAAACTGCATCCGGGAGAGTTCTCGGCATAACACCAGCCAGTAGCCTCTGGTCCTGGGCCATTGCAGCGACTGGTGTGCCAGTATGGGCTCTCAGCCACGGAATCACGTCGAAACCACTGGAAGATGGGTCGAAGTGAACCAGGTGGTTAACAGGGACGGCTATTAGGGTGACTAAGATCTGAAGAAAATAATGTAACATTACAGTGACCATCCAGGTACCAGTGTTAGCTCAGGGGCTAACTGGCTACTTTTAGCCTCCCCTCCCATCTACATGACAGACAGCTACCATGGCCAATAACAGAGCAGTCGGTGGGTCGGCTTTTTCTATACGATAGACAAAAAAGTCAGAAATGTTTCTGGGAGTGAATAACGAGAAAAGCTGTGTGTTTTGTTTTGTTTTAAGAGAATTGACTGTTTTGAAAATTTCTTGACAATTACATGACCAGTAGACTCATTTCACAGTTAAAATCTATAAATACACAATTTTTCATTCAATGACCTCTTTAAGGATGGAACAGTACAAGAAGTCTATAGTTCGGTTCATATTTGTTTTTTTTGTCAGATTTTGGGTTGCTTCTACGATTAAAAGTTTTTTGGTAGGTGTTATACAAGAAAAAGTGCTTAAGGTGCATTCAGACCAAATGCAAAGTGAAAACTGTGTCCCTCTACTAGCAAAGTACAGCCTTGCTGACGGGCAGGATTGTTTTCATAACTTCTGCAGCTGCTTTACCTGCGGTAAAAATCCCCAAAATGCCCTCATGTTTAGTTTTACATTAACTGGAAAGGCACACAGTTGGAAAAAGGTCACTGCCTTCTCCAGAAGCTGCACCACGATGGTTATTTTTTAACACTAAATGGCATTCACTTATATAGCGCTTTTTACTAATCTCTGGATGACCAAAGGCCTTTACAGATCCTGCTATCCACCCATTCCAGGGTTGTACATTAACTTTTTTTTTGTTCACTTGACTTGCTAACTGCAAGTAGTGCACTTTAAAGACTTATGAAATATTAAGAAACTGTAAATTCAAGTAATGTCAAGGTTTTGGGAATTTTTTTTTAATCCACATGATTTCATGAAATTTGCAGAATAAGTCAGGCAGCCCTAACACTGTATATATCAACGTAAATGTCAAATATAATGCAGAAATTTACAGATACAAAATTTAAAGAAATATTCAAAACCTCTTTATAAATCCATGCAATTTCAGGGACAGAAACATACAAACATTGACCCAAGTATCGTGATCCAAATCGAAAGGTCCCTCATGATTCCCACCCCTAACAGGCGCTGGCCTGGCCCACCAGGACCAACTGGGGGCTCAGTGTCTTGCTCAAGGACACTTTGACATGCAGACTGCAGACATCAAACCACTGATCCTCCGATGAGTAGTTGGCCACACTACACCTGCGCCACAGCCTCCCACTAGACTGAAGCTAGCTAGTGTCCAGCTTTAGAAGCTGCTAGCTAGGGATAGGAATTGAGAGGGACCTCGCGAATCAATTCAGATCACAATACTTTGGTCACGATACAATCCTATTACGATTCAACGATAATCCCGATTTGCGACATCTGGTATTACGATACGATAGCTTTTTTTTTTTTTTTATTTAAGTTTTTGTAAAGGGTATACAGGTCGTTACAGCAATGCAGTGTTTACATTTTCATCACATGTTCCCTTATTTTCTGATATCTGACAACATTGGAAGATTAATTCTTACAACACCCCCCCTTTTTTTTTTAAAGTGAAAGAAAAAGTGAAATTAAAGAGAAAAAAAAACAAGAAACAAATAACAAAAAAACAACAACAAACAAATCAGTAAAAAACAAACAAAAAGAAAAAGTAAGTAAATAAAGATAAAAGAGCATCTGAGTAGCGTTGGAACAAAGAGCGGAACCATTATTGAAATGGTATTTGTCAAAGATTAGATCTAATGGAAGACACATATGCGGTCCAGGGTTGCCAAAAGTTCATGAACACATCCATGTCCTGTCTCAGTGCGAATGTCAACTTTTCCATCGAGTAAATGTCTTGGATCACGTTAGTCCAATCTTCAGGTGTAGGACAGTCCTTCAACATCCATTTTTTAGTTAGAGCTTTTTTGCTTGCCAATATTAAAACATTGAATAAGTATTTTTCTCCTCGTCTTTCCAGTGAGTCCGGTAGTAAACCCAAATACAAAGTTACAAAAGAAAAGGGAACTGTAATTTTGAATATTTTCCCCAATATTGTCTGTACCTTGGTCCAATATTGGTGGATAACTGGGCATGACCAAAACACATGAAAATGATTTGCAGTCTTTTCACCACACAAGCGCCAACAGTTCAATCCCTTATGGGTAAATTTGTTTTGTGCAGGTGTTCTGAAAAATCTTGCCAAGTTTTTCCATCCAAATTCTCTCCACTGCAGGGATGAGGTACTTTTCCATTGCTGTTTATTTAGCTTTTCCCATATTTCCAGTTGTAAAGTGAAATTCCCCTCTTTTTCCCATCTCTCTTTTATATAAGATGTGTTGTCTCCTTTTAAGTCTTGAAGACCTTGGTATATTTTAGAAATGTATCTGATCCCTGGGATCCCTTTATATGCCATTAAGAAGACCTTCAGAACACCTGACTGGGCCCTTTCCAAAACCTCCTTTTTAAGTATATTGTTTATGTGGTGTCTAAGCTGGAAGAACCTGTAAAGGTCTTGATTTATTAGGCCTTGTTTTTTCAAATCTTCAAAACTTCTTAAGATTTGCCCTTTAAAAAAATCGTAATATTTTATCAGCCCTTTCTCCTTCCACTTTTTAAATCTGGTGTCTGTTTTATTAGGAGTAAAGTCCTGATCATAGGCGATCCATTGCAGAAGTCGATAGGGCTCTTTAGTTTGATTCTCTCTGACTATCTTAAACCAAATTTTTAGCGGGGTCTCTATCCACGGGTTAGTGTTATTCAAAAGCTTAGGTAAGACATTGTTCCCTATTATCGCCTGTAGGGGGATGTCACTTGTTATTTGGCATTCGATCTCCTTCCATTGTGCAGTGTAGACTGGGTTACATATCTCTACTAAAGTTTTAATTTGTGCGGCTTTAAAGTAGTCCCTGATATTTGGCAGCGCGAGCCCACCTTTGTCTTTGTTTAGCTGTAGGGTTCTATATCTGATTCTAGGTCTCTTGCCCTGCCATATGAATCTTGAGATCCTTCTGTCCAGCTCCTGCCATGTTTTTTTGGGAGGTTCTACCGGTATTGTTTGGAAAAGGTATAGAAGACGTGGAAGTATATTCATTTTGACTGCTTCAATTCTTTGTGCAGTACCCAAGAATGGTATCATATTCCATCTTGCTAGGTCAGATTTTATTTTTGTCACCAGTGGATCATAGTTTAGTGATATAATTTTGTTGAGTTGTTTCGGGATATTGACCCCTAGATATTTCATAGATTCCGACTCCCAGTTAGTTTTGAGTTTGCTTAGTGAATAATGATTTGGGTCATAGTTGAATGTTAAAACTTGGGTTTTATGCATATTTAATTTGTATCCCGATAAATCTCCATACTCTGAAAAAACTGAGGTTAGTTCTGGTAAAGAAGTGTCCGGCTGCCCTAGGTATATTAAAATGTCATCAGCAAAGAGTGCTATTTTATGTTCCTTCTGACCAAGTGTAATACCTTGAATTTTTTGGTTTTGTCTTATCCATTGGCTCAGAGGTTCTATGAAGATTGCAAAGAGCAGTGGAGACAGGGGGCAGCCCTGACGACATCCTCTTTCCAGTTCAAAAGATGATGATAAATTACCGTTAATCCTTATTTTAGCTGTTGGTTTTTTATATAATGCCTGTATAGTTCTAATGAAGTTGTTATGAAAATTGAAACTGGATAAGATTCTATATAGAAAAGACCAGTCAACCGAATCGAATGCTTTTTCAGCATCTAATCCCAATATGACTGCATTTAAGTTATATTTTTTTATATGATGAATTATGTGTAAAGTGCGTCGAATGTTGTCTTGTGTCTGTCTTTGTCTTATAAAACCTGTTTGGTCTAAATGAATTAGGTCTGTCAGTATATTTTCTAACCTTTTGGCAAGGATAATGGTAAAAAGCTTATAGTCCTGATTTAGTACACTGATTGGTCTGTAGTTGGAGCACTCTAGTTTATCCTTTTCAGGTTTAGGTATAACTGCAATGACCCCTTCTCTCCAGGAGGGGGGGATTTCCCCTGTGTGGAGGACATAATTAAATGTTTTCAGGAGGAGAGGAGATAGTTGCTGTTTAAAGGTTTTGTACCACTCTGCTGTATAGCCATCAGCTCCTGGGGATTTGTTAGCTTTAAGTTTCATAATTGCTTTTTCCAATTCTTTAGGATGTATTTCTGACAGTAGTGTTTTATTTTGTGACTCCGTAAGTTGGGGAAGGTTTAATGTGTTTAGGAATGCCTCGGATGCGTTTTTATGTTTTTTGTGGGAGTATAAGTTCTTATAGTAATTCTCGAAGTTTTTAAGAATATCCTGAATTCTGAATTTTATTTCCTTTGATACTGGGTCTCTGATTTTGTAGATTGCTCTTTCTGTTTGATGTTTCCTCAATTTATAGGCTAGCAATTTTGCCGATTTACTGCCTGCTTCATAGTATTTTTGTTTCAGAAATGTAAGTTTCTTCTGGATTTCTATTGTGTAGATCTCATTTATTTGGTTTTTAATTTCCTTAATCTTGAGCGAGTCAGTAGAATGAGTGTTGCCTTTGTGTTCTTTTTCTAGGTTCCTAAGTTCTGACTCTAATGTGGATAGTTTTTCTTGTCTTAGTTTCTTTTGGGTTGCCAGTTTTGCAATAATCTTTCCTCTTATTACAGCTTTACATGCATCCCACAGTATTAAAGGGGATACTTCTCCATTATCGTTATCTTCCAAATATCTGAGAATATCTGATTCCAATTCATCTTTCAATGGTCCTTTCAGGACATTTGAATTTAACCTCCAAGAAAATGTATTATTTGTGTATTTTTGGATATTTAAGTCCATGTAGATCGGACTGTGGTCGGAGAGATCCATCAGTCCTATTTTACATGTTTTTACTCTTCCAATGTCTCTATTAAACATAAAAAAATAGTCAATCCTTGAGTAAGATGAATGTGGAGTTGAGTAAAATGTATAGTCTTTTACACTGGGGTTGAGTTCCCTCCACACGTCACAGATTCCCAATTCTTTTAGTAGCATCCGAGTCTTCCTGTTTTGGGTGTTATTTTGATGTGGGGAATTACCAGAAGCATCCCAGTATGGATTCAGTCTAAGATTGAAGTCCCCACCACATATCACTAAACCTTGAGCTTTAGTTATCATTAGGTCGAACACATTTTTATAAAATTTCCAGTTAGCCCCTGGGGGAGCATACACATTCAGCAGGGTGATATCTTCTCCCTCTAGCCGCCCAGTTACCAAACTGTATCTCCCTTCTTTATCTTTGTGTTCTGATTTTTTTTCAAATGTAATTTTGGTTGATATCAATGTCGCTACTCCCCTCCTCCTCCCTGATTTATATGAAGATGAAGAGATCATTTTAAACCCTTGTCTACTGAGTTTATTGTGTTCCACGTCTGTTAGGTGGGTTTCTTGTAAAAGTATTATTCCTGCTTTGTCTTTTTTCATTTTGCCTAGAATCTTGGATCTTTTAACTGGATTCAGGATTCCTTTTACATTATATGAAATTATTTTGGTTACACCCTGTTTCTCCATTGTGTTGTTTTGTTTAGTATAACTGTGTGGTGGCCCTCTTTTATGCTACTCAGAAACTGAAAGAACATTAAAAACAAGAAAAACATTAAGAACATAGTGTAAAAAACTTTAAAACAAAAAGCTGTCATAAGAACTTCCTGAGCTGAGGTCTTTTTAAAGACCCTGTAAGAGCCTTGATGGAGTGAAGGCTCTGAGGGAAATTCCTCAAACTCTGTTACGTGTTGAGGGCCCTCTCTTACCACTGAAAGTAGTCCCATGCTTTTAACGTGAGTTTCAGAACCCAATCCAAACTTGTAATGATTTTTTTTTTTTTTTTTCCTTTTATGCCTAAACCCTGTGAAATTGTGTGCACCCTCCCACCCCCATCACATCAAACATTCACGCAAAAACAGTATTTGTTAGTATGAGGAGAACATGTGGATTATTGTCACATTTCTATTTTAACAAGTTTTTTTTTTTTTATTACAAAGACTTATTTGTTTCAAATAATATGATTGTTCCATGAAATGTTTTACCACATGCTGAATATGCATCTCCTTTAATGTTTGTTACCTTGTATGAGGGGGGTTGGATGTGCGGATTGATTCAAGAGAAAAAAAAAAAAAAAAAAAAAAAAAAGGTCGCTATTCCAACCTGAAAACGGATAGTTTATCCGCGACGCTCTGGTGCTGGGTTTCCCGCTGCTGGTCCGTGGATTTTGAAGGTCTTTGTGTTGTCCATGTTTGCGTTTTGATCTTCTCACTCGGGTCTGCTGGGGGTTTAAATACCGTTACCGGGAGGCCTCTTTTCGCCATGTCAGCTGTTGCTTCTTCCGCCGAATTATAGAGACACGTTTCATCGCCGTAGAAGACCCTTAACTTCGCAGGAAATGGTGTCTGAAAGCGCAATTTCTTCTCTCTTAACACCTTTTTCGCGTCATTGTATTCCCTGCGCTTTTTAAGGACCTCCGGGGCGTAATCGTGTTCCACGTAGACTTTTCTCTCCTGGTGCATAAATCCTTTTTTCTGCCAGGCCAGTCTTACAACCTCTTGTTTTATTTTGAAATTGGAAAATCTTACCAACACCGAACGTGGGGGCGCTTCCGCCGCCGGCCTAGCGGCTAATGAACGATGTGCCTTTTCTATCTTCAAGTCGGTGGTTTGTGGAATATCCAATTTCTCTCTTAGTAAGGATTCCACGCATTCTGCCATTGAGTTAAAACCATTTTCGGTTCCTTCTATCAGACCATGAATTCTTATGTTGTCTCTTCTTTGTTTTCCTTCTTGGTCGGTTAGCTTAGCCTCTATAGCTGCTTGTCTTTTGCGTAGGTCTAGCACAGAATCTTCGAGCACTTTTATTCGATCCTCTGTTTCCAAGATTCGGTTCTCGGCCTGGTCCACTCTGCTGTTTGTCCTTTTCAATTCTTCTCTGAATTCCCGAAATTCGGCCGTAACATCTCGGCGAAATCGTCGTAGCTCCTCAAATAGTGATTTCAGGCTAACCCTTTTGTTAGCTATCACCAGTTCCTCGTCTTCTGAACGGAGATCTTCCAGTTCGGATTCTCCGGCCGATACGTGTCCTGGCCTGGAGAATTTCAGTTTCTTCTGTTTTCCTTTAGACATGATGATTTTGTCTTTTGATTTTCACTCCTCCAAAAATCCGTTAAGTTTGATTTTCAAGGTGTTATCCTAGATTGGGTCTGAGAACTTCAGTGTTAAGCTGCAGTCGCCATGGCGTCCAGACCGGAAGTCCACGATACGATAGCTTTTAAATTTTTTTCCCCCACACCTTATTCAACCTCAAATCATGGCCTAAAGTGAAACTGTTGACATCTCATTCATATAATAAAAGTAATCTTGGGGCTTCATTTTCGATGAAGACGCGTCTCTGCACACAGGGAGGGCGGTGGACGGTGTGTGGAATAGACTCTCCAGCCATGTTTAGCTGACTGTGGACTCTTAAAAAAGCAGCTGAAAACTTTTTTGTTTAACGAGGGTTTCCATTTTCAACTCCTTTTTAATGGCAAGTCTGATATTTCTAAATTATTTTAATCTTGTGTTTGAACTTGTTTTTGTATTTTTTAAATTATTTTTATCTATCAAATTCCTTTTATTCCATTTTATTGTATAGTGTTTTGTGACAACAGCCATGTGAAAAAATTAGGACACCCTATAAAAGCCCGTTGTTTTTTTTTGTTGTTGTTTTGTTTTTTTTAACACATATTTGGACATATGGATATTTAATATCAATTTTAACAATACTGGGAGATTCAAGTAATATAAATAAACAATTAAAACTGAAGAAAAGACTTGAAAATTTTCTGTAAAATGTAATTCTAAAAACATGCCATTTCTGATGAGGAATAAATTAGGACACCCCCACATTTATTCCCATTTAAAATGGCTAAAATCACACAGGTGTATCACATCAGGTGCACATGATTAGAACATCGTTACTCAGCATTTTGAAGGAGGCTTGTCCTATTTAAACCTGAGACATTTAGTTTGGTGTGCTCCTGACTGTTGAAGTGAGAGTGAACACCATGGTGAGATTGAAAGAGCTGTCTGAGACCTTCAGAAAGACGACGTCATATGTCTGAGCTCCAACGTCATCCTGGCGCTCAGACGCAGTTTATTTTTGTTTTTCCACCCATTGTCTGCTCTTAGACTGGTTTGGTTCATTGTTTCTGTTTGCCCCTCTCTCCCTCTCCAGACACTCCAGCTGGCTGCTCACAGCTCACCAGGTTCAGCAGCAGCAGCTCATAATCAGCTCAGCTCTCGCACCTGCTTCCACTCACATTATCAAGTTCACACTGTATTTAAGCCAGCTAATTCATTCACTCCTCGCTGCATTGCTAGTCAATCTCCTGTGAAACTACAGTTGTGCTGATCTCTTCCCTGGAGCTGCAGTCCAGCTCCGAGGCATAAATTGTAAGTTTTTATATTTACCTCTTTGCCTGTGTATAATGCTGTATTCCCTTCCAGACGCCGCTGCCCAGCTCTGAGGCACTGCACGCCTTATTTACTCGTTTGCTTTTTGTATTGGACACTTTTTGAACTGTCTTGTCTTTTTGTTACAATAAACACACACTTCATCCAGCACGTGGGCTTATCTCTTTCCCTCTGTGCCTCAGAGAGGCGCATTTATGACAGTACAACGCAGCCAGTGATTAGAGCCCAGCTGTGAAATGTGTGTGTTTTTCATCTGTCTGTGTTTCTCACCCACCTGAGTTTGGAGAATTATATGCTCCTTGGGAGACAAGGAGCTGAGCGCGCTGGATCTCCTGGATGCTATTTTTGAGTTGACGGAGGGGCCCCTTACTCCCGAGACTGTTTGGCTGGCTCGGGACATGGCTGCAGAGATTATGGAGGATTACCCGACCTTTGGTGTTGCCCGAAGGCGGCCGCCATTGTCCACACAATTTTCTCCCTGCTGTTTGAGAAGCCTGGGAGAGAGCCTCCAGCGTTGGAGCCGTCTCCGTTGAAGAAGAGGCGCTCGCAGCGTAAAAAGCCTTCCTCCTCTTGCAGCTCTTCCGCTCCAGCCTCGCCTCCTCCTCCAGAGCTCATGGCCGCTCCAAACACAGAGGAGATGGAAGAATGCAGACTGGCATTGCTGGCGGAAACAGACCTCCAGTAAGAGGTGAAACCGCGGTTCCTCCCGGAATTGGCGTCAGAGTCACCGTGGGGGTTCCTCTCCTCCGGTCCGGCCACCCACCATTAAGCCTCCCGGTGGGTAGGCCGCCTCCTCTCTCACCCCTCCGGTCCTGGTGGCTCAACAATGCTGGCTGGCCTCCCGAAGGACTGGGTCTCTGGGTCGGTTGGCCCATATTCTCCAGCAGGCCACCTGACTATAGTCTGCAGGCCATCTGCCGGAGCTAGGACTTTGGCCGGCTGGCCAAACCCTGGAGCCCTGGGACTGTGGGGGCTTAGGAGTTTGCCAGGGCGCAGGTGTTGTGCTGAGCTCATTATTGTTTCCCTCCTAGCCCCCCCCCCCCCCGGTGGTGTTTGTTTGTTCTCTGTTGGGGGGGTGGGGGGGTCTTTTTTTGATGTTACCGGGGGGTGTCTGGATTCCACCCCTTGAGGAGGGGGGCTCTGTCATATGTCTGAGCTCCAATGTCATCCTGGAGCTCAGACGCAGTTTATTTTTGTGTTTTGTTTTTCCAACCATTGTCTGCTCTTAGGCTGGTTTGGCTCATTGTTTCTGTTTGCCCCTCTCTCCCGCTCCAGACACTCCCACAGGCTGCTCACAGCTCACCAGGTTCAGCTGTAGCAGCTCATAATCAGCTCAGCTCTTACACCTTATCAAGCAATTAGGTGAATACCCAAGAGAGTATGCAACATTTACATGAATATATACAATTAATCAATCCCTCCAGGATTTCACGGAATGTTTTTATGATTGTTGCGGCCCAAAAAGTCTAAGTTTGTGGGAGCTTTTTTAAAAAGTTGCGATAAAAGTCGCAATGTTTCGAGGTTTTTTTTGCACTGAAAGTTGTGGGAAGCATTACAAATTTTAAACCAAATGTTTTTTCCAGTTTATTGCAGTGATATTCTATGTAACAATACAAGAAAAGCACAGGTTCGTCAAAAATTTCCTATTAAACAGTGATTTGTAAATTAAGCAGAAACTTCTGCTATACAGAAAAACTCTTGTGCAACAGCAAATACAGACTAACACCATCCATTACAACACCTAAACTGAACTGAATGCATGTTAGAGTAGAGATTTGGACATTATTGGCAGCACCTTCATTTGAAAACTCCCTACAGTCCACAACCACTCTGTACCGAGCGAAGACGAAAAAATAAATAATTTATTCTGTTGCTCTGTATTGTCTATCGGAGTCTGTGTTTTTCTGGGGAAAATTTTTTTTTTTTTTTTTTTACAGACAATACTCTCCCTCTTTCCATGCTTAACTCCTACCTGCCTATCTGCTGCGTGTCTTCAATTCAATTTAAACAACTTTATTTATCTCTCAAGGGGCAATTGATTTAAAAAGCAACTTGTACAATGATACACCAAGTTGTGCAAACACAAGCAACAATAGACAATGCATGAAGAAACTAAAAGTCACATCTAACCAACCATTAGAGAGAGTGCTACAATAAATAGTACTATTTTAGCACCTTGGGGGAGCCAGATTATTTAGCATCTCAGACAAGAGACAGTGGATAAACATGGGAGAACAATGCTCAGGAGGTTCCTGGCGAGATAGCAGGAAGGAGTCAAGGACGTAGGGGGTTGAATGCAGTGTGATGCAAATGTCATGGTGTGTGTGGAGAAATGCCATGAAACTTAAGAGGAGAGTGCCTGCTTAAATGTTCAGTCTGTTCTGTGCTAGAGAGATGTGAAATGTGTAATAAACTGCGTGCCATGAGCCCGACTCTTATTTCACACACTCCACACTGGTGACCCAAGACGTATTATGGGACACAAGGCAAGATCCCCGGAGCCGGCCCGGTCAGGAAGCTACAGCGAGGTGGCAGCCATTCCACAGACAGCCCGGACTGGAACCTCCAGCCGCGTGTGTGCAGTTTCAGTCAAGCTACCGGATTTCTGGCAGCACAACCAGCACTCTTGGTTCCACCTCACCGAGGTCCAGTTCGCCCTCCAGGGAGTAACGGCAGACAACACCAGATTCTACCATGTGGTCGCAGTGCTGGACACCCGCACAGTTCAGCAGGTAGCGGGCCTGCTCGATCAGCCACCAGCCAGCAGCAAATATGAGGCGCTCAAGGCTGCGCTCATCCAGCGCTACACGCTCTCGGACTGTTAGAGAGCAGAGAGGCTCTTGACGCAGACCGAGTTAGGAGATGGTTCGGCTGTAGACCTGATTGAGAAGACGCTGGCGTTAATGGGCACGGACGACGGGCACTTTCTGTTTGCCCACCTCTTCCTCCGGAACCTTCCAACAGTGGCGAGAGCGGTTCTGGCCAATTCGCCATTGCTGGCTGCGCGCGACTACTGTGCGCTAGCCCAGGAGGCAGACCGGATCATCCTCACCACCAGGGCGATCACAGTCAACGCGGCAGCGGCGGAGCCCAGCGAGATGACCAGAGGAGGCGAGGAGCCACCGACGGTAGCAGCAGCAGGGGCCAAGGAGTGCCAGAGAGACATGCTCTGTTTCTACCACCGCCGCTTCGGAGAGAAGGCATGCAGATGTGCGCCCCCGTGCCAATTCAAGCGCTCGGGAAACGCCAAGGCCGGGGGTCGGTAGCAGCTGCGACCCTCGGTGAAGAGAACAAGCTGCTCTACTTGACGGATGCACGCTCGGGGAGGCGTTTCCTCGTGGACACCGGAGCCCAGAAGAGTTTCATCCTGCCGACCTACGCTGACCGGCTGGCAGGACCTAGCGGCCCTGAGATGTTGGCAGCAAACGACTTGGATATTAAGACCTTTGGTGAGAGGACTCTGCTCTTATCTCTACACGGCCATACATATGAGTGGACTTTTGTCGTAGCAGCACTGAATTACCATATCCTGGGGGCTGATTTTCTGTGTGCACATGGTTTACTGGTTGATGTTGCTAACTGGCGCCTGGTTAATGCACTGTCCTTTGACTCTCTCCCCTGTATAGCTCGAGTGACCCGGCCAACAGCACAAGCCAACGTCACACCTACAGGCGGTAAGTTCCACACACTGCTCACTCAGTTCCCAGCACTCACGGTCCCGACATTTTCGGCGGCCATCGCTAAACACGGGGTGGAGCACTTTATCACCACCACCGGGCCGCCCGTTTTTGCAAGACCTCGGCACTTGGACGCAGCTAAACTGGCCATAGCGCGCGAGGAGTTCGCCAACCTGGAAAGGTTGGGCATCATCAGGCGCTCGAACAGCCCATGGGCATCCCCGCTACACATGGTCCCTAAGGCTGACGGCTCGTGGCGACCGTGCAGGGATTTCCGCAGGTTGAACAACGCCACAGCGCACGACCGCTACCCAATTCCCCACATACAGGATTTTTCCGTTCACCTTGCTGGAGCGTGCATTTTTTCCAAAATAGACCTGGTCCGCGGTTACCACCAAGTCCCAGTGCGCGCTGAGGACATACCCAAAACAGCGGTAATAACTCCGTTCGGTCTATTCGAGTTCCTGCGCATGCCATTCGGGTTAAAAGGAGCGGCACAGACGTTCCGGCGCATGATGGATGCAGTGCTGTGCGATCTCCCGTTCGTGTTCGTCTACCTGGACGATATTCTGGTAGCCAGTGCGTCCGAAGACGAACACGAAACCCACCTCACGACGGTTTTCCGGAGGTTGGAGGAGCACGGGTTAATAATCAACCCGGTGAAATGCCAGTTCGGCGTGATGGAGATTGATTTTTTGGGGCACCGCGTCTCACCGGAAGGAGCGATCCTGCTGCCCGCCAAAGTGCGTGCCGTGGCGGATTTTCCCCAGCCTCAGACGGTCAGGGCGCTGCAGGAATTTTTGGGGATTGTGAACCGTTTCCTTTTTATAACCGTTTCCTTCCCCGCGTGGCGCAGCTCATGCAACCACTGTATGCCGCGCTCAAGAAACAGAAACCCGTGGATAGGGTTGAATGGACCCTGGAGCGAGAGCGGGCGTTCTCGGAGGTTAAAGCAGCCCTGGCAAACGCCGCACTGCTGGCGCATCCGGACCCGGCGGCCCGCATAGCGCTCACCACCGACGCTTCAGACGTGGCCATAGGGGCTGTCGTGGAGCAGCGCGTCGCCGGGGCTTGGCAGCCACTCGCCTTTTTCAGCAGAACTTTGCGCGACAATGAACGTAAATACAGTGCATTCGACAGAGAGTTGCTGGCTCTCCACCGGGCCATACGCCACTTCCAGTTCTGGCTGAAAGGGCGCAGCTTCACCACGTTCGTGGACCACAAGCCGCTAACATTCGCGATGGCCAAGGTTTCAGAATTGTGGTCGGACCGGCAGCATCTCAGAGTTTACTACCGATATTCAACATGTGTCGGGTAAACTGAATGTGGTGGCGGACTGCCTCTCGCGCGCCATGGTGGGCCCGGTCTGCGTGGGGATAGATTACGCAGCCATGGCCGCGGAGCAGATTAGCGATGCAGACGTGCGTGCGCGCTAGTCTGGACCAACAGGGTTAAGGCTGGAGAGCAGGGTGCTGCAAGATGGCAGCCCCCCCAATCTGTGATGTCTCCACGGGTCGCCCGCGTCCGGTGGTCCCGGTCGCGTGGCGCCGCCGCGTGTTTGAGTTGGTTCACACTCTGGTGCACTTAGGAGTGCGCGTGTCGGTCAAAATGGTGGGAGAGAAGTTTGTGTGGCCGAGCCTACGCAAGCAAGTGAAAGAGTGGGCTCCAGCCTGTGTGGCGTGCCAACGAGCCAAGGTACACAGACACACGAAGGCTCCCTTGGAGCCGTTTCGTATCCCGGCTAAGAGGTTCGACCATGTTCACGTGGACCTCGTGGGCCCCCTCCCGCCATCACAGGGGTGCACACACCTCCTGACAGTGGTGGACTGCACCACGCGCTGGCCAGAAGCAGTCCCGCTGGCGGCAACCACGTCCACAGACGTAGCGAGCTCTTTTTTAACAGCATGGGTGGCGCGTTTTGGAGGGCCCTCAATTTGTTTCCGAACTCTGGTCCGTGATGGCCCGCAGCCTGGGTGTTACAATTCACCGTACAACCGCGTACAACCCACAGGCCAATGGGTTATGCGAGCGTTTTCATAGATCACTGAAAGCAGCACTCAGGGCTTCATTGACGGATGCAAATTGGGTAGACAGGCTGCCGTGGGCTTTATTGGGGTTGCGCTCCGCGCCGAAAGAGGATCTGGAAGCTTCCCCGGCAGAGCTCGTTTTTGCGCAGCCCCTACGGCTGCCTGGGGAATTTCTGCCAGATAATCCCGCGCCGGGCAGTTGCCCGTCTCAGCTTTTGCAGCGTAGCGCAAACACAGGCACGCTGCCAGGCCCTGGCCACCACAGTTTTCCAGGCGGGAAAAAATTGGCATAGACGGACTCAAACCCGCTTTCGTTGTGGCGGATGAGCAAGTGCTGTTGGCTCGGGCCCCTCGGCGTGGAAGACCCCCACGGAGAGCTCCCCAGGGAAACGATTCACCAGAGCAGCCACACGGACAGACCGAAGTGCCCCCCCCCCCCAGTCACAGCCCACCCGCAGTCAGACACACCCCCAACAGCCCCCCACCGGCACAGCAGCGCCACGGAGGCGGTAAACCCCAGTTACAGCAGATACGGGAGGAGACGGAAGCCCAAACAGCATGTGGACTGATATTCTATTGTTCTATCACAGCATGTGGACTGTTATTCTATTGTTCTATCTAAGATGCTGGGGGGGGGGGGGGGAGTTTAGCACCTTGGGGGAGCCAGATTATTTAGCATCTCAGACAAGAGACAGTGGATAAACATGGGAGAACAATGCTCAGGAGGTTCCTGGCAAGATAGCAGGAAGGAGTCAAGGACGTAGGGAGTTGAATGCAGTGTGATGCAAATGTCATGTTGTGTGGAGAAATGCCATGAAACTTAAGAGGAGAGTGCCTGCTGAAATGTTCAGTCTGTTCTGTGCTAGAGAGATGTGAAGTGTGTAATAAACTGTGTGCCATGAGCCCGACTCATTTCACACACTCCACACTATAAAAAAATACAACAATAAGATAAGATTCGGGGTTACTAAAAGAATAAAAGAACGGTCATGATAAAAACAAAAACCTAAAACCTGTATGATAAATAATATATGTTTAAAAAAAAAAAAAAAACCTGTGTGTGACATTTAACAACCTTAAGAAGCATTTACTAGCTTTACTGTGAAGGGAATAAAGGATTTGGCATACTGATTAGTTTTGCTAGCAGGTAAAATATAACAGCGCCCTGATGGCAAAAGAGAATTCATTTGAGAGGACATGATCAGGAGAAGATAAAATGCATTCTGCTTTGTGAATGATCTGCCGGTTACAAAAGGAATTCAGATCTCTCTGTCTCACACCAATAATCTTAGAAAAGAGCTTCACAATATTGTTCAGACTATTCCTATCTTTAACTGTGAGACCATTAAACCAGCAGATAAAAGAAAAACAAAGCAAATGCAATAAAAACTGATAAAAATGGCAGAGAATCATTTGACTCACTGAAAAGGAGTTCAGTTTCCTTAAAAAGTAGATTCTCTGTTGCCCTTTCTTTGCAATGACCTCAGTATTTACACTGAACTTCAGTTGATCATCAGAATACGTACCAAGGTATTTGTATGACCTGACTGTTTCAACTTTATCATTGTGAATTCTAGTCTCCTGAACAGCTTCTTTTTTCTTTCTAAAATCAAGAATTAATTCCTTGGTTTTAGACACATTTAAATCCAAAAAGTTGTCATCACACCAGGAGATAAAATCATTAAGAACCAAGCCATGCTGATTGTGGACCTTGAAGAAGGGACAGCAAAGCTGTGTCATTAGAAAATTTGACAATATAGCTGTCCTCATAATTGCTCCTACACTGATCTGTGTACATAATAAAAAGGGGTGAAAGGACACACCCTTGTGGTGACCCTGTAGAAGTGCTCAGACAGTCCAAAAGGTGATCATTTACAAGTACCCTTTGAGTCTGACCAGTTAAAAAGTCCACAATCTAAAGCAGGAGTTGGTGAGATAAATTAAAATCATTAATCTTTCTGTTAAAAGATGAGGTTGCATGGTGTTAAAAGCTAATGAAAAATCAGCAAACAGAACCCTGGCATGGACCTGTGGGTTTTCTAGATGTTTATATACACAATTTAAAAAGAAAAGCTTAGCATCCTCAACACCCTTTTTTGTTTGGTATGTGAACTGAAATGGATCAAGTTTATCTTGAACAGACTGTAGAACAAGGTTTCTTACAATTTTCTCAAAGATTTTCATCATTAATGATGTTAGAGCCACAGGTCTGAAATCTTTTGAGTTCTTTAGGAGAAGTGGGCTTAGCAATAGGCACTACTGTAGACGATTTCCAGATGGCAGGAATATGACTGCAGTTCAAAGACATCTGGAACATATAGTGAAGGACACTGCTAAGCTGATCAGCACAATACCTGAGTGTACGGCCACAGATAAGATCTGGCCTTTCTAATATTAATCTTTTAAAGGTAATCCCTAACACTTTCCTCTTTAATAATAATATTGTTATTTGAAGAAAGAGACTGTTTAAGGTGGGACATTTTCACAGAAAAATCATGCTTTTCAAAACGACAAAAGAAGTCATTAAAAACATTAGCAAGATTCACATCATCCACACCCTCAATTCTTACAAGTTTTCTGTTGCCATCATTTACGTTCTGATTTATAGAGGACATGGACTCTGCTCTCATGGACTCTCATGGACGGCTGCACGGTGGCGCAGTGGTTTAGCACTGTGGCAGCACAGTTTTACCCTCGGCCGGGGGACCGCAGGGATCATGAGATCGAGGGTTCGATCCCAGCCCCCGACCAACAGTGAGCTGTGTGGAGTTTGCATGTTCTCCCCGTGTTGCGCGGGTTTACTCCGAGATTTCTCCGGTTTCCTCCCGCACACCAAAAACATGTAGGTTTAGGGCGCTCACGCACGCAGCGACCAGCAGCCGGTGGCTTGTCACCAGACTGCAAACCAAGTCTACCTACGGGTACAAATAAGTAACAAAAAAAAAAAAAAAAAAAAAAAAAAAAAAAAAAATGGACTTAATTCCTCTCCAGGCTGCTCTCAGATCACCACTACTGTATTTCAACTCCACCTTTTCCTTATACAGTCTTGTTACTTTCCTTATCTCATTCCCAACCCCTCTTAATTTCTTTCCTTTCCTCAGTGTTACCAGTGAAAAAAACATTTTTTCTTATTTATGACAGTTTTTTAGCTCTTTTGTCACCCATGGCTTGTTATTGGGGAAGACTGTAATGGTTTTACATGGAATGTTCGTGTCCACACAGAAAGAGATATAAGATGAGACAGTCTCTGCCAGTTCATCCAAGTCTGTGCATGAGCTATAAAAAATCCCAGTCAGTACAATCCAAAAAAGCCTGTAAGCTGGTGATGCTGTTTTCTGACCAGCACTTCACTGTTTTTGCAGTTTGCTTTTGTTGCTTATAACTGGGCTTGTAAATAGGAATGAGGTGAACACTGATGATAGGATGCTCCAAAAGGGGGCAGAGGCAAGGCTCTATAAGCACCAGGCACTGTTCCATTACACAAGTCAATAGTGGAATTCCTCATCGTTGTGCCACATGTCACATACTGAACGTACGTTTTTAGTCTTATGTAGCTGGCAGTATCAGTATCAGTGGCCACAGTTACATGGGCAAAATTTCTTCAATCTGATTACAATTCAGATCAGAATTTTACTGTTTACATGGATACTGAAAAAGCTGATCTGATTAGGACGTGCGTTTCCATGTGTCACATGTTTGAACAGAATAAATCATTTTGACATGCGCACGTTGACATTTCGACATTCCGAAAATGGTAGAAGAAGAAGCAACTTCCGGTGTTATCAAGCCCCACTTCATGTCGAAATTGACCTGTATTGTGTTATTCAGACTGTACTTTTGCTTCTGCTGATCTCCGTAATGAAGCTAGAAGTACATACTTCTGCATATGACGAACAGAGGGAGACAGCAGGACGATACAGACCAGTTTTGTTTTACTCCCGCTATGTTTTCCACTAGCTGCTGCTAAGGCGGAAATACGTCACGTCGACGTGCGGCTGGTGTACAGACATGCGCAGTAAACATATTTTCTGCCCTACGTTTGGGATAAGTGTTTTCATGCGCACCATTCGGATTAACAATCGGCATAACCCACCCCTCTCAATCGGAATGAAATTTTGATCCGAATGAGCGTGATCGGGTTAGAATATTCAGATTGCCATGTTTACATGAAGCATTTTTATTCTGATCAGGCTTTTAATCCGGTTACTTGTGTCCATGTAAACATAGCCAGTGTCTTGATACACACTTGTCTCTTCAGATACATATCTTTCATTTACCCGGGGGGATTCCAGATCGGAGAGTTACAGTTTTAAAGCTCATTGACAAGATGTTGTAATGATTTTGCCTCTAAAGATGTATAAAATTTTCAAACACTGGCTGTAGTGTTAGATTTTCTTGTTTTGTTTGTGGTATTACAGTGTCTCTCCTCACACGCATTCCAGCAACGAGGTGCTTTTGGGGCAGGCGGACATTTTTCAACACAAATCCAACACTTTGTACATGCGGTCAGGATGGACTGTTTTTGCTGATGTGTTCCATTAATACTCACTGTAAACACGGAAGTGAATGCAGTGCAGTGCCACATTTGGTTAGACGGAGCGTTTGAGTGCCACTCAGGGACAAATTTGATAGCTGAAATTGGCGGAAGTTGATGAGGATTGGCCAAAATTGTGGGAAAGATGCAGTGACTGGACAAAGTTGCAAGGTCGCACAACAGTCGTGCCGATTGGCTGATTTCTTGTGAATTGACGCGATCGCAACATCGCAAAATCCTGGAGGGACTGATCAATTAAAGATCGTACTACTAAGTGTGAAGTGGTTGAGATGAGAATCAGCACCTCCAAGTCCGAGTCCATGGTACTCAGCTGGAAAAAGGTGGATTGTCCTCTCCGGTTTGGGGACAAACTAATGCCCCAAGTGGAGGAGTTTAAGTATCTCGGGGTCTCATTCACGAGTGAGGGGAGAATGGAGGGAGAGATTGACAGACGGATCAGAGCAGCCTCTGCAGTGATGCGGACGTTGTACCGGTCTGTTGTGGTGAAGAGGGAGTTGAGCTCTAAAGCAAAGCTGTCGATTTACCAGTCAATCTATGTTCCTACCCTCACCTATGGTCATGAGCTTTGTAATGACCGAAAGAATGAGATTGTGGATACAAGCAGCTGAAATGAGCTTTCTCCTTAGGATCGCTGGACTCACCCTTAAGAGACAGGATGAGGAGCTTAGTCATCCGGAAGAGGCTCAGAGTAGAATCGCTGCTCCTCCACAACGAAAGGAGCCAGATGAGGTGGTTTGGGCATCTGATCAGGATGCCTCCTGGACGCCTCCCACTTGAGGTGTTTCAGGCTTGTCCCACTGGGAGGAGACCCTGGGGAAGACCCAGGACACACTGGAGAGACTATGTCTCCCAGTTTGCCTGGGAACGTCTTGGTATCCTCTCTGACGAGCTGGAGCAGGTAGCCGGGAAGAGGGAAGTCTGAGCTTCTCTGCTTGAGGTGCTGCCTCCACGACCCAGACCTCCAGAAAAGCGGTAGAAGATGGATGGATGGAACTGATGGAATAAAAGATTGATCCATGCATTTAGGGATCGGTGCATCACCGTTAGTGTCAAGTATCACGATCCATCATCGAATTGATCTTTTGTTCCACCGCTACTACTAACCCTCGTTAGCAGAAGTTCACAGGAGGAAACTAACTACAGACACTCCGTCTCACACGGTCACCAGTGAGAGGCAGTTTCATTTTCAAACTAGTTTACTCTCCATTGTTGATGCTCCCTCCAGTGAAAGCAGAATATCAACGCTGATTCAGTTTAAGTCAGATAGAGTCTGTATTCACGTCTTGACAAAGACTTTACGTGTAATTGCGCCACAGAAAAAATTCACTTAGTCTTTGGTCTGAACACAACTTTAGCCCACTATTTACTATTCAGTAATTCTAATTCAGCAGAATCATAGTGAAACTTAGAAAGCATAGTAGATATGTGCATAATCGCCTTTTAGATCAAGTAAATAAGAATGATGCGGTAACAAGACTCCTATACTGACAGGGGATTCTTCTCCAACTTTTTTTTTTTTTTTTTTTACATTTGCTGAGGATCAGAGTTCGTCTCCTTTGATTACCGTTTCTCTGCTTTGCTCCAGCATTTCATTCATCTTCTGCTGTTCCAATACTTCTATTGCCCAATAAAGAAATCAAAGACTGGCTTCCTAGTTACTTAACTGTTGATTTAATGACAGCTTAACCATTAGCCTTTAGTGTACCTGCAAATGAAGCAGACTTAATTCTGACCAGTTTTAAAACTCAGCATTTACAGGACAGATGTTTCTGTTAGAGAGGCATGTACATGCTTTACAATTACTTAAGACATTGAGTATCTGTATGACTTATCATAAATCAGGGTGCTGCAAGCAGCAATAGAAAGAAACAATGCACCAGCTGCAGGCAAGCAGAAATAAGAAACCAAAATAATGTAGATCACAACCACATACAAAACAGTTCTGTTTTATACCAAGAATCACAGCACCCCTGATCAGTCCCTCTAGGATTTCGTGGTTTTTTTCCCCCCCCTATTGTTGCGGTAAGTTGCGGGGCTCTCCTTGGGGATTGCCTGAATCGCGCAATGGCTCATGTCCAGACCGGAGAGTCCCAACTTTAAAAATCACTGACAGGATGTAGTAGTGACTTTTACCTCTAAAGACGTATAAACTGTTAAACACTTGCTGTAATATTAGATTCACTTGTTTTTTGCGTGGTTTTATGGTGTGTCTGGGTGCACGCGCTCCCGAGACGGAGGTGCTTTCAGGCAGGCAGACGTTTTTCAACACAAACCCGGCACTTCATACACACGGTCATTACAGAAACTCAAGGAGATGTTCCCCAGTGAGGCGGGGGAGACGGAGGAAGGAACAATGTGGGAAAACTCGCAGGCGAGTGGGTTTTTTTTTAATCACACACTGTTTTTTGCTGATATATTCGGTATATACTCACTGTAAACATAGGAGTGCGGTGCAGCGCCGCATTTGATTGGTCAGACTGATGCCGTACACATCTGCGTGCTACTGAGAGACAAATCTGACTAGCAAAATTGGCGGAAGTTGACAACAATTGGCCAAAATTGCGGTGACTGGACAAAATTCAAATTATGCAGGACCTGCTGAAGTCATGGGAATTGGTAGAATCGTAACCCTGCGATATCCTGGAGGGTCTGCCTAATATCTATTGCACAACATTCAGATATTGTGGGGGACCTACCCGTTTGATGGGGCCATAGACCTCAAACTCACGACGAAGCTTGGACTCTGTAGTATCGTAATTCTGGAAAAGTAAATAAGTCAAAGTCAACTATGTCAACTCTGCCATATGTACAGCACATACAGAGAACTGAAATTATGTTACTCTGACACCCATGGTGCAACAAGATAAACACTAAGTAAGAAATATGAATATATAGTATAACATCTAACACCAAACATTAAATACAAAATACATAAATTAAGAATACCATCATTTTCTCATCTACAGACATGGTGTGAGGAAGCTTAGAAAAAGTTATTTTAATATACTAACCACTCGTGCAACAAACAAGGTCTTGAAGGCGTCCCCTTGTGCATTTTGGTCATTATGGGGATCCCCTGATATCAAGGGGGGAAAAAAAAATCTAAATTATACAAAAATAATAAGTTTTAAAGTTTAAAGAGCTTATGTGTCATACTTACAAAGCTTAAGTTCTTTTTCCACCACCGCTTGTCTCCTTTCAATCTTCTCTCGTCTCTGCAAAGGCAAAACATTTTCAAGAATTGATGACCATTAGACTTAAGTGAAAAAAGGCAGTTTTTCCACACAGTGCTTTTTTTTTTTTTATCCATATAAACGAACAGCATAAATTTAGTATTAGGCAATTTCCTTTGCACAAAGAGAAAACCCATTAAGTCATTTCTTACATGTGCTCAACAGTGGTGATGTGGTAGCTAACTGCAGCAGACAGGTAATGACTATCCATATGAGATATTATGAAATGACTGTTTAGTTGTGGAAACTTGACTTTTCGAGGCTACAAGGGGACACTGAAAATGACACCAACAAAAACGTTATATGTTCAATAATTACCAGAGCTCTATGATCAATGATTCATTGATTCACTATCAATGATTACTGCTGAGATATTTAGCAGCTACCTGTTGAAGAAAGAAAAAGGCCGCCATATCGGCTACCTTAAGTGATGAAAATGTACCATACTTACACAAACTTGTGTGCGGTTCACAATAAATCTATGGGGCTGGCCTCATGCCAATGTAAAATAAATAACCAACAAAAAAGGTACCCGGTCAAGTCCCCCTATAACCAACTCGCCCCAGCCAGTTACAGCCGCTCCATGGCCAACTCGCCCCAGATGGGTGTCTGACAAGCAACACCGGTGTATCCAACACAGAACATGCCAGGAGAAGCAGTGGCCCGACACAATCTGGCTCAAAGGCACGCTAACTGATGGTGAGAAAAAAAAAAAAAGGTTTGTTTTTTTCAATAAAGTAAAAAAACAAACAAAAAAAACCCCAAACCAAGATAATGTATGGAGTGTGCTTTTGCTGGGAGGTACAGCCAACAGCAAAATGTGATTTATTATGTAAAACAGCTGAGCTCTGGCTTTGAGCGATCAGCTGATTGGAGCCACTTCTGGTATTTGCCAGTCACATGTTTTAATTTCAAAGAAATTAAAAGTTTGGTTAAAATAGATGGGTTGAAAATATATATTTTTATTAAAACTTCTCCCTTGCAGAAAAAAAAAAATTATGGTCAGATATTCAGAGATTTCAACAAACAACAGAAAACGAGGCTGCTGAGTTAGGTTTGTTCACTGTGCCGCACCACAGGCCGTCACTTGATGGGGTGAGTTGGGGCGAGATTGTTGTGGGGCGGCTGAAACTGGCTGGGGCGAGTTGGTTATGGGGGGATTTGACGGTAAACCCAAAAAAAGCACCCCCTATAAGATGATGAGCTGAGTGTCACACAGAAAACAATACGTGATGCAAATTAAATTTTGTCAATAAAATCTGACAATGTCTTTTCACGGGTTGTCGAAAGTGGAAGTATTGAGCGTTTCATGAAAAACACGAGAAACTTGAGTACAGGGCAGTGATCAAATATCTGCAGCTGAAAGCCGTGACCCAAGCTGAGATCCATGTGGACATGCAGGACATATTTGGGTTGGAAAAGAACCCTGACTCTCACCTTTCTCTCCAGTCGCTCTTCACGGGTCTCCGCTCTGGTCGGTGGTGGCGCATCTCTGGGATCCTGATCCGCAAAAGCAGATGAAAATGGTTAACAGGGACACAGAAGACGAATTTACGTAAAGCAGCGATACAAATAATTATATAATGACCTCGAAGTGCCTGATGAAAAAGGCAATCCCACTGTACGGCTGGTTGTGATGCTTCTCATGGGGCAACTTTGTCAGCTGAGGCAAGAAGGGTATCGGGTCCCGCGGGGCAAACAGGGCCAGGAGGTTTGGCGGCAGGAACTGCGTCATCTTTCACCTAAATATAATAATAACCAAAACCTAAACTCGAGCAGTAAATACCAGCAGGCCGAAGCCAAGGGCGGAAGTGGGCTAAAAAAAAAAAAAAATCAACTGTGTAGGAAGTGTCGTCTCCACTAGGTCATCAAGTTATTATAATGTGGCCAGTATAGAAGCATTAAATAATAACACTGGCTTTAAACATCCAGGAATTTGCGGAAGTGTTTTGATAAAAGGTTTCACAATGGCCTCCAGATATTTTAAACTTTATAACACTCCCTGGATTAGCAACTGAGCTAACTATGCTAATAGAGACCCGCGAAAGAGAACCTTACCGTTTCTTTGCCAGCATTCACAAAGTCTCACAACACGAACCAAAACAGGCCTGTAGGTACGGTTTAGATCGGATTAACCAACAAAATACACTACAGTTACAGTTTTAACCTTCAGGACGCCCACAACATGTGGGAACATATAAACCAACATGTACAATAGCAACCTGGCCTGGGTTTTTTTTTTTTTAACAGGAATATAAAATGGCGGAGTGCCGTAAAATAACTAAAGCTGACGTAAAACTAACTGAGCAATAACCGTAAAGTGCGATGAAAAGATGATTCAGCTTTTAATATTGTAACGTCGGGGCTGTGTTAAGGGGACGGGGATTCTCCCGGCATGCTTTGGCCGCGGAGGATTCAAGAGTGGTATTATTCGTGTGTTCTAAGTGTTAGTGCTGTATAATGACAAGTCACTGTGGCTGCGTTATAATGACACAGCAGTGTTATAAAGACCAGTTATAGCTGAAAAATGACATACTGAGGCAGGCCAAAAAGCTAAAGGAAACTCAAGTTTACCTAAATGAACACCTGACAAAAAAAAAACGCTGAATTAGCACGGCAGGCACGGATGCTAAAAAAACAAAATAGGATACAGTCAACCTGGACAAGAAATTGTAGAATTTGGATTAAACTAAATGGAACACCTGAGCAAGCAAAAAGTATAATGATCAGAGATGCTACTGACTTAGATAAATACAGATGAACACTGACTATGAAACACAGAGTGAGGAAACTCAAACTCTAAAAATATGCCACTATGCTGAACATAAACCACAAGAGATGGAGAATGATATTGATCCTGATAACCACTTTTTCAATAATATTCATAACCACTGTGAATATTACACTGAAAAGCAATTCAAAAGTCAATTGCAATTAGATGGTAAACTGTCAATAATACACTTCAATAGCAGAAGTCTTAACAAAAACTTCTCACAGATTCAGGACTATTTAAAACAGCTAGACAGAAAATTCACAGCCATTGCAGTCTCTGAAACCTGGCTTAATGAAGATCAGGCTCCCCTGATGGCAATAGAGGGATATCAGATGTTTAACATTAACAGATCTCAAAAAAAGGGTGGTGGTGTTGCACTGTATGTTGATGACCTGTATAGATGTAAGCTTGTAAATGAAATGTCCTCAGCACTACCAGGGATTTTGGAATGTGTTACTGTTGAGATTGACCTAGACAAAACAAAAAATCTAATCATAAGCTGCATATACAGAACGCCGGGAACTTGCATTGAGACATTCAGAGATAAATTAGTCGAGCTGTACAATAATATTACTAGTAAGAAAATGGTAGCAATTTGTGGAGATTTCAATATTGACCTACTTAATCCACATCAACAAAATGTAGTTATAGAGTTCATGAACTCTATGTACAGCATGAGTCTATATCCCACAATAACACATCCCAGTAGAATCACAGTTCACTCTGCTACACTTATTGACAACCTGTTTGTCAATGTTCTCGATAAGAAAATAGAAAGTGGATTATTGATAAATGATATAAGCGACCACTTGCCAACCTTTGCACTTATCCATGGCCACACGGGGCCCAACCCAGAAAAAATTTCAAAATCGTTCAGACACAAATCACCAAACGCAATCAGTTCTTTTAAAGAGGACTTGCTGAAGCAAGACTGGACAGAAGTCTATGTATCAGATGTAAATGAAGCCTATGACACATTTACAAACATTGTAACCACTCTTTATGAAAAAAACTGCCCATTAGTTAAAAAAAAGCTTAAACACAAATTTGCTGACAAACCATGGTTAACCAAAGGACTACAAAAGGCGTGTAAAAAGAAAAATTTATTATATAAAGCTTTCATAAAGAAAAGGACAAAAGAAGCAGAGCAACGGTATAAAACATACAAAAATAAGTTAACATATATAATAAGATGCAGTAAAAGAGACTATTACAGTAAAGAACTGGAAAAAAACAAAGACAATATTAAAAATACATGGACAATAATCAACAGTATCCTTGGAAATAAAAGCAGAAATACTAGCTACCCAACTAATATTCCAAAAAATAATAAATCGACTCCGAATGTGAATATAGCTTCACCTGCAGATGAATTTAATAATTTTTTTGTTAACATTGGACCTAAACTGGCCCGAGAAATACCCACTACGGCGCCAACAGGTGATTCAATATGCAATAACACTGCTGTAAAAGACACCATCTTCATAAAGAACACAGACGAAAGAGAGGTCATTGAAATTGTTAAATCATTCAAAAGTAAAACATCTACTGACTGCGATGGTATTGACATGCTACTAGTCAAAACTGTTATCGAATGCATAGTGAAACCACTGACGTATATCTGTAACCTGTCTCTCCAATCAGGTATATTTCCCAATGCAATGAAAATAGCTAAAGTAATTCCGATTTACAAGACAGGCGACAGAGGGGAACTCTCCAACTACAGACCAATTTCACTATTACCGCAATTTTCCAAGATACTTGAAAAAATATTCTATGAGAGAACTGACAACTTCATACTGAAGAATGATTTATTGTGTGAGCAGCAATATGGGTTCAGACACAAAAGGACAACAGCATATGCCCTAATGGAATTTACAGAAAAAGTATCAACAGCCATTGAAAATAAAGAGTATTCAGTTGGAGTATTCCTGGATCTTAAAAAAGCATTTGATACAGTAGATCACAATCTATTATTAAAGAAACTACAAAATTGTGGTATTAGAGGGGTAGCACTGTCCTGGTTAAGTAGTTACTTAAAGAATAGATATCAGTTTGCATGTGTTAACAGCAAAAACTCAGAGTTACTGAAGGTCACCTGTGGAGTCCCACAGGGTTCAGTTTTGGGACCATTATTATTCAATATGTATATAAATGATATATGTAAAGTTTCAGAAAAAATGGACTTAATATTGTTTGCTGATGACACTAATCTGCTATGCAGTGGAAACAATTTGGAACAACTTCTGGATGCACTCGGAAAGGAATTAGGAAAGCTGAAACTGTGGTTTGATTCAAACAAATTAACGCTCAATTTAAGCAAGACAAAATTTATAGTCTTTAACAACCATCACAACTACCCAGTACCCAAACTCAGTGTAAATGGTGTAGAGATTGAAAGGGTATCCGAAACTAAATTCCTTGGAGTAATAATTGATAACAAACTGTGTTGGAAGCCACATATTAATTATATAAAAGGTAAAGTATCCAAATCAATTGCAATATTACACAGAGTGAAAAATTTGCTGAATCAACCCACACTATACACCTTGTACCATTCATTAATACTCCCATACATGACATATTGTAATGAAGTATGGGGAAATACATATAAAACAAACATGTATCCACTCTTTATGCTTCAAAAGAGAGCTATTAGAATAATCAACAAAGCAGCTTACAGGGAACCAACAAACCCACTTTTTCTTAAACAAAAAACTCTCAAGTTGAAAGATCTGATTGACTTTAAAACCGCAATAATAATGTTCAAAGTGAAGAATCTATCACTGCCCGCAAATATCCAAAAGTTGTTCCAAACAAGGGAGAAACGATATCACTTCAGAGGAACATGTATATTTCAAAAGCCTACAGTGAGAACAACCACCAAGCAACACTGTATTTCAGTGCAAGGAGTCAGATTATGGAACGATTTTGGACCTGAATTAAAATCATGCACAAAGCTTGGACAATTTAAACAAAAACAAAAGGAAGAAATACTCCAAACATATTTACAAGACGACATGTAAACTCACATAAGGATTGACATTTCCAGCCTGTGTTGTGCTGTAGCTTAGTTTTTTCTTTTTTTCTTTTTTTCTCTGTGACACTATGTCTTAGATTTGTTTTTGAATAGTAACCGCTTAACTTAGACTAGCTCAGTTTTCTTTTTCTCTCAGTCACATTTTGTCTTAGCCTTGTTTTAAATTGTAATCGCTCTTGTCTTGTTTTCTCTTTTTTCTCCTTTGAATTCTTGGATGGAATATGGGTGGGCAATATAAGCTGCGGCTTCAGCCATCACCCATTTCAGATAACTCACGTGGAATTGTATAGTAGAAGGAGTCTTTGTCTAATTTGACCTTGTTGTTATATTATACAGTTTCTTTTAACCTGTAATGTACTATCCGAAATAAAAATAAAATAAATTCATTCATTCATAAATTCAAATTCATAAATTCATTCATTCATAGCAGTGACTGCTCATGCGTTTGTGTCACCCTCAGTGAGACAGGGGTCTGTTTGAATGACCCCCCCTCCTGTCTGTGCTGAGAGGGTGTGTATAAAATAAAGCCTGTTTTCGTTGCAGTCATCTCTCCTTTCTTGTGTGAACCTGCACAATGTCACACTGGTGACAGGAGTGGAATATGGAGCAGATGGAAGCCAGAATCAGAGCAGAGATTCAACAGCTGGAGCGGTTCATCGCTCAGCTGGGGATGGATGACAGAGCTGATACACCAACCCCCGGAGTTGCTCGCCGGGATGAATGGAGCAGCGGACCTGACGGGACCAGCGTACCCAGCAGAGCAGATCAGCCCGGCTCCCTGCCCTTTTCAGGGCAGGACGGGCCAGCAATTCCACTGCGATCAGGGGCAGCGATTGACCAAGAGGCAACCGTCCCACCCATCCGCCAGCGGGCCAAACTTCCCCACTTTAACGGTGAAACCCTGCTGGATGACTATCTGGTCCAGGTCAAGCTGGCTGCTGCGTTGGAATGGCTGGCCACCCGAAGAGACCGCCATCCAGGTCGCGCTGGCCCTGGAGGGAAGGGCTCTCCACAGGCTGTCCGATCTCCGGCCCAAGGGACGTCGCAGCTGGCCAGCGCTACAAGGAGCGCTCTGGAGGAGGTTTGGGAGAGCGGCCAATGCTGAGCACGCCCAGGAACAGCTGGCCAATCGCCGGCGAGGCAGCTGAGAAAGCCTGGGAACCTATCCAGCGGACATACAGCTGATGACATGGCGTAGCTACCCAGATTTTGAGCTGGGAGCAGTGGAGAAGCTCGCCCTCTGGAACTTCATCCGCGGGCTCTGCCCGGCCCAGCTCCAGAGCCACATCCGGATTCACGCCGTGAACAGCTGGGAGAAGCGGAGCGGGTGGAACCGCTAATGGATTGTGCAGCTGATGCGTCGGCAGTGAGGCAGAGAGCCTTCCAGGCTGAGAGCGAGGAGGAGGAACTGCACCGGACCACAGCAGCACGGCCAAGGAGAAGACAGCCACGGCGGAGCAAGGAAGGGTGCTTCTGCTGTGGGGAGCCAGAACACATCGCGCGGTATTGCCCAGCACCCACCCCTGCTACAAACCAGCCCCTCGCCAATGTTAAACTAGAGCGAGGTGGCATGGATGGGGACCTGCCACCTCCCACAGACATTTTCCCCATTGAGCTGTCACCACGTTTGGGCTGAACTGGATACTCGCCCAGGATGTACCTACAGTGCAGGTTGGACAACATGCCGATCCGGGCCCTGATCGGCACCGGTTCTACCATCTCCCTGGTCCGACCCGGAGTGCTGCAAGGTACGGACGAGGCAGAACCGCAGGGGTGGGAACCCACCGGGCGCTGCGTCACCACGGCCACCGGTGAGCGCACCAGACTGGGAGGGCGGCGAGTTCTTGTGGTGGGGGTGGCTGGCCAGAACACAAACCACCCATTCTGGCTGGCTGACATTCAAGACCCCTGCATTACTGGACTCGATCTGCTCGCAGCATGGAGCGCAAAAATTGACACCGCCAGATTGTCCCTCCTGCTGGGGGCTCGGACCATCACGCTCTGCAGTGGGGCCCAGAGGAGGAACCCGGAGGCCTGTTTGATCGAGGGGCCGCCAGGGCGGACCGAACTGGGCGGGTCACTGCAAGTACTGAACATAACGGCGCCACCAGTATGAGCAGAGGGAGCATGACTACCGATAGAGACAGCAAGGGGGAGGGCCACAGTGGAGCGGGTCAAGGTGTCAGCAGAAACGCAGCAGGTGGTCGAGGAACTGTTCCATCAGAGATGCAGCGGACTGGAATTGGGAAAGAGACGCCAGCTGCGGGAGCTGTTGGACTGCTACATGGACGTCTTCGCTGCCAAGGATGAGGAGTGCACCCGAACCAGCTTGGTGCAGCACGGGATTGACACCGGTGAGACCAGGCCGATCCGGTTCCGCCCCCGCCGTCTACCTTTTTCAAGGCGGCAGCAGAACAAAAAATACAAGAAATGCTGGAGGCAGACATTATTGAGCCCTCCAGCAGCCCCTGGGCAGCACTGGTGGTGATGGTTAGGAAGAAGGACGGTTTGTGGCGGTTCTCTATGGATTACCGGCGCCTGAATGATGTCACCCGCAAGGATTCCTACCCCCTGCCCCGCATCGATGATGCACTGGATTACATCACCAGCTCCAGCTGGTTCAGCTCGGTGGACCTCCACAGCGGCTATTGGCAGGTAGAGCTGTCACCTGAGGCCCGCCAAAAAACAGCCTTCTCCATCGGGCAGGGACTGTATCAGTTCAAGGTGATGCCGTTTGGACTTTGCAACGCCCCGGCCACCTTTGAACGTCTGATGGAGCGAGTGTTGGCTCACGTGCCCCAAAGCCGCTGCATCGTTTATCTGGAAGACCTGCTGGTTCACGCAGCTGACTTTGACGGGGCCCTGTCCAACCTCCGGGAAGTATTGGACGCCATCTGACAGGCTGGGCTGCGGCTACACTCGCGGAAATGCCACCTATTTCGGTGGGAGACCACCTTCCTGGGCCACGTCGTCAGTGCAGCGGGAGTCGCCACTGATCCAGAGAAAGTGGCAGTGGTGAAAAACTGGCCAGTGCCGCGGGATGTGGGAGAGCTACGGAGTTTTCTCAGACTGGCCTCCTATTATAGGAGATTTGTGAAAGACTTCACCACCATCGCCAGCCCGCTGCATCAGCTGACACAGAAGGGCCATGCGTTTCAGTGGAGTGAGAGCTGTGCTGCTGCTCTTTCCCAGCTTCGCTCAGCGCTCATTGGAGCCCCCATCCTGCAGTGTCCCGACCCGAACCGCCCGTTCATCGTGGACACGGACGCCAGCAACCAGGGCATCGGGGCGGTGTTATCTCAGGAGGGAGAAGACGGAAAGCAGGCAGTTGCTTTTTTCAGCTGCACTCTCAGCAGAGCTGAAAGGAATTATTGCGTTACTCGCAGAGAGCTGTTGGCTGTCATCCAGGGGCTTCACCATTTTCGTCTGTATGTGTTCGGGGGGAGGTTCCAGCTCAGGACGGATCATGCTTTCCTGACTTGGCTGCTGAACTTTAAAGAGCCAGATGGACAGTTGGCGAGATGGCTGGAGGCACTGCAGAATTATGATTTTCTGATTGTGCATCGGGCAGGCTGGCTCCATGCCAACGCTGACGTGCTGTCTCAGCATCCCTGTGCTGCGGAGGACTGTCGGCACTGCCAGCGGGCAGAGGATCGAGACCAAGCTGTCCCTTGGGCTGCTGCTCTCTGGACCACTGTGAGCAGGAATAACACAGTGGCACACAGCAACTCCCCAGATAATCAGTCAGCTCTCCTCAGCGATGACGTCACAGAGGCCCTAGGCGCGCAGCAGCTGCAGAGTGAGCAGGACAGAGATCCGGTCATTTCCTGGGTTCGGTAGTGGCTGGACACGGACCAGCAGCCCGCCTGGAAGGCTGTGTCTGCGCTGGACCCAGAGACCAGGGCCCTACACTCCCAGTGGGCCAATCTCCGCTGTCACGAGGGTGTTGTGTATCGGTAGTGGTAGACTCCAGCTGGGCAGCGTCACGTCTGGCAGCTGCTGGTTCCCCAGCGGCTCCGGCCCAACATACTCCAGCTGGTCCATGGGGCGGTGGGGGCGGGCCACTTCGGGGTGACGAAAACTCTGCAGCGTCTTCGAGCCCAGTTGTACTGGCCTAGATGTCACCAGGATGTAGAGCTCCACGTCCATCGCTGCGACACCTGCACGGCTCAGAAGGGGCTGACTCAACAATCCCACGCCCCCTTGCGGCAGTACCGGGTGGGGGCACCGATGGAGCGGGTAGGAGTGGACATTCTGGGCCCTTTCCCGACCACGGACCAGGGGAACCGCTACCCGCTGGTCGCAATGGATTATTTCACCAAATGGCCAGAGGCATACGTGGTCCCTGATCAGAGCACCGCCACCACAGCATCAAAACTGGTGGACGAGATTGTAACGTCGGGGCTGTGTTAAGGGGGCGGGATTCTCCCGGCATGCTTTGGCCGCGGAGGATTCAAAGAGTGTTATTATTCGTGTGTTCTAAGTGTTATTGCTGTGTCATTATAACTGTGTTATAATGACAAGTCATTGTGGCTGCGTTACAATGACACAGCAGTGTTATAAAGACCAGTTAGAGCAGTGACTGATCATGTGTTTGTGTCACCCTCAGTGAGACGGGGGTCTGTGTGAATGACCCTCCCTCCTGTCTGTGTTGAGGGGGTGTGTATAAAATAAAGCCTGTTTTCGTCACAGTCATCTCTCCTTTCTTGTGTGAACCCGCACAACATCACAATATACAGTAGTTTCCACCACAGCACAGAGAGAGAAAAGAGAACATACAAGTTACAAATATATAAGAAAAGTCACATTTGTGAAAATCATTAATGCTGATTTACTTCCACTGGGGGAGAAAACTGAACAAAAATTTGGATATTCTCTCTGATTTGCTTCCCAGAACTGGTACCTCAGTCCCGATTGCATTGTGATGACACAATAACAAGTGGCACTCCACCCAGGGCTTGAGGTTGGGGGGAGAGGGAAGTGAGAAATGGTAATAGTGAAGAGAGGAGCAGAGACAACGAGGGGTGCGTAGCACTAGGGGGTTTTAGACTTAACCCCTGAAGTCACCAGGGCACGAAAGTCTGGTAATAAGTCATGCTCTGTGTACTGTATGTTGATGTGTGTACATGTCTTGTGTCCCGTATGTTAATGTTTCACACCCTGCGTCCCAAAGGCGGGAATAAAGAGTATAAAAGTGGTCGCCTTGAGACCCAGGGCAGTACGTTTTACTTGTTGGAGGAGAAATAAAGTCTGTGTCATCAGCTTTTGGCCTCATCTGATTCCTTCTTCCACACTGGTGACCTGAAGATATGAAATGGAGAATGAGCCGAGCACCTCTGCGGAAACTCCCGCGGGAGCCACACCGCTGCGTGTGCCATCACAGTCAGGCTCCCAGACTTTTGGCTCCACAGCCCTGCTGCTTGGTTTTTGCATGTGGAAGCCCAGTTCGCCCTCCGCGGAATCTCTACGGATGACACCAGATACCATCATGTGGTAGCTGTGCTGGACGCGCACACCACGCAACAAATCATGAGCCTGCTTCAGGACCCGCCAACCCAAGGTAAATACAACGCTCTCAAGCAGACGCTGCTGCAACATTACACCCTTTCGGATGGGGAGAAGGCAGAAAATCTCCTCACACGCTCGGAGTTAAGTGACAGCTTGGCTGTGGAACTTATGGAGAGCATGCTCGCGCTAATGGGTAAAGACGACGGATCCTTCCTGTTCACCCACCTCTTCCTCAGGAACCTACCAGCTACAGCGCGGACGATCCTCGCTAACTCACCACTGCTGGCGAGCAGGAACTACCGTGCGCTGGCACAAGAGGCAGACCGCATCATCCTGGCAAACAGGGCTCTCAGCGTGCACGCAGTGACACTGGGATCTATGAAGAAACCCAGCGAGGTCAAAGAGCCGATAGTAGTGGCAGGAACGGCCACCAGGAGACGCAGGAACAGGACGCTCTGTTTCTATCAACACCATTTTGGCGCAGAGGCACAACGTTGTGTACCGCCGTGCCACTTCAAGAAGCCGGGAAATGGCACAGCCAGCGATCAGTAGCAGCTACGACCGCTGGTGACAGGGAGAAGCTGCTTTTCATCGAGGACACACGTTCTAGGAGACGTTTTCTGGTGGACTCCGGCTCCCAGAAGAGCCTCATTTTGCCAGTCAGTGCGGGCTGGTTGGCAGAAGGCTGCTGTCTAGCTCTGACGGCCATCAATGGATCCCACATCCGGACGTTCTGGGAAAGATTGGTGATTGTTTGCTTGCATGGATGCAATGACCAGTGGGACTTTGTGGTAGCTGCATGATCGGTCCCCATTTTAGGTGCTGATTTTCTGTGTGCTCACGGACTACTTGTTGATGTTGCAAACAGATGCTTGGCGGATGCTGTTTCTTTTTCCTCCTTGCCCTGCATAGCTCGGGGAGTTGTGCCCCCAACACACGCTAATGTTCTAGCTCCATTAGCTGGTAAGTACCAGGTAAGTACTGGTAAGTACCAGCGTTTGCTTTCCGAGTTCCCAGCACTCACGGTTCCCACTTTTTCCGCTGCGGTAACCAAGCACATGGTCAGAGATTTTATCACAACAAAAGGTCCGCCGGTGTTCGTGCGCCCTCACCGCCTGGACGCAGCTAAACTAGCCAGTGCACACGAGGAGTTTGCTAATTTAGAGTGATTAGGCATCGTCAGGCATTCCAACAGCCCTTGGGCATCTCCATTGCACATGGTGCCCAAGGCTGATGGGTCGTGGGGGCCGTGTGGCGATTTCCGACGATTGGGCAGCACGGTGGTGGAGTGGTTAGCACTGCGGCAGTACAGCAACTCACCCTTGGCCTGGGGATCCTGGGCTCGATCCCAGCCCCCGACCAACAGTGATCTGTGTGGAGTTTGCATGTTCTCCCCGTGTCTGCGTGGGTTTACTCCGGGATTTCTCCGGTTTCCTCCCACATGCCAAAAACGTGCAAGTTAGGTTAACTGGCATCAAACTGGGGATTCTAAATTGTCCTTAGGTATGACTGTGAGAGTGAATGGTTGTCTGTCTCTCTGTGTTGGCCCTGCGATTGACTGGCGATCTGTCCAGGGTGTACCCTGCCTCTTGCCCAAAGATGCTGGGATAGGCTCCAGCCCCCCCGCAACCCGAAAAAGGATTAAGCGGAAGAAGATGAATGAATGAATGAATGAATGAATGAATGAATGAACAACACCACGGAACACAACCAGTATCCCATCCTGCACATCCAGGATTTTTCTGTGCACCTGGCCGGGACGCGCATTTTTTCAAAAGTGGATCTGGTCCACAGATACCACCAGGTCCTGGTTCGCGCAGAGGACATTCCTAAAACAGAGGTAATAACTTTGTTTGGCCTTTTTTTTTTTTTTTCCCACAATATCTTTATTGAACCTTTTTTTTTTTTAACAAACATGATACAAACAAACACTAACACTAAAGTACTACAAAAAAAAAAAAAAAAAAAAATGCCCTAAAAACACCAACAACCACCAACAAAATCAAGTCTTCAACAATGCTCCTCTGTTTAGTCTAGACAATCCATTACATAAGTATACATATTATGTTCACCAGTTTGGAATTTACAAGGTCCACACACATCATTCACCTTCTTCTTCAAGAGTTATGTTTAAATTTTTTACATAATCAATAAAAGGTCTCCATATATTCTCAAACACAATTTCCTTTGATTTCAGTATATATGTTATTCTTTCTAATGGAAGGTTTGTTAACATCTGTCTTAACCACTGAGTCACATCTGGTCTATGAGTCTTTTTCCATAATAGTGCAATACATTTTTTGGCATTAAGCAAACTGAGGTCTATGAATGTTCTTTCACTTTTATTGAAATTATGCTTTTCTGGGTACAGACCCAACAAAAACAGTTTAGGATTCAATATGATTTGTTTTGAGATTATTTTTTCAATTGTTACCCTCACCTCCTCCCAAAACATTCTTATTAATCTACATTCCCATAAACAATGAAATAGGGTTCCTTTACTTTCCATGCATTTTGTGCATGTATCTGGTATATTTTTGTTATATCTATTTAACTCCTCCGGTGTAACATACATCCGCATTAACCATTTGAAATGTATCAATTTAAGGCGTGCATTTATTGATTTGGTTTGAGCTTCTGTACAAGCCAATTCCCATTGTTCCTCTGAAATTTCAATTTGCAGATCTTCTTTCCAGTAGTTTAATCTTTTCAGTGAATTTTCACTTGAAGATAGTGTCAATGAGTTATAAAACTCTGAAATAATACCCTTTCTTTTACTATCTTTCATCATCATTTTTTCCAAGGATGAATAAATAGGTCGAGTGAGAGCTTTATTTTGATTTGATCGAATAAAGTTTCTAAGTTGAAGATATTTAAAAAAATGTGTTCTATTGAGATTAAATTTGATCCTCAGCTCTTCAAAAGACATTATGTTGTCTGCACATGGCAAATATAAATCCTGAATCTTTTGTATCCCTTTTAAATTCCATACTTTAAATACAGCGTCCGCTCTCCCTGGTTTAAAATATTGATTACCCCATATTGGACTAAATTGTGACAATAACTGTGGTTCTTTTAAATAGTTTTTAGCTTCACACCATATTTTGATCATATGCTTTACAAATGGATTTTTAACTTGTTTTTGTAATTTTTTTGCCGAATCTGAGTATATGAATATGGGAAGAGGTAAAGGTAAATTGTATGATTCCATTTCAGTCCAGTGAGGGAGATCATTTGATGAAAAATAATATGTCATAGACCTCAGTTGTGCCGACCAATAATACAACATAAAATTTGGACATTTCAGACCTCCACGATCAAATGGTAAATATAATAAAGACAAACGTAATCTAGCCCTCCTGTTGTTCCATATAAATTCCACTAACTTTTTTTTTATTCTTGAGAATAGATCTAAAGGTGGTGATAAGGGAATGTATTGAAATAAATAAAGTATTTTAGGTAAAATATTACTTTTAAGTATATTGATTCTCCCGATCATCGACATTGGTAGTGACATCCATCTCTGAGTTAACTCATTGATATCTGACATTAAGGCTTCATAGTTGACACTGGCGACTGATTCTAGCTTAGGCATAATTTGGATTCCTAAATATTTAAACTGATTTACAACATTGAATTGATTTACCTCAGGGGCTGGGTAATTTCTCTGGGTCTCATTTAGCATTAATATTGAAGATTTAGTTTTATTTATTTTATATCCTGATATTTCCCCAAAATTCTTTATTAAATTCAACAAGGTTGGAATTGATTTTTTTAGATTCGACATAAACAAAATTATATCATCGGCGTACAGGGAGATTTTATGTTCTGTTGGTCCAACTTTAATTCCATATATTTGTGAATGTAAACGTATCGCTATCGCTAAAGGTTCAATTGCCATAGTAAACAGTAAAGGTGAAAGTGGACAGCCTTGTCGACATCCTCTATTGATTTTTATTGGTTTTGAAATATTGTTATTTGTTAGGATTTCTGCTGTAGCATTATTGTATATTATTTGAACCCATTTTATGAAATTATTTCCAAGTCCAAACCTTTGTAGGACTTCAAAAAGAAAGGGCCATTCAACTCTATCAAAGGCCTTTTCGGCGTCCAATGATAGGAGAGCTGTATCCGGTGCTTCTTTATTAAAATAAATAATATTAAATAGTCTTCTTACATTATGGAAGCCTTGTCTACCCTTTATAAAGCCATTCTGATCTCGATTAATAATATTTGGTAAAATTTCTTGTATTCGTCTTGCTAAAATTTTACAGATTATCTTAAGGTCGGCGTTTAATAGGCTTATTGGTCTCATATTTTCACATTTATTAGAGGGCTTACCTGGTTTTGGCAGCAGTATAATTAAGGCATTATTTATGTATGATGGTAA
The DNA here is from genome assembly GCA_020510985.1 of Pholidichthys leucotaenia. NCBI lineage: Eukaryota > Metazoa > Chordata > Actinopteri > Cichliformes > Pholidichthyidae > Pholidichthys > Pholidichthys leucotaenia. Next base: position 314,191,235 of record CM035838.1, on the reverse strand, counting down.
ATTATTATTTTGAAATGCTTCTAAAACCATTTCCAAAAAAGGTTTTATTAATTTATTCTTAAATTTTTTATAAAGGTCAACTGGAAGACCATCTGGTCCTGCACTTTTTCCTGATTTCATATTATCAATGGCTAGCCCAACTTCTTCTTGACTAATTTTAGACTCCAATATCTCCCTGTTTTCATTTGGAATACACGGTATAGATAGTTCGTTCAAAAACCCATTTAGTTTTGTTAAATCAGGTTCATTTTTGGTATCATATAATTTTTCATAGTAATCTCTAAAGGCTCTATTAATTTCTAAAGGATCTATAACTACCTGTCCGTTACTTATAATACTGGTAATTGGTGTTTTAATTTCCAATTGTTTAATCTGCCATGCTAATAATTTTCCTGATTTTTCACCTTGTTCATAAAAAGATTGTTTCAATCTTAGAAGACTCGAGGCAGCTCTATTCGCTGATTTTTTGTCGTATTCAGCTCTCAAAATCAGTAATTCATTCTCCAACCTTGGGTCACTTCCTGCATACACTTTTTCCTGAAGACTTTTTATTTTATGTTCCAATTTAGCTCTCTCCTCTCGAGTCTTCTTAGATTTTGATCCTGTATAACTAATAATATGTCCCCTAATAAAAGCTTTGAAAGCCTCCCACTTTACACATGCTGATGTTTGTGTAGTATTGATGTCAAAGAACTCGTCTATCTGTTTTTCTATATACTTGACAAATTCCTCATCCTGAAGCCATTTATGCTGAAATTGCCATCTACCTGATTCCTTTGTCAATTTTTTATCTACATATATTAGACAACAGGGTGCATGATCAGAAATCACGATGTTATCATAAAAGCAGTTTTGAATCTTGGACCTTAATTCTGTGGAAATCAAAAAATAATCAATACGTGAGAATGTCTTGTAGGTACTGGAATAACAAGAATAGGCTTTAACTTGTGGTTTCATTTCTCTCCATATATCTAACAATCTCAATTCTTTCATAAAATGATTAATAGTCATCCTACATCCAATGTGCGTACAATCCAGTCCTGTTGATCTATCCACACCTGGATTCAATGTACAATTAAAATCCCCTGCTATTATATGTTGCCCTGTAAGTGATGATAAGATGAGAAATAAATTAGCAAAGAACTTCTGATCATCTATATTGGGACCATATAAGTTCACAAGATTTATATTTTCTAATAGCAAAGAACCTTGAATGATTACATATCTTCCAAATTTGTCTCCAATTACATTTTTCACCTGAAAAGGAACTGATTTATGTATGAGAGTCATAACTCCCCTGGCTCGGGATGAAAATGAAGAGGTGAATACACTTCCCTGCCATCTACTCCTAATTCTTTTAACATCCTCCTCTATCAGATGAGTTTCTTGTAAAAACACAATTCTTGAACCCATGTCCTTTATTTTATTCATAACTTGTTTAAGTTTTTTTAAATTTTGTAGACCTCTGCAATTCCATGAAGTTAAATTAAGATTAACACTTTGGTCCATGATCAATAGAGAGTTTAGGATTACCTTGCAGTGTAAACATGCTCATACAGAGAAGCAAAAACATGAGTGGTTGAACATTCATCCTACAAACTACACACAAACAAATTTCCCCTTCCCACACTTGTGGCAAACCCCCCAAAATCAAAAGAAAAATTCTGTCTCCCGATATAGCCATCGACCGTTCCACACCCACGGGGAACAGCCTAAGCCACTCCTTCTTCATCCTCCCAATCACCCTAACTCTACTGCTTTTAATGACGTAACATTAACTCTCCTCTGTAGTTTTCCAACTTAACTCCAAAATTTTTAACAACTTTGTACATCATAGTTTTTTTTTTTGTTTGTTTTGTTTTTGTTTTGTTTTTTTAATATATAATACAATCTATATTTTGTAAACTTACTATTTACTTCAAGTCAGTCAGATGCCTGTGCAAATGCTTAATTATTCTACCTTATATTTTGTTCATGCTTAGCTCCCACCAGTCTCTTCTTCTTCTTTGATCTTCTTGATGAACTCCTGCGCCTCCTCTGGGGTCTTGAAGATGTGGGTTCTGCCCTCATACGTGGTCAGCAGTCTCGCAGGATAGATTACACCATGACGAATCCCAAGGTTGCGCAGCTCCTTACGTATGGGATCAAACTGCTTCCTCAATTGCTGGATTCCTGTGGCCAAATCTGGGTAGAACCGCACCTGCTGGTCCTGGTGTTTAATCTCTCCTTTAGCACGTGCAGCGTTGAAGATCTTCATCCTGTCTCTGTTGCTAAGAAACTTCATAATTAAGGTCCTCGGCGGTCCCTTATCTCTCCGTGGGCCAATACGATGTGCTTTTTCCAGAACCACTGCTGATTGCAACTCCTCGCTGCCCAGCACCTCCGGAATCCACTTTTCCAGAAAGGAACATACGTCCCGACCTTCTGATTCCTCTGGAAGACCCACCAGCCTCAAATTATTCTGTCTCGACCGAGATTCCAAATCCAAAATATTATCTTCCAGAGATTTATTTTTTTTTTCCAAAGTGCGCACCTTTAATTGAAGACGGGTGACGTCATCTTCAGCACTAGCGAGACGGAGCTCCATCTGCGCCGTTCGTTCTACACAGTCACCCAATTCCTTTCTTATTCCTTCCAACGCTGTCATAATCCCATCAAATCTAGAGGAAAAGTCCGCTCTCATTGAACTCATGGCAGCCATCAGCGCATCTGCGCCATTCCCCGCAGACATCGCACCGCCGCCAGCCTCCTCCGCCATATATGGAGTTTTGTTTGCTGCGTCACAGACCTGAAAGTCCGTTAATTTGGACTGTTTCGGCGGCTCGCTTTTTCCTTTTCCTGGTTTTCCAGCCTTAGGCTTCGCCGACATATCCTCGCCCAAATGCTGGGATACGTTCTGTCCCAAATGAGAGAGTTATTTGCCGATTTTTTTTCTCCAGGAGCAGAGCAGAGCGAGACACGTCCGTCCTACGTGGCAGCCATAACCGGAAGTCTTGTTTGGCCTTTTTGAGTTTTTACGCATGCCATTCGGATTAAAGAGCACAGCGCAAATTTTCCAAAGAATGATGGATGCGGTGCTTCATGATCTGCTGTTTGTTTTTGTCTACTTGGATGACATTTTGGTGGCTAGCGCGTCAGAGGAGGAGCACATCGCCCACCTCAAACAAGTTTTTCAATGGTTGGAAGCACACATGCTTATTGTTAACCCAGCAAAGTGCCAGTTTGGGCTGCCAGTGATTGATTTTTTGGGCCATCGCATCTTGCCAGAAGACACGATCCCGCTGCCGGGTAAAGTGCGCACAGTGTTGGATTTTCTGCATCCACAGACCATGATGGCACTACAGGAATTTTTGGGGATGGTCAGTTTTTACAGCCGTTTTCTCCCCTGGGCAGCACAGCTGCTGCAACCACTGTACAGCGCATTCAAAAAAAAAAAAAGAAGCCTGTGGATAGCATCGACTGAACCCCAGAGCGGGCCCAGGCTTTCACAAATGCCAAAACAGCACTTGCTAACGTGGCTCTGCTGGCCCACCCAGTCCCGTCAGAACGGATAGTGCTCACCACAGACGCGTCTAGGCAGTGGTGGAGCAGTACGTCTCCAGTTCGTGGCAGCCACTCACATTTTTCAGCCATACTTTGCACGACAACAAGCGTAAGTACAGCACTTTTGACCGGGAGTTGTTGGCCCTCCAACTGGTTACACACCATTTCCAGTTTTGGCTCGAGGGCCGCAAGTTCACCGCATTTATTGATGACAAACTACTAATGTATGCAATGTCCAAAGTCTCAGAACTGTGGTTGGCTCGGCAGCAACGGCACCTGGCCGCAATCTCTGAGTTCATTACCGACATTCAACACATAGCCGGTAAGCTTAATGTCATGGCTAACTGCCTGTCGCGTGTGTTAGTCTCCCCGGTCTACATGGGGATAGATTTCCACGCCATGGCTGCCGACCAAACTGGGGACACAGACATTTGCATGCTCCAGTCCGTGGCTACTGGATTAAAACTGGAGAGCAGGTTGGTGCAAGAAGGGTGCCCCCCCCCTTGCTCTGTGATGTCTCCACCGGTCGCCCCCGCCTGGTGGTTCCGAGCTCTTGGCGCCGCTGCATTTTTGAGTTTGTCCACTCCATTTCACATCCCGGCGTGCGTGCCTCGGTTAGACTGGTGGGGGCAAAATTTGTTTGGCCTTGCCTACACAGGGATGAGAAAGAATGGGCTGCAGCATGTGTTGTGTGCCAGTGGGCTAAGGTGCACAAGCACACCAAAGCCCCCCTCGAGCCATTTCAAACTCCAGCCAGGAGGTTTGACCATGTACACGTGGATTTAGTGGGCCCCCTTCCGCCGTTGCAAGGTTTCACACACCTTTTGACAATCGTGGACCACACCACGTGTTGGCCAGAAGTGATCCCGCTGGCGTCCACCACGTCTCCTGAGGTAGCTCGCGCGTTTTTGTTGGCTTGGGTTGCACAGTTCGGCTCCTCATCGGACATCACTTCTGACAGGGGCCTGCAATTCATTTCAAAATTCTGGACCGCGATGGCCAATAGCCTGGGGATCAAAATCCACCACACCACCGTGTACAACCCCCAGGCTAATGGGCTGTGTCAATGTTTTCACAGATCGCTTAAAGCAGCGCTCAGAGCCTCACTCACGGACACAAATTGGGTCGATCGCCTGCCTTCGGTCCTACTGGGGTTGCGCTTCGCTCCTAAGGAAGATTTTGCAGCTTCCCTGGCAGACCTCATTTTTTCTCAGCCATTGCGGATCCCTGGGGAATTTTTACCGGAGAGCCCTGCGCCCAGGAACGATCTGCCTGCACAATTTTTTTACAGTACAGGGGATGCCAATGTGCCAGGCCCAGCCCACCACTGTTTTCCCCACACCTTCATTCCAAAGAGCTTTCAGAAAGCCAAATTTGTTTTTGTCAGGCGCGATGCACACAGAACCCTGCTGCATCTGCCATACGATGGCCCGTTCAGAGTACTGGAAAAAGGGGCAAAACACTTTGTGTTAGACTTGGTGGGGGTGGGGGGGGGCGTAAGGAAACCGTCTGCACTGATAGGCTTAAGCCCGCTTATGTGTTGGCAGGTAAATAGGGGGTGTTGGCCCAAGCTCCCCGGCATGGACACCCACCTACGGTGGGTCCGCAGGTTGGTATTCCCCTGGTAGAGACCGGTGCTCACGAAACTGTGTCCCCTCCCCACCCTCTCCCCCTCCACAGACCAACGTTTCCTCCCACACCCCTCGTCAGGAAGGCGCTTCGACCGGACCAGCAGTTCTCCGCTACAGCCACTATGGGCACTTGCTCAAGCCCAAAGGACCAGAGGGTTAGGGCCCTTTCTGTGTGTTCAGGAGGGGGGGCTGTGTGGTGACATGATAACAGGTGGCACTCCACCCAGGGCTTGAGGTTGGGGGGGAGAGGGAGGTGAGAAATGGTAATAGTCAAGAGAGGAGCGGAGACAACAAGGGGCGCCGTAGCGCTAGGGGGTTTTAGACTAGACAAGAGCTGCCTTCGCCCCCGCTGTGACAGGGTTCATACCTGAAGTCACCAGGGCACTAAAGTCTGGTAATAAGTCATGCTCTGTGTACTGTATGTTGATGTGTGTACATGTCTTGTGTCCCGTAGGTTAATGTTTCACACCCAGGGTCCTAAAGGCGGGAATAAAGAGTATAAAAGTGGTCGCCTTGAGACCCAGGGCAGTACATTTTTTTTTTTCCACAATATCTTTATTGAACCTTTTTTTTTTTTTTAACAAACATGATACAAACAATCAAACACTAACACTAAGGTACTACAAAAAAAAAAAATGCACTAAAAACACCAACAACCACCAACAAAATCAAGTCTTCAACAATGCTCCTCTGTTTAGTCTAGACAATCCAATACATAAGTATACATATTATGTTCACCAGTTTGGAATTTACAAGGTCCACACACATCATTCACCTTCTTCTTCAAGAGTTATGTTTAAATTTTTTACATAATCAATAAAAGGTCTCCATATATTCTCAAACACAATTTCCTTTGATTTTAGTATATATGTTATTCTTTCTAATGGAAGGTTTGTTAACATCTGTCTTAACCACTGAGTCACATCTGGTCTATGAGTCTTTTTCCATAATAGTGCAATACATTTTTTGGCATTAAGCAAACTGAGGTCTATGAATGTTCTTTCACTTTTATTAAAATTATGCTTTTCTGGGTACAGACCCAACCAAAACAGTTTAGGATTCAATATGATTTGTTTTGAGATTATTTTTTCAATTGTTACCCTCACCTCTTCCCAAAACATTCTTATTAATCTACATTCCCATAAACAATGAAATAGGGTTCCTTTACTTTCCATGCATTTTGTGCATGTATCTGGTATATTTTTGTTATATCTATTTAACTCCTCCGGTGTAACATACATCCGCATTAACCATTTGAAATGTATCAATTTAAGGCGTGCATTTATTGATTTGGTTTGAGCTTCTGTACAAGCCAATTCCCATTGTTCCTCTGAAATTTCAATTTGCAGATCTTCTTTCCAGTAGTTTAATCTTTTCAGTGAATTTTCACTTGAAGATAGTGTCAGTGAGTTATAAAACTCTGAAATAATACCCTTTCTTTTACTATCTTTCATCATCATTTTTTCCAAGGATGAATAAATAGGTCGAGTGAGAGCTTTATTTTCAGGGCAGTACATTTTACTTGTTGGAGGAGAAATAAAGTCTGTTGTCAGCTTGTGTTCTCGTCTGATTCCTTCCTCCTCAGCATCAGTGTTTTTTCCACAAATGTGACTTTTCTCATACATTTGGAGCTTATTCATGTAAGACTGCAACTTTTTTTTCTAGATGTTTTCCCTCATTAATTTACAGATTTTCTTTTTTAAATGCAAGATATTTTTTCTTGTAAAGTGACAGTTTTTATAAATATGCATTTTTCCTTTCAGTTAAATTTTTTTTCTCTTAAATTTATAGCTTTTCTTAGAAATGTAGAATTGTATTTCTTATATCAATTATGAATTTTTTTTTAATTTAAGTTTTTGTAAAGGGTATACACGTCATTACAGCATTGCATTGTTTACATTTTCATCACATGTTCCCTTATTTTTTGTTATTTGACAACATTGGAAGAATAATTATTACAACTGTGGCTTATATTAATCATATATTCCATACCTACATATGTATAGACATATTAGAATGTTTAGTGATTACATGTGTGGAATGACCTCACGCCTCAGAACAGGACAAGAGGTCTCAACCACCGGCGAAGATCAAAGAACAGACTGAGTCGCAGCGGTGGAGACCGGATCGAACTTCCTGACCATCCAGGGTCAGGTGGAGGAGATAGAGGACAATAGAGGGGGATTACGTTAATGCGGGATGTCAGCTTTGATATGCAATGTCTTTTGTTGAGTGTGGTTATAAGTATGAAGGTCTGACTGCGCTCGACCTCTCATTCTGCTTCTGCATCGAGATGAGACATGTTAGGGAGATGAAGCTGATAATAAATCTTGATTTATAAAATCACATCGCTTCTTCATTTTAAGCTCCCTACACTGGTGACCAGACGTGAGGATGGAACAAAGACATTCTCCCGAGACAAACTCATCAGAGGCGACCCAGGCAAGCGCCGTCGCCAATGCAGACAGGGGAACGGATGGAAGACGTTCCCCCACGGCAGAATCTACAGAGAGGGCTCAACCGAGCACCATCCCCAGCTCCGCCGTGAGAACAGAAGAAAGGCGTTCTCACCCGGCTGACACATCAGAGACGGCCCACACAAGCGCCGTCACCGTCAACCTGCCAGAGTTCTGGCAAAGCGACCCGAACTCGTGGTTCCAGCAAGCTGAGGCTCAGTTTGTGCTGGCAGGCATAACGGCGGACGAAACAAAATTTTACCACATTGTCGCCAGACTCGATGCCTCCACATCAAGATGCGCGCGGAGCGTGATTCAACAACCGCCCGCCCACGACAAATACAAAGAACTGAAGGCGACCCTCATCGAGAGTTTCGTCCCCTCAGCCGAGGAGAGAGCAGGGAAGATTCTGGCGATTTACGGCCACGGAGGACGCAGACCAAGGGCCCACATGGAGGACATGCTGCAGCTGAAGGAGGCAGACAACGACAACTTCCTCTTTCAGCATATCTTCCTCAGCACTCTGCCGCCGCACATGAGAGGGACACTGGCCAACATGCGGTGCAGCACTCAGCGCGGAAGCCCAGAGCAGCGGAGAACCGTGGACAACGGAGCAGAGCCTGCCCACCATGGCAGCGACGCGACCAAGGCGCAGCAAGCGGAACGACCTCTGCTATTATCATCAGCGTTTCGCCGTGAGGGCGCACAAATGCGTGCCCCCCTGCAGTTTCAAGAACAGAGAACCGTTAACAGCTGCGGCTCTCGGCGAGACGAATAAGCTGCTTTATGTGACTGACGGACACACCGGGAGACAGTTCCTTATCGACACCGGAGCTCAGGTGAGCTTCATCACCCCGTCCAACGCAGACCGGGCCATGGGACCCCGGGGAAACGGAGCGATGGCAGCCAACGGCTCGACCATCAACACTTTCGGTGAAAGGAACCTGCCTCTTTGCATTCACGGCCGCAACTATAGATGGATGTTTATTATAGCGGCGGTGAGTTTTAACTTGTTGGGTGCTGATTTTTTGTGTGCACATGGGTTGTTAGTCGATCTTGCAAATAGACGCTTGGTTAATGCACTGTCATTTTCTTCTATCCCCTGCTCAGCTCGAGTTTCTCCACCACCCGTGCAGGCCAGCGTCACTACAGCAGGAGGTAAGTTTGACCAACTCCTCACCCAATTTCCAGCACTCACAGTTCCAAAATTTTCAGCAACAGTAGCGAAACACGGGGTTGAACACTTCATCCCCACAACAGGCCCACCCGTGTTTGCCAAAGCTCGGCGCTTAGACGCGACCAAGCTCGCCATAGCACGTGACGAGTTTGCCAGCCTGGAAAAATTAGGCATTACTAGGCGCTCAAAAAGCCCTTGGGCATCACCACTACACATGGTCCCGAAAACCGACGGTTCTTGGAGACCTTGCGGCGATTACCGCAGATTAAACAATGCGACAGCGCATGACCGCTACCCAATTCCTCACATCCAAGATTTTTCACTACATCTGGCGGGTGCGCGCATTTTTTCTAAAATAGACCTGGTCCGCGGCTATCACCAAGTCCCCGTTCGAGCGGAAGACATTCCTAAAACGGCTATAATAACCCCTTTTGGTCTTTTTGAATTTTTGCGAATGCCGTTCGGCCTCAAAGGCGCTGCTCAAACCTTTCAGCGTATGATGGACGCGGTATTACGCGACCTCCCCTTCGTGTTCGTCTACCTCGACGATATGCTGGTAGCCAGCCCGTCAGAGGAAGAACACGAACAACACCTCACTACAGTTTTTCAGAGACTAGAAGAGCACGGGTTAATAATCAACCCAGCCAAATGCCGATTCGGCGTGTCACAAATTGATTTTTTGGGACACAGAGTTTCACCAAAGGGGGCAGTCCCATTGCCAGACAAAGTCCGCGCGGTAAAAAATTTTCCACGACCACAAACGGTCAGATCGCTGCAAGAATTTTTGGGAATGGTGAATTTTTACAACCGTTTCCTCCCCCGCACAGCTCAACTCATGCAACCCCTGTATGCCGCGCTCAGAAAACAAAAGCCTTCCAACGCGGTCGAATGGACCCCGGAGCGCGAAAGCGCCTTCGCGGAAGTAAAGAGTGCTCTAGCGAATGCCACATTGTTGGTTCACCCTGATCCCTCGGCCCGCATAGCGCTAACCACAGACGCTTCAGACCTGGCCATAGGGGCAGTTGTGGAACAACACGTTGGCGGAACCTGGCAACCGTTAGCATTCTTTAGCAAATCTTTAAACCAAACCGAGCGCAAATACAGCACTTTTGACAGGGAGCTGCTAGCGCTTCATTTATCCATCCGCCACTTCCAGTTCTGGCTGGAAGGGCGGCGTTTCACAGCTTTTGTAGACCATAAACCACTCACTTTTGCGATGGCTAAAATTTCAGAACCATGGTCAGGCAGGCAACAAAGACAGCTAGCTGCAATTTCAGAGTTCACCACAGACATTCGACATGTGGTAAGCAAACTTAACGTGGTAGCAGACTGCCTCTCTCGCGCTGTGACATCGCCAGAACACGAGGAGACAGATTATACTACCTCAGCCGCAGAACTCTTTGCCAACGCGGATGTGTACGCGGCCCCAATTCACGTAGGGATAGATTACGCAGCCATGGCAGAGGAACAAAGCAGTGACGCAGACGTGCGCGCACGCTCCTGTCTGGACCAACAGGGTTAAGACTGGAGGAAAGGGGATTACGTGACGGTGTACCCCCCCTAATCTGCGACGTGTCAACTGGCCGACCTCGTCCGGTAGTTCCAGCTGCATGGTGCCGCCGCATTTTTGACTCGGTTCACTCCCTCGCGCACCCCTCGTTAAAATGGTCGCGGAAAAGTTTGTTTGGCCGGGCCTGCGCAAAAATGTAAAGGAATGGGCAAAGACTTGCATGTCTTGCCAACGAGCCAAAATACACAAACACACAAAAGCTCCTCTAGAGCCTTTTCGAATCCCAGCCAGGAGGTTTGACCACGTTCATGTCGACCTCGTGGGACCACTACCTTCGTCTCAAGGGTTCACACACCTGTTAACAATGATAGACCGTACTACGCGCTGGCCGGAGGCGGTCCCTTTGGCGTCAACCACAGCCGCGTAAGTCGCTCGCGTTTTTTTAACAAACTGGGTGTCACGTTTCGGCGTCCCATCAGACATCACGTCCGATAGGGGGCCTCAATTTGTCTCAGAGCTGTGGTCAGCCATGGCCAGCAGCTTAGGAGCGACAATTCACCGCACCACCACGTATCACCCTCAGGCTAATGGGTTATGCAAGCGTTTTCACAGATCTTTAAAGGCCGCCCTCAGGGCCTCACTAACGGATACAGATTGGGTGAATAAACTTCCCTGGGTTTTATTAGGGTTGCGTTCTGCACCTAAAGAGGATCTAGACGCCTCCCCAGCAGAATTAGTTTTTGCACAACCTCTCAGACTCCCAGGTGAGTTCTTACCAAAACATCCAGAGCCTGGGCATCTTCCAGCCCTGAGGCCCTTAAGCAGCACCGGACCGGACACGCTCCCCGGACCTGCACATCACTCTTTTCCACGGGTTTTTGTCCCCCAAGCTTTAAAAAACGCCGAGTTCGTTTTTGTTAGACACAAAGCTTTAAAATCAACCCTCCGTCCACCATACGATGGACCATTCAGAGTGCTGGAACCTGGTGATAAGCATTTTGTGCTTGATTTAGGGGACAGAAAAGAAACAGTCAGCATTGACAGACTTAAACCTGCCTTCTTGTTGAGCGACGAGCCTGCACGGGTGGCGAGAGCACCTCGGCGGGGTAGACCCCCAAAGAGAAAAGACTCAGCCCCCCTGCAGGGAAAAAATAACCACCCTCCTCCCCAAGCTGCAGATTCCTTACAGGATGGTCCCACCAGGATGCCAAAGCGGACCTACAGCAGATTCGGGAGAAGATTAAAACCCAGACGGCACAGGGACTGATGCAAAATTGACAAAGAGTTGTTAACTATGTTATCAGATTGTGCCTTGACAGGTTTTTTTTTTTTTTTTTAATTGGTTCTTCAGTCATTTTTTTTATTCACTTCTGTGACAGGCTGTTGAAAAGTTTTTGGGTTTTTTGTTTTTTTTTTGGGGGGGGGGTACAATTCTTTTTTTTTTTTATTTAAGTTTTTGTAAAGGGTATACAGGTCGTTACAGCAATGCAGTGTTTACATTTTCATCACATGTTCCCTTATTTTCTGATATCTGACAACATTGGAAGATTAATTCTTACAACACCCCTTTTTTTTTTTTTAAAGTGAAAGAAAAAGTGAAATTAAAGAGAAAAAAAAACAAAAAACAAATAACAAAAAAACCAAACAAACCAGTAAAAAACAAACAAAAAGAAAAAGTAAGTAAATAAAGATAAAAGAGCATCTGAGTAGCGTTGGAACAAAGAGCGGAACCATTATTGAAATGGTGTTTGTCAAAGATTAGATCTAATGGAAGACACATATGCGGTCCAGGGTTGTCAAAAGTTCATGTCCTGTCTCAGTGCGAATGTCAACTTTTCCATCGAGTAAATGTCTTGGATCACGTTAGTCCAATCTTCAGGTGTAGGACAGTCCTTCAACATCCATTTTTTAGTTAGAGCTTTTTTGCTTGCCAATATTAAAACATTGAATAAGTATTTTTCTCCTCGTCTTTCCAGTGAGTCCGGTAGTAAACCCAAATACAAAGTTACAAAAGAAAAGGGAACTGTAATTTTGAATATTTTCCCCAATATTGTCTGTACCTTGGTCCAATATTGGTGGATAACTGGGCATGACCAAAACACATGAAAATGATTTGCAGTCTTTTCACCACACAAGCGCCAACAGTTCAATACCTTATGGGTAAATTTGTTTTGTGCAGGTGTTCTGAAAAATCTTGCCAAGTTTTTCCATCCAAATTCTCTCCACTGCAGGGATGAGGTACTTTTCCATTGCTGTTTATTTAGCTTTTGACATAACGTTCGGCTCAGGAGACGCACACACACAGGCTCAGAGTAGTTCAAACTGTTTATTAACAACAGGGATGTTTGGGTGCGTGTCTGCGGAATGTTAATGTGTTGGTGGTGGCGTCTGCTTCGGACCCAGAGGCAGGAGACCGTTCAGCCGGCAACCTTGTTTGGGCAGATGACTGGCGCTTCAAGGATGGAAGCCCGGGAGACAGCCACCTGCAGGGCTCGGTGCAGCAGCGAGGAGAGACGAGGGACGGGATTGTCCGCCGCCGAGGAATCCACCTGTGCACAGGGGAGCAGACTGGAGAGATGAGGTAAGTGAACTTCTTACCGGAGATGAGGATGCTGAAGAGAATGTGGTAGAAGTCCATACAAAGGGAATGAAGTCTACGGCTTCAGGCCGACGCTCAGGGCGAGGCGGCTTTTATCCTTCGCCGCTGACGAGTAGCAGGTGCGTGAGCAGGTGGCGCCGCTGATGAATGGCGCGGCGTGACAGCTTTTCCCATATTTCCAGTTGTAAAGTGAAATTCCCCTCTTTTTCCCATCTCTCTTTTATATAAGATGTGTTGTCCCCTTTTAAGTCTTGAAGACCTTGGTATATTTTAGAAATGTATCTGATCCCTGGGATCCCTTTATATGCCATTAAGAAGACCTTCAGAACACCTGACTGGGCCCTTTCCAAAACCTCCTTTTTAAGTATATTGTTTATGTGGTGTCTAAGCTGGAAGAACCTGTAAAGGTCTTGATTTATTAGGCCTTGTTTTTTCAAATCTTCAAAACTTCTTAAGATTTGCCCTTTAAAAAAATCGTAATATTTTATCAGCCCTTTCTCCTTCCACTTTTTAAATCTGGTGTCTGTTTTATTAGGAGTAAAGTCCTGATCATAGGCGATCCATTGCAGAAGTCGATAGGGCTCTTTAGTTTGATTCTCTCTGACTATCTTAAACCAAATTTTTAGCGGGGGTCTCTATCCACGGGTTAGTGTTATTCAAAAGCTTAGGTAAGGCATTGTTCCCTATTATCGCCTGTAGGGGGATGTCACTTGTTATTTGGCATTCGATCTCCTTCCATTGTGCAGTGTAGACTGGGTTACATATCTCTACTAAAGTTTTAATTTGTGCGGCTTTAAAGTAGTCCCTGATATTTGGCAGCGCGAGCCCACCTTTGTCTTTGTTTAGCTGTAAGGTTCTATATCTGATTCTAGGTCTCTTGCCCTGCCATATGAATCTTGAGATCCTTCTGTCCAGCTCCTGCCATGTTTTTTTGGGAGGTTCTACCGGTATTGTTTGGAAAAGGTATAGAAGACGTGGAAGTATATTCATTTTGACTGCTTCAATTCTTTGTGCAGTACCCAAGAATGGTATCATATTCCATCTTGCTAGGTCAGATTTTATTTTTGTCACCAGTGGATCATAGTTTAGTGATATAATTTTGTTGAGTTGTTTCGGGATATTGACCCCCAGATATTTCATAGATTCCGACTCCCAGTTAGTTTTGAGTTTGCTTAGTGAATAATGATTTGGGTCATAATTGAATGTTAAAACTTGGGTTTTATGCATGTTTAATTTGTACCCCGATAAATCTCCATACTCTGAAAAAACTGAGGTTAGTTCTGGTAAAGAAGTGTCCGGCTGCCCTAGGTATATTAAAATGTCATCAGCAAAGAGTGCTATTTTATGTTCCTTCTGACCAAGTGTAATACCTTGAATTTTTTGGTTTTGTCTTATCCATTGGCTCAGAGGTTCTATGAAGATTGCAAAGAGCAGTGGAGACAGGGGGCAGCCCTGACGACATCCTCTTTCCAGTTCAAAAGATGATGATAAATTACCGTTAATCCTTATTTTAGCTGTTGGTTTTTTATATAATGCCTGTATAGTTCTAATGAAGTTGTTATGAAAATTGAAACTGGATAAGATTCTATATAGAAAAGACCAGTCAACCGAATCGAATGCTTTTTCAGCATCTAATCCCAATATGACTGCATTTAAGTTATATTTTTTTATATGATGAATTATGTGTAAAGTGCGTCGAATGTCGTCTTGTGTCTGTCTTTGTCTTATAAAACCTGTTTGGTCTAAATGAATTAGGTCTGTCAGTATATTTTCTAACCTTTTGGCAAGGATAGTGGTAAAAAGCTTATAGTCCTGATTTAGTACACTGATTGGTCTGTAGTTGGAGCACTCTAGTTTATCCTTTTCAGGTTTAGGTATAACTGCAATGACCCCTTCTCTCCAGGAGGGGGGGATTTCCCCTGTGTGGAGGACATAATTAAATGTTTTCAGGAGGAGAGGAGATAGTTGCTGTTTAAAGGTTTTGTACCACTCTGCTGTATAGCCATCAGCTCCTGGGGATTTGTTAGCTTTAAGTTTCATAATTGCTTTTTCCAATTCTTTAGGATGTATTTCTGACAGTAGTGTTTTATTTTGTGACTCCGTAAGTTGGGGAAGGTTTAATGTGTTTAGGAATGCCTCGGATGCGTTTTTATGTTTTTTGTGGGAGTATAAGTTCTTATAGTAATTCTCGAAGTTTTTAAGAATATCCTGAATTCTGAATTTTATTTCCTTTGATACTGGGTCTCTGATTTTGTAGATTGCTCTTTCTGTTTGATGTTTCCTCAATTTATAGGCTAGCAATTTTGCCGATTTACTGCCTGCTTCATAGTATTTTTGTTTCAGAAATGTAAGTTTCTTCTGGATTTCTATTGTGTAGATCTCATTTATTTGGTTTTTAATTTCCTTAATCTTGAGCGAGTCAGTAGAATGAGTGTTGCCTTTGTGTTCTTTTTCTAGGTTCCTAAGTTCTGACTCTAATGTGGATAGTTTTTCTTGTCTTAGTTTCTTTTGGGTTGCCAGTTTTGCAATAATCTTTCCTCTTATTACAGCTTTACATGCATCCCACAGTATTAAAGGGGATACTTCTCCATTATCGTTATCTTCCAAATATCTGAGAATATCTGATTCCAATTCATCTTTCAATGGTCCTTTCAGGACATTTGAATTTAACCTCCAAGAAAATGTATTATTTGTGTATTTTTGGATATTTAAGTCCATGTAGATCGGACTGTGGTCGGAGAGATCCATCAGTCCTATTTTACATGTTTTTACTCTTCCAATGTCTCTATTAAACATAAAAAAATAGTCAATCCTTGAGTAAGATGAATGTGGAGTTGAGTAAAATGTATAGTCTTTTACACTGGGGTTGAGTTCCCTCCACACGTCACAGATTCCCAATTCTTTTAGTAGCATCCGAGTCTTCCTGTTTTGGGTGTTATTTTGATGTGGGGAATTACCAGAAGCATCCCAGTATGGATTCAGTCTAAGATTGAAGTCCCCACCACATATCACTAAACCTTGAGCTTTAGTTATCATTAGGTCGAATACATTTTTATAAAATTTCCAGTTAGCCCCTGGGGGAGCATACACATTCAGCAGGGTGATATCTTCTCCCTCTAGCCGCCCAGTTACCAAACTGTATCTCCCTTCTTAATCTTTGTGTTCTGATTTTTTTTCAAATGTAATTTTGGTTGATATCAATGTCGCTACTCCCCTCCTCCTCCCTGATTTATATGAAGATGAAGAGATCATTTTAAACACTTGTCTACTGAGTTTATTGTGTTCCACGTCTGTTAGGTGGGTTTCTTGTAAAAATATTATTCCTGCTTTGTCTTTTTTCATTTTGCCTAGAATCTTGGATCTTTTAACTGGATTCAGGATTCCTTTTACATTATATGAAATTATTTTGGTTACACCCTGTTTCTCCATTGTGTTGTTTTGTTTAGTATAACTGTGTGGTGGCCCTCTTTTGTGCTACTCAGAAACTGAAAGAACATTAAAAACAAGAAAAACATTAAGAACATAGTGTAAAAAACTTTAAAACAAAAAGCTGTCATAAGAACTTCCTGAGCTGAGGTCTTTTTAAAGACCCTGTAAGAGCCTTGATGGAGTGAAGGCCCTGAGGGAAATTCCTCAAACTCTGTTACAAGTTGAGGGCCCTCTCTTACCACTGAAAGTAGTCCCATGCTTTTAACGTGAGTTTCAGAACCCAATCCAAACTTGTAATGATTTTTTTTTTTCCTTTTATGCCTAAACCCTGTGAAATTGTGTGCACCCTCCCACCCCCATCACATCAAACATTCACGCAAAAACAGTATTTGTTAGTATGAGGAGAACATGTGGATTATTGTCACATTTCTATTTTTTTTTTTTTTTATTTAAGTTTTTGTAAAGGGTATACAGGTCGTTACAGCAATGCAGTGTTTACATTTTCATCACATGTTCCCTTATTTTCTGATATCTGACAACATTGGAAGATTAATTCTTACAACACCCCTTTTTTTTTTTTTTTAAAGTGAAAGAAAAAGTGAAATTAAAGAGAAAAAAAAAACAAGAAACAAATAACAAAAAAACCCCAAACAAACCAGTAAAAAACAAACAAAAAGAAAAAGTAAGTAAATAAAGATAAAAGAGCATCTGAGTAGCGTTGGAACAAAGAGCGGAACCATTATTGAAATGGTATTTGTCAAAGATTAGATCTAATGGAAGACACATATGCGGTCCAGGGTTGCCAAAAGTTCATGAACACATCCATGTCCTGTCTCAGTGCGAATGTCAACTTTTCCATCGAGTAAATGTCTTGGATCACGTTAGTCCAATCTTCAGGTGTAGGACAGTCCTTCAACATCCATTTTTTAGTTAGAGCTTTTTTGCTTGCCAATATTAAAACATTGAATAAGTATTTTTCTCCTTGTCTTTCCAGTGAGTCCGGTAGTAAACCCAAATACAAAGTTACAAAAGAAAAGGGAACTGTAATTTTGAATATTTTCCCCAATATTGTCTGTACCTTGGTCCAATATTGGTGGATAACTGGGCATGACCAAAACACATGAAAATGATTTGCAGTCTTTTCACCACACAAGCGCCAACAGTTCAATCCCTTATGGGTAAATTTGTTTTGTGCAGGTGTTCTGAAAAATCTTGCCAAGTTTTTCCATCCAAATTCTCTCCACTGCAGGGATGAGGTACTTTTCCATTGCTGTTTATTTAGCTTTTCCCATATTTCCAGTTGTAAAGTGAAATTCCCCTCTTTTTCCCATCTCTCTTTTATATAAGATGTGTTGTCTCCTTTTAAGTCTTGAAGACCTTGGCATATTTTAGAAATGTATCTGATCCCTGGGATCCCTTTATATGCCATTAAGAAGACCTTCAGAACACCTGACTGGGCCCTTTCCAAAACCTCCTTTTTAAGTATATTGTTTATGTGGTGTCTAAGCTGGAAGAACCTGTAAAGGTCTTGATTTATTAGGCCTTGTTTTTTCAAATCTTCAAAACTTCTTAAGATTTGCCCTTTAAAAAAATCTTAATATTTTATCAGCCCTTTCTCCTTCCACTTTTTAAATCTGGTGTCTGTTTTATTAGGAGTAAAGTCCTGATCATAGGCGATCCACTGCAGAAGTCGATAGGGCTCTTTAGTTTGATTCTCTCTGACTATCTTAAACCAAATTTTTAGCGGGGTCTCTATCCACGGGTTAGTGTTATTCAAAAGCTTAGGTAAGACATTGTTCCCTATTATCGCCTGTAGGGGGATGTCACTTGTTATTTGGCATTCGATCTCCTTCCATTGTGCAGTGTAGACTGGGTTACATATCTCTACTAAAGTTTTAATTTGTGCGGCTTTAAAGTAGTCCCTGATATTTGGCAGCGCGAGCCCACCTTTGTCTTTGTTTAGCTGTAGGGTTCTATATCTGATTCTAGGTCTCTTGCCCTGCCATATGAATCTTGAGATCCTTCTGTCCAGCTCCTGCCATGTTTTTTTGGGAGGTTCTACCGGTATTGTTTGGAAAAGGTATAGAAGACGTGGAAGTATATTCATTTTGACTGCTTCAATTCTTTGTGCAGTACCCAAGAATGGTATCATATTCCATCTTGCTAGGTCAGATTTTATTTTTGTCACCAGTGGATCATAGTTTAGTGATATAATTTTGTTGAGTTGTTTCGGGATATTGACCCCTAGATATTTCATAGATTCCGACTCCCAGTTAGTTTTGAGTTTGCTTAGTGAATAATGATTTGGGTCATAGTTGAATGTTAAAACTTGGGTTTTATGCATATTTAATTTGTACCCCGATAAATCTCCATACTCTGAAAAAACTGAGGTTAGTTCTGGTAAAGAAGTGTCCGGCTGCCCTAGGTATATTAAAATGTCATCAGCAAAGAGTGCTATTTTATGTTCCTTCTGACCAAGTGTAATACCTTGAATTTTTTGGTTTTGTCTTATCCATTGGCTCAGAGGTTCTATGAAGATTGCAAAGAGCAGTGGAGACAGGGGGCAGCCCTGACGACATCCTCTTTCCAGTTCAAAAGATGATGATAAATTACCGTTAATCCTTATTTTAGCTGTTGGTTTTTTATATAATGCCTGTATAGTTCTAATGAAGTTGTTATGAAAATTGAAACTGGATAAGATTCTATATAGAAAAGACCAGTCAACCGAATCGAATGCTTTTTCAGCATCTAATCCCAATATGACTGCATTTAAGTTATATTTTTTTATATGATGAATTATGTGTAAAGTGCGTCGAATGTTGTCTTGTGTCTATCTTTGTCTTATAAAACCTGTTTGGTCTAAATGAATTAGGTCTGTCAGTATATTTTCTAACCTTTTGGCAAGGATAATGGTAAAAAGCTTATAGTCCTGATTTAGTACACTGATTGGTCTGTAGTTGGAGCACTCTAGTTTATCCTTTTCAGGTTTAGGTATAACTGCAATGACCCCTTCTCTCCAGGAGGGGGGGATTTCCCCTGTGTGGAGGACATAATTAAATGTTTTCAGGAGGAGAGGAGATAGTTGCTGTTTAAAGGTTTTGTACCACTCTGCTGTATAGCCATCAGCTCCTGGGGATTTGTTAGCTTTAAGTTTCATAATTGCTTTTTCCAATTCTTTAGGATGTATTTCTGACAGTAGTGTTTTATTTTGTGACTCCGTAAGTTGGGGAAGGTTTAATGTGTTTAGGAATGCTTCGGATGAGTTTTTATGTTTTTTGAGGGAGTACAAGTTCTTATAGTAGTTCTCGAAGCTTTTAAGAATATCCTGAATTCTGAATTTTATTTCCTTTGATGCTGGGTCTCTGATTTTGTAGATTGCTCTTTCCGTTTGTTGTTTCCTCAATTTATAGGCTAGTAATTTTGCCGATTTGCTGCCTACTTCATAGTATTTTTGTTTCAGAAATGTAAGTTTCTTCTGGATTTCTATTGTGTAGATCTCATTTATTTGGTTTTTAATTTCCTTAATTTTGAGCGAGTCATTAGAATGAGTGTTGCCTTTGTGTTCTTTTTCTAGGTTCTTAAGTTCTGACTCTAATGTGGTTAGTTTTTCTTGTCTCAGTTTCTTTTGGATTGCCAGTTTTGCAATAATCTTTCCCCTTATTACAGCTTTGCATGCATCCCACAGTATTAAAGGGGATACTTCTCCATTATCATTTTCTTCCAAATATCTGAGAATATCTGATTCCAATTCATCTTTCAGTGGTTTTTCAGGACATTTGAATTCAACCTCCAAGAAAATGTATTATTTGCGTATTTTTGGATACTTAAGTCCATATAAGATAAGATAAGATAAGATAAGATAAGATAAGCCTTTATTAGTCCCACAACGGGGAAATTCCAGGATTGCAACAGCACAGGGATAGCAACACTCAGAGCAACAATCAGAAGGCAAGAAAAAACAAGCAAGCAAGAGCAGCTAATATACATATGTACATATTACTATAAAATATATATATACACACACACACACACACACACACAGTGCAGAGCATTGTAGCTGGATGGAATAAATATATGAATATATGAACACACAGTGCAGAGCATTGTAGCTAGATGGAATAAATATGTAAATATATAAACACCCACAGTATGGAGCATTGCAGCTAGGTGGAATAAATATGCAAGTATATAAACACACACAGTGCGGAGCAATGTAGCTAGATGGAATAATATGTAGATATATAAAAACACAGTGCGGAGCATTGTAGCTAGATGGAATAAATATATAGATATATAAATATAAACACACCCAGTGCAGAGCATTGTAGCTAGATGGAATAAATATAAATATATAAATATTATAATATATATAATATAATATATAATATATATAATATAATAATATAATATATATATATATAAATATATAGATCGGACTGTGGTCAGAGAGATCCATCAGTCCTATTTTACATGTTTTTACTCTTCCAATGTCTCTATTAAACATAAAAAAATAATCAATCCTTGAGTATGATGAATGTGGCGCTGAGTAAAATGTATAATCTTTTACACTGGGGTTGAATTCCCTCCACACATCACAGATTCCCATTTCTTTTAGTAGCATCCGAGTTTTCCTACTTTGAGTGTTATTTTGATGTGGAGAATTACCTGACGCATCCCAGTATGGATTCAGTCTTAGATTGAAGTCTCCACCACATATCACTAAACCTTGGGCTTTAGTTATCTTTAGGTCAAATACGTTTTTATAAAATTTCCAGTTAGCCCCTGGAGGTGCATATACATTCAGCAGGGTGATATCTTCTCCCTCTTGCCGCCCAATTACCAAACTGTATCTCCCTTCTTTATCTTTGTGTTCTGATTTTTTTTCAAATGTAATTTTGGTTGAGATCAATGTCACTACTCCCCTCCTCCTCCCTGACTTATATGAAGATGAAGAGATCATTTTAAACCCTTGTCTATTGAGTTTAGTGTGCTCCACGTCTGTTAGGTGGGTTTCTTGTAAAAATATTATTCCTGCTTTGTCTTTTTTCCTTTTGCCTAGAATCTTGGATCTTTTAACTGGATTCAGGATCCCTTTTACATTATATGAGATTATTTTGGTTACACCCTGTTTCTCCATTGTATTGTCTTATTTAGTATAACAGTGTGGTGGCCCTCTTTTATGCTACTCAGAAACTGAAAGAACATTAAGAACATAAAAAACATTAAGAACATAGTGTATAAAACTTTAAAACAAAAAACTGACAAAAGAACTTCCTGAGCTGAGGTCTTTTTAGAGACCCTGGAAGAGCCTTGATGGAGTGTAGGCTCTGAGGGAAATTCCTCAAACTCTGTTACGTGTTGAGGGCCCTCTCTTACCCCTGTAAGTTGTCCCATGTTTTTAACGTGAATTTCAGATCCCAATCCAAACTTGTAATGATTTTTTTTTTTTTTCATGCCTATACCCTATGAAATTGTGTGCACCCTCCCACCACCATCACAGCAAACGTTCACGCTAATACAGTATTTGTTAGTGTGGGGAGAACATGTGGATCATTGTCACATTTCTATTTTAACCAGTTTTTTTTTTTTTTTTTAAAAAGACTTATTTGTTTCTAATATTATGACTGTTCCATGAAATGTTTTACCACATGCTGATTCTGCATCTCCTTTAATGTTTGTTACCTTGTAGGAGGGGGGTTGGATGTGCAGATTGACTAAAAAAATTGTTATTCCCTCCTGTAAACGGCCAGTTTTTCCTTGTAGCTCTGGCGCTGGGTTTCCCGCTACTGGCCCGTGGATTTTGAGGGTCTCTGTGTGGACCACGTTTGAGCCTTGATTCTTTCGCTCGGGTCTGCTGCGGGTTTAAACACCGTTACCGGGAGCCCTCTTCTCGCCATGTCAGCAGCTGCTTCTTCCGCCGAATTATAGAGACATGTCTCTTCACCGTAGAAGACTCTTAGCTTCGCCGGAAATGGCGTTTGGAAGCGCAGTTTTTTCTCTCATAGCACCTTTTTAGCGTCGTTGTATTCCCGGCGCTTTTTAAGGACCTCCGGGGCGTAATCGTGTTCCACGAAAACTTTTCTCTCTTGGTGCATAAATCCTTTTTTCTGCCAAGCCAGTCTTACAACCTCTTGTTTTATTTTGAAGTTGGAGAACCTCACCACCACCGATCTTGGTGGCGCTTCCACCGCCGGCCTAGGGGCTAATGTACGGTGGGCCCTTTCTATCTTCAAGTCGGTGGATTGGGGAATATCCAACTTTTCTCTCAGTAAGGATTCCACGCATGCCGTCATTGTGGTGAAACCATCCTCGACTCCTTCTTTCAGACCATGAATTCTTATGTTGTCTCTTCTCAGTCTTCCTTCTTGGTCGGTTAGCTTAGCCTCTAGTCTTGACTGCCTTTTGTGTAGATCCAGCACGGAATCTTCCAGCGCTTTTATTCTTTCCTCTGCTTCCAAGATTCGGTCCTCGGCCTGGTCCACTCTGCTGTTTGTCCTTTTTAATTCTTCTTTGAATTCACGAAATTTGGCCCAACACTCTCGGCGAAATCGTCTTAATTCTTTAAATACCATTTTCAAGCTAACCTTTTTGTTAGCTTCATTCAGCTCCTCGTCTTCTGAATGGAAATCCTCCGGATCAGATTCTTCGGCCGATGCGTGTCCTGGCCTGGTAAATGTCAGTTTCTTCTGTTTTCCTTTAGGCATGATGACTTTTTCCTTTGATTTTCACTTTTCCAAAAATCTGTTAAATCTGATTTTCAAGGTATTTTACTGGATTGGGTCTGGGAGCGTCAGCGTTAAGCTGCAATCACCATGGTGTCCAGACCGGAAGACCCAATTATGAAATTTTTGTGGTGAATGTTGTGGGTTTCTTAGGTTTCTTTTTTCTGTTGAATTTGTGAAAATTTTCTCCTAAATTTGCTTTTTTTTGGGTGGGGGACAAGTTAGTAAAGATGAATTTGGAGAGAAAGGATGCAGGTGAGGCAACGAGCTGTACGACACAGACTCTATTCTTTCTCTAACAACATATACAGTAAGCAAACAGCTATAAAACTCCAGCGCCGCAGCGTGGAGGCTAAAAAGCCTCTCAGGTCCCTGTGCACTCTGTCGTTTGGTTGCCTACTGTCATGCTGCTGTTACCCTGTAATTTCCCAGTTTGGGATCAATAAAGTACATCTATCTATCTATCCATCTATCTATCTAATAAGGCTGTAACATAACAAAATGTGGAAAAAGTGAAGCGTTGTGAATACTTTCTGGATGCACTGTCCAAGCTCTGCACGTTTGATTTTCCTGTATCCACGATCAAAAATAATGGATTTATTGGAATTTCAAGGACTGTGAGTTGGAGGCGCTCCTGAATGAGGTAGAAGCACGTAAAGACGTTTTGATTGGCACACTGTCCTCTGGCATTAGCGCCGGATACAGGTAATTCAACAGCCCGCCCACAGCCCTATAAGATTAGTTTACTGTTTTCCTTTATTCAGACAGGGATAAGAAGGAGATGTTTATTTAACCTTGACATGTTTTGACTGACATCTGCAGTCGTCCTCCGAAGCGTCATCTGATCGCTGTGATTTGTGATCAGCCGGTGGATCAGCTGGTTGAATAAAGGAAAACAGTCACAAAAAAGAAGACAATATGAACCTATTTAGTGGGTGGCCACAGCCACCTGTCAGATGAAAGCAGATCATATTAGACTCGACAAGTACATATTTTATGTCCAAAATGCAAATCTCATCCTTTATAGTTATATACAACTTACATGGATTACACACACTACTAAATGAAAGAAGTGCACCAGGGAAAGGGTGAGACTGTTGCATTTCAATCTTTACGCATGTGTTTACTGACATAACTACTGTACACACAGAGGCAATTGGGGGCTTTGTCATGAGCTGAGCCGGCTTGGTTTTCCCCGGCTCGGCCCAGATTTCTTTGTGGGTTTTCGCTTTACTGTTTATGTGCCTTTTGTGTATTCTGTCCATCATTTTAGCCACTGCCTGACCGGCAGCTGTTAGTCAGTCTCTGATCTTTTTCCCACGCTGCTGACAGTCTGTCGGTCCTACCACGCCTCCTCGCGTTCCATGATTCCACCAGCTGTCCCAGCCCCGGTAATTATCTTAGGGCACACGGGGGGTTTATGACAGGCTTTGTAGAATGCTGTGAAACTGTAGTTTAATCAGCAAAAAGGGTCACTTACTCCAACCACTGACTTGTAATGAAGCCTTGAAGACAGGGTGATATTTGGTAGTGCACAGGCGTGTTGTGCATGAGGTAGGTTATTTAGGACAATTACATGAATTTACTCACCAAGAAGCCACCTATCCGCACAGTGTCAGCTTATAGTTTGTTCCCAACAATGCTGTTCATTACAATCATTAGGAAGATCAGCTCTTGCTGCAAATTGCGCTTTGATGTTGGCCTGTTCAACTGCATTGTATGGGAATATGATGTACCTGGGTGACAGCCAGATAATGCCATCCCACACAGCTAGCACAGCTCGGCTAAGGTTCGACTGCGAAATTCCCAATGGGTCTGCCAGCTCCCTCTGGAATGCCCCTGTTGCCAGGAACCCCAGAGTTGTCAGCACCTACACTGGGACAGGCAGCACACAGCTTTTCACCGTGTCGCGCTCCAAGAGCAGCTGTAGCTCTGAACACAGTTCCACAAGGACTGCCCATGGAAAATTAAACCACCTGACAAGCCAGTCATCATCCTGAGCCAGAAAATCATCTGTCTCTAAATACCCTTTCTCTTTTCACTGCACAATATGCAATACCCTCTAATAACGCTAATGCAATTGTTGTTAGAGGCATTTTCTGCACTTCTTTGCACTTGCTTTTATAGCCACTCATCTAATTGTGCACACCTGGATGTTTTTTCATTATGTGTCTCTGGTGTGCACAGTAATTTTCACGTCATTATCAGTCTCCCAACATTACCTCTAAGTGTCGCCAACGGACCAATAACAGTAGAAACGTATGCCAGCCATGAAGGTGGCGTGGAGCTGCGCATATTTCCACGGTCATTTCATTCTTGATTACTTACAGTGGGGCAAAAAAGTATTTAGTCAGCCACCAATTGTGCAAGTTCTCCCACTTAAAAGATGAGAGAGGTCTCCAATTTTCATCATAGGTATACCTCAACTATGAGAGACAAAATGAGAAAAAAAAAATCCAGAAAATCACATTGAAGGATTTTTAATGAATTAATTGGTGAATTCCTCAGTAAAATAAGTATTTGGTCAATAACAAAAGTTCATCTCAGTACTTTGTTATATACCCTTTGTTGGCAATGACAGAGGTCAAACGTTTTCTGTAAGTCTTCACAAGGTTTTCACGCACTGTTGCTGGTATTTTGGCCCATTCCTCCATGCAGATCTCCTCTAGAGCAATGATGTTTTGGGGCTGTCGCTGGGCAACACGGACTTTCAACTCCCTCCAAAGATTTTCTATGGGGTTGAGATCTGGAGACTGGCTAGGCCACTCCAGGACCTTGAAATGCTTCTTACGAAGCCACTCCTTCATTGCCCGGGCGGTGTGTTTGGGATCATTGTCATGCTGAAAGACCCAGCCATGTTTCATCTTCAATGCCCTTGGTGGTGGAAGGAGGTTTTCACTCAAAATCTCACGATACATGGTCCCATTCATTCTTTCCTTTACACGGATCAGTCATCCTGGTCCCTTTGCAGAAAAACAGCCCCAAAGCATGATGTTTCCACCCCCATGCTTCACAGTAGGTATGGTGTTCTTTCTCCTCCAAACATGACAAGTTGAGTTTTTACCAAAAAGTTCTATTTTGGTTTCATCTGACCATATGACATTCTCCCAGTCCTCTTCTGGATCATCCAAATGCTCTCTAGCAAACTTCAGACAGGCCTGGACGTGTACTGGTTTAAGCAAGGGGACACGTCTGGCACTGCAGGATTTGAGTCCCTGGCGGCGTAATGTGTTATTGATGGTAGCCTTTGTTACTTTGGTCCCAGCTCTCTGCAGGTCATTCACTAGTACCCCCGTGTGGTTCTGGGATTTTTGCTCACTGTTCTTAGGATCATCTTGACCCTACAGGGTGAGATCTTGCATGGAGCCCCAGATCGAGGAAGATTATCAGTGGTCTTGTATGTCTTCCATTTTCTAATAATTGCTCCCACAGTTGATTTCTTCACACCAAGCTGCTTACCTATTGCAGATTCAGTCTTTCCAGCCTGGTGCAGGTCTACAATTTTGTTTCTGGTGTCCTTTGACAGCTCTTTGGTCTTGGCCATAGTGGAGTTTGGAGTCTGACTGTTTGAGGTTGTGGACAGGTCTCTTTTATACTGATAACAAGTTCAAACAAGTGCCATTAATACAGGTAACGAGTGGAGGACAGAGGAGCATCTTAAAGAAGAAGTTACAGGTCTGTGAGAGCCAGAAATCTTGCTTGTTTGTAGGTGACCAAATACTTATTTTACCGAGGAATTTACCAATTAATTCATTAAAAATCCTTCAATGTGTTTTTCTGGATTTTTTTTTTCTCATTTTGTCTCTCATAGTTGAGGTATACCTATGATGAAAATTGGAGACCTCTCTCATCTTTTAAGTGGGAGAACTTGCACAATTGGTGGCTGACTAAATACTTTTTTGCCCCACTGTACTTACTTAAGTCCATGGCTCACCATGGAGCATAGGTCATCAATGACCCCTCACCATTGCACTCAGTTCTGGGCTGCTCTCTCTACTCCCTCCAATTGATTCCCTGCTGATTCAGTTCCGCCTCAGTGTCTCATCTCCAGCTGTTTCGAGGCCAGCCTCTCTTTCTCTTCCCCTGCGAGTTCCAGGTCAGGACTTGGCGTGTAATGCTGGATGCTAGTTTCCTGAGGGTGTGTCCAATCCAGTCCCACTTCCTCCGCAGAATCTGCTCTGCCACTGGTTTTTGTTCCACTCGCTCCCACGGGTCTTCATTCCTGATCCTCTCTGGCCACCAGATGTTAAAAGTGCGCCTCAGGCATGTGTTAAAGAAAGTCTGGAACTTCTGCTACATCATCTTTGTCATCCTCCAGGTCTCACATCCGTAAAGTAGAACAGACCTGATGTTAGAGTTGATGATGCAAAATTTTGTTCCTGTGCAGATCTCTTTTGATGCCCTGATATTCTTCAGTATGACAAAAGTTGCTCTTGCCTTGCTGATCCTGGCTGTGACGTCTCGGTCTGTGCCCCCCTGTCGATCCACCACGCTTCCCTGGTAGACAAAGGACTCCACCTCTCTGATGGGCTCTCCTCCAACTGTGACTGGTGTGTTGGCAGTGGTATTAATCTTCATCAGCTCGGTCTTCTTCTTATTGATCTGGAATCCTGTCCTGGCTGATGTAGTCTCCAGGCAAGTAGTCTTATCCTGCTTCTGGCTGTGAATATGTGACAGGAGTGCCAGGTCGTCAACAAAGTCGAGGTCATCCAGCTGTGTCCAGAGTGTCCACTGTATCCCGTTTTTCCTGCCTGTTGTCGTGATCTTCATGATGCAATCGATAACCAAGAGGAAGAGGAATGGTGATGGCAAGCACCTCTGGTGGACTACGGTCTTCACCTCCAAGCTCTCTGACAGCTGGCCAGCATGTGTGATCCTGCAGCTCATGTCCTGGTAGATGCAGTGGATGAGGGAGATGATCTTCTCGGGAACTTCATAATGCCTCAGCAACTTCCACAGCGTCTCATGGTCCACACTGTCGAAGGCCTTCTCGTAGTCTATAAAGCTGATATAGAGGGGTGAGTTCCATTCCAACGATTGCTCCACAATGATGTGTAGGCTGGTGATCTGGTCGGCACAAGATCTGTTCTTGCAGAAGCCTGCCTGCTGATCTCAGAGCTTGAGGTTGACTGCCTCCTTCAACCTCTCCAGCAGAACTCGGTTAAAAACCTTGCTCGGCACTGACAGGAGCATGATCCCTCCGTAGTTGCTGCAGTCTCTGAGGTTCCCCTTCTTCAGGCTATACTGTATGTGCACCTGGCACCAGGGCACCCTAGGTCGCAGGTTGATGATCGATTTTGTTATCATGTCATCAGACCTGCAACCATATGTCTTGGACACACAGGTAAAGAGAGGTGCAGAGCTGTCAACTGATCACCACCTGGTGGTGAGTTGGATCCAATGACAGGGAAGGATGCCATTCAAATCTGGTAGACCCAAATGTATAGTGAAGGTGTGCTGGGAACGTCTGGCTGAGGCCCCTGTCCGGGAGGTCTTCAACTCCTGCCTCCTCCGGAAGAACATCAACCACATTACGAGGGAGCCTGGAGACACAGAGTCTGAATGGGCCATGTTCTCCACCTCCATTGTTGAAGCAGCTGCTCAGAGCTGTGGCTGCAAAGTTGTTGGTGCATCTCATGGTGGCAACCCCTGAATCAAGTGGTGGACACCAGTGGTGAGAGGGGCCATCAAGCTGAAGAAGGAGTCCTCTCGAGTTTGGTTGGCTTGTGGGACTCCTGAAGCAGATGAGGTGTACCAGCAGGCCAAGTGGAAAGCAGCTTGGGTGGTTGATGAAGCAAAAACTCAGGTGTGAGAGGAGTTCGGTGAAGCCAAGAAACAAGACTTTCAGTCGGCCTCAAAGAAAAATTGCTATAGGTTTCTTCCTGCCAAATGGGAGTTTTTCCTCTCCAATGTCGCTTAGTGCTTGCTCATAGGGGATCGTCTGATTGCTGGGTTTTTCTGAGACTGTGTGGTTTTTTTCTGCACTGTAGCGCCACGAGACGGCTTCTGTTGTGATGTGGCACAGTATAAATAAAGCTGAATTGAACTGAATTGAATTGAATTGAATTGAAATTCTGGTAAACTGTCCGGTGACTCAGGAGGGGGAAGCAGCTCTCTGTCCACACTGTGTATGGTGTGGATGGGGCACTGCTGACTTGACTGGGGATATCATTGGGTGATAGAAGGGATACTTCAAGGATCTCCTCAATCCCACTGACATGCCTTCCACAGAGGAAGCAGGGCTTGTGGATGGGGGGTACGACTTGCCCATCACAGGGGCTGAGGTCACTGAAGTGGTTAAAAAACTCTTCGGTGGCTGGGCCCCGGGGGTGGATGAGATTTGCCCTGAGTACCTCAAGGCCCTGGATGTTGTAAGGGCTGTCATGGTTGACACGCCTCTGCAACATTGCGTGGAGGTTGGGGCCAGTGCATTTGGCATGGTAAACTGGGGTGGTGGTACCTCTCTTCAAGAATGAGGACCGGAGGGTGTGTTCCAACTTTACAGGGATCACACTCCTCAGTCTCCCTGGGAAGGTCTATGCCAAGGTACTGGAGAGATGAGTCCGGCCGTTGGTGAAACCTCAGATTCAGGAGGAGCAATATGGTTTTTGGCCTGGCCGTGGCACACTGGACCAGCTCTTTACCCTCTCGAGAATCCTTGAGGGTTCATGAGAGTTTGCCAACCAGTTTACATGTGTTTCGTGGACTTGGAGAAGGCATTCAACCATGTCCCTCTTAGTTTTTTGTGAAGGGGTGCTTTGGGAGTATGGGGTATTGGGCTTGTTGTTACAAGCTATCCAGTCCCTATAAGAACATTGTGAGAGTTTGGTTTATACTGCCAACACTCGGTCGGACTCATTCCCAGTGAGAGTTGGACTCTGCCAGGGCTGCCCTTTGTCACCAATCCTGTTCATAATTTTTATGGACAGGATTTCTAGGTGCAGCCAAGGAATGGAGGGTGTCATGTTTGGTGACCACAGGATCTCATCTCTGCTGTTTGCAGATGATGTTGTTCTGTTGGCTTCATCCAGCAATGACTTACAGGTCTTACTGGGATGGTTTGCTGCCAAGTGTGAAGCGTTTGGGATGAGAATCAACACCTCCAAGTCTGAGTCCATGGTCCTCAGCCGGAAAAAGGTAGATTGTCCTCTCTGGGTTGGGGACAAGCTCCTGTCCCAGTTGGAGAAGTTTAAGTATCTCGGGGTCTTATTCATGAGTGAGGGGAGAATGGAGGGAGAGATTGACAGACAGATCAGAGCAGCATCTGCAGTGATGCAGACGTTATACTGGTCTGTTGTGGTGAAGAGGGAGCTAAGCTCGAAGGCAAAGCTGTCGGTTTACCAGTTAATCTACATTCCTACCCTCACCTATGGTCATGAACTTTGAGTAATGACCGATAGAATAAGATTGCGGATACAAGCGGCTGAAATGAGCTTTCTCCGTAGGATTGCTGGACTCACCCTTAGAGATAGGGTGAGGAGCTCAGCCAGCCAGGAGACACTCAGAGTAGAACCGCTGCTTCTCCACTTTGAAAGGAACCAGTTGAGGTGGTTTGGGTATCTGATCAGGATGCCTCCTGGACGCCTCCCACTCTAGGTGTTTCGGGCGTATCCCACTGGGAGGAGACCCTGGGGCAGACCCAGGACTCACTGGAGAGACTATGTCTCCCAGTTGGTCTGGGAACACCTTGGTATCCTCTCTGAAGAGCTAGAGCAGGTGGCTGGGGAGAGGGAAGTCTGGGCTTCTCTGCTTGAACTGCTGCCTCCATGACCCGGACCTCTGGAAAAGCGGTAGAAGATGTATGGATGGCAATTAATGTATTTGTACTTTTGAAACTTGTTTATTTTTCTGCTATTACAAAAGGGTCCATTAGCATACAAGGCCACACCTCATTATGCATTATAATCGAGCTGGCTCTCAGCAGTTCACTAAAATTCGATGTATGGCCTGTGCGTTCTAATCTTTATGGCTGGAGGGCATATATCTGGGCACCTTGGAGGACCCAGGTCAGTGTACCATGGGGACACCTGGACCAGGGATGTGCCGTGGTGGGCTGGGTATGGGGCACTCTGGCCTCCCAGCAAAAAACCTTTTACCAGCCTCAGCTCAGTCCAAGATATGGATTTACAACAAAGAAATGTCCAGCCTTTGAAAAGTGCTTTTATTTATACAATCAGTACTTGGTTGGGACTCCTTTACCATGCATTATTGCATCACTGCAGTGTAGCATGGAGATGTAGAGCTTGATGCACTGCTGAGGTGTTATTGAAGCCCAAACTGCTTTAATAGCAGCTTTTAGTTCATTTGTATTGTGTTGGGTTGGGAGTTTCTCATCTTTCTCGACTATACTTGAGTATAGTCAGGTCAGGCAAGTTGGCTGTCCAGTCAAACACAGTAATACTTTGGTCAGTAAACCATTTCAAAGTAGTTTTAGTGCTGTAGGCTGGTGCTCAGTCCTGACGGAAAAGGAAATTGACATCTCCAAAAAGCTTTTCAGGAGATGGAAGTATGAAGGACTCGACTTGTACTGTAGTACTGGACTTGATCAAATACAGTGGACCAACATCAGCAGATGACATGATACCCTACATCAATGCAAACTCTGGACTTTAAACACTTTGGCTTTTGGGCTTTGCCTCTTTCCCTCCAAAGTCTAGGACCTTGCTTTCAACGGAAGCAGATGTTGGACTACTGAGCAACAGTTATTTTTCCCTTTGGGCACTTCTGACATCATCTCTGGCTTAGGAGTGCCTTACAGCAACAGTTGTAGCCCCTTTCCTTAAGATGTGTGGGTGTGGCATCTCTAGGTGCACTGAACAATGCCCTTGTGAAGCTCCTCCAATTTTTTCAACCGACTTCTTGACAAACCTCTCAAGGCTACGGTCATCTTTGTTGTTTGTAAACCTTTTTCTACCACACTTTTTTCTTAGTTTTTCCATTAATATGCTTTGATACAGCACTCTATGAATAGCCAGCTTTTTCATCAGTGACCTTCTGTGGCTTACCCTTCTTGTGGAGTGTGTCAATGACCTTTTGGACAACTGTCAAGTCAGTAGTTTTTCCCATGATTGTGTTTGAGTGTACTGAACTGGTCAGAAAGATACATACAGTCATGTGAAAAAATTAGGACACCCTGTATAAGCCTGTTTTTTTTTTTTTTTTACATATTTGGACATATGGATATCTATCTGTAAATTCAAGACATCTCTGTCTGTTTGTGAGTCTGTGTTCCTCAGATATCTCTCAAACCGTTCGTCACACTGACCTAAGATTTTAAACGTGCTTTGCTGAAGCTACGAGGGTGTGCATCCCCGAAAATGGAGTCACTCAGTCAAAGTATGTAATTGTTATCAATAAAAGTTTAGCCACCGCTGTGTGACCGCTCTATGCCTTTATCCCCTGGCTTCAAGAAGTGTGGGTGGAGTTTCGGATTGACTCCATGCTCAGTGGAGAATACACCGCATCATGGCCATGCTGAATGGACAATACGTGGCATCATAACCATGCTGATTGATAACACAGCATCACGACCTGTCAGTCACCAAACAAAGCAGACAAAGATTTTAGAAGTGCTTTGCTGCTGAGGTGTGCATCCACGAGTATGGAGCAGCTCAGTCAAAATATAGACCATAAAGTTGCTGTGATTGCGTAGGTCTAATGGATATATTCGGCATAGAGAACATGAGGTGCGAGGGGGGGGGCGCTGCCGGGGACCCGTGGTACCACAAGTGACATCACTGGCACATGGGTAAAGCAGCAGACGAGACTCCCTTCCCGTGCCACTGGGCACTCCACGAACGTTTGGGGGAAGGCACGCTCAGCCTGCCCAGTCAGTGGTAGACGAAAGTCCCGACTGCTGCTTCATTGCGGAGCAGAATGACCAGATCAACTGCATATTACATGCGGACACATATGCATGCTCTGACTAAACAACAACAAGACGCAAAAACGTCCAAATAATGAAATAAATCATTTTTATTTAAATATTTACAGACAAATAGGCAACACGGATGCAAAAATTGCAGCCAAATGGCTCATTCTGCTGTGTGTGGGTGTGAGACTGGTGAAGGGATCGGCACCGTACGTGGATGTCCTGAATTTCCCTCTGAGGATCAATAAAGTATACAAGATACAAATACAAAAATAATAATAATAATGTTCGCTGTTTTGTACTTATAATATTGCTAAAATATAAAAGGATGCACTACAATGGGTCTCAAATATTTGTAAACGTGTCCTGTTATAGTACTGCATGAGATGACTAACGATAGGCTATAAACTACACATATAAACTAAATTATAACGGTGACTGAACAACTACCATTCCCCAGAGTGTAAGATACAACATTTATGAATATAACTCATACAAGATCACACAAATACAGACATGGACAAAATTGCTGGTACCCCTCTGTTAATGAAAGAAAAACCCACAATGGTCACAGAAATAACTTGAATCTGACAAAAGTGGTAATAAATAAAAATTCTACGAAAATTAACCAGTGAAAATCGGACAATGCTTTTGAATTGTGGTTCAACAGAATTATTTTAAAAAACAAACTCATGAAACAGGCCTGGACAAAAATGATGGTACCCTTAACTTAATATTTTGTTGCACAACCTTTTGAGGCAATCACTGCAATCAAACGATTTCTGTAACTGTCAGTGAGACTTCTGCACCTCTCAGCAGGTATTTTGGCCCACTCCTCATGAGCAAACTGCTCCAGTTGTCTCAGATTTGAAGGGTACCTTCTCCAGACGGCAAGTTTCAGCTCCTTCCACAGATGTTCAATAGGATTTAGATCAGGGCTCATAGAAGGCCACTTTAGAATAGTCCAATGTTTCACTCTTAGCCATTCTTGGGTGGTTTTAGCTGTGTGTTTTGGGTCATTATCCTGTTGCAAGACCCATGACCTGCAACTTAGACCAAGCTGTCTGACACTGGGCAGCACATTTCTCTCTAGAATACCTTGATAGTCTTGAGATTTCATTGTTGTCGTTGGCCTCCGTCGGTCTATGATGACCATGGAAGAGAATCCTAAACGTCTACTCTGCTGGAACAGCACCGCCTGTGGCTGAACAGGCCGATGCGCACCGGTGTTCTACCTTCCAGCGTTGGGCGTTGGTAGGATTCAAGCCTGGGCAGGAAGATATGGAGCACAAGATGTTACCCATGCAGCATGTCCCCCCTCTCCACGTCACTGATGAATCCAAAGGAACAGCAGGGCTGCTATAGTTTGGCACCAGCGCCGTCGCAGGAGCTGCCAGAATGACGTTGAGCACAACAGAGAACTGCCTTAGGGGCTCCGACTCCGGATTTTTCCTCAGGGTTGACTCCCGAAGCCTTTCCCGTGACCGGGTGTGCCGCAAGGCAGCGGAGGTTTGAAATCAGGGTTTACCTTCCCCTAGATGGGCTACCTTCCCAGGTTGACGAGCCGCCATCTACCCGAAGCATTTGGTTTTAAGGTGCCAGAGATCCGCCCTCGCCCCTTCTCCTATTAGTAAAAGCAGTTCCGCCGGGCTTAGAGACTAAACCACACGGGCAGGCTAGGAGTTGGACTTAGTTGTCAGAGGCTTTTCGAGACGCACGCCGTAAGGAGCATTTTATGAGCACTGGGAGCTTAACCCCAGTGCCGATCCTGGCTATGACAACCTTGGAACCGATTTCATTGTACCCTGCACAGATTCAAGACACCCTGTGCCAGATGCAGCAAAGCAGCCCCAGAACATAACAGAACCTCCTCCATGTTTCACAGTAGGGACAGTGTTCTTTTCTTGGTATGCTTCATTTTTGCGTCTGTGAACATAGCGCTGATGTGCCTTGCCAAAAAGTTCCAGTTTTGTCTCGTCTGTCCATAGGACATTCTCCCAGAAGCACTGATGTACCTTGACCTTGGAGTTCACCATGAATGTGTTTAGAGGTTGTTCTGGGCTCTTTTGTTACCATTTGTATTATCCATCTCCTCCTGCGGCCATATCAGGGAGGTTGGCTACAGTCCCGTGGATCTTAAATTTCTGAATAATAAGTGCAACTGTAGTCGCAGGAACATCAAGCTGCTTGGAGATGGTCTTATAGCTTTTACCTTTAACATGCTTGTCTATAATTTTCTTTCTAATCTCCTGAGACAACTGTCTCCTTTGCTTCCTCTGGTCCATGTTTAGTGTGGTACACACCATGTCACCAAACAGCACAGTGACTACTTGTCACCCTTTAAATAGGCCGACTGACTGATTACAAGTTTGTAGACACCTGTGATGTTAATTAGAGGACACATCTTGGTTGAACATGTCCCTACGGTCACAATATTTTCAATCTTTTCTAGGGGTACCATCATTTTTGTCCAGGCCTGTTTCATGAGTTTGTTTTTTAAAGTAATTCTGTTGAGCCACAATTCAAAAGCATTGTCTGATTTTCATTGGTTAATTTTCGTAGAATTTTTATTTATTACCACTTTTGTCAGATTCAAGTTATTTCTGTGACCATTGTGGGTTTTTCTTTCATTAACAGAGGGGTACCAACAATTTTGTTCACGTCTGTAAGTGATCTGACAAAAAATAAACAAGCGGTTCTTTAACAGTGGATGCCCCATTCATTTTCAATTATTCTGTAATTAATATTCACACAATCAATCTCAGTTCAGCCCCTTTCATATTTGTCAAAATCTATGTGTGACTGCCTACATATAGCTACACTTCTGTATTCCACTTTCAAACACAGCCTTCGTTTGGGCCTGCCAAGCCTGATTGGGCTACCTGTTTCAGACAGGACTACTTGCTTTCTACGGGCATGCACTAGTTTAATATCAATGTTAAAAATACTGAGATTCATGTAATACAACTAAACAACTAAAAATGAACTGAAGACTTTTTTCAAACTTTCTGTAAAATGTAATTCTAAACAAATAGTGAGGAATAAATTAGGACACCCCCATCTTTTTTAGGACACCTCCACATTCATTCCCACTTAAAATGGCTAAAATAAATGTTAGAAAATGCAAATAAAAACAAAAACAAGGTTAGACATAGATATGTGAACATTTCTTAATAAAGAACTGAATATTTAATGGGGTGTCCTAATTTTTTCACATGACTACGTATGTGATATTTATAATGTTTGAATAGTAAAGTAGAATGATGACCTTGTGGAAGAGGATCCATCCCACAGCTGGGAGGTTGTAGGTTCATGCCCTAGCCATATAAGAATTGGACTTTCTGTCTTCTAGCTTGGTGCTGAGCTCAAGAGGACTGACTCCCCACTGTAGCTTTCACTACTGACAGTAGCTGTGTGGCCTAGGGTCATAGCAAAGGAGATAGATGTCGCCCCTACGCACCATATGGTGTGCTACAAGTTGTGGAAGGAAATTAACGAAGTACTCAAAATGAAATATTCTAATCATTTAAAATACTATATTTCTGATTTTCACAAACTAGAAATCATAATCAAAATTAAAACAAAAAACCTTGAAATATTTCATTTGTAAAGAATTTATATACAGCGGGGAAAGTAAGTATTGAACACGTCAACATTTTCTCATTAAACATATTTCTGATAGCTCCAATGACCTGAGGTTTTCACCAGATATCAGTAACAATCCAAGTAATCCATACATACAAAGAAATCAAGGCAACTGTGTTCACAAAACAAGCTGTATC
Source organism: Pholidichthys leucotaenia (assembly GCA_020510985.1). Classification (NCBI taxonomy): domain Eukaryota; kingdom Metazoa; phylum Chordata; class Actinopteri; order Cichliformes; family Pholidichthyidae; genus Pholidichthys; species Pholidichthys leucotaenia. The sequence continues at coordinate 314,154,515 of CM035838.1, read as the reverse complement.
TAATAATAAAGTGTAATGACGCAGGGAATAAGTATTGAACACACCACAATGAACTCATAATGGGTAGAAGCAAAGAGCTCTTTCTAGACCTTCGCAACCTTATTGTTGCAAAACATAATGATTGGTTACAGGCGCATTTCTAAATTGCTGAATGTTACAGTGAGCACTGTTGGAACCATCATTTGGAAGTGGAAAGAACATCATTTTACCTTAAACTGGCCACAACCAGGTGGTCCTCACAAGATTTCTGACAGAGGAGTCAAAATAATTATCAGAAGAGTTATCCAAGAGCCAAAGACCACTCGTGGAAAGCTGCAGAAAGACCTGGAATTAGCAGGTACTGCTGTTTCTAAGAAAACAATAAGTAATGCACTCAACCAACATGGGCTCTATGCCCGCTCACCTCATGTTGAAACTCGTTTAAAGTTTACTGTACAACATTTGGGCAAGACAGTAAAATACTGGGAGAATATAGTCGGGTCAGATGAGACCAAAATTGAACTTTTTGGATGCTACAACACACAGCATGTTTGGAGGAGAAATGGCACTGCACATAAGTCCAAATACAGAAGTTTTCTTCAAGGCACTGTGTCTTTCCAAAGCCAAGAGTTTCCATACAGAATTTCCTTATGTGCACACATAATGACAACAAAAAGCTCCTGATTCTTGATACACCATACCAACAGCGAAGTTTGGAGGTGGGAGCATCATGATGTGGGGATGTTTTTTTAGTACATGGCACAGGCAGACTTCATGTAATTGAAGGAAAGATGAATGGACAAATGTAGAGAGACTATGAAATGAGGGTGGACATTTCAGCAAAACAATGATCCCAAACACACAGCCAAGGAAACTCAAGTGGCTCCAAGAAGGGAAATAAAGTTGCTAGAATGGCCCACTCAGTCACCTGACCTGAATCAAATTGAAAATCTATGGAATGAATTGAAGATCAGAGTATATAAAAGACACCCATGGGACCTTCAAGATTTGAAGACAGTTTGTGTGGAAGAATGGGCTAAAATCACTCCTAAGCAATGCCTGTGCCTAGTTTCTCCATACAGGAGGTGTCTGGAAGCTGTTATTACCAACAAAGGCTTTTTTTTACTAAATATTAATTTCACAAAGTGTGTTTAATACTTATTCCCTGTGTCATTCTACTTTATTAAATAATCTTTGTGAAGACAGCCGCCATGATTTCTTTGCATGTATGGATTACTTGGGTTGTTACTGACATCTGGTGAAAATCTCAGGTCAATGGCTCCATCAGAAATATGTTAAATGAGAAAAATGTTGAAGTGTTCAATACTTATTTTTCCCACTGTGTGTGTGTGTGTGTGTGTTTTATAGAATAGAACAAGAATAGAATAGGCTTTATTGTCATTGTACAGTTGTACAGCACAATGAAATTGTGGGTGCTCCACCAGGTTACTGCACAATAAAGTAATTGAGGAGAATTTGAAAAAAAATGGTTACAGAACACACGATTAACCATACGACTGGAATAAAATTACAAGTAAAAATAACAAACAGCCCACTGGTATATACACAGGTATGGTAGTGGCTTCGCGGGTGGAACTATGTACATAAGAGTGTGGAGTGCACAACACATAATTGAGTAAAATGGCCCAAGGATGATGGAAAATATGTACAGCAGTGATTTCACGGATGGATCAATATACATCAGGAGTGTCCAGTCATGTGCCATGGAGGGCCAAGACCCTGCAGGTTTTACCTCTAACCAGTGTCTTCAACAGCAGATTCCACTGAATTTCTTCCTACTGATAAGATAAGCCTTTATTAGTCCCACAATGGGGAAATTCCAGGATTGCAACAGCACAGGGATAGCAACACTCAGAGCAACAATCAGAAGGCAAGAAAAAACAAGAACAGCTAGTAAACATATGTACATATTACTATAAATATATATATATATATATATATATATATGTATAGACACACAGTGTGGAGCATTATGGTTGGTGAATGTGCAGCAGAAAGTCTAAGCTCTCTCTCCGCGGATGTGGCAGGCCAGCTGGAAGTCTTTGGGCATGATGGTGACCCTCTTAGCGAAGAAGAGACCCACCAGGTAGGCCTCGCTGGCCTCCTGCAGAGCCATGACGGCGAAGCTCAGGAAGCGCAGGTCGGTCTTGAAGTCCTGAGCGATCTCCCTCACCAGGCGCTGGATGGGCAGCTTACGGATGAGCAGCTCCGTGGATTTCTGGTAGCGACGGATCTCTCTCAGAGCCACGGGCCTGTAACGGTGAGGCTTCTTCACTCCGCCGGTGGCCGGAGCGCTTTTCCGAGCAGCCTTGGTGGCTAGCTGCTTCCTGGGGGGCTTTTTCCTCCAGTAGATTTTACGGGCGGTCTGCTTGGTTCTTGCCATCGCTCTGATTGCTCATAAGTGAAAACATCTGCTGAAGAGACTGGGTAGGAGAGAAAACCTGCAGGGTCTTGGCCCTCCATGGCACATGACTGGACACCTCTGATATATATGAAAGTGAGGAGTGCAAAGACGGGTGAGTTACAGTGATAATTAAAAGGTTCTCAGTTCTGTGCATGTGAGCGTTTAGAGGGAGGGGGGTGGGGCCTCTGACTGTTTGCAGTTCGGATGGCCCAGGGGAAGAAACTGTTTGTCAGTCTGGAGGTGTATGACCTGATCCATCTGAACTGTTGTCCAGAGGGAAACAGGTCAAACTGGTGGTGGGTGGGATGCGAGGGGTCTCCTGTGATGGCCTTGATCCTTCTGAGACAGGAGGATCTGGAGATGTCTTCCAAGGAGGGCAGAGGGCTGCTGATAATTTTTTGGGCGGTGTTGATGACCCTCTGCACAGCCTTCCTGTTCTCAGCCGTGGAGCTGGCGTACCACACACCCAGACAGTAGGTGAGCACATTCTCCACTGAGCAGCGATAGAAGGCCAGCAGCAGCTTCTGGTCCAAGTTGTGCTTCCTCAGGAAATGGAGGAAGTGCAGCCTCTGCTGGGCTTTCTTCACCAGGGCCTTGATGTTGTCAGTCCAGGAGAGGTCAGAGGAGATGTGGGTGCCCAGGAACCTGAAGACGGGGACATTTTTCACACGGTCGCCATTTATGAGGAGGGAGGGGTGGTCCTGTCTGTTCTTCCTGAAGTCCAGAATGAGCCCTTTGGATTTTTTGGACATTCAGTTTCAGGTTGTTTGCTTGGCACCACAGTAGCAGATTCTCTGCCTCTGCCCTGTATGCCTTCTCATCATTGTTGGTGATGAGCCCAACCAAGGTGGTGTCGTCTGCGTATTTCACGATGATGGTGGTTGGGTGGGTTGGAACACACACACACACACACACACACACACACACACACACACACACACACATATATATATATATATACACATGAAGAGTTCCTTTGCAAAAACAGCTAAGTCCAGTTGTGTTCAAAATGAGAAAAAACACTTTTTCATCTGTTGGTTTATGTGTTAGTACTTCCAATTCAGCTTATAAGACATGGTCACTTGAAATATGAGTATCTCAGACACAATAAAGCCAAAAATTCACTTCAACTCATTATTTTTTCGCAATGTATGACCGCAAAAACAGATAAGTCCACAACACATACTTTTGCAAAATCAGACATGTCTTGAAAACCAAGCTAGTTTGTCTGGTGAATGCATCATTGGTTCATCTGCTTCATCAAAATTATCCATATTTGACATAAAATGCAACAAAATTGTAAAAAAAAAAAAAAAACTGGCAGGGAAATCACACAAAGCGAGCAGACCCAAGTAGGGGTCTCTGCAGAATGCTGCCGCAGCAGATAGACACATGATTGGCTGATCCTCGCTGTACCATTGAGTCACGTCACCCAAATACCAAGTGCTGATTTGCCGTGTTTGGAATTATCTGCTTTTGTAAAAAACAGGGTCCCGGCGTTTATCGGCTTTTGAAAAAAAACATGAACTTCGTAGTGTATATAACAGCGGATATAGCAGATTTTTAGAAAAAACAATCTGAACTTCTAATACAGTGGGGCAAAAAAGTATTTAGTCAGCCACCAACTGTGTAATTTCTCCCACTTAAAAGATGAGAGAGGTCTCCAATTTTCATCATAGCTATACCTCAACTATGAGAGACAAAATGAGAAAAAAAAATCCAGAAAATCACATTGAAGGATTTTTAATGAATTAATTGGTAAATTTCTCAGTAAAATAAGTATTTGGTCACCTACAAACAAGCAAGATTTCTGGCTCTCACAGACCTGTAACTTCTTCTTTAAGAGGCTCCTCTGTCCTCCACTCGTTACCTATATTAATGGCACCTGTTTGAACTCGTTATCAGTATAAAAGACACCTGTCCACAACCTCAAACAGTCAGACTCCAAACTCCACTATGGCCAAGACCAAAGAGCTGTCAAAGGACACCAGAAACAAAATTGTAGACCTGCACCAGGCTGGGAAGACTGAATCTGCAATAGGTAAGCAGCTTGGTGTGAAGAAATCAACTGTGGGAGCAATTACTAGAAAATGGAAGACATACAAGACCACTGATAATCTCCCTCGATCTGGGGCTCCATGCAAGATCTCACCCCGTGGGGTCAAAATTATCACGAGAACGCTGAGCAAAAATCCCAGAACCACATGGGGGGACCTTGTGAATGACCTGCAGAGAGCTGGGACCAAAGTAACAAAGGCTACATCAGAAACACATTACGCCGCCAGGGACTCAAATCCTGCAGTGCCAGACGTGTCCCCCTGCTTAATCCAGTACATGTCCAGGCCCGTCTGAAGTTTGCTAGAGAGCATTTGGATGATCCAGAAGAGGACTGGGAGAATGTCATATGGTCAGATGAAACCAAAATAGAACTTTTTGGTAAAAACTCAACTTGTGGACTTCCGGTTATGGCGGTCACGTGAGAGGGACACGTCTCGCTCTGCTCTGCTCCTGGAGACGAAAAAACGGCAAATAACTCTCTCATTTGGGACAGAACCTATCCCAGCGTTTGGACGAGGATATGTCGGTGAAGCCTAAGGCTGGAAAACCAGGTAGAGGAAAAAGTGAGCCGCCGAAACAGTCTAAATTAACGGACTTTCACGTCTGTGACGCAGCAGATAAAGAAGCTCCATATATGGCGGAGGAAGCGAGCAGCGGTGCGGTGAATGTGGGAGGCGGCACAGGTGCGGTGCTTAACGCCATTAGTTCAATGAGAGCGGACTTTTCCGCTAAGTTTGATGGGATTATGGCAGCGTTGGAAGGAATGAGAAAAGAATTGGGTGACTGTGTAGAACGAATGGTGCAGGTGGAGCTTCGTGTCTCTAGTGCTGAAGATGACGTCACCTGTCTTCAATTAAAGGTGCGCACTTTGGAAAAAAAAAAAAAGTCTGGAAAATAATGTCTTGGACTTGGAATCCCGGTCGAGACAGAACAACTTGAGGCTGGTGGGTCTACCGGAGGAATCCGAAGGTCGGGACACATGTTCCTTTTTGGAAAAGTGGATTCCGGAGGCGCTGGGCAGCGCGGAGCTGCAATCAGCAGTCGTTCTGGAAAGCGCATATCATATCGGCCCACGGAGAGATAAGGGACCACCGAGGACGATTATTATGAAGTTTATCAGCAACAGAGACAGGATGAAGATCTTCAACGCTGCGCGAGCTAAAGGCCAGATTAAACACCAGGACCAGCAGGTGCGGTTCTACCCAGATTTGGCCACAGGAATCCAACAATTGAGGAAGCAGTTTGATCCCGTACGTAAAGAGCTGCGCAACCTTGGGATTCGTCATGGTGTAATTTATCCTGCGAGACTGTTGACCACGTATGAGGGCAGAACCCACATCTTCAAGACCCCAGAGGAGGCGCAGGAGTTCATCAAGAAGATCCAAGAAGAGACTGGTGGGAGCTAAGCATGAACAAAATATAAGGTAGAATATTTAAGCATTTGCACAGGCATCTGACTGATCTGAAGCAAATAGCAAGTTTACAAAATATAGATTGTATTATATATTAAAAAAAACAAAAAACAAAACTATGATGTACAAAGTTGCTAAAAATTTTGGAGTTAAGTTGGAAAACTACAGAAGAGAGTAAATGTTATGTCATTAAAAGTAGCAGAGTTAGGGTGATTGGGAGGATGAAGAAGGAGTGGCTTTGGCTGGTCCTCGTGGGTGTGGAACGGTCGATGGCTATATCGGGAAACGGAATTTTTTTTTTTGATTTTGGGGGCATTACCACAAATGTGGGAAGGGGGAATTTGTTTGTGTGTAGTTTGTAGGATGAATGTTCAACCACTCATGTTTTTGCTTCTCTGTATGAGCATGTTTATACTGCAAGGTAATCCTAAACTCCCTATTGATCATAAACCAAAGCGTTAATCTTAATTTAACTTCATGGAATTGCAGAGGTCTACAAAAATTAAAAAAACTTAAACAAGTTATGAATAAAATAAAAGATATGGGTTCAAAAATTGTGTTTTTACAAGAAACTCATCTAATAGAGGAGGATGTAAAAAGAATTAGGAGTAGATGGCAAGGAAGTGTTTTCACCTCATCATTTTCATCCCGAGCTAGGGGAGTTATGACTCTCATACATAAATCAGTCCCATTTCAAGTGAAAAATGTAATTGGAGACAAATTTGGAAGATATTTAATCATTCAAGGATCTTTGTTATTAGAAAATATAAATTTGGTAAACTTATATGGTCCCAATATAGATGATCAAAAGTTCTTTGCTAATTTATTTCTTATCTTATCATCACTTACAGGGCAACATATAATAGCAGGGGATTTTAATTGTACATTGAATCCCGGTATAGATAGATCAACAGGACTGGACTGTACGCACAATGGATGTAGGATGACCATTATTCATTTTATGAAAGAATTGAGATTGCTAGATATATGGAGAGAAATGAATCCACAAGTTAAAGCCTACTCTTGTTATTCCAGTACCTACAAGACTTTCTCACGTATTGATTATTTTTTGATCTCCGTAGAATTAAGGTCCAAGATTCAAAACTGCTTTTATGATAACATCGTGATCTCTGATCATGCACCCTGCTGTCTAATATATGTAGATAAGAAATTGACAAAGGAACCAGGTAGATGGCAATTTCAGCATAAATGGCTTCAGGATGAGGAATTTGTTAAGTACATAGAAAAACAGATAGATGAGTTCTTTGATATCAATACTACACAAACATCAGCATGTGTAAAGTGGGAGGCTTTCAAAGCTTTTATTAGGGGACATATTATTAGTTATACAGGTTCAAAATCTAAGAAGACTCGAGAGGAGAGAGTTCAATTGGAACATAAATCAGCGAATAGAGCTGCCTCGAGTCTTCTAAGATTGAAACAATCTTTTTATGAACAAGGTGAAAAATCAGGAAAATTATTGGCATGGCAGATTAAACAATTAGAATTTAAAACACCAATTACTAATATTATAAGTAACGGACAGGTAGTTATAGATCCTTTAGAAATTAATAGAGCCTTTAGAGATTACTATGAAAAATTATATGATACCAAAAATGAATCTGACTTAACAAAACTAAATGGGTTTTTGAACGAACTATCTATACCGTGTATTTCAAATGAAAACAGGGAGATACTGGAGTCTAAAATTAGTCAAGAAGAAGTTGGGCTAGCCATTGATAATATGAAATCAGGAAAAAGTGCAGGACCAGATGGTCTTCCAGTTGACCTTTATAAAAAATTTAAGAATAAATTAATAAAACCTTTTTTGGAAATGGTTTTAGAAGCATTTCAAAATAGTAATTTACCATCATACATGAATAATGCCTTAATTATACTGTTGCCAAAACCAGGTAAACCCTCTAATAAATGTGAAAATATGAGACCAATAAGCCTATTAAATGCCGACCTTAAGATAATCTGTAAAATTTTAGCAAGACGAATACAAGAAATTTTACCAAATATTATTAATCGAGATCAGAATGGCTTTATAAAGGGAAGACAAGGCTTCCATAATGTAAGAAGACTATTTAATATTATTTATTCTAATAAAGAAGCACCGGATACAGCTCTCCTATCACTGGACGCCGAAAAGGCCTTTGATAGAGTCGAATGGCCCTTTCTTTTTGAAGTCTTACAAAGGTTTGGACTTGGAAATAATTTCATAAAATGGGTTCAGATAATATATAATAATGCTACAGCAGAAATCCTAACAAATAACAATATTTCAAAATCAATAAAAATCAATAGAGGATGTCGACAAGGCTGTCCACCTTCACCTTTACTGTTTACTATGGCAATTGAACCTTTAGCGATGGCGATACGTCTACAGTCACAAATATATGGAATTAAAGTTGGACCAACAGAACATAAAATCTCCCTGTATGCCGATGACATAATTTTGTTTATGTCGAATCTTAAAAAATCAATTCCGACCTTGTTGAACTTAATAAAGAATTTTGGGGAAATATCAGGATATAAAATAAATAAAACTAAATCTTCAATATTAATGCTAAATGAGACCCAGAGAAATTACCCAGCCCCTGAGGTAAATCAATTCAATGTTGTAAATCAGTTTAAATATTTAGGAATCCAAATTGTGCCTAAGCTAGAATCAGTCGCCAGTGTCAACTATGAAGCCTTAATGACAGATATTAATGAGTAACTTCAGAGATGGATGTCACTACCAATGTCGATGATCGGGAGAATCAATATACTTAAAAGTAATATCTTACCTAAAATACTTTATTTATTTCAATACATTCCCTTACCACCACCTTTAGATTTATTCTCAAGAATTAAAAAAAAGTTAGTGGAATTTATATGGAACAACAGGAGGGCTAGATTACGTTTGTCTTTATTATATTTACCATTTGATCGTGGAGGTCTGAAATGTCCAAATTTTATGTTGTATTATTGGTCGGCACAACTGAGGTCTATGACATAGACCTCAGTTCTCCCTCATGAAATGAGGGAGATCATTTCATCAAATGATCTCCCTCACTGGACTGAAATGGAATCATACAATTTGCCTTTACCTCTTCCCATATTCATATATTCAGACTCGGCAAAAAAATTACAGAAACAAGTTAAAAACCCATTTGTAAAACATATGATTAAAATATGGTGTGAAACTAAAAAATATTTAAAAGAACCACACTTACTGTCACAATTTAGTCCAATATGGGGTAATCAATATTTTAAACCAGGGAGAGCGGATGCTGTGTTTAAAGTATGGAGTTTAAAAGGGATCCAAAAAATTCAAGATTTATATTTGTCATGTTCAGATAACATAATGTCTTTTGAAGAACTGAGGATCAAATTTAATCTTAATAGAACACATTTTTTTTTAATATCTTCAACTTAGGAACTTTATTCGATCAAACCAAAATAATGCTCTCACTCGACCTATTTATTCATCCTTGGAAAAAATGTTGATGAAAGATAGTAAAAGAAAGGGTATTATTTCAGAGTTTTATAACTCATTGACACTATCCTCAACTGAAAACTCACAGAAAAGATTAAACTACTGAAAAGAAGATCTGCAAACTGAAATTTCAGAGGAACAATGGGAATTGGCTTGTACAGAAGCTCAAACCAAATCAATAAATGTACGCCTTAAATTGATACATTTTAAATGGTTAATGCGGATGTATGTTACACCGGTGGAGTTAAATAGATATAACAAAAACATACCAGATACATGCACAAAATGCATGGAAAGTAAAGGAACCCTATTTCATTGTTTATGGGAATGTAGAATAATTAGAATGTTTTGGGAAGAGGTGAGGGTAACAATTGAAAAAATAATTTCAAAACAAATCATATTGAATCCTAAACTGTTTTTGTTGGGTCTGTACCCAAAAAAGCATAACTTTAATAAAAGTGAAAGAACATTCATAGACCTCAGTTTGTTTAATGCCAAAAAATGTATTGCACTACTGTGGAAAAAGACTCATAGACCAGATGTGACTCAGTGGTTAAGACAGATGTTAACAAACCTTCCATTAGAAAGAATAACATACATACTGAAATCAAAGGAAAGTGTGTTTGAGAATATATGGAGACCTTTTATTGATTATGTAAAAAATTTAAACATAACTCTTGAAGAAGAAGGTGAATGATGTGTGTGGACCTTGTAAATTCCAAACTGGTGAACATAATATGTATACTTATGTAATGGATTGTCTAGACTAAACAGAGGAGCATTGTTGAAGACTTGATTTTGTTGGTGGTTGTAGGTGTTTTTAGTGCATTTTTTTTGTAGTACTTTAGTGTTAGTGTTTGATTGTTTGTGTCATGTTTGTTAAAAAAAAAAAAAAGGTTCAATAAAGATATTGTGGGAAAAAAAAAAACTCAACTTGTCGTGTTTGGAGGAGAAAGAACACCATACCTACTGTGAAGCATGGGGGTGGAAACATCATACTTTGGGGCTGTTTTTCTGCAAAGGGACCAGGACGACTGATCCATGTAAAGGAAAGAAAGAATGGGGCCATGTATCGTGAGATTTTGAGTGAAAACCTCCTTCCACCACCAAGGGCATTGAAGATGAAACGTGGCTGGGTCTTTCAGCATGACAATGATCCCAAACACACCGCCTGGGCAACGAAGGAGTGGCTTCGTAAGAAGCATTTCAAGGTCCTGGAGTGGCCTAGCCAGTCTCCAGATCTCAACCTCATAGAAAATCTTTGGAGGGAGTTGAAAGTCTGTGTTGCCCAGCGACAGCCCCAAAACATCACTGCTCTAGAGGAGCTCTGCATGGAGGAATGGGCCAAAATACCAGCAACAGTGTGTGAAAACCTTGTGAAAACTTACAAAAAACGTTTGACTTCTGTCATTGCCAACAAAGGGTATATGACAAAGTATTGAGATGAACTTTTGTTATTGACCAAATACTTATTTTACTGAGGAATTTACCAATTAATTCATTAAAAATCCTTCAATGTGATTTTCTGGATTTTTTTTTTCTTATTTTGTCTCTCATAGTTGAGGTATACCTATGATGAAAATTGGAGACCTCTCTCATCTTTTAAGTGGGAGAACTTGCACAATTGGTGGCTGACTGAATACTTTTTTACCCCATTGCACAGCTGTGGACAAAATTGTTGGTACCCCTCTGTTAATGAAAGAAAAACCCACAATGGTCACAGAAATAACTTGAATCTGACAAAAGTGGTAATAAATAAAAATTCTATGAAAATTAACCAATGAAAATCAGACAATGCTTTTGAATTGTGGCTCAACAGAATTACTTTAAAAAACAAACTCATGAAACAGGCTTGGACAAAAATGATGGTACCCCTAGAAAAGATTGAAAATAATGTGACCGTAGGGACATGTTCAACCAAGATGTGTCCTCTAATTAACATCACGGGTGTCTACAAACTTGTAATCAGTCAGTCGGCCTATTTAAAGGGTGACAAGTAGTCACTGTGCTGTTTGGTGACATGGTGTGTACCACACTAAACATGGACCAGAGGAAGCAAAGGAGACAGTTGTCTCAGGAGATTAGAAAGAAAATTATAGACAAGCATGTTAAAGGTAAAGGCTATAAGACCATCTCCAAGCAGCTTGATGTTCCTGTGACTACAGTTGCACATATTATTCAGAAATTTAAGATCCACGGGACTGTAGCCAACCTCCCTGGATGTGGCCGCAGGAGGAGACGGATAATACAAATGGTAACAAAACAGCCCAGAACAACCTCTAAACACAACTCCAAGGTCAAGGTACATCAGTGTCAGATCGCACCATCCGTCGTTGTTTGCGCCAAAGTGGACTTCATGGGAGATGACCAAGCAGGACACCACTGTTGAAAACAAATCATAAAAAAGCCAGACTGGAATTTGCCAAACTGCATGTTGACAAGCCACAAAGCTTCTGGGAAAATGTCCTATGGACAGACGAGACAAAACTGGAACTTGTTGGCAAGGCACAAGAGCTCTATGTTTACAGACGCAAAAATGAAGCATACCAAGAAAAGAACACTGTCGCTACTGTGAAACATGGAGGAGGTTCTGTTATGTTCTGGGGCTGCTTTGCTGCATCTGGCACGGGGTGTCTTGAATCTGTGCAGGGTACAATGAATTCTCAAGACTATCAAGGTATTCTAGAGAGAAATGTGCTGCCCAGTGTCAGACAGTTTGGTCTCAGTCGCAGGTCATGGGTCTTGCAACAGGATAATGACCCAAAACACACAGCTAAAAACACCCAAGAATGGCTAAGAGTAAAACATTGGACTATTCTAAAGGGCCCTGATCTAAATCCTATTGAACATCTGTGGAAGGAGCTGAAACATGTTGCCTGGAGAAGGCACCCTTCAAACCTGAGACAACTGGAGCAGTTTGCTCATGAGGAGTGGGCCAAAATACCTGCTGAGTGGTGCAGAAGTCTCAATGACAGTTACAGAAATCGTTTGATTGCAGTGATTGCCTCAAAAGGTTGTGCAACAAAATATTAAGTTAAGGGTACCATCATTTTTGTCCAGACCTGTTTCATGAGTTTGTTTTTTAAAATAATTCTGTTGAACCACAATTCAAAAGCATTGTCCGATTTTCACTGGTTAATTTTCATAGAATTTTTATTTATTACCACTTTTGTCAGATTCAAGTTATTTCTGTGACCATTGTGAGTTTTTCTTTCATTAACAGAGGGGTACCAACAATTTTGTCCACGTGTGTAAGTAGGTAATGTAAACAGTCGTTTGTTGCACAGAAAAATTTTTTCTTGGTAGTGACGTTTATTGGTTTTTGCAAACAAACTCTTCACATATATGTATATATACACACATACATACGTACACACACACAGACAGCAGGGGAAATAAGTATTAAACACGTCAATATTTTTCTCATTTAACATATTTCTAATACTTATTTTCCATGCTTTGTGTGTGTGTGTGTATACACACAGCGGGGAAAATAAGTATTGAACACAACATTTTTCTCATTAAATATATTTCTGATGGAGCCATTGGCCTGAGATTTTCACCATATATCAGTAACAACCCAAGTAATCCATACATACAAAGAAATCAAGGCAACTGTGTTTGCAAGACAAGTTATATTTAATAAAGGTGAATGACACAGGGAGTACTTATTGAACACACTTGGTGAAATTAATGTAATATTTAGTAAAAAAGCCTTTGTTGGTAATAACAGCTTCCAGATGCCTCCTGTATGGAGAAACTAGGCACCGGCATTGCTCAGGAGTGACTTTAGCTCATACTTCTACACAAAATGTCTTCAAATCTTGAAGGTTCCGTGGGTGTCTTCTGTGAACTCTGATCTTCAGTTCGTTCCATAGATTTTCAATTGGATTCAGGTCAGGTGACTGACTGGGCCATTCTAGCAGCTTTATTTTCCTTCTCTGGAGCCTGTTGAGAGTTTCGTTGGCTGTGTGTTTGGGATCAATGTCCACCCTCGTTTCATATTCAGCATCTTGGCAGATGGCAACAGGTTCTTATTAAGGATGTCTCTTGACATTTGTCCATTCATCTTTCCTTCAATTACATGAAGTCTGCCTGTACCATGTGCTGAAAAATACCCCCACACCATGATGGGATGTGCAGTGCCATTTCTCCTCCAAACATGCTGTGTTATACCATCCAAAAAGTTCAATTTTGGTCTCATCTGACCAGACTATATTCTCCCAGTATTTTACTGGCTTGCCCAAATGTTGTGCAGCAAACTTTAAACAAGCTTCAACATGCTTTTTCTTCAGCAATGGAGTCTTGCGAAGGGAGCGGGCATAGAGCCCATGTCGGCTGAGTGCATTACTTATTGTTTTCTTTGAAACAGCAGTACCTGCTAACTCCAGGTCTTTCTGCAGCTCTCCATGAGTGGTCTTTGTCTCTTGGATAACTCTTCTGGTAATTCTTTTGACTCCTCTGTCAAAAATCTTGTGAGGACCACCTGGTTGTGGCTGGTGTATCATAAAATGATGTTCTTTCCACTTCCGAATGATGGCTCCAACAGTGCTTACTGTAACATTCAGCAGTTTAGAAATGCACCTTTAACCAATGCCATCATTATGTTTTGCAACAATAAAGTTGCGAAGGTCGAGAGAGCTCTTTGCTTTTACCCATCATGAGCTCTTTGTGGTGTGACAATCTGATATTCACAGACCTTTTTAAAGGCTATCAATCGAGACTTAAGCGCATGTTATGCGTCTGTGTCGATACAATGCAGCTGCGACTCCATCAACGCAGCAGCAATGTGCGTTCCTATTGCATTGCCTGACGTACACCTCTCCAGAGGAGAGGTGCACGTCAGTGACGCAGGCCGTAAGCGTAAGCTTTGTCTCCTCCTTCACATTTTTTGGTTTTCTTTGCTGCTTCGCTGTGCTTGTTCACTGCGGCACGACTTTTCCAAAGCGAGTCGATTAAACAGGGGACCAAATTTGAAAGAATATTGAGGAAGTAAACACATACAGAACATTTTGTAGCTCGTCATAGTCCCAGTAATTACACAGATTGTCCGCTTTGTCTCTTCCTTCACAATTCCTGGTTCTCGTCACTGCTTCGCTCTGCTTTTTCACTGCGGCACAACTTCCCAGGCGAGTCAGTTAAACAGCGGTCCAAATTCAAAAGAATATTGAGCTAGTAAGCACATACAGAACATTTTGCAGCTCATTAACCACAGTATAATTACAAAGATCATCAAAACGGCAGCTGCGGTGGTCGCATGCACTGTTTTTGCCAACTTCTCTTTTTCTCTGGGCAATGATCTGGGCAATGATGTAGAGGCTGGGTTAAGCATCTCAGACTGGATGCAGAGGGTAAACAGAGAAGGACAATAGGGATGGAGATTATGGTGAGGTAGCAGGAAGAAGGAGTTGGGGGGAGAAGGGATGAATGTATTGTGATGCGAGATGTCATGCAGAGGTGAGATGGGCGGTTGATATAAAGGAGAGTATGGGCTGTTTCGGTCAAACTACCGGACTTTTGGCTGCATGACCCATGGTCTTGGTTCCACCACACTGAGGCTCAGTTCGCCCTCCGGGGAATAACGGCAGACGACACCAAATATTACTATGTGGTCGCAGCGCTGGACGCTCGCCCGTCTCAGCAAGTAGCGAACCTGCTCCAACAGCCTCCAGCCCACGACAAATACGAGGCACTCAAGGCCGCGCTGACCCGGCGCTACACACTCTCGGACTGTGAGAGAGCGGAGAGGCTCCTGAGGCGCTCCGAGTTAGGAGACGGGTCGGCAGTCGAACTGACGGAGAAGATGTTGGCGTTGATGGGCACGGACGACGGGCATTTTCTGTTTGCCCACCTTTTCCTCCGGAACCTCCCAACAGAGGCGAGAGCAGTTCTTGCCAATTCGCCGTTGCTGGCCGCGTGTGACTACCGTGTGCTAGCCCAGGAGGCAGATCAGATCATCCTCACCATCAGAGCCCTCACAGTGAACGCGGCGGCGTCGGAACCCAGCAAGACGACCAGCGGAGGCGAGGAACCGCTGACGGTAGCGGCAGCGGGGCCAGGAAGCACCAGACAGACACGCTTTGCTTCTACCACCGCCGCTTTGGAGAGAATGCACGCAGATGTGAGCCACCGTGCCAATTCAAGCGTTCGGGAAACGCCAAGGCCGGCAGTCATAGCAGCTGCAACCACTGGTGAAGAGAACAAGCTGCCCTACGTGACGGACTCGCGCTCGGGGAGACGGTTCCTCGTAGACACCAGAGCCCAGAAGAGCCTCATCCTGCCGTCCTACGCCGTCCGGCTAGCGGGAGCTAGTGGCCCCGGGCTGGCAGCAGTAAACGGCTCGGACATTAAGACTTTTGGTGAGAGAACACTGACTTTATCCCTACACGGCCGTATGTACGAGTGGACTTTTGTCATAGCAGGATTGAGTTTCCCAATCCTGGGAGCTGATTTTCAGTGTGCACACGGGCTGCTAGTCGATGTTGCTAACAGACGCTTGGTTAATGCAATGTCTTTTGATTCTCTCCCCGTACAGCTCGAGGGGCCGGGCCAATAACACAAGCCAACGTCACAGCTCCAGGCGGTAAGTTCCACACACTGCTCACTCAGTTCCCAGCACTCATGGTCCCAACGTTTTCGGCGGCTATCGCTAAACACGGGGTGGAACACTTTATCACCACCACCGGGCCGCCCGTTTTCGCAAAACCTCGGTGCTTGGACGCAGCTAAACTGGCCATAGCGCACAAGGAGTTTGCCAACCTGGAAAGGTTGGGCATCATCAGGCGATCAAACAGCCCATGGGCATCCCCGCTACACATGGTCCCTAAGGCCAAGGGATCGTGGCGACCGTGCGGAGATTTCCGCAGATTGAATAATGCCACAGTGCACGACCGCTACCTGATTCCCCATATTCAGGATTTTTCCGTTCACCTCGCCGGAGCACGCATTTTTTCTAAAATAGACCTGGTCCGCGGTTACCACCAGGTCCCAGTGCGCCCGGAGGACATACCCAAAACAGCAGTAATAACTCCATTTGGCTTGTTTGAGTTTTTACGCATGCCCTTCGGATTAAAAGAAGCGGCACAGACATTCCAACGCATGATGGATGCGGTGTTGCACGATCTCCCGTTTGTGTTTGTCTACCTGGATGATATCCTGGTGGCCAGCGCGTCCGAGGACGAACACATAACCCACCTCAGGACGGTTTTCCGGAGGTTGGAGGAGCACGGGTTAATAATCAACCCGGCGAAATGCCAGTTCGGCGTGACGGGGATTGATTTTTTTGGGGCACCGTGTCTCACCGGAGGGAGCGATACCCTTGCCTGACAAAGTGCGCGCAGTGGCGAATTTTCCCCAGCCTCAGACAGTCAGGGCGCTGCAAGAGTTTTTGGGGATGGTTAACTTTTATAACCAGTTCCTCCCCCGCGCAGCTCAACTCATGCAGTCATTGTACGCCGCGCTCAAGAAACGGAAACCCGCGGACAGAGTTGAATGGACTCCAGAGTGGGAGCAGGCGTTCTCTGAGGTTAAAACAGCCCTGGCAAACGTCGCACTGTTGGCGCACCCGGACCCAGCGGCCCGGATAGCGCTCACTACTGACGCCTCGGACGTGGCCATAGGGGCCATTGTGGAGCAACGTGTCGCCGGTTCTGGGCAGCCGCTCACTTTTTTCAGCAGGGCTTTGCGCGACAGTGAGCGTAAATACAGTGCGTTCGACAGAGAGTTGCTGGCTCTCCACCTGGCCATACGCCACTTCCAGTTCTGGCTGGAAGGGCGCAGCTTCACCGCGTTTTTGGACCACAAGCCACTAACGTTCGCGATGGCCAAGGATTCGGAACCATGGTCGGACCGGCAGCAGAGACAGCTGGCCACAATTTCGGAGTTTACGACCGATGTTCAGCATGTGTTGGGTAAACTGAATGTGGTGGCGGACTGCCTCTCGCGCGCAGTAGTGGCCCCGGTCTGCGTGGGGATAGATTATGCAGCCATGGCTGCAGAGCAGACTGGCGATACGGACGTGTGCGCGCTCCAGTCTGGACCAACAGGGTTAAGGCTGGAGAGCAGAGTACTGCAAGAAGGCAAGCCCCCCCCCCCAATCTGCGACGTCTCCACGGGACGCCCGCGCCCGGTGGTCCCAGTTGCTTGGCGCCGCCACGTGTTTGAGTCAGTTCACGCTCTGGCGCACCCAGGAGTGCGCACATCAGTCAAAATGGTGGGAGCGAAGTTCGTGGGGCCAGGCCTGCGCAAACAAGTGAAAGAGTGGGCTGCAGCCTGCGTAGCGTGCCAACGAGCCAAAGTACACAGACACACGAAGGCTCCTTTGGAGCCATTTCATATACTGGTGAAGAGGTTCGACCATGTTCACGTGGACCTCGTGGGCCCCCTCCCGCCATCGCAGGGGTGCACGCACCTTCTGACAGTGGTGGACCGCACCACACGCTGGCCAGAAGCAGTCCCGCTGGCGGCAACCGCGTCCGCGGACGTGGCGCGCGCTTTTTTGACGACATGGGTGGCACGTTTTGGAATCCCGTCGGACATCACGTCTGATAGGGGCCCTCAGTTTGTTTCCAACCTCTGATCCGCGATGGCCTGTAGCCTGGGTGTTGCAATTCATCGCACAACCGCGTACAACCCACAGGCCAATGGGTTATGCGAGCGTTTCCATAGGTCACTGAAAGCAGCGCTCAGGGCTTTGCTGACGGATGCAAATTGGGTAGACCGGTTGCCGTGGATTTTATTGGTGTTGCGTTCCACACCAAAAGAGGATTTGGAGGATTCCCCGGCGGAGCTTGTTTTTTCTCAGCCACTGCGGCTGCCCGGGGAATTTTTGCCAGATAATCCCGCGCCGGACAACTGTCCGTCTCTGCGTTTGCAGCATAGCGCAGATACAGGCACGCTGCCCGACCCAGCCCACCACTGTTTTCCACGCACTTTTGTGCCAAAAACTTTGAAGAACGCGGCGTTCGTGTTTGTCAGGCACGATGCCCACTGCTCCCCATTGCGCCCACCCTACGACGGCCCATTCAGAGTGCTGGAAACAGTGGACAAACATTTTTTGTTAGACCTGGGGGGTCATCGGGAGAAAATATGCATAGACAGACTTAAGCCCGCCTTTGTGGTGGCGGACGAGCAAGTGCTGTTGGCTTGGGCCCCTCGGCGTGGAAGACCCCCACTGAGAACTCCCCAGGTAAATGATTCATCAGAGCAGCCATACGGGCAAGTCGACGGATTTCCCCCCTCGCCATGGCCCACCCGCAGACAGACAAACCCCCAGGAGCCCCTCGCCGGCACAGCAGCGCCGCGGAGGCGGTAAACCCCCGTTACAGCAGATATGGGAGGAGACTGAAGCCAAAAGGACGTGAGGACTGAAACTCGGTCTGAGATTTTGGGGGGCCGTGTAGAGGCTGGGTTAATCATTTCAGACTGGATGCAGAGGGTAAACAGAGAAGGACAATAGGGATGGAGATTATGGTGAGGTGGCAGGAAGAAGGAGTTGGGGGGAGAAGGGATGAATGTATTGTGATGCGAGATGTCATGCAGAGGTGAGATGGGCGGTTGATATAAAGGAGAGCCCCTGGTGTATGGGACATTCTTTTTCTGTGTATGACTGATGTGAGAGTGAATAAAGTCATCTGCTGCATAAATCTGTTTCCGTTATTTACACTCTCCACAGTATTAAAAGTTGCTTTTTCTTAACATTTTTTAGCTCCAACTCCATCACAGTCTGCTCTTGTCCGTCGCCATTTCATAAACAAAAACACACGACAAATACAAATCACTACACACATCGAATGAAAACTGTTTTGTTAACAGAACAAAGCATTTCACCCAACACATAAGAAAAAATTGCCAATCACTGCATCTGCAACGGACGTCAGTAATGGCGTCAACATGATGTGGGTGCATAAATCCAGCTTTAGAAGAAGCCATCTCTGTTGTCATTCAGTCCATACATCCAATCATGTACAGTAGAACAAAATTACATTTCTCCTATCTACAATGTTAATCACATGGTTCACTGCCATAAACAACTTCTCCTTCCCCCATTCTATTAGGGTGAGCACCAAGCACCATTTTTATATGGTCCTTTGGTATGACCTGGCTGGGACTTGAACCCCCAACCTCCTGGTTGTGGGGCGGATGCTCTATCAACTAGACCACCACTCCGGTAACCAGCTAAAATTAATTTGCACTGATGGGGAATGGGATGACTTGCTAAATTCTGATGGATTTCAGCTGGTTTCTTGGCTTTCTATGCCTTTTTGCATCTATTTTTCTTCATGTGTTCAATACTTATTCCCTGTATCATTCCACCTAATCAAATATAACTTTTGTGAACATAGTTCACAAGAAAGATTTGAATACAGTTTGTGTGGAAGAATGGGCTAAAATCACGACTAAGCAATGCCTGTGCCTAGTTTCTCCATACAGGTGGTGACTGCAAGCTGTTATTACCAACAATGGATTTTCTACTAAATATTAATTTTGCAAAGTGTTTAATACTTATTCCCTGTGTCATTCCACTTTATTAAATAACCTTTGTGAAGATAGTTTCCTTGATTTCTTTGTATGTATGAATTACTTGGGTTGTTACCGATATCTGGTGAAAATCTCAGGTCAATGGTTCCATCAGAAATATGTTTAATGAGAAAAATGTTGATGTGTTCAATACTTATTTTCCCCACTGTACATACATATATTACTCAAAAAGTTAGGGATATTTGGCTTTCGGCTTTCAGGATGCACCTAAAATGCACTATAACCTTTACAGGTGAACTTAATTCGAACTTCTCTACCCTTTTGAATGCACATGTTCCAACTGTTCAATGTTTCAGAACTTTTTGCATAACTTGCTGTTCTCTAACAAGGTACTTAATGGCAAAATTCACAACAGGTGTTTGATCCATGAATCGACCAATAAATTTTCTGGTTCAATTAGAATTTGTATTTAAACCATCCTCTTCATCAAGCTGTTCACATTTTGACATAAGACCAAGACAATACCTAATAACTGATCAACAGGTCCTCGCCATTGCTAGGCTTCAAACAGGATGTTCTCAGAGTGGCCACTGAGTTGAGAGTGTCACAGAGTCAGCAGGTTACAAATGAGAAACAGACTGGAAGAGCCACAAAGGCATGGAAGTGGACGTCCTTTGGCCACATCTCACGCAGATGACCACTTCATTGTGACCAGTGCCCTGCGGAACCGGATGATGAATGTCACTCAACTCCAGACGCATTTAAGGGAGGTGAGAGGCACCCAAGTATCATGTCAGACCATTCAAAACCATTTACATCAGCATGGTCTGCATGCTAGACCTGTAAGGGTACCTGACCACACCACCAGGCACAGGTGTCATCATCTTGCATTGACCAGGGAGCATTTATGCTGGACAAGGGACCAGTGGGCCTCAGTGCTGTTCTCTGATGAAAGTCAATTCATGCTGAGCAGAAATGATGGCCGCCAGTGATGTTGGCGATGTCAAGGAGAGAGCTATGCATCAGCCATTGTTGTCACCAGACGAGCTTTTGGTGGTGGCGTTACAGTCTGGGCAAGTGTGTCTAGTCAATACAGAACTGCTCTCCACCTTGTGAATGGTACAGTGACAAACCGATACTACCTGAATAACATTATTAATCCAATCATTGTGGCCCTGCATGAACAACACAGGCCTAATTTCATCTTCATGGACGACAGTGCTCCAGCTCATCGAGATCGCATCATTAGGGAACGACTGCTGGAGGATGGGGTCCCTCAAATGGAGTGGCCTGCACTTTCTCCAGGCCTGAATCCCACAGAAAACCTATTGGATCAGCTGAGTTGCTGTGTAGAGGCTTGTAACCCTGCACCCCACAACCTCAATGACCTGAGGGCTGTCCTTCAAGAAGAGTGGAATGCCATGCCTCAGCAGACAATAAGTCAACTTGTGAACAGCATGAGATGTCGTCAAGCTGTAATTGATGATCAAGGGCACATAAGTTATTGAGACATTGACATTTTTTGTTGTGGTATACCCACCTCTGTTTTTGGCTTTTATTTCAATAAATTGTTTGAGATGAGGAAATCCCCATTGCATGCTTTACTTAAATGCCCTACTTTCACCACTGGAGTGGTGGCCTAGTTGATAGAGCATCTGCCCCACAACCGGGAGGTCGTGGGTTCAAATCCTAGCTGAGCCATACCCAAGACCATATAAAAATGGTACTTCCCGCCTTCTAGTTTGGTGTTCAGCGTAATAGAATGGGAGAAAGAGATATTGTTTGTGGTGGCGACTCCTGATTCTACAGGTACATCTCAAGAAATTTGATTATCATGAAAAAGTTCAATATTTTTTGTCACTCATTTCAGAAAGTGAAACCCATATAGTATATAGATTCATTACACAGACAGTGATATATTTCAAGTGTTTATTTTAATTTTGAAGATTATGGCTTACAGCCCATGAAAACCCCAAATTCAGTTTCTCAGAAAATTAGAATATAACAAAATTAATTTTAAAAAATAGTTTTTTTTTTTTAATAGAAATGTTGGCAGACTTAAAAGTATGTCCATGTACACACTCAGTACGTGGTCGGGGTTCCTTTTGGATTAATTACTGTATCAGTGTGGCGTGGCATGGAGGTGATCAGCCTGTGGCACTGCTGAGGTGTTATGAAGGTCCAGGTTGCTTTGATAGTGACCTTCAGCTTGTCTGCATTGTTGGGTCTGGTGTCTCATCTTCCTCTTGACAATACTCCATAGATTCTCTATGGGGTTTAGGTCAGGAGAGTTTGCTGGCCAATTAAACACAGTGATGCCATAGTCATTAAATCAGGTTTTGATTCTTTTGGCAGTGTGTGTGTGTGTGGGGGGGGGGGTGCCAAGTCGTGCTGGAAAATGAAATCAGCATCTCCATAAAGCTTGTCAGCAGAGGGAAGTATGAAGTGCTCTAAAATTTCCCGGTAGACGACTGTGCTGACTTTGGTCTTGATAAAACACAGTGGACCAACACCAGCAGATGACCTCTGTTAAGATAAAAGTAAATTTTGCATTTCATTTGGAAATCAAAGTCCCAGAATCCGGAGAAAGAGTGGAGAGGCACAGAATCTAAGTTTCTTGAGGTTTAGTGTGAAGTTTCCACAGTCAGTGATGATTTGAGGAACCATGTCATCTGCTGGTGTTTGTCCACTGTGTTTTATCAAGACCAAAGTCAGCACAGTCGTCTCCCAGGAAATTTTAGAGCACTTCATACTTCCCTCTACTGACACGCTTTATGGAGAACCTGATTTCATTTTCCAGCAGGACTTGGCACCCCCCCCCCCCCCCACACACACACACACACTCACTGCCAAAAGTATCAAAACCTGGTTTAATGACTATGGCATCACTGTGTTTGATTGACCAGCAAACTCTCCTGACCTAAACCCCATAGAGAATCTATGGAGGATTGTCAAGAGGAAGATGAGAGACACCAGACCCAACAATGCAGACGAGCTGAAGGTCACTATCAAAGCAGCCTGGACCTTCATAACACCTCAGCAGTGCCACAGGCTGATCACCTCCATGCCACGCCACATAGATACAGTAATTAATCCAACAGGAGCTCCGACCAAGTATTGAGTGTGCACCTGGACATACTTCTCAGTCGGCCAACATTTCTATTAAAAAAACAAAACAAAACTATTTTTTAAAATTAATTTTATGTAATATTCTAATTTTTTGAGAAACTGAATTTGGGGTTTTCATGGGCTGTAAACCATAATCATCAAAATTAAAATAAACACTTGAAATATATCACTCTCTGTGTAATGACTCTATATAATATATAAGTTTCACTTTCTGAAATGAGTGACAAAAAATATTGAACTTTTTCATGACATTCTAATTTTTTGAGCTGTACCTGTACATGTGATTAACATCGGAGAAACGTAGTTTTGTTCTACTGTACATGATTGGCTGTATGGATTGAATGACAGATTACGTCTTCTTTCATAACATCACTGTAGCATGAACTTTTTACATTTTTCATAAATTTCACCCAGAAGTCAAATATCCCCAACTTTTTTGAGTAGTGTGTGTGTATATATATGGGTTCCAGTGCTTTCACTTCTGATGGACTTTCGATCAAGTATGAACTACGCCAAGAACTTTTATCCATACTCCTGTAGTGCCACAGTTCATGATCTTCCTCGCCTTATTTTCACCACAGCCAACAATTTTATACAGTGAATATACAGACATATTTTCTATGCAATTCACTACAGCCCAGGACATGGATAAAGCCACTAACAGACCACTGATCAGTGTACACTTTTTCAAGCATCATTTATATTGTTGGCCAAGTCATATTATAAAGTCATGAATTACACTTTCAACCTCAGCAACACATGCACACAATACAGAAAATTCAAGAACAGGCCAGTCTGAACAATATTCAGCTGAGGGACTCCCCAACTCGAATAATGTCTGCAGAGACACAATGACAAATGAGAGACCTACTCCCGCCCCCTCTCCTTCCACACATGGGACCTACTGTAACTTTGGGAAAAAAAAAAGTTGTATTGGAGTCTGTGGGAAGATAGAAATGATTTTTTTCATACCGACTGAATTTTGTCTACTTGTCTCGCACTATACATGTCTCCACACACCACACCCAGTCCTCTTCCCTATGATGTCCTTAGTCATCGTCAAGAACGACAGACGAACAACAACACGTCTCCAAACACAATTATAGCGGTTACCCTCTCAAAGCTCAGCTTTTTCTGAATGAGGAAACGAGCATCCAAAAACAAGACCAATGTATTTTGGCAGCTCCAGCTATTCCTTCTGGGCTCTTTTCAAAAATAATGACGTAACTTGCGCGATTTTGTGTTTGCAATATTTCAATTTATGTATTTTCACAACCTTATACTTTAATAGGTGACAACTTGCAGCATTTTTGATGTTGAAAAATCATCTTTTAAATTGACAAATGTGTAATTCATGACAAAATTTAATTGGGATCAAAAAATTTCTCTCTCGTCATTCACTTCATTACATTTTTTTTTTCTGAAGTTAGGTCCCCTGTGGGGAAGTAGGGGGGTGAGACTCTCTACAGGGGAGAAGTGGTGGACTGTAGTGTCCTGCAGATTTGTACAATACGTTTAGTTTAGTAAGTAACTTGGTATCACATCTCCCGTCAGCTTGGATATGGATAGATTGGGTTTTGCAGTAGACAACCTATGAACAAACATCTCATTCAATGCTAAAGAAACAAATTAGACCTGTAATTATTACCATCAGTGTGGGAACTGCTGAACAGAATCAAGGGGGGAAAAAAAAAATCTACAAATTGCAAGTTTCACAAGGGTAATATTAGCTGCAAAGTTTTAAACCGACATGTGGATGACAGGATCAACTTCCTGATCATTGTGTTCATGATCCACTTTGTGAGACATTATTTACAGTGAGATTACAGAGACAAAGGGAGCGACTTCTATAAGATCAGATAAGAGTACACACATATTGTGTATGAAAACAACAAAAATATGAGACCAAGTCCATCAGCAGCCCATATCTTGAGCAGACAGTGACACTTTTTTGTTAAAAAGTCATCAGGCAGATGAATGCAGCGATCCTGGGTCTCTGTCCTCTCTTTCTTCCTCATCCATTTTGCGCCCATGTTTCCGGAAATATTTGTAGCGCTGAACGTAGAGCTTTACAAGATTGCTGACTTTCACAGGGTTGATTTCCCCAGTTCGGCTGTGGCAAATCTGAAAAAAAGACGAGATTCCAATCAACTTTCTTCAGCTTCTCAGCATTATTCAAAATGCCTGCAGCAACAATAAAACCGATCAAGATGCACAAAATGTTTTAAATGATCATAGATTTTAGTTGCAAAGTGTCAGTGGAATTGCACACACTAGCTGACCTTATGCACTGCTTTCCTCAGGATGTCTTTGTATTCATCCTTGTTGATATCTTTGCGTTGATAGTAAGGTTTGATGGCAAGCTTCACTTCCTCTACCGCCCGTTCCTGTGTGTGAAGTTTCTTCAGGTACTAGGGAATGCATGCAGAAAAAAGAGTGAAGAAATGGTACAGTGTCTCTAACTATGCCCAAGTTTAGACTAGGTTTATAAAAGAGAGGGTAGCAACAATACCAAGGCTCACCTGGGTCTATAAAAATGTCAACCTGGACCTTAAAGGCATAGTTGAGTTTAGCACATTAGCAGAGTAATGTGAAATAGTTATAAGACTTCTGGTGCACTTCCATGATGGCAGCAGCATAAAAAGTGAGCTCCCTGACTTTAAAAGCACCCTGTTCAGCAGTTAAAAGACAAGGGAAGTACATGTTAAGTGGTGCTGGTAAGGGGCAATGATTATGAAGAGAGGAAAATCTGGAAGAAAATCCCAAGAACTTGAGTTATACGTTGGAGATGAACAACAAGATGCTTTAGCACCTGAGCTAGCAGACCAGGATGAAGCGCTTATGTAGTCAACAGGTCCAAGAGAGAAGAGCTTGAGCAGCCTAAATGAAGAGCCCCAGGTTTTTTTTTCCCCCATTGAGAGGCAACCTTTCTTTTTCAAAGACACCCTGTTCACACTCACACAGTTACACATTCACACCTGGAAGCTGCCCAGTCCTACCACAGACTAACCTGTGGCCACTGAGCAGCTCCACTGGAGCAGTTGGGGTTAAGGGCCTTGCTCAAGGGCACCACACTGGGGTTAAGGAGGGTGGGGCAAACACTGCTCCATTGTCTGTCTCACCCACCCAGTCTACTCAACGCATGGCTAACTGGGAAATTATACTCAGAGAGCTGGGAGATTTTTGTTGTGAAAACATGGACACACTTAAAAGAAATTAAAGAAGGTAGAGTGGTGAACAACACGGACAGACAACACTGAGGCGGATAGTGGAAGCTGAGGAGCGGCTGCAATGCATTGAGGATGCCACACTTGAACACCTGGAGCTACAGAAACAGTGTGAAAACATGCTGGTGGATCAGGAGGGATGCTCGAGGAGGGAAAATATC
The DNA here is from genome assembly GCA_020510985.1 of Pholidichthys leucotaenia. Classification (NCBI taxonomy): domain Eukaryota; kingdom Metazoa; phylum Chordata; class Actinopteri; order Cichliformes; family Pholidichthyidae; genus Pholidichthys; species Pholidichthys leucotaenia. The sequence goes on along the minus strand of CM035838.1, from coordinate 314,128,158 downwards.
AGGATTCATGGAGTGAAGGAGGGAGTGGAGGACAACTCCAGATCGATAATTGATTTTATTGAGACCCTCCTGAGTGAAAAGCTGAAGCTTCCGCTGTCCCTTTACATCCAGATTGAGAAAGCCCACTGGGCTCTGGTGCCACATACTGGTTAAATACAAAAAAAATATGAGTAGTCTTGAATTACCTTTGGTATTTGGTTCTCAGCCATCTCTCTTTTTATTTTTGAGAACAAGGGAGGGGTGCTGACCAAAGAGTCGGGGTTACAGTGGAACTTAGACGCAATTTTCAAGGTAATTCTAAAAATATTGAAACTTCACATTGATTCAAGAGTGATTTGAGCAATCTCAAACCACTTCACATTTACATACAGTGCACAGCAATTATGCAGTGCTACACAGAAACACAAATGATTTAGACTACAGACCGATGACACAGATGTTCTTCAGCTGAAAATATAGGGCCATATTACGATGATCTAGTCAACAGTCTATTGTCTAGGGTGTATTTATAGGTGTGTCCAAGTCTATTTCGCTATTACAGCAGTACAAAACTAATTTTATGCCAGGCGATTCATGCAAAGAGGCTGTTCTAATGCTCTTAATTATTCAGGTGTGTTTTGGGTGTAACGTGAAATAAACCAATCACTGTCTTTGGTCTCATTACCTTTAATAAACAGGGGCACAAGATCTTTAATCCTAATGTAACAGCTTTTAAATGTGAGGACAAGTCCGTTTTGTGCTGAGGACGTTGCTCGTTCACTAAGTGAAAACGCATTTAAGGGCCATACACAGCTCTGCTCACACTTGGGATATGTAATCATAATTATGCATGGATGAGAGCTGTAAAAGTCAGAGGTTATGCCAGTCTCTCTTTGTCAATGATTCTGACAGACAAGAGTTATAAAAATTCCTCAAGTTATTGTACGGGACATGGGAGACCCAGGACCACCCACTGCACAGTCGTCCGGATTTCTCCGTGAAACCACGGAAGAGTGAGCTGTTTCTCCAGCAGATCTTGTCCTGATGTCCATTCAGGTTCCCTCTGCTGAATATAAAGTTGCTGTATTTTAACAAAAAAAAAAAAAAAAAAAAAAAAAAATAAAAAAAAAAGTCATAAATCATGAATGTCTGCATTGCGTGCTTTGATGTTCTGATGGATGAAATCTTGGCCGGCCGGTTGGCTCTTCTCCGGCAATGAATGACAGCTGCACTTAAGGAGAGGATAAATGAATGCTTAACGTATGCACTTGTCTGTAAGTTGACAATTCATTCATCTTCTTAATGGCTTAGTCATATATGGGTTGCGGGGGGCGGGCGGGGGGCTGTAGCCACAGCATCTTTGGGGTTACACTCCAGAATGATTGCCAATGAATGAAAGTAAAGGATGATGACAGATTTTTACAAAATCAGTCTGTCAAAATAACAGACACTGAGAAATTCTAGCCCAGGTTTAGTAACAGCCATACGAGTGTGTTCATGCCTTTTAAATGCACTGCTGAAACAGCGGTTAATAATGCCCTGCTGACTTCAGACCTAATTTTTCCTGATTATAAGCACATTGACAGAGAATGTGCCCTAATACCAACACGCTGAACTTTGCACAAAGCCTCACCCACTTTAAAATCAGTCCCCTCCTACAAGTGCAAGTCACATGTGCAGTCATTTCTGGATTACGTGGCGAGGGTGCACAGGGGAAAAAGTCCTCACAGAAACTAAAGAAAGCACTGGTGCAAAGCGTGGTGCAAATGCCCACTTCAGCCCATTGTAATTGGGCCCATAGTGTTTAAAACAAAGTGCTGTCTGTTCAAGTTTTTGAAATTTCACTATTTTTCGACAGTGAACCAATGAGTCCATTAAACTTCATTGTAACTGTGACTCTCCGGTCAGTAATTATTCTTCTCCCAGCTTTATTCCCACATTCTGGAGGGGTCGCTGCAGCAGACATCGATGTATCTGCCATATCCTTATAGGCTGAAGCCGAGTTTTACATTGGATGCCCTTCCTGATGCAACCCTGCCCATTTTTATCCGGGCTTGAGACCAGCACAGGGAGTACACTGGCTTGTGCACCCACTGTGACCACCACTCCAGTGGCCTAGTTGATAGAGCATCTGCCCCACAACCGGGAGGTTGGGGGTTCAAGTCCCGGCCAGGTCATACCAAAGACCATATAAAAATGGTACTTCCCACCTTCTAGCTTGGTGCTCAGCGTAATAGAATGGGGGAAGGAGAAGTTTTCTGTGGCGGCGCTTGCATGCCAGCGACCCCTCTGATTCTACATGTGATTACCATTGTAGACAGGAGAAATGTAATTTCGTTCCACTGTACATGATTGGCTGTATGGACTGAATGACAATAGAGTTGGCTTCTATTCCAAAAGATTAAATCGCGATTAAAATTTTTAATCATTTGACACCACCAGTAAATTTACAAGAAAAATATCTCAAGTTCACAAGGAAAGCAGAAAATTTATCTATCAAAAAAACTGCCAGAAAAATGTTGCAGACTTGCATGAAAAAATCACATTTCTAAAAAACATTGATGCTGATGCAGTCCACTGGGGGAGATGCAAGACTGTACAGAAATCAGGCAGATATTCATTCTGGATTGATGCTGAATATTCAAATACCAAAACTGGCATTGGGAACAGCTTTACGTACAAATTAATTAAAAATGTGCAAACACAATCCATAAATAATATTGGCAAAAACACGATGTTCTCCATTTTTTGCAGTCCACAAGTGAACAGGTGAGAGATACCGCTCACCCAAGAGACCACTCACTTCAGCAGGAAGGAAGTGAAGACCATACCTCCAAACCAGAAGGGGTCAAAAAGGTAACAAGCTAAAACCCTGTAGGGGGGTCTGGGGGGGGGGGGGGAAGCATCACCCCCCCCCCCCACAAGAAAAATTTTGTGATTTTAACATGTAAATTAAGCATTCTGGTGTACTCTGAGAAGAAAATAAAGGGAAAAGACAACACTTGCTTCAGATAACAAAGCACATTTATTGACAGCATTTAACACTTAAAACTAATTTTTTCAACCTTTCAGTACGACAAATTAATGTAGCAGTGAAATTAATCTATAGATAACCTATAAAATAATGAAACACCATTTTACACAGTGACCACTTTTACTTTAAGTTTTTTTTATGAAGTAAGAATGAACATTTTTTTATATTTCATATTTAGTCATTTGGTTGAGAATACTTGCATACTTATGTAACTCAAGTTCTGAATGCGGAACATGGGTCATATTTTGGCTGGCTGTGGCCACTATAGTGCACACTTTCTTCCTATGTGTCTCAGTTTGGCAGTGTGCCAAAAAAGCATGAGTGCCCCTGTTGCCATAATTCAGCTCCTCCAGAATTTTGCGGGATGTTTTTATGATTGTTGCGGCCCAAAAAGCCTGAATCCGCGGGAGCTTTTTTAAAAAGTTGAAATAAAAGTTGCAATGTTTTGAGAGGTTTTTTTGCACTAAAAGTTGTGGGAAGAATTACAAATTTTAAAGCAGATGCTTTTTTCCATAGTTTACTGCAATGATATTCTATGTAACACCACAAGAAAAGCACAGCTTTGTCAAAAATTTCCAATTAAACAGTGATTTGTAAATTAAGCAGAAACTTCTGCTATACAGAAAAACTCTTGTGCAACAGCAAATACAGACTTTAACACAATATACATTACAACAGCTAAACTGCACTGAATGCATGTTAAAGAGAATAGATGTGGAAATTATTGGCAGCACCTTCATTTGAAAACTCCCTAACCGCAGCGGTCCCCAACCACTCAGTACCGAGTGCAGAGGAAAAAGAAATAATTTATTCTGTTGCTCTGTGTCCAGACCAGAGAGTCACAGCTGTAAAGCTTACTGACAAGATGAAGTAATTATTTTACCTCTAAAGATGTATAAAATGTTCAAATACTGGCTGTAGTGTTATATTTACTAATTTGTTTGTGGTATTACGGTGTCTCTCCTCATGTGCGCTCCCGTGACGGAGTACTTTCAGGCAGGTGGACTTTTTTTTCCAACACAAATCTGGCACTTCGTACACGCAGTCAGGATGGAGACATGGTGAGACGTCCACCGGCAAGCCGTGCGAAAGTTCGCAGGTGAGTGTTTTTTTAAATCCCACACACTGTTGTTTTTCTGATGTGTTCCATTAATACTCACTGTAAACATGGATGTGAGCGCGGTGCAGCAACACATTTGATTGGTTAGACTGAGCATTTGAGTACTACTCAGGGACAAGTATGATTGGCAAAATTGGCGGAAGTTGACGATGACTGGCCAAAATTGTGGGAAAGTTGTGGTGATTGGACAAAGTCATTTCTGAAAGCCCCGTCTCTGGGAAACTACTGCCCCTACCCCCCTTCCAAAAAAAAAAAAAAAAAACTCTTCGGATCTACACAGTTCACATGAGTGACATATTTGGGATTCAAATCGGTAATTTTCGCCTAAAAGTGACTACTTTGCAGATATGGGAGACATTTCAACAATGCTGGCCACTTACAACACACCATTTAAACACCCAAACTGACTTTACCTTATCGGGGTCTTTGCTCCCATTCTCCCAGCCAGTGTCACTGGAGCTCCCAGTCACTCCAGACAGACCCACAGGCAAGACAGAAGGTGGGGTCTGTGCACACCCACCACCAATAGAGGAGTGCAAGTGAGACGGTGGAGTTCTGGTGCAGCCAACCAATGGGAGGGAACTGTGGAGGATGAACTGGGCTGGGCTCAGACCAGGAGGTGGAGGGAGAGAGGGAGGGGGAGGAATCTGCGATGACGAGGAGGAGGCAGCTGCAGAAGGAGGAACGTGCTGCTGAGACTGGCTCTGATTGGCCTGGGAGAGGATCTGTGAGACAAATTAGACATTCCGTCTGTCAGGTGGTGGAAGTGAAAAGACTTCTGTCAAGGAAGAGGAACTGAGTAACATCTCTTTTTTTAAGATTTTTTTTGGCAGTTTTTGTCTTTATTGGACAGATACAGGAATTGGGGCAAAGACCAGGGGAGAGTCACCCGGGAGAGCTTGGGTGTCTGGGTTCAGATAAGCAACATGTTCCTGTGGTAAGTCTCCTAACCAGCTAGGGACCAGACACCTCAGAGTGACTTGTAATTAAAAACAGGGATAGTGGTACACATTTTCTCTCTACTGTAACACTGACAATGCTGCACTGACTTTTAGACATTAAATACGTGATAATTATAGTAATTTACACAGAACTGGCCAATCACAATGATTTTATGAATGTACTAATGATCACCAGACACTGGAAAGTAGATGGTGTGGGATTAATTGATATCACTGTGTGACATTGTGTTAACAGGCATGTACAAAAACCCAATTCACTGTAATTTAATCTAGTTCATTCTTCAACTGCGCAGCCTGAGGTCCACTGTCTTTCCCAAAGACAGTTAAGAGTTTTATTAAGGCTTCATTATCAAGAGCATTTTCATTTAAATTGTGATGTGATAAAAAAAAAAAAAAATTCTAAACTCTAAGGCTACAATTTTCAGTTGTGATGTGTCAGAGAGAGCATGGAGAAAAGAGGTTGAAGATGTAGTGACAACTTATAGAAAGTGCTGTCCTGATTTCTGATTTAAGACCACATTTACACCTGGCATTAAAAAGTGTATTTGTGATTGGATTGCCATCTGATACTGTAATGCACAGGTGTCAACACACTCAAAACACAATTAGGATGGAATTATATCCAGTATTCCAAACCACCACCAGAGCTGGCCAGGGAAGCATGTTGATAACAATAAATACAATTCAATCTCTGATCTGCATGTAACACCCCAACTGCAAAGGCCCACGTCTCTGCAGTTAAAAAAACACTGATCAGCACTGCACTCCCTTAACCCACATTTGCAGATGCATTCTGAGGCGAGTGCAATGCCCCCACCTCAGTTTTGTTTGAGGATCCCAATATGCCACTGAAGGAGAGCAGTTTTAAACTTTACCATATAATTATTAGCCAGAACCAAGTTATGTTAAGGCTATCATCCATGAATATACAACAAAAAAATAGCTGTATACAACCAATAGTTGAAGGTCAGGCTCACCAGGTGAACCTGTGTAGCAAGTTTGGTGACCCTAGCATTCTTTGTTGTTGAGACATTGTTTATATACATTATATGCCATTTTGACATTGACCTTTGGACCCAAACCAATAGTCAAAGTCCAGGGTCAAGGCGTGAACCTGTGCACTAGGTTTGGTGACTCTAGCTTTACTCGCTCTACATTAACAGTGCAAATGGAATGTTAACTTTAACCTTTGACCCCTTGACCCCAAACCCATCGTCAGGTCAGAGTGTAAGCCGTCCAAGATTTGTCTTGGATACTAGGGCTGTAAAGCTTTAGAAGTCACATGATTCAATTCTATTCTGATTTTTGGGGTCACAATTCGATTCAGAATCAATTTTCGATTCATATTTGGCTCTCAGTTCAGTACAAAAAACCACTAATCTCAGAAAAAATGTCCACTGCACTGCAAAAAATGCTGATATTTGCTTGAAAGCAGAGTACAGTGTGTTGATGTTTAGGGGGTTATATTTTTAAAAAATTACATCAACTGGTCTACAATAAAATACTGTTGAATGAAAAAAGTAGGCTTAGGTTAGTAACTGCTTTTTTATTTCTTGAAAACTTGTGAGTTTCAAAAATGAAATTGTACACAAGTGAAATAAATTTTGAAGATTTTCCTTTTCAGCATGTCACAATTCCTAACAGTGTGTAGGTTTGGTCACCCTCCAGCATTCTAAGAAATATAGGCTTTTCATTAAAAAAACAAAAGTAAATTCTATCACAAATACTTTGACCATCCAATTAAATAGTTGTGCTACCTGACTGTATGCATTAAATGTACAGTTACCTACACAGTACAGTATTTCCTCTGGCTTAAAGACCTTGGTGCAGCGGCAACATATTTTTCCGGGGGGGGGGGGCACATATGTATGAATATGTTAATTTTATACAATTTATTTCTTTTTTTAAATTTTGCACAGTAACTTTGGATATAATAATGCATCAGATTTATATAGCGCTTTATCATAGACACTCAAAGACGCTTTTTACAGATACATTATTCATTCACTCCAGACAGACAATGGTAGTGGTAAGCTACTACTGGAGTCACAGCTGTCCTGGGGCAGGCTGACGGAAACGTGGCTGCCAGTCCGGGCCAATGGCCTCTCCGGACACCACTGAACATTTATACACATTCATACCCAGTGTTATGGACACTGGAGGCAAGGTGGGTAAGGTGTCTTGCCCAGGGACACAACTGCAGGATATCTGGGGAGAGCGGGATTCAAACCGCCAACCATCCAGTTATTGGATGACCCGCTCTACCTCCTGAGCCACTGCTGTGCATATGGAACTTACAATTTGAAATATTGTACAACCAAGGCTTGCATGTTGGAATATTGGGCCATTTGGAGTCCCACCCAGACGTCCTGTATTTGGACTTTTTACTGGTGTCATCCTTCTCTCCTTCCTCTGCTCTCACCTCTCCTGGACCCTCTGCCTGAACACTTTCCTCTCCTTGGCTCCTCTCTTCTGTCTCATCTTGCCCTCTCTGAGCTCTGTCTAATTCAGGTTCTCTCTCTGTCTATGGTGGTATACAAACAGGTTAGAAAATATCAAGTGCCATGTAAATTAAAGGAAACAACCAAAAATTTCTAGTTAAGGGTACAAAGAGCACCCACTTAAAACTTGAGTAATTACTTCAGTCTTTCAGGTTTGAGGTTTTTCTCCAAAATTTATAACAATTTTCTTATAGTTTTCTACTTTTCTCTGTAAATTTATCTAAATTTGAAACCATTTTCCTCAAATTTGTAATTTCCTCTTGTAAAATTGACTTTTCTTGTTCATTTGAAACTTTATTATAAATTTGTGGATTATTTTATGGCTTATTTTTGTCTTTTTTTTTTTTAATAAAATTACTGTTTTTTTAAAATAAATTTGAAACAGACTGTGGTATTTTTTTTCTTCACTTTTTCCACTTTTTCCTTGTAACAATTTATATTTTTGACCATAACTTTGCAGTCAGAACAGAATAATAATTTAACTCTCATTACAAAGCAAAAAATATTAATGAAAACTGTATTTAATGATTTAAATTAACTTAAATGACCAAGGATGCCGTTATTTCTGTTAAAATATTTCTATATATTTATAGCTTTTTTTAGTTTTTGTTTTTTTTTTTTTAGAAATCTCCTCACCGCCAACAAAAACCTCCCTTATTTTGAAATCCAAATGTTGGCACGGTTAGTTTGTCTGAAGGCTGCTGACGGATTAAAGTCACTGACTTCATGAATTTCGGTCATCTTAACTTGCCAGATACATAATTGGGAACATAACTAGTGGCTGGTGAAATATATCCTCAGCAATTCAGTAGTCCCCCTTGCCTTTCCCTTCATATGAAGCCGGCTGCATTTGAATTCTAACCACATCTCTTAGCTAATTATTGCTTATTGCTCCCGTTTCCAGCAGGTTAAAACCATGATAAATGCCTCCAGTGCTTACATACCTCTTCTGGGTTTTTTTTTCCCGCATTTAAAGTACTTATTTAAAGTACTTTAAAGTAATAAACTCATGTTTCTGTCGGACAGTCAAGCCTTATTCATACTACATTTAATTTTATTAGAATCCATGTCCTATGTGACAGTGATATTCAGTGTTTCATAAGATGCTTTGACACCATGGTTAAGTAAAGATAATATTGATGAAGGATCCTTTCTATCAGCATACTTAATCAAAATATAGGCACCCCTGATGACACACTGTCAGCGGGAGAAGGCCTCAAGACAATCTGAATGAAATATAGTTTGATATAGCGCTTTTCTTCTCATCTAGGATGACCAAAGCGCTTTACAGATCCTGCAGTCCACCCATTCACACACACATTCACACACTGATGGTGGCAGAGCTGCCATACACACAGGCGCTAACCAGGCCATCAAGAGCAACTGGATGTTCAATGTCTTGCTCAAGGACACTTCGACAAGTGGACAGCAGACAGAGCGGGAATCGAACCCATGACCCTCTGATCAGTAGTCGGGTCACACTACACCTGCGCCACTGCCGCCCCCAGATGACCTGATTATTACGTTTAGAATGACTTCAGATGACACTAATAATCTACCTTCTGCTACCTTTTCTGTTTGAGGTTTGTTTGTTTTGTCCTGAATTGTTTACATTCGTCTACCTCCCCTTGGGGTGATGTTGGAAAAAAAAGGGGGGGGCAATATGTGGAATATACTTTAGGAACAGCTTCTTTATCTGTTGGCATTTTTTTTTTTTCATTTTCCCCTATATATTCACTTTGAGACAATATAAGTTTGGCAAATCTTACTAATTTAGAGACAAAACTGATTAAATTTTGGTTGGTTTAAGATACATTGTTATAAAAGAAGACAATGTTTGAAGAATAAATGTTATTGGGGATTAAAAATTATTAATATAGGTTAAATTATTTGGCAAGCAAACAAATTAAATTATAGCTAATTTAACTTGGCTATATACTGTATATATATACACACTACCGTTCAAAAGTTTGGGGTCACTTAGAAATTTCCTTATTTTTGAAAGAAAAGCACTTTTTTTCAATGAAGATAACTTTAAACTAATCAGAAATACACTCTATACATTGCTAATGTGGTAAATGACTATTCTAGCTGCAAATGTCTGGTTTTTGGTGCAATATCTAGATAGGTGTATAGAGGCCCATTTCCAGCAACTATCACTCCAGTGCTCATTGCGTCAGAAGGCTAATGGATGATTAGAAAACCCTTGCGCAATCATGTTAGGTCTGCAATGCTGTAATTGCTGCAAATGTAGGATTCTTTGACAAAAGCAAAGTTTGAAGGAAAAAATTATTATTTCAAATACAAATCATTATTTCTAACCTTGTCAATGTCTTGACTATATTTTCTATTCATTTTACAACTCATGGTGGTAAACAAGTGTGACTTTTCATGGAAAACACACAATAATTGTCTGGGTGACCCCAAACTTTTGAACGGTAGTGTGTGTATATATACTGTATATATATATATATATATATATATATATATATATATATATACAGTATATATACTGTGTATATATATATATATATATATATATATATATATATATTTTTTTTTTTTTTAAAGGAATTTTTATATACCTGATAAGAATGGGAATTTCTAAATTAATAAATTAGTAAGTTAATAGGGTATTTTACTGAATCCATCAATAACTTGGTAGGCTGAATGAGGAACTTTTTTTTTTTTTTTTTTTTTTTGGACCCGTAGGTAGACTTGGTTTGCAGTCTGGTGACAAGCCACCGGCTGCTGGTCGCTGCGTGCGCGAGCGCCCTAAACCTACATGTTTTTGGTATGCGGGAGGAAACCGGAGAAATCCCGGAGTAAACCCGCGCAACACGGGGAGAACATGCAAACTCCACACAGCTCACTGTTGGTCGGGGGCTGGGATCGAACCCACGATCCCCGCGATCCCCCGGCCAAGGGTAAAACTGTGCTGCCACAGTGCTAAACCACTGCGCCACCGTGCAGCCACTTTGTTGAATTTGTTGAACTTTGTTGAATTTAAACCAAAGTTGATGAATTTAATGACCTTTTAACAGATTGGTAAACACAGGAAAAAATGAAGCTGAAGAAAGTTAAATACTGACATAAAAAGTGAGTATATTATGGGTAAATGAAATCTAGAAAATTACTGGTTTAAACATTCATTATAGGTCTGAAGAAAATGCAGACCAAGGGTCCATCAAGCAGATAATTGTCTATTTTTCTTTGAGTTGCATGAACACTGACTGAAATCATGAGCTTAAAGGGGACCTATGGTCGTACATGAAATAAAGATATTATATTGAGCCCCTGTCTCACTTTCTAGTTCAAGTTTTTATTCTGAACAGAGTGCCGGCAATGCGATATCAATCCATTGCTGATGTGCTTGTTCAGCTATGGCAGCAAAACATGCGCGCAGCCATACTGGCGGCTACATGGCCTGCCAGGACACTTCCTGTGACGTAGTATCGTTGATACCGCGATCTGGATCAATATTGGCTAAGCCTGGAGTGCCCGGCTGAGCAGTGGCTGTCGGGATATGGATATCGCTACATGGCGGAATGTAAATCCTTTGGATGTCTCAATAATAAGCGAAAAAACAAAGATAAACACTTCTTTTGTGTACCCAAACCCAGCACATCTTGTCGGAAGATCGTCGCGGAAAGGTGGATGCACAATCTCGGAACAGGGCACACACTGAAGACGTTTCCTTTCGGACGAAATTCCGTTGTGTGTGAGGACCACTTCGAAGCCTCGTGTTATGAGGAAGATTTACAGGCTAAGCTCCTAGGTTACAAAGGTCGACTTCGTCTGAAAAGTGATGCTGTTCCCTCGTTATTTGCTCACAGACCAGGCAAGCCTGCTAGTGGATGGCAAGACAGGCTGGAAAAGCGAAACAATCACAAGGTAAACTGTGATCTGAATGATAATAGATGAAAATACAATATTTTTGACACTTTTGCACCTGTCGATATAAGTCGGAGGCATATAAGGGCATATTGTGATCGCCTGTGTGTGTGTGCATCTGTCCGTCTGTGTGTCTGTATGTATGTGTGTATTAATGGCATAATGTGGAATCAAATACAGGTGTATTATTGTATGTAGTACTGCCATTGTACTGGCAACGGATTGCATCACTGCGAGAAATGGACTGTACAGTGAAACCTGTCCGTCGCTGGTACATGCCAAGTATTGACTTTTCAGTATCAACGATGTGACGTCACATCCGCATGTGTCAGGGCAGCGCGCATAGTCTTCATTGACTGGCCATGCCGGGCCGTATTTGCATATATCTCTGGTGGTAGATGGCTGGCAACAATTATTTACCCAAATAACGAATACTTTGCCTAATGTTTTCAAGTTGAATGCGTTTTCACGACCACCACAGGTACCCTTTAACCTGCCACCTTTAATCCATCCTGTCATAGACAGTGAATGATGACTAACCTATAAGCTTGCCTTGTCATGTCTACTGTCGAAACATAACATTGTTTGCACAGTAACACATTTCAAATGAATTGGGTTTAGATTGTATACAGGTAAGTGGTAAGTATTTGGAGATATGGTTGTTTTTGTTTTGCTTTCTCCATAGGTAAACGCAGTAAACAAAATAAAACTAAGAAGATGCTTCTTCTTCTGGTGAGTAAAATTTTAATTTCTACAAGATTAAAGTGAGAGCAGACAGAAAATGAAAGAAATATGATTTAACAATGTTAAATGCTCTTGTCTTAATCCTAATGATCTGTTATCTATTATGCACTCTGGGTTACAGTTTTTGCATGAAAATAGCTATACATATATAGCTTTGATTGATTGATTCTGATAATACATTTGCAAACCTGGTCAAGTTTGGAGTGAAGCCTGATTATCGGCTGAATGAATATGTGTGTGTCAAGATGAGTGACCTTAGCACACTACACTGGACTACACAGGAAACTAAATAACTAACCAATGTGCAGATCAATTTGTTATATATTGCACTGATGCACCATTTATTTAAAACTAAGAGAATAAAAGCAGTCCTGTCTGCTACTGCTTTAATCAATTTGAAATATTATAACTGTAAGAAAAATAAAAACACAACACCATTGGATTTTGCAAGGGAGACTTATATCCTTTTTTCCTTCCTCTCAGGCGGAGTGTAGGAGACTGAGGCAGATAAGGAGGGGCCCAGATTGCCATAGTGGGGATATTGTGAAGATGCTAACGGCTTCATTTCAATGAGCAATAATTCAAATGTGACTATACAATGGAAAGAAGATCATCTGTCTGAAATCATGCCACAAAGGTCCTGTCGATGACCTTCACATCTGTCAAAGTTGCAGAAAGATCCACCTGGATCTACAGCAGGGAATCAACCATTGCAAAAAGGTCCTGAATTCAGGACTCATCAGCAGTGTCCACCAACCACTAATGAACTCTTTTGCTGGTCACCTGGCGAGGTGACTGAAGCAGTGGAACAAAGAATGGTTAAAAGCACAGTTTTAGATGCCATAACTTATCACTTTTCATTTATGATGCATTTTATGGCATCAAAGGGGGGAGAATGATACAAAAGTTCCATAGTGGTCTTATATTTGTCTTTGTTTAGTCTCAGAGTCTAACTTAGACTTTGTGTAGAAGTATCAAGCCTACAGCTGCACTAGTCATCATCTTGTTTTCCTGCGTGGCTCCTGTGTGACTGGGACAGAGTGACCTGAGAAAAGCTAATCTGTACACCAAGTTTTGACCAGATGTACTGGATGGACAATTTGCTCCTCCACCTCTCAGATAACGGGGGGTTTAAAGAACTGAGTGATGTGTGTCTGAGTCTGAATGATGTGCGAATAGGCTCTCAGACTATTTTTGTTTTGTTCTCCACTGGCCAGTGTAATTAAATTTGCTGAAACTCTGATCCAGCCTGGTTTTTGACTGAAGGTTTTCAAGATTTTTTCTAACAATTACCTTCCCAAATCATTCAGTCTCACTGCTTTACCACTTACGCAATAACAGATTTTATTCTTGAACTTCAAAAATTTATTAAACCTTAAATACACCCCATAAGGTCTATTCTGAATATAAAAAAAAAAAACCTTCTTCAATGAAATCGGGTTCCACAAGGCATTTTTTTGGTTTTGATTCCTTGTTTTTAATTTTTTTTTGTCTTGATGTTCAAATCAATCAATCAATAAATAAAAAACAACACAGTCCAACTGCATCTCACCATGACAAAATCCAATGTATCAGACAAATTCAGGAATCACTAACCTCTGTAATGGAAGTAGATGCAGAGTTTGAAAATAAAATTTGTATCTTTTGTAAACATGAGACTGATGGTGATAACAACCAAAAACAGTATCTCTCTCACCTGGCTGGTTGCTTGGATGAACTCCTGTGCTTTTGCTCTACTGGCAATATTAGCTTCCTCCATTTTGAAAAGCAGAGCAGTCACTGACAGGAAGAAGGGTTGAGATGGTTAATTAAAAAAAATAATCAGAAAGTCTGAGGCAATCACAAAGAATGAGAGAATATGCAGTACACAAATCCAACAGTCGATTCCTATGTGCCACAAATTTGTTGTTGCAGTGTTACTATGGAGTAAACTTACATGCTAAGACACCTCCGGTTGTGCAGTCTACCCCGGTCTGCAGACTCCAAGGGAGGGCAGGTGTGGCTGGAGGGGGCAGAGGAGGCGGTGGTGGTGGCGGCTTACTAGCAGACGAGGAAGAGACGGAGGAAGAGGAGGAGGGGTCCAAAGAAGACAAGGGCAGAGACAAGGAAGGGAGACCACAGCCAGCTGATGAAGACGAGCAGGGAGGTGAGGCCAGAGATTTTGGAGCATCATCTGGAGGTGGAGGCTTGGCAGTAGATGTAGACAAGGCGCTGCTGAGGCCACTCCCCTGGGGGGTGGATAAGTTGGATGGGCTAGATGTGGGGAGAGTGGGGCTGGTCTGGGTTGGACAGTCCTCAGCTAGGAAAGAAGGGTCTGGAGTCTTACAGCTGCTGTCCACAGTCTGTGAGTCTGGTGAAGACTCTCTAGTATCTCGCAAAGGTGCAGTAGATGGTGGAGGTGTTTGTGGTGGAGAGGAAGAGGGTGGGAGTACACTGGTTGAGGAGGATGTAGAAGACGAGGAAGAGCAGGGTGCGGCGCCAGCTTGAACAGTGTGTGGACTGACTGATTTGCTAATGTCTCCAACTGCTGACTGAACATCCAATGAGGCTCCTGCCCAGCTTTCTGATTTGGCATTAGTTTGGCTGCCATCTCCAGCAGTCAGTTTCGCTGCTTCGCCCTTTTCTCTCGTCTTCTTGGCCAGTCGACGTCGACGCTTTGTTGCCAGGGATAATGAGGGGGAGGAGGCAGAAGAAGAGGTGGAAGTGATGGAACTTGGTTTGGTTTTCTTGGGTTTTAATCCTGCGGGGCTAGTTAAGGATGATGGCGGAGCAGCCAGACTGCTCCGCTTCCCCATACCAGAGAGATCTTTACTACGTCCAGCCAGGGACAGTGGTTCTGAGCAAGGTTTGAGGAAAGGCGACCTGCTCTCATTGTCCCTGCAGAAGACCACTGCGATTGAGCCACCCACCACCGAACTGCTAGAACCCCCCCCTGTACCACCTGTTCCTAGAAGGTCCATGCCTAGTTTTCCAGAACCAACCGATGCTCCTGTGGTGCTGCTCACACCCTCACGCACTAAAACAGACACTTTAGATTGAAGCTTTCCTTTTCGACCACTGCTGGTCTCTTTCTTGGATTTGCCAGAGCGACTCAAATCTTTTCTACTTCCTTTGTCCCGCTCCTTGTCCTTTCCCATTTTCCTAGTTCGCTTCGCTGTGGGAAGGACAGGCGAGGCACACGTGGAGCCTGAGGTAACTGTCAGTGAGGAGAGCAATTTTCCTTTGTTTCTACTGGATGATAAGGATGATTCCGACTGGTCAATTTTCTTCAGTGTGCTTGATTTCTTTTTGGTTTGATGCTGACCAGTCTTGGGTGTGGTTTTGGGTTTGGAGCTGGGGCTGGGGGGTTCTGGAGGAAGAGCGGCAGGTGGCGTATCCTCCAAAGATGGGTAGTCCGAATCCAAAGCCTCACCATCCAAAGACAATACATCAATTTCCAATTTTTCTGAATAGCGGTCTGACTCATAGCCATGATACCTCGGCGGAGACAGCGACTGTGAGCGACTGCGACCGCTTCCCTGGTCCTCGATTTCTCCAGCCGAGTGCCACTTTCTTTTCTTTTTCCTCTTGTGGGGCTTGTCAGAGTCCTGCATGGTTCGACAGGGAGAGGATGGGGTGAGTCTTGGGGAGCCCGGCACCGTCGTAGTGGTTGTGGTGGTTGTGACAGTAATAGTCCGCTTAATAGCAAAGAGATCAGACCCGTTGAGATCTTGTATGGATGGAGGGACAACAGGGCGACCGTCCCGTCTCCGATCCCTCTCGTGTTGCCCGTCTCTATCACTGTCCCGTTTTTCTCTGCTTCTTCTGGATCTCTTTGAAAAACCACGCTCTCTGCTACTTGAATGATGTCTACTCCTTCTTTCCCTGTCCCTCCTTCTAGAGCTAGAGTCCCGATCTCTTTCATCTCTTCGATGGCTAGAGTTGCGATGTTGATCCCTCTCTCTGTCTCTTTCTCTGTCTCTGTCCCTAGCTCTTTCTCTGTCCCTCCCTCTGTCCTTATCCCTCTCTCTGTCTCTGTGCCTTCCTTCAGACTGGCTTGAAAATGACTGCTTAGAGTGGCCTCCTCTTCTTGAGGACCGTGATGCCTCTGGGCTGCTGTGTCGTCTTTTCTTCCTCTTCCGGCTGCTGCTCCTGCTGCTCCTTCTTCCTTTATCCTCTTTTCCAGACTTGTGCCCTTTCTCCTTGTCTTTGCTCCTCTCCTGATCACCCTCTTTGGCCTTCCTCCTCTTTTTTCTTTTAACATCCTTTTCTCCAGTCTTTCTGTCCTTGCTCTTCTGTCTGTCCCGTTCCCTGGAGCTCTTTGATGACTTGTGGGTCTTACCGTGCTGTTCTTCAGAAGGGGTGAGAGGGGAGGAGGACTTAGAAGGTGGAGGATGGGAGGGAGGTGGCGGAGGCTGAGGAGAGAGAGGGGACGAAGCGGGAAAAGAGAGGTATCTTTCCTTCCTCCGGCTGACCAGCTTCCTTCTCAGGTCCTCCACTCCTACCACAGGCTCATCCTCGAGCTCCCTGTCCACCTCCCAGTTGCCATCCGTGCACACAGACACAAAGCCATCCCCGTCCAGAACCCGGAGGATACGCTCTGGCTTTGAGCCAAAGAAAGCAACGTTGGGGAGGACTTCTTCACTGGGCCTCTTATTTCCCCCATCTCTGTCAGCAGCTCCAACTATCTCCCCCTCCTCAATCTCAGAGTGGTCGGAGTCATTGTCCTTCTGCTCCACTGCTTTGCTGCTGTTACAGTCCACCCTCCTCCTCAGAGGCAGCTCAGCTGCTATAGAAGGGTCTGGTGGGTCAGTTAAAGTATCAGTGGAGTCTGGAGGTTCTTCCTCCTTCTCCTCATCTCTTTCATCTTCTAATTTTACTGCCCTCGCTTTGCTGTCAGAATCATCTACATCTGACACAGGGGAACCTGTGGGGTCAAAGGGGTCATACTTCTCCCCTACCCCCACCTCCCCATTCTCCCTTGCCTCTTTATCGCCATCAGTTGGATTGAAAGGGTCATACATCTCCCTCTCTCTGCCATCTTCTTCACAATCATCACTTGGCTGCTTCAAAGCGTGAGGGAAGCAATGTGAGGGAGTGGTTTTGGATGTTGGTATAAAGAGACTCTGTGGAGCTACAGATGCAGATGTAGAAGACACCTTGGCTACCTCAGTCCCCTTGCCCTGACTTTTTCCATAACTCGATGAGTTGGCGCAGAGAGAGGATGAGGTAGACAATGGCGAAGACGCATCTGATGAAGGGGAAGACACAGAAAAGGAGGGTGAGTAGGGAGGAGGGCTCCTGGCAGTCTCTCCAACTCTGTCTGGGGAAGAGGAGGCAGCAGGCCTCCTTTTGAAGCCTGGTGATGGAGTCAAGTCCATGGGTCAGGAAAAAGGTGGGGGCTCAGAAGTCAGGAGTGTAGCAGAGCACACCAGCAGATACTTGTCTGGGAACACCTAAAAACAAGGAAAGATATGAGTCATCATTGCTTTAGTCATATTCTCACTTTAATTACCAAGATGGGACAGGAAAAAATAGTGAAGGAGATAGCTGTACCAAAATTTATAGGGGTGGGAATCTTTAGGTACCCAACAATTTGAGCCGATTACAATTCAGGGGGCTTCAATTCGAGCCGATTACGATTCTTGATGTATCTCAATGCATCTTTTTTTTTTCCCTATTCAGGATTTTTTTTCCTTCCCACTGTGTGACAACTTCTTACTTTTAAAGCATTTGCAATGGCCTATAAATTTACTTCCAATATATTTTATTGATTCAAAAAACAACAACATGAAAAGTGCAACTGTAGCAGTACATTTGCTGCTATAACATAGACTTCAGAGTATTCTGAATTTTAACAAATAGGACTTAAAAACATTCTGTTATGTGTAACAAGTAACTGAGTCCTTTAGTCAAAAATACTCAGAATTTCTAACAGAAATGTTAACCTTCTAATGAAAGTTCTCCTGTTATGTGTGCAATAAGTAGCTGAGTCATTCAGTCCAAAAACCCAGAACATTTTGCTGTAGCAAAATCACATTTACCTTTTATACAAAAATGTGCAGTTACCGTTACAAATGATTGGGTATCAATGGATGTACTGAAACATCTCTGGTGAAAATTTCATCAAAATCCATCCATTAGTCTTTGTGTAATCCTGCTAAACCACTGCCAGAAGACTGAGCTTTAGTGGCGGTATGCACGGATCCTGCTGCTGTTAAAGAATTGAACAAGATGTAACAATATATTGCACATAATTTAGTTACCCATTTATTAATTTTATTTTATATTTACTTATTTTTGTAGGTTTTTTATTTGGGTTCTAAATCTTTTATTGGGTTTTAGACTTTTGAGTTTTTAACCTCTTTGACTAGTCTTTAACTTTTTAATATGACCCTTCTCTCTTATCTCTTTGTTTTTTCTCTTATCTCTTTGTCCTATGTCCTGATTGGTGGAGCCTTGAGCACTTTTATCATGTTTATAGTCAGCTACATGTGTGCCTGTGTTTGTGTTCATGTTGAATGTAACTGTGGTTTGTAAATATGGATGTCACCTGAATGCAAAACAAATCTACCTGCAGGTACAAATAAAGTAACCTGAACAGATGAATCATCTCCAAAATGTAATGGGTTCGTGTGTAGGCCAAGAGTCACCTCTGGTGAAAATTTCATTAAAATCAATCCATTAGTTTTTGAGTAATCTTGCTAAAAAAATGTGAGAAGATAGAGCCTTGAAGGAGGTACAGTGGTGTGAAAAGTGTTTGCCCCCTTCCTGATTGCTCATTTTTTTGTAGGTTTGTTACACTTAAATGTTTCAGATCATCAAACAAATTTAAATATTTGACAAAGATAACCCAAATAAACACAAAATGCCATTTTTAAATCAAGGTGTTTTTCATTAAGGGGAAAAAATCCGAACCTAGATGGCCTTGTGTGAAAAAGCGAGTGCCCCTAAACCTAATAACTGGTTTGGCCACCCTTAGCAGCAACAACTACAATCAAGCATTTGCGATAACTGGCAATGAATATCTTACAGCGCTGTGGAAGAATTCTGGCCCATTCATCTTTGCAGAATTGTTGTAATTCAGCCACAATGGAGGGTTTTCGAGCATGAACTGCCTTTTTAAGGTCATGCCACAGCATTTCAATCAGATTCAGGTCAGAACTTTGAGTAGGCCACTCCAAAGACTTCACTTTGTTTTTCTTAAGCCATTCAGAGGTGGACTTGCTGGTGTGTTTTGGATCACTGTCCTGCTGCACAACCCAAGTGCACTTCAACTTGAGGTCATGAACAGGATTTTTTGGTAGACAGCAGAATTCATGGTTCCATTTACCCCAGCAAGTCTTCCAGGTCCTGAAGCAGCAAAACAGCTCCAGACCATCACACTACCATCATCATATTTTACTGTTGGTACAGACGTGAACAAAATTGTTGGTACCCCTCTGTTAATGAAAGAAAAACCCACAATGGTCACGGAAATAACTTGAATCTGACAAAAGTGGTAATAAATAAAAATTCTATGAAAATTAACCAGTGAAAATCAGACAATGCTTTTGAATTGTGGTTCAATAGAATTATTTTAAAAAACAAACTCATGAAACAGGCCTGGACAAAAATGATGGTACCCCTAGAAAAGACTGAAAATAATGTGACCATAGGGACATGTCCAACCAAGATGTGTCCTCTAATTAACATCACAAGTGTCTACAAACTTGTAATCAGTCAGTCGGCCTATTTAAAGGGTGACAAGTAGTCACTGTGCTGTTTGGTGACATGGTGTGTACCACACTAAACATGGACCAGAGGGAGCAAAGGAGAGAGCTGTTTCAGGAGATTAGAAAGAAAATTATAGACAAGCATGTTAAAGGTAAAGGCTATAAGACCATCTCCAAGCAGCTTGATGTTCCTGTGACTACAGTTGCACATATTATTCAGAAATTTAAGATCCACAGGACTGTAGCCAACCTCCCTGGATGTGGCCACAGGAGGAGACGGATAATACGAGTGGTAACAAAAGAGCCCAGAACAACCTCTAAACACATTCACAGTGAACTCCAAGGTCAAGGTACATCAGTGTCAGATTGCACCATCCGTCATTGTTTGAGCCAAAGAGGACTTCATGGGAGACGACCAAGGAGGACACCGCTGTTGAAAACAAATCGTAAAAAAGCCAGACTGGAATTTGCCAAACTGCATGCTGACAAGCCACAAAGCTTCTGGGAGAATGTCCTATGGATAGACGAGACAAAACTGGAACTCTTTGGCAAGGCACATCAGCTCTATGTTTACCAGACGCAAAAATGAAGCATACCAAGAAAAGAACACTGTCCCTACTGTGAAACATGGAGGAGGTTCTGTTATGTTCTGGGGCTGCTTTGCTGCATCTGGCACAGGGTGTCTTGAATCTGTGCAGGGTACAATGAAATCTCAAGACTATCAAGGTATTCTAGAGAGAAATGTGCTGCCCAGTGTCAGACAGTTTGGTCTCAGTCGCAGGTCATGGGTCTTGCAACAGGATAATGACCCAAAACACACAGCTAATAACACCCAAGAATGGCTAAGAGCCAAACATTGGACTATTCTAAAGTGGCCTTCTTTGAGCCCTGATCTAAATCCTATTGAACATCTGTGGAAGGAGCTGAAACATGGCATCTGGAGAAGGCACCCTTCAAACCTGAGACAACTGGAGCAGTTTGCTCATGAGGAGTGGGCCAAAATACCTGCTGAGAGGTGCACAAGTCTCATTGATGGTTACAGAAATCGTTTGATTGCAGTGATTGCCTCAAAAGGTTGTGCAACAAAATATTAAGTTAAGGGTACCATCAATTTTGTCCAGGCCTGTTTCATGAGTTTGTTTTTTTAAAATAATTCTGTTGAACCACAATTCAAAGAGCACTGTCTGATTTTCATCGGTTAATTTTCATAGACTTTTTATTTATTACCACTTTTGTCAGATTCAAGTTATTTCTGTGACCACTGTGGGTTTTTCTTTCATCAACAGAGGGGTACCAACAATTTTGTCCACGTCTGCATGATGTTCCTTTTCTGAAATGCTGTGTTAAAAGACTCATTGCCAGTTATCGCAAACGCTTGATTGTAGTTGTTGCTGCTAAGAGTAGCTGAACCAGTTATTAGGTTTAGGGGGCAATCACTTTTTCACACAGGGCCATGTAGGTTTGGATTTTTTTCCCCTTAATAATAAACACCTTCATTTAAAAACTGCATTTTGTTTACTTGTGTTACCTTTATCTAATATTTAAATTTGTTTGATGATCTGAAACATTTAAGTGTGACAAACATACAAAAAAATGAGAAATCAGGAAGGAGGCAAACACTTTTTCACACCACTGTATGTGCTCTCGGATCATCAACAAAATCTAATGGGTTCTTCTGCAGTCCAAGGACCATCTCTGATGAAACTTTCATCAAAATCCATCCAATAGTTTTCGAGTAATCCTGCTAAACCACTGCTAGAAGATTGAGACTTGGTAGAGGTATGCACTCATGGATCACCTCTAAAATGTAATGGGTTCATGTGTAACCCAAGGACCTCCACTGACGAAAATTTCATCCAAATCCATCCAGTAGTTTTGGAGTATTCTTGCTAACACTGTGAGAAGAGCCTTGGTGGAGGTATGCACTCTCAGATCATCACCAAAATGTAATCATCTGTTCCCTATGCCATTACACACCTTTCCTGAAAATTTAATCAAAATCCGTTTATAACTTTTTGAGTTATGTTGCCAACAGACAGACAAACCAACCAACCAACGCCACTAAAAACATTCTCTCTTTCCTTGGCGGAGGTAACAAAGATTATGTGCAATGACACTGCAAGAACAGTAAGAAGTGGAATAAGTATTGATGGAGAAACGCTTGAAGAAGTGGAAGAGTACAAATACCTAGGAAGTGTTAACATCTGACAATGGAATGGACAAAGAAACCAATCAATGAATAACATCTGGTTGGAAGAGATTTGGTCAATACCGTCAGTTCCTGAAAGACCCCAAATTACTAACATGTCTAAAAAGGAAAATCATGAACCCAGTTATCCTACCCGCAATGACATAAGGGGCAGAAACATGGTCAACTAGAGGGCACTCAGAGAGCGCATACCTCCGCCAAGGCTCCGTCCCTTCCTCTTTCCATCCATCTAGACATTGTGAGAAAGCCTTGGTGGAGGTATGCACTCACGGATCACCTCCAACATCTAATGAGTTCATCTTTGGGCCAAGGAACACCTCTGGGGAAAATTTCATCCACATTCATCCAGTAGTTTTGGAGTATTGTTGCTCACACATTGTGAGAAGAGAAGAGCCTTGGCGGAGGTATGCATTTTGAGATCATCACCAAAATCTAATCATGTATTCAGTGTGCCATTACACACCTTTGCTGAAAATTTGAATGAAAGGCACTATATAAATGCAATCCATTTTTATCCATCCATCCATCTTCTACCACTTAATCCTTTCTGGGTCATGGCAGGGTACACCCCGGACAGATCGCCAGTCCATCGCAGGGCCAACACAGAAAGACAGACAACCATTCACTCTCACATCCATACCTAAGGACAATTTAGAATCCCCAGTTGATGCCAATTAACCTAACCTGCATGTCTTTGGCCTGTGGGAGGAAACCGGAGCACCCAGAGCAAACCCACGCAGACATGGGGAGAATATGTAAACTCCACACAAAAGGGTCACCGATGCTCTGGGGGTGGGATCGAACCCACGATGGTCAGGGGTGGAATCAACCCCTGACCTATTACTATTATTATTAACAGACAGAAACGACAGCAAAAACAATATAACTACATTATATGACTACATAATAATAATAACATGACTGTCATAATTGTAGTGACCATACATTGGGGCTGGGCAATTCCACCTTAAATCAACATCATGGTTTATTGAATCTTTCAGGTCAGTTTTCTCCCCCCCCCCCCCACTCTTCACCATTACAGTTTACTGACAAGGTTCATAATTATTAAGCAATATTACACAACAGTGCTGTATCATACCATAATAATAATAATAATAACATGACTGTCATAATTGTAGTGACCATACACTGGGGCTGGGCAATTCTACCTTAAATCAACATCATGGTTTATTGAATCTTTCAGGTCAGTTTTCTTTTTTTTTTCCCCTCCACTCTTCTCCATTACAGTTTACTGACAAGGTTCATAATTATTAAGCAATATTACACAACAGTGCTGTATCATACCATAATAATAATAATAATAACATGACTGTCATAATTGTAGTGACCATACACTGGGGCTGGGCAATTCTACCTTAAATCAACATCATGGTTTATTGAATCTTTCAGGTCGGTTTTCCTCTCTTCTCCATCACAGTTTACTGACAAGGTTCATAATTACTAAGCAATATTACACAGCAGTATGATATCATACCATTTTCTGCAGTTATCAATTACAAATTCACAATGATGCAGCAAAGTTCAGCCTTCACCTCCTCCACAGTCACCTTCCGTTCTCGTCTTCCTGTACTAGCGTCCTATGTCCCGCTCTTCCTTAATTCTGATTGGTTGCTTAGCAGGGTCTGACATTGACGAGCACAGCTGTACAGTAGTCTGACAAGTTGAACTTTTTTCAGCCCTGAGCACCGCAACAAAAAAGCGGCCATCGCTCAAAGTGTTTCAGCACCGAGGGTGCTCAGTGCTGTAAATGCTGGACTACATAGAGCAGAGGTCTCACACCTGGGGCTCCTGGAACATTCAGGTGTCTGTGGGAAAGTTTCTAATTTCACTTCTTAATTTGTCCAAAGAATTAAAAATAATTTGCTTTTGTTGTGCATGGGTGCAAGTGTGCCTACAGAACACATGCACAACATGTGTATAAATAAAAATTTGTCAACACAGATTTTTATTGTCAATGAATCGTTTAATTTTAAAGTTTATATGCATGCCATGGAAATGTTCAGTTGTAACTGCAACGCACGACCGGAACTGCTGTTGTCCGGCATGAGTTGCCTGGCATGCATGAACAATTTCCATCTAAGAAGAGGAGGAGCACAGCAGAGCACCACACTGCAGAGCATCCTAGCTAGCAAAACGTGTGTGCAAGGACTTGCTGAAGCAGCTGCAATATGTTGATCTGGATGATGGTTGTTACCACTGCTAGCCTGCTAGCTCTTGTTAGCACATCCGTGGCAGGAGTTCGTGGGTCCGATTCAGCTGCAAAGCCCCCGGTTCATCTGTCTGCGGGTGAGTGGCAGTCTCATTTTCAAACTAGTTTACTCTCCAATGTTGATATTTTTACTCCGGTGGTGGCAGAATCTCAAGGTCATTACTAGCTAGAAGCTTTGGCTAGTGCTATCCCTCGGACATGCGAATTTGCGTGTCTTCTGCATGTTTACATGTATTGGCACTGCACGTTTGGTCTGAAAGCACCTTTTAGAACGATTTTTAAAACTGTAATTTTATAATTAAGTTATCTTTAGCATGCTTTGTGTGGATGGCTTGGTATGGATGGCACTTAAATCAGGTAGCTCACCACTGAAGGCCTAGTTTTAAAATACACAGTCTGCCACTGAGGTGAGGTAAAACATGCACCAGAGCCCCCAAATAAGAGCCGTGCCAACAGGAGGCAGAGATGGACAATGGAGACAAAATTGTGACTAGTCGACTAATCGAAAAAAATAGTTGTTGGATTAGTCGACTTCCAAAATAATCGTTTGTTGCAGCCCTAGTCCAAACACAGGATGTCTGGGTGGGACCCCAACTGGCTCAATATTCCAGCATTCAAGCCTTGGTTGTGCAATACCTGAAATAGTAAGTTCCATATGCAAATTTACTGTGCAAAATTAAATTAAATTAACATATTCCGGTTACAATAGTGTCATGTGTTTTCTGCCCCCCCCCCCGGAAAAATATGTTGCCACCACGCCAAGGTCTTTAAGCCAGAGGAAACACTGTATAGAGTCACCACAAGGGTATGTCCTTTCACCCCTCCTTTTTATTATATGGGTGTTTTTTTTTGGGGGGGGGGGGGTCCAGTGCACTATTTCAGGGGTATCCGACTTTCAAGCGCTCTCTCTTTTTCTGTAATTTGCAGATGTCGGTTTCGTTTTTATAATATGCAAGGGAACATAAAAGAGTTTCAGACTTGCATTGCAATTTTAAAAAAAAAAATCATTGATTTTGCCGTTAGAATCGAAACTATTGGTCGTGTCCCCTCATTTTTCCCAGTTTTTGTGACATGAAAATCGCATCAATTTCAAAGTACTGTAAAGTGATCTCTGAGTAACTCTTTCTACTCATTTATGCAAGAGATAACAGAGTTGTAGTGCAAATTCAAAATAAAACATTCCCCAATGTGATCGGATCTATGGTTTTTGTACGGCGACCCCTGCAAATTTACTCGTACGACGTAAATTTCCGTGTCCCCGAATTTACGCAGCAACATGCAAGTTATTTGGTAAAGTAACCAGAAAACAGGAAGTGCTGATGCTTTTCACTTTGCACCTTTCAAATCCCAAACCATACACGTAAAAAGGAGATCAGTCTTTGTGAAGCTCAGATGTAGAATATTTCAATAAAATCTCAAACATTTATGACACATCGAATATGGTGTCCTTTAAAAAATTTATGTCTTCGGTCTTGGTCGGCCACGCGCAGCCCCGTCTGGCGAGGTGACCGCCCTGGGAAAGCACTTTTATTTTCTCTACTCCGGATGTGCTCAACCCATGTGGAGAGGATTAACCGTGGTCACTTTATATTGAAGTTATCGAAGGTCCAAACTTCCGTGTCCCGCATTTACGCCTTTTGAGATTTTACGTCTTATCCAACAAACAGGGAGAATTTGAAGGTATGTATACACGTTATCACATCTTAATATGTCATGAAAATGTAGCTGTTGATGAGTTTTGATGCGTGAAAAATACTGGAAGTGTTGAAGTTGTTTCGTGTAAAACGTGTCATTGGCACACGGGGAAACAAAAGCCCGAGTGTCCCGTTTACGTCTCCATTTACAAGTAGTTGAAGTGAGCGCTCATCCTCAAGAGTTCCTGAACGCGAATGCCGTTACGAAAATAGTTAATAGTTTCATAAACCTGACACAATTGGATAGTGATTAGTCAATTTCATGTGCAGATTTGATCAGTTTTAAATTTTGCCACCAATGTCACACATTGGACCCCTAATAAATAAAAACACCCATATACACAGACCAATGTAGGAGCAATTATGAGGGCAACTATATTATCAAATTTCCGGAGGACACAACTTTGTTGTCCCTTCTCCAAGGTCCACAATCAGAGCATGGGTTGGTTCTTAATGATTTCATTTCTTGGTGTGACAACTTTTTTAATTTAAATGTATCTAAAACCAAGGAATTAATTCTCGATTTTAGGGGGGAAAAAAAAAACAAAAACAAAAAAAAAACCAACCGTTCAGGAGACCAGAATTCACAATGAGAAAGTCAAAACAGTAAGATCATACAAATACTTTGGTACGCCTTTTAACGATCAACTGAAATTCAATGTAAATACTGAGGGCACTGTAAGGAAAGGGCAACAGAGAATCCACCTTTTAAGGAAATTGAACTTCGGCACATCAATATTCTTGATGATGCTATGATCATGAGACGTTTCGAGAATGTTGCGCAATAATCCAAAATGGCGACTTGTGTCGACAGAGCATAAACAAACTTTTCCACAGGTAGCTTTTTCTTGTAATTAATACAATAACTGATAGTCTGTTCTTCTCTTTCTTTTTTCATATATCATTTCCACCATCTACTCGACAGAGCTAGAAGAGCTTGAGGACTATATCGACGCGTTTTATCACCGCTGCTATGACATGGCAGAACCTAGTGTATCTCCTGATAAGCCTCTGGTTCCTTTGTCTTCGACTTGCTTAGTCGAAGACGGCATACCCCCCGACCTGATCAAGCACTGCAAGACCGCCCTACTGCTGCCATTGCATGACGTCCTCTGCCAGTGCTGGAAGGAAGGTGCCGTACCACAGGACATGAGGGACGCCAAGATCATCACCCTCTACAAAAACAAAGGGGAGAGAAGCGACTGCAACAACTACAGGGGCATCTTCCTCCTCAGCATTGTTGGCAAAGTCTACGCACGAGTTGTCCTCGTTCGTCTACAGAAGCTTGCCGAACGTGTCTACCCCGAGTATCAGTGTGGCTTCCGCGCTGGGCGATCGACGGTGGACATGATATTCTCCATCTGCCAACTCCAGGAGAAGTGCAGAGAACAGAACATGCCCCTGTACGTCGCCTTCATCGACCTCACCAAAGCGTTCGATCTGGTCAGCAGAGAGGGCCTTTTCAAGATCCTGCCAAAGATAGGATGCCCACCAAAGTTGCAAAGCTTCATCGAATCGTTTCACACCAACATGCAGGGGATGGTGCAATACGACAGCAACGTCTCAGAGCCATTCAATATACACAGTGGAGTGAAACAGGGCTGTGTACTTGCGCCAACCCTCTTTGGGATTTTCTTTGCTATGCTCCTGAAGCATGCCTTCAACACAGCAACAGAGGGAATCTATCTGCATACAAGATCTGACGGCAGGCTTTTCAACCTAGCCCGCCTGAAAGCCAGAACCAAAGTACGTGAGGCTCTAATCAGAGATATGCTGTTCGCAGACGACGCTGCAGTCACGACCCACACACAGCAGGGGCTTCAGACCCTGATGGACCGCTTCTCCCAGGCATGCATGGACTTTGGGCTTACCATCAGCCTGAAGAAGACTAACGTCTTGGCGCAAGGCACGGAAGCACCACCAACCATCACCATCGACGACTACAAGCTGGAGGTCGTGAATCAGTTCACGTACCTGGGGTCCACGATCAGCAGCAACCTCTCCCTTGATACAGAGATCGACAAGAGGATTGGAAAATCAGCCTCCACACTCGCTCGCCTCACCACACGAGTGTGGGAGAATCCCAAACTCTCTGTCAAGACGAAGATGGCAGTGTACAATGCCTGCGTCATCAGCACACTGCTCTATGGGAGTGAGACGTGGACAACATACGCCCGGCAGGAAAAGAGACTGAATTCCTTCAACTTGCGCTGCATTCGCCGCATCTTGGACATATTCTGGCAGGACAAAGTGTCCAACACAGAAGTCCTGTCCCGCGCCGGCCTTCCCTCCATGTTCACTCTACTCAGGCAGCGCAGGCTCCGCTGGCTAGGCCACGTTCACCGTATGGAGGATGGCAGAATCCCCAAAGACGTCCTCTACGGAGAACTGGCGACTGGCAGGAGAGACGCTGGCCGCCCACAGCTGCGCTTCAGAGACGTCTGCAAGAGATATGAAGGCCCTGGAGATCAACACAGAGCGCTGGGAGGACGTCGCAACGGACCGCTTCAAATGGAGAGGCACCCTGACCAGACAGCTCAAGTCGAGTGAAGAGAAACCGACTGCTGCAGCAGATGAAAAAAGGACCCGCAGGAAGAACCGCCACAGACCCAGCAGCACGGAGACCATCTACAAGTGCGACCTGTGTGACAGGGACTGCCATTCGCGCATCGGCCTGTTCAGCCACAGGCGGTGCTGTTCCAGCAGAGTAGACATCTAGGATTCTCTTCCATGGTCATTATAGACCGACGGAGGCCAATAACGATAATGATAATGGACAGACTTTCATGCAATTTTCACCACAAGTGGCTCTAGGCCTACACACAAACCCATTACATTTTGGAGGTGATCCATGAGAGACTGAAGGAGCCTTGGCGGAGGTATGCGCTCTCTGAGTGCTTTTCTAGTTTAGAGACTGCTATTTTAAAAAAAAAATTAAAAAAAAAAATCAGCAGAAAGTCTGGCAATAGGAAAAGTGGAAGTGCTGTGCTGAGCTGAGAGTGACAAGCTGTTGCTGGGATACAGGGCACAGAGTCTTTTTTTTTTTTCTCCCAGAGCGCCGCGGCCAAACACTGAAGAAAAAGCTCAGGGCAGTCAAGCGACAAAAAACACATTTGGTGGACACGCAGCTTTACACTAGCTATATGTTAACTGCAGTAAATGGGTGAATTACATGAGCAACTTACTCTTTTTTTGTATTCTCCATTATTGTCACCGTAATATTAGTCTTCATTCTGAATATCAGTGCATTAGAATACCAAGATTTGTAATTTAATTAAAAAAAGAAAACCAAAATCATTACAAATAAATTTTAAACAGCTTAAACATTTCATTGTATGTGTAGTAAAGGCTCAAATTCCTGCACTGATATTTAAAGTGTTTTTGTTTGTTTTTTTTAAATTTGGACAGGAATAAGTTCTTTTTATTTTCATCTGAAGCAGAGCTGCCGTGATAACCGCAATTATGTAGTACCGCACGATGGACAAGCCTACCGCTGAGGATAACGAGCAACCGCAACAACCGTGGTGTTCACTTTTTTTGTTTGTGTGGCTATATCTCGTTGTTCACCGATGTGCCCCTATTGATTATTAAATAAATTGTTAAATGTTAAGTGTATTTTTATTACCAACAGCATGTTTACACCTGGTACTGACAGCAGTAGCACCGTAGGGCACTCTCTCTCTCCAGATGGACTCCAGTAGGCCGTTAGCGGTGGAAGTGTTTGGATGAATTGCTAAATACAGCCGTGACAGTGAACACTCAAAGAGCACAAAGCGTGTTATTTCCTTCTGAGCAGTGTTTATGATCCTGACAATTGAACTCAGAGAGCAAAACAACTACTGCGTAATGCATTGCTTGTCTGAACGTGATTTTTCGGACAGCGGCAAAAATCCAAAAATCATGGAGATAAGAGCCACACAGGGTCCTGTACGGAGACTGACCTGCTTAAATATGCTGAATGTCTCTGCAGTCTCCAGTCCACACACCCTGTAGTTGAAATACTGGTGTTACCGCCACCGCTTTACGAAAATTATCTTTTTTTTTTTACAGAATCAACAGTTCATGCCTAGGAAGACGGGAGCTCCGCACCATTGTCACGTATGCACATAAAGTTGAGAATGGAACTGCAGCGAGTCTCTCACAGCTTCCATTGTTTGCCACATAAGTTATGAAGTTATGAAGTTAAATTACAAGACCACAGGGTCCTAAAAACATTTGCAATAATACCACATATTGTGGTGTTGAACTATCCACCGTCACTGCAGGGGAAATTCCTCCACCTTGACAGCCCTAATCTGAAGCCTAATTAAACTTCTAGACCCAGCAAGGTTTCAAACAGGATGGATTAGCTTGCTATTTTGTTTTTTGACCTTAACGGAGTTGAATATTACTCTAATTTGTTTTTAACATAAAGAGTTACAACAGCCCTTTATGGAGCAGCAGAGCTGCTATTTGAATTTTTACACTTTAACATCTATTATTTAATTGTCCCTTCATGGATCGTCACCTTATCATGGTGGGGAGTTTGCGTGCCGGAGTGATCCCAGGAGCTATGCTGTCTGGGGCAATTTCCCTCTGGTAGGGTCACCCAAGATAAACTGGTCCTGGGTGAAGGGCCGGACTAAGAACGATCCAATGATTCTCATGATGAATGCTAAAACAAGGATTCAGTGTACCCCGCCCGGTATGGGGTTACCGGGGCCCCACCCTGGAGCCAGGACTGGGGGAGGGGCTCGATGGCTAGCGCTTGATGGCCGGGTTTCCACCCATGGAACCCGGCCGGGCTCAGCCCAAAGGAGTTACATGGGTCTGCCCTCCAGTGGGCTCACCACCTGCAGGAGGGACCATGGGGGTCTGGTCCTATAAGATAATATAAGCCTTTATTAGACCCACAATGGGGAAATTCCAGGATTGCAACAGCACAGGGATAGCAACACTCAGAGCAACAATCAGAAGGCAAGAAAAAACAAGAGCAGCTAGTATACATATGTACATATTACTATATACGTATATATATGTAGACACACAGTGCGGAGCATTGTGGTTGGTGGATGTGCAGCAGAAAGTCTAAGCTCTCTCTCCGCGGATGCGGCGGACCAGCTGGATGTCTTTGGGCATAATGGTGACCCTCTTGGTGTGGATGGCGCACAGGTTGGTGTCCTCGAAGAGACCCACCAGGTAGGCCTCGCTGGCCTCCTGCAGAGCCATGACAGCGGAGCTCTGGAAGCGCAGGTCGGTCTTGAAGTCCTGAGCGATCTCCCTCACCAGGCGCTGGAAGGGCAGCTTATGGATGAGCAGCTCCGTGGATTTCTGGTAGCGACGGATCTCTCTCAGAGCCACGGTACCGGGCCTGTAACGGTGAGGCTTCTTCACTCCGCCGGTGGCCAGAGTGCTTTTCCGAGCAGCCTTGGTGGCCAGCTGCTTCCTGGGGGCTTTTCCTCCAGTAGATTTACGGGTGGTCTGCTTGGTTCCTGCCATCGCTCTTTATTATTCTGTCTTATATTTCTTGCATGCCGCCTAAACTCCAGCCCGGCACTGCGTCATTTTCGCTCCAGTTTCCCGGTATGTCAAGTTTCTCCGTTAGCACCGGGTGGCGGTTGAGTGCTAGCTACCTCTTCCCTGCTGTATTGTCTCCTGCTGTAAACAGAGGCTCCGTCCGCCGACTCGGGAGACCTTTGGGGCGATCTGTGTGTCCGTGATATATATAGAGTGAAAGGTGTGCTGGATCAGAAAGTTATCACCGGGTCAGAAAGAAGAAGGAAGATAAAAAGATAAAAAGACTCAGAATTGAGCCGCTGTTGCAAAAGGCAGCCAATTCGTGTGGCGCCGGAACCGGGTATGTGGATCAGTTGGCGGTCAAAAGCAGAGACCTTGGCATTCTGATCCCAGGCTTCCTAAACTGGCTGTTGGGACGTGGACTGTCACTTTTCTGGTGGGGAAGAAGCCTGAGCTGGTGCATGAGGTTGAGAGATACCAGCTAGATATAGTCGGCCTCACCTCAACACACAGCTCCGTTTCCGGAACCAGTCTCCTGGAGAGGGGCTGGAGCTTGGCCTACTCTGGAGTTGCCCCAGGCAAGAGGCAGCGAGCAGGGTTGAGTATTCTTGCATCCCCCCACCTTGCTGCCTTTATATTGGAGTTTTCCTCGGTGGACGAAAGGGTTGTTTCCTTGCGCCTTCAAGTTGGAAAATGGGTCCTGACCATCATTTGTGCCTATGTGCCAAATAATGGTTCAGAGTACCCACCCTTTTAGGAGTCTCTGACTGGGGTGGTGGAGGGTGCTCCTCTTGGAGACTCCATTGTCCTACTGGGGGACTTCAATGCGCACGTGGGCAACGACAGTGAAACCTGGAGGGGGGTGATTGGGAGAAACAGCCTGCCTGATCTGAACCCGAGTGGTGTTCAGTTATTGGACTTCTGTGCTAACCACAGTTTGTCCATAACAAACCCCATGTTCAAGAATAAGGGTGTCCACATGTGCACCTGGCACCAGGACACCCTAGGTTGCAGGTCGATGATCGATTCTGTTATTGTGTCACCAGACCTGTCTTGGACACTTGGGTAAAGAGAGGTGCAGCGCTGTCAACTGATCACCACCTGGTGGTGAGTTGGATCTGATGGCAGAGAAGGACACCATTCAGACCTGGTAGACCCAAATGTATAATGAGGTTGTGCTGAGAATGTCTGGCTGAGGCCCCTGTCCAGGAGGTTTTCAACACCCACCTCCGGAAGAACTTCAACCATATTCTGAGGGAGTCTGGAGACATGGAATCTGAATGGGCCATGTTCTCCACCTCCATTGTTGAAGCGGCTGCCCAGAGCTGCAGCTGCAAGGTCGTCGGTGGATCTCATGGTGGCAACCCCTAAACCAAGTGGTGGACACCAGTGGTGAGGGGGGACCATTAAGCTGAAGGAGTCCTATCACACTTAGTTGGCTTGTGGGACTCCCGAAGCAGCTGAGGTGTACTGGCAGGCCAAGCAAAGTGCGGCTTGGGTGGTTGCTGAAGCAAAAACTCGGGTGTGGGAGGAGTTTGGTGAAGTCATGGAACAAGACTTTTGGTCAGCATCCAAGAGATTCTGGCAAACTGTCCGGTGGCTCAGCAGGGGGGAAGCAGCTCCCTGTCCACACTGTGTATGGTGTGGATGGGGCGCTGCTGACTTCGACTGGGGATATCGTTGGGTGTTGGAAACAATACTTTGAGGATCTCCTCAATCCCACTGACACGCCTTCCACAGAGGAAGGAGGGTTTGTGGATGAGGGGGACGACTCGCCCATAACAAGGGTTGAGGTCGCCATGGTGGTTAAAAATCTCTTTGGTGGCCGGGCCCCGGGGGGGTGGGGGGGTGGACGAGATTCGCCCTGAGTACCTCAAGGCCCTGGATGTTGTAGGCTGTCATGGTTGACACACGTCTGCAACATTGTGTGGAGGTCGGGGACAGTGCCTTTGGCATGGCAAACTGGGGTGGTGGTTCCTCTTTTCAAGAAAGGGGACCGGAGGGTGTGCTCCTACTTAAGAGGGATCACACTCCTCAGCCTCCCTGGGAAGGTCTATGCCAAAGTACTGGAGAGGAGAGTCCAGCCGTTGGTTGAACCCTGGATTCAGGAGGAGCAATGTGGTTTTCGTCCTGGCCGTGGGACATCGGACCAACTCTTTACCCTCTCGTCAATCCTCCAGGGTTCATGGGAGTTTGCCCAACCAGTTTACATGTGTTTTGTGGACTTGAAGAAGGCATTCAACTGCGTCCCTCGTGTTTTTTTGTGGGGGGGTGCTTCGGGTGTATGGGGTATCGGGCTTGTTATTACAAGCTATCCAGTCTCTGTACGACCGTTGTGAGAGTTTGGTTCGTATTGCCGACACTTGGTCAGATTCATTCTCAGTGACAGCTGGACTCCGCCAGGGCTGCCCTTTGTCACCAATCCTGTTCAAAATTTTTATGGACAGGATTTCTAGGCGCAGCCAGGAAACAGAGGGTGTCATGCTTGGTGACCACAGGATCTCATCTCTGTTGTTTGCAGATGCTGTCCTGCTGGCTTCATCCAGCAATGACCTACAGGTCTTACTGGGATGGTTTGCCACTGAGTGTGAAGTGGCTGGGATGAGAATCAGCACCTCCAAGTCTGACTCCCTGGTCCTCAGCCAGAAAAAGGTGGATTGTTCTGTCCGGGTTGGGGACAAGCTCCTGCCCGAAGTGGAGGAGTTTAAGTATCTTGGGGTCTTATTCACAAGTGAGGGGAGACTGGAGCTAGAGACTGACAGATGGATCGGAGCAGCATCTGCAGTGATGAGGACACTGTACCAATCTGTTGTGGTGAAGAGGGAGCTAAGCTCTAAGGTAAAGCTGTCGATTTATGATGACAAGCCACCGGCTCTGCAAACCAAATCTATCTACGGGTACAAATAACAAAAAAAAAAAAAAAAAAAAATTTACCGGTCAATCTACATTCCTACCCTCATCTATGGTCATGAGTTTGGGTAATGACCGAAAGAATGAGATCGCAGATACAACCGGCTGAAATGAGCTTCCTTCGTAGGATTGCTGGACTCACCCTTAGAGATAGGGTGAGGAGCTCAGTAATCTGGGAGAGGCTCAGAGTAGAACCACTGCTCCTCCGCATTGAAAGGAGTCAGTTGAGGTCAGTGTTTCCTCTGGCTTAAAGACCTTGGCGTGGTGGCAACATATTTTTCCCCCCCCGGGGAGGGGCAGCAAACATACCAGAATATGTTAATTCTATACCATTTATTTCTTTCTAAAATTATACACAGTAATGTTGCATATGGAACTTATCATTTGAAGTATTGTACAACCTAGGCTTGAATATTGGGCCAGTTGGGGTCCCACCCAG
The DNA here is from genome assembly GCA_020510985.1 of Pholidichthys leucotaenia. Classification (NCBI taxonomy): domain Eukaryota; kingdom Metazoa; phylum Chordata; class Actinopteri; order Cichliformes; family Pholidichthyidae; genus Pholidichthys; species Pholidichthys leucotaenia. The sequence continues at coordinate 314,093,252 of CM035838.1, read as the reverse complement.
ACATCCTGTGTTTAGACTTTTTAGTGGTGTTATCCTTCTCTCCTTCCTCTGCCTGAACACTTTCCTCTCCTTGGCTCCTCTCTTCTGTCTCATTTTGCTCTCTCTGAGCTCTGTCTAATTCAGGTTCTCTCTCTGTCTATGGTGGTATACAAACAAGTTAGAAAATATCAAGTGTCATGTTTTGTCCTGTAGGATTTTTTTTGTCATGGTTTACATAAAAGACAAAAATATGTGTATTTTTATTCTAGGGTTTCTTTTTTTCCATTGAGAGAGTAGGGAAGGGGAAAAAAACCATTCATAATAGTAATGTACCCATGCATACTTAAAGGCCAAATGTCACGTAACAGGGTACTTTAAATATCTTGAAACTAGATATAAAAGGGAACCGATCCGTTCGGGTCTTGGTGCATATGCTTCAGTAACAACGGAATATTCGTTAATTTAAAACTGCCGCACTTGGCCTGACACGGCCCCTGGAATCGCCTGGGGAAGAAGGCGGAAGTGACGAAATCGATTGTACCCTGGTTTGATGCTTGGGGTATTTCAATTGATTGTTTATATGGAGACTGGAAGGTTGAAGTGAGCAACAAGAAAGAAAAAATTGGATATTTCACCCATACCTTAAAACGGGACTATCAGGGACAGCTGGGTAATAAGGGACACTTCTCTGGGAAATGTTTTCATACCTGTCAAGTGAGACGTTTTCGCCGTACTTCAACACCGTAAAAAGCGGCTATAAGGAACGGCGGAGCAACAAGGGACACCTCTCTGGGATCTCTGTCTGTTCCGCAACCGCTGCACAGCTCAACGTGTTAAACCATTGTCCTAATGACTTCTCATTGTAGTGAGAATAGCTCAAGCTGAGCGATCAGCCCGCCCAGACAATTAAACTAATGAGTGACTCCACACTTCTCATGGTAGTGCGAATAGCTCACGCTGAGCGATCAGCCCGCCCAGACAATTAAACTAATGAGTGACTCCACACTTCTCATGGTAGTGCGAATAGCTGACGCTGAGCGATCTGCCAGCACCAGCTGTGGCTGATCACACACAGGAGTGCTCCGCAAAACACTCAATTTTTTTTCCAGTATATTTTTCCTTTTGGGCGTACAGAAATGGCAATACGCCCGTTTTTGCTAAAATTGCATTTTCCCCGTATTTTCCTTAAAATATTTGACAATGGACTTCCGGGAAGATGGCGGAGAGACATAACGCTTAAACAGAGAGCTCTCCCTAGCCGGATTAAAAATCATCGGTAAATGGCCAACTCGACATAAGCGGATCAATAAACTAAGGGATGAAAACACGAAGGAGCCGGGCACAAGGACAAAAGCAGAGTAAAATTAAAGAATTCCTCTTCAACAACGCAGGAGAAACCGCTGAACACGGGGCCCAAAAAAACGAGGTGACCGCAGCAGAGAAAATGGAAGACACAAAACTCGATACCGTGAACACTGGCATCGCCAGTTTGGGTAAAGAGTTGAGAGACTTCAAACGGCAGCTACAACAGGATTTAGCGGCTCTTAAGGAGGAGCTGAAAAAAGAGATTAAGGAAGAAATTATGGGCCTCCGAAGAGAAATGGAGCGCAAGCTAGCAGAAAACATGGAGGAGCTGCGCTCCCAGCGGGCGTGTATGACAGAAGCGCAGGCCCGAATATCAGAGCTGGAAGATTGGAATAGCGAGGCAAGCGAACAGCTGCAGACCCTGACGGCACAAATGCAGAGGATGCAGGAGAAAGTAACCGACTTGGAGAGCAGGTCCAGACGGGGCAATATACGCATCTTCGGGATCCCGGAGGGCATTGAAGGCAACTCGATGACGAAATTCATGGATCAGTTCTTAAAAAAAGAGCTGGAACTGCCCAGCGAAGCGGATCTGCAGATTCAACGAGCGCACAGAGCCTCGGCACAGAACCCGAACCCACGCTCTACACCCAGGTCAGTTGTGGTAAACTTTCTGAAATATGATGTAAAGGAAAGAATCCTGACACGAGCGTGGAAAAAAAAGATACGAATCGGCGACAAGCAGATATTCTTTGATCATGACTACCCGGCGGAAATTGTGCAGCAGCGGAAGAAATATGCCAACATTAAAAAAACGCTGAAAGAAAAAAAAATTAGATTCCAAACGTCGCTAACGAAGATGAGGATTCATTGGGAGAACGGCGTAAGAACCTACAACACAGCCAGAGAGGCAGCGCAGGACATGATGGAGCGGGGCCTTGAGGTGTACGTGCCGGAGGAAACGGTAGGAGCAGCGGAGGCCCTGAACGCATCACGACAGCCGGAGTGGAGGCGAGTGAACGGCAAAAGACGGGGGGAGACGTGGCGCAGCGGGCCCAGGAAAGACTACAAGGCTTTCAACTGAAAGCCTAGATTATAACAAAGATTAAGAAAGACACAGAAGAAATGAAGGCCAAGAAGACAAGGTAAAAGAGAAACAGACGGCTAGGAGAGGTTTAAGTGATATTTGTTGGACATTTCTAGACTAATGACTATTTCTTGGATAGTAAATACAGGTCTAGGGAGGGCCCTACACTCGGTGAGGACAATCCCTCCACCCACCAACAGGGACCAGTGGGCAGAAGAAAGGCCCAAAGTACGGAGGTCGAGATTTTTTAATGTGTTTTTATATAAATATGTGTTATTTTTGTTGTTAAAGGGGCTAGGAGCACAAGTTAAAAAAATGGAAAAACATGATTATGGGTAAAAATCTTAAGATAATAACACTAAACGTGAATGGTCTGAACTCACCTGTTAAAAGGGAAAGAATAACAAGAAAATTCAAGAAAGAAAAAGCCGAAATTATATTTATGCAAGAGACACATTTGAGCAAGACAGAACATGTGAAACTAAAGAGATTTGGCTATAAGAACTCCTACTACAGTTCATTTAAGGGAGGAACTAAAAGGGGGGTTATGATACTAATCTCAAATAAAATACAATTTGAATGTGAACAGGAAATCCAGGATAAAGAAGGCAGGTATGTAATAATAAAGGGTAGCATAGATGGAATGCAGATCACATTAGTGAGCATCTATGCCCCACCAGAAAGTGACAAGGGTTTTTTTCAACATCTGTTTGATCTCATAGCAACACACAGTGAAGGAGTCCTAATTTGTGGAGGAGACTTAAATGCTGTCATGGATCATGAAATTGATACAACAAGTGTTAAGAAGACAAAAAAAACATGTAACAAAATTCATAAGAACCTCACTGGCAGAAATGGGTATGGTAGACATTTGGAGGGACCTGCACCCACTCGAAAAAGACTATACACATTATTCAGCAGTCCATAAAGTACACTCTAGAATAGATTACTTCCTTATGAATGAAGATGACAGACACAGGGTGAGAAATTGTTGGATTGGAGGGGCAGAAATATCAGATCATAATCCTATATACATGGAAATAAATTTAAACAATAGAAAACGACAAACAACATGGAAACTTAATGTAGGACTGTTAAATGATGATAAAATGAAAGAAAGAATAAAAGTAAACATAAATGAATATATCCAAGAGAATGACAATGAAGAAGTGGACCCAACAATACTATGGGATGCACTAAAAGCCGTGTTAAGAGGTAAATTAATTGTTGAAACAGGAAAAGCAAATAAGACTAAACTGGAAGCATATGAACAAAGATGTGAGAGACTGAGGGAATTAGAACATAAACATCAAAGCACAAATGACCCAAAAATATATCAAGAAATTAAAGAAGAAAAAATAAAGATAAAAGAAACACAAATGGATGAAATTGAAAGGAAAAATAGATATCTAAAGCAAAAATATTATGAAACGGGACCAAAAGCCACAAAACTGCTGGCAAAACGGTTAAGAAAACAACAAACAATGAATAATGTATATAAGATTAAAGACCCCACCACAAATAAAACCACAGTTAACCCAGAAAACATCGAAGAAATATTCCATAATTTCTACCAAGAACTATACTCGCAACCTGAAGAAACAAATACTAAAGATATTAAAAAATTTCTATGCACATTGGACTTGCCATCAATAGGAAATCAACAAAATGAAAAGCTAACAGCAGAAATAACAACACAAGAGATTAGAGATGTGATTAAGTCACTTAAAAACGGTAAATCACCAGGTAGTGATGGATACCCATCTGAGTTTTATAAACTGTTTATAGAAGAACTCACGCCACAGCTTCTAAAGTCATTTAATTGGACGTTGAACAACAACAAAATACCTCCATCATGGAACGAAGCCATTATTTCAGTCATTTTAAAGCCAGGGAAAGATAGAGAACAATGCGGAAACTATAGGCCAATCTCTTTATTAAATGTGGATTATAAAATATATACAACAATTATATGTAAACGAATAAAGACATTCTTGACGGAATTGATAGAAGATGATCAAACTGGTTTCATAGAGGGACGCCAAACACATGACAATATCAGGAGAACAATACATATAATTAATCAAATACATAAAGAAAAGAAAAGCGCAGTAATAATGAGTTTAGACGCAGAAAAAGCATTTGACAGGGTTAACTGGAAATTCCTATATAGTGTGCTGGAACGCTTTGGATTTAACGAAAAATCAGTACAATGCATAAGGACGCTGTATCAAGAACCTGTGGCAAGAATCAAGATAAACGGTAGCTTAACAGACAAAGTAAATATACAAAGATCAACTAGGCAGGGATGCTGCTTATCGCCCACCTTGTTTGCTCTGTTCATAGAACCATTGGCTCAAGCAATACGACAAAATAAGAAATTAAAAGGTGTAACAATAAAGGGGGCGGAACACAAGATTGGGCTATTTGCAGACGATATTATAGTTTACCTTGAACAACCAGATGAATCAATAATGGAAATGATGAACTTGATAGAAAATTTTGGAAAATTATCAGGATACAAGATAAACATAACAAAAACACAAATACTGACATTCCACTATAACCCTCTAAACCAGATAACTGATAAGATCAAACTAAACTGGAAACAAAAAGAAATAAAATACCTTGGAGTGAACATACCTAAAGATCTAAGCAAAATCTATAAAGCAAACTATGATAGGTTGGAACAAGAAATAAAAAAAGATATTGATAGATGGTCAATCTTAAATATGGATCTGAATTCAAAAATTGAGACAGTCAAAATCAGCATACAACCTAGATTACTTTACCTCTTCCAGGCTATACCAACAGAGATTCCAGATGCCCAATTCTCAAAGTGGGACAGGATGATATCGAGATTTGTTTGGGGAGGTAAAAAACCAAGAGTGAAATATAAAACCCTCCAATTACCAAAAGAGAAAGGAGGCATGGGCCTACCGAGTCTAAAGGAATATTACTACTCAGCACAAATAAGATATATCATATGTTGGTGCGACGAGGGATATGAGGCAAAATGGAAAGAAATGGAAAAGGAAATTGAGGGACTCCCAGTACAAAGCATAATAGGAGATAAAGATGCATATAAGCAAATCAAACAAATAGACCCAATCACTAAATTTACTTTAGAACTGTGGTATAAAATAGTACAAAAGTATAATATAAAGGAAGACATAAAACTATTGAAATGGGTAGCATTTGACAGTCAGTTTGAACCGGCAAAACAAGATAGGGGATACAAAAATCTGGTGAACAAGGGAATCACAGCATGGGGCAATATCGGAAAAAAAGATCTCGGGAGCTTTGTAAACATCAGGAGAAAATTTAAACTAGAAAGATCGGAATTCTTCAGATATCTGCAGATGAGAGACTATTATATGAAGAAGATTAGGCATAACCTCCAAACAGATGTGAGCGAGATTATACAATTCATTTTAAGCTCATATACAGGAAATAAAACAAGAATTATTTCAAAGCTATATCAGAAACTTATGGCAAACAATCATTCAAGTAACTATATAAAGGAGAAATGGGAGAAAGAGCTCAATTTAAACATAACAGAAGAAAGCTGGCAGGAAATATGGAAAACACAACACACGTCAACAAATTCAAGAACATGGAGGGAATTTGGATGGAAAAACCTGATTCGCTTTTTCATTACACCACAGATTCAAGGAAAGTATACAAATACCCAATCTATATGCTGGAGGGGATGTGGGGCTCAAAATGCAGACCACTCGCATATGTTTTGGAAATGCTGCAAAATCTCATCATTCTGGAAATCTATACATGTGACAATACAGAGGATATTAGGATATAATATACCAATGAACTGTAACTTGATGTACCTATGTGATCTTAAAAGAGACAATGTTATACAGGCTGAGGACAGATATCTAGTTAAAATCTTGTTGATTGCATGTAAAAAAACAATCACAAAAAAATGGCGATCAGAAGTTCTTCCTGACCAAGAGCAATGGACTGACATTATTGAGGACATACGTATGATGGAAAAACTAACATATCGACAAAGAATGCAAGAAGGACTGTGGGAAAAAAAATGGCGGAAATGGACACACTACAAAGTGCAACAACGAGACAGATATTGAAAGAATAACCAAAGACGCTGGAAAAACCAGAAGAATTAAGAGATGGAAACTAAAAACTTGATGCTCCAACATTTGTCCCCCCCCCCTTTTTTTTTTTTTCTCCTTTTTCTTTTTTACTCTAGCCCCTTTGTTTTTTTTAAATGTAGACTGTGATCTGAATGCAATATATATAATGAAAAATGAATAAAAATCTTAAGTTACAAAAAAAAAATATTTGACAATAACAACACGAACTACATTTAAAACATTTCCCAGAAAAGTGTCCACCACCACTCTGCCCACCAAAATACGGCGAAAACGTCTCACTTGCCAGGTATGCGCCTCCATTTTCATATTGATCAGGTCAATTTCTTGACAGCAGCGGCTCTCCTCCACTGTAATAATAATGGCTTCCGAAAAATCAATATTTATGGGGCGCCCTCGACAGACCCCCTTCGGCTTCGCAATTCTGGAGGCGATTAATGTCCAGTTCAATGACATTTTCCACTGGTTCTGCTCTCTGGTCATCGGTGGAACTGTTGTCATCAGACAAAGCATCTGATTCCGTCTCGGACGGCTCGAACCTGTAAGGTTCTATGCCTCTGTCACTGTCTGAACCACTGACAAAAAAAAAAAAGACAAAAAAAAAAAAAAGACAAAACTAAACTAATTTGTTCACAATCGCTGTCACTTTCCGTCATGATTGTCCAATGTTGATAAGTGTGAATGTGGATAGGCAGGGCAGCCAGGGTACAACTGGTGATGTCAAAAACATGGGCGTGGTCTGGACTGGCTGTCACAAGCCAGCAAGCAAGGTGGGGCCTTCACCTGGTGTATTTTGTGCAATTATGTAAATACAGGTGGGTGATATGGTCTCCGGTATGAATATTTGGTTTAAGCTATGTGTATTTTATCTAAATTCGTTGTCATTTAGAAAAAAAAATTACGTGACATTTGGCCTTTAAATTATATGATCAGGTGGGTATAGTAACCACAAATTCTACTCATGTAAAAGCAGTGCTTTGAAATTCATAATTGAAAGCAGAAAACCAAAAATTTCTAGTTAAGATAAGGGTACAAAGAGCACCCACTTAAAATCTTGAATAATAACTTCAGTCTTGAAGGTTTGAGGTTTTTCTCAGAAATTTATAACAATTTTCTTATAGTTTTTTACTTTTCTCTGTGAATCTATCTAAAGTTGAAACCACGTTCCTCAAATTTGTAATTTCCTCTTGTAAAATAGACTTTTCTTGTACATTTGAAACTTTATTATACAGGGTTTCCTCTGGTAACATTTCTCTGTGGCGGCCCGCCACGTCAGAAATCGTACCGCCACGCCAAGCTGATATGATTTTATTAATAAAAATATATGAAGCAATGACTTTCCGCAAGCGCGCACACAAACAACGCGCGTGGCCATCATCCGCGCGGAGTTTAGAAGTGCCCTGCTCACACGAGTTTTCCAGTCAGCAGTGTCTCACTAAGCGTGACTGTCCGACAGAAACATGAGTTTATTAAAGTACTTTAAACATGGAAAAAAATCACAAGAGGTATGTAAGCACTGGCGTTTATCATGGTTTTAACCCGCTGGAAACGGGAGCCATAATGGAAGAGCCACTTAGCTAAGAGATATGGTTAGAATTCAAATACAGCCGGCTTCATATGAAGGGAAAGGCAGGGGACTGATGAATTGCTGAGGATATATTTCACCAGCCACTACAATATTAAGTTATGAGACTGGCAATTTCTCTCTTTTCTCGCACAAGCAGGCGTGCCGTTTTTATTCTCCAGCGGCAGTGACAAAGCAACAGCTAAAAACGCTAGATCTAAACTGAGGTCCTTCAGCAGCTGCCTAGAGAGGTGCCTGATGAGAAAGCCTGAGCGATAACTATAATGGCCATTGCTAAACGACTGGGAGCCAGCCATTTATGTCTGCACAACATGGCCAGGAGCCACTTAGTGAATGAAAAACCCACGTGCAGGAGTGGTTTCGTGCATTGTATTGAATAAAACCCCAAAACGTGTTAATGGGAATGAATGAAGTGTGGATGTGTATGTGTGTGAAACACCCGAGCTGCCGAGTGCCCGAGCTGTCGGACCCAAAGGGCCCCCTGATGCGCCTGAGGGAAAATAAATAAATGTGCATTTTTTTTTAACCTAATAGCCAAATTAGGAGGTATTTACTTGTATTATTAGCATATTTGTAATTTGTGTGTATTTTCTACTATTGAATAAAAAAAAAAAAAGAATCGAATTGTAGGCGCTTCCCGGCCAGATATTGTGATACTAGGAGACCGGCCATGTAGTCACTTCGCAACTTATAACTGCTTAAACAGATCATTCTGTTTATGAACGCATATTGTGGTGAATTATGTCTTTAGAGTCCGCTACAGTTCCCTATTATATACCTGGCAGGTTAAGATGACCGAAATTCACAAAGTCAGTGACTTTAATCTGTCAGCACCCTTTAGACAAACTAAATGTGTCAACATTTGATTTCAAAATAAGGGAGGTTTTTCCTGCTGTCTGGGTGGTGAGGAGAGTTCTTAAAAAAAAAAAAAAAAAAAACTATAAATATAAAGAAATATATCAGAAATAATGGCATCCTTGGTCATTTAAGTTAATTTATTTCATTAAATACAATTTTATTAATTTTTTTTCTTTGTAATCAGAGTTAAATTATTATTCTGTTCTGACTGCAAACTTACGGTCAAAAATGTAAATTGTTATAAGGAAAAAGTAATTTTTTTTTTTTTTTTTTTTTTACCACAGTCTGTTTCAAATTTATCAAAAAAAAAACAACAAAAAAACCCAGTAATTTTATTTTAAAAAACAGACAAAAATTAGTCATAAAATAATCCACAAATTTATAATAAAGTTTCAAATATACAAGAAAAGTCAATTTTACAAGAGGAAATTACAAATTTGAGGAACACGGTTTCAACTTTAGATAGATTTACAGAGAAAAGTAGAAAACTATAAGAAAATTGTTATAATTTTCTGGGGCTGCACGGTGGCGCAGTGGTTTAGCACTGTGGCAGCACAGTTTTACCCTCGGCCGGGGGATCGCGGGGATCATGAGATCGTGGGTTCGATCCCAGCCCCCAACCAACAGTGAGCTGTGTGGAGTTTGCATGTTCTCCCCATGTTGTGTGGGTTTACTCCGGGATTTCTTCGGTTTCCTCCCGCACACCAAAAACATGTAGGTTTAGGGCGCTCGCGCATGCAGCGACCAGCAGCCGGTGGCTTGTCACCAGACTGCAAACCAAGTCTACCTACGGGAAAAAAAAAGAAAAAAAAAAAAAAAAAAAAAAAAAAAAAAAAAAACCCTATAAGAAAATTGTTATAATTTTTTGCGAAAACCTCACACCTTGAAGACTGAACTCATCAGGGATGGCAACAGGAAATTCTGATTTCAGCTGAAATCTAATTTGGTCGATTGACTCATGGGGGGGCGGGGGGGGGGCGCAGCCCCCCTGAAGCTGGGAGGTTTTCAGTAAAACAGAAGTAATTTAGACTGAAAAAAAATGATTAAAAAAAAATGAAATACTAGACTTAGATAAATCATTAAATTTAATGAAAAGTAAACTTACTTTTTCTTCAATGTTGTCTCACTGTCTTTAGTCCAACATATTTAACAGTTCTATAAGAGTTTATTACACTATTTACACTATTTACACTGGTCACCAAGTCACTTCTAATGTGAAACTTTCTTCCTGAACTTTGAATTTCATCTCCTTTTCTGGTTTCTTCAGAAACTGTCCGAGTGTTTCTGTTACCTCGTCGAACTTTGAGCCAATTTTCACCTTTACCGTCACTTTTCTCTCAAGCCAATTCCATCGGAACTTATTTTTGACACTTTTGTCTATTTCTAGCACTGATGACTCCTGATCCTTCGATAAAAATCTCATAATTCCGCTGAAAACAATACCGAAAGCTCAGAATTCCAACATGAACCAGGGATGTGATTTGGGGTTGGGGAAATTATCTGAAAATTCAGCAGGGGGTCTGGGGGACACAGCCCCCCAGCGGGACCCGGGGCAGAGCTCTGGTGGGGGGGGGGCAAGGGGGGCGAAGCCCCCCCAAGCTCCTGGGTTTTTATGATTTTTAAGTACCAGAACTGTGATTAAATGACATAAAACAAACAGCTGAATGCCACTTATTACTGTATAATATTGACTTATGTTCCAAGAAGATAGCATTCCTAAAATATTCCAACAAGCATTATCCATCACATGCTTTAACACTTGATCAAATCAAAATCAGATAATTTTATCTATTCCATAATAGAAATAAAATTCCAACATACCATTACTTTTTATAATTTCAGCATTCATTTCAGATCACCAGTTTCAATCTCCATTGAGTCTTGAGCAGTTCATTTTGCACAATCACTGATGCAGCCAAGTCTTAGAAATATTCAAAAGTTATGAGTCAATATCCACTGTGCACTGTCAATTTCAAACTGTTTGGAATCATAAAAGTAATGTAACTAAATTGTTTTGCTATTTTTTTCTCCTCAACATCAATGTCAGGGCGCTGCAGGAGTTTTGGGGGATGGTTAACTTTTATAACCGTTTCCTCCCCAGCTCATACAGCCGTTGTACGCCGCACTCAAGAAACAGAAACTGGCGGACAGAGTCGACTGAACTTCTGAACGGGAGCAGGCGTTCTGAGATTAAAACAGCGCTCACTACCGACGCCTCGGACATGGGCATAGCGGCCGTCTTGGAGCAATGCGTTGCCTGTTCTTGGCAGCCGCTCACCTTTTTTTTTTTAGCAGGTCTTTGCACAACAGTGAGCGTAAATACAGCGTGTTCGACAGAGAGTTAATGGCTCTCCACCTGGCCATACGCCACTTCCAGTTCTGCCTGAAAGGGTGCACCTTCACTGCGTTCATGGACCACAAGCCGCTAACGTACTTAACGTACTTCATCTTCCTGGAAGATAAAATAAAGCGGAATTCGGCGAATTACCAGAAAAATCACATCCCTGAGAACAAGCCGCCATGAATTTTTGACAAAGCATACAATGAGCCATTTGATTGGGCCAATCGTTTGCAACTATCCAATCGCAGGGCTGTTTACAATACAGCAGTAGCTTGAGTACAAAACATCCGGGTTCTCGCAGGAGACTTGACCCGGGGAAGCGCCGAGCGCTTATGTAATCGTGTTGATTTTCGCTAAAATCGGTAACAATAAGGTACCTTACCCCCCCTAAAATTTTCTCAATGGATTTAGACGATTCACAGAAATGATCAATTTGAAAATAAATCGGCGGAAATCCGCGGATCGGTGGAAAATTGCCATCCCTGAAATCCTTACTCAAGTTTTAAGTGGGTGCTCTTTGTACGCTTAACTCAATTAGAAATTTTGGTTGCCTACTTTTAATTATTAATTTCAAATTTCAAAGCACTGCTTTTACATGAGTAGAGTTTCTGGTTGCTATACCCACCTGATCATATAATTTAAGTATGCATGAGTACATTACTATTATGAATGTTTTTTTTCCCTTCCCTACTCTCTCAATGGAAAAAAGAAACACTAGAATAAAAATACAAAAAATACACATATTTTTGTCATTTATATAAACCATGACAAAAAAAAATCCTGCAGGACAAAACATGACACTTGATATTTTCTAACCTGTTTGTATACCACCATAGACAGAGAGAGAACCTGAATTAAGACAGAGCTCAGTGAGGGCAAGATGAGACAGAAGAGAGGAGCCAAGAAGAGGGAAGTGTTCAGGCAGAGGAAGGAGAGAAGGATAACACCACTAAAAAGTCTAAACACAGGATGTCTGGGTGGGATCCCACCTGGCCCAATATTCAAGCCTCGGTTGTACAATACTTCAAATGGTAAGTTCCATATGCAATGTTACAGTGTAAAATTTTGTAATATATAGTATAAAATTAACATATTCCGGTCCGCCAAGGTCTCCGCCTTTGACCGCCACCTAATCCACATAGCACCAGACCCCCATGATCCCTCCTGCAGGTGGTGAGCCCACTGGAGGGCGGACCCACGTAACTCCTTCGGGCTGAGCCCGGCCGGGTCCCATGGGTGGAAACCCGACCACCAGACGCTAGCCTTCGAGCCCCTCCCCCAGGCCTGGCTCCAGGGTGGGGCCCCGGTAACCCCATACCGGGCGGGGTACACTGAATCCTTGATATAGAATTTATCATGAGAGTCTGTTGGATCGTTCTTAGTCTGGCCCTTCACCCAGGACCAATTTGTCTTGGGTGACCCCATCAGAGGCAAATTGCCCCGGACAACATAGCTCCTGGGATCACTGGGGCACGCAAACCCCCCCCACCACGATAAGGTGACGAGGTGTTTCAGGCACGTCCCACTGGGAGGAGACCCCGGGGCATACCCAGGACTCGGTGGAGAGACTATGTCTCCCAGCTGGTCTGGGAACGCCTTGGTATCCTCCCTGGAGAGCTGGAGCAGGTGGCTGGGGAGAGGGAAGTCTGGGCTTCTCTTCTTGAACTGCTGCCTCCGAGACCCGGACCTCCGGAAAAGCGGTAGAAGATGGATGGATGGATGGATGGATAACATATTCCGGTATGTTTACACCCCTCCCCCCCTGGGGGGGGGGGATATGTTGCCACCGTGCCAAGGTCTTTAAGCCAGAGGAAACACTGTTATAGGGCAGCGCGATGGTGGAGTGGTTAGCACTGCGGCAGCACAGCAACTCATCCTTGGCCGGGGGATCCTGGATTCAATCCCAGCCCCCGACCAACAGTGATCTGTGTGGAGTTTGCATGTTCTCCCTCTGTGTGGAGTTTGCATGTTCTCCCCGTGTCTGTGTGGGTTTACTCCGGGATTTCTCCGGTTTCCTCCCACATGCCAAAAAACATGCAAGTTAGGTTAATTGGCCTCAAACTGGGGATTCTAAATTGTCCTTAGGTATGACTGTGAGAGTGAATGGTTGTGTGTCTCTCTGTGTTGGCCCTGCGATGGACTGACGATCTGTCCAGGGTGTACCCTGCCTCTTGCCCAAAGATGCTGGGATAGGCTCCAGCCCCCCTGCAACCCGAAAAGGATTAAGTGGAAGAAGACGGATGGATGAAACACTGTTATAAATTTGTGGATTATTTTATGATTAATTTTTGTCTGTTTTTTAAAATAAAATTACTGTTTTTTTTTTAGATAAATTTGAAACAGACTGTGGTCATTTTTTTTTTTACTTTTTCCTTATAACAATTTACATTTTTGACCATAATTTTGCAGTCAGAACAGAACAATAATTTAACTCTGATTACAAAGAAAAAATATTAATAAAACCGTATTTAATGAAATAATAAATTAACTTAAATGACCAAGGATGTCGTTATTTCTGTTATAATATTTCTTTATATTTATAGGGTTTTTTTTGTTTTTTTTTTTAGAAATCTCCCCACCACCCACACAGCAGGAAAAACCTCCCTTATTTTGAAATCCAATGTTGGCATGTTTAGTTTGTCTGAAGGCTGCTGACGGATTAAAGTCATTGACTTCGTGAAATTTGGTCATCTTAACCTGCCAGGTACATAATAGGGAAATGTAGCGGACTCTAAAGACATAATTCACCACAATGTGTGTTCATGTACAGAATGATCTGTTTAGGCAGTTATAGGTGTGCTCTCAGGCTTTCTCATCAGGCACCTCTCTAGGCACCCGCTGAAGGACCTCAGTTTGGACCAAAAAGAGAGCTAGCATTTTTAGCTGTTGCTTTTTGTCACTGCTGTTGGAGAATAAAAATGGCTCACCAGCTCGTGCGAGAAAAGAGAGAACTTGCCAGTCTCTTCATTCCTGCAATTCCTACAGAACATAACTTAATATTGTAGTGGCTGGTGAAATATATCCTCAGCAATTCATCAGTCCCCCTTGCCTTTCCCTTCATATGAAGCCGGCTGCATATGAATTCTAACCACATCTCTTAGCTAAGTGACTTTTCCATTATTGCATTACCGCATTTAAAGTACCTTAATAAACTCATGTCTCTGTCGGACAGTCGCGCTTAGCGAGACACTGCCTGCTGACTCACTGGAAAACTCGCGTGAGCAGGGCGCTTCTGAACTCCACGCAGATGATGGCTATGCGTGTTGTTCGTGTGCGTGCTTGCGGAAAGTCATTGCTTCACATATTTTTCTTAATAAATTCATATCTCCTTGGTGTGGCGGTAAAACTTCTGGTGAGGCGGCCCGCCACCGAGAAATGTTACCAGAGGAAACCCTGGAGGTGGTATGGGCATCTGATCAGGCTGCCTCCTGGACGCCTCCCACTTGAGGTGTTTCGGGCACATCCCACTGGGAGGAGACCCTGGGGCAGACCCAGGACTCGCTGGAGAGACTATGTCTCCCAGCTGGTCTGGGAACGCCTTGGTGTCCTCTCTGAAGAGCTGGAGCAGGTGGCTAGGGAGAGGGAAGTCTGGGCTTCTCTGCTTGAACTGCTGCCTCCGTGACCCGGACCTCCAGAAAAGCGGCAGAAGATGGATGGATGGATATTTAACTGTGTTGCTACAAACACTTCTGTTTAAACTATCAAGTTCAAGTTTCCAACTCATGTTTGATGGGTCATCATTTTATTTAGCTATAGGAACTTTTTATAATAGCCTACGTTATATTAAGGTAGAGAGTGACGACAAAGCAATTTTCACAGGTGTGCAGGCTTAAACAGGTGAGGTAAAACATGACCTAGACTAGAGCCCCGAATTGGAGCTGTGCCAGCAGGAAGCTGAGCTGGCGGACATGACAGAAATAATCGTAAAAATAGTCCTTAGATTAGTCGACTACTAAAATAATCGTTAGCTGCAGCCCTAATATTACAGTGGCAGGTGAGTATAAAATCAAGTATAACTCCTGTCTAAAAAAAGCTAATAACAATCCAGAATGAGAATGCTGTGCACGTCAGCTACAGTGGAGACATATTCAAAAAAACAAACAAACCAAAATATATATCCTGCAATTTAGAAACAATAACATTTTGCCATTAAAGAACCGACTTTTCCCAGCTGTGTGCCAATCTGTGCTGGCCACAGTGTGTTCTTCACTGAAGACCTAATGTTCAGAGTAGCAGTGCTGTGTTAGACGTTATATAGTCCGCTTAGCTGTCCATCTGAACATGAGTCGCAGTGTACGTGTTCACTACATAATCTGGAATCCCTCCGGTATATAAATTTAACAAAATCACCTCAATGTACCGCAATGAGGACCACATTGGAAATAAGTGTGCTAATGGTATGGTTTTATGTGTTATCCTTGGTATTTGTTATATATGTATTTTTTATGCATGTACATATATGATTTTTACTAAATAAACTCGATCAATCATCGCAACAGTGTTGCGTTAGCCATACAGCTACGATTAGCTTACAGCAGCTAGAAAGCAGGGAGCAGTGGGGCTGCGTGCAGCAAATGTGTTACCATAGTTACCTTCACCCCGAGCACCACACAGTTAAGGTTGAAGTCTCCGGCTTCCGTTTACTGGACAGTGTTTTGAAAGACATTCAGCCGAGCGTTAAAATTAAGCACAATTTGCTTTAAATCGTTTTAAAAGCGCACCAGCAGCTCTATTCCATCAGTCACCGCCATCTTCCTTCCCTGAAACCGGACCACATAGCATGATGGGAAATGAAGTCCTTTACGTGGTGATGCTCACCACCACCCCGGTCTCCCTTTGCTCAGCAGGGTAAACAGGCAAGCAATTCGCCGCAGAATGTTGAACTTAAACGTATCCATAAAATGATACATTTCTTTCATTATCAATGAATGAATTACATTCGATTTCAATACCATGTTTGAAATTTCACAGACAGGTATGGAAGGTCAGA
Organism: Pholidichthys leucotaenia; assembly: GCA_020510985.1. Lineage (NCBI taxonomy): Eukaryota > Metazoa > Chordata > Actinopteri > Cichliformes > Pholidichthyidae > Pholidichthys > Pholidichthys leucotaenia. The sequence continues at coordinate 314,076,974 of CM035838.1, read as the reverse complement.
AGTGCCAAAATTAAATAAATATAACCAATAATCACTTAAATGGCTTGTGTAGAGGAGCTGGGCAATGAAGAGGCGATTTGGTTTCTAAGCGAAGTTTTAATGTTCAGCTCTTCTAACAAGTCTCATCTGGTGCAGAGAGTGGCAGAAGGGAAAAAGAGAGAGAATCTCGCCAACTCACTGATTATATACATGCACACAACAAAAGACATGCATAACAAAGGCTGACATCCCTCATTATCTTAATCCCCCCATTGTCTTGGTATTTCCTCTCCTCGTCTTGGGAGGTGATGGTAATCCCTCTCCTCGCCTTGGGGGGTGAGGGTGGCTCGTCCGGTCTCCCCCGCCGCGTCCGGGAACGTCTTTGTTCTTCACTGGGCGGGTGAGATTCCTTTGTCCTTTCAGAGGTGTGAAGTTCCTTACATATGTAATCACCAAACATTTCCACTTGCTCTAACATATGTAGGTTATGGAATATATGGTTAATATAGACCACAGGCCCCCCAAACAACTAAGAAAAGACAACAGAAAGGTTCACAGTCTAGGATAGTTATTACGACATACTACGTGTTACAGCTGTTGCCACGGAAGAAACTTTCCAGCAGCCATGCTCCTAAGAGAGTTCAGTGGTAATCATAACAGCATAGTAAAATCATAAGTCAGTCCTAAACTGTTGCAGCACAATTAGTGAATAATTGTGGAGTGGTTGGTGTCAGTCCCTGTGCTGTCTGGGTTTAATTCTTCTCCCAAAACTGCTGTAGGTTGGTTTAGGCATCCTGCTGGGACCTTCTTGTGAGGAATCTGCAGTGTGGGAAGGAGAGAGGTTATCTGTTCCCTGCCTGGGGGCTGAGTCTTTTCTCTTGGGGGGTCTACCCCGCCGAGGTGCTCTCGCCAACTGTGCAGGTTCGTCTTTCAACAAGAAGGCAGGTTTAAGTCTGTCAATGCTGACTGTTTCTTTTCTATCCCCAAAATCAAGCACAAAATGTTTATCACCATGTTCCAGCACTTTGAATGGCCCATCGAATGCTGGGCGTAAAGTTGGTTTTAGAGCTTCATGCTTAACAAAAACAAACTCAGCATTTTTTAAAGTTTGAGGGACAAAAACCCGTGGGAAGGAGTGATGAGCTGGACCGGGGAGAGAGTTCGGTCCGTTGCTGCCTAAAAACCTTGGGACTGGAAGGCGCCCTGGCTCTGGGTTCTCTGGCAAAAATTCACCTGGGAGCCTGAGAGGTTGTGCAAAAACTAATTCTGCGGGAGAGGCGTCTAGATCCTCTTTAGGTGCAGCACGCAACCCCAATAAAACCCAGGGAAGTTTATTTACCCAATTTGTGTCCGTTAGTGAGGCTCTGAGGGCAGCCTTTAGAGACCTGTGAAAACGCTCGCATAACCCATTAGCCTGAGGGTGATAAGCGGTGGTGCCATGAATTGTTGCCCCTAAGCTGTTGGACATGGCTGACCAGAGCTCTGAGACAAATTGAGGCCCCCTATCGGACGTGATGTCCGATGGGATGCCGAAACGTGCCACCCAGTTTGTCAAAAAAACGCGAGCGACTTCCTCCGCTGTGGTTGCCGCTAGAGGGACTGCCTCTGGCCAGCGTGTGGTGCGGTCTATCATTGTTAACAGGTATGTGAAACCTTGGGAGGAAGGTAGTGGCCCCACAAGATCGACATGAACGTGGTCGAACCTTCTAGCAGGGATTGGAAAAGGCTCCAGAGGGGCTTTTGTGTGTCTGTGTATTTTGGCGAGTTGACAAGAAATGCAAGTTTTTGCCCATTCTTTTACGTTTTTGCGCAGGCCTGGCCACACAAACTTTTCAGCGACCATTTTAACCGAGGCGCGTACACCTGGGTGCGCGAGGGAGTGAATTGCGTCAAAAATGCGGCGGCGCCATGTAGCTGGTACTAACGGGCGAGGTCGGCCGGTTGAAACATCGCATATTAGGGGGGGCACACCGTCGCGTAAACCCTTTTTCTCCAGCCTTAACCCTGTTGGTCCAGACAGGAGTGCGCGCACGTCCGCGTCACTGTTTTGTTCCTCTGCCATGGCTGCATAATCTATCCCTTCATGGATAGGTGCTGCGTATGTGTCTGCATTAGTGAAGAGTTCTGCTGCTGAGGCAGTATAATCTGTCTCCCCGCGCTCTGGTGGTGTCACAGCGCGAGAGAGACAGTCCGCTACTACGTTAAGTTTGCCTGCCACGTGTCGAATGTCTGTGGTGAACTCTGAAATCGCAGCTAGCTGTCTTTGTTGCCTGCCTGACCATGGTTCTGAAATTTTAGCCATAGCAAAGGTGAGCGGTTTATGGTCTACAAAAGCCGTGAAACTCCGCCCTTCTAACCAGAACTGGAAGTGGCGGATGGATAAATGAAGCGCCAGCAGCTCTCTGTCAAAAGTGCTGTATTTGCGTTCAGTTTGGTTTAGCGATTTGCTAAAGAACGCTAAAGGTTGCCAGACCCCGCTGACAAGTTGTTCTACAACTGCCCCTATAGCTAGGTCTGAAGCATCTGTGGTTAGTGCAATGCGGGCCAAGGGATCTGGATGAACTAACAATGTGGCGTTAGCTAGGGCGTTTTTTACTTCCGCGAAAGCGCGTTCGCGCTCCGGGGTCCATTCGACCGCGTTGGAAGCTTTCTTTTTTTTGAGCGCGTCATATAGGGGTTGCATGAGCTGAGCTGCGTGGGGGAGGAAGCGGTTGTAAAAATTAACCATCCCTAAAAATTCTTGTAGTGATTTGACCGTTTGCGGCTGTGGAAAACCTTCTATCGCATGAACTTTGTCTGGAAGTGGAACTGCCCCCTTCGGAGAGACTTTGTGTCCCAAAAAATCAATTTGCGATACGCCGAATTTGCATTTGGCTGGATTGATTATTAGCCCGTGCTCTTCTAGCCTCTGAAAAACCGTAGTGAGGTGCTGCTCGTGTTCTTCCTCAGACGAGCTGGCTACCAGCATGTCGTCAAGGTAGACGAAAACAAAGGGGAGGTCGCGTAGGACCGCGTCCATCATCCGTTGAAAAGTTTGAGCAGCACCTTTGAGGCCGAAAGGCATTCGCAGGAATTCAAAAAGGCCGAAAGGGGTTATTACCGCTGTTTTAGGAACGTCTTCTGCTCGGACTGGGACTTGGTGATAACCGCGGACTAAGTCTATTTTTGAAAAAATGCGCGCACCCGCTAGCTGTAGTGAAAAATCTTGAATGTGAGGGATTGGGTAACGGTCATGCACTGTAGCGTTGTTTAGTCTGCGGTAATCTCCGCACGGTCTCCAAGAACCGTCGGATTTTGGAACCATGTGAAGTGGTGAGGCCCAGGGGCTCTTCGAGCGTCTAACAATGCCCAATTTTTCAAGAGTTGTAAACTCGTCCCGTGCTATGTTGAGCTTGGCCGCGTTTAAGCGGCGAGCTTTGGCAAAAACGGGAGGTCCCGTTGTGGGAATGAAGTGTTCAACCCCGTGTTTAGCCACAGTGGCTCAGAATTTGGGGATTGTGAGTGCTGGAAATTGGGTGAGGAGTTGCTCAAACTTACCTCCTGCCGTGGTGACGTTGGCCTGCACAGGTGGTGGAGAAACTTGAGCTGAGCATGGAATAGAAGCAAAAGACAGTGCATTAACCAGGTGCCTATTTGCTAGATCCACTAATAACCCATGTGCACACAAAAAATCTGCGCCTAACAAGTTAAAACTCACCGCCGCTACAACAAATGTCCATCTGTAGCTGCGGCCGTGGATGAGGAGGTGCAGGCTCTTTTCGCCGAACGTGTCGATGTCAGAGCCGTTGGCTGCCACTGCTCCGTTGCCCCGGGTGCCCATGGCTCGATCTGCGTGGGAGGGCATGACGAAACTCAGCTGAGCTCCTGTGTCGATGAGGAACTGCTTGCCTGTGTGTCCATCCGTCATGTACAACAGCTTATTTTTCTCGCCGAGAACCGCTGCTGTTAACGGCTCTCGGCTTTGGCGTTTCGACATCGTAAACTTGCAGGGGGGAACGCATTTGCGGGCCTTCTCGGCGAAGCGGTGGGGATAATAACAGACGTCTCTCTGTCTGTTATGTTTTGGCCGCGTCGCTGTCGCCGTGGCCTGGGTCTGCTCCGTGGGTCGTGGCTCCTCGTGGCTCGGGGCGTCAGCTTTGAGGTCTGCGGATGCTGCTGTGGGTGTCAGCTCCTTGCAGGCGTTGACGAGCCGATGAGCTTTGCTGGCCAGTGTGCGGAAGTCTTGGTGGGTGTTGCACTTCATGCTGGCGAGTGTCCCCCTCATGTGTGGCGGCAGCGTGCTGAGGAAAATAAACTGGAAGAGGAAGTTGTCATTATCCTCTTCCTTGAGCTGCAGCAAATCCTCCATGAGGGCCTTCGGATTGCCCCCTCTGTGGCCGTAGACCGCCAGGATCTTCTCGGCTCTTTCTTCCGCTGATGGGACGTAGTTCGCCACGATGGTCGCTTTGAGCATCTCGTATTTGTCCCAGGCCGGTGGTCGCTGGATCATGCTCCGCACACACTTCGAAGTGGCGGAGTCGAGTTTGGAGACGATATGATAAAACTTAGTATCGTCAGCCGTGATGCCCGCCAGTATAAATTGGGCTTCAGCCTGCTGAAACCAAGAGGCGGGGTCCTCTTGCCAGAAGTCTGGCAGCTTGACAGCGACGGCGTTCGTGCACACCATCACTGCTGTGCCCGCCGGGTGAGAGTGCCTTGCCTCGGCTCTCACGGCGGTGCTGGTGCTCGGTTGAGCCCTCTCAACCGCTTCTGCCGGGGGGAACAGCTGTCCGTCTGCTCCCTCGTCTGCGTGGCTGCTGGCGTCTGCCTGAGTCGCCACGGATGAGTCGCTTGTGGGAGAACGCCTCCGGTCCATACTCGCGTCAAGGTCACCAGTGTAGAGGAGCTGGGCAATGAAGAGGCGATTTGGTTTATAAGCGAAGTTTTAATGTTCAGCTCTTCTAACAAGTCTCATCTGGTGCAGAGAGCGGCAGAAGGGAAAAAGAGATAGAATCTCGCCAACTCACTGATTATATACATGCACACAACAAAAGACATGCATAACAAAGGCTGACATCCCTCATTATCTTAATCCCCCCATTGTCTTGGTATTTCCTCTCCTCGTCTTGGGAGGTGATGGTAATCCCTCTCCTCGCCTTGGGGGGTGAGGGTGGCTCGGCCGGTCTCCCCCGCCGCGTCCGGGAACATCTTTGTTCTTCACTGGGCGGGTGAGATTCCTTTGTCCTTTCAGAGGTGTGAAGTTCCTTACATATGTAATCACCAAACATTTCCACTTGCTCTAACATATGTAGGTTATGGAATATATGGTTAATATAGACCACACTTGAATTATTTAAAACAATAAATAATATAATTTGATTTATTAAATTGTCATGAATTATTTAAAGTTGATAATATATACTTAATAAACAATTCATGTATTTAAATAAAAAGTGAAATAATCAAATGTGTTTAAATAATCTGACAATTTAACCAGTACCTCTGTTTAATAATATGTGTATTTATTTACAATTATAAATAATTCATGACACATTTAATAACCAATTTTTAATAATTTATGACATCTAATTAAAGGGGTCACTGACTGCACTTTTTCCACATTTTAATAGCTCAGACATGTTTTAATTAAATGTTTGCAGTGGTGGATCTTCAGGGCCAGCAAAGCCTTCTCTGCTAGCCTAAACACTGTCAAAGTTACATTTACAGCCACAACATATTTGTTCCATGAGGATGGATTAAATTATTCCCAATAGTCTGTTCTCTTCATTTTGTAGCTTTTCTCTTGCACTCATTCCAGTAGCGTATGTTAGAGTTTTTTTGTCCAATCATATTTCAGCCATCTGTGTTGCCAGGGTCAAGCAAATCTGCCTTGGGCCTTCAGCTCTGTAGGTTAAAGTAACTGTTATACTTATCCTGTTGCTTTAACCAATCATTATTGGTCATTATTATATGATTATTATTATAATAATATAATATAATATATTAATAATATAATATAATATATATAATATAATATATATAATTATAAAATTATAAAAGTATAGCAATTATAAAAACCCTGCTGACCAACCGAAGGTTCAGAGTCCACCTCAGTCAGAAGACAAGTGCATGGAGAATGCAGAAAAACGGACTCCCACAAGGCTCAGTTCTAGCTCCAACTCTGTTCAACCTCTACATAAACGACCTGCCTACTACAAAATCCCGCAAATTCACCTATGCAGACGACATCTGTTTGGCATTCCAAGCACCAGACTTTGAACCACTGGAACGGGTGCTCACGGAAGATCTTGCCAAACTGGACCAGTTCTGCAAAATCTGGCGCCTAAAACCAAGCCCAGCAAAAACCGTCTCCAGTGTATTCCATCTCCACAATGCAAAAGCTGCCAGAGAACTAAACATCCACCTGAGCGGACTCAAGCTTAAGCATGCCCCAAATCCAACTTATCTTGGAGTGACCCTTGATAGGACCTTATCCTTCAAGGAACATCTAAAGGGGACGGCTGCTAAGGTGAAGGTACGAAACAACCTGCTCTGCAAGCTCGCTGGTGCAAAATGGGGGGCGGCAGTCTCCACCCTGCGCACCTCAGCACTGGCCCTTTCATACTCTGTAGCAGAATATTGTGCCCCTGTCTGGTCCAGGTCATCTTACACACACCATGTAGACACCCAGCTCAACACAACCATGAGAACTATAACTGGAACAATCCGCTCAACACCACTCCCCTGGCTCTCTGTACTGTCAAACATAGCCCCTCCACACATCCGGCGAGCAGCATTAACTCAAAGGATGCTCCAAAAAGTTAAAGATTCTCCTCACTTACCAATCCATGCAGATATCTACACTCCACCCACTGCCCGACTTTCATCCAGACGGCCGATTTGGAAAAACCCTCCCCCAGCTGACTTTACCATCCAGACAGCTTGGCAAGAGGAATGGGAGACCAAGGAGGTCCCAAACAAACAGCTGGTGATAAACCCCAACCAACAGGTCCCGGGCACCAACCTCCCAAGGAGACAGTGGTCTACACTCAATCGCTTCAGGACTGGACATGGCCCCTGCTTGGCCAGCCTTTACAGATGGGGCAGTAGCCCTAGCCCACTGTGCGCATGTGGAGAGGAGCAAACAATGGAACACATCATAGAGGCTTGCCCGCTCCAAAGACTGGAAGGAGGATTACACACCCTCCATACAGCAAACCAGGAGGCAACTGCTTGGCTTAAGGACTTTGCATTCGCTAAATAAATAAATATAATTATAAATATTATAATCATTATTAACTGTTTTTCAACTGTCTTGTTTTTATTTTATTTTATTTTATCTTAATTTTTATTTATTTATTTTTTTTTGATGGACGATGAGTCTGGAATAAAGTCTTTGATTGATTGATTGATTGATTGATTGATTGATTGATCAATCAGATGTCTTCTGTATGTCCAGGGATATGCATAGAAGGCATCCGAGAATGGTGGCATCTTCAGGTCTTTTGGTTGGATGGTTTGACTCCTCCACCCAAAATGCAGAGGATCCTAGCTAGCAAAATGCCAGTGTGAGGACTTGCTTAAGCAGCTACATACTATAGCTTGTGATGATGGGTTTTATCGTGAAGTGCGGTGCGATGGCGCCACCTTCTGGGTGCACCATCACACTGCCCTATAAATAGGGGCGTCCACAATTTGGACCTTTCTCTTGCCCGGACGACCCCGCTCTGTGAAGCACCTGCTGTGTTGCAACCTGTTAGTTAATAAAGTACTGTACCAGTGCAACCTCTCATCCATCTCCTTTTGTACCAGGTTTGTAGACATAACATTTGGCGACTAAGGATGTAACACATGGAGGCGTGCGTAACACCACTGTGGCCTTTCCTGGAGCTTCCCGGGGAACCAACGGTTCGATGGCCCTGATTGTTTGAGGCTACTGAAATTTACATCACTGCATTGGCCCTAGGGAAGCTGGATAAGGTAAAAGTGCGAGAGCTGCTTGTCCACAACCTCGGCATCGACGGCCACAGGATTCTACGGACACTCAGCGTGACGGACTCGTACTAGGACATCATGGAGCTAATGGCTAATCACCTCACCACTCCGGACAGTGTGACAGTATGACAAAGTTGGTTTTGCCAGAGATGCCAGGGAGTCGGTGGGCCTGTTGAACAGTTTGTCATTGACCTAAGACAGTTAGCAAGTGTGTGCCACTTTGAGCAGTTGGGACGATGAGATGGTGCGGGACCAATTAGCCAAGCACACTTGTTGTGCTGCGCTACGGGCTAGGTTGCTAACGGCGCCCAATGACAATGTTAGCTAGGGCAGTTGAGCTAGCTCTTCACTTAGAAGCCGTGGATAAGCTAGCTTCGGACCTGAATTGGCGCCCGTCTCAGAAGCCACCAGAAGGAATGACATTGGTGAATGCAGTGGACTCGGAGGACGAAGTTAGCATGGAGGATGACTACGGGTGTATGCAGTGAGCTGTAGGTTTGCTCTGAAGGACCCCGTCTGCGGGGGCTGTGGGTCCCCGATGCACCAGAGTAATGCACGAGCATGCCCGACAAGAGGGAAGCGGTGCACTAAGTGTGGGTGCATGAATCATTTTGCCAGAATGTGTCAGTGTTCAGCATTGTGGAGCCCACCAAGTAGACCAGCCCGCCTGCCTATGACGACCATCCACTTGGTGAGCGCTAAAGCCAATGGGCTTTCCTACTGCATGGTGGAATTGGACGGTGTAGCTTTGCCATTAATACTTGACACAGCGGTGGTGCGGTCGGTGCTAAATTGGGCCACGGTAAAAAAGATTTTCCCACACCACAGGATCAGGAAGAACCCTGCGCTGCTGTATGGCTATGGCGGTAATAGACTGTGCAGTGTCGGGACTGTGGAGTTGACTGTTCGCTATAACACCGAAGCGGTGCATGACTTTGCGTTCCAGGTAACAACACAGGGTAACAACATTATGGGGTGTGACTTGTTCTACGGACTGGGTTTTTCCATTAAGGACAGTACGGGATTCGAGTGGTCTGGATGTGGACGGTGGAGATCGCCGGACCTGGTGGATGACGTCGTAGTGTGGGATGAGGTATCCGCTGCAGTGCCGGAACTGGAGCACATGTTTATGACTCTCAGGAGGACAGCTGCTCAATGGAGGAAGTGGACGACTTCAGTGCCCGCGCTCAGCCAGCTATTATGGGAGCGACCGAGTTAGCAAGCGGAGGGTCCATTCTGATGAGTGTCACCAGGGAATCATCGGATGTTTTCGGTGCCAAAGTCAAGCTTTGGACGATGACAGATGAGGGGTTTGCTGCGATGGTGGTGGCTACTGTGCTGCCGTGGTGTTACGACGGTGCGAAACGGGAGAAAGATGCAGAGCTGCCGAAACTACAGCAGCACATCAAACCAAGCAGTGTTCTGCTCCAGGTCATGGACAGGGTTCGGGTTTGGGCTGAGGAGAGACCAGGGCAAAGACTGGCTGGATCGCAGCTGGTGGGACATCGGGCGCCGATGAGGATTGTGGCGAAGTTGGGAGTGGCATGTTTCTGGCTGGCAGATGGCTCGATCCGACACGCAAACCAGCTGCGGTGTGTCCAGGTGGACATTCCAAGTGACGGGGCTATGCAGGAGTCAGCGATGGTGCTGGAAGACCCGAACTCTTGTGTTTTGATGATCGGCCCTTGTCCTGGGGGCCTGCCGCCTTCTGGGGCGCATCTGTCAGTGGGCTGCCACAGGGCACCCCCAGGAGACCCTCCCTTGCCATGGGAGACAGTGAGAAAGAGACTGTGGACTCTTTAGGTAGGAACACGGCCGGTCTATAGGTAAAAGTGGCAGAATAAACCACCTGGGCATGTGGGCCGTGTGGCAGTCCACCCACCGGCCCTAGTTCTAGTGTTCATTGTTTGTGGTGTTGTTTAATGTGTTTATTGGGGTTTTATCTGTTAAATTTGGGTGTGTTTTAATTAGGCGTGTTTTTCTACTTTATAAAGGGGGGAAGAATGTGATGATGGGTTTTATTGTGAAGTGTGGTGCGACGGCGCCGCCTTCTGGGTGCGCCATCACACCGCCCTATAAATAGGGGCGTCCACCATTTGGGCCGTTCTCTTGCCCAGACGACCCCACATTGTGAAGCACCTGCTGTGTTGCAACCTGTTAGTTAATAAAGTATAGTTCTGGTGCAACCTCTCATTCCTCTCCTTTTGTGCCAGGTTTGTGAACATAACATATCTGTTTAAATATAATTGCTGTTTTTCCACGCACAATGGCTGACAAGGAAGAAGAAAATGATTTGGTCGCTGATATTTAAAAGAATCAATTTTCCAGACGGACTTTTCAAGAAAAGCTGATCATTGTGAAGAGAGGTTGGCCAACCCTGAAGCTAGCAGGCTCGTCTCAGCCGGGGAAAGGATTTGTCCATCACTTCCATATTAACAACGAGCAGCATCCTTGGATTACAGGCTCCAAGGAGTGCTGCAAATTGTCTTGCTGGGAATGCCTGTTGTTTGCAACTGATCGAGTAGATACTTGGAGCCAGACAGGGTTTGCAAACTTGAGCTGTCTGTCACACCATGACTATTTAGGCAGCATTTGCCAAATGTATAAAAATTGGTCTAAAATGCTGGCATATCTCGAAATTTTCACTTTTGGCTGTATGCATCGCATATCCATAACGACTTGTACATATAACTGAGTAATAGTAACTTGAACCAACTAATGCTTAGTGTGTTGCTGACATTCACAACTTATGCGCAACAATAGTCTAACTTCTGCATAGGACAGTCATGCCAAACTGCCGTTGCCTCCCCATCCATGAATCCTAGTTTTGGGAGAGATCATCTCTGTTCAACCAAGATAATTCTCCCCTCCAAACACCACGGTGGTGTCATGATTGTTAATAATTGACAGCTCATGTGCAGGGAGTGACACCAGAGAAGACACACAATGAAACAGAGAAGCAAATTGATTTGGATTTTTATTAATTCAAAAGGAAAAGCTTCGTTAATGAAAGACGTCACTTGCCAGAGGAAGACCCAGCCTGGAAGGAGAGACGAGAGCAGGTTAGATAAGGAGGGAGACTGAAAAGGGAAAATAAGACTACACTCACATGGGAGAAACAGGGAACCCAGCAGCAAAACCCAGCACCAATGGCGAACCAGGAGTGGAAGCTGGAAGGCAGGAGTAGAGCTGGGTGAGTTGTCTGATCGGGTGGATATGGCTGCTGAAGTGGTGATGATGATGAGGCAGATGAGCGGACAACGACCCCGGAGACACACCACAAAGATGATAGCAAACCTGTAGATGAGAAGATGAGACGAATTAATAATTTTCCTCGGAGAGGGAGACTATAACTTACTTGCTGAAGTAGGTAGTATACCCAACGAGCCAGCGCTGAAGCATTGAAGTGAAGGTCCTTTTAAGCACTGACGAGGCAGAGGCAGCAGGTGTATCTCATCACGCAGGTGAGGTGATTGCCTGCGGAGTTGGGGAAAGTTGAACAGGAAGGGAAGGGGAGAGTGTGCTCACCAGAACATGACAGTGTCTCCCCTCAAGGAGTGCCTCCTGGCGGTGCACTGGGCTTGTTGGGATGTGCCTTGTGAAAGGCCCGGACCATCCCCTTGTCATGAAAGTAGGAACTGGGGATCCAAGATCTTTCTTCTGGTTCGGAACCCTTCCAGTGGACAAGATATTGAAGCCCCCGGCCCCAACTCTGGACCGTGTAGGTGGTTTGACCGTCGAGGATCTGAGGGGGAGGAGGCGGCTTCGGGGGGGGGGGGGGCAGAGAGGGCTGGCAGAGAGGGGCTTGATTTTAGAAACGTGGAAGGTGGGGTGTATCTGCATCGCCAGCGTGAGCTTCAAGCAGACCGTGACGTCATTAATAACCCTGGAGAAGGGGAATGGGCCCAGGAAACGAGGAGAAAGTTTCCTGGACTCCGTCTTCAAGGGTACCTGGTCCGCTGACAACCACACCTGCTGCCCGATGGAATACTTGGGGGTAAGAGTACACTTGCAGTCCGCGTACTGATGGTTGCGTTCAGCTGAACGAGTGAGGGCAGTACGAGTGGCCTTCCAGAGCCGGCGACAGTGGCATGTGTGGGCCCCCACCAATGGTACAGCCACGTCCCTCTCCGCCATAGGTAACAGAGGGGGAGTGTACCCCATAGATGTCTCGAATGGGGTCAGTCTGGTGGCCGTTGAGATAGCAGAGTTGTGTGAAAATTCCACCCAGGTCAGATGAGTGCTCCAAGAACTGGGGTTGCAGGCTGCTACACACCTAAGGGCGGCCTCCAAGGATTGGTTGGTGCACTCAGCCTGCCCGTTGCTCTGAGGATGGTATCCTGATGTAAGGCTGACGGTGGTGCCTAGGGAGTGGCAAAAGGATCTCCAGACTTGGGAGGTGAATTGAGGGCCCCAGTCAGACACAATGTCCACAGGAATGCCGTGTAAGCAGATGACATGGGTCATGAGGAGGTTCGCCGTTTCCGAAGCAGAGGGTAATTTGGGAAGGGGCACCAGGTGGATCGCCTTAGAGAAGCGATCCATACAGGTGAGGATTACGGTGTTGCCTTAAGAGGGGGGAAGTTCAGTAATAAAGTCCCAATGTGGGACCAGGGTTGGCTGGGGATGGGAAGTGGGTGGAGGAGACCAGAAGGGGGCAAGGAGTCAGATTTATTGCGACTGCAGACTTGACAGTTGTTGACATAATCCTGACGTCGGTCCACAGGGTGGGCCACCAGAACACCTGACGGATGAGGCTGATGGTGCGAGTGATACCAGGATGGCAGGCAAAAAAGCTGGTGTGGCCCCACCTGATGACCTGACTGTGGAGAGCGGCTGGGATGAACAGACGACCATCAGGACCCCCTTCAGGCTTGGGTTCCATGGATTAAGCCCACCGGACCCTCTGCTCAATGTCCCATGTGAGAGCTCCAAGGAAGCAAGAGGGTGGGACAATGGGTTGGGGAAGGGAATGAAGGGTAGGAGGGTCAGGGCACAACTGGCGGGAGAGAGCGTCCAGTTTAACATTGCGGGAACCAGGCCTGTAAGTGATAGTAAGAGTAAATCTAGCAAAAAAATAAGGCCCAGCGGGCCTGCCTGGCATTCAGCCTGCGGGCCGACCGAAGATATTCTAAATTTTTGTGGTCGGTCCACACAGTAACAGGCTGGGCCGCTCCCTCCAGCCAGTGTCTCCACTCCTCAAGGGCCAACTTAAGGCACTTTTCCACTAGCCTCACTTGGCCCAACATGTTACATCTCGGCCCGCGTTTGTAGTCTTTTCCATTAGCCCCAGCACCGGTTAACAGGCGCTAACAGGTGCTATTTTCGTGCCTGTTCAAGGCCAGGGTACAGCCGCGCTGAGTCGAGCCGAGATGTGACGTCAACAGACTGCGAGCCACTGATTGGTAAGGGCGTAACGTCACGAAAGCGTCCGTCGTCCGTGTAATCTACACGACCGCCATTTGCAATATTTCACGGACTAACTCGATCACCGAGTAAATACGATATTAATACAGACAGCGTTTGCGGAAATCTACACCGTGGTCCAACGAAGAGGTGCGGGGTTTTCTCTGCTTGGTGGCAGATCCACAGTGAGAGGAGCGACCCGCACCGATACAGATACAGCCCAGCATAGAACCGGACTACGGACAAGCTGAAGACGAACGTGAGAGAACCATCGATGGTGAGTGATTTGTAATATTGTGCATCTGTTCGCTTATTTATCCTGTTGGTGGTAAGCTCACTTTTTTGAGCGATACAACGCCGTCCTGTGCTGGCTAACGAGTGTTAGCTAGTATCTAGCTAGTAGCCAACTGCTGATTCGCGCTAGTTTTGTCCTAAGTATTCCCTTGTGAGAGCAAAACGATGAAATATGTTAATCCTGGTTAAAGTCCTGGTTTGTGTACGTATTGCACTTTGGTGCTGGACATTAAATTGTGTGCAATTTAATGCTAGAATGTGTTTCCACATGCCAGGGGTTAGCCTCCCTCAGTGTTTATATTGTGGATGCAGGTCAATGGAGCCCAGGAGCCGAAATCTCAACATATTAAAAGTGCTTTTTCAAACCAGTGATTTATAAAGTCATTCATATAATTTTCCAAAGCGTCAGAATAGACCCACACACCTATTCTGTGGATTTTCTGTAAAAGGTGTTGGAACAGTGTTGTTGTGCTGTTCCACCATAAATCCCTGGATTGAAAATGTACTTGTACTTGTACAGAGTGGATCCTGGGGTTCTCACTGGTCAGAGAAACAAAGCATTTTTGTCACATCCCATCACTGACTTTCACAAGTCTATTTCCCTAATACAGGTACATCTCCAAAAATTAGAATGTCATGAAAAAATTCAATATTTTTTGTCACTCATTTCAGAAAGTGAAATCCGTATATTATATAGATTCCTTACACAGACAGTGATATATTTCAAGCGTTTATTTATTTTAATTTGGATGATTATGGCTTACAGCCCCTGAAAACCCCAAATTCAATTTGACAAAAAATTAGAATATTACATAAAATTAACTTTAAAAAATAGTTTTTAAATATAAATGTTGGCCGCTGAGGTGTTGGTTAATATGGGCTGTAGCCATAATCATCAAAATTAAAATAAACACTTGCAATATATCACTGTCCGTGTAATGAATCTATATATGGGTTTCACTTTCTGAAATGAGTGACAAAAATATTGAACTTTTTCATGATATTCTAATTTTTGAGATGTGCCTGTATATGTGTTGAATTTGCTTGAACCTAACCACCACACATTTCTGTTGTTCGTCTAGGCAAGAGGAAAGGAAAAGCAGCCGCCCCACAACGGACCTTATCACTGTGGAAAGTACTGAAATCCTTTGCTTTCATAGGTAAATTGTCAAAACCAAAATAGCACAAGTTCCACTTAATATAAAAGGGACTGAACTGAGATTTATTTGATTGTGTGAATATTAATTACAGAATAATTGAAAATGACTGGCACATCAACTGTAAAATAAACCGCTTGCTAATGTATTTATTTTTTTGTCAGATCACTTGTGTGATCATTTGTGAGTTAGGTTCATAACTGTATCTTTTGTGGAATGGGAGTTGTTCAGTCATCAATATAATTTAGTTTATATGTGTAGTTTATAGTCTATCATCAATAAACTCATCCAGTAACAGGACACATTACAAATATTTGAGACCCATTGTAGTGCATCCTTTTATATTTTAGCAATACAAATACAAAACACCGCCCACACATGAAGCCAGGGCAAGAAGAGACACTTTTACAGACAAGACAAACTTTTATTGATTAAAAACTCCATATTTTGACTGAGCGACTCCACACTCGGTGATGCACACCTTCAGTTAAAGCACTAGATTCGAAGTACTTTATTGTCACATTCAAATTGTAATCGCTCCTGTTTTGTTTTTCTTTTGAATTCTTGGATGGAATATGGGTGGGCAATATAAGCTGCAGCTTCAGCCATCACCCATTTCGGATAACCTATGTTGAACTGTGTAATCAGAAGAGTTATTGTTTAATTTGACCTTGTTAGATTTTTTTCCCCTTTGTTATATTATTCTATTTTCTTTTAATCTTTACTTTTAATCTATCCAAAATAAAGATTCATTCACATTCCACCACTGGCTTTTAGCAACAAGTGTATTTCCCAAATATGTTTTAAACTTGCTTTAATTAACCACCTGTGGTGCACATATGTAGTTTCACGGGCTCACATGTACTGTATATGACTGTTCATATTCTCTCATGTATATTCCTGTGTGCTTATTTTGGCTTCACGTCTGAAGAGGAACAAAAGGTCTGGACCTCCTGGGGACAAGAGGAGGACGAGAGAGTTGGCCTTTTGATATGCAAAGAGATGGACATGAATGATTTCCTGACCACCCAGGTTTGGGTGGAAGAGAGAGGAACTGCAGTGGGGATGCATTGTGTTTGGGATTTAAAGACAATGGGATTTTGTACTTTGATGTCAGGGGTATAAGACTGGCAGATGTTGGGAGTTTTTCCTTCTTCTGCTTTTGAATGTTGGAGAGTGTGTTGAGAATAAAATGGAACCTGAGAAATAACTGTGCCTCATCCTTTCCACACAATCTCCACACACCACCCATTTCTGTCTTTTGTCTAGGCAAGAGGGAAACGATCCACCCAAACCGGACCTTGCCTCACTATTTACAGAGATGCAGGCTGAAGATCTGCTGAACCCGGACCAGTACGAGGGGCCGATCCAGTTGCTTCTTAGTGAGGCAGCGTGGCTGGCGTGTGTGACCCATTCCAGTTTCTCTTTTTTTGTTTTACAGTTTGAATTTTGCACATTCTGAATAATCTGGAATTTGCTGCTGACTGTAATAAACAATTTAGTGACTTATGTGTTTGCATCATGATTTTCTATTTTGTCTGTTAAGACACCGGTGGGAAAAGCGTCAACAGTACAAAGCATTTATTGGTGACCTTGAAAATAATGGCTCATTTTTAAGAAAAAAGTAACCAAAACAATTATTTTATTAACTGAAGACTGTATTGTTGGATGTGCCACCGCAGAAGACCCTGCATACTTTAGCGATAGTACCAGTATATGGAGGAATTCTGGGTCATATTAGCATCTGCTCTCCATCATAATGGGTTTGGGCAGGGGTGTCCAATCATGTGCCATGGAGGGCCAAGACCCTGCAGGCTTTACCTCCAAACAGTGTCTTCAACAGCAGATTCCACTGAACTTCTTCCACTGACTGCTGATCAGTGAGAACACCTGCTGAAGAGACTGGGTAGAGGAGAGAACCTGCAGGGTCTTGGCCCCCCATGACACATGATTGGAAACCCCCGGGTTAGGGTTTAATGAGATTTAACATTTTAACACAAACTGCTTTATGGTTCATAAATCTGTTGACAGACTTACACCAAACCAAAAGTGATTTCTCAAACTGCTGGATTGTTCTTAGACAGCTTTTCCAGTCTGTTAGTATTTCATTTGTGCCACATGGTGGTAACCTTCACATATAAAATAGACACATCTGCAAAAACTTAAGAGGTTTATTGTCAGTGCAATTCCCAGTGCAATACTACATGAATGCATGTATAGTACATTGTTGATGCAGAGAATATATATTTCTACAGTACATGTATCTGTCACGCCGCGCCATTCATCAGCAGCGCCACCTGCTCACGCACCTGACCATCATCAGCGGCGAGGGATAAAGGCCGTCTCGCCCGGAGGCTTGGCCTAAAGCCGTCAGACTTCGTCCCTCACCGTTGTGAGCATACTTCTCTTCAGCATCATCATTTCGGTAAGAAGATCGCTTACCTCTCTTCTTCAGTCTGCTCCCCTGTGCACAGGTGGCTTCCCCAGCGGCGGACATCTCCACTCCATCGCCCAATCCTCGCTGCTGTACGGAGCTCTCCAGGTGGCTGTCTTCCGGGCTTCGCCCCCTTGTTGTGCCAGCTATCCTGACAAACCAAGTAAGTCCTTCTCTCGCCATAAATCCCTCCTGTGTTGGTGTATGCCCGTCACCCTCTCCCTGTGCTCTCTCCATAGGGTTGCTCGGCTGTACGGTCACCTGCCTCTGTGCCTGAAGCAGACGCCATCACCAACACATTTACATCCCGCAGACACACACTCATTCACTCCTGCTGTTAATAAACTCTTTGAACTACTCTAAGCCTGTGTGTGTGCGTCTCCTGAGCCGTGCAATATGTCAGTACGGCTTCAGCAGAGCGGCTCGGCGGACGGCAGGCTCGCACACCGGTTTTCCACTCTCGAGGCTAGAGTGGATCAAATAGCTTATCAACAACAGGTGATCTTTAATCAATTATTGAATTTAACTAACCGGTTGGGCCGCTTAGATCCTCAACAGCCATTCCCCCCGGCTCATCAGGGTGGCGCGGCTCCTGCTGTTCCAGCGGCCGTCCAGCCGGCTCCAGTGGCACCGGTTCGGCTCACACCGATTCCGACCCCCGCCCGCTTTAGCGGTAAGCTCGGCGGAGCGCGGGGGTTCATTATGCAGTGTGAGTCCGTGTTCCACCGTGTGCCCGGAGATTTTCCCTCGGATCACAGCCGAATTGGGTACATAGGGAATCTCCTGGAGGGGCGTGCGTTAACTTGGACCTACGCCGTAATGGCGAGGCCCAGTTATGCCACCCTCACCTATGACCAATTCGTGGGGCGCTTTCTGGAGGTCTTTGACCATTCTCTAACCGAGACGGTCCAGGTCGATCGGCTTCTCGCTCTCCGGCAGGGAGACCGGTCGGCAGCGGACTACTCGGTCGACTTCTGGGTAGCGGCGGAGGAATTGGGCCGGGGGGAACGCTCCCTCTATGGCCTGTTCCTCCGCAGCCTCAACGATGATCTGAGGGATGAACTGGCTGGACGGGATATCCCTGGGACGCTAGCGGAGCTGACATCCTTAGCGGTAAGTTTGGATAACCGGCTGCGCGAGCGCTCCTCGGGGCGGAAGTCTTCTTCTTCTCGCCTTCGTGGAGTCTCACCGCACCTGTTCCAAGCTCGCCCCCTGGCGGCGCCACCAGCATCGTGCCCCGAGGAGTCGGAGCCGATGGTGACGGGCTGGACCAGGCTTTCCCCTGCGGAGAAACAACGCCGCCGTGAGTTGGGCCTCTGCATGTATTGCGGAGGTGACCAACACACCGTGGAGCGTTGCCCATGGAAAGCCAGTTGGCGGGGTCCACGAATCACTGTAGGGGGCCTCGCGGATCTCCACCGGTTAGACACACTTACCCAATTGAAGCTGCCCATCCGTTTCTGCCACAATCCCACTGGGCACCTCACCCACGCACTGGTGGATTCGGGCGCAGAAGGCAGCTTCATTTCACAAGGCCTGGCAACCCGATTGGGCATCCGCTGTCAGGCACTCAAACACCCCATCTCCCTGGTCCATCTCTCCCGTGCCTCCCTTGGGAGAGTTACCTGTCAAACCATTCCTGTCCCAGTCATCATCTCAGGGAACCACCGGGAGGAGATGGTTTTCTACGTCCTGCCCAACTCTGTGTCGCCCGTCATCCTGGGGTACCCCTGGCTACGCCTCCACAACCCTGTCCTGGACTGGAGGTCAGCTGGGGTGTCGGCATGGAGTACCTTCTGCATGGGCACCTGCCTTCAGTCCGCTGCCTGCTCCCCGTCCGCGGCTCCTCCTGTGGTGGATACAGCACCTCCGGACCTGTCGCTGGTGCCTCCAGAATTTCACGACCTGGGTATGGTATTCAGTAAATCGAAGGCTATGTCTCTTCCCCCACATCGACCATATGACTGTGCCATCAATCTCCGCCAGGGGGCTCTCCTGCCATCTGGTCGGCTCTACAGCCTGTCGGCGCCAGAGAGGGAGACAATGAATACGTACCTAAAGGAATCACTGAGCGCTGGGATTATTCGCCCATCGTCGTCACCCGTGGGGGCAGGGTTTTTCTTTGTCAGGAAAAAGGACGGTTCCCTCCGTCCCTGCATAGACTACCGAGCGCTTAATGACATCACTGAGAGGGACCGTTACACCCTGCCCCTCATGGACACTGCCTTCCACTCCCTCCAGGGGGCGACCTGGTTTACCAAGCTGGGTCTACGCAGCGCTTACCACCTCGTCCGGATCCGGGAGGGAGATGAATGGAAAACAGCCTTCCGTACCCCGAATGGCCACTTTGAGTATCTTGTCATGCCGTTAGGGTTGACCAACGCTCCTGCCGTCTTTCAGCGCCTCATTAATGACGTCCTCCGGGATTTCATCGGCCTTTTCGTGTTCGTCTACCTGGACGACATTCTGATCTTCTCCAGGTCCAGAGACGAGCACCAGGTCCATGTGAGGCGGGTCCTCCAAAGACTGCTGGAGAATCGTCTGTACGTGAAGGCTGAGAAATGCGAGTTCTACGCTAGGACCACATCCTTCCTGGGATTCATCATCGCCCAAGACCAGGTGCTCCCAGACCCAGAGAAGGTGAAGGCGGTGGTGGAGTGGCCTACTCCCGCATCCCGGAAGCAGGTGCAACAGTTTGTTGGCTTCGCCAATTTTTACCGCCGCTTTGTCCCGAATTTCAGCTGGATCGTCGGACCGCTGACCCGCCTCACGTCCCCGAAGGTCCCGTTCCGGTGGACCGAAGAGGTCGATGCTGCCTTTAAGGCGCTGAAGGCGGAGTTCTCCTCCTCCCGGGTCCTTCGCCAGGTCGACCCCGCGCTGCAGTGCATTGTGGAGGTGGACGCATCGGACACGGGAGTGGGAGCAGTGTTATCCCAACGATCACCGGACGATGGCGCCAAGCGACCGTGCGCCTTCTTCTCCCGGCGCCTGTCCCCGGCGGAGAGGAACTACGATGTGGGGGACAGCGAGCTCCTGGCCATCAAACTCGCCCTACAGGAGTGGCGCCACTGGCTAGAGGGGGCGGACCTGCCGTTTGTGGTCCTGACGGACCATAAGAACCTAGAGTACCTACGATCTGCCAAGCGCCTGAATGCCCGCCAGGCGCGCTGGTCTCTGTTCTTTGCCAGGTTCCGCTTTTCAATCACCTTCAGGCCAGGCTCCAAGAACGGCCTGCCTGACGCCCTCTCTAGACAGTTCACCCCCGTGGAGGCTGAGGAAACGCCCCACACTATCCTGCCCAGGTCGTGCGTCGTGGGAGCTGTCTCTTGGGACATTGAAGACAAGATCTGGAAGGCGCAGGAGGTGGAACCTGATCCTGGCGGCGGACCGGAGGGAAGACTGTTCGTTCCATCTGCGGTCCAAGGAGAGGTCATCCACTGGCTCCACACCTCCCGGCTCACCTGTCATCCCGGCACCTCTCGGATGATCAGCCTCCTCCAACGGTCCTTTTGGTGGCCAGGCCTGCGGAGGGATGCAGCCCGCTACGCCCGGGCTTGCCCAATCTGTGCCACCAGCAAGTCGGGAAATGCCCCTCCAGCGGGTCTGCTCCAGCCTCTGCCCGTCCCCGGCAGGCCCTGGTCGCACATCGCGCTGGATTTCGTCACCGGACTCCCCGTTTCCAACTCTTTTGACACCATCCTGACCATCGTGGACCGTTTCTCCAAGGCGGCACACTTCGTCCCCCTGCGAGGTCTCCCTACCGCCCTGGAGACGGCGGGCCTCCTCGTCCAACACGTGGTCAGGCTGCACGGGATTCCGGTAGACGTGGTCTTGGACCGGGGCCCCCAATTTTCATCCGAGGTTTGGAAATCTTTTTGTAACGCCATCGGAGCCAAGGTGAGCCTCTCCTCCGGCCATCACCCCCAGTCTAACGGGCAGTGTGAGAGGACCAATCAGGAGCTGGAGGCTGCGCTCCGCTGTGTTACCAGATCCAAGCCGACGTCCTGGAGCAACCATCTCGCCTGGGTGGAGTATGGCCACAACACCGCCCGCTCTTCTGCAACGGGGATGTCCCCCTTCAAGGCGTCCCTGGGTTACGACCCCCCGCTGTTTCCAGCGCAGGAGAGTGAGGTAACTGTCCCCTCTGTTAGGGCGCACCTTAGGCAGTTCCGCTCCACCTGGGCTGCCGCGCATCATGCGCTTTTACGCACAGCGGAGCGCAACAGGACCGTGGTGGACCGGCACAGACGACCTGCCCCGGCGTACAGAGTTGGGCAACTAGTGTATGTGTCTACCCAGGACGTCACATTAAAAGGCGAGAGGAGGAAGCTGGCACAGCGATTCATGGGTCCCTTTCCCATCACCCGGATCATCAACCCGGTGGCTGTGCGCGTGGCTATTCCCCCCTCCCTCCGCATTCATCCCACTTTCCACGTGTCGAAGGTGAAGCTGGCAATCACTGACCCCCTTTGCCCTCCTCCTGCAGCGCAACCCGCGCCCCGGATGATTGGTGGCCATCCGGCCTGGTCCGTCTCCTCCGTCCTGGACTCCCGGCGCCGAGGTCGTGGGTTGCAATACTTGGTGGACTGGGAGGGCTATGGGCCCGAGCATCGACAATGGGTGCCCCCGTCGTTTGTGTTGGACCCATCGCTCATCGCGGACTTCCACCGAGCGCACCCGGATAAGCCATCGCCAGGAGGCGCTGCTAGAGGGGGGAGTACTGTCACGCCGCGCCATTCATCAGCGGCGCCACCTGCTCACGCACCTGACCATCATCAGCGGCGAGGGATAAAGGCCGTCTCGCCCGGAGGCTCGGCCTGAAGCCGTCAGACTTCGTCCCTCACCGTTGTGAGCATACTTCTCTTCAGCATCATCATTTTGGTAAGAAGATCGCTTACCTCTCTTCTTCAGTCTGCTCCCCTGTGCACAGGTGGCTTCCCCGGCGGCGGACATCTCCACTCCATCGCCCAATCCTCGCTGCTGTACGGAGCTCTCCAGGTGGCTGTCTTCCGGGCTTCGCCCCCTTGTTGTGCCAGCTATCCTGACAAACCAAGTAAGTCCTTCTCTCGCCATAAATCCCTCCTGTGTTGGTGTATGCCCGTCACCCTCTCCCTGTGCTCTCTCCATAGGGTTGCTCGGCTGTACGGTCACCTGCCTCTGTGCCTGAAGCAGACGCCATCACCAACACATTTACATCCCGCAGACACGCACTCATTCACTCCTGCTGTTAATAAACTCTTTGAACTACTCTAAGCCTGTGTGTGTGCGTCTCCTGAGCCGTGCAATATGTCAGTATCTAGTAAATCAAATATTTTCCATGTAACCTTGTGACTGCATTATTTTAATTGCTTTTAATCCTAGATCAAGTTTGTTTTGGCCTAAAATGCATCATAATTGTCAAATATATCTTATTATACCTAACTCAATACTGTTTACTTTTTGAACATATATTTTGTGGCTAATATAGTTATTAACCTGGCGATCAAGTTGTGTCAGCTGATCATTTTTTGCTATGACACCACCTCAGACTCAGTGCTGCTGGAGCAGGTACGTCCCATGATGTCTGAACAGTCTCTCCATGATTTTCACGCAGATCAGAGCAATTTGTTGCACAGGAAATAAACGTTTCTACAAGCATTCTTAAGCTCTACAACCACTGATCGTTGGTGAAGCTGGGGTGACATCAGTGACAGGCTGTGTTGACATCAGTGACAGGCTGTGTTGACATCAGTGACAGGCTGTACTGAACGCCCAGACCGACCGTTTGAAGCGGTAATTTTCCCACAACAGAGCCATCTGAAACACACACACACACAGCATACATATTTTAGTACCTAACAGCGATAACTTGCAGACATTACAGTGTAGCACGATGTGCTTAAAACAAACTAGCATTAGCAACCATTAGCTTACCGTCATATATGACCTAGTGTAGCGGGTTGAATTTAACCCCCCCACAACACAGAGACAGAACACAGAGACAGTCAGCTCGCACTCCTTGGTTTTTCCCGCTGCACTACTGAGATGTAATGTGCCATGCATGTATTGTGATGTAATGTGCCATTCATTTATAGTGTTCATGCGTCCTGTCCTTACTGTGACCTAGAGGCTGAGATCAATATGTAGATGTGCCTTGTAACCTCTTTGTCCTGCAAGCCAGAGCAGAGGCTGCATCTGCCTATTGTTATGTAGGTCTTACAAATGCAAATGTCTCATGCCTGTTCTGCAGTCCCTTTGATCGGACCAACTGCTGTGAATCTGCTTTGATGTATTGTTTGAGTTTGGTATAAATACTGCACAGGTTCTGTAACACATCCTCTCAGTCCCACTTCTGCAACTGCTGCTGCTGGACACAGACTTTGTGTCCCTCTTCTCTGAGAGCCGTTTGGGCTCGCTCCCGGCGCGCATGCACGGCGCCGGGAGCGGAGCCCGTGACGGCGGTATGATAATAAACTCTACTTAAAACCTACAGCATCGCTGCTATTATTTTTTATCATCCGCCGCACTAGTTTGTATCCTCACGTCTTCGGCTCACCCAGAAGCTGCAGTACTATTCCAGAGTGTTTCGTCTCACTGCCTGTACCCTTGTCTGGTGGTCCTTTTTGACATTTACGGTGACAAAAAGCCACAGACCGAGGAGTCGCCTTGTACAGCCGCCATGTTATGTTTGCTTGGGTCGCGCGCTTTACGTCACGAGAGTGTGACGCCGCCTTGCTGTTCAAGAAATCCCACCCACCGCAGGCGTATCAGCAGTAATGTGGAAACGCAATCGAGGCCGAAACGAGTCGTTGTGAGTCGTGTTGTGTTAGTCAATCGGGGCCAAGTGGGGCTAGTGGAAAAGAGCCTTTAATGGCCAAGAGCTCTCGGTCCCCTACGTTGTAATTCCTCTTGGCAGGTGTGAGCCGCTGAAAGAAATACGCGCATGGATGGCGCTTTTGAACTGAAGCTGAGCACTGTGATAGGACAGCGCCCACCCCTGAGTCAGAAGCATCCACCTCTAGAATAAACTGGAGCTGGGGGTCGACCTGGGCCAAGATAGGGGCGTTGGAGAACAGACCATTCAATTTGGAAAAGGCTTGTTCAGCTGCCTCAGACCAACTAAAGGGCACTTTAACCGAGGTCAGCTGGGTAAGAGGCTGTGCTACCCCACTATAGTTTCTGATGAAACGGCGATAAAAATTCGCGAATCCCAAGAAGCGCTGGAGCTCCTTGCGGGAGTGGGGTGTAGGCCAATTTAGCACAGCCTTCACTTTGGCCGGGTCAGCCCTCAGTTCCCCCTCAGTTACCATAAAGCCAAGGAACGAAGTGGAGCGGGTGGAAAACTCACACTTCTCGGCTTTAATGTAGAGCTGGTTCTCCAGGAGCCATTGGAAAATGGCCCTGATGTGGACTGCGCGTTCCTCTGGTGTGCGGGAAAAAATCAAAATGTCGTCCAGGTAGACAAAAACAAATTGATTAACCATATCGCGGAGGATGTCATTGATCATACGCTGGAAGACCGCAGGGGCACAGAGAATCTTTAATATAGCTCTCCATCGCTTCCTTCTCTGGCCCACAAATACTGTTGCAGGAGGGTCATGAAATGAACTTTAGCTGTATCGTCCGGATACTCGCCACCGACCTGGCCCAAATAAAGCCAAATGTGACACAGAAAGCCCTTATATTTCCCCACCTCCCCCCTGTATGGGGCAGGTGAGGGAACGGCGGTAGTTCGGCGCACGGTGGAAGAAACTGGGGCGACAGGTGGTGGGGTGGAAACCAGACGAGACAAATGGCATCATCAGATATTCAAATTGCCCCAAGTGTGTTTTAAAGGCCGTCTTCCACTCGTCCCCCTCACGAATGCAAACCAGATGGTAGGCGTTACGCAGATCCAATTTGGTAAATACTCTCGTGCGCTGAAGGAGCTCAAATGCGGAGTTTATCAGGGGCAGAGGATACTTATCCTTAATTGTTATGGCATTAAGTTCCTGATCATCAATGCACGGGTGCAAGGAACCATCCTTCTTCCCAACAAAAAAGCATCCTGCCCCAAGAAGAGCTGATGAAGGCCGAATGAGGCAGGCGTTCAGAGAATCTTTAATATAGCTCTCCATTGCTTCCCTCTCTGGCCCACAAATACTGTAGAGCCGGCTGGATGGCAGCTGCGCACCCGGGAGAAGGTCTATAGCACAGTCGTAAGAGCGATGGGGAGGTAAAGAAAGCGCTCTCGATTTGCTGAAGACCTCTCCAAGGTCATGATAGACCTCGGAGATAGACTGGCAGCTCTGCCGGAGGGGAAAAGATGGGCAGCGATGGTGAACACTCGGCTGAGCTAAGACAGGATGCCAAACAATACGGGCTATAGGAAGAGATGGAGTTATGTGCCAAATTAATAATAGGGTTATGTTTCTGGAGCCACGGGTACCCAAGAACCACCGGATGACATGATTTGGGGAGAATAAAGAACAAAATAGTGTCCCGGTGGTTACCAGAAAGAAGGACGGACATCAGCCCCGTGCTTTTGGTAATGGTGGCTACATTTCTGCCCAATAATGTAGTAACATTGAGGGGAATGGGCAGTTTGGTCATGGGGATGCCTACATCCCGCATGAGGCACGCAGAAATAAAGTTTTGCTCTGCCCCCGAATCAATCAAAGCCATGGTTCTCCTCTCAACCCCCGGCAACGGAATGAGGGCCCCCCCGTCAGACCCCCCCACGGCTGCTGATGGGCCGCGTCTTTTGGGCTTCAGATGGCACTTATGCAGTGTGTGCTTTAAGGAGCCACAATACATGCATGTGCCGGCTCTTCTCCGCCGCTGGTGATCTTCCGGAGTCAGACGGACTTGACCGAGCTCCATAGGCTTGGAGGAGGAGCTGGCTCCACATGTGTCAGTAGCCGAAGAGGGCACGTGCGCACTGGGCAGGTTGAAGGAGGCCTTGCGCTCCCTCGTACGCTCGCGGTATCGGTTATCTAAACTGACAGCCTGATCAATAAAACCATCCAGGGAGGAGAGAACTGCATGAACCGCTAGGTTGTTGCGGAGGTTTTCATTTAAATCCTGGAGGAAAATGCTGTGCAGCGAAACGTCATTACATCCAGAGTCCACCACAGTGACCTGGAACTCCACAGAGTAGTCGGTGGCAGACCGACTTCCCTGACGGAGTGACATCACTCGGCTCATGATGTTCCCTTTGCTCTCTGTCCGGTTGAACACGTGAGTGAATTCATTAACAAATCTAGCAAATGAATAATTAGGGCCCTCCAGACTGTCAAGAATGGATTGGGCCCAGCTGAGCTAAACAACAGTGGACTGAGTACACAGCCTTGAGGGGATCCGGTGCTCAGCGTGACAGAGTTGGAGATGTTGTTTCCAACCCGGACAGACTGCGGTCTCTCAGTCAGGAAATCCAGGATCCAGAGACATGTGGCGGTGTTCAGACCGAAAAGGAGTAATTTCTCCATCAGTCTCTGGGGAATAATGGTGTTGAATGCTGAACTGAAATCAATGTACAGGAGTCTGGCGTAGGTGTCTTTCTGGTCCAGGTGGGTGATGACAGAGTGTAGGGTGGTGACTATAGCATCCTCTGTGGAGCGGTTTGAACAATATGCAAACTGGAGCGGGTCGTGTGATGCAGGGAGGCAGGCTGTAATGTGTGGTTTGACAAGCTGTTCAAAACACTTCATCACAATTGGTGTCAGTGCAACAGGACGATAGTCATTCAAACAGGACACAACTGGTTTCTTTGCCACCGGTACAATGATAGAGGTCTTGAAGCATCTGGGAACGATGGCCTGACTCAGGGAGATGTTATAAATGTCAGTCAGGACATCTGCCAACTCGCTCGCGCAGTCTCAGAGCACACGTCCCGGGATGTTGTCCGGACCTGCAGCTTTACGTGGGTTGACTCTGGTTAGGGTCCTCCGTGTGTCCGCTGTGTTGATGGTAAAAGCTGGTCCGACCGATGGTGGGGGTGGGCCAGCCCTCGCTCTGATTGTCGAGTTTGATGCTTCAAAACGTGCAAAGAAGTCGTTAAGCCTGTCTGGAAGTGAAGCGTTGTCATCATCGACCCCCTGCCTAGACTTATAGCCCGTCAGTGTCCGAACTCCCTGCCACATCTGCTTGGTGTTCCTAGTGTCACAGAGGTGTCCCTGGATTTTCTCCGCATAGGCGCGCTTTGCCGCCTTAATTCCCTTTGAGAGCGCAGACCTGGCTGAGCGGAGAACGATCCTGTCCTTCGCTCTGAAGGCTGCATCCCTGGCTGTAAGCAGCAAGTGCACCTCTGCAGTCATCCAGGGCTTATGGTTACCCCACATAGTGATGGTCATCACTGTAGTGACATCCTCTGTGCACTTGGCGATGTAGCTGGTGACCGTTTCAGCATACTCCTCCACATCTGTCTTGTCTTCCTGGGAGGCTGCTATTTTTTTTTATTTTTTTTTTTGTAACTTAGATTTTTATTCATTTTTCATCATATATAATGCATTCAGATCACATTCTACATTTAAAAAACAAAGGGGTTAGGGTAGGGAAAAAAAAAATAAAAAAAAATAAAATAAAATAAAATAAAAGGGGGGGGGGCAAATGTTGGAGCATCAAGTTTTTAGTTTCCATCTCTTAATTCTTCTGGTTTTTTCAGTGTCTTTGGTTATTCTTTCAATTTCTGCCTCGTTGTTGCACTTTGTAGTGTGTCCATTTCCGTCATTTTTTCTCCCATATTCCTTCTTGCATTCTTCGTCGATATGTTAGTTTTTCCATCATATGTATGTCCTCAACAATGTCAGTCCATTGTTCTTGGTCAGGAAGAACTTCTGATCGCCATTTTTTTGTGATAGTTTTTTTACATGCAATCAACAAGATTTTAACTAGATATCTGTCCTCAGCCTGTATAACATTGTCTTTTTTAAGATCACATAAGTACATCAGGTTACAGTTCATTGGTATATTATATCCTAATATCCTCTGTATTGTCACATGCATAGATTTCCAAAATGATGATATTTTGTAGCATTTCCAAAACATATGTGAGTGGTCTGCATTTTGAGCCCCACATCCCCTCCAGCATAAAGATTGGGTATTTGTATATTTTCCTTGAATCTGTGGTGTAATGAAAAAGCGAATCAGGTTTTTCCATTCAAATTCCCTCCATGCCCTTGAATTTGTTGATGTGTGTTGTGTTTTCCATATTTCCTGCCAGCTTTCTTCTGTTATGTTTAAATTGAGCTCTTTCTCCCATTTCTCCTTTATATAGTTACTTGTATGATTGTTTGTCATAAGTTTCTGATATAGTTTTGAAATAATTCTTATTTTATTTCCTGCATATGAGCTTAAAATAAGTTGTATAATCTCGTTCACATCTGTTTGGAGGTTATGCCTAATCTTCTTCATATAGTAATCTCTCATCTGCAGATATCTGAAAAATTCCGATCTTTCTAATTTAAATTTTCTCCTGATATTTACAAAGCTCCCGAGATCTTTTTTTCCGATATTGCCCCATGCTGTGATTCCCTTGTTCACCAGATTTTTGTATCCCCTATCTTGTTTTGCCGGTTCAAACTGACTGTCAAATGCTACCCATTTCAATAGTTTTATGTCTTCCCTTATATTATATTTTTGTACTATTTTATACCACAGTTCTAAAGTAAATTTAGTGATTGGGTCTATTTGTTTGATTTGCTTATATGCATCTTTATCCCCTATTATGCTTTGTACTGGGAGTCCCTCAGTTTCCTTTTCCATTTCTTTCCATTTTGCCTCATATCCCTCGTCGCACCAACATATGATATATCTTATTTGTGCTGAGTAGTAATATTCCTTTAGACTCGGTAGGCCCATGCCTCCTTTCTCTTTTGGTAATTGGAGGGTTTTATATTTCACTCTTGGTTTTTTACCTCCCCAAACAAATCTCGATATCATCCTGTCCCACTTTGAGAATTGGGCATCTGGAATCTCTGTTGGTATAGCCTGGAAGAGGTAAAGTAATCTAGGTTGTATGTGTCACGCCGCGCCATTCATCAGCGGCGCCACCTGCTCACACACCTGATCCTCATCAGCGGCGAGGGATAAAAGCCGCCTCGCCCGAAGGCTCGGCCTGAAGCCGTCAGACTTCGTTCCCTCACCGTCATGAGCATTCCTTTCTTCAGCATCACTATTCTGGGTAAGAACCCTTACCTCCTTTTCCAGTCTGCTCCCCTGTGCACAGGTGGATTCCCCGGCGGCGGACGTCTCCGTTCCATCGCCCATCCTTCGCTGCTGCACGGAGCTCTCCAGGTGGCTGTCTCCCGGGCTACGTTCCCCTTGCTGTGCCAGCTATCCTGACAACTCAAGTAAGATCTTCTCTTGCCATAATTCATCCTGTGTTGGTGTATGCCCGTCACCCTCTCCCTGTGTTCTCTCCATAGGGTTGCTCGGCCGAACGGTCATCTGCCTCTGTGCCTGAAGCAGACGCCACCACCAACACATCTACATCCCGCAGACACACACTCATACACTCCTGCTGTAAATAAACTCTTTGAACTACTCTAAGCCTGTGTGTGTGCGTCTCCTGAGCCGTGCGTTATGTCAGTACGGCTTCAGCAGAGCGGCTCGGCGGACGGCGGGCTCGCACACCGGCTTACCACTCTCGAGGCTAGAGTGGATCAAATTGCTTATCAACAGCAGGTCATCCTGAATCAATTGGTAATTATCACTGGCCGATTGGACCGCCTGGACCCCCAGCAGCCGTTCCCCCCGGCTCCTCAGGGTGGCGCAGCTCCTGCTGTTCCGGTGGCCATCCAGCCAGCTCCAGTGGCACCGGCCCGACTCACACCAATTCCGACCCCCGCCCGCTTTAGCGGAAAGCTCGGCGGAGCGCGGGGGTTTGTGATGCAGTGCGAGTCCGTGTTTGACCGTGTGCCCGGAGACTTTCCCTCAGATCACAGCCGAATCGGCTACATAGGGAACCTCCTGGAGGGGCGTGCTTTAACTTGGGCCTACGCTATTATGGCGAGACCCAGTTATGCCACCCTCACCTATGCCGAGTTCGTGAGGCGCTTCCTGGAGGTGTTTGATCACTCCCGTTCCGAGGCGGTCCAGGTCGATCGGCTTCTCGCTCTCCAGCAGGGAAACCGGTCGGCCGCGGATTATGCCATCGAATACCGGGTAGCGGCGGAGGAACTGGGCTGGGAGGAGCGCTCCCTCTGCGGCCTGTTTCTCCGCAGCCTCAATAGTGATCTGAGGGATGAACTGGCTGGACGGGATATCCCCGGAACGTTAGCGGAGCTAACCTCATTGGCAATCAGTTTGGACAACAGGCTGCGCGAGCGCTCCTCAGGACGGAAGCCGTCTGCTTCTCGCCCTCGGGGAGTCCCGCTACGCCTGCCCCAAGCTCGCCCCCTGGCGACACCGCCACCATCGTGCCCCGAGTAGTCGGAGCCGATGGTGACGGGCTGGGCAAAGCTCTCCTCGGCAGAGAGACAGCGCCGCCGTGAGTTGGGTCTCTGCATGTATTGCGGAGACAGTCAACACACGGTAGAGCTTTGCCCACAAAAGCCAAACGGCGGGGTCCGCGAGTCACTGTAGGGGGCCTCGCGGACGTCAATGGGCAAAGTCCCCTCACTCAATTAAAGCTGCCCATCCGTTTTTGCCACAATCCCACTGGGCACCTCACCCACGCACTGGTGGATTCGGGCGCAGAGGGCAGCTTCATTTCACAAGGCCTGGCAACCCGATTGGGCATCCGCTGTCAGGCACTCAAACACCCCATCTCCCTGGTCCATCTCTCCCGTGCCTCCCTTGGGAGAGTTACCCATCAAACCATTCCTGTCCCAGTCATCATCTCAGGGAACCACCGGGAGGAAATGGTTTTCTACGTCCTGCCCAACTCTGTGTCGCCCGTCATCCTGGGGTATCCCTGGCTACGCCTCCACAATCCTGTCCTGGACTGGAGGTCAGCTGGGGTGTCGGCGTGGAGTACCTTCTGCATGGGCACCTGCCTTCAGTCCGCTGCCTGCTCCCCGTCCGCGGCTCCTCCTGTGGCGGATACAGCACCCCCGGACCTGTCACTGGTGCCCCCAGATTTTCACGACCTGGGTATGGTATTCAGTAAGTCGAAAGCTATGTCTCTTCCCCCGCATCGACCATATGACTGTGCCATCAATCTCCGCCAGGGGGCCCCCCTGCCATCTGGTCGGCTCTACAGCCTGTCGGCGCCGGAGAAGGAGACTATGAATACGTACCTGAAGGAATCACTGAGCGCTGGGATTATCCGCCCATCGTCATCACCCGTGGGGGCGGGGTTTTTCTTTGTAGGGAAGAAGGACGGTTCCCTCCGTCCCTGTATTGACTACCGAGCACTTAATGACATCACTGAGAGGGACCGTTACACCCTGCCCCTCATGGACACTGCCTTCCACTCCCTCCAGGGGGCGACCTGGTTTACCAAGCTGGATCTCCGCAGCGCTTACCACCTCGTCCGGATCCGGGAGGGAGATGAATGGAAAACAGCCTTCCGTACCCCGAACGGCCACTTTGAGTATCTCGTCATGCCGTTCGGGCTGACCAACGCTCCTGCCGTCTTTCAGCGCC
This sequence comes from Pholidichthys leucotaenia, assembly GCA_020510985.1. Taxonomy (NCBI): domain Eukaryota; kingdom Metazoa; phylum Chordata; class Actinopteri; order Cichliformes; family Pholidichthyidae; genus Pholidichthys; species Pholidichthys leucotaenia. The sequence continues at coordinate 314,045,183 of CM035838.1, read as the reverse complement.
TCATCAATGACGTCCTCCGGGATTTCATCGGCCTCTTCGTGTTCGTCTACCTGGACGACATTCTGATCTTCTCTAAGTCCGGAGACGAGCACCAGGTCCATGTGAGGCGGGTCCTCCAAAGACTGCTGGAGAATCGTCTGTACGTGAAGGCTGAGAAGTGCGAGTTTTACGCTAGGACCACATCCTTCCTGGGATTCATCATCGCCCAAGACCAGGTGCGCCTGGACCCAGAGAAGGTGAAGGCAGTGGTGGAGTGGCCTACTCCCGCATCCCGGAAGCAGGTGCAACAGTTTGTTGGCTTCGCCAATTTTTACCGCCGTTTTGTCCCGAATTTCAGCTGGATCGTCGGACCACTGACCCGCCTCACGTCCCCGAAGGTCCCGTTCCGGTGGACCGAAGAGGTCGATGCTGCCTTTAAGGCGCTGAAGGCGGAGTTCTCCTCCTCCCGGGTCCTTCGCCAGGTCGACCCCGCGCTGCAGTGCATTGTGGAGGTGGACGCATCGGACACGGGAGTGGGAGCAGTGTTATCCCAGCGATCACCGGACGATGGCGCCAAGCGACCGTGCGCCTTCTTCTCCCGGCGCCTGTCCCCGGCGGAGAGGAACTATGATGTGGGGGACAGAGAGCTCCTGGCCATTAAACTCGCCCTACAGGAGTGGCGCCACTGGCTAGAGGGGGCGGACCTGCCGTTTGTGGTCCTGACGGACCATAAGAATTTAGAGTACCTACGATCTGCCAAGCGCCTGAATGCCCGCCAGGCGCGCTGGTCTCTGTTCTTCGCCAGGTTCCGGTTCTCTATCACCTTCAGGCCAGGCTCCAAGAACGGCCTGCCTGACGCCCTCTCTAGACAGTTCACCCCCGTGGAGGCTGAGGAGACGCCCCACACTATCCTGCCCAGGTCGTGCGTCGTGGGAGCTATCTCTTGGGACATTGTGGACAAGATCCGGAAGGCACAGGAGGTGGAACCTGATCCTGGCGGCGGACCGGAAGGAAGACTGTTCGTTCCGTCTGCGGTCCGAGGAGAGGTCATCCACTGGCTCCACACCTCCCGGCTCACCTGTCATCCCGGCACCTCTCGGATGATCAGCCTCCTCCAACGGTCCTTTTGGTGGCCGGGCCTGCGGAGGGATGCAGCCCGCTACGCCCGGGCTTGTCCAATTTGTGCCACCAGCAAATCGGGAAACGCCCCTCCAGCGGGTCTGCTCCAGCCTCTGCCCGTCCCTGGCAGGCCATGGTCGCACATCGCACTGGATTTTGTCACCGGGCTCCCAGTTTCCAACTCATTCGACACCATCCTGACCGTCGTGGACCGTTTCTCCAAGGCGGCACACTTCGTCCCCCTGCGAGGTCTCCCTACCGCCCTGGAGACGGCGGGCTTCCTCGTCCAACACGTGGTCAGGCTGCATGGGATCCCGGTGGACGTGGTCTCGGACCGGGGCCCCCAATTTTCATCCGAGGTTTGGAAATCCTTTTGCAACGCCATCGGAGCCACGGTGAGCCTCTCCTCCGGCCATCACCCCCAGTCTAACGGGCAGTGTGAGAGGACCAATCAGGAGCTGGAGGCTGCGCTCCGCTGTGTTGCAAGATCCAAGCCGACATCATGGAGCAACCATCTCGCCTGGGTGGAGTACGCCCACAACACCGCCCGCTCTTCTGCAACGGGGATGTCCCCCTTCAAGGCGTCCCTGGGTTACGACCCCCCGCTGCTCCCAGCGCAGGAGAGCGAGGTAACTGTTCCGTCAGTTAGGGCGCACGTGAGGCAGTTCCGCTCCACCTGGGCCGCCGCGCGTCATGCGCTTTTACGCGCAGCGGAGCGCAACAAGACCGTGGCGGACCGACGTAGAAGACCTGCCCCGGCGTACAGAGTTGGGCAACTTGTCTACGTTTCCACCCAGGACGTCACCCTAAAAGGCGAGAGGAGAAAGCTGGCACAGCGCTTCATGGGTCCCTTCCCCATCACCCGGATCATCAACCCGGTGGCTGTGCGCGTGGCTATTCCCCCCTCCCTCCGCATCCATCCCACTTTCCACGTATCAAAGGTGAAGCTGGCAGTCACCGACCCCCTTTGCCCTCCTCCTGCAGCGCAACCCGCGCCCCGGATGATTGGTGGCCATCCGGCCTGGTCCGTCTCCTCCATCCTGGACTCCCGGCGCCGGGGTCGTGGGTTGCAATACTTGGTGGACTGGGAGGGCTATGGGCCCGAGCATCAACAATGGGTGCCCCCGTCGTTTGTGTTGGACCCATCGCTCATCGCGGACTTCCACCGAGCGCACCCGGATAAGCCATCGCCAGGAGGCGCTGCTAGAGGGGGGAGTACTGTCACGCCGCGCCATTCATCAGCGGCGCCACCTGCTCACACACCTGATCCTCATCAGCGGCGAGGGATAAAAGCCGCCTCGCCCGGAGGCTCGTCCTGAAGCCGTCAGACTTCGTTCCCTCACCGTCGTGAGCATTCCTTTCTTCAGCATCACTATTCTGGGTAAGAACCCTTACCTCCTTTTCCAGTCTGCTCCCCTGTGCACAGGTGGATTCCCCGGCGGCGGACGTCTCCGTTCCATCGCCCATCCTTCGCTGCTGCACGGAGCTCTCCAGGTGGCTGTCTCCCGGGCTACGTTCCCCTTGCTGTGCCAGCTATCCTGACAACTCAAGTAAGATCTTCTCTTGCCATAATTCATCCTGTGTTGGTGTATGCCCGTCACCCTCTCCCTGTGTTCTCTCCATAGGGTTGCTCGGCCGAACGGTCATCTGCCTCTGTGCCTGAAGCAGACGCCACCACCAACACATCTACATCCCGCAGACACACACTCATACACTCCTGCTGTAAATAAACTCTTTGAACTACTCTAAGCCTGTGTGTGCACGTCTCCTGAGCCGTGCGTTATGTCAGTATGCTGATTTTGACTGTCTCAATTTTTGAATTCAGATCCATATTTAAGATTGACCATCTATCAATATCTTTTTTTATTTCTTGTTCCAACCTATCATAGTTTGCTTTATATATTTTGCTTAGGTCTTTAGGTATGTTCACTCCAAGGTATTTTATTTCTTTTTGGTTCCAGTTTAGTTTGATCTTATCAGTTATCTGGTTTAGAGGGTTATAGTGGAATGTCAGTATTTGTGTTTTTGTTATGTTTATCTTGTATCCTGATAATTTTCCAAAATTTTCTATCAAGTTCATCATTTCCATTATTGATTTATCTGGTTGTTCAAGGTAAACTATAATATCGTCTGCAAATAGCCCAATCTTGTGTTCCGCCTCCTTTATTGTTACACCTTTTAATTTCTTATTTTGTCGTATCGCTTGAGCCAATGGTTCTATGAACAGAGCAAACAAGGTGGGCGATAAGCAGCATCCCTGCCTAGTTGATCTTTGTATATTTACTTTGTCTGTTAAGCTACTGTTTATCTTGATTCTTGCCACAGGTTCTTGATATAGCGTCCTTATGCATTGTACTGATTTTTCGTTAAATCCAAAGCGCTCCAGTACACTATATAGGAATTTCCAGTTAACCCTGTCAAATGCTTTTTCTGCGTCTAAACTCATTATTACTGCGCTTTTCTTTTCTTTATGTATTTGGTTAATTATATGTATTGTTCTCCTGATATTGTCATGTGTTTGGCGTCCCTCTATGAATCCAGTTTGATCATCTTCTATCAATTCCGTCAAGAATGTCTTTATTCGTTTACATATAATTGTTGTGTATATTTTATAATCTACATTTAATAAAGAGATTGGTCTATAGTTTCCGCATTGTTCTTTATCTTTCCCTGGTTTTAAAATAACTGAAATGATTGCTTCGTTCCATGATGGAGGTATTTTGTTGTTGTTCAGCGTCCAATTAAATGACTTTAGGAGTTGTGGCGTGAGTTCTTCTATAAACAGTTTATAAAACTCAGACGGGTATCCATCACTACCTGGTGATTTACCGTTTTTAAGTGACTTCATCACATCTCTGATCTCTTGTGTTGTTATTTCTGCTGTTAGTTTTTCATTTTGTTGATTTCCTATTGATGGCAAGTCCAATGTGTCTAGAAATTTTTTGATATCTTTAGTATTTGTTTCTTCAGGTTGCGAGTATAGTTCTTGGTAGAAATTATGGAAAATTTCTTCGATGTTTTCTGGGTTAACTGTGGTTTTATTTGTGGTGGGGTCTTTAATCTTGTATACATTATTCATTGTTTGTTGTTTTCTTAACCGTTTTGCCAGCAGTTTTGTGGCTTTTGGCCCCGTTTCATAATATTTTTGCTTTAGATATCTATTTTTCCTTTCAATTTCATCCATTTGTGTTTCTTTTATCTTTGTTTTTTCTTCTTTAATTTCTTGATATATTTTTGGGTCATTTGTGCTTTGATGTTTACGTTCTAGTTCCCTCAGTCTCTCACATCTTTGTTCATACGCTTCCAGTTTAGTCTTATTTGCTTTTCCTGTTTCAACAATTAATTTACCCCTTAACACGGCTTTTAGTGTGTCCCATAGTATTGTTGGGTCCACTTCTTCATTGTCATTCTCTTGGATATATTCGTTTATGTTTATTTTTATTCTTTCTTTCATTTTCTCATCATTTAACAGTCCTACGTTAAGTTTCCATGTTGTTTGTCGTTTTCTATTGTTCAAATATATTTCCATGTATATAGGATTATGATCTGATATTTCTGCCCCTCCAATCCAACAATTTCTCACCCTGTGTCTGTCACCTTCATTCATAAGGAAGTAATCTATTCTAGAGTGTACTTTATGGACTGCTGAATAATGTGTATAGTCTTTTTCGAGTGGGTGCAGGTCCCTCCATATGTCTACCATACCCATTTCTGCCAGTGAGGTTCTTATGAACTTTGTTTCATGTTTTTTTTGTCTTCTTAACACTTGTTGTGTCAACTTCATGATCCATGACAGCATTTAAGTCTCCTCCACAAATTAGGACTCCTTCACTGTGTGTTGCTATGAGATCAAACAGATGTTGAAAAAAACCCTTGTTACTTTCTGGTGGGGCATAGATGTTCACTAATGTAATCTGCATACCATCTATTCTTCCCTTTATTATTACATACCTGCCTTCTTTATCCTGGATTTCCTGTTCACTTTCAAATTGTATTTTGTTTGAGATTAGTATTATAACCCCCCTTTTAGTTCCTCCCTTAAATGAACTGTAGTAGGAGTTCTTATAGCCAAATCTCTTTAGTTTCACATGTTCTGTCTTGCTCAAATGTGTCTCTTGCATAAATATAATTTCAGCTTTTTCCTTCTTGAATTTTCTTATTATTCTTTCCCTTTTAACAGGTGAGTTCAGACCATTCACATTTAATGTCATTAGCTTAAGATTTTTACCCATATTCATGTTTTTCCATTTTTTTAACTTGTGCTCCTAGCCCCTTTAACAACAAAAATAACACATATTTATATAAAAACACATTAAAAAATCTCGACCTCCGTACTTTGGGCCTTTCTTCTGCCCACTGGTCCCTGTTGGTGGGTGGGGGGTTTGTCTTCACAGAGTGAAGGGCCCTCCCTAGACTTCTAATTACTATCAAAGTAATAGTCATAAGTCTAGAAATGTCCAATAAATATCACTTAAACCTCTCCTAGCCGTCTGTTTCTCTTTTACCTTGTCTTCTTGGCCTTCATTTCTTCTGTGCCTTTCTTAATCTTTGTTATGATCTAGGCTTTCAGTTGAAAGCCTTGTAGTTTGTCCTGGGCCCGCTGCTCTACGTCTCTCCCCCTTCTTCCGCCGTTCACTCGTCTCCACTCCGTCTGTCGTGGTGCGTTCAGGGCCGCCGCTGCTCCAGCCGTCTCCTTCGGCACGCTCACCTCAAGGCCCCGCTCCATCATATCCCGCGCTGCCTCTTCGGCCGTGTTGTAGGTTCTTGTGCCGTCCTCCCAATGAATCCTCATTTTCGTTAGCGGCGTTTGGAATCTAATTTTTTTCTCTTTCAGCGTTTTTTTAATATTGGCATATTTCTTCCGCTGCTGCACGATTTCTGTCGGGTAGTCATGGTCAAAAAATACCTGTTTGTCGCCGATTCGTATCTTTTTTTTCCATGCTTGCGTCAGGATTCTTTCCTTTATGTCATATTTCACAAAGTTTACCACAACTGACCTGGGTGGAGAGTTTGTTTTCGGGTTCTGTGCCGGTGCTCTGTGCGCCCGTTGAATCTGCAGATCCGTTTCTCTGGGTATTTCCAGTTCTTTTTTTAAGAACTGATCCATGAATTTTGTCATCGAGTTGCCTTCAATGCCCTCCGGAATTCTAAAGATGCGCATATTGCTTCGTCGGGATCTGCTCTCCAAGTCGTTTATTTTCTCCTGCATCCTCTGCGTTTGCGTCGTCAGGGTCTGTAGTTGTTCGTTTGCCTCGCTTTTCCAATCTTCTAGTTCCGAAATTCGGGTCTGCGCTTCTGTCATACACGCCCGCTGGGAGCGCAGCTCCTCCATGTTTTCCGTTAATTTACGCTCCATTTCTCTTCGGAGGTCCATGATTTCCTCCTTAATTTCTTTTTTCAGTTCCTCCTTAAGAGCCGCTAAATCCTGTTGTAGCTGTCGCTTGAATTCTCTTAACTCTTCACCCAAACTGGCGATGCCAGCGTTCATGTTGTCGAGTCTGGTGTCTTCCATTTTCTCTGCTGTAGACACCTCGTTTTTTTGGGCTTTGCGTACAGCGGTTTTTCCTGCGTTGTTGGAGAGGAATTCTTCAATTTTACCCTGTTTTTGTCCTTGTGCCCGGTTCCTTCGTGTTTTCATCCCTTAGTTTATTGATTCGTTTATGTCGAGTTGGCCATTTACCGATGATTTTTAATCCGGCTAGGGAGAGCTCTTTGTTTAAGTGTTATGTCTCTCCGCCATCTTCCCGGAAGTCGGGAGGCTGCTATTTTGAAGACCTCCCAGTCTGCTCAGATGCCGCTCCCGTTGAGCTTGCATTTTGGCTGGCTTGTTCTGTTATGATTGGTAATAATTGACAGCTCACGTGCAGGGAGTGACACCAAAGAAAACACATGATGACACAGAGAAGCAAATTGATTTGGATTTTTATTAATTCAAAAGGAAAAGCTTTGTTAATGAAAGATGTCACTTGCCAGGGGAAGACCCAGCCTGGAAGGAGAGACAAGAGCAGGTTAGATAAGGAGGGAGACTGAAAAGGGAAAATAGGACTGCACTCACGTGGGAGAAACAGGGAACCCAGCAGCGAAACCCAGCACCAACAGCGAACCAGGAGTGGAAGCTGGAAGGCAGGAGTAGAGCTGGGTAAGTTGTCTGACCAGGTGGACATGGCTGCTGAAGTGGTGATGATGAGGAGGCAGGTGAGCGCACAACAACCCCGGAGACACACCACAAAGATGGAAGCAACCTGTAGATGAGAAGACGGGACAAATTAATAATTTTCCTCAGAGAGGGAGAATATAACTTACTTGCTGAAGTAGGTAGTATACCCAACGAGCCATCGCCAGTGCCAGCGCCTGGCAAGAGAAAAACATTGTAGCAGATGTGGAAGCTTGAATCACTATGCCAGGGTGTGCCGCTTATCTGAACCGGAGAGCCCATGGAAGAAATCAACCTGCCCGCCCACGACAACCATCCATACGGTGAACCCCAGCACTAACGGGTATATGTATTGTACAGTGGAGACAATAGCCAGCAAAACATCAAGCACGTCTGTGGATAGTAGCGAAGTTGGGAGCAGCGTACTTCCGGCTCATCGAGGCATGTCAATCAGCTATGGCATGTCCAGGAGGACACTCCGGGTGGCGAGGCTGGACAGGAGTCGGTAATGGCGGTGTGGGATCTGGGCTCCGTTGTCCAGAAGATCAGCCATCGCTCTGGGGACCTGCTGCCTCCAGGGGCGCGCCTGCTGAGGGGCTGCCCTGGGCACCCCCATGCCATTTCCACCTTTCCCACCCAAGTGACTGTGCTGTGATAGCCTTGTTTAAAGTTCTTGTGTTGTTGTGTTTATTGTGTTTAGTTTAGGAGCACGGCAGATAATTTTTAATTTGCAACAAAGTCTTTTAGTTAATCCGGTGGCAGAATACTCCACCGTGCCATGTGGGCCGTGTGGTAGTCCACCCACCAGCTCTATTTTAGGTTGTTTTGTGTGAATGTGGTAGGCTGTTTAGTACTGTAGTTTACATTTTTACCTCCGCCAGGCCGAAAAGGCCAGGAGGAGGTTATGTTTTTGCCGCCGTTTGTCTGTGTGTTTGTCTGTGTGTTTGTCTGTTGGTTAGCAAGATAACTCAAAAAGTCTTGGAAAGATTTCCATGAAACTTTCAGGCGTTGTTGGAAATGGTACAAGGAAGAACTGACTAAATTTTGGGGATGATCCGGATCTCCGTCTGGATACAGGAATTTTTAAAAGCATTTTTTAACACTGTGACATACAGCCATTTTCAACAGGTGCGCAGGCGCAATGGAGGGCGCTGACATAATGCACGGCTCAGGAGACACACACGCAGGCTCAGGATAGGTTTAACAGTTTATTAGACAACAAGTGTGTGTGTGGATGCGTATCTGTGATATGTGGATGTACTGGTGGCGGACGTCAGCGTCAGGCACGGAGGCAGGAAACCGTACAGCCAGACAACCCTGGGGAGAGAACACAGGGAGAAGGTGATGGGCACCAAACCAGTACAGCAGGTAATGAGAGGTTTGTTGGCTTACTTGGCAGGGCAGGTGGCAGGCGTGCACAAGGGCGAGTCCAGAAGACAGTAACCTGACGATGCACCTGACAGCAGCAGTGAGATGGTGATGCAGGGGCGGGGTCCGCCGCCGGGAAAGATCCACCTGTGCACAGGGGAGAGACTGGAACACAAGTGGAGGTATGCTTACGTGAGCAATCTTGCTGTTTGACGAGGGGGTTCCTCTGAAGCAAGTAGCCGAAGGGAACAGACGGCTTCAGGCCGAAGCTCAGGGCAGAGCGGCTTATATGCCCCACCGCTGACGAGGTGCAGGTGTGCGCTCAGCTGGCGCCGCTAATGAGCGGCGAGTTGTAACAGTACTTCCCCCTCTAGCAGCGCCTCCTGGCGATGGTTTATTGGGGTGCTTCCGGTGAAACTCGGTGATGAGAGAGCGATCCAACACGAACGAGGAACGAACCCATTGCCTCCATTCTGGACCATAGCCCTCCCAGTCCACCAAATACTGTAGCCCGCGATCCCGACGTCGGGAGTCCAAGATGGTCGAGACAGTCCAGGCCGGATGGCCATCAATCATCCGAGGCGCGGGCGGCGCAGCAGGAGGAGGGCAGATGGGATCAGACACCACCGGTTTCACCTTGGAGACGTGGAAGGTGGGATGGATGCGGAGAGAGGGGGGAGTAGCAACACGCACTGCCACCGGGTTGATTATCTTGGTGACGGGGTATGGACCCATGAAACGTTTAGCCAACTTCCTCCTCTCACCCTTCAGGTTAACATCCTGCGTAGATATCCAGACCGGTTGGCCCACCTGGTAGGCAGGAGCAGGTCTTCTACGCCGATCCGCCGTGGCCTTATTGCGCTCCGCTGTGCGTAAAAGTGCATTGCGTGCGGCTGTCCAGATGGAGCGACACTGCCTGAGGTGAGCCTGAACCGTGGGAACTGCCGACTCGTTCTCCAGCGAGGGAAACAGAGGGGGGTCGTAACCCAGGGACACCTTGAAAGGGGACATCCCTGTGGCTGAGGAGCGAGCGGTGTTGTCAGCGTATTCTACCCAGGCAAGGTGTTTGCTCCATGACGCAGGCTTCGAGGCGGTGACGCAGCGGAGAGCAGCCTCCAGCTCCTGGTTGGTCCGTTCACACTGCCCGTTAGATTGGGGGTGATGGCCGGAGGAGAGGCTTACCTGGGCTCCTAGTGTCCTGCAGAAACTCCGCCAGACGTCCGAGGTGAATTGGGGACCCCGGTCGGAGACCACGTCAGCTGGTATCCCATGCAGCCTGACCACGTGTTGGACGAGAAGATCTGCCGTCTCCAAGGCAGAGGGTAGCCCCCGTAATGGCACGAAATGGGCAGCCTTGGAGAAACGGTCGACGATGGTCAGGACAGTGTCGAAGTTGTTAGAGACGGGGAGACCGGTGATGAAGTCCAATGCGATGTGCGACCAGGGCCTACCAGGGACGGGCAGGGGCTGGAGCAAACCTGCAGGGGGAGAGTTGCCGGTCTTACTGGTGGCACAGACGGGGCAGGCCCGGGCGTAGCGGGCAGCGTCCTTGCGCAATCCCGGCCACCAAAAGGAGCGTTGGAGCAGGTCAATCATTCGGGAAGTCCCAGGATGGCAGGCTAGCTTGGATGTGTGAAGCCAATGGATGACCTCCCTCCGAACGGAGGACGGGACGAAGAGCCTCCCCTCCGGTCCGCCGCCCGGATCCGGCTCTGATTCCTGCGCCTTCCGGACCTTATCCTCAATCTCCCAGGTAACGGCTCCCACGATGCACGACCTGGGCAGGATGGTATGAACAGCGCCCTCCGAGTCTTCAGGGGCGAATTGCCTGGAGAGGGCGTCAGGGAGTCCGTTTTTGGAGCCCGGCCTGAATGTGATGGTGAAACGGAATCTTGCAAAAAACAGGGACCAACGGGCCTGGCGGGCATTCAGACGCTTGGCAGTTCTTAAATATTCCAGATTCTTGTGATCCGTTAACACCACGAAGGGCAGGACGGCCCCCTCCAGCCAGTGACGCCACTCTTGGAGCGTGAGCTTGATGGCAAGAAGCTCCCTGTCCCCCACGTCGTAGTTGCGTTCCGCCGGGGACAAGCGCCGGGAGAAGAAGGCGCAAGGCCGCTTGACCCCATCAGCAGGTGACCGCTGAGACAGCACCGCCCCCACCGCCATATCCAAGGCGTCGACCTCCACGATGCACTGCAAAGAGGGATCGACCTGGCTGAGGACCCGGGAGGATGAAAACTCCGCCTTCAGCGCCTGGAAGGCCGCCGCGGCCTCTTCAGTCCACTGGAACCGGGTTTTAGGGGAGGTGAGACGGGTCAGAGGGCCGACGATGGCTCCAAAGTTGGGCACAAAGCGGCGGTAGAAGTTGGCAAAGCCGACGAATTGTTGCACCTGCTTTCTAGATGTGGGAGTCAGCCAATCTACCACCGCTTTAATTTTGGCTGGGTCTGGGAGCACCTGGTCATGGGAGATGACAAACCCGAGAAATGACGTCTTCTTGGCATAGAACTCGCACTTCTCCGCCTTCACGTACAACCGATTCTCCAGTAACCTCTGCAGGACCCGTCTCACATGCACCTGGTGCTCATCCCTGGACTTGGAGAAGATGAGAATGTCATCCAGGTAGACGAACACAAACAGGCCGATGAAATCCCGGAGGACGTCATTTATCAGGCGCTGAAAGACGGCTGGAGCATTGGTTAACCCGAACGGCATGACCAGGTATTCAAAGTGGCCGTTCGGGGTACGGAAGGCTGTTTTCCATTCGTCTCCCTCCCGGATCCAGACGAGGTGGTACGCGCTGCGGAGATCCAGCTTGGTAAACCAGGTCGCCCCCTGGAGGGAGTGGAAGGCAGTGTCCATCAGGGGCAGGGTGTAACGGTCCTTCTCCGTGATGTCGTTAAGGGCTCGGAAGTCGATGCACGGACGAAGCGAGCTATCCTTCTTGCCCACGAAGAAGAACCCTGCACCTAATAAGATAAGATAAGATAAGATAAGATAAGCCTTTATTAGTCCCACAACGGGGAAATTCCAGGATTGCAACAGCACAGGGATAGCAACACTCAGAGCAACAATCAGAAGGCAAGAAAAAAAACAAGCAAGCAAGAGCAGCTAATAAACATATGTACGTATTACTATAAAATATATATATATACACACACACACAGACACACAGTGCAGAGCATTGTAGCTGGATGGAATAAATATATGAATATATGAACACACAGTGCAGAGCATTGTAGCTAGATGGCATAAATATGTAAATATATAAACACCCACAGTACGGAGCATTGCAGCTAGGTGGAATAAATATGCAAGTATATAAACACACACAGTGCAGAGCAATGTAGCTAGATGGAATAATATGTAGATATATAAATATATAAACACACCCAGTGCTGAGCATTGTAGCTAGATGGAATAAATATGCAAATATATAAACACACACAGTGGAGAGCATTGTTGCTAGATGGAATGAAACAGCATAACCGTCTACTTAGTTATCCTACATGGTATGATTATGTGCCCATACATATTCTCACCCTCCATAGCGACCGGTATGTTCCTAGTTGTATGCCGGAGGGGACCATTGTGTAAGTCTATTGCATCTTTTGCATTCAAAAAACTATTAGTTTGTTATGTCTTTTTGCTATCTCTGCGAGCAGCCCTGCTTAGGTTGTACAGTCTGACAGCCGTTGGTAGGAAGGACCTACGAAACCTCTCGGTTGTGCACCTGGGATGATGTAGTCTGCTGCTAAATGAGCTCCTCAGTGCATTCAGTATGTCCTGCATAGGGTGGAACTCGGACTCCAGCAGAGATGACAGTTTAGCCACCGTCCTTCTCTCTCCTATCTCCTCCATCGGATCAAGGCGCTGCCCCAGGACAGAGCTAGCTTTCTTAATCAGTTTGTTCAGTCTCTTCCTATCGGCTGCAGTAATGCCACTGCCCCAGCAGACCACTCCAAAAGTGATGGCTGATGCCACCACCGTGTCATAGAATGACTTCAGCAGCGCCCCTTGTACACCAAAAGACCTGAGTCTCCTCAGCAGGAACAGCCTGCGCTGTCCCTTCTTGTAGAGTGCATCAGTATTGTGTGACCAGTCTAGTTTATTGTTCAGATGAATACCCAGGTACTTATAGGATGTCACCATCTCGATGTCTGTTCCCTGTATATTTACTGGTACTGTGAGGGGCTGCCCATGCCTGCGGCAGTCCACCACCAGCTCCTTAGTTTTCCTCGCGTTGATCTGGAGGCAGTTCCGATGGCACCAGTCCACGAAGTCCTGGATAAGCCCTCTGTACTCAGCTTCATCTCCATTGGAGATGAGGCCAACGATCGCAGAGTCATCAGAGAACTTCTGTAGATGGCAGTGTGTTGTGTTGTGTGAGAAGTCCGCAGTATAAAGAGTGAACAGGAAGGGAGCCAGCACCGTTCCCTGGGGGGCCCCCGTGCTACTGATGATCGTGTCGGACACACAGTCCCGGGTTCTCACAAACTGAGGCCGGTTCGTGAGGTAGTCCAGGATCCATGATGACAGGTGCTGGTCCACCCCTGCGCGCAGCAGCTTGTCCTTCAGGATCATCGGTTGGATGGTGTTGAAAGCACTGGAGAAGTCAAAGAACATGATCCTCACCATATTCCCGGGCTTCTCCAGGTGGGACAGAGAACGGTGAAGGAGGAAGATCACCGCATCCTCCACCCCAATGCCATGCTGGTAGGCGAACTGGAGTGGATCCATCGCTGGTTCCACCAGGGGGCGGAGGTGAGCAAGGAGCAGTCTCTCCAGGGTCTTCATCAAGTGGGACGTCAAGGCCACCGGTCTGTAGCTGTTCAGGTCTTTGGGGTGGGAAGTTTTTGGTACAGGTACCACACAAGATGTTTTCCACAGTTGTGGTACCCTCCCCAGTTTCAGGCTCATGTTGAAGATATACGTCACAATCCCACACAGCTGGTCTGCACAGGACTTGAGGAGCTTTGCGCTGATGCCGTCCGGTCCCGGCGCCTTCCTCGCCTTGATCTTCCTCAGCTCCGTCCTCACCTGGGTCCTGGTCAGGGTCAGGATGGGGGGCTGTGTGTTGGGAGTGGGGGGGTGTTGGTGGAGTGGGGAGTGGGCAGCAGGACTTGATTTCTTTAGAGGCAGCAGTGGTTGTTGTGCAGTCAGGGGGGAGGGCGGTTGGTCAAATCTATTGAAAAACAGATTCAGGTTGTTCGCCCACTCCCTGCCCCCTGTGGCCTGGGGGGAGGTATTCTGGAGCCCCGAGATGGTTTTGAGGTTTCTCCAGACCCCGCTGATGTCGCTCTGTTGCAGCTTGTCCTCCATCTTCTTCCTGAAGCTGTCCTTGCCTTCTCTGATCTTTCTCCTCAGCTCCCTCTGTACGGACTTCAGCATCTCCCTGTTCCCTGACCTGAAGATCCTCTTCTTCTCTCTCAGAAGTGTTTTTATCTCAGGGTTGATCCAGGGTTTGTTGTTTGAGTGACGCCGTATGGTCTTGGTGGGAACGGATTTGTCCACACAGAAGCTGAGGTAGCCCGTGAAGGTGTGAATGAGGCCATCGATGTCCTCACCATGTGGATCGCAGAGCTGCTTCCAGGCGGTGGCTTCAAAACAGCCCTTTAGGGTGTCCATTGTCTCCTCAGACCATAACTCCACAGTGTGCATGGCCGGAGGTTGTCTGTGCACTAGGGGTTTGTACACCGGCCGGAGATGAACCAAGTTGTGATCCGATCTCCCGAGTGGGGGGAGTTGTGATGAGGTGTACGCCTCCTTAGTGTTTGCGTAGAATAAATCCAGTGTTTTATTGTCTCTAGTGTGGCATGTGACATACTGGGTGAACGTGGGTAGAATGGGAGACAGTGAAACATGGTTGAAATCACCTGAGATGAGGAGAAGAGCATCTGGGTGTTCTGTCTGCAGCCTGCTGGTTACTGAATGGATGACGTCACGTGCTGTCCCAGCGTTCGCCGTCGGATTTGCATAAACAACAATGCAGATCACGTGTGAGTGTTCTCTCGGGAGATATGTAGGCCTCATGCTAACAGCTAGCAACTCAATGTCTTTGCTGCAGTGTCGTTGTTTAACAGTGATATGTCCCGGTCTGCACCAATTGTTGTTAACATACATTATCACTCCACCGCCCCTAGCCTTGCCACTGTCTGGTGTTCGGTCAGCTCGTATCATGTGAAAACCCTCCAGCTCAATGTTAGCATCTGCTGCTAGTTCAGTTAGCCACGTCTCAGTAAACAAAAGGAGAGAGCACTCCCGGTATGTGCTATCATAACGGGAGATAGCCGCTAGCTCATCTAACTTTCCCAGTATCGACCGTACATTTCCCATGACAACAGATGGAAGGGAGGGTCTGTACCTTATATTTTTTGTCCTCCGCCTTACTCCAGCCCGGCAGCCACGGCGTTTTCGCCTCAGTTCTCTCGGTATGTCGAGTTTTTCCAATGGGACCGGGTGGCGGTTGAATGCTAGCAGCTGTTCTCTGCTGTATCGTATCCTGCTATAGACAGTGGCTCCGTCCACCGGCTCAGGAGACATTTAGGACGATCTGTGTGTCCGTGATATAAGTGGGGTGAAAAAAAAAGACGGATCAAAAGAGAGAGGAAGGGAAAAAGACTCGGAATCGAGCCGCTGTTGCAAAAGGCAGCCGACTCGTGTGGCGCCGAGAGAAAAAAAAAAACAAAAAACAAAAAAAAAAAAAAACCCGCCCATCATAATGGCGATGATGATGGGCGGATAATACCTGCGCTGAGAGATTCCTTAAGGTAAGAGTTCATGGCCTCCTTCTCCGGCGCTGACAGACTGTAGAGACGTCCCGAGGGGAGAGGCGCCCCCTGGCGGAGGTTTATGGCGCAGTCGTAAGGCCTGTGTGGAGGAAGGGACATAGCCTTGGACTTACTAAAGACTGCGCCCAGGTCGTGAAACTCCACGGGCACCAAGGAGAGGTCCGGGGGCACGGCATCCTTGACCATGGGAGGAGAGGATGGCGAGCAGGCAGCGGATTGGAGGCAGGTGCTCATACAAAAGGTACTCCAGGCTGTTACCTTCCCAGTCTTCCAATCCAGGACGGGGTTATGGAGACCAAGCCACGGGTAACCCAGGATCACTGGAGACACTGAGGAAGGCAAGATGTAAAAGGAGATCTCCTCCCGGTGATTCCCAGAGACGATGACAGAGATGGGGTGAGTCCGGTGGGTCACCTTCCCCAGGGATGCACGGGAGAGATTGATAAGGGTAAGAGGAGTTTTGAGGGGCTGGCAACGGATGCCCAATCGGGTTGCCAGGCTTTGTGAAATGAAGCTGCCTTCCGCGCCTGAGTCCACCAGTGCATGAGTGAGATGCCCTGTGATGTTGTGGCAGAAACGGATGGGCAGCGACAAATGAGTGAGGGGAGTTGACCGGTTAGCGTCTGCAAGGCCCCCTACAGTGATTCGCGGACCTCCCCGTTTGGGCTTCTCCGGGCAACGCTCCACAGTGTGCTGGTTGTCTCCGCAATACATGCAGAGACCCAACTCACGGCGGCGTTGTTTCTGCGCCAGGGGGAGCTTTGCCTGGCCCGTCACCATAGGTTCCGACTCCTCGGAAACCTCCGATGGCGGTAACGCCAGGGGGCGAGCTTGGGACGGGCGTGACGAGGCACCCCGCGAGCGAGAAGGCAACTTCTGCTCCGAGGCGCGCTCGCGCAGCCGGTTATCCAAGCTGATGGTGAGAGAGATTAGCTCCGCAAATGTTTCAGGGAGATCCCGACCAGCCAGTTCATCCCTCAGACCAGAGTTTAAACTGCGGAAGAAGATGCCACAGAGGGCACGTTCCTCCCAGCCAACCTCCTCCGCTGTAACCCGGAAGTCAATGGCGTAATCGGCGGCCGATCGGCCTCCCTGCTGAAGGCTGAGGAGGCGATCGACCTGGACACTCTCAAAACGAGAGTGATCAAAGACTTCCAGGAATAGGTTAATGAACTGGCCATAGGTGAGGGTGGCGTAGCTGGGCTTCGCCATTACGGCATAAGCCCAGGTGAGCGCACGACCCTCCAGGAGATTTCCTATATAGCCAATTCGGTTGTGGTCTGAGGGAAAATCTCCGGGGACACGCAGGAACACTGACTCACACTGCATAATGAACCCCCGCGCTCCACCAAGCTTATCGCTAAAGCGGGCGGGGGTCGGGATAGGAGTGAGTCGGGCTGGGACACCCGGAGCAGGCTGGACGGCCGCTGAAGCAGCTGGAGCTGCGCCTCCCTGACGAGCCAGGGGGAACGGCTGACGGGGGTCCAGGCGGTCTAACCGGTCAGTAATCTTAATTAATTGATTTAACATCACCTGTTGTTGATAAACTATCAAATCTACTTGAGCCTCTAAGGTGGTAAGACGGCGCGTGAGCCCGCTGTCCACCGAGCCGCTCGGCTGAAGCCGTACTGACATAATGCACGGCTCAGGAGACACACACGCAGGCTCAGAATAGGTTTAACAGTTTATTAGACAACAAATGTGTGTGTGGATGCCTGTCTGTGATATGTGGATGTACTGGTGGCGGACGTCAGCGTCAGGCACGGAGGCAGGAAACCGTACAGCCAGACAACCCTGGGGAGAGAACACAAGGAGAAGGTGACGGGCACCAAACCAGTACAGCAGGTAATGAGAGGTTTGTTGGCTTACTTGGCAGGGCAGGTGGCAGGCGTGCACAAGGGCGAGTCCAGAAGACAGTAACCTGACGATGCACCTGACAGCAGCAGCGAGATGGTGATGCAGGGGCGGGGTCCGCCGCCGGGAAAGATCCACCTGTGCACAGGGGAGAGACTGGAACACAAGTGGAGGTATGCTTACGTGAGCAATCTTGCTGTTTGATGAGGGGGTTCCTCTGAAGCAAGTAGCTGAAGGGAACAGACGGCTTCAGGCCGAAGCTCAGGGCAGAGCGGCTTATATGCCCCGCCGCTGACGAGGTGCAGGTGTGCGCTCAGCTGGCGCCGCTAATGAGCGGCGAGTTGTAACAGGCGCCGGTCGCCGTGTCTGCAACACAAACTCTGCGTTCTTCAACGTTTTAGCCACAAAAGCACGCGGAAAACACTGGTGGCCTGGGCCCGCCAGCGTGCCTGTGTTTGTGCGCAGCTGCAAAACCTGACACGGCCAGCTGTCCGCCACCGGATTATTTGGCAGAAATTCCCTGGCCAGCCATAGGCGCTGCGCAAAAACGAGCTCTCTGCCGGGGAAGCTTCTAAATTCTCGTTTGCCGCGGACCGCAACCCCAAAATAATATAATATAAAACCTACGGCAACCTGTCTACCCAATCAGCATCCGTCAGTGGAGGAGATGGACACAACAGCAACACTTAAGTTTATTACCTCCGCCAAGGAGGCAATGCTTTTACTACTGAACCACTAATCCTATCACTATCAGATTGATTGTCATTGATTAATTGTCTATGTTTATTGCACTGTCCCTGTCAAAGAAACAAATAATCATTGTGAATCCAATTGCTAGTCATATGTTTTCATGCTCAAGGAATCTGAAAACGTACACACAAACACTGTATGCGGGGAACTGTGGTGCTTGGCGGAGGTCTGCGCTCTCCGAGTGCTTTTCTAGTCTTTGAGTGTGATTCAAGTTCTAAATTGGGATGGGTTCAAATTGTATGCGTGGTTTTGGACTTTGTAAAGGGGGAGGATGTGATGGTGCACTTACTGTGAAGTGCAGTGTGGTGACACAGACTTCCTGTTGCGTCACCGCACTGCCCTATATAGCAGGGTGGCCCGCCATAGGCACTTCCTCTTGCGCTGGATGATCCCACTGGGTGCTTGCCATGTACTGCATTGTGTTACCATCAATAAAGCTGTTTTCGACGTTACCACTTTCTTCGCCTCATTCATCATCAAGTTTGTGGACATAACAGATATGTCAGAAAATTTTCAGCATGCTGAAAATTAATTTTTCAGAGGAGCTCGGCAAACAACGCCGTATATCAGCATACTTCAGCGTGCTCTTAACTTAGACAAAACTGAGCCATAACTGGTTCACGTACCCCAGCGTATTCTCCAAATTTTTCATATGTTTTGCAAACACTGCCTAAATCATCTAGGTGTGACAGGGCCTTAACCAAGGCAGCAGTGAGGTACCAAAGCATAGCCACCAGCTGGACAAGCAACAGTACTGTTAAACCTTTGGGGAAACAAGAGTGGATCTGCAGCTCAATGAACAAATGCACATGGAAATAGGGCTCTACAATGAAAAGGTAAAGATTTTTTAAAACTGTAATTTTATAGCTAAAGTTATCTTTAACATACTTTGTGTTGACGGCCCTATAGGCTATTTTTATGGTGTTTGGTATGAATGGCATTTAAATCAGGTGTATCACCACTGAAGGCCTAGCTGTAAAATACACTTTCCGCCACTGAATGTTTGTGACATACTTTGTTTCAACTCCGCCCTCCCTCTTAGTCAGTTAGCCATTATAGCTGACTATCTTCTAATTAAAAACTATTGTTAAGTCAAACTGGGTTTCTGAAGACTGACATCTTGGAAAAGGGAACAACTTGTTGGATAAAGTGAACATGAATGAAAGCAGCAAGATGGATGAGAGACAATCTACAGCAGCTCAATGGGTGTGGCTAGAGCAGTTTACAGCTTGGGTGGAGCTAATCTACCTGAAGTTTGAAAAGGGGTGGAGCAGCAGCAAGCTAGTGGTGGAGAAACTGAGGCCTTATGAAACAATGGCTGTGTCTCAATTCAGATTCTGCATCCTCCAAGTGTGCATTTCTAGTCCAGATGCGTCACTGTGCTGCACCCAAGGCTGTCCCATTGCGTGGACTCCACATGCGGCTGACAAATGCAGCCTTCAAAACCCCGAAAATGAAGGATCCATGAAGGGCATCCTTGTGGCCCTAACATATCCCACCATTCAGCGTGTGGCTTAGCCTGGCTTCTTTTTCTCAGCTCAGGCAGAAGCAGAATGAAGTCAGAAACAGTTCAAACTAAGTTTTTTTTTGCTTGAATTATGCAGCGGTTTGAATGTAAAAACAACAGTAATCCAGGAAACAGCAACATGTGATTATTTAAACTCATGTTACTTGACATTTTTTCTGATGTGCTGTATGCTTCATTTAAAGGCCAAATGTCACGTAATTTTTTTTTCTAAATGACAACGAATTTAGATAAAATACACATAGCTTAAACCAAATATTCATACCGGAGACCATATCACCCACCTGTATTTACATAATTGCACAAAATACACCAGGTGAAGGCCCCACCTTGCTTGCTGGCTTGTGACAGCCAGTCCAGACCACGCCCATGTTTTTGACATCACCGGCTGTACCCTGGCTACCCTGCCTATCCACATTCACACTTATCAACACTGGACAATCATGACGGAAAGTGACAGCGATTGTGAACAAATTAGTTTAGTTTTGTCTTTTTTTTTTTGTCTTTTTTTTGTCAGTGGTTCAGACAGTGACAGAGGCATAGAACCTTACAGGTTCGAGCTGTCCGAGACGGAATCAGATGCTTTGTCTGATGACAACAGTTTCACCGATGACCAGAGAGCAGAACCAGTGGAAAATGTCATTGAACTGGACATTAATCGCCTCCAGAATTGCGAAGCCGAAGGGGGTCTGTCGAGGGCGCCCCATAAATATTGATTTTTCGGAAGCCATTATTATTACAGTGGAGGAGAGCCGCTGCTGTCAAGAAATTGACCAGATCAATATGAAAATGGAGGCGCATACCTGTCAAGGGAGACGTTTTCGCCGTATTTTGGTGGGCGGAGTGGTAGTGGACACTTTTCTGGGAAATGTTTTAAATGTAGTTCGTGTTGTTATTGTCAAATATTTTAAGGAAAATACGGGGAAAATGCAATTTTAACAAAAACGGTCGTATTGTAGAGGAGCTGAAATAACGAGGCGATTTTTGTGTTAAAAACAGGGTTTTTAATGAATAGCTCTTCTATCGAGTCTCATCAGGTGTAGAGCTTGGCAGAAGGCAAGAGAGTGATCTCTGCTCCGCTCGCTGGTTAAATACAAGCACACATAGAGCCACACATTGAAAAAGCTGACATCCCCACGTTATCTTAACCCCCCCATTGTTCTGCTATCTCCTCTCCTTGTCTTGGGAGGTGATGGGAACTCCTCCTCTTGCCTTAGGGGGTAAAGGTGTCAAGTCCATCTCCGCCGCCACATCTTGGGAGGTCCATTGACTTTAACCCGGCGGGGGAGATCCTTTGTCCTTTCCAGGTGTGAAGTTCCTTACATATGCTGTCACAAAACATTTCCACTTGTTCCAACATATGTAGATATGGGATATAAGAGTCATATATACCACAGGCCCCCCAAACACTAGGAAAGGACACAGAAAGAATCACAGTCTAAGATAATAACTATGAAATACTACTTGTTACAACTGTTGCCACAGGAGAAGTTTTCTAGCAGCCATGCTCCTAAGAAAGTTCAGTGGTAAACATAACAGCATAGTGAAATCATAAGTAGCCTTAAACTGTTGTAGCACAATTAGTGAATAATTGCGGGGTGGTTGGTATCAGTCCCTGTGCTGTCTGGGCTTTATTCTTCTCCCAAAACTGCTGTAGTTTGGCTTAGGTGTCCCGCTGGGACCTTCTCGTGGTGAATCTGCATTGTGGGAAGGAAAGAGATTATTTGTTCCCTGCCTGGGGGCTGAGACTTTTCCTCTGGGGGGTCTACCACGCCGAGGTGCTCGTGCCAACTGTGCAGGTTCGTCTCTCAGCAAGAAAGCAGGTTTGAGTCTGTCAACACTGACCACTTCCTTTCTGTCCCCATAATCAAGCACAAAGTGTTTGTCACCATTTTCCAGCACTCTGAACGGGCCATCGTAAACTGGGCGTAACGTTGGTTTAATGGCTTCATGCTTAACAAAAACAAACTCAGCGTTTTTTAAAGTTTGAGGAACAAAAACTCGTGGAAAAGAGTGATGAGCTGGACCGTGGAGGGAGTCCGGTCCACTGCTGCCTAAAAACCTTGGGACTGGAAGGTGTCCTGGTTCTGGGTTCTCTGGTAAAAATTCTCCTGGGAGTCTGATAGGCTGGGCAAAAACTAATTCTGCAGGAGAAGCGTCTAAATCCTCTTTAGGTGCTGCACGCAACCCCATTAAAACCCAGGGAAGTTTATTTACCCAATTTGTGTCCGTTAGTGAGGCCCTGAGGACAACCTTTAAGGACCTGTGAAAACGCTCGCATAACCCATTAGCCTGAGGGTGATAAGTGGTGGTGCGATGAATTGTTGCCCCTAAACTGTTAGACATGGCTGACCAGAGCTCTGAGATAAATTGAGGCCCTCTGTCTGACGTGATGTCCGATGGAACGCCGAAACGTGCCACCCAGTTTGCTAGAAAAACGCGAGCGACTTCCTCCGCTGTGGTTGACACTAGAGGGACTGCCTCTGGCCAGCGCGTAGTGCGGTCTATCATTGTTAACAGGTGTGTGAAACCTTGGGAGGAAGGTAGCGGCCCCACGAGGTCGACATGAATATGGTCGAATCTTCTAGCAGGAATTGGAAAAGGCTCCAGAGGGGCTTTTGTGTGTCTGTGTATTTTGGCGCGTTGACAAGGAATGCAAGTTTTTGCCCATTCTTTTATGTTTTTGCGCAGGCCTGGCCACACAAACTTTTCAGCAACCATTTTGACCGAGGCACGCACACCTGGGTGCGCGAGGGAGTGAATTGCGTCGAAAATACGGCGGCGCCAAGCAGCTGGTACTAACGGGCGAGGTCGGCCGGTTGAAACGTCGCATATTAGGGGGGGGCACGCCGTCGCGCAACCCTTTTTTCTCCAGCCTTAACCCTGTTGGTCCGGACAGGAGCGCGCGCACGTCTGCATCACTGCTTTGTTCTTCCGCCATGGCTGCATAATCTATTCCATCCTGGATAGGTGCTGCGTATGTGTGTGCGTTAGTGAAGAGTTCCGCTGCTGAGGCGGCGTAATCTGTCTCCTCGTGCTCTGGCGGTGTCACAGCGCGAGAGAGACAGTCAGCTACAACGTTAAGTTTGCCTGCTACGTGTCGAATGTCTGTGGTGAACTCTGAAATCGCAGCTAGCTGTCTTTGTTGTCTGCCCGACCATGGTTCTGAAATTTTAGCCATAGCAAAAGTGAGCGGCTTATGGTCCACAAAGACCGTGAAACTCCGCCCTTCTAACCAAAACTGGAAGTGGCGGATGGACAAATGAAGCGCTAGCAGCTCTCTGTCAAAAGTGCTGTATTTGCGTTCCGTTGGGTTTAGCGATTTGCTAAAGAATGCCAAAGGTTGCCAGACTCCGCTGACAAGTTGTTCTACAACTGCCCCTATAGCCAGGTCAGAAGCATCTGTGGTCAGAGCAATGCGGGCTGAGGGATCTGGGTGGATTTTGACCGAGGCGCGCACACCTGGGTGCGCCACAGTATTGCCATTTCTGTACGCCCAAAAGGAAAAATATACTGGAAAAAAAATTGAGTGTTTTGCGGAGCACTCCTGTGTGTGATCAGCCACAGCTGGTGCTGGCAGATCGCTCAGCGTCAGCTATTCGCACTACCATGAGAAGTGTGGAGTCACTCATTAGTTTAATTGTCTGGGCGGGCTGATCGCTCAGCTTGAGCTGTTCTCACTACAATGAGAAGTCATTAGGACAATGGTTTAACATGTTGAGCTGTGCAGCGGTTGCGGAACAGACAGAGATCCCAGAGAGGTGTCCCTTGTTGCTCCGCCGTTCCTTATAGCCGCTTTTTACAGTGTTGAAGTACGGCGAAAACGTCTCACTTGACAGGTATGAAAACATTTCCCAGAGAAGTGTCCCTTATTACCCAGCTGTCCCTGATAGTCCCGTTTTAAGGTATGGGTGAAATATCCAATTTTTTCTTTCTTGTTGCTCACTTCAACCTTCCAGTCTCCATATAAACAATCAATTGAAATACCCCAAGCATCAAACTAGGGTACAATCGATTTCGTCACTTCCGCCTTCTTCCCCAGGCGATTCCAGGGGCCGTGTCAGGCCAAGCGCGGCAGTTTTAAATTAACGAATATTCCGTTGTTACTGAAGCATATGCACCAAGACCCGAACGGATCGGTTCCCTTTTATATCTAGTTTCAAGATATTTAAAGTACCCTGTTACGTGACATTTGGCCTTTAATGTATTAAATAAACATGTTGAACTGCTATTTTTTCTGAAGTCAAACCTTTTTTCCCATTAATGTCAGTTTATTAACTAATGTAGTAATATTAAAATACAGTATGACATGGTTGAAATCACTTGCTTGAAGATAACTTTTAAAGTCCCATAGAGACATCGGGAAGTTGATGTTATTTTCTTATGTGTTGCTGTTTAAAAAACTCACCTAAGGTTATTTTTTAGAGAAAACGGAGCAGTTTATGAATCTGAGGAGGGACATGACATCTATAATAATTTGATTATGCTAATCTTAAAAATGTCCATCACATCTGAATTGATAATCAGATTTTTCTGATATTTTTCCTTTTTTTCTGGTTTATTTCTGAGGTCCACGGTGCAGAACCTGCAGGAACCGAGGGTCAGCTGTCGAGGGAACGGGCTGGACTCAAGATTTATAAAACAGATATTTGACTGAAATAACCACAATAAAAGAGATTTGATCAATTGTTTTATTGATTGTGATTTTTTTTAGCAGTTTACTTTGCAAACTGAAACAAGCTAAATAAAAAATATTGCATGCTTACTGTTAATAGTTAGAAAAACTGCATTTCAATGAAGTAGTTTTTTCAAAACGATGATTTTTTGCAAGCTACTTCTAAAAAAGAAATTTTCATATATTTATTACACACAGAGTGAAACATTTTAAACCTGATCTAATACTGATGATAATGATTATAGTTTTTAAAATTAGATGACAAATCATGATTTTCTAATTTACTGAGATGCACTGGTACAACTGAGATGAAGCAGAAGATGGAATCTGTTCTACTGCTGCTGAAAATCACAGGGGGCCATCGTCCTACAGTACAGGACTTAATCTGCTTTAGAACATTAAAAACTAAATGTCAGAGCTGATAAAAGGCAGAACATCTAATTATTTAGCTATATAATGGTCATAAGTGATAACGGTAAACCGTTATTTTTGTACTGGTCATGTACAGTAATTAAGAATATATTTTAGAGTTCAATCTAGCTGGTATACATATTTAAAGTAGTAAAAATTAATTTATCTGTTTTGTGGTTTTAATTTACCTTAATTTTACCTGCTGACTTTAACATGAGTTAAAGTCTTATTTTATCTGCCATGGTCCTCTGTCTGTCTGGTGAAGATTCTCAAGTAAAAAGTAAAGAAAATACAAAAAAAAAAAAAAGATAAAAAAATAAAGTTCTATCTGTCAAAAATGTCAGCAAAAAAACCCCAAAACTCAACTGACGCTGTCATGGTTGCTAGGCAACAGGGTGGTGCGAGGTCATGCAAACATAGGTCCTCCAGTGACTAGACCGTCTCATTGAACTGTCATAAATCAGCCTGTAGATGCAGCCTACCCGACCTTTGAGTGTTCTGGCCTCCAGGGCTGTGGTCTACGAGGCTGCAACACCTGAAATGAGACACAGCCAAAGAACAACTCTGAGACAATTGCTTCACGATCAACACAGTGTTATGAAACATTTAATAAAGAGTGCCATCTGCTGACTGAGTGTCAGAACTGCATCTGAGTGGAAGACCTGAAAAAATCTCAATACTTTTTTTTGAGCATTTGGCTATCCAAGGTCTATTCAAAATTGGATGGTAGGAACAAACAATACGAAGCAAACCAAAAAAAACCCTAATTCCAATAGAACCCTCTCAAATTTCCCGTGAGCCCTCAAATCACACGATGTGACTGACATAACGAGGCCTTGCTTGCTACGGTCACGTGACTGTGGGCATGCTGAAACAGCGCTCGATGCACTGCTCATGACACTTCTGCTTTATATTGCTCAAATCAGTGTCAAGTGGGTGGTGTCAAGCATAACATCACTGTTATGTATGCAAACCTGGTGATGAATGAGGCGAAGATGAGGGCAACGTCCTGGCTCATTGTCTGAATCCCAGACCTGCTCCTTGCTTCACGTAAGCTGAATTATTGACTCACCTTTGTCAGTCGTCTCCCCCTGTGCACAGGTGGATTTCCCCGGCGGCGGATTCCTCTCTTCCCGGCGGCGGTCCAGCCTCCATCACCGCTACAGGGCTTCATGCTCCTTTCCCCTCACTGAGTCAGGCGCTGTCTCCCTGGCTGCAGCCCTCAAGGCCAACCTGAGCTCTACCACGACCACCTGCAAAGTACGCTGCCGTTACGATTACGCTCTTTGTCCGAGGACTGAGCTAACATCTCTGTTTTGTCGTTATAGGGTTGCCAGGCTGAACAGCGTCCTGCTCTTTCCCCAGCACAAGTCCTGCACCGCACACAACATACACTGTACATACACGCACTCATACACAGACACTGTTAGCAATAAAAGGATAATTGTACTTCACTCGAGTCTGTGTTTTGTCCCCTGGGTCTATAATTATGTCAGGGTGGTTCGTGTTCTGACTGGCTGCTCCCACCCCAAGGACTTGTCGTCCTCCCAGCCTGGCACGCTCACCGGTGGCTGTGGTGACGCAGCGCCTGGTGGGTTCCCACCCTTGAGGTCCAAGTCCAACTGTACCGAGCAGTGCCCAGGGGTCGGACCAGGGAGATGGTGGAACCAGTGTTGATCAGGGCCTGGATTGGCGTGCTGTCCAGGCTGCACTGCAGGTACAGCCCTGGTAATTGTGCAAGTTGGCCCAGCTGTCAATCGGGGAAAATGTCTGTGGGAGGCGGCAGGTCCCCGTCTGTGCAACTTTGCTCTCGGGTTAAAGCCAGTGAGGAGGCTAGTTGTCGCGGGGTGGGTGCAGGGCAGTAACGCACGATGTGTCCTGGTTCCCTGCAGTGAAAGCATCCCTCCTTGCGTTGCTGTTGTCGTACCCTCACTGGCTGTGCAGCTGTGGTCTGGTGCAATTCCTCCTCATCCTCACGCTCAGCTGTGGCCTGAAAAGCTCTCTGCCTTGATGCTGATACATCAGTTGCATAATCCATTACTCTGGTCAACACCAAATTTATTGTCTAAGTTTTTTTTTTAGCTGATTTAGGACAATTTTGATGTGCTGAATTCAAAAATCACATTGGTTTTGCTCAATCAGGTCAACTTTTTGAACTATGGCCACGTTTTTTACGTTTTTGTTTACATGTACGGGTATTTTCGCTTTGTATGATGCAAAATTCTTTTTTATTTCTTGAAATTCTCTGAATTTTAAACAATGATGACGTAACATTCAATTTACATGTACTTACCTTTATCACCATCTACTATTCAATTTACAGTACAACTGTACAACTGCTGTACAGCTGCTTACAACTTAACATAAAAACCTGACCTGATCGAGAGAAACAGATGTCATTTTCGGATTCAGCGGTACAAAATTGTCTTAAATCAGTTGAAAAAACACAGACAACTTACAAAACAAATATTTTTGTTATGTTGTGTTATCGGCCCCACCTGCTCCGCTTCTGCAATGACTCTCTCCCAACTGCTCGCGGCATGAATCCAGATGTGTTCCTGGAGCCGGGCTGTCTGGAGCCCTTGGCTGAAGTTCTGTAGAGTGAGCTTCTCCACCGCCTCGAAATCCAGGTAGCCACACTGTGTCAGCAGCTGTACGTCCGCTGCATAGGCTCCCAGGCTCCCAGGCTCTCCCGGTTGTCCTAGCTGCCGGCAGGACAACCGGGACAATCAACGGCTTAATTATAATTAAGCCGTTGATTTTTCTTTTTTTTTTTTAATTTAAGTTTTTGTAAAGGGTATACACGTCATTACAGCATTGCATTGTTTACATTTTCATCACATTTTCCCTTATTTTTTGCTATTTGACAACATTGGAAGAATAATTATTACAACACCCCCTTTTTTTTTAAAGTGAAAGAAAAAGTGAAATTAAAGAGAATAAAAAAACAAACAAACAAAACAAAAGAGCAAAAAACAAACAAACAAACAAACAGAAAAATAAAAATAAATAATTAAAAATAAAAGAGCATCTGAGTAGCGTTGGAACAAAGAGCGGAACCATTATTGAAATGGTATTTGTCAAAGATTAGATCTAATGGAAGACACATATGCGATCCAGGGTTGCCAAAAGTTCAAGAACCCATCCATGTCCTGTCTCAGTGCGAATGTCAACTTTTCCATCGAGTAAATGTCTTGGATCACGTTAATCCAATCTTCAGGTGTAGGACAGTCCTTCAACATCCATTTTTTAGTTAGGGCTTTTTTACTTGCCAATATTAAAACAGTGAATAAGTATTTATCTCCTCGTCTTTCCGGTGAGTCCGGTAGTAAACCCAAATACAAAGTTACAAAAGAAAAGGGGACTGTTATTTTGAATATTTTCCCCAATATTGTCTGTACATTGGTCCAATATTGGTGGATAACTGGGCATGACCAAAACACATGAAAATGATTTGCAGTCTCTTCACCACACAAGCGCCAACATTTCAACCCCTTATGGGTAAATTTGTTTTGTGCAGGTGTTCTGAAAAATCTTACCAAATTTTTCCATTCAAATTCTCTCCACTGCAGGGATGAGGTACTTTTCCATTGCTGTTTATTTAGCTTTTCCCATATTTCCAGTTGTAAACTGAAATTCCCCTCTTTTTCCCATCTCTCTTTTATATATGATGTGTTGTCTCCTTTTAAGTCTTGAAGACCTTGGTATATTTTAGAGATGTATCTGATCCCTGGGATCCCTTTATATGCCATTAAGAAGACATTCAGAACACCTGACTGGGCCCTTTCCAAATCCTCCTTTTTAAGTATATTGTTTATGTGGTGTCTAAGCTGAAAGAACCTGTAAAGATCTTGATTTATTAGACCTTGTTTTTTCAAATCTTCAAAACTTCTTAAAATTTGCTCCTTAAAAAAATTGTAATATTTTATCAGCCCGTTCTCTTTCCACTTTTTAAATCTAGTGTCTGTTTTATTAGGAGTAAAGTCTTGATCACAGGCAAGCCATTGCAGAAGTCGATAGGGCTCTTTAGTTTGATTCTCTCTGACTATCTTAAACCAAATTTTTAGCGGGGTCTCTATCCACGGGTTAGTGTTATTCAAAAGTTTAGGTAAGGTATTGTTCCCTATTATCGCCTGTAGGGGGATGTCACTTGTTATTTGGCATTCGATCTCCTTCCATTGTGCAGTGTAGACTGGGTTACATATCTCTACTAAAGTTTTAATTTGTGCGGCTTTAAAATAGTCCCTGATATTTGGCAGCGCAAGCCCACCTTTGTCTTTGTTTAGCTGTAAGGTTCTATATCTGATTCTAGGTCTCTTGCCCTGCCATATGAATCTTGAGATCCTTCTGTCCAGCTCCTGCCATGTTTTTTTGGGAGGTTCTACCGGTATTGTTTGGAAAAGGTATAGAAGACGTGGAAGTATATTCATTTTGACTGCTTCAATTCTTTGTGCAGTACCCAAGAATGGTATCATATTCCATCTTGCTAGATCAGATTTTATTTTTGCCACCAGTGGATCAAAGTTTAGTGTTATAATTTTGTTGAGTTGTTTCGGGATATTGACCCACCAGATATTTCATAGATTCCATCTCCCAGTTAGTTTTGAGTTTGCTTAGTGAATAATGATTTGGGTCATAGTTGAATGTTAAAACTTGGGTTTTATGCATGTTTAATTTGTACCCCGATAAATCTCCATACTCTGAAAAAACTGAGATTAGTTCTGGTAAAGAGGTGTCCGGCTGCCCCAGGTATATTAAAATGTCATCAGCAAAGAGTGCTATTTTATGTTCCTTCTGACCAAGTGTAATACCCTGAATTTTTTGATTCTGTCTTATCCATTGGCTCAGAGGTTCTATGAAGATTGCAAAGAGCAGTGGAGACAAGGGGCAGCCCTGACGACATCCTCTTTCCAGCTCAAAAGATGATGATAAATTACCGTTAATCCTTATTTTAGCTGTTGGTTTTTTATATAATGCCTGGATAGTTCTAATGAAGTTGTTATGAAAATTGAAACTGGATAAGATTCTATATAGGAAAGACCAATCAACCGAATCGAATGCTTTTTCAGCATCTGATCCCAATATGACTGCATTTAAGTTATTTTTTTTATATGATGAATTATGTGTAAAGTGCGTCTAATGTTGTCTTGTGTCTGTCTTTGTCTTATAAAACCTATTTGGTCTAAGTGAATTAAGTCTGTCAGTATATTTTCTAACCTTTTGGCAAGGATAATGGTAAAAAGCT
Organism: Pholidichthys leucotaenia; assembly: GCA_020510985.1. Lineage (NCBI taxonomy): Eukaryota > Metazoa > Chordata > Actinopteri > Cichliformes > Pholidichthyidae > Pholidichthys > Pholidichthys leucotaenia. The sequence continues at coordinate 314,015,309 of CM035838.1, read as the reverse complement.
TATAGTCTTGATTTAATACACTGATTGGTCTGTAGTTGGACCATTCTAGTTTATCCTTTTCAGGTTTAGGTATAATTGTAATGACCCCTTTTCTCCAGGAGGGGGGATTTCCCCTGTGTGGAGGACATAGTTAAATGTTTTCAGGAGGAGAGGAGATAGTTGCTGTTTAAAGGTTTTGTACCACTCTGCTGTATAGCCATCTGCTCCTGGGGATTTGTTAGCTTTAAGTTTCATAATTGCTTTTTCCAATTCTTTAGGTTGTATTTCTGACAGTAGTGTTTTATTTTGAGATTCCGTAAATTGGGGAAGGTTTAATGTGTTTAGGAATGCTTTGGATGTGTTTTTATGTTTTTTGAGGGAGTATAAGTTCTTGTAGTAGTTCTCGAAGCTTTTAAGAATATCCTGAATTCTGAATTTTATTTCCTTTGATACTGGGTCTCTGATTTTGTAGATTGCTCTTTCTGTTTGTTGTTTCCTCAATTTATAGGCTAGTAATTTTGCCGATTTACTGCCTGCTTCATAGTATTTTTGTTTCAGAAATGTAAGTTTCTTCTGGATTTCTATTGAGTAGATCTCATTTATTTGATTTTTAATTTCCTTAATCTTGAGCGAGTCATTAGAATGAGTGTTGCCTTTGTGTTCTTTTTCTAGGTTCTTAAGTTCTGACTCTAATGTGGTTAGTTTTTCTTGTCTCAGTTTCTTTTGGGTTGCCAGTTTTGCAATAATCTTTCCCCTTATTACAGCTTTGCATGCATCCCACAGTATTAAAGGGGATACTTCTCCATTATCGTTTTCTTCCAAATATCTGAGAATATCTGATTCCAATTCATCTTTCAGTGGTCCTTTCAGGACATTTGAATTCAACCTCCAAGAAAATGTGTTATTTGTGTATTTTTGGATACTTAAGTCCATATAGATCGGACTGTGGTCTGAGAGATCCATCAGTCCTATTTTACATGTTTTTACTCTTCCAATGTCTCTATTAAACATAAAAAATAGTCAATCCTTGAGTAAGATGAATGTGGCATTGAGTAAAATGTATAATCTTTTACACTGGGGTTGAATTCCCTCCACACATCACAGATTCCCATTTCTTTTAGTAGCATCCGAGTTTTCCTACTTTGAGTGTTATTTTGATGTGGAGAATTACCTGATGCATCCCAGTATGGATTCAGTCTTAGATTGAAGTCTCCACCACATATCACTAAACCTTGGGCTTTAGTTATCATTAGGTCAAATACATTTTTATAAAATTTCCAGTTAGCCCCTGGAGGTGCATATACATTCAGCAGGGTGATATCTTCTCCCTCTAGCTGCCCAATTACCAAACTGTATCTCCCTTCTTTATCTTTGTGTTCTGATTCTTTTTCAAATGTAATTTTGTTTGATATCAATGTCGCTACTCCCCTCCTCCTCCCTGACTTATATGAAGATGAAGAGATCATTTTAAACCCTTGTCTATTGAGTTTAGTGTGCTCCACGTCTGTTAGGTGGGTTTCTTGTAAAAATATTATTCCTGCTTTGTCTTTTTTCATTTTGCCTAGAATCTTGGATCTTTTAGCTGGATTCAGGATCCCTTTTACATTATTTGAGATTATTTTGGTTACACCCCGTTTCTCCATTGTGTTGTCTTATTTAGTATAACAGTGTGGTGGCCCTCTTTTATGCTACTCAGAAACTGAAAGAACATTAAGAACATAGAAAACATTAAGAACATAGTGTATAAAACTTTTAAAAACTGTCAAAAGAACTTCCTGAGCTGAGGTCTTTTTAAAGACCCTGGAAGAGCCTTGATGGAGTGTAGGCTCTGAGGGAAATTCCTCAAACTCTGTTACGTGTTGAGGGCCCTCTCTTACCCCTGTAAGTTGACCCATGTTTTTAACGTGAATTTCAGATCCCAATCCGAACTTGTAATGATTTTTTTTTTTTTTATGCCTATACCCTGTGAAATTGTGTGCACCCTCCCACCCCCATCCCAGCAAACATTCACGCTAATACAGTATTTGTTAGTGTGGGGAGAACATGTGGATCATTGTCACATTTCTATTTTAACAAGTTTTTTTTTTTAATTAAAAAGACTTATTTGTTTCTAATATTATGACTGTTCCATGAAATGTTTTACCACATGCTGATTCTGCATCTCCTTTAATGTTTGTTACCTTGTAGAAGGGGGGTTGGATGTGCAGATTGACTAAAAAAAAAGGTCGCTATTCCCTCCTGTAAACGGCCAGCTTATCCTTGTAGCTCTGGCGCTGGGTTTCCCGCTGCTGGCCCGTGGATTTTGAAGGTCTCTGTGTGGACAACGTTTGAGCCTTGATCCTATCGCTCGGGTCTGCTGCGGGTTTAAACACCGTTACCGGGAGCCCTCTTCTCGCCATGTCAGCTGTTGCTTCTTCCGCCGAATTATAGAGACATGACTCTTCACCGTAGAAGACCCTTAACTTCGCAGGAAATGGCGTCTAAAAGCGCAGTTTTTTCTCTCGTAGCACCTTTTTAGCGTCGTTGTATTCCCGGCGCTTTTTAAGGACCTCCGGGGCGTAATCGTGTTCCACGAAGACTTTTCTCTCTTGGTGCATAAATCTTTTTTTCTGCCAAGCCAGTCTTACAACCTCTTGTTTTATTTTGAAATTGGAGAATCTCACCACCACCGAACGTGGGGGCGCTTCCGCCGCTGGCCTAGCGGCTAACGTACGATGAGCCCTTTCTATCTTCAAGTCGGTGGTTTGGGGGATGTCCAACTTCTCTCTCAGTAAAGATTCCACGCAATCCGCCATTGTGTTGAAACCATCTTCGGCTCTTTCTTTCAGACCATGAATTCTTATGTTGTCTCTTCTCAGTCTTCCTTCTTGGTCGGTTCGCTTAGCTTCTAGTCTTGACTGTCTTTTGTGTAGATCCAGCATGGAATCTTCAAGCACTTTTATTCTTTCTTCTGCTTCCAAGATTCGGTTCTTGGCCTGGTCCACTCTGCTGTTTGTCCTTTTTAATTCGTCTCTGAATTCATGAAATTCGGCCCAAACTTCTCGGCGAAATCGTCATAGTTCTTCAAATAACGTTTTCAAGCTAACCTTCTTGTTAGCTACATTCAGCTCCTCGTCTTCTGAACGGAAATCTTCCGGTTCAGATGCTTCGGCCGATGCATATCCTGGCCTGGAAAATGTCGATTTCTTCTGTTTTCCTTTAGGCATGATGATTTTGTCTTTTGATTTTCACTCTTCCAAAAATCTGTTAAATCTGATTTTCAAGATATTTTCCTGGATTAGGTCTGGGAGCTTCAGCGTTAAGCTGCTATCACCATGGCGTCCAGACCGGAAGTCCTAAGCTGTTGATTTTAAATAATCACATTTAAAGATCTGCAGACACTGATGAGGTGGCAGGTTGTTTTTTTTTTGTTGTTGTTGTTTGTGTTCTTGTGGAAAAATTCTCACCACATGAGAACCATACATGAACGCAAATGAATCTGTCCACACAGAATTAAATTCTCTATTTTCCTCAGTGATTTTACTTTTTCTGGCTCTCACTGAAAGATGCCGGGATAGGCTACAGCCCCCCCGCGACCCGAAACGGATTAAGCGGAAGAAGATGGATGGATAGATTGATGGATTTGTCCATGTCTTAGCGAGGGTGGGGGAGGATAAAGGAAGCTGTTGGGCTCTCTGTCGTCTCCATAGACAAGGTGAAGCTCAGCGGCTCCATGCATATGGTGCATACAAGCTGCTGTCGGATGTGATGCATACAGTTGACAACATAATAAATAATTTAAAATATATTTTACATTGATAAAAGCATGCATTTCAGTTGAAAAGTGTATCCACTAAACAATAATTTGAAAAATAAGTTAATTAAAATGACCTGCATTAATTTCCATGTGTTTTGAGATGCGACTGCAGAAAGCCACAACATGGGGGCTGAAGGGTTGCATGCAGCTCCGGAGCTGCGGGTTGCCGACCCTGGTCTGGGCAACAGATAGCCAATCAATACAAGTATTTTAATTCAGTTTTGCATCCCATTTTACATATGGGTATATTTATTATTCCTTTAACTATTTTATTTCTCTATTTATTTTTATTCATGATCTTACTCTGGTTCTTATTGTATTCTCTTGCAATTTATCCGATGTTATTTTTAGCTCTAGTGTTTCCTCACTAGGGGTCTGTCAGCACTGGGAGCTGTAATTGGCTCTGGTGGTGGGGATGCTGCTGTGGTGGTGGCCCTGGCTTGGTGAGATGGGGGAGTTCAGTCACAGCATCTTGGTTGTGGTATGGACTCCTCTGTCTGCCTGGGCCAGGGTGGCCCCTGTGGTGGAGTCTCTGCAGCTGTGGGCTGAGACTTGCTCCTGGTGCCGATGGTCCCCCTATGATGACATTTCCTCACTCTGGTCCTCTGTGCTCAGCCATGTCTTAACTATGCCTATTATTACTTGTGGGTGGGATGGGTCGAGATGGGGTCTGGGGTGAACTGAGAGGTCGGGTGGATGGACTAGAGTATACGTGGGGTGGGAGGGATGGGGAGGGCTCTGTTTGTCTTTTTGTTTTGTTTTTGTTTCATCTGGAATTGTTTTTAACTGTAAAGCACTTTGAGTTACGCTCTGTTGCATGAAAGGTGCTATATAAATAAATAAAGTTTTGATGGAAAAATTCTATGCTACAATGAGTTACAGACATGGACAAAATTGTTGGTACCCCTCTGTTAATGAAAGAAAAACCCACAATGGTCACAGAAATAACTTGAATCTGACAAAAGTGGTAATAAATAAACATTCTATGAAAATTAACCAATGAAAATCAGACAATGCTTTTGAATTGCGGTTCAACAGAATTATTTAAAAAAAACAAACTCATGAAACAGGCCTGGACAAAAATGATGGTACCCTTAACTTAATATTTTGTTGCACAACCTTTCGAGGCAATCACTGCAATCAAACAATTTCTGTAACTGTCAATGAGACTTCTGCACCTCTCAGCAGGTATTTTGGCCCACTCCCCATGAGCAAACTGCTCCAGTTGTCTCAGGTTTGAAGGGTGCCTTCTCCAGACGCCATGTTTCAGCTCCTTCCATAGAAGGCCACTTTAGAATAGTCCAATGTTTCGCTCTTAGCCATTCTTGGCTGTTTTTAGCTGTGTGTTTTGGGTCATTAACCTGTTGCAAGACCCATGACCTGCGACTGAGACCAAGCTGTCTGACACTGGGCAGCACATTTCCCTCTAGAATACCTTGATAGTCTTGAGATTTCATTGTACCCTGCACAGATTCAAGACACCATGTGCCAGACGCAGCAAAGCAGCCCCAGAACATAACAGAACCTCCTCCATGTTTCACAGTAGGGAAAGTGTTCTTTTCTTGGTATGCTTCATTTTTGCATCTGTGAACATAGAGCTAATGTGCCTTGCCAAAAAGTTCCAGTTTTGTCTCGTCTGTCCATAGGACATTCCCCCAGAAGCTTTGTGGCTTGTCAACATGCAGTTTGACAAATTCCAGTCTGGCTTGTTTATGATTTGTTTTCAACAGTGGTGTCCTCCTTGGTCGTCTCCCATGAAGTCCACTTTGGCGCAAACAACGATGGATGATGCGATCTGACACTGATGTACTTTGACCTTGGAGTTCACCTTGAATGTGTTTAGAGGTTGTTCTGGGCTCTTTTGTTACCATTCGTATTATCAGTCTCCTCCTGCAGCCACGTCCAGGGAGATTGGCTACAGTCCCGTGGATCTTAAATTTCTGAATAATATGTGCAATTGTAGTCACAGGAACATCAAGCTGCTTGGAGATGGTCTTATAGCCTTTACTTTTAACATGCTTGTCTATAATTTTCTTTCTAATCTCCTGAGACAACTCTGTCCTTTGCTTCCTCTGGTCCATGTTTAGTGTGGCACACACCATATCAACAAACAGCACAGTGACTACTTGTCACCCTTTAAATAGGCCGACTGACTGATTACAAGTTTGTAGACACCTGTGATGTTAATTAGAGGACACATCTTGGTTGAACATGTCCCTATGGTCACATTATTTTCAATCTTTTCTAAAGGTACCATCATTTTTGTCCAGGCCTGTTTCATGAGTTTGTTTTTTTAAAATAATTCTGTTGAACCACAATTCAAAAGCATTGTCTAATTTTCATTGGTTAATTTTCATAGAATTTTTATTTATTACCACTTTTGTCAGATTCAAGTTATTTCTGTGACCATTGTGGGTTTTTCTTTTATTAACAGAGAGGTACCAACAATTTTGTCCACATCTGTATATCACTCTCTGTGTCATGAATCTATATATTATATGGGTTTCACTTTCTGAAATGAGTGACAAAAAATATTGAACTTTTTCATGATATTCTAATTTTTTGAGATGTACCTGTATAGCCAGAATCACTCTGTTAAGCCAATGCACTGCAGCAGTCTGTGAAAGCTGCACTCTGCATTGTCGTCCGCTGATCAGTACATATTAAATTTGCTGAAACTTTGATCCTGCCTGATTTTTGATAAGGAATTTTTCCAACATACTTGACGCCAAGCACAGGGACTCCAGATATCCCTCTCCTCCCGTTTCTGGTGTTTTTGGACCGAGACTTCTAAAAAAAAAAAAAAGAAGAAGAAGAAAAAGGGGGGGGGGAGAAAAGAACAATGTAAATAAAGAGAAGGTTTTGAGTAGTTTTTGCTGAAAATGTTAAGAAATCTGTTGTTGACAGGGGGCTGTAGTTGACAGGGGGCTGAAGCTAAAGCTTTGTCTCAGGTGAACGCCCCGGGCATTCAGAAATGTGGTGGTGGTTGGGGTTCACAGTGTTTTCTCTGGCTTAAAGACCTTGGCGCGGTGGCAACATATTTTTCCCCCCCGGGGGGGCAGTAAACTTACCGGAATATGTTAATTTTATACTATTTATTTCTTTTTAAAATTTTACACAGTAATGTTGCATATGGAACTTACCATTTGAAGTACTGTACAACCGAGGCTTGAATATTGGGCCAGTTGGGGTCCCACCCAGACATCCTGTATTTAGACTTTTTAGTGGCATTATCCTTCTCTCCTTCCTCTGCCTGAACACTTTCCTCTCCTTGGCTCCTCTCTCCTGTCCCATCTTGCCCTCTTTGAGCTCTGTCTAATTCAGGTTCTCTCTCTGTCTATGGTGGTATACAAACAGGCTAGAAAATATCAAGTGTCATGTTTTGTCCTGTAGGATTTTTTTTTTGTCATGGTTTATATAAATGACAAAAATATGTGTATTTTTTTGTATTTTTATTCTAGTGTTTCTTCTTCTTTTTTTTTTCTTCCATTGAGAGAGTAGGGAAGGGAAAGAAACATAATAGTAATGTACTCATGCATACTTAAATTATATGATCAGATGAGTATAGTAACCAGAAATTCTACTCATGTAAAAGCGGTGCTTTGAAATTAATGATTAAAAGTAGACAACCAAAATTTTTTTACTTGAGTTAAGGATACAAAGAGCATCCACATAAAAACTTGAGTAATGACTTCAGTCTTCAAGGTTTGAGGTTTTTCTCAAAAATTCATAACAATTTTCTTATAGTTTTCTACTTTTCTCTGTAAATTTATCTAAAGTTGAAACCATTTCCCTCAAATTTGTAATTTCCTCTTGTAAAATGGACTTTTCTTGTACATTTGAAATTTTATTATAAATTTGTGGATTATTTTATGACCAATTTTTGTCAGTTTTTTTAAAATAAAATTACTTTGTTTTTGTTTTTTTTTAATTTTTAGATAAATTTGAAAGACTGGTAATTTTTTTTTTTACTTTTTCCTTATAACAATTTACATTTTTGACTATAATTTTGCAGTCAGAGCAGAACAATAATTTAACTCTGATTACAAAGAAAAATATTAATAAAATTGTATTTAATGAAATAAATTAACTTAAATGACCAAGGATGCCGTTTTTTCTGTTAAAATATTTCTTTGTATTTATAGTTTTTTTTGTTTTGTTTTTTTTTAAACTCTCCTCACCACCCAGACAACAAGAAAAACTTCCCTTATTTTGAAATCAAATGTTGGTACGTTGAGTTTGTCTGAAGGCTGCTGACAGATTAAAGTCATTGACTTCGTGAATTTCGACCATCTTAACCTGCCAGGTACATAATAGAGAACTGTAGCGGACTCTAAAGACATAATTCACCGCAATATGTGTTCATGTACAGAATGATCTGCTTAGGCAGTTATAGTTGTGCTCTCAGGCTTTCTCATCAGGCACCTCTCTAGGCAGCCGCTGAAGGACCTCAGTTTAGAGGGAAAGAGACCCGAAAAGGATTAAGCGGAATGAATGAATGAATGAATGAGAGCTAGCATTTTCAGCTGTTGCTTTTTGTCACTGTCTCTGGAGAATAAAAACGGCACACCTGCTCGTGCGAGAAAAGAGAGAAATTGCCAGTCTCTTCATTCCTGCAATTCCTACAGAACATAACTTAATATTGTAGTGGCTGGTGAAATATATTGTGACGTAGGCAAGGTTCACACAAAGAAGAGGAGCAGATAGTTGTGACGAACAGGCTTTATTCACGCACCACCAAACCCAACTACCTCTTGAGTACAGACAGGAGGGGAGGTCATCCTCCCAGACCTCCGTTTCAATCATGGTTACACACACACATGATACATCTTGCCCTAATCCTGCCTATAAACACTGCTGGGTCATTATAACACAGTTATAATGACACAGCAGTATAATAACTCAGTAATAACACATTTAATACACACACACAGTAACATTTTCAACTGGCAAAGCACGCTGGGAAATCCCTGCCCCCCTTAACATGGCCCTGACGTTACACTGCCCTCCCCTGGACTGGTTTCTGTCCCCAGAAAATTCAAAGTCCACTTTCAGAAATCCAACGCGAGTCAGCCTGGTGCCGGGGTGGCACGCACGGGCCATCCAGTGTCCATCTGAGTCTCGGTCGGAGTATCTGGTTGGGGTAGGGTTCCGGTTCGGCCACCAGCGGGCAGATGGACACATTTGACAGCCTCTGTAGGACCACGCACAGTCCCTTTCCTGGCAGCGGGAGTCCCATGCCCGCTCCGGCCGACTCCCACCGCTGCCAGGTCTCCCAGGCGGTCGCTGGCCTACGTCCATGCGTCCAGCCCTTGCTGCGCCTGGAAAATGGCCGGATCTTCGTCCTTCCCGCTCTGCTGCTGCGCGTCGCTGCTGCACGTCGCTGCTGCGCCGAGGGCCTCCATGACGTCACCGAAAGGGGAAGCATCTGCGGGTGGCGGTAGGACTATGCACAGTTCCTCCCCTGACAGCGGGAGTCACGACTCCCACCGCTGCCAGGACCTCCCAGGTGGCCGCTGGCCTACGTCCAGGCGTCCAGCCCCTGCCGAGCCTGGGAAAAGACCGGATCTGTCCTGCTCGCTCTGCTGCTGCTGCGCTCCAAAGGCCTCTGTGACATCACCGCCGGGGGAAGCATCTGCAGGAGGCGGCCTTTTCCCCGTCCATGCCACCTCGCTCTAATTTAACGTCGGCGAGGGGCCAGTTTGTCGTGCGCTGCATGCGGGGCAGTACCGTGCGATGTACCCTGGCTCTGCGCAGCGGAAGCCCCCTTTCCTCGCGTCGCCGCCGCTGTCTCCTCCATGCACGCGCTTCAATTGTGCGATTCATTAGCAGCTCCACCCGCTCTGCTTCTGCCACTGCAGTCTCCCAGTCGCTCACGGCGTGGATCCAAACGTGGCTCTGGAGCTGGGCCGGGTGGAGACCTTGGATGAAGTTCCGGAGGGCGAGCTTCTCTACCACCTCCGGTGCGAAATCTGGGTAGCTGCGCCGGGTTAGCAGCCATATGTCTGCAGCATAGGCTCCTAGGCTTTCCTGGTTGCTTCGACGGCGGCGGGTCAGCTGTTCCTGGGCATGCTCAGCGTCCGCCGTTCTCCCAAATCGTCTCCGGAGCGCTCCTTGTAGCGCTGGCCAGCTGTAGCGCTCCTCAGGCCGGAGATCAGAGAGCGTGCAGAGAGCCCTCCCTTCCAAGGCCAGCGCGACTTGCACGGCGATTTCCTCTGGTGACCAGCCGTTCAGCGCAGCGGCCAGCTCAACCTGGGTCAGGTAGTCATCCAATGGGGTCTCGCCGTTGAAGCGGGGGATCTTGGCCCGCTGCTGGACGGATGGGACGGTCGCCTCCTGATCGATCGCCACTCCTGGTCGTCGTGGGATCGCCAGCCCGTCCTGCCATGAAAAGGGCGGGATGCAGGGCTGGTTTGCTCTGCTCTGCCCGCTCTGCCTTGAAAAAGGCAGAGGGCGGGGTGCGCTGGCCCCATCAGGTCCGCCGCTTCGTTCGTCCCGGCGAGCGGCTCCCGGGGGTGGTGTCTCGGTCCCATCGTCCGTCACCAGCTGAGCGATGAGTTGCTCCAGCTGCTGGATCTCCATTCTGATCCTGGCTTCCATCTGCTCCATCCCACTCCTGACACCAGTGTGACGTAGGCAAGGTTCACACAAAGAAGAGGAGCAGATAGTTGTGACGAACAGGCTTTATTCACACACCACCAAACCCAACTACCTCTGAGTACAGACAGGAGGGGAGGTCATCCTCCCAGACCTCCGTTTCAATCATGGTTACACACACACATGATACATCTTGCCCTAATCCTGCCTATAAACACTGCTGGGTCATTATAACGCAGTTATAATGACACAGCAGTATAATAACTCAGTAATAACACATTTAATACACACACAGTAACGTTTTCAACTGGCAAAGCATGCTGGGAAATCCCTGCCCCCCTTAACATGGCCCCGACGTTACAATATCCTCAGCAATTCATCAGTCCCCCTTTCTTTTCCCTTCATATGAAGCCGGCTGCATATGAATTCTAACCACATCTCATAGCTAAGCAACTCTTCCATTATTGCTCCTGTTAACAGCGGGTTAAAACCATGATAAATGCCTCCAGTGCTTACATACCTCTTATGATTTTTTCCGCATTTAAAGTACTTTAATAAACTCATGTCTCTGTCGGACAGTCACGCTTAGCGAGACACTGCCTACTGACTGACTGGAAAACTTGCGTGAGTAGGGCGCTTCTAAACTTTGTACGGATGACGGCCACGCGCGTTGTTTGTGTGCGTGCTTGTGTATAGTCATTGCTTCATATATTTTTCTTAATAAATTCATTTCTCCTTGGTGTGGCGGTGAAATTTCTGGTGAGGCGGCCAGCCACCGAGAAATGTTACCAGAGGAAACCCTGGGTTCAGCCCCCCCTTCACAAATTCCTGGCTATGCCACTGGAGACAGATTGTGCACGGCTGCGAAAGACAACCTTCCCCCCCGACTCCAGCGGGTCAGCTTTGTGGAAGTGAGGCACGGTCTGGAGATGCTGGGAGCGGACTGGAGGGTGACGGAGCTGAACTAATGGCGGATTGAAGTGAGTAAATTTAATTATTAATGATTTAAAAACCTTTCGTCCCAGTTAGAGTCCGTGGTTGGTCTGAAAATACGCGTAATGATTTGAGAGTTGAGAAGTTAGGTTAATTGGCATCAAACTGGGGATTCTAAATTGTCCTTAGGTATGACTATGAGAGTGAATGGTTGTCTGTCTCTCTGTGTTGGCCCTGCGATGGACTAGCGATCTGTCCAGGGTGTACCCTGCCTCTCACCCAAAGATGCTGGGATAGGCTCCAGCCCCTCCGTGACCCAAAAAGGATTAAGCAGAAGAAGATGAATGAATGAATGAATAAGTTAAGTGTTAGTTACAGTTGGTCCAGTTCCGTTCAGTAAAGCTTAACTGTGCCCCGGTTAGAGTCTGTCAGTGAAGTGCATTTCTGCTGAATGAACGTGTACAAACAGCACGCAGGGGGATATCATGGAAGGATACTCCGGAAAAATACAGCGGCAGGTTACCGCGGAATGATATAAATGGGTGAGAGAGAGAACAAAAAATAAAAGAAAAAATAGAGAAGACAAAGGTTATAATAAGAAATAACCTTAAAACAGAGAGAGAGAGAAAGACAGAGAGAACAAAAAATAAAAGACAAAAAATAGAGAAGACAAAGGTTATAATAAGAAATAACCTAATATATATATATATATATATATATATATATATATATATATATATATACTGTATATATATACTGTATATATATATATACAGTGGGGTAAAAAAGTATTTAGTCAGCCACCAATTGTGCAAGTTCTCCCACTTAAAAGATGAGAGAGATCTCCAATTTTCATCATAGGTATACCTCAACTATGAGAGACAAAATAAGAAAAAAAAATCCAGAAAATCACATTGAAGGATTTTTAATGAATTAATTGGTAAATTCCTCAGTAAAATAAGTATTTGGTCAATAACAAAAGTTCATCTCAATACTTTGTTATATACCCTTTGTTGGCAATGACAGAGGTCAAACGTTTTCTGTAAGTTTTCACAAACTCTCTCGTTTCACAAACTCTCTCAAAGTTCTCTCGGCGCCACACCAGTCGGCTGCCTTTTGCAACAGCGGCTCGATTCCGAGTTTTTTTTCCCTTCCTCTCTCTTTTGATCACTTTTTTTTTTCACCCCACTTATATCACGGACACACAGATCATCCCAAATGTCTCCTGAGCCGGTGGACGGAGCCACTGTTTATAGCAGGATACGATATAACAGGGAAGAGCTGCTAGCATTTAACCGCCACCCGGTCCCACTGGAAAAACTCGACATACCGAGAGAACTGAGGCGAAAACGCCGCGGCTGCCGGGCTGGAGTAAGGCGGAGGACAAAAAATATAAGGTACAGACCCTCCCTTCCATCTGTTGTCATGGGAAATGTACGGTCGATACTGGGAAAGTTAGATGAGCTAGCGGCTATCTCCCGTTATGATAGCACTTACCGGGAGTGCTCTCTCCTTTTGTTTACTGAGACGTGGCTAACTGAACTAGCAGCAGATGCTAACATTGAGCTGGAGGGTTTTCACACGATACGAGCTGACCGAACACCAGAGAGTGGCAAAACTAGGGGCGGTGGAGTGATCATGTATGTTAACAACAACTGGTGCAGACCGGGACATATCACTGTTAAACAACGACACTGCAGCAAAGACATTGAGTTGCTAGCTGTTAGCATGAGGCCTACATATCTCCCGAGAGAACACTCACACGTGATCTGCATTGTTGTTTATGCAAATCCGACGGCGAACGCTGGGACAGCGCGTGACGTCATCCATTCAGTAACCAGCAGGCTGCAGACAGAACACCCAGATGCTCTTCTCCTCATCTCAGGCGATTTCAACCACGTTTCACTGTCTCCCATTCTGCCCACTTTCACCCAGTATGTCACATGCCACACTAGAGACAATAAAACACTGGATTTGTTCTACGCAAACACTAAGGAGGCGTACACCTCATCACAACTCCCCCCACTTGGGAGATCGGATCACAACTTGGTTCATCTCCGACCGGTGTACAAACCCCTAGTGCACAGACAACCTCCGGCCATGCACACTGTGGAGTTATGGTCTGAGGAGACAATGGACACTCTAAAGGACTGTTTTGAAGCCACTGCCTGGAAGCAGCTCTGCGATCCACATGGTGAGGACATCGATGGCCTCATTCACACCTTCACGGGCTACCTCAGCTTCTGTGTGGACAAATCCGTTCCCACCAAGACCATACGGCGTCACTCAAACAACAAACCCTGGATCAACCCTGAGATAAAAACACTTCTGAGAGAGAAGAAGAGGATCTTCAGGTTGGGGAACAGGGAGATGCTGAAGTCCGTACAGAGGGAGCTGAGGAGAAAGATCAGAGAAGGCAAGGACAGCTTCAGGAAGAAGATGGAGGACAAGCTGCAACAGAGCGACATCAGCGGGGTCTGGAGAAACCTCAAAACCATCTCGGGGCTCCAGAATACCTCCCCCCAGGCCACGGGGGGCAGGGAGTGGGCGAACAACCTGAATCTGTTTTTCAATAGATTTGACCAACCGCCCTCCCCCCTGTCTGCACAACAACCACTGCTGCCTCTAAGAAATCAAGTCCTGCTACCCACTCCCCACTCCACCGACACCCCCCCCCACTCCCAACACACAGCCCCCCATCCTGACCCTGACCAAGACCCAGGTGAGGACGGAGCTGAGGAAGATCAAGGCGAGGAAGGCGTCGGGACCGGACGGCATCAGCGCAAAGCTCCTCAAGTCCTGTGCAGACCAGCTGTGTGGGATTGTGACGTATATCTTCAACATGAGCCTGAAACTGGGGAGGGTACCACAGCTGTGGAAAACATCTTGTGTGGTACCTGTACCAAAAACTTCCCACCCCAAAGACCTGAACAGCTTCAGACCGGTGGCCTTGACGTCCCACTTGATGAAGACCCTGGAGAGACTGCTCCTTGCTCATCTCCGCCCCCTGGTGGAACCAGCGATGGATCCACTCCAGTTCGCCTACCAGCATGGCATTGGGGTGGAGGATGCGGTGATCTTCCTCCTTCACCGTTCTCTGTCCCACCTGGAGAAGCCCGGGAATATGGTGAGGATCATGTTCTTTGACTTCTCCAGTGCTTTCAACACCATCCAACCGATGATCCTGAAGGACAAGCTGCTGCGCGCAGGGGTGGACCAGCACCTGTCATCATGGATCCTGGACTACCTCACGAACTGGCCTCAGTTTGTGAGAACCCGGGACTGTGTTTCCGACACGATCATCAGTAGCACGGGGGCCCCCCAGGGAACGGTGCTGGCTCCCTTCTTGTTCACTCTTTATACTGCGGACTTCTCACACAACACAACACATTGCCATCTACAGAAGTTCTCTGATGACTCTGCGATCGTTGGTCTCATCTCCAGCGGAGATGAAGCTGAGTACAGAGGGCTTATCCAGGACTTTGTGGACTGGTGCCATCGGAACTGCCCCCAGATCAACGCGAGGAAAACTAAGGAGCTGGTGGTGGACTGCCGCAGGCATGGGCAGCCCCTCACAGCACCAGTAAATATACAGGGAACAGACATCGAGATGGTGACATCCTACAAGTACCTGGGTATTCATCTGAACAATAAACTAGACTGGTCACACAATACTGACGCACTCTACAAGAAGGGACAGCGCAGGCTGTTCCTGCTGAGGAGACTCAGGTCTTTTGGTGTACAAGGGGCGCTGCTGAAGTCATTCTATGACACGGTGGTGGCATCAGCCATCACTTTTGGAGTGGTCTGCTGGGGCAGTGGCATTACTGCAGCCGATAGGAAGAGACTGAACAAACTGATTAAGAAAGCTAGCTCTGTCCTGGGGCAACGCCTTGATCCGATGGAGGAGATAGGAGAGAGAAGGACGGTGGCTAAACTGTCATCTCTGCTGGAGTCCGAGTTCCACCCTATGCAGGACATACTGGATGCACTGAGGAGCTCATTTAGCAGCAGACTACATCATCCCAGGTGCACAACCGAGAGGTTTCGTAGGTCCTTCCTACCAACGGCTGTCAGACTGTACAACCTAAGCAGGGCTGCTCGCAGAGATAGCAAAAAGACGTAACAAACTAATAGTTTTTTTTTTTGTTTTTTTTGAATGCAAAAGATGCAATAGACTTACACAATGGTCCTCTCCGGCATACAACTAGGAACATACCGGTCGCTATGGAGGGTGAGAATATGTATGGGCACATAATCATACCATGTAGGATAACTAAATAGACGGTTATGCTGTTTCATCCCACCTAGCAACAATGCTCTGCACTGTGTGTGTTTATATATTTACATATTTATTCCATCTAGCTACAATGCTCTGCACTGGGTGTGTTTATATTTATATATCTATATATTTATTCCATCTAGCTACAATGCTCCGCACTGTGTTTTTATATATCTACATATTATTCCATCTAGCTACATTGCTCCGCACTGTGTGTGTTTATATACTTGCATATTTATTCCACCTAGCTGCAATGCTCCATACTGTGGGTGTTTATATATTTACATATTTATTCCATCTAGCTACAATGCTCTGCACTGTGTGTTCATATATTCATATATTTATTCCATCCAGCTACAATGCTCTGCACTGTGTGTCTGTGTGTGTGTGTGTGTATATATATATTTTATAGTAATATGTACATATGTATATTAGCTGCTCTTGCTTGCTTGTTTTTTCTTGCCTTCTGATTGTTGCTCTGAGTGTTGCTATCCCTGTGCTGTTGCAGTCCTGGAATTTCCCCGTTGTGGGACTAATAAAGGCTTATCTTATCTTATCTTATCTTACACTGTTGCTGGTATTTTGGCCCATTCCTCCATGGAGATCTCCTCTAGAGCAATGATGTTTTGGGGCTGTCGCTGGGCAACACAGACTTTCAACTCCCTCCAAAGATTTTCTATGGGGTTGAGATCTGGAGAGTGGCTAGGCCACTCCAGAACCTTGAAATGCTTCTTACGAAGCCACTCCTTCGTTGCCCGGGCAGTGTGTTTGGGATCATTGTCATGCTGAAAGACCCAGCCACGTTTCATCTTCAATGACCTTGCTGGTGGAAGGAGGTTTTCACTCAAAATCTCACGATACATGGCCCCATTCATTCTTTCCTTTACACGGATCAGTCATCCTGGTCCCTTTGCAGAAAAACAGCCCCAAAGTATGATGTTTCCACTCCCATGCTTCACAGTAGGTATGGTGTTCTTTCTCCTCCAAACACGACAAGTTGAGTTTTTACCAAAAAGTTCTATTTTGGTTTCATCTGACCATATGACATTCTCCCACTCCTCTTCTGGATCATCCAAATGCTCTCTAGCAAACTTCAGACGGGCCTGGACATGTACTGGCTTAAGCAGGGGGACACGTCTGGCACTGCAGGATTTGAGTCCCTGGCGGCATAGTGTGTTTCTGATGTAGCCTTTGTTACTTTGGTCCCAGCTCTCTGCAGGTCATTCACTAGGTCCCCCCATGTGGTTCTGGGATTTTTGCTCACCGTTCTTGTGATCATTTTGACCTCACGAGGTGAGATCTTGCGGGAGCCCCAGATCGAGGGAGATTATCAGTGGTCTTGTATGTCTTCCATTTTCTAATAATTGCTCCCACAGTTGATTTCGTCACACCAAGCTGCTTACCTATTGCAGATTCAGTGTTCCCAGCCTGGTGCAGGTCTACAATTTTGTTTCTGGTGTCCTTTGACAGCTCTTTGGTCTTGGCCATAGTGGAGTTTGGAGTCTGACTGTTTGAGGTTGTGCACAGGTGTCTTTTATACTGATAACGAGTTCAAACAGGTGCCATTAATACAGGTAACAAGTGGAGGACAGAGGAGCCTCTTAAAGAAGAAGTTACAGATCTGTGAGAGCCAGAAATCCTGCTTGTTTGTAGGTGACCAAATACTTATTTTACTGAGGAATTTACCAATTAATTCATTAAAAATCCTTCAATGTGATTTTCTGGATTTTTTTTTTCTCATTTTGTCTCTTATAGTTGAGGTATACCTATGATGAAAATTGGAGACCTCTCTCATCTTTTAAGTGGGAGAACTTGCACAATTGGTGGCTGACTAAATACTTTTTTGCCCCACTGTATATATATATATATATATATATATATATATATATATATATATATAGAGAGAGAGAGAGAGAGAGAAAATAAAAAGGGCAAAAAATAGAGAAAATAAGGTTATAGTAAGAAGTAACCTTAAAATAAAGACATAGCTTTAATATAATAAGAATTAACCTTAACATGATAACAACAACCAAAATACCTTAAGGTATAACTCAAAATAAGTTTAAGATAAAATAAAATAACCCATAATTATAATAAAACAAAATAAATATATTAAATAAATTGCAGTTTGTCTGGTCGTTTGTGTGTGTGTGTGTGTTTAAATAAACAACGTCTCTAGGGTTTTACTTTGATGGAATATGGGAAAATCTTAAAGTAAGAATGTGAACCCTTACAGCAATTCCCATATGTAAAAATACAGTATGAGGCAAAAATATGGTGATGAAAGTGTCTTGCTGGTGCCTATCTGGTTTGAAATGGGTTTTTCAGATGGAGGGTCATTTAGTCTCCATCAATTACATTATCTGAAAGAAAAGTTAGATGAGAAAAAGCAGAAAATAAGAATGTATGATAAATAAAAGAGAGCTCCTTCCATCTAAATAAATTATGACATCATATACTGTACATGAAAAGTAAATTAGTTTCATAGGACATTGTGTGAGAATGTGTTTGTATGAAAATGTGTGAAAACTTGTACACAAGAAGTTATAAAAGTGAAAACAAAAGCCTATTTGCTAACTATATAGCTGATATTTATTTTGCCAACAGTATCTGGTTTGAATCAGTTAGAGGTGTGGGGTATTAAATGCTTTTATGACCCCAGGCATTACAGCAAAGTCAGAAAGATTTGAAATTAAAAAACAAACCAAATTGAAACTAGGGCCCTATGGATGTATTTTTCTTTCAATGAATGTGCTTTCTTCTTTTGATTTTTGATTTTTCTCTCCTTGACATACCTTTGTGCCGGTTTTCAATTTTTAGTAATAATTCTGTGGCTCACATTTTACATTTTATTTCCACTTTTTGTTGAACTTGTGACTTTATTTAAAGTTCAAGGATGCAGAAATTCATATGGCCCTACATGTCTAGGCAGAACATGTTTTATTTTATTTTGGTTTATTTTGTTTTATTTTAGGTTCAGTTTAGTTCATTGTGCTTCATAAAGCAAACATTATAATATCATTTATCAAGGTATATATTACAACCTAGTTTACCCTTTTCATTGTACTTAATAATCTTATAATTGTACACATTTTTTTTTTCAAGGAATCACATATTTTAATTGTATCAAGACAGTAACCTCACAGACTGACACCCAAAACACGGAAACAGTGACATTTTATTAAAGTCCTAGTTTTAATTTCCATGTGGATGATATAAAAACAGAATATACTGTATGTCTCAGGTATCTTTTTCCCCTTTGTATTTTTTTTGGGGGGGGGCAAACTGAACCATGGCAGACCAGTGCTATCTTTATTGTCCCATTGCCTCCCTCACCCCAGCATCATCACCCAGTGTCAACACTGATGTCATCACCAAATCCATCCATCAACCAGCACTACAGCATGCACACCTACATCATGCACACTTCCTGAATGAGCAGCTCTCTGGCACAACGGACTAAGAACTCTCTTGCTAGTCACCAGCAGGTGGCTGAAGACAACAAAAGGCCAGTATTGCTTTGCTTGTGGCAATTGCCTGTAACCAAGAACTGCTGAGTGACAAACATAACTCCACCTCTGTGTGCTTCGTTTGTGGCAGTCGTCTCCAAGAACTGCTGAGTAACATAACCCCACTTCTGTAAGTGGGCCATGAACATTCTCTGCTCTATGTGTGTGTGCTGAAGATATGATAACAGCTGAGAATCAAAGAATGGACAAAGACAATGATAAGATGGACATTCTCTGGGTGCCGAAGAGAGGGACGAATGGACACTGTTTGCCATGGTTTACTAGCCCAACAGATAGGATTAAAAAAAACCTGTGGTAAAACGCACCTACACCAACAATTCTTTTTGTTTTGTTTGTTTTGTTTGTTTTTCCTGTCAACATGATAATATTTTTATACGTAGGACAATAGTCAGACAAAGTACATACACATTTGAGACATAGTTTACAGTTATGATTATACAAATGCACTAGCACACAGTAATAAGTATTTTTTAAGTAATCACACCTTTACTAGTATAAAAGAATAATAATGGTAATAATAATGCCCTCATGCCTAATTGATTACACACCAGACAGATTACAGACCAGAACTGAAGTAGGCTGATGAGTGAATATGTGAATAAGTGAACGAATGCCTGACGAGCTGCAAACCAGAGAGAGAAAGGTGTTTAAACAACAGGTGTTGAAAATTTTAATCAAAAGTTATGTGCAACATTATTTAAAATGGCAGCCAATGAGTCTGAGATAATGGTTAACCTTTCAACATCTAAATATACTTCTAAAGTGTAAAAGTGTAAAAGTATATGCTTATATTTGAATTTCAAAATGAAAATTACTAAAAGTTTTATCTAAACCATGCATGGAATAAATATATTTTGAGATCAAAATGACAAAAATAGAAACTGAAGAGCTCTTCCATTGCCCAAAAACTAAGAATCTTACTCATACCCTTCTCAGATTTCTGCCTTCAAGGGTGACTACAAAATAAATTTAGAAAAATGACTGTTTTTTCTCGTTACAGGACAAACTTGAACATGGATTATGGAGAAAATCTTGAAAAATTGGCATCCAGAGGAGGCAGTCCTGTGAACTGTATGATTAATTGAGTTCATAAAATGTTGATCAACAAAATAGAAACTATAAAGTCTAACAAGTAATTAGAGTATTTTGACTACATGATTACATTATAAATTGAAATAAGTAAATTATAATTTGGTTTGCAAAGCAAAGATTAATCTGAACTATGTGATCGCATACAAAATTTAAAAGAAAATGATTATTAAATGACTGTATTGCAAATCTTTTAGATAGATAAAATTACATCACAATAACAACAAGTATGACACTTGGATACAATAATGTTTTTTTCTCCTTTTTTCTTTTTGAGACACTGAGACCTTAGCTTTATTAGAATTCATGTCCTAAGTGACAGTGATATTCACTGTTTCACAAGATGTTCTGACACCATGGTTAAGTAAAGATAATATTGATGAAGGCTCCTTTCTATCAGAATGCTTAATCAAAATGCAGGCACCCGTGATGACACACTATCAGTGGGAGAAGGCCTCAAGACTTGACTGAAATATAGTTTGATTCTAAAGTAAACTGACTATTGATATTTTGAAGCTTGACATTTAGAGACTGGACTTAGATGACCTGATTATTACATTTAGAATGACTTCAGATGACACTGATAATCTACCTTCTTCTACCATTTCTGTTCTTCTTTCTTCTTTTGTTTGATGTCTGTTTGTTTTGTCCTGAATTATTTATTTGGTCTGTTTGTCTACCTGCCCTTGGGGTGATGTAAAAAGGAAAACAATAAAGAAATAAAGGGGGGGGGACAATATCTGGAATATACTTTATGAACAGTTTCCTTATTTGTTGGCAATTTTCCCCCCTATATATTCACTTTGAGACAATATTATAAGTTTGGCAAATCTTATTAATTTAGAGACAAAACTGATTAAATTTTGGTTGGTTTAAAACACATTATAAAAGAAGACACTTAATGTTTGAAGAATAAAAGTTATTGGGGATTAACAATTATTGATATAGGTTAAATTATCTGGCAAGCAAACAAATTAAACTATAGCTAATTTAACTTGGATATATATATACATATATATATACGTATACACACACACACACACACACACACACACACACACACACACACACATATATATATATATATATATATATATATATATATATATACAGTATATATATATTTATTTCAGACTGAAAGGCATGGAGATTGAAGGGCTGGGGGACAAAAGGAATTGTCATGGGGGAGTGAAATGTAATGCAAGACCTCAGGTAGCAGGGACGTGTGAGTGTTGTGATATATAAAAGAGAGTCCCTACTACATGAGGTTAATGTTTCTGATTCTGGAAGATGTGGGAGAGTGAATAACGTTCATCTGCTCGGAAAGCTCGGTCTGGTTATTCCTTTCTCCACTACACACACACACACACACACACACACACACACACACACACACACACACACACACATATACAGTATATACACTACCGTTCAAAAGTTTGGGGTCACTTAGAAATTTCCTTATTTTTGAAAGAAAAGCACTTTTTTTCAATGAAGATAACTTTAAACTAATCAGAAATACACTCTATACATTGCTAATGTGGTAAATGACTGTTCTAGCTACAAATGTCTGGTTTTTGGTGCAATATCTACATAGGTGTAAAGAGGCCCATTTCCAGCAACTATCACTCCAGTGTTCTAATGGTACAATGTGTTTGCTCATTGCGTCAGAAGGCTAATGGATGATTAGAAAACCCTTGTGCAATCATGTTAGGTCTGCAATGCTGTAATTGCTGCAAATGGAGGATTCTTTGATGAAAGCAAAGTTTGAAGGAAAAAATTATTATTTCAAATACAAATCATTATTTCTAACCTTGTCAATGTCTTGACTATATTTTCTATTCATTTTACAACTCATGATGGTAAATAAGTGTGACTTTTCATGGAAAACACAAAATAATTGTCTGGGTGGCCCCAAACTTTTGAACGGTAGTGTATATATATATATGCATACACACACAGTGGTGTGAAAAAGTGTTTGCCCCTTCCTGATTTCTCATTTTTTTGTATGTTTGTCACACTTAAATGCTTCAGATCATCAAACAAATTTAAATATTAGACAAAGATAACACAAGTAAACACAAAATGCAGTTTTTAAATGAAGATGCTTATGATTAAGGGGAAAAAATCCAAACCTACATGGCCTTGTGTGAAAAAGTGATTACCCCCTAAACCTAATTGTCATAAACTACCCGTGCGCTGTGGAGAAGCGCACGGAGGAGGAGATGGAAGAATAGACTTAAGTGCAGGGTTACACCAAACACACATTTATTGATACAAAAATAGACAATACAAAATGACAAGACAGCTCGGGTAAACTTAGTCTTCCAGGATGCTTGACAGGACGGGGAGAATAAACTGGGCAGCAGTGCCAAAGTGTAGCAGTTGTGCCGCACGAGGAAACGCTACCAATAAAGCGTAGCAGCACAACTGCACACAGAAACGCTAACAGTATTACTCACAGCATTGGAGCAGTCCGAGTAATCCAAATGTCCCAGCGAGCACATACAAGCAGTCCTTCACCGACATGACGGTTACACAGTAGAAAACAACCGTGTGAACTCGTACAATGGTCCAGCGGTGTTTGACTAGCAAAGCGCTGCCTAAGTACAAACACCGCTGGCATGACAGATTGGAAACACCTGGGCAAGGCGTGGGACAGATAATTACCGGGGTGAACAGCTGACTGTCAGAGAGAGAGGGGGCATGGCTGGACTGGCCAGAGCGGCGGCTACAGGCAAGGAAAAGAAACAGTACACAGACATGCAAACAACGAGAAATCAAAAGATAACACATAATAATCCCAATGCTTGAGCCACCAAGAACGGTCAGAACCGGGCCTACAGAAAACACGGGCTTAGTTCATGACACTAATAAGTGGTTGGGCCACCCTTAGCAGCAACAACTCCAATCAAGCATTTGTGATAACTGGCAATGAGTCCTTTACAGCACTGTGGAGAAATTTTGGCCCACTCATCTTTGCAGAATTGTTGTAATTCAGCCACATTGGAGGGTTTTAGAGTGTGTACAGCCTTTTTAAGGTCATGCCAATGCATTTTAATCAGATTCAGGTCAGGACTTTGATTAGACCACTCCAAAGTATTCATTTTGTTTTTCTTAAACCATTCAGAGGTGGATTTGCTAGTATGTTTTAGATCATTGGCCTGCTGCAGAACCCAAGTGCACTTCAGCTTGAGGTCACGAACAAATGGCCGGACTTTCTCCTTCAGGATTTTTTGGTAGACAGCAGAATTCATGGTTTCATTTACCACAGCCAGTCTTCCAGGTCCTGAAGCAGCAAAACAGCCCCAGACCCCCACACTACCGCCACCATATTTTACTACTGGTATGATGTTCCTTTTCTGAAATGCTGTGTTCATGCCGGATGTAATGGGACACACACCTTCCAAAAAGTTCAACTTTTGTCTTGTCAGTCCCCAGAGTATTTTCCCAAAAGTCTTGGGGATCATCATCAAGATGTTTTCTGGCAAAACTGAGACGAGCCTTTTTGTTCTTTTTTCTCAGCAGTGGTTTTCGTCTTGGAACTCTGCCATGCAGGCCATTTTTGCCTAGTCTCTTTCTTATGGTGGAGTCATGAACAGTGACTTTAACTGAGACAAGTGAGGCCTACAGTTCTTTGGATGTTGTTGTGGGGTCTTTTGTGACCTCCTTTGTGACCTTTGCGATTTGCGAAATGTTTTTAGAAGTGTGGTCTTTGACTTGTGGTTGGACTGAAATGACAGCACTGGACTGCATTGGGTCCTTTGGTTGTCCTCCATTTGTAAGAGGGATTTTCTTTTTCCCTTTTCTTCGTGGTTTAGAGCGTTTGTTCTGAGTTGGCATAGCTGCGATAGCTAGGATGTCAGCAGTTTCATTTTCTTTGTTGCTTTGAATCTCTGCTAGGAGGTGTTTGACAACTTCTATATCTTCTCTACTGAGCGTAGGAGTTTCTTTCTTCTTCCAAGGTTTGTGATTGGTCTCTGCTTTTGAGCTTATGTGAGGAGGTGGAGGAGACCATTTGCCGTGGTTACGCCTGTCCTCGTATCGGTATCTGTCATCCTGGGAGTCCATACCGTGTTCTCGCGACCTGTCTGGTGGATGTGGCCTACGACGGTAGTTGGGTTTTTGCAAAGTTGGTCCTAAGTGAGATCCAGAGGACCTAGTTTGGTTTTGACCTTGATGAGGTTGGTTGGAAAAGTGTCTCGGTTTTTTTATGTAATCGTGGTGTAAGAGATGCAGTAGGGCGAGGGGTTCCTTCCAACTCCAAGGTGTCAGACGCAGTGCTGATAGCTAGCACTGTGGCAGGCTCAGCGTGCTTGTTGCGACTTTGTTGCCATTTTTGGAACACATAATGTGCAAACTCTCTCAGCTGACTTATTAAGCTTGACCTTGGGTTAACTGTAACTCCAAGGTGATGACTCACAGTGGGATGGAGGTTCTGGATGAAGAAGGTCTTGAAATTGTGGTCTTCTTCCATCCCCGGTGTATTTTGAGATCCAAAATATGCAAGAAGGAGTCGCTGGTAGTGGGCCTGTGGAGGCACTGAGCGACCTTGCTTTACGGCCAGGGCTGCCGATAGCCCTGATTGTAGGCAGTTGTTGGAGAATTCCTTTTTGATGGCTTTGCAGAGTAGCATGTAGTTTGTCCTGATGTCTGTCGGTTGTCTGTCTATAAATTTTGATACCGACCTGTTAGATGTTAGTTTAATCAAATAAGTGCCATCGTCAGCCATCGCATCAGGGTACTTGTGCAGATACTAGTCAATGTCTTGTAAATAGGCTTTGGTATCAGGTGAACCCGTAGGACTTGGATCAAATTTCATAAGATGTTGTGCGATCTTGACAAGGTCGTGGTCTGAAGGGGTACACACACACTTTCCACGTGATTGTCCGTACTCGAAACGGGAATCGGGCGAGGGAGCGCGGTGTAATTCCCAGTCTTCATTTGCTTCCTGTAGGAGCAGTTGATATTCCTTGTAGTCACACTTCACGTTTTCAAGTTGACCTTCAACTCTTCTGAGTTCCTTCTTCGTGTCCTGAAGGGCATCTTCAAGTTTACTGTTATCTTGGCAAAGCAAGTTGTTGTCATGCGTCAATCATCACTTTTCTGACTCTGCCTGGTCCAAATCTTGTAATGTGTCATCAAGTTGAGCTTGTGTATCGTCGTTTTTATCTTAGAGATTGGTCCAGGTTTTCCATTAGTTATTTGTTCTCTTTCTGTATGTGAGTATTGCTGATTGTTGATTTGCTAGCTCGTTCTCAGCTACTTTTAATCTCACGGCTAATGTTAGCGCGAACTTACGTAACACACTGGTGAGGTCCTTTCCTTCAGGTGGCTTTTCAGTGTAGTCATCCAAAAATTCTTCAGTGAGTTGCTTCAGATCTTCAGGCTGTGTTTTCTTGACCCGTGTTGTGAAGCTAGATATAAAATCAGAAGTCCATCCTTCCAATGTTGCTCGAAGGTCGTCCAGTTTGATAAATCGGTCGGATGTCTGTTGACCCATGTTTTACCATTTGTTGTTCGTTAGCTTAAAAATTAACTTGTCAATTATTGCTAAATTTGTTAGTAAAGGGTTCACCTTGAGTGTTATTTTATAACAGTGTTAATTGCCGGTCCTTTTTTTTTTTTTTTTTTAGAACTTGTTCTAATTTACAGGCTTGTAAGAAGGGAGGTAGAATTTTGGCATTGTTTAGAAATGTGGAGATGTTTCAGTTTATTTGTTTATTGAAACTGTATTTTGATTTGTAATTCACAAAACAAAACAAAAATGTTTGGACTGACTTCTTTATTGGAATTTTCATCAATGACTATCTTTGGAATTTTTGTTGAATGTCACGTTAAAGTAATGATTTCATTTACAAAAAGGAACAACAACAACAACAAAAAATAGAAAAGGTTAAATACTTTAGAGATTTAAGGTTATAAGTGTTCACTTTCTCTTGAAGTTAAGGTTGACTCTTGTTTTTATTTGTTAAAGCCTATTTTCATTTGAAGCTTTTAAATGTTTAATATTTACAGATTAGGAAACAGAAGTGAATCGTTTTGTGTATTTTGGTCACCAAGGATTTCTTAGGATTAAAGCTAATGGTGATTTGTTTGATTGTTGTCTATAAAGTTTTTATTTAAAGAATCATCAGTGTTTTCATCTTTTGACTTTCCTCTATTTTAAATCCTGGTGAAAGGTAGTGAACTGGTAACTGTTTTTCTTTTCCTGTGGAGAAAACCATGAACCAAGAATTTATGATGACTTTAAATAACACCTAAAGTTTTTAAGTGTTAATTGATTAATATGGTTTCCTGATTTTGAAAAATTTTGGTAAATATTCAGCGAATCACTAACCTTTTACCAACATGCATGGGGTCAGCTCTACTTTAAGGTCACTTTTGAATAAACATTGTCATTATTTGAATCCTTAAGTTGAATGGCTTCCTGTGAAAGAAATCACACAATGTAGCATTTAAAACACACACACACACACACACACACACACACACACACACACACACACACACACACATAGCGCCAACAGTTTGCAATTGTTGCATAAAATGTATAAATATACACTACCGTTCAAAAGTTTGGGGTCACTTAGAAATTTCCTTATTTTTGAAAGAAAAGCACTTTTTTTCAATGAAGATAACTTTAAACTAATCAGAAATACACTCTATACATTGCTAATGTGGTAAATGATTATTCTAGCTGCAAATGTCTCGTTTTTGGTGCAATATCTAGATAGGTGTATAGAGGCCCATTTCCAGCAACTATCACTCCAGTGTTCTAATGGTACAATGTGTTTGCTCATTGCGTCAGAAGGCTAATGGATGATTAGAAAACCCTTGTGCAATCATGTTAGGTCTGCAATGCTGTAATTGCTGCAAATGGAGGATTCTTTGACGAAAGCAAAGTTTGAAGGAAAAAATTATTTCAAATACAAATCATTATTTCTAACATTGTCAATGTCTTGACTATATTTTCTACTCATTTTACAACTCATGGTGGTAAATAAGTGTGACTTTTCATGGAAAACACAAAATAATTGTCTGGGTGACCCCAAACTTTTGAACGGTAGTGTATGTGCTTTTAACTTTAAAGGTTGAAATGTGTGGTTAACATAAGTGATTAAATACAAAGTATATGCTTTTATATGCGTCTACTGTGTTTATACAGTAAAAGCTATTCCACACCAAGAATAAATCTTCAACAGCCAACAAGTTTCTTTTTCGCTGCTTTTGGCATAGAAACTTTAAATTGGTTTTGAATTTAAGTTATTCTGACAAATATGAGTTGCTTTAAAGTTAATTTGGATGCTCAATTTGGTTATAAATCCTCTTAATAGATTTGCTCTTTGCTTTAATCTGGGTGTAAATTCATGAAAGGAATGCAACTCTTATATTTGACCACAAGATGGAGGCAGTTTCTTCTGCACTCTAGGAGGAGGAGACACAGTGACGTTGCTCGGAGGCAATCTATCTGTCTCAACCCTAAAATGGCGTCTAGGGTGACTCACCCTAGTGGCGTTCCAAAATGGCGTCTGCACTATTTAATCTGCGCATGCGCAGTTCTTGTGCACATAGTTGTTTCGGTCATGTGCGAATGTGAGCACGCACGTGTCCCACACACTCGGATGTGGTTTCTCAACCAACCACACCTTGTTTTTGGTTTTTTTGTTTTTTTCAAAACTGTAGAGTTAATCTCCTACTTTTGGGTTTTATTCATGCAAGAATAATCTTACCACTTAAACTCTGGGTACAATTAAGCCCTGTTACCTCAAAATAATTTCCTCCCAGTAACTTTTATCAGGCTGCGTGTCCAGTGTGATTTAAATTTGTCACTGAACACTTGAGGGAAAAAAGGTATTGGTTAATTGAATTTACCTCACTGGGATATTTCACCGGTGCATTGAATCAACGAAAGATGAACTGGTTTTCTTCGCAGTTTTGCCTCTCCAGGCCTTATTTTAATTAATTCAGCATATGGTAACGCTTTTGCACGCTTTAAATAAAACAGAAATGGCTGATCAGGATGGGAAGCGGGCAAATTCCTTCTCCCCCTCGTGATCAGCTAGACACAGAGACTGACTGCAGCACCCTGGAGTGCAAGAGACACAGAAAAAATGCCACCATTTTTTTTTTAAAGGGAATAAGATATGACCAAACCATACACAGCTTATGGATTTATTCTTGTTTTGTGTCTGTTTCAGAGTTCACCCAGCATCACATGGGAGCACCATAAAATATGTAGCAATATTTAATTATATATTTAAATATAAGGTACAAAGATTATTTAATTTAGACTGAAGAGGTGTTTGTGGAAACGGAAGTTTGATCTGTCACTACAAACACTCACAAAACAATAGATAAACACTCGAAAAAGGGGTACCAGTCCAATTTGGATAATTTATTAATAATTAATCTTTATAACTTCAATCAGTCAGTCTCAAATATTTGTGAATTCTACTGGGTGATTTTAGAAACATAACACACACAAAAAAGAAATCACAGAAACTTCATATACAGTTTACAGTTTTAATGATCAGATTCAGATTAAATGACATTACATTCAACGGATTTGTTGGTAATGTGTGTAGCATTATTTAATTATAATTGTGATCAGGTATAAAGATTAATTAATTTAGACTTAGAAGTGTATGTGGAAATGGAAGTTTGCCTCCAAGTCCACACACACACCAGAAGACAATAGATAAACACTCGTAAAGGGGCACCAGTCCAATTTGATTGGACAAATTATTAATAATTTGTCTTTATACCTTCAATTAATCAGTCTTAAATTATTCATGAGTTGTACTGGGGACTTAGAACATGACACAGAAAAGAAATTTACTGACATCTTCTCTCATACAGTTAATAAATTTTATTAATGAAACTCTGATTAAATAACATTACATTCAAATGGTTTGTAAGTAGGTGAAATGATCAGATATCAAGCCAAACATTCATTTCAACTGATTATTGAGTACCAGAGTGTAAACACATTTTATAGAACCAAGGAAAACTTTGTATGAGTTTGTAACTGTGATAATGGAGACTGTGATAAAATTGGAACAAATTATGAATAAAATTGGATGCCAATTTATTGAGAAAATTAAACTAATTATATGAAAAATTCTGAATTATTCTAAGAAAGTACAATGGAATTTTAATGAAAAAGGAATATTAATTGTCTTTAATTTTGTATCTGATCAGATTTATGAATTATTTCCAAATCTTAGACATTCATTCAGCAGATGGAAAAGAAGAGAATATGGCTCACGTGACTCCTTGAGTTGAAATTTGTTGTCCTTTTGGCTGGATTCTGGAGCTGAGATTTCTTGGATGATACGGGATTATATCCGCCCACAGATATGTTCCCCACAGTCCAGTAGCGTTCAAAGTCCACAGTCACAAGATGAGATTTTGACTGCGATAAAGAGCTTTGTCTTCACTCCACAAGCGTCAGAGCTCTTTCAGGGCAGCTGTAATAGTGAGCTGCGTCCGGGGCTTTTGTTGGTCAGCGGCTTCTTTCAGGGTCTGGATAAATTCAGAATAATTAAAAATCTGATCCGGATAACAAAATTTAGAGAGATAAGATAAAGTTCTAGCCAACAAAATCCGGGTTCTTCTGGCTTCGTGGAGATTCCAGTGTGAAAAAACGAACGGTCAGTTCGTCTCTCTAAAACGCACAAAACAAGGTGGATTTAGGAAAAACGTTTAAAAGGAGAAAGATAGAAAACACCTGGAAAAAGGAGTTTAACTCCGAATCAACATTTGAGCTCAAGGGAAATAATTCCCAGACGTTTTAAAAGAAAAAGGCAGAACACACATGAACCTTTCACAACACAAGACAATGGCGAATCTGTTTAACAAACATGGCTGTACTCTCTTTTATAACTCAGACAACTTTCGCCGGGTTCTTGTGATTGACATGAAAATAAGCCAATTATATCCCATCGTGGGTGGGTTTAGTGAACTTTAGGCCAATCAGAAACCACTCCTTTGTTTGTAACCAACCAATAGAATGAAAGGGAATTTTGTCCCGCAGAGGCTCACTTGGGACTGGTTTGAGCAAGTCAGATGATTTGGCTGCTTTCCACAGAATGACATATATCTTAATACACTGAAAATTCGACTTTATGCTTTTATATATATATATATATATATATATATATATATATATATATATATATATATATATATATATATATATATATATAGTATATATAAATTAAGCTAAATCAGTGATTCATGACTAACTTCAGAGGGCATGCAACCTTATAACTAGTACTTTTAAAATTAACATGCAAGAATAAAATTCATTTAAACATTTTCAAACGTGCACACATTTAAAATCAAGATTAATGAAATCTTCCAAACCCAAATGATTGTCTAACACAGAATGGTACGTCAGAGTCCCACTTGCTTTCCATGGTGTCCTGAAGATTATCCTGAGGAATGAAACTTGAAGAGAGAACTAATTTCAGTCACAGATACACAAAATTCCAAGACTGGTTAAATCCATCATGCCCCCTGAGTTGCCAGAAGATGGCAATGTTGAGCTGTGGATATTTTCTAGTGACTGTAAGATGCACTCAAAAAGGGTCTGTTATTTTCCCAAAAGGGTTATTACCCCATAAACCGTTCAAAAGAGAAAGAGAGTCCCTTTATTTATGAGGTAGACTAATCCATTAAAAGGGGCCTTTATCATACTTCTTGACAAAGGAATGTTGTTTTCCAGGTGGTCCTTGAGATGAAGAGAAACAGTTCTTTACCAGACTTTTTGGTGAAACAGTTCCTTGGAGGGGAGAGTAATTTAATAGATTTTAGCCAAAGTGAGATGATGCTACATGTGAAATGATGAAGTATTAAGCATCACATTTATTTTGTAACTGATTATTGAGCAACAGAGTGTAATCACATTTGTGGAACCACAGAAACTTTAGTATGAATTTGCAACTGTGATGAAAATGGAAGACTGAGTTAACTGTAACAAAAATATGAAGAAAATTGGACACAAATTTATGAAGAAAATTATAAAAGCTTATTATGTGAAAGTTAAAGGCTGAATTACTCTAAAAATAATGGAGGTTATTGGAAAGGGAATATTAAATTTCCTTCAGCTTATAGCTCATATTGTAGCTTATGGACTAACTTTAACATGGAAAAAATTGTCATATTCAATTATAATTAGACATCACATTGAGCCCAGCAGATAGAAAGTGGGAGTCTGGCTTACGAGCAGCTGTGTTCTCAGAATCCAGCGGTGATCTTGCACCAGCAGACGGCAAAGTTTTAGCAGGAATGACTGCCAGCAGTCCTTTCCAGTTGTTACAGCTTTTATAGACTCGGCAATTCCCGCAACTTCAGCAGGTCCTGCATAATTTGAATTTTGTCCAATCACCACAACTTTAATGCAATTTTGGCCAATTGTTGTCAACTTCCACCAGTTTTGCCAATCAAATTTGTCTCTCAGTAGCACGCAGATGTGTACGTCATCAGTCTGACCAATCAAAAGCGGCGCTGCACCACACTCACTTCTGTGTTTACAGTGAGTATATACCGAACAAACACATCAGCAAATAACAATGTGTGATTAAAAAAAAACACTCACCTGCGAGTTTTCCCACATCGTTCCTTCCTCCGTTTTCCCTGGCCCGCTGGTGAATGTCTCCTCGACTTTCCGTAATGACCGTATGTATGAAGTGCCAGGTTTGTGTTGAAAAACGTCCGCCTGCCTGAAAGCACCTCCATCTTGGGAACGCGTGCGCCCAGACACGCCATAAAACCTACACAAAAAACAAGTGAATCTAATATAACAGCAAGTGTTGTAACAGTTTATACATCTTTAGAGGTAAAAGTCACTACTACATCTTGTCAATGAGTTTTAAAGTTGGGAGTCTCCGGTTTGGACATGAGCCAGTGTGATTCAGGCAATCCCCAAGGAGAGCCCTGCAGCTAACTGCAACAATAGAAAAAAAAATCCTGTGAAATCCTGGAGGGACTGATGAATGAACTATCAAGAAGTGACCTCACCCTGATGGCCCTTTGGATATTTATATATAGCCAGAATCACTCTGTTAGTTTAGCCAATGCACTGCAGCAGTCTGTGAAAGCTGTACTCTGTATTGTCTTCTGCTGATCAGTGCATATTAAGTTTGCTGAAACTTTGATCCTGCCTGATTTTTGATAAGGAATTTTTCCAACAAGTTTGAAGTCCTTTTCTCCTTACTTTCCAGCCTCTCATACAACTCTCTATATGACTTTTCCTTTGCCTTCTCTTTGTTTGCCATGTACCTAGCTTCAAAATACTCCTGTATGACACTGTAAGTAATAACAGACACAAAAACAGATGACTCGGGAGGCCAAGGTAGCAGTGCAATTATAATTTTTTATTGAGAGTTTTGCTGGATAGTGTGCTTAGAGAGTCTGGCAACCCTGCAAGATGAGAAGAGTGAGTTAATGTAATAATGGATTCAGGCAGTTGCAAATAATGTTTCCTTTCTCTTACAGGTTTGGCCAGATAACCCAGCGGTGACAGGCTTCTCTGGTGACTCGCCGGCAAAGTGAAGGAGTCCAGCAAGGTCAGTGGGGATCACCTAGTGATGTCCTATGCCTTGGGAGGAAATGTGGGAGAGGCTTAGCTGCACGTTGGCAAGTCAACTTACTCGGGGGTGGAGAGTGAAGGTGGGGTCCGGATCCAAGGTTTCACTGAGAAGAGCAATCACTCCGCCAAGGAAGTTCTGGGGGAATACAGAGTGAAGGATTGGTTGAAAGATGGTGGCTTACAAAAGGGTGATGAGAGGAAGGTGTTCAGGCTGGAGGCTGCATGCTGGGTGTCTGATCCCAAGGTGGCAGGTAGCAGGTCTCACGAGCTCCTGCAGTCTGTAGAGTGTTGCTCCTATTTAAGGAGTTGTGTTAATTACAGGCAGGAGGGGAGCTCAGCTCTGCAGAATGAGTAATTAGGAGAGAGGGAGAACAGTGTGCAGCCTGGATCACTACAGTACCCCCTTTCCTCTCCCAAGGGGTGCCTCCAGGCTTCCAAAGGCTTGTTGGGGTGTTTCTTGTAAAAATCCTTGATTGACTGTTTATCAACAATAAGGGTACCTGAAATCCAAGAGCATTCCTCCGGTCCATAACCCTTCCAGTCCACCAAAAATTGGGTACCCTGCCCCCAGCGACAAGCGTCAAGGATTCGGTTCATGGTGTAGGTGGGCCCTCCATCAATCATCTTCGACGGAGGAGGCGGCTTGGAGGCAGGACAGAGTGGGCTCGAGGATACGGGCTTAATCTGGGAAACATGAAAAGAGGGATGTATATGGAGTGTAGCATGACCTTGAGTTCCAATTTATTAAAATCATTCTTTGCTGAAGAAAAATTGTTTCAACTCAAAAGTCTGGCTTTTGAGACTGCTTCTCTCACCCAAGAACCAGAGCTGTAACCCTATCCATCGGCCATAAAGTGGAAGTTAATCCCTTCTCCAAGACTCTTTGGCAAAGGAATGTTCCTAATAAGCAGATTTATGGTCAACATAAACCAGATGGGGAAGCCAGGACTGCTTTCCAGTAAACAACCAGACAGTTTCACAGTACCATCTGGTGGACAAATCAGGAATATTTAACTTTCTCTATCTGTGTGGTGGTATACAGTATATTCCTTATGGACAAATGAATTAATTCATACTCTTTCTCTCAAGAGAGGAGCTGCTACAGAAGATATAATTGAACTCTGGGGTGGACAGTGTGGTTTCAAATGCTTTATTGATATGATTTTGATATGTGTTGCTCTATTTTCAAGAAGAAATTAATGTTTGCATGCTTCCTATCACAAATTAGTCCCACAGTACAATGTAGAGACATTGATTGTTCCTTTATTATTGAAGTAGAATATCTTGGTCACTGAAGTTAAAGAAATTTATGCTTTCAGCAACATGTGTCTTAAAGGGGGGTCTCACTCTCAGATCGAATGTCTCTCTCTCCCCCTCCTCTCTCCTCTGTTCTGCAGGAGTCCATAGCTGCACTTTAACTGGCCAGTAGAGTTCAAAGCTTCATTGCATTTTCCTTTTTAGGTTGAGTTTATTACTTTTGTTGAACAAAGCTCAAATGTAATTGGTTCAGCTCAGGTTTCATGAAGTTTTGGACCACCCTGCAACACTAGAGAAAACTTGATTTTTATTG
This sequence comes from Pholidichthys leucotaenia, assembly GCA_020510985.1. Lineage (NCBI taxonomy): Eukaryota > Metazoa > Chordata > Actinopteri > Cichliformes > Pholidichthyidae > Pholidichthys > Pholidichthys leucotaenia. The sequence continues at coordinate 313,980,935 of CM035838.1, read as the reverse complement.
CCCTTTGTTTCAGTCTGTCCTGGGGCATTGGCCAAAGCTGTAAGGAGCCCCCTTCTGCTCTCCAATTTTTCTCCTATCTTTTTAAGAAGGGCCCAGGGCCTGTCATCAGGTTCAGGTTCAGGTTCAGGTTATTTTATTTGTACCCGTAGGTAGATTTGTTTTGCAGTCAGGTGACATCCTTTTAGACACATATTTACAAACCACAATTACATTCAACATGAACACAAACACAGGCACACATGAAGCTGACTATAAACACGATAAAAGTACTCAAGGCTCCACCAATCAGGACATAAGACAAAGAGACAAAAGAAAAGACAAAGAGATAAGAGAGAAGGGTCATATTAAAAAAGTTAAAAACTAAGTCAAAGAGATTAAAAACTCAATAAAAGTCTAAAACCCAATAAAAGATTTAAAACCCAAATAAAAAACCTACAAGAATAAATAAATATAAAATAAAAATTGATAAATAGATAACTAAATTATGTGCAATATATTGCTACATCTTGTTCAACTCTTTGACAGCAGCAGGAACAAAGCTGTTTTTGTAGCGCTGGGTTTTACATTTTCGGACAACAAACCTCCATCTGGAGGGAAGAAGCTGAAAGTGGTGGTGCAAAGGGTGGGAGTCATCATTTAAAATGGAGGTAGCAATCCTCTGTACCTGTCTGGTATACAGGGATGTCAGACTCAGCTGTGATTCACCAAGCAAACGACTGGACCATCTAACTACCTGGTCTAAGGATTTCCTCTGTTTCAGTTTTATCTGACCAAACCATGACACTAAAGAAAAGAATAAAACAGATTCAATAAAAGCCCGATAAAACATTGTCATTATGGTTCGGTCAATTTGGAAGTGTGGGAGTTTCCTTAAACAATGCAAATGTTGCTGACCCTTTTTGCACACCCTTTCACAGTTCTCTTCAAAGTTTAAATTACTATCAGTAATCGTCCCAAGATATTTGTAAGATTGCACACATTCAATGGTCTGGCCTTTTAGTACAGTGGCTTCGTGCCTGGGAGCTTTTCTCCTAAAGTCAATAATCATATCTTTAGTTTTTGTCGTATTCAGCTGCAGGTAGGAATCCTCACACCAGTGAACACAGGACTCAGTTCATGTGCACAGGACTTTACGAAGTGCTCACATATATTATCAGGGCCCTGACTTTTGTTCACTTTTACAGCACAGAACACCCTTTTAACATCCTGCACCTCAATATTAAAGTGCTGATTGTCTTTGAGTTTCTGTTTCAAATCTTGGGTTTCTGTGCTAAAATCAAAAGAATCAAAATGACCATAAAAACAATTAAGAGCATTAGCCAGCTCTGTGTCTGAATTAAAACCATCTAAAAACACATGATTACTGCACTCTGTGCTCTGAAGGCCTGCAATAGCTTTCATACTAGCCCAGGCTCAACCAAGCTTCTTTGCTGCTATCTTGCTTTCCAATCTCCAAAGAGTCCAAATCATCCCCGCAAGACAGTGTGAACACCTCCCAGTCCGTACAGTTAAAACATTCCTGGAGGCAGAGCACTGAATCATCTGTCCAAATGTTTATGTCCCTGGTCTTTGTCTTCTCTCTTTTGAGAGCACTTTTATATGTGGGCAGCAAATGTACACAGTTGTGATCTGAGGATCCTAAAGGAGGAAGGGGAAGAGATTTATAGGCCGCCTTTATAGATCCGTAGCACAGGTCCAATGTCTTTTCTCGCCTGGTTGGGCAGGAGACGTACTGATAAAAGTTTTTAAGTGTCTTCTTTAGAGACACATGGTTAAAATGTCCAAGGATAAAACTTGGACCCTCTGGGGAAATTGACTGCAACCACTGTACCACATCAAACACGGTGCTGTAGGCGGAGGCAGCACCACTCAGGGCAGATAAAAGGGGCGTAGCGATATGGACAGAAGCTTCACATCTGGTGTACAGATGCGCTCTCTGACCATGACAGATGTACAATACTGTTTATTAATATACAAACATACTCCGCCTCCCTGATGTTCCCCCGTTACCTCTTCCTGCCAATCCAAGTGAAGTGGGGCTCCAAAGCCGTCAATACTCAGGTCTAGGTCCCGGTCATGCTCCGTAAGCCATGTCTCCGTATAAGCTATGACACAGCAGTTCTTGAAATCCTTCTGATATCGGACATTTCCTTGAATTTCATCCACTTTATTTCTCAGGGATTGTACGTTTCCCATAATAATGGAAGGAAGAGGAATGCAGTTAAGCTGACGTCTCCTCAGGTTTAATCTTACGCCTCCACGCTTTCCGCGTTTCCTCCTTTTGTCTCTCTTTTCATTGCTGTGTCCATGAAAGTCTCTTAAAATAAAGTCCAACAGTTGCGGCACAATATGCAAACACCCATCAGAATCTCAAAATGCATGATGTCTTTCATTAATCTACGTTATTTTCAGAGTAAAACTAATTTTCTATTTATTTAAAGTTAACCTTTTGAGTGTGTCTATCGCTGAATTGTGACATAACCGCTAGTGGTCAAGAGTGGTAAAGATTTTTTGCAAATAAAATAGTTCAGATTTCCAAGGCTATCAAGCTTGAAAGTGGTAAGAGATAATGGCTTACTGTCAATTAGAAAGATGTAAAATATGATCCAGAGTTTCAGATAGGAATAAATTTATGCATCTAATTTGCATAATGTCAAGGCACCTCTTTAAATTCCATAACTCAGTCAAAACTGGACTTTGGATGTATTTACACAAAGATTGGTTCAGTCTTTTGACACCGTTTTTTGTACAGAGGTACCTCATCATCTAATCTTCAAAGTATATGAACAAGAAATCAGTACATTAAAAAACCCCAGAAATTTCTCACTTACTTTTGACAAAGGGGGGCTGGCTGGCTGGAGTGGTCACTATGTTTTCACCCATCGTGGTCTTTATTTTGCATTCTGTTGGTCATTCACAGTCTCTACCACATCTACAAAGTCTTATGATTATCCCACATAAAATTCGCTTGTATCCCACAGCTATTTTCCATGTACAAAGCCGACAAAGTGACAGTGACGGTGACCGATCGCGGCCATATTAGCTTTCTGGGCTAAAATGCTAAAAACAGGAAAAGGAAATGAGGAGTTCTTCTTCTTGGGTGTATTACGTGTCATCCATTGAGTCCTCCAACGAATGTCTGCCACCTTCTGAAACTGGCAGATCAGTACAAATCCTGAATGGAGCCAATCATATCAGACTCCCCGTGACCCGAAAAGGATTAAGCGGAAGAAGATGAATGAATGAATGAATGTCAGACTGAGATGACAGGCGCAGTGCCGCACTTTGCCACTAGGGGCATGCAAATTCACACACTCAGAGGGTTAATTATCATTTTCTTCATAAAATGGCATCCACTTTTCCTAACCAATGCTATTTCATGGTTTTCTAATTACCAGGTTACTGACAAACTGTGCTTCATTTGGTTCCACAAATGCTTAATTCATAAGTAACTCAGTAACAGTCTATGAAGCCCATGATACATGTAAATTCTCAGTTTTAAAGTTATGCAAACATGTTAACTTATTCTGACCTTTCCTATTAAACCATTGAAAGACATATGGGAGTTATTGTTTGATTTCATGTCCATCTTCTTGATTATCAGAAACAAGAATTCACACAAAGGTTTATTATGAGACTGATCAAATATTGTCAATAGAATTATTAACTAAGGCTTAACTTACCAATTGCTAAATTCTTAAGCTTAAGTCTTTGTTCATAAGAGTTTCCACCTCTATAAAACGTGGATGGTGCCCAAACGAGGAATTGAGTGTGATGAAAGTAAATCTTCATTCCTACTCACATTTATATTTACATTAATACGTGTACCAACATTAAATTACCTATAAAAACCCTTAATTTCATTACAGGAGAGAGCAGGAAAGACTGAGGCAGACAGATGAAGGGTTGATGATGCGACTGATAGGGAAGGGCCCGATGAATTAGGGAGACAGTTTCTTAGCATCAGCTTTTAATTGAAATTGAATGGTCTTGGTGGACAGCCATACCTTTTGCCTGATTGTGTAGGCGGGGGACACACTCCTCTGCTGGTTCGCCCACTGGGAATTCTGCTCAGCAGTCTGGAGCAGTGACGACCTGGTCTCCTTTCAGATGTAGCGGCACCTCTGGATGTGGTAGTGGATAGAGGGAACAGCAATCTCCGCCTCCGAGGTGGGGAACATAGGGGAATTGTACCCCAGTGAACAGTTGAATGGTACACCCCCATGGCAGCAGAGGTGGCGGAGTTATGGGCATATTCCACCCAGGGCAGGTGAGAGCTCCATGATGCAGAGTTGGATGCTATGATGCATCACAATGCAGCCTCCAGCTCCTGGTTGGCCCACTCATACTGCCCATTACTCTGTGGGTGATAGCTGGCTGTCAGGCTGACGGTGGTCCAGGTGGCCTTACAGAAGGTGTGCCAGACCTGAGAGGAGAACTGGGGACCACGATCAGATATCACATCAGAAGGTATGCCATGTAACCTCTCCACATGTTGTAAAAAGCTCCACTGTCTCCTTTGCTGGTGGAAGTTTGAGTAGGGAAACAAAATGTGCAGCATTGGAGAAATGATCAACAATGATTAAGATTACTGTGTGGCCATTGGATGGAGGCAACCCCGTGACAAAATCCAAGAAGACACCCGAAAGAGGTTGTTGCAAACCAGCAGGGAGGGAAGTGAGGGGTTTCCCAGTGGAACACTGCTGGCAAGCCTTAATGTAGTTGTGCACATCTGCATTCATGGAGGGCCACCAAAACAGGTGTTTGAGTTGACCAAAGGTCCTGGCTACCTCTGGGTGACAGGTGAATTTAGCCATGTGGAGCCAACGAATAACATTGCCTCAAACTGCCATAAGTACAAACATCCGATCCCCCCTTTCCCTCTCCCCAGGGTCCAGATTAGTCTTCTGGGCCTCATGCACCTTTTGTTCAATGTCCCAGGTTAATGCCCCCATGACACACTCGGCTGGGACAATCGTCTCCTCCCTGGAGGAAGAAGGCTCAGGGGCAAATTGCCTGAACAGGGCATCAGGCTTGGTGTTCTTGGACCCGAGATGGTAAGTCATGGTGAAATTGAGCTGCTCAAAAAACAGAGCCCACCTCGCTTGCCGGAAGTTCAGGCATTTGGCAGTCCTAAGGTACTCGAGGTTCTTGTGATCGGTCCAAACCAAGAATGGTACTGCCACCCCCTCCAGCCAGTGCCGCCATTCCTGGAGGGCTAGTTTCACCGGCAACAGTTCCCTATCACCAGTGTGATAATTCCTCTCAGCCAGGGTTAAGTGCCAGGAGAAATATACGCGTGGACCGTTGGGATAATACTGCATCCACCCCTGTGTTGGAAGCGTCCACCTCCACGATAAATTGAGCCTTGTGGTCGACCTGAGCTAGAATGGGAACATCGGTAAATTTAGCTTTGAGCAAGGAGAAGGCATCATTGGCTTCTCTGGACCAGACGAAGGGAGTCTTAAGGTGCATTCACACCAAATGCAAACAGGCAAATTTTTTGTGCGGCACAATTACATTATAACTCAATGTAAACACGCCAACAGACATGAATAGTGAGATGCAGACTAGGTGAAGTTGTCTTTAAAACTTCTGCAGCTGTGCTCAACCTGCTGTGGAAATTCCCAAAATAACGTCATGCTTATGTTTACATTATTCGACCGAGGGCTCACCTGAAAATGATGTCTCAAGCCTCCAACACTTCACAAATGATCCTGTGTTTATGATGCTAGCTAGCTTGCTAGGACGTCCGTGGCTGGAAACCGTGGGTAAATAACTCCACAAACCCGATTTAGCTGAAGAGTTCCCAGTCCTTCTGTCTCCCGGTGAGTGAGTTTCATTTTCTAACTAGTTTACTCTGCAACGGTGATAATTTTACTATGTCCGCTAGCTAGCGGACGCAAACGCATGACGACGAAAATTTACGCGTACTCGTGTCTTCCCATTGATTTTCTATGGATTCGCGCTGCCTGTTTGCGTTTGGTGTGAACACAGCTTTAGTGAAGGTGAGGTGAGTAAGGGGGGGCATGGTGCTGTAATTCTGGATGAACTGATAGAAATTAGCAAACCTGAGGAACTGCTGTAATTTCTTTCTGGAAACAGCAACTGGCCAATCGAGAACAGCTTTGACTTTTTGTGGGTCTGATTGGATCTGCCCCCTGGCCAAGAAATGTGGCGAAGGATGTGTGAAACTCACATTTCTCGCCCTTGATATACAGCTGATTCTCGAACAGGTGCTGCAGGACCATCCGGATGTGGACTCAATACTCTGCAAGGGAGTGGGAGAAGATGAGGAGATTGTCTAAATACACGAATACGAACGTATTGAAGAAGTCTCACAGAACATTGTTGACCAGTCGTTGGAACACAGCTGGGGCGTTGGTTAGACCAACTGGCATTACCAGATATTCGAAGTGTCCGCTGGGCATGCAGAACAGTCTTCCATTCGTCCCCTTGGCAGATCCTGATAAGATGGCAAGTGTCGCTTAGGTCCAGCTTGGTGAAAATGGTGGCGCCCTGCATCACGTAAAAGGCAAGAGTTTAGTATTGGGAGGGTGTACCTGTCTTTGGCGGTGATGTTATTGAGCTGCCTGTAGTCAATACATGGGCGCAGAGAACCATCCTTCTTGGCTGCACGGTGGCGCAGTGGTTAGCACTGCGGCAGCACAGTTTACCCTTGGCCGGGGGATTGTGGGGATCGTGGGATCGTGGGTTCGATCCCAGCCCCCGACCAACAGTGATCTGTGTGGAGTTTGCATGTTCTCCCCGTGTTGCGTGGGTTTACTCCAGGATTTCTCCGGTTTCCTCCCACATGCCAAAAACATGCATGTTAGGTTAATTGGCTGTTCTAAATTGTCCCTAGATATTTGTTTCCTATAGGCCCTTAGAATAGAGGGTTAGTATTAATGAAAGCGCTTTGAGTGGTCTTTGTGACTAGAAAAGCGCTATATAAGTGCAGGTTAGTTAGTTAGTTAGTTAGTTTTTAACAAAGAAAGATCCAGCTCCCACTGGTGAAGATGAATGCTGAGTCAACCCAGAATTGAGGGACTCCTTGACATATTTGTCCATGGCTTCTCTCTCGGGGCCGGAGAGGCTGTATAACTGGCTAGTGGGAAGGGGTGCTCCCTGCTGGAGTTCAATAGCACAGTCATAAGGCCTGTGGGGAGGAAGGGACAGTGCTTTAGCCTTAATAAAAACAGCAGCGAGGTCATGATATTTAGCCGGTACATTAGATAGATCAGGTGGTTCAACAGTAGGGGGAGAGATGGCAACAGAAGGAGAGCATGCAGCCAAAGCAAACAGATGGAGAGAGAGAGAGAACGTACTTTATGATGCAATTACTCCTCTTCGCCAGTCAATGGTAGCATTGTGCAGGTGGAGCAAGGGTTAGCCTAACACAATGGAAGCGGTGGAGGAGGGAATTACCAGGAAGCGTATGCTCTCTCTATGATTACCAGAGATCAACACAAGGAGTGGAACAGTAATTTTGGAAACAGTGAAAAATGGTTTACTAAATAATGCCACTAACCTGAGAGGTTCTTGAAGGACCTGTGTATTTATAATTCTTCTGCATTGATGTATGTGGTTATTGTGTATATTTTTTATCTTGATTCTTTTTTCTAAAGCCCATCCAGGGACAAGAGTTGCAAATTAGCTAATAGCTATACACTCTATGTGCAACACATCAGATTGATTGTCTTTGATTAATTGTCTATGTTTATTGCACTGTCCCTGTCAAATAAACTAATCTACTACTACTACTTGTTTGGGACATCCAACTGGGTTACCAGGCTCTCTGAAATAAAGTTCTGCTCTGCTCCTGAATCTATTAGAGAAAAATCTGTGTGGTCAGAGGTGGCCAGCAGGATGTGAATGGGAAGTAATAGTTTGGTCAGAGGGTGTTTGGTAACTATCCTCACCTGACCCCCTACTATGACAGGTGGGCGGTGTCTTTAGGTTTTAGCCAAGTATTCGTCTACCCCATGGCCATCTCCTGCGCAGTACATGCAGGGCCCCTCAGCCAAACGTCGCCAACAGTCCGCTAGAGGAAACCATGAACGATTTGGTTGCATGGGTTCACATAGTTTGGACAAACAGATTGAGGAAATGGTTAGCTGGGGAGAACGTGATGAAGCAGGACGGTGCGCGATTTCCGTATTGCCACTCCCAAGCGCGTTTACGCAGGTGATTGTCCAGCTTAATAACAAGGGAAATTAATACGTCTAGAAATGCCAGTTCATCACAGCTGGCTAGCTCGTCCTGGAGATTGAAGTTGAGGCCGCTGATGAAAAATGAGCGAAGCATGGTACCATCCCAACCTGCTTTGGTCATGAGCATCCAGAAATCTATGGAGAACTCAGCAGCAGATTTGGCCCCCTGACGCAAGTTACGAAGGTGGGAGGAAACACTGCCTTCATGGTCAGAGTGATCAAAGAGCTTGTGGGAGCACGGTGGGGGTTTCTCCACCCAGAGAGGGCAGGGGGAAGGGGGAACAATGGACCGAAGGAGGAGGTGTCACCGGGGGGTATCAGACGGGATTATTGGGTCTATGCCCCCCCCCGCCCCCCGGGGACAGTGAGAGCTGCCGGAGCCGCTAAGGGTAGAAGGGTGTAAGAGCGGCCCCGGCGTAATGTCATGTTAATGTGCCACACATTCCTTTGTTCAAACAACGTGTATGGTCGGAAGTTCCGGGTCTTGATGCATGGAAATAAAGAGATAAAAGTGGAATGCACAGAGACCCGGGAGCGCTGTTTGCTGTACTTCATGTTGGAGAAATAATAAAGTTTCTGTGTTGTCCAACTTGTTGCCTCACCTGCCTCCTTTCTTCACAATCTTAATAAATTCCCTCGAAAAATGAACAAACATATAGGATGAATATTTGGTGCCTGTGACAATAGCTCGTGCCCAGGTGAGTGCATGACCCTTGAGCAGATTGACTACGTAGCTTATCTTGCTATGCTCGGTGGGAAACGCTTAAAAACCAGGCTGCATTGCAGGAGAAACCCCCCCTCCCTCCTCTAAACTACCATTATAGCGAGCTGGTGTGGGAATAGTTAGGGCTGGAGTGGAGGGAGGGTTTTGTGGTTGGTTAAGATGGTCTAAACCAGGGGTCACCAACTAAAAGTGCAAGAGGTCCGATAAGTCAGTCTTCCTCCCCAGCTGAGGTCCGAATTAGAGCTGGGGGTCTTTAAGCACCTCACGATACAATTATGATTCAGGGCCTCTGATTTGATTCTAAAATGATTCTCCATGCGTTTTTTTTTTTTTTTCAGGATTTATTCCTGTGAGACAGCTTGGTACTTATAAAGCCAAGTGTTTGCAATGACCCATGAATTTACATCAAACATCTTTTTTTTCCCCACAATATCTTTATTGAACCTTTTTTTTTAACAAACATAACACAAACAATCAAACACTAACACTAAAGTACTACAAAAAAATGCACTAAAAACACCAACAACCACCAACAAAATCAAGTCTTCAACAATGCTCCTCTGTTTAGTCTAGACCAGGGGTGTCAAACTCATTCCATGGAGGGCCAAGACCCTGCAGGTTTTACCTCCACCCAGTGTCTTCAACAGGAGATTTCACTGAATTTCCCCTCACTGATTGCTGATCAATGAAAACACCTGCTGAAGACACTGGGTGGAGGTAAAACCTGCAGGGTCTTGGCCCTCCATGGAATGAGTTTGACACCCCTGGTCTAGACAATCCATTACATAAGTATACATATTATGTTCACCAGTTTGGAATTTACAAGGTCCACACACATCATTCACCTTCTTCTTCAAGAGTTATGTTTAAATTTTTTACATAATCAATAAAAGGTCTCCATATATTCTCAAACACAATTTCCTTTGATTTCAGTATGTATGTTATTCTTTCTAATGGAAGGTTTGTTAACATCTGTCTTAACCACTGAGTCACATCTGGTCTATGAGTCTTTTTCCACAGTAGTGCAATACATTTCTTGGCATTAAGCAAACTGAGGTCTATGAATGTTCTTTCACTTTTATTAAAGTTATGCTTTTCTGGGTACAGACCCAACAAAAACAGTTTAGGATTCAATATGATTTGTTTTGAAATTATTTTTTCAATTGTTACCCTCACCTCTTCCCAAAACATTCTAATTATTCTACATTCCCATAAACAATGAAATAGGGTTCCTTTACTTTCCATACATTTTGTGCACGTATCTGGTATGTTTTTGTTATATCTATTTAACTCCTCCGGTGTAACATACATCCGCATTAACCATTTAAAATGTATCAATTTAAGACGTACATTTATTGATTTGGTTTGAGCTTCTGTACAAGCCAATTCCCATTGTTCCTCTGAAATTTCAGTTTGCAGATCTTCTTTCCAGTAGTTTAATATAGTGTCAATGAGTTATAAAACTCTGAAATAATACCCTTTCTTTTACTATCTTTCATCAACATTTTTTCCAAGGATGAGTAAATAGGTCGAGTGAGAGCTTTATTTTGATTTGATCGAATAAAGTTCCTAAGTTGAAGATATTTAAAAAAATGTGTTCTATTAAGATTAAATTTGATCCTCAGCTCTTCAAAAGACATTATGTTATCTGCACATGACAGATATAAATCTTGAATCTTTTGAATCCCTTTTAAATTCCATACTTTAAATACAGCATCCACTCTCCCTGGTTTAAAATATTGATTACCCCATATTGGGCTAAATTGTGACAGTAAGTGTGGTTCTTTTAAATAGTTTTTAGTTTCACACCATATTTTGATCATATGCTTTACAAATGGATTTTTAACTTGTTTTTGTAATTTTTTTGCCGAATCTTGAGTATATGAATATGGGAAGAGGTAAAGGTAAATTGTATGATTCCATTTCAGTCCAGTGAGGGAGATCATTTGATGAAAAATAATATGTCATAGACCTCAGTTGTGCCGACCAATAATACAACATAAAATTTGGACATTTCAGACCTCCACGATCAAATGGTAAATATAATAAAGACAGACGTAATCTAGCCCTCTTGTTGTTCCATATAAATTCCACTAACTTTTTTTTAATTCTTGAGAATAAATCTAAAGGTGGTGGTAAGGGAATGTATTGAAATAAATAAAGTATTTTAGGTAAGATATTACTTTTAAGTATATTGATTCTCCCGATCATCGACATTGGTAGTGACATCCATCTCTGAAGTAACTCATTAATATTTGTCATTAAGGCTTCATAATTGACACTGGCGAGTGATTCTAGCTTAGGCACAATTTGGATTCCTAAATATTTAAACTGATTTACAACATTGAATTGATTTACCTCAGGGGCTGGGTAATTTCTCTGGGTCTCATTTAGCATTAATATTGAAGATTTAGTTTTATTTATTTTATATCCTGATATTTCCCCCAAATTCTTTATTAAATTCAACAAGGTCGGAATTGATTTTTTAAGATTCGACATAAACAAAATTATGTCATCGGCATACAGGGAGATTTTATGTTCTGTTGGTCCAACTTTAATTCCATATATTTGTGACTGTAAACGTATCGCCATCGCTAAAGGTTCAATTGCCATAGTAAACAGGAAAGGTGAAAGTGGACAGCCTTGTCGACATCCTCTATTGATTTTTATTGATTTTGAAATATTGCTATTTGTTAGGATTTCTGCTGTAGCATTATTGTATATTATCTGAACCCATTTTATGAAATTATTTCCAAGTCCAAACCTTTGTAAGACTTCAAAAAGAAAGGGCCATTCGACTCTATCAAAGGCCTTTTCGGCGTCCAGTGATAGGAGAGCTGTATCCAGTGCTTCTTTATTAGAATAAATAATATTAAATAGTCTTCTTACATTATGGAAGCCTTGTCTTCCCTTTATAAAGCCATTCTGATCTCGATTAATAATATTTGGTAAAATTTCTTGTATTCGTCTTGCTAAAATTTTACAGATTATCTTAAGGTCGGCATTTAATAGGCTTATTGGTCTCATATTTTCACATTTATTAGAGGGTTTACCTGGTTTTGGCAACAGTATAATTAAGGCATTATTCATGTATGATGGTAAATTACTATTTTGAAATGCTTCTAAAACCATTTCCAAAAAAGATTTTATTAATTTATTCTTAAATTTTTTTATAAAGGTCAACTGGAAGACCATCTGGTCCTGCACTTTTTCCTGATTTCATATTATCAATGGCTAGCCCAACTTCTTCTTGACTAATTTTAGACTCCAGTATCTTCCTGTTTTCATTTGGAATACACGGTATAGATAGTTCATTCAAAAACCCATTTAGTTTTGTTAAGTCAGATTCATTTTTGGTATCATATAATCTTTCATAGTAATCTCTAAAGGCTCTATTAATTTCTAAAGGATCTATAACTACCTGTCCGTTACTTATAATACTGGTAATTGGTGTTTTAAATTCTAATTGTTTAATCTGCCATGCCAATAATTTTCCTGATTTTTCACCTTGTTCATAAAAAGATTGTTTCAATCTTAGAAGACTCGAGGCAGCTCTATTCGCTGATTTTTTGTCATATTCAGCTCTCAAAATCAGTAATTCGTTCTCCAACCTTGGATCACTTCCTGCATACACTCTTTCTTGAAGAATTTTTATTTTATGTTCCAATTGGACTCTCTCCTCTCGAGTCTTCTTAGATTTTGAACCTGTATAACTAATAATATGTCCCCTAATAAAAACTTTGAAAGCCTCCCACTTTACACATGCTGATGTTTGTGTAGTATTGATGTCAAAGAACTCATCTATCTGTTTTTCTATGTACTTAACAAATTCCTCATCCTGAAGCCATTTATGCTGAAATTGCCATCTACCTGGTTCCTTTGTCAATTTCTTATCTACATATATTAGACAGCAGGGTGCATGATCAGAGATCACGATGTTATCATAAAAACAGTTTTGAATCTTGGACCTTAATTCTGTGGAGATCAAAAAATAATCAATACGTGAGAATGTCTTGTAGGTATTGGAATAACAAGAGTAAGCTTTAACTTGTGGTTTCATTTCTCTCCATATATCTAGCAATCTCAATTCTTTCATAAAATGATTAATGGTCATCCTACAACCATTGTGCGTACAGTCTAGTCCTGTTGATCTATCTATACCGGGATTCAATGTACAATTAAAATCCCCTGCTATTATATGTTGCCCTGTAAGTGATGATAAGATAAGAAATAAATTAGCAAAGAACTTTTGATCATCTATATTGGGACCATATAGGTTCACCAAATTTATATTTTCTAATAGCAAAGATCCTTGAATGATTAAATATCTTCCAAATTTGTCTCCAATTACATTTTTCACTTGAAATGGGACTGATTTATGTATGAGAGTCATAACTCCCCTGACTCGGGATGAAAATGATGAGGTGAATACACTTCCTTGCCATCTACTCCTAATTCTTTTTACATCCTCCTCTATTAGATGAGTTTCTTGTAAAAACACAATTTTTGAACCCATATCTTTTATTTTATTCATAACTTGTTTAAGTTTTTTTAATTTTTGTAGACCTCTGCAATTCCATGAAGTTAAATTAAGATTAACGCTTTGGTTTATGATCAATAAGGAGTTTAGGATTACCTTGCAGTGTAAACATGCTCATAACGAGAAGCAAAAACATGAGTGGTTGAACATTCATCCTACAAACTACACACAAACAAATTCCCCCTTCCCACATTTGTGGTAATCCCCCCAAAATCAAAAGAAAAATTCCGTCTCCCGATATAGCCATCGACCGCTCCACACCCACGAGGATCAGCCAAAGCCACTCCTTCTTCATCCTCCCAATCACCCTAACTCTACTGCTTTTAATGACATAACATTAACTATCTTCTGTAGTTTTCCAACTTAACTCCAAAATTTTTAGCAACTTTGTACATCATAGTTTTTTTTTTTAATATATAATACAATCTATATTTTGTAAACTTGCTATTTGCTTCAAATCAGTCAGATGCCTGTGCAAATGCTTAAATATTCTACCTTATATTTTGTTCATGCTTAGCTCCCACCAGTCTCTTCTTGGATCTTCTTGATGAACTCCTGCGCCTCCTCAGGGGTCTTGAAGATGTGTGTTCTGCCCCCATACGTGGTCAACAGTCTCGCAGGATAAATTACACCATGACGAATCCCAAGGTTGCGCAGCTCTTTACCTACTGGATCAAACTGCTTCCTCAATTGTTGGATTCCTGTGGCCAAATCTGGGTAGAACCGCACCTGCTGGTCCTGGTGTTTAATCTGTCCTTTAGCTCGCGTAGCGTTGAAGATCTTCATCCTGTCTCTGTTGCTGAGGAACTTCATAATAAGCGTCCTCGGTGGTCTCTTATCTCTCCGTGGGCCGATATGATATGCGCTTTCCAGAACGACTGCTGATTGCAGCTCCGCGCTGCCCAGCGCCTCCGGAATCCACTTTTCCAAAAAGGAACATGTGTCCCGACCTTCGGATTCCTCCGGTAGACCCACCAGCCTCAAGTTGTTCCGTCTCGACCGGGACTCCAAGTCCAAGACATTATCTTCCAGACATTTATTTTTTTTTTCCAAAGTGCGCACCTTTAATTGAAGGCTAGTGACGTCATCTTCAGCACTAGAGACACGAAGCTCCACCTGCGCCATTCGCTCTACACAGTCACCCAATTCTTTTCTCATTCCTTCCAACGCTGCCATAATCCCATCAAATTTAGCGGAAAAGTCTGTTCTCATTGAACTAATGGCATTAAGCACTGCACCTGTGCCGTTTCCCACAGTCACCGCACCGCTGCTAGCTTCCTCCGCCATATATGGAGCTTTATCTGCTGCGTCACAGACGTGAAAGTCCGTTAATTTGGACTGTTTCGGTGGTTCGCTTTTTCCTCTACCTGATTTTCCAGCCTTAGGCTTCACCGACATATCCTCGCCCAAACGCTGGGATAGGTTCTGTCCCAAATGAGAGAGTTATTTGCCGATTTTTTTTCTCTAGGAGCAGAGCAGAGTGAGACGTGTCCTTCTCACGTGGCTGCCATAACCGGAAGTCACATCAAACATCTTTTAATAAAAGAAATGGAAGAGAAATGTAACAAGTCACATGGCCAAATTTATCTGAAAATGTGCTTTTAAGAACTCATCTTTTCATGGATGAGCACAGCTAAGCACTGCTGTCTCCAGCAGGCCAATATCACTTGCTTTTACACATTATTTTATTAAGCAGATGTGTTAGCTGCTTTTAGTTCTGAATTTTTTTGACAAAAAAAAAGTCAAACAATTTACAGGAGAACACAAACTAAATTACATACAGTACATTTAAAAAAGATAAATATTTAAAAAAAACAATCTCACAAAGTCCGCCTCTATACTATATTTTCAATATTAAAATGTTTCAAACTGTAAGCCTAAAAAAGGACAGTAAATATAATTAATTCCACACTACATAATTCCTTTGGAAGTTTTTTAATGTCAACAATGTTTTTATCTTTTTAACCTTGTCTGGATCTACAGTATCTGGTAACACTCTGTCACAGGGAGAGAGGAGGTGGATGTGTGGTACTTTTCGTGTTCAATAACGCGCAGAGCAAATTATTGGTTTGACATGATCGACGGTCATGGAAATTGCCTCCATAACCAACGTCATGCGGTCTCAGGAAAGAGGAGCTGCAGGGAACTTCAGTGAACAAACCCCTGGGTGGAAACATACCATCGGAGGCAGTCAGCATGGCAGTGGATATAATTTCACAGCAGTGTTTTATTCCACGGGTACACACCGGGAAAGAAACATGGCTGTCCACCTGCAGCAAACCGCTTTGTCTAATCAGTGTATCCCAAGGTCCCATGTCACAAAATGTCTGGGTGGCCGCCGCTGATACAGCACCTCAGTTCCGCTTTTCCCTTTGGTTAAAACTAAACTGTATAATTTTTCCACAAATTGTATTAAAAAGCTTCGGAGTCCGGATGGAGGATTCTTGAGATCTGGATCTGGACCGGAGTTCACCAGTTGGTGAGCCCTGTTCTAAATGATCTGTTAACCTTTGAAGTTGAGTTAACATCGCCTGCATCTGCAGTGTGAAATGATCTACCCACTGCTCAAAACCATCTAAATGAGCGGCCATGGTTTCCCAAGCTGCGACTGCTGGGTCTTGCTGAGGAGCTCATACTGACATGGTAGATAATAATGGACCCAAAAGCAGACAACTTGGGAGGCCAAGGTAGCAGTGCAAATATAATGATTTATTGAGAGTTTTGCTGGATAGTGTGCTCCGACAGTCTGGCAACCCTGCAAGAGACGAGAGGAGGAGAAGGGTGAGTTAATGCAATAATGGATTTGGGCAGTTGCAAATAAGGTTTCCTTTTTCTTACAGGTTTGGCCAGATAACCCAGCGATGACAGGCTTCTCTGGTGCCTCGCCAGTGAAGTGAAGGAGTACAACAAGATGAGTGGGGATCACTAAGTGATGTCCAGTGCCTTGGGAGGAAGTGTGGGAGAGGGTTAGGTGCACATTGGTAAGCCGACTTACGTGAGGGGTGGAGAGTGAAGGTGGGGTCCGGATCCACGGTTCCACCAAAGAGAGCATTCACTCCGCCAAGGAAGTTCTGGAAGAATATAGAGTGAAGGGCTGGTTGAAAGAAGGTGGCTTACAACAGCGTGATGAAAGGAAGGCGTTCAGGCGGGAGGCTGCACACTGGGCATCTGATCCCAAAGGCGGCAGATAGGTCTGATGAGCTCCTGCAGTTTGCAGTGTTGCTCCTATTTAAGGAGTGGCATTAATTACAGGCAGGAGGGGAGCTCTGCTCTGCAGAATGACTAATTAGGAGAGAGAGAGAACAGTGTACAGCCTGGACCACTACACTGTGTACTTTAATCATCTCCCTGACTATCCCACTTTTTCTTTGCCAAACTCTTCCATTGAATACTTTGTGGTACCTCCATGCTCCACCACCAAGTTTCCTTATCTTCCTTCCTCTGTCCACTGGATAAACCACATACCTTTCTACACATTTCCCTCAATACTTTTGCTGCACTTTTCCAGTCATCTGGTAATTCTTCCCTACCACCCAAAGCCTGTATCAACTCCTTCCCGACCTCTGCGCCACCTTCTTCCTTCTGTAACTTCCTCCACTTAATCTTTGATTTCAGATTTTCAGATTTCAGAAAAGATTTATTGCCAAGTATATTCACAAGTAAATGTAAATATACGAGGGATTTGACTTGGCGCCGAGAACGACATAGTTGACATTTTCAGTGACGCGGCAGCATCAGTGACGCGCCTGTCAGCAGAATGGGAACAGGAAGCAATGGGGAGAGAGAGGATAAACACAGTAGGAGAGAGAAAAAAAACATTGTTTATCAGAATACAGTTCATATATGATCAATATTATGATTACAAGAAAAAAAACTCTCAATGCACAAATAGCAGACAATAGAATCCATACAATGACACAAAGAGAGCATTGAATGAGTAATCTTCTCGTCAGTATAGTGAGTCAGTGTGAGTGAGGGTGTTGAGTGCAAACATGATATCAGTTAAGGACAACAAAGTCTCTTCAGCAGCAGATGTTATGTCTGCCGTCTGGGCAGAGGCGCGTGTCCTTGGCACGGCAGATAGAATGGTTTGCCAGACAGCTGGCTGTCCTTGAGTCAAATGCTGCCCGCCATGTTATGAAAAAACAAGTATACTGAAGATAATCTGGAGGACTGTGTACTGAGAGCGTCAAAACAGGTCGAATAGCACTGACTTCAGAGAAAAAACTTTATATTCTCTTACAGATTCAGTGCTCAAATCCTTCATGGCTGGACGTTGAAATTATCGTGGACGGCTCTCAGCGTGATCGTGATGTAATCCATTTTCCTAGACAGTTCTCCATTAGCCGCTGTCAGAGTCCTGCCCAGTTGGTCAATTTGATGGTTAAGCCTTGCCGGGTCCGCTTTTTGATAGGCTCCATCCATCTTCTTCAATTTGCGGTACACCAGAACAATCCCAGATCCAATCAGTAGAATTCCGATGACCATTGCTATGAAGAGGTATAAATCTTCAACATCTTCGATAGAGAGATCACACAGGCACAAGAGTTTCCAATTACTTGTGTCCTTCAAATAACCCGCGGCCGCTGTACCTGCGGGGCAAATCGGCTCCCCCGGGCCACTTTTTCTCGTTGAAAAAACAGTGTCAATTGCGTTCAAAGCCCAGCTTATTAAATCCATAATTTCGTTTGATAATCAGCAGTAAAGACATGCAGACAGACAATAGCAAGCTGGGATCCAGTCAGTTAGGGAAGGAGAGAGATAAGAAGCCGGAGCTGGGAAAAAAAGCGTCTGCTCTCTTTGGAGGGCGGAAGGCTCTGCCTTCACCCTCTCCCTCTTCTTGCTTTCCAAAGTCATCCTACAGACATACCATCTGATGCTGCCTAGCTACATTCTCCCCTGCCACCACCTTACAGTCTCCTATCTCTTTCAGATTTCTTCTTCTGCATAAGATGCAGTCCACCTGTGTGCACCTCCCTCCACTCTTGTAAGTCACCCTATGTTCCTCTCTCTTCTTGAAATATGCATTCACCACAGCCATTTCGATCCTTTTAGCAAAATCCACAACCATCTGTCCTTCTACATTTCTCTCCTTAAAACCATACCTATCCAGCACCTCCTATCACCTCTGTTCCCTTTACCTACATGCCCATTAAAGTCTACTCCAATCACCATTTTCTCTCTCCCTTGGGAACACTCTCTACCCCTTCATCCAACTTACTCCAGAATTCCTCGTTCTCCTTTGCCTGACATCCAACTTGTGGAGCATACGCACTGACAACATTCAACATCACACCTTTGACTTATAGCTTCAAACTCATGATCCTGTCTGACTCCCTCTTTACCTACTCTTCCTTCAAGATTACTCCTACTCCATTTCTCTTCCTATCTACACCATGGTAGAACAGTTTAAATCCACCTCTAATGCTCCTGGCCTTGCTTCCCTTCCATCTGGTTTCTTGAACACACAGTATATCTACTGTGTACAGTATGTATGTATAGTTATGTACAGTATATCTGACCTTGTTGGATTTTCTTTCCCCCTTTGTTATATTATTCAGTTTCTTTTAACCTGTACTTTTAATCTATCCGAAATAAAGATTCATTCATTCATTCATTTTTAGGTCAGTGCAGTTTCAAGCTACTCGACCCATCTCTGCTAGACATTGTGTTAAGCTGAGGCATACATAAGCTGAAACAAAATATCTACCTTTCTTCTCTCCATCATGTCAGCCAACTCTTTGCCTTTACCAGTCATAGTCCCTGCATTTAAAGTCCCTACTCTCACCTCCAAACTTCTACCTTTCCTTTTCTCTCTCTCCCTCCTAACATGCCTTTCCCCCCTCCTCTTCCTCGATCTTCAACCAACAGTAGCTTAATTTCCACCGGCACCCTGTCGGCAGCATCAGTGGCAGACGTTGTTAACCCGGGCCTCAACCGAGGTATGAAAGTCTCATTCGTCATGATCCGTATATTTGATTTGGCAAAGGTTTTACGTCGGATGCCCTTCTTGACACAACCCTCCCCATTTACCCGGGCTTGGAACCGGCACTAGGAATACACTGGCTTGTCCATTGCTCCCCGTTTGTGGAACGCTCTCCCTCTGTCTCTGATTTGGTTGACTCTTTTAAAGAAATAGTTAAAGATACTGTTATTTAGGTGAGCTTTTAATTAACTGGTAGCCTGGTTTTTATTTAATCTCTTATCATTTTAATTGTTTGTTTTAATGTTTCTTTTATGCTTAAATTGCTGTTATCTTTTTTCCTTGTTTTATATTACTCTGCATTTTTATGGTTAAAGCACTTTATGGTCTTTATCTGTGAAAAGTGCTATTGTGGAGGAGGAAATCAGACGAGGCAATGAGCTGACAACACAGATCTTTATTCTCTTCCAACAGATACAAACAGACTGCCCTGGGTCTCAAGGCAACCACTTTTATACTCTTTATTCCCACCTTTGGGACCCAGGGTGTGAAACATTAACATACGGGACACAAGGCATGTACACACATCAACATACAGTACACAGAGCATGACTTCTTACCATACTTTCATGCCCCGGCGACTTCAGGTGTGAACCCTGTCACAGCGGGGGCAAAGGCACCTCTTGTCTAGTCTAAGACCCCCTAGCGCTATGCCACCCTTCATTGTCTCTGCTCCTCTCCACTTCACTATTACCATTTCTCACCTCCCTCTCCCCCACAACCTCAAGCCTTGGGTGGAGTGCCACCTGCTATCGTGTCACTACACAGCCCCCCCCCCTCCACACACACACACACCCGAACACCCAGAAATGGTAAATAGTAAATGGCATTCACTTATATAGCACTTTTTTCCCCCCTCATCCCTAGATGACCAAAGCGCTTTACAGATCCTGTTATCCACCCATTCACACACACATTCACACACTGATGGCGGTGTAGCTGCCACACACCGGCACTGGCCTGACCCACCAGGAGCAACTGGGGGTTCAGTGTCTTGCTCAAGGACACTTCGACATGCAGACTGCAGACAGAACAGGAGTCGAACCCCTGACCCTTCGATCAGTAGACGGCCACACTACACCTATGCCACAGCCGCCCCAAACCTTGTGAAAGGGCCCTAAGTTATGCTTACGTTAAGTATGATCGAGAGACTCTTTTTCAACTTAGAGGACGGAGTCACCGGGGACAAATTGATACAAATGTCCTGGACTGCTTCCCGGAGCTACAGCTCCATGTTAGAGGGCTGCCGGGTCAGGCTGCAGCAGGGGTTTTTCCTGGTGCCCCAAGGCCGACACAGAAGCGTGGAAGGTGGGGTGGAGCAGAACGGAGACTCCGTTGATTGGTTAGCAGAGGACGGCTAACTCTCCCGATCATACTCTTCGCCAACATCCAGTCTCTGGTCAACAAGATGGATGACCTACTCAGTCGGATGGCTACACAGAGGTACATCAAGGATTCCTCCGTTTTATGTTTCTGTGAAACGTGGCTCGGACAGAGGACCCCCGACGAAGCCATAACACCGGCAGGCTACACTGTTTACAGGGCCGACCACAGTGCTACGGAATGCGGTAAAACACGGGGAGGAGGAACAGCTATCCTCGTCAAACAATCCTGGAGTACCGATAACATGGTAACATCACAGTCATGTTCTGAGGATGTGGAGTATATTACTCTGAAGTGAAGGCCATTCTACTTACCCAGAGAACTGCAGTGCATCATACTTAGTACAGTGTATGAAACTCCTTCAGCTAACGAGGAAAATGCCCTTAGAGAACTGCATAACATGATTAGCAGACATCAGAACTCATACCCAGATGCTGCTTTTATCATCTTAGGAGATTTTAACCACTGTGATCTCCGGAAAACCATCCTCAATTTCTACCAGTTTGTCAACTTCCCCACTAGGGGAAACAGCACTCTGGACAAATGCTACAGCAACATCAGAAATGCTTATACCGCTGTCTCCAAGCCACATTTTGGGAAGTGTGACCACCTTGCCATCCTGCTACAGCCCACCTACACCAAAAGGCTCTGACTCAGTCACAGTTAGGACTGTGACGAAGTGGACTGACAATGCACTGAAAAAACTGCAGGGCTGCTTGGAGGCCACAGATATGACCATTTTTAAGGAAGCTACAAACAACATACTGTACATGAATACACAGACACTGTTAGCAGCTACTGTATATTGACTGGTGCACGTCCATCTGCATCCTGTCCCGGACTGTTCGTGTGCTCCCTAACCAGAAGCCCTGGTTCAATGCAGATATACGCAGCAAGATCAGGATGCGGTGCACAGCTTTCAAGTCAGCTAACATCACAGAGTATAGGCTTGCTTGATATGCACTCCAAAAATCCATCAGAGCTGCCAAGAGGACATATACCCAAAGACGTGAAAGTTGTTACAGGGAAAATAATACAAGAAGTATGTGGCAGGGAATCAAGTCAGTCACCAATTACAGGAAGGATGCTAACAGAACTGTGACCCGAGATGCCATTTTGCTGGACAACCTCAACAGCTTTTACGCCAGGTTTGAGCAACACAACACAGATATCCCCTCCAAGGCCCCCTGCAACCTGGAGGAAACTGCACTTTTGGTGACACACACACAGGTTCTCAGAGCTCTGAGACAGGTTAACCCTCGCAAAGCTGTGGGACCCAACCATGTGGCACCAAGAGTCCTGAAGGCATGTGCAGAACAGTTGGCAGAGGTGTATACAGACATCTTCAACATCTCCCTCTCACAGGAAACAGTCCTGTGCATCTTTAAGTCCTCTATAATTGTACCAGTCCCTAAAAAAACAAACATTTCCACAATGAACGATCTTAGACCCATGGCACTTACACCGGCTGCCATGAAGTGTCTGGAAAATCTGGTTCTAAGGCACATAAATTCCATGGTTCCAGACACAGTGGACCCTCATCAGTTTGCCTACCACCCCAACAAGTCAGTGGATGATGCGGTGGCTCTGGCACTTCACTTCACACTCCAACATTTGGACACTCACAACACATATGCACGGCTACTGTTCCTGGATTACAGCTCCACCTTTAATACAATCAGGCTGATGAAGCTGACCGCTAAGCTGGCAGGCCTGGGAGTACCAACACCCACCTGGAATTGGATTCTGGACTTCCTCACAGACAGCCCACAGGTGGTGAGGATGGGAAGGAGGGTTTCTGCTGAGCTTACAGTGAGCACAGGAACCCCGCAAGGCTGCTGCCTCAGTCCCAAACTCTTCTGTCTCTACACACACGACTGCACCTCTACCCATGACAACAATATCATCATCAAGTATGCCGATGGCACGACCATCCTTGGCCTCATCAGGAAAGGGGACGAATCATCATACAGGGACCTGGTTCAAATGGTCACCGTCTATGGAGAGGACAACGCCCTTGTCCTCAACATAAGCAAAACAAAAGAACTCATTGTGGATTTCAGGAGAAGAGGTCCACCTTTGCAGTCGCTCACCATCAAGGGGACTGAGGTGGAACAGACCGACAGCCACAAGTTCCTTGGTCTTCAACTCACAGAGCCTCAGCTGGGCTAAAAACACTGCAACTACAGTGAAAAGAGCTCAGCAGAGGCTATACTTCATCAGGCAGCTGTAGAAGGCCAGACTTAAAGTCAGCCCCTCACCCAGGCCTACAGAGGACTTGTTGAAAGTATCCTCACCAGCGGTATCACAGTATGGTACGGCAATACTACCCTGGTAGAGAGGAAAAAGCTACAGTGGGTCATCAAATCTGCAGAGAGGGTCATCGGCTCCATCCTCCCTTCCATGGATATCTTGTACACACAGTGCTGTAGGAGAAGGGCACAGAGCATCCTCAGGGACAAACACCACCCAGCCCACTCTCTGTTTCAGTGGGTGGACTCAGGTCACAACCTCAGGCACCGCAGACCTGAGAGCATCAGCACTCACAAGGCCTGCTTCTACAACAGCTTTTTTCCAGCCGCTGTCAGGTTAGTGGCACAAGATATTAAAGACAGTAAACATCCATAACCCATTCATACGCTGGACAATTACCCCTTCACTGACCCTCCCTCACATACACACAACTGTCCACCTGCCCCTCACAAACATAAACATCCAATACAGTCCTCCTGTCCTTCCCCACACATACACATAACTTTCCATCCATTCCATAATACTGTGTGCAATAGCAAAACTACCTCTACACCACCTACCGCATGTGCAATAAATTAAAAATCTCAGGACATTTCATCTCTTAGTATTGCTGTTATATAGCTTTTTAACTATAATGTGCATGTATATGTATATTCTTACGTGATTGCACCTTTTATCTAGTCAGTGTTTATTCTGACTTTGTTCCTTTTACCTTTTTATTATTATTACTGTTATAACTGACTCAGAGAGACACGCACAAGAATTCCAATGTACCTGTTTTTTACTTGTACAAATGGCAATAAACTTTAACTTTAAACCTCTGGTCCTTTGGGCCTGAGCAAGCGCCCGTAGTGGCTGAAGCAGGGAACTGCCGGTCCAGTCGAAGCGCCTTCCTGCCAAGGTGTGTGGGAGGAAACATTGGTCTGTGGAAGGGGAGAGGGTGGGAAGGGGACACAGTTTTGTGAGCACAGGTCTCTGCCGGGGGAATACCAATCTGCAGACCCCCTGTAGGTGGGCGTCTGCGCTATGGAGCTTGGGCCAATACCACCTGTTCATCTGCCAACACATAAGCAGGCTTAAGCTGTCGTGTGTGCGTAAATGCTCACACACAAATGAATTGATGCGAACCCAAAGTGGAGTGAAGCAAAAACGTGTTCGTTAACAAAGGGAAAATTACATACAGAGTGTCCATGAAACAGTCCAAAATGAGTAAAAATGGGGAGATGACTGGGTACAAACTCAGGTGGCAAGCCCCATGCGCTCCCAGGGCGGAACTGGGCAATGGAGAGAAAGGGCTGAAATAATACAAAGGGAGACTTACATAAATGTTGGAGCGGAACGGCTCTGGAGACAACAACACTTCAAAGTCCAAACAGAGGAGGAACAACACATGAGTGAGCCTGAACATCCAAGGAAGACTGACTGTTTCCACTGCCACCCAGAAATACCCCCAAAGACTAATGAGCGGCAAGTGGAAACAGGTACGTGGCGACAGCCGGAGAGTGAGCGAATGAGTGAGAATGTGTGTGTGTGTGCGTGTATGTGTGTGCGTAAGTAAGAAAGAATGAATACAAGTGTAAGTGCATGCATGTGTATGTGTGGAAACAAGAAATAATGGCAAACGGTCGGTATGAGAGTGGATGAGTGAGAATGTATGTGTGTGTGCCTGTGAGTGCATGTATGTGTGTGTGGAAACCCAGGTGATTGCAATCAGCTGATAGGTGCCTGGCAGAGATAGGTGAGAGGAGGGCCCGTGGCTGTAGACTGACAGAGGCTCCAATAACCTGTCAGCTGGAAATGATAACAATCAGAGGCTAAAGCTACAGATCATGAAACGGGGCAAGAAACAACAGCCCCGTTCATGACAGAGCCCCCCCCCCCCCAAAGGGTGGATACCAGACACCCACCGTACCATCAAAACAAAAAAAGAAAAACCTGCTCCCTCCCCCCCAGAACCCCTCACAACTAACCAGGGCGGGAGGTGGGGGGAAACAGGTCAGGAGGGAATTAACCAATGAGAAAAAACAATAATGCAACACAGGGAAGAAAACTACCCAACCTCAAACTAAGATTAACCCTCCCCAAAACCCAAGAGTCCCAAGGTTCAGGTGGCCGGCCACTGTCCCAGGGCCCATGAACGGCCATATGAACCAGGCCAGGTGGCCTGCCAAAGTCCAACCCCAGCTGGCCCACCAGGCAACGTGAGTCGGGTGGCTTGCCAGGGAAAATTGGCCACCTAACCCAGCAGTACAATTTATCGGGCGGCTGGCTGGAGTTCTTTAGCCACCAGGCCAGGTGAGACGGCCCAGGAGACAACCTCCCCATAGGAAGACCCAGTCCTTTGGGTGGGCAGCCTGCATAATTGAGCCACCAGGACCGGAGGGGTGTGTGAGGAGGTGGCCTACCCACCGGGAGGCTTAAAGGTGGGTGGCTGTACCAGGGAAAGGGAGCCCCAACGGCAACCGGTGCCAGGACCAGGTGGATGACGGCAGAGCCCAGTAGGACAAGAAGGAACACCCAGCAGGCCTTCGGGAGGAAGAAGGAGACCCAGGTGTCCTCGAACCGGCCAGCCGCACCCCCGGTGGTCCCGGCTTGGGACAGGAGCTTGGTTGTACCCATGGTGGACCCAAACTGGGCCATGGCTACACCCATGGGAGTCTGGGCCTGGGACAATGTTGTACCAACGGTGGCCCCACCCTGGGGCCTCATTGCTCCCACGGTGAGCCCCGATTGGGCCAGTGTTGCACCCACTGAGGACCCCAACCGGGCCATGGTCGCACCCACGGTGGAATCCAGCTGGACCCTGCTGCACCTGCGGTGGACTCCAACTGGGTCATGGTTGCACCCACGGTGAGCGGACCCACCCGCAGGAGCACCAGGTTGAGGAGGTGGTCAACTGGAGGGCCCCTGACAACCTCGGCGGAGGGAGCTGGAACCGCGACGTCGTCTGCTGGTTGGACCATACCCACGAAGACTCCCAGCAGCGATGGACCTTCTCCGGCAACCCTAGACACAGGCTCAGAAATAGTAGAGGGAGAGAGAGAGTCAAGGTTGCTGGCAGTGGCAGAGCCCGGCGAGGCAAGCTCAGGTGCAGCATTCGGCTGCAGCTGGCTCTCCTCCCCTAGAGCTAGGCAAAAATGCTCTAAAATATAAAGAAGAAAGACAAAGGAGAGCACTTGCCTGAGCTCGAGCTCCACTGCTGGCCAGGACTCCGGCAAACTTGAGGAGGATGTCCCGTGTCCGGCCTCTAGGAGGTCCAGCTCTGGTGCTGTCTCTGCTGCATCGACCGCCACAGCAGGCGTGATGGTAGTAGCAGTCTTGGTTTCCTCAGCTGTCATGACCCACGCTGGTGACTCCTCCGGTGTGGTGGCTGGGGTCTGGCTCACCGTTGCTGTGGCAATCAGCTGATAGGTGCCTGGCAGAGAGAGGTGAGAGGAGGGCCCGTGGCTGTAGACTGGCAGAGGCTCCAATAATCTGCCAGCTGGAAATGATAACAACAATCAGAAGCTAAAGCCACAGATCATGAAACGGGGCAGGAAACAACAGCCCTGCTCATGACATAAGCCTGTCAATGCAGACGGTTTCCTTACTTCCCCCCATCCCAAGTCTAACACAAAGTGCTTTGTCGCTGTTTCCAGCACTCTGAACGGGCCATCTTATGGTGGGGGCAGCGGGGTTCTGTGTGCATCGTGCCTGACCAAAACAAATTTGGTGTTCTGCAAGCTGTTTGGAACAAAGGTGTGGGGAAAACAATGGTGCGCTGGGCCCAGCATGTTGGCAGCCCCTGTACTGTAGAAAAATTGGGTGGGTGGATCTGTCCCGAGTGCGGGGCTCTCCTGTAAAAATTCCCCGGGGATCCGCAACGGCTGAGAAAAAAATGAGCTCTGCAGGGGAAGCTACCAAATCTTCCTTGTGTGTGGCGCACAACCCCAATAGGACCCAAAGCAAGCAGTCGACCCAATTTGCATCCGTGAGCAAGGCTCTGAGTGCTGCTTTAAGCGACCTGTGAAAACATTTGCACAACCCATTAGCCTGGGGGTTGTATGTGGTGGTGCGGTGGATTTTGACCCCCAGGCTATCGGCCATCGCGGTCCAGAGTTCTGAACCGAATTACGGACTCCTGTGGGAAGTGATATCAGATGGGGATCCAAACCATGTGACCCAAGCCGACAAAAATGCGCAAGCTACCTCAGCGGAAGTGGTGGAAGCCAGTGGGACCACTTCTGGCCAACGCGTGGTGTGGTCCACAATTGTCAGAGGGTGTATGAAACCTTGCGACGGCGGAATGGGGCTCACTAAATCCAAGTGTATGTGGTCAAACCTCCGGCTGGAATTTGAAATAACTCAAAGGGGGCTTTGGTGTGCTTGTGCACCTTAGCCTGCTGACATGCAACACACACTGCAGCCCATTCTTTCACATTCTGGCATAGGCGAAGCCAGACAAATTTTGCCCCCACCAGTTTAACTGAGGCGTGCACGCCAGGATGTGAAAGGGAGTGGACGGACTCAAAAACACGGCAGCGCCAAGAGCTTGGAACCACTGGGCGGGGGCAGCCGGTGGAGATGTCACAGAGCAAGGGGGGGGGGGCACCCTTCTTGCACCACTCTGTTCTCCAGTTTTAATCCAGTAGCCGCGGACTAGAGCGCGCAAATGTCTGTGTCCCTGGTTTGGTTGGCGGCCATGGCGGGGAAATCTATCCCCATGTAGACCGGGAGACTAACGTGCATGACAGGCAGTCAGCCACGATATTAAGCTTACCGGCTACGTGTTGGATGTCGGTAGTGAACTCTGAGATTGCGGCCAAGTGCCGTTGCTGCCAAGCCGACCACGGTTCCAAACTTTTGGACATAGTATATGTTAGTGGTTTGTGATCCGCAAACACGCCCTTGAGCCAAAACTGGAAATGGTGTGTAGCCAGGTGGAGAGCCAACAACTCGCGGTCAAATGTGCTGTATTTGCGCTCGTTGTCGTGCAAGGTACGGCTGAAAAATGTGTGTGAGTGGCTGCCACGAACCGGAGATGTACTGCTCCACCACTGCCCCTATTGTGACATCAGGTGCGTCCGCGGTGTGTGCTATCCGCACTGATGTGTTTGGGTGGGTCAGTAAAACCACGTTAGCAAGCGCTGTTTTGCCGTTTGTGAAAGCTTGGACCCGCTCGGGGGTCCAGTCAATGCTTTCCAAGGGCTTCTTTTTTTGAGCGCGGCATACAGCGGTTGCAGCAGCTGGGCTGCCCGGGGAAGGAAGCGATTGTAAAAATTGACCATTCCCAAAAATTCCTGTAGCACCCTCACAGTCTGTGGACGTGGAAAATCTGACACTGCACGTATTTTACCCGACAGCGGAATTGCACCCTCCAGCGAGATGCTGTGGCCCGAAAAATCAATGACCAGCAGCCCGAACTAGCACTTTGCCGGGTTAACGATCAGCCCGTGTGCTTACAACCGTTGGAAGACCTGTTTGAGATGGGCAAGGTGCTCCTCCTCTGATGCGCTAGCCACCAAAATGTCGTCCAAGTAGACAAAAATGAACGGCAAGTCACGGAGCACTGCATCCATCATTCTTTGAAAAGTTTGTGCTGCACCCTTTAACCCGAATGGCATGCATAAAAACTTGAAGAGACCAAAAAGAGTTGTTACCGCCATTTTGGGAACGTCCTCTGCGTGCACCGGGACCTGGTGGTAACCGCGGACCAGGTCCACTTTTGAAAAAATGCATGTCCCGGCCAAGTGCACGGAAAAATCATGGATGTGCGGGATAGGATACCGGTTGTGTTCCATGGTGTTGTTCAAGCATCGGAAATCGCCGCACGGCCGTCACAACCCATTGGCCTTAGGCACCATGTGCAGCGGAGATGCCCAAGGACTGTTGGAGCACCTAAAGATGCCTAATCGCTCTAGGTTAGCAAACTCCTCGTGTGTGCTGGCTGGTTTAACTGCATCCAGGTGGCGAGGGTGCACAAACACAGGCGGACCTTTCGTTGTGATAAAATGCTCGACCCCGTGTTTGGTTACCGCAGAGGAAAAGGTGGGAACCGTGAGTGCTGGGAACTCGGAAAGCAAACGCTGGTACTTACCCCCTCGAGCTAGAACATTAGCATGTGTTGGTGGCCCAACTTCCCGAGCTATGCAGGGCAAGGAGGAAAGAGAAACAGCACCCACTAAACATCTGTTGGCAACATCAACAAACAGTCCATAAGCACACAGAAAATTAGCCCCCAAGATGGGAACTGAACATGCAGCTATCACAAAGTCCCACTGGTAATTGCATCCATGTAAGCAAACAGTCACCGACCTTTCCCCGAACGCTCGGATGTACGATTCGTTGGTGGCCGTAAGGGCCAGGCCGCTGCCTTCTGCGAGCCAGTCCACGCTGACCGGCAAAATGAGTTTCTTCTGGGAGCCGGACTCCACCAGAAAATGTCTCCCTAAATGTGTGTCCTTGATGGAGAGCAGCTTCTCCCTGTCGCCAGCGGTCGCAGCTGCTACTGACCGCTGGCTGTGCTGTTTCCCGGCTTCTTGAAGTGGCACGGCGGCAGAAAATGTTGCACTTCTGCACCAAAACTGCGGTGATAGAAACAGAGCATCCCGTTCCTGAATCTCCTGGTGAGTGTCCCTGCCGCTACCATCGGCTCCTCGACCTCGCTGGATTCCTTCGTAGATCCCTGTGTCACTGCGTGCACGCTGAGAGTCTTGGTTGCCAGGATGATGTGGTCTTCCTCTTGTGCCAGCGCGTGGTAGCTCCTGGTCGCCAGCAGCGGTGAGTTAGCGAGGATCGCCTGCGCTGTAGCTGGTAGGTTCCTGAGGAAGAGGTGGGTGAACAGGAAGGATCCGTCATCTTTACCCATTAACGCGAGCATGCTCTCCATAAGGTCTACAGCTGATTTGTCACCTAACTCCGAGCATGTGAGGAGTTTTTCTGCCCTCTCCCTGTCTGAAAGGGTATAACGTTGCAGCAGCATCTGCTTGAGAGTGTCATATTTACACTGGGTTGGTGGGTCTTGGAGCAGGCTCATGACTTGTTCCGTGGCGTGCGCATCCAGTGCAGCTACCACATGATGGTATCTGGTGTCGTCTGTAGAGGTTCCGTGGAGGGCAAACTGGGCTTCCACATGCAAAAACCAAGCAGCCAGATCGTGGAGCCAAAAGTCCAGAAGCCTGACCGTGACAGCACACGCAGTGGTGTGTGGTGCCTGCGGGAGTGTTTCCGTGGAGGTGCTTGGTTCGTTCTCCATTTCACATCTTAAAGTCACCAATGTGGAGGAGGAAATCAAACAAGGCAATGAGCTGACGACACAGAACTTTATTCTCCTCAAACATATACAAACAGACTGCCCTGGGTCTCAAGGCAACCACTTTTATACTCTTTATTTTTGCCTTTGGGACCCAGGGTGTGAAACATTAACATACGGGACACAAGACATGCACACACATCAACATACAGTACACAGAGCATGACTTATTACCACACTTTTGCGCCCCGGTGACTTCAGGTGTGAACCCTGTCACAGCGGCGGCATAGACACCTCTTGTCTAGTCTAAGACCCCCTAGCGCTACGATGCCCTTCATTGTCTCCGCTCCCTTCTTCACTATTACCATTTCTCACCTACATCTCCCCCACAACCTCAAGCCCTGGGTGGAGTGCCACCTGTTATCGTGTCACCACACTATATAAATAAAGTTCTCCTTCTTCTTCTTCTTCACCCCCTGTGGCTGGGTTAAGGACTAACATGAGGACAAGAACAAAAATGATTCTGGCACTTTTGGCCCTCCATGGTACACCCCGTCTTGAAAAAAAAAAATGACCAGGAGCTTCCCCATTACTATTTTCTTACATCAATAAGTCCCAGTAACAGTTATGCCACGTCTCATTGTTGAGATGCATCTTTGTTTTATGAAGGACATGTAAATATAATGCTTCCCATTTAACACAACACAATATAATATCATCTTCATCTCAACAATTTTTTAATTCAAACACTGATTAAATAAGCAAGGTATTGCACATTACATGTGGTGAAATACAGCCAGAAGAGCAGAGATCTTACAACCAAGACTTATCATCCCAGGCATTCGCTGCTCTTGGTTTTCCAGTAAAAGAGAGCCTTCTTTTGTCTCTAAATTTATATTTGCTACTGTACATTTTAAGAATGCAACTTCAGCTTTGTGTGTACATGTTTAAATTCTGCTCTTTTTCAATGCTTAATAAGTCCCGACTGTTATGTGTTGATAGATATTGCCCATAAAAGTAGTTTTTAGAATTTGGGAGTATCTAGGGTGAAAAATATCTACAAAGGTGGTATTGTAGAGGCTGGGTTAATCATCTCAGACTGGATGCAGAGGGTAAACAGAGAGAGGACAATAGCTATGGAGATTATGGTGAGGTAGCAGGAAGAAGGAGTTGGGGGGAGAAGGGATGAATGTATTGTGATGTGAGATGTCATGCAGATGTGAGATGGGCGGTTGGTATAAAAGGAGAACCCCTGGTGTATTGAGACATGCTTTTTCTGTGTATGACTGATGTGAGAGTGAATAAAGTCGTCTGCTGCATAAATCAGTCTCGTTATTTACACTCTCCACAGTATAAAGCTTTTTACAAGCCAGGTACTGTTATGATCTGGACATCTTGTCCACATTTTCTATTATTTTTTTGAACCATTTGCACCATTAATATCTTCATGTTATCATTCATATTATTTAAGTTCTTTATGTCCAGCACCAGTTTAGAAAGCTTGGGATCAGTGGACGCCTTCCACTTGAGGTGTTTCAGGCACGTCCCACTGGGAGGAGACCCCGGGGCAGACCCAGGACTCGGTGGAGAGACTATGTCTCCCAGCTGGTCTGGGAACGCCTTGGTATCCCCTCTGAAGAGCTGGAGCAGGTGGCTGGGGAGAGGGAAGTCTGGGCTTCTCTGCTTGAACTGCTGCCTCCGCGACCCGGACCTCCGGAAAAGCGGTAGAAGATGGATGGATGGATGGATGTCCAGCACCAGCTGTTACTTTTGAATGTTTTTCCTGTGTTCCCTACCTTAGCCTTGGTTGATCATTGTGTTTATCTTTCATTATCATGTCTCTAATCATGTTCTGTAGTTTTGTTCCTGCGTGTATGTTTATTTTCATTCTCTAACTCCCTGGTGTCCATTATTTGCACAGCTTTTTCATATAATCAGCTTTTATCATTTTCTCCATAAAACTGTGTCAAATTTTATGCATATTTTGTTAGTTACTTCAGTCTCCCATTGCATTACAGTTACAAATTCAAAATGTGGTTTCTCTTGTTTCCACAAAAGTTTAACTATAGACTTTATACTCGGGAATCTGTTACCAGCTAATATGATATTTGATATATGTTGATCATTTCACCTGCTTACAAATCAATTGAATGTAATGTCATTTAACTTGAGTTTGATCATTAAAACTGTTAACTGTATATAGAAGTTTCTGCTTCATTTCTTTTTTGTGTCTGCTTTCCTGGGTCACGGCAGAAGAATTCATGAATTTGAGACTGGTTCATGAAAAGTACAAGGATTAGTTATTAATAAATTGTCCAAGGTTTGGACTGGTGCCCCAAAACAAGTTTCTTTTATTGTTGTGTGTGCGTGGACCTGAAGCAAACCTTCATTTCCACACACACCTATAGGTATAAATTAAATAATCTTTGTACCTTATAACTAATTGCTCCTACATTAACTAGTAATTTGGAATGGTAAACTTTTGCTACTCCTCCTCCACAACCAGAACTTCTGGGATTTTGACAGACAATCAGAGGGAGTTGATTCATTTAAACCAACATAATCCTCTTGCCCTAACCAAGTCTCTGTACGGGATAGTAAATCAATCTGATTATCAATTAACAGATCATGGACTAGCAGAGACTTGGGAGTTAGAGACCTAATATATAACAAACCATATTTAATTTTTACATTATGAGGAGAAACCGAGGCCGTCATTAAATTTAGAGGCTTCATGTTTAATTTGAGTTGCACGGGTTGCTTCTCTGGCACCCGTTCCTTCTTAATCTTTGGTTAATATCCAGTTTAGTTGTTTGACAGCTCAGTCTGTCTTTACGTTTTCATCATCCTGTGTTTGGGAATAAAGCCTTGTTTGCTTTACACCATGCTTGCCTGAAGGAGTCAATTTACTGTCTGCCGGAGGCAGCCCCTGACAGTATGTTCCAGCCAAGAGACTCTGCAGGCACTTTTGTCGTCGTTCTGGTAGAGGATGAGAGTTGGGCGGTCTGAGCCTTGGAGGAGTTCGTCTTCAACACCCGGGCTTTTACATCTTCAGAGGCACCTCTCAGTTTTCCGGCTGGGGCAGCTGAGTGCTTGGAGGTGAAACTCAGCCTACAGCCACACCGGACTATTTGGTCTGTTCCTCTCCGCATAGGCGTAGTTTATGGGGGGGGGGGGGGGGGGAGAGGTCAAACCCATCCAATATAACCCCCCAATAATTATATTTAATAAAAAAATATCTACAAGTGAGTATGAAGAAGTTGTCGTTTTTTTCATTTGCAAGCAATGAAAAATAACATTTCTAATAATCAGACAATGTACCCCCCCCCATCCCCGCAGACTTGGTATTGCCAGTTCTTGCGCCTTCTCTGGTCAATACTCAGAGCCATTTGTAGATGCGGCAGGTGTGGATGCTTGTCTAAGTCTAGAATGCATTTAGCTCACAAGTGAGACAGAATGAAAAGAGTTCCACAAGGGCAACAAACCATTTTAAATTGTTGGTTGTCAAATAAAAGGACAAACCCCTCTGTCCAAAAGGAGGTAAATATCATATTTGTGGAGCACATGAAATGAAGAGGCTGAATTTATTTCTCAATTCAGGTTTATTGAACATCTCACATCTCCAACATCCTCTCAAACAGAAAAGAGGACCAACTTCCCAAATCTCCCCATTTTATACCCGGGACATCAAAGTACAGCATAACATTGTCATTCAACCCCCCCATAGACAATACGTCTCCCCCAGGTCTCCTCTTCCTCCACCTAACACCCTGATGGTCAGGAAGTCTTCTCAGAGTCATTTCTAAAAGCACCGCCACCTCCTACTGTTATCCCCAGGAGGTCCAGACTTATTGTTCCTTCTAAGACGTGAGGTACCACAATATACATATGCAGTCTAAGCATCTCAAATATGTGTGCCACATAACCCCCCCCCCCCCAAACGTCGAAGATGAAACAATACAACATAGTCCACACAACATGATAAAACCACAACATCAGTCCATATGCTGTCTGGGCTTCAACCGCCTTCCAAACTTGCTGTAAGCGGGCTTCGCCGCTCCTGCGGCGCCATCTTGCAGTGAATCTGCTATCTGAGGATGAGAACTGTTAGTTGATCCCTGCGGGGGCTCTGGGGCGTGCTCCCTGGGGAGTCTGCCACGTCGAGGAGCCCTCGCCACTTGCACAGTTTCATCGGCCATCACAAAAGCAGGTTTCAGTCTGTCCATACAAATTGTTTCCCTCCTGTCCCCCAAATCTAGCAAAAAATGCTTATCACCTGTTTCCAGCACTCTATATGGGCCATCATAAGGTGGTCTCAGGGTTGGGCGCTGAGCCTCGTGCCTGACAAAAACAAACTCGGCATTTTTTAAAGATTTGGGCACAAAAACATGCGGAAAAGTGTGATGAACGGGGCCTGGAAGCATGTCTGCTCCCGTGTCGTTCAGTGACCGCTGAGCAGGGGGACGCCCTGGCGCCGGATTATCTGGAAGAAACTCTCCTGGCAGCCGGAGTGGTTGCGCGAAGACCAACTCAGCTGGGGAGGCTTTTAAGTCCTCTTTAGGTGCAGAACGCAACCCTAATAAAACCCATGGTAATCTGTTTACCCAATTTGCATCCGTAAGCGACGCTCTGAGGGCTGCTTTCAATGATCTATGAAAACGCTCGCATAAACCATTAGCCTGGGGGTGGTAAGCGGTAGTGCGGTGAATTGTCACACCTAGGCTGTGGGCCATCGCTGACCAAAGCTCGGACACAAATTGAGGTCCCCTATCGGATGTAATATCTGACGGGACCCCGAAACGCGCTACCCAAGCCGTTAAAAACGCGCGGGCCACCTCTGCAGCTGTGGTTGATGCCAGTGGGACCACTTCCGGCCAACGCGTGGTGCGGTCCACCATTGTCAAAAGATGTGTGTACCCTTGCAACGACGGTAGGGGGCCTACGAGGTCGACATGCACATGATCGAACCTCTTGGCCGGGATGTGAAACGGCTCTAAGGGGGCTTTTGTGTGCTTGTGTATTTTGGCCCGCTGGCAAGCCATACAGGCTCTTGCCCAATCTTTAACGTGCTTGCACAGGCTCGGCCAAACAAACTTCTCTGCTACCATTTTTACCGACGCACGCACCCCTGGGTGCGCCAGGGAGTGAATCAAGTCAAAAACGCGGTGGCGCCATGCGGCCGGCACTACTGGACGCGGTCGTCCAGTAGAGACATCGCAGATTAGGGGGGGCATACCATTTTGCAGCCTCCTGTTCTCCAGCCTTAACCCTGTTGGTCCCGACTGGAGCACGCACACGTCCGCATCGCTACCCTGATCCGCTGCCATGGCTGCATAATCTATCCCCACGTGGACTGGGGCCGCGTGCGCCTCCGCGCTGTTATTTTGCTCTGCGGCTGCGGTAGTATAATCTACCTCCGCGCGGACTGGCGCGGTTACCGCGCGAGAGAGGCAGTCTGCCACTACATTGAGTTTACCCGCTACATGTTGAATATCAGTAGTAAACTCCGAAATTGCGGCCAGCTGCCTCTGCTGCCGGCCCGACCATGGTTCCGAAATTTTGGCCATCGCAAAAGTGAGCAGTTTGTGGTCGACAAACGCGGTGAAACGCCGACCTTCTAGCCAGAATTGGAAGTGGCGAATGGTTAAGTGGAGCGCTAACAACTCCCTGTCAAACGCGCTGTATTTTCGCTCGGCCTCGTGCAAGGACCTGCTGAAAAAGGCCAGCGGCTACCAAACCCCGGCAACGTGCTGCTCCACTACCGCCCCTATGGCCAAATCTGACGCATCAGTGGTGAGCGCTATGCGGGCCGTTGGGTCTGGATGAGCCAACAACGCAGCGTCTACAAGGGCTTTTTTTTACCTCCGAGAATGCGCGCTCCCGCTCCGGGGACCATTCAATTGCATTTGAGGGTTTTTGTTTTTTAAGCGCTGCATATAATGGTTGCATGAGCTGCGCTGCGTGGGGGAGGAAACGGTTATAAAAATTCACCATTCCTAAAAACTCCTGTAGTGCTTTGACCGTTTGTGGCTGGGGAAAATCTGCCACTGCGCACACTTTGTCCGGTAGCTGAACTGCCCCTTCTGGGGAGACGCGGTGCCCCAAAAAATCAATCTGCACCACCCCGAACTGGCACTTAGCTGGGTTGATTATTAACCCGTGCTCTCCCAACCTCCAAAAAACTGCCGTGAGGTGTTTTTCGTGTTCTTCTTTGGACGCGCTGGCTACCAAAATGTCGTCCAGGTAGACGAACACAAAAGGGAGATCGCGTAACACCGCGTCCATCATGCGTTGGAAGGTTTGCGCGGCGCCTTTAAGCCCAAACGGCATGCGTAAAAACTCAGAAAGTCCAAACAGGGTTATCACCGCTGTTTTGGGAATGTCCTCAGCGCGCACTGGGACTTGATGATAACCGCAGACCAAGTCTATTTTAGAAAAAATGCACGCCCCGGCCAGATGTACCGAAAAATCCTGAATATGTGGGATTGGGTAGCGGTCATGTGCTGTGGCGTTGTTTAACCTGCGGAAATCACCGCAAGGTCACCACGAGCCGTCAGCTTTAGGGACCATGTGGAGCGGGGAAGCCCATGGGCTATTCGAACGCCGGATGATGCCCAGAACTCCTCGCGCACTATGGACAGTTTAGCTGCATCCAAGTGCCGAGCTTTCGCAAAGACGGGGGGACCAGCGGTAGTGATAAAGTGCTCCACCCCGTGTTTCGCAACTGTTGCCGAAAAAGTGGGAACTGTGAGTGCTGGAAACTGAGTGAGGAGTGTGTGAAACTTACCGCCTGCTGTGGCGACGTTGGCCTGTGCTGGTGGCGGGGACACTCGAGCTGCACAAGGAATAGAGTAAAAGGAGAGTGCATTAACCAGGCGTCTATTGGGAAGATCAACTAACAACCCATGTGAGCACAGAAAATCAGCACCTAACATGTTGAAACTCACCGCCGCTATAATAAAAGTCCACTCATATGTGCGGCCATGCAGGGACAGAAATAGAGTCCTTTCACTGAAGGTCTTAATGCTCGAGCCGTTTGCCGCTGTTGCTCCGTCACCCCTGGGGCCTGCCAGCCGGTCAGCGTAGATTGGGGTGATGAAACTCACTTGGGAGCCCGTGTCCACGAGGAAGTGTCTCCCAGAGCGCGCATCCGTCAGGTAGAGCAGCTTGTTCCGTTCGCCGATGGCCGCAGCTGCTACCGACTCCCAGTCCTGGCATTTCCCGAGCTCTTGAACTGGCACGGCGGTACACACTTGCGTGCCCTCTCTGCGAAACGACGATGGTAAAAACAGAGGTCGTCTCCTCCGCGGTGTCGGGGCTTCGCTGCCGCCGTTGTTGGTGGGACCGCCTCCGTCACCTCTGGCCCACCGCTGTTCCCGGTCGCCGCGCCGAGGTCTGCCGCTGCTGCGGTGGCCGTGTGCTCTTCGCTGGCGTT
Organism: Pholidichthys leucotaenia; assembly: GCA_020510985.1. NCBI lineage: Eukaryota > Metazoa > Chordata > Actinopteri > Cichliformes > Pholidichthyidae > Pholidichthys > Pholidichthys leucotaenia. The sequence goes on along the minus strand of CM035838.1, from coordinate 313,943,173 downwards.
GAGGATCCGCTGCGCCTCCTGGGCCAGCGCGCGGAAGTCCCGCTGGGTCACAAAATGAGTGCCCGCCAGGGTCGCCCTCGTCTGCGATGGTAGGGTTCTCAGGAAGATGTGCGTGAAGAGGAAATCATCGTTGTCTGAGCCTCTCAGCTTCAGCATGTCTTCCATCAGGTCGACAGGCGTGCTTCCTCCCAAGTCGTGCAGAGCCAGGAGTCTCCTAGCTCTCTCCTGGGCTGAGGGCATGAAACGCTGGATGAGGGCAGCTTTCAACCCGCCGTATTTGTCGCCAGCGGGCGGGTGCTGCACCAGGCTCCGCACATGTCGAGCTGTGCGGCTGTCGAGTTTGGCGATGACGTGGTAGAATTTTGTGTCATCTGCTGTTATTCCCCCGAGCGCGAACTGGGCTTCGGCCAGGAGGAACCACGAGTCTGGGTTGTCCTGCCAGAATTCTGGTAGCTTGACTGAGACCGCGCTTGCTTGGCTGGTCCCTGGCGAGTCTGGTTCGGGGGAATTGTCTCTGGTCATTGTATGTCTTAAGGTCACCAATGTGGAGCACGTGAAATGAAGAGGCTGAATTTATTTCTCAATTCAGGTTTATTGAACATCTCACATCTCCAACGTCCTCTCAAACAGAAAAGAGGACCAACTTCCCAAATCTCCCCATTTTATACCCGGGACATCAAAGTACAGCATAACATTGTCATTCAACCCCCCATAGACAATACGTCTCCCCCAGGTCTCCTCTTCCTCCACCTAACACCCTGGTGGTCAGGAAGTCTTCTCAGAGTCATTTCTAAAAGCACCTCCACCTCCTACTGTTATCCCCAGGAGGTCCAGACTTATTGTTCCTTCTAAGACGTGAGGTACCACAATATACATATGCAGTCTAAGCATCTCAATCAATGTGCTATACATATGCAGTCTAAGCATCTCAAATATGTGTGCCACAATATTATTGATTTAGCTGGTGAACTGTTGTCTGAAGTTAGCTGGTTGCTAGTTTGCTAATGTGTGTTAAAGCTATGGGAGTACATCACAGAATAAATGTGCTGCCTGGTAGGATTTAGCTGATCTGAGAAATGATTAGCTTTTCTCATGCAAATTTGGGCTTTACATTGTATTAATCATTCATGAAATGTGATCAGAATGGATTTGTTTGTCAACAGAGTGAAATTTACATATGTTTCCGTACTCATCAAAATGTTAGCAGCTCTGAACATTTATCAAGTACAAACAAAATCTCTATACCACTGGCCCTTAAATATAAATGCCTTTAAATGTTGCTTGTCATCCCCACAAAATTCAAGTTAACCTTAAATTGTTCTGTATTTTTAAAATGCCATGACTTTGATAATTATAAAATTCAATTAAAAGGCATATTTTGCCACTTTCAGTTATAGACTAAGTCACTCTGAAGGCTATTCTTAAATATCCACGTTAAAAGAAATTGATTATTTTCCCTGTAGATCATTTTCAAATCTTCCATCTTGTTAAAATACCACAACTGCACAAGAGTATTTAAATGAATATATAGGAAATAAACACCAAATAGATGAATGAAAGAACAGATGCATTTCATCAGCCTAAACTTTTTAAAATATCTTAAGGAAAATACAGCACTCTAAATTTTATCCATATGCATAATGTGTTAAAATGAGTTCAAAAGCACTACACTACGGCATCACTGATTTATTTGGAATTTAATTATTGAGCTTAAAATCCCATTTCTCGTTTTCTGTTCCCATTTTATTTAATCATGAGACAGTGTTACACAAATTAGGCAGTAATCAAACACTAAGATATTGATGGCTTATTATCATCACTGTATAGTGATTTAGCATCTAGTATAACACAATTCATCACCTTAACACTGTACCTTTTGAGTTTGTTGGTGTTTAAGGGCCCATTTGCAATAAAGGGAGTGCTAAAAATATAAATAAATTGATAAATAAAAAGTTGCAATGCTTCTTCCAGCATTTTTTTTTCTTGCAGCATTTGTCATCTCCAGCCTGTTGCTTTTCCTGTATGGTCACTTCAGTACTGAATATACATGTATGTATTGCATGACGTCCTCTGCCAGTGTTGGAAGGAAGGTGCCATACCACAGGACATGAGGGACGCCAAGATCATCACCCTCTACAAAAACAAAGGGGAGAGAAGCGACTGCAACAACTACAGGGGCATCTCCCTCCTCAGCGTTGTTGGCAAAGTCTACGCACGAGTTGTTCTCGTTCGTCTACAGAAGCTTGCCGAACGTGTCTACCCCGAGTCTCAGTGTGGCTTCCGTGCTGCGCGATCGACGGTAGACATGATAATCTCCATTCGCCAACTCCAGGAGAAATGCAGAGAACAGAACATGCCCCTGTACGTCGCCTTCATCGACCTCACCAAAGCGTTCGATTTGGTCAGCAGAGAGGGCCTTTTCAAGATCCTGCCAAAGATAGGATGCCCACCAAAGTTGCAAAGCCTCATCGAATCGTTTCACACCAACATGCAGGGGATAGTGCAGCACGATGGCAACGTCTCAGAGCCATTCAACATACGCAGCGGAGTGAAACAGGGCTCTGTACTTGCGCCAACCCTCTTTGGGATTTTCTTTGCTATGCTCCTGAGGCATGCCTTCAGCACAGCAACAGAGGGAATCTACCTGCACACAAGATCTGACGGCAGGCTTTTCAACCTCGCCCGCCTGAAAGCCAGAACCAAAGTACGCGAGGCTCTAATCAGAGACATGCTGTTCGCAGACGACGCTGCAGTCGCAACCCACACACAGCAGGAGCTTCAGACCCTGATGGACCGCTTCTCCCAGGCATGCAAGGACTTCGGGCTTACCATCAACCTGAAGAAGACTAACGTCTTGGCGCAAGGAACGGAAGCACCACCAACCATCACCATCGACGACTACGAGCTGGAGGTTGTGAATCAGTTCACGTACCTGGGGTCCACGATCAGCAACAACCTCTCCCTTGATACAGAGATCAACAAGAGGATTGGAAAATCAGCCTTCACACTCGCTCGCCTCACCACACGAGTGTGGGAGAATCCCAAACTCTCTGTCAAGACGAAGATGGCAGTGTACAACGCCTGTGTCATCAGCACACTGCTCTATGGGAGTGAGACGTGGACAACATATGCCCGGCAGGAAAAGAGACTGAACTCCTTCCACTTGCGCTGCATTCGCCACATCCTGGACATATCCTGGCAGGACAAAGTGCCCAACACAGAAGTTCTGTCCCGTGCCGGCCTTCCCTCCATGTTCACTCTACTCAGGCAGCGCAGGCTCCGCTGGCTAGGCCACGTTCACCGTGTGGAAGATGGCAAAATCCCAAAAGACGTCCTCTACGGAGAACTGGCGACTGGCAGGAGAGACGTTGGCCGCCCACAGCTGCGCTTTAGAGACGTCTGCAAGAGAGACATGAAGGCCCTGGAGATCAACACAGAGCGCTGGGAGGACCTTGCAACGGACCGCTCCAAATGGAGAGGCACCCTGACCAGACAGCTCAAGGCGGGTGAAGAGAGACTGACTACTGCAGCAGATGAAAAAAGGACCCGCAGGAAGAACCGCCACAGACCCAGCAGCACGGAGACCACCCACAAGTGCGACCTGTGTGACAGGAACTGCCATTCGTGCATCGGCCTGTTCAGCCACAGGCGGTGCTGTTCCAGCAGAGTAGACATTTAGGATTCTCTTCCATGGTCATCATAGACCGACGGAGGCCGACGATGTATATATACTATATATCAACTAAAACACATTATAAACCCATTTAAAGTTAGAGCTGTCCTCACTACCAACTTTTGGGGCTCCAAATATTCTGCCCAATCTTTTTTCTCTCTTAATAAACTTCATCAGTGTTTTATGTAGCACTATCACATTTCTAATGTCAGTCTTTTAAATAATATCTATTAAATGTCTAAATAATGAGTCCAGAATAAGTTTTTAATACCAGGATGATTTAGTCACAAATCTACTGACAGATTTACTATCATTTCATGAATGAAACGGCACACCTAAGGTGTGGTGTGCTGTGTTCATAATGCCTCTGCAGGCAGGATAACTGTCACTTTTGTCATAGTCTAGCTGACTAAATCACAGTAGTGTCCTTAGTTTGTCTTTTTGGTAAGAAATGGCCACATGGTGGCAAGTGGTGACATCATAAATTAATGAAAAAAACATTAGCCCTGTCAGAATAAATGTGTTAATCACCACAACTGATTAATAACAAAATAAAATGAATGAAGAATAATGGTGATTAAGCCTCATTTAGTGGCTAAATTAACCTCAGTTAATACTGATTGTACTGTTAAGATGCTATTCAGAGGTAAGTTAGTTAGTTAATTCCCTTCCACAGCATGTGGAACACCATTTTGGTGTATGGGGCGGCACCTATCTCCGTTTCTCTGACCCTAGGCCACACAGCTACTGTAAGTAGTGAAAGCTACAGTGGGGGGTCAGTCCTCTGGTAGCTCTGTGCTATTCAGAGGTAAGAAGGGGGGTAAAGAATACTTTACATCTTTCCATGTTTTTGGCTTTGGGAAATCTAGCATGAATTACATCCTCAAATTGTCCATGAAGTACCTCTTTTAAACCATTTGAACATTAACTGAGCTTTTTTATATCGGGAGCAAGAATGTGACAGCAGTAGGGTGAACCAAGAAAGAGAGGAGAAAGGAAGTAAAGGTAACCAGAGAATCAGCACAGGTGTCCAGAGGGAGAGAGAGACAGCACTGATGACTAGAGAGAGAGAGGATGCACAGGAGGCACACATAACCAGGTAACAATAGTCAAAACTTGATTTCTGCCAGTGCTGAAATACTTAACACATAATAGGTATGAAGTAGGCCTGCTACTTCATAATGGGATAGACTATTACAAAGGCTGAATATAGATTTGGTAAATCAGGGAAATATATATATTTTTTTACATTTGTTACTAATATGCGAATGCCAAAATAAAGAAGTAAATTAGCCTTGTCCTTTTAGCAAAGTTAACAATTTTGCGCTCTTCCTCCACACTAGGATACATATACTGTCATTTTTTGCTTAAAAAAATCCTTTTCCTTTAAAAATGAAAAAGAGGACCCCCCCCCCCCCCCCCCCCCCCCCAGTGTTTGAAACAAGGTTAGGCTCTTGCCTCTCCATCTTAATCCTGAGAAGGACATTCTCTGGACTGGTGAGAGACTTTACCCACCGTTTTTGAGCCTGTGTTAATGGTGAAATGTCCCCGGGTTCCCTCCTCATCCTCACAGAAGCCTTCGCCAATGATCGAGGGTCCCCTGGCTTCTACAGCCTCCGTTCCTCACTGCTCACCAGTTCCAGCACCACGGAAGCTTGTGCTGATGGTCAAACGTCCCCTGGCTTTCACAATTGAGCCTGTGCCAATGATTAAGCGTCCCCTGGCTCCCATAACCTCTGTCCCTCACCATGCTCCAGTTCCAGCTCCTCGCTGCCACTCAGCAGCTCTTCACCAGGCAATCACCCAGAGTAACTCATCTGGTTCCACAGCGGCAGTTTCTACAGCAGCAGTAGCCTCAGCGGCAGCAGAGCAGAAGACAAGGCAAGTACTATTTTCTCATTTTTTAACATCTAACTGTGAGAAGTCTTGCCTTGTTCCCAGTGAGGAGCCTCAGTAGCCACTATCCACTGCTGCTGAGCCCTCACTTTTTGTGTTTGCTGCCAACCCCATTTGCCTGCCATCATCTGTTTCTCCCCTCTCCTGAGCTTGTCATCGGGTGATCCATCAGCTGCCACCACGTCATCTGCTGCTCCATCAGCCTCTCCGGTCCAGAGCTCCTGATCTACTGCTTCATCAGCTTCTCTTCTCCAGAGCTCCTCATCTGCTGCTCCATCAGCTTCTCTGCTCCTGAGCTCCTCCTTTGCTGCTGTTCTGCCAGCTCTTCAGCTCCTGAGCTCCTCTATTGCTGTCATGTCTCCTGCTGCTCAGCCTCGGATTGCCTCACCCGCAGTTGCGCTTCAAACCGCCTCATCCACTGCTCCTACAGTGTCTCCTGAGGTCATCACATCATCAGCCGCTTCGCCAGAGACCGTCATCCCAGCAGTGGTGGACCAGGACTTAAGACAAGAGCTTTTTCTCTCATTTTTAACATCCATTTTTGAAAAACTTGCCTTGCTGCTAGTGGGGGGAACCAAGTGCAGTTCCCATCTGCCTCTGGGTTCTCTCCACTGGTTTCTGCTGTGGACAGTTATTGCGTGGACTTGACACCAACATGTGTTTTTTCCTCCCCGTCTGAGGTGGCTGCATCAGGGATGGAATTCCTAGCTCCCAAGCGCGCTGCTCATCAGCCTTCATCATCCTTCATCATCCTCGACTGGGCTTGCAGTTTGCCAGCCTTTATTGTCCTCGTCTGGGCTCGTCGTTCACCAGCCTTCATAATCAGAGAAGTCTGCTCCACCCTGGCCATCGCAGCAGTCCACTCCACCCTCGCCGTCATCGGAGCTGGTCGCACCATCATCATCGTTTGAGGTCAGCACTCCCCAGCTGCTGGATCCTGAACTTAAAGCTCCTGCAGCACCACATTTTTCTGTCTGGTGGTTTATGGACTTGGGGAGGCCACCAGATCCACATTGTTCTTTGATCTGGGGGCCTATGGACATTGAGTGACCACCCCCTGACCCATCTTGCTTATCTGTCTGGTGGCCCTTGAACTTTGGTAGGCCACTTGACACACTATGTTTCTCCATCTGGTGATCCATGGACTTTGATAGGCTGCCATCGACTCTTTCCCTCCAGTCCTTGTCCCCCTCCACCCGCCCGTTTTGGTGTTTCTTGTTTTTCCTTTTTGGGGCACTGTTATGATATGGTCATCTTGTCCACGCTTTCTATTGTTTTTCTATTTGCACCATTATTATCTTCATGTTATCAATCATATTATGCAAGTTCTTTATGTCCAGCACCAGCTGTTACTTTTGTACGTTTTCCCTGTGTTCCCTACCTTAGCCTTGGCTGATCATTGTGTTTATCTTTCATTATCATGTTTCTAATCATGTTCTGTAGTTTTGTTCCTGCACATATGTTTAATATCATTCTCTAACTCCCTGGTGTACATTATTTGCACAGCCCCGCCCATCTTGTCTCCCTCACCTGTACCTAATCCCATTATCTGTTGGCCTCTGATTGTCATCTGTTTTGTGTTGAGTAATCACCTGTTTTCTTTATTAGCCATCCTCTTCTGTTGCCTGGTGCTGGAACATTGTACGTTGTTGTGCTAATCGTTGCACAGGTTGCTTTTCCGGTGCTCGTTCCTTCTTCATCTTTGGTTAATAACCTGTTTAGTTGTTTGTTTGACAGCTCAGTCTGTCTTTATGTTTTCATCATCCTGTGTTTGGGAATAAATCCTCATTTGCTTTACACTGTGCTTGCCTGAAGGGAGGCAATTTACTGTCTGCCGGAAGAAGCCCCTGACAGCTACACAAAACTTTAGGCACTCTATAAACTAATGTCTTGTGTGTTGTAGAAACACAATGGCGCTCAAGTAGTTACAGATGGGGGACCAAACAAACATGTTACAGATACAGTATGTTGTTGAATATTGGAGAGTCCACTGGGGTAGATGAACACCATTATGCCCCAAACCATTGTGGTGTAGAGGTATTCCTTAGGTCAGGGGTCAGCAACCTCTACAAAGAATAGCCATTTTTAACCATAGATCTGTCAGCAGTGGTAAAAGGTGATTTTTTTCCTGCCACTTTTCTCACATAAATTTTCAAGTTCTCCTGTAATTTTCTATAAATATTTGCAACTTTTTTCTTGTACGTTTGTCACAAATTTGTTGTAAAATTACATTTTCTCACTAATTTATTTCTTTCTTCTGATAAGGTTACTTGTTCTTGTACATTTGCCACTTTTTCCTGTAATATGCATATTATGAGATGCACAAATGTCAAACTTACATTACATTACTTACATTGGCCTTTTTGACTGATATATCAGCAAATAAGGAATGTTAAATAACCTATGGATGCAAATTCATCATCATGTCTTGGGAGAATACTGAAGTAGTGATCCCACCACTTTCTTCAGGTCCTTTTAATCGCCTCTTACAACAGGCAGAACTTACTGTGGAGAAATTCTACCCTGACTGACTGACAGCAGGAAAGACTGCAATAGGGGTGGATGGGCTAGTTACCCTTGCCACAAGTCCATGGAACCTCATTGCATGGACACCCTCAATAACTACAAGCAGAATACAAAGAAGACAGCCCAATGGTCCTCTGAGAGGCGGGATGGAAGAAGGACCAAGTAGGATGGATAATACGGTACAGATTGGAACCGCAATGATTAATGATTTCAGAATCCTTAGGGAATGTAGCTGCAGATGGTCCAGGGTGACTACGCTCCATGGTCTACGTATCCATCAAGGGAAGGCCAAGTGTAGTGGGAGGACCCATTTGCAAACTTGCACTGCTTTGGTAGATAAGACAAGGAGGACACAAAGCCCAGTTAAGCACCACAGAGCTGTTATCTCCGCAGGAAGTGCAACATCAACAGCAAGAGCCTTCCCCACCTCAAGTGGTTCACCCTGAACCAATAAGCAGCCAACCCATAAGAGAACCTCCAAAGGAGAAGCCAAGATGCCAGATTAAGCTCAGGTGGCCGAGAGCTAGTGATAAAGAAGCATGGAGATGCCTTGATCAGAATGTACATCTCATCTTCCACAACTCACTAAAGGGAAGTACAACCACCAAACTCAACATCTTTGGGAACATCATTTATGAAGAAGGTAAACAGATGTTTGGAGAAATGCCCAAGAAGAAGACCACCTCCAACCAAAAAAGGAAGAACAGAGCACGAAATTCTCAGGTTGGTGAAGGAAAGAAGTCTTCTCCGGAAAGAGAGAAGGGAGAAGGAGGGTTTAAAAGACCTTTGGAGCCAGCTGAAATCCAGGCTTGCCAACCTCAGGAGAGCAGAGCAGATTTGGAAACACAGGAGTAGAAAGGAGAAGGCACGTAGTAGCTTCTTCCGGGATCCCTTTAGATGTGCTCGAGATCTGCTAACAGAGAAGTCTGGGAAGCTTGAAACCAACTCTCAGGAACTACAGTGGGGCAAAAAAATATTTAGTCAGCCACCAACTGTGCAAGTTCTCCCACTTAAAAGATGAGAGAGGTCTCCAATTTTCATCATAGGTATACCTCAACTATGAGAGACAAAATGAGGGAAAAAAAATCCAGAAAATCACATTGTCTGATTTTTAAAGAATTTATTTGCAAATTATGGTGGAAAATAAGTATTTGGCCACCTACAAACAAGCAAGATTTCTGGCTCTCACAGACCTGTAACTTCTTCTTTAAGAGGCTCCTTTGTCCTCCACTCGTTACCTGTATTAATGGCACCTGTTTGAACTCGTTATCAGTATAAAAGACACCGGTCCACAACCTCAAACAGTCAGACTCCAAACTCCGCTATGGCCAAGACCAAAGAGCTGTCAAAGGACACCAGAAACAAAATTGTAGACCTGCACCAGGCTGGGAAGACTGAATCTGCAATAGGTAAGCAGCTTGGTGTGAAGAAATCAACTGTGGGAGCAATTATTAGAAAATGGAAGACATACAAGACCACTGATAATCTCCCTCGATCTGGGGCTTCATGCAAGATCTCACCCTGTGGGGTCAAAATGATCACGAGAACGGTGAGCAAAAATCCCAGAACCACACGGGGGGACCTAGTGAATGACCTGCAGAGAGCTGGGACCAAAGTAACAAAGGCTACCATCAGTAACACATTACACTGCCAGGGACTCAAATCCTGCAGTGTCAGACGTGTCCCCCTGCTTAAGCCAGTACATGTCCAGGCCCATCTGAAGTTTGCTAGAGAGCATTTGGATGATCCAGAAGAGGATTGGGAGAATGTCATATGGTCAGATGAAACCAAAATAGAACTTTTTGGTAAAAACTCAACTTGTCGTGTTTGGAGGAGAAAGAATGCTGAGTTGCATCCAAAGAACACCATGCCTACTGTGAAGCATGGGGGTGGAAACATCATGCTTTGGGGCTGTTTTTCTGCAAAGGGACCAGGACGACTGATCCGTGTAAAGGAAAGAATGAATGGGGCCATGTATCGTGAGATTTTGAGTGAAAACCTCCTTCCATCAGCAAGGGCATTGAAGATGAAACATGGCTGGGTCTTTCAGCATGACAATGATCCCAAACACACTGCCCGGGCAACGAAGGAGTGGCTTCGTAAGAAGCATTTCAAGGTCCTGGAGTGGCCTAGCCAGTCTCCAGATCTCAACCCCATAGAAAATCTTTGGAGGGAGTTGAAAGTCCGTGTTGCCCAGCGACAGCCCCAAAACATCACTGCTCTAGAGGAGATCTGCATGGAGGAATGGGCCAAAATACCAGCAACAGTGTGTGAAAACCTTGTTAAGACTTACAGAAAACATTTGACCTCTGTTATTGCCAACAAAGGGTATATAACAAAGTACTGAGATGAACTTTTGTTATTGACCAAATACTTATTTTCCACCATAATTTGCAAATAAATTCTTTAAAAATCAGACAATGTGATTTTCTGGATTTTTTTTTCTCATTTTGTCTCTCATAGTTGAGGTATACCTATGATCAAAATTGGAGATCTCTCTCATCTTTTAAGTGGGCGAACTTGCACAATTGGTGGCTGACTAATTTTTTTTTTTTGCCCCACTGTATAGAGTGTAGCATCAGCTTCTCCTCAGGCTAATTCAGGAAATCACTCTCACTCTCACTCAAGGTCTGGTCAAGAATTGCTGTTTTTCTTCATCATCAGGATCCCAGTGTAAACAATTTCCCTTTGTAGAGAAACCCAATAAGGATTTGCTTTTAAAAGATTAAAGTACATCATAAAAATCTCTCAAGCTTCCTCCCAAAGCAGATAAGAAGCCTTCGTACCAGGAACTGATACTCTTAAAAAGGCATAAACCTCCAAAGTTTACCCTTTAACCTGTCAGGGCTTGGATGAAAGAACACTTTGATCCTCCACAGAACATCCATAAACTCGTGCCAGATCCTGGGGGCATGTTCAGGTCACCTAAAAATGATCTACAGCTCAACAGTACCCCCTAGTGGACATCTACGGAGTATGTTCATTACAATCTGGAACTGTTAATTCTGATTGAACATTAACTCTTTTTCAAGTCTACATTCCTTAGGAATTCTCAGGGCACTGTGAAGACAATCTCCTTTGTGATGGACAATAATGGTTTGCAATAATTAATTAATCCTTGATTTAAATGCAATTGCATGTCTTAGGAATGTTTTTTTTTTTACATGAATATTATTCAAATGAATGTTAAACTTACTAGTAACAGTATAAATGCATAGTCACAGACTAGTAGTGCGACCCTTAAAAGAGGAGAAAACGCCCCAACAATTGTGGGAGTTTTTAAGGAGTTGTTTTTGTCTTTGTGTCTGAACCTTGTCAAGTCCTGTGCTAGTTTTCTTAAATCGTCTTTTGTTAAGCGTTTTCCTGTTTTTCTGGTAACTGCGGAGAAACCATCCTTTCTAAGTGAGCTCACCTCTCTGTGGAAATCAAACTTCCAAAAAGCCTTTTCTCCTTCGCCTCAGAAGCTGTACTTATCCTATTGAATGTTTTTTCTTGGACTTTTTGATTTTTCCTGCCTTTAAAGTGAACTGATAGAGATTTTTGGACCTTGTTTTTCCTGCCTCACCCACGTATCAACGTTAAGAAACCAGGAGTTGGTGGGTGAAACTGCCTAAATATATTTTCCTTCAGCCTTTGGGGTTGTCCTATGTGCTGTGGACTCCCTAAATTGTCGGACTGGTTGCCAAAAAACATCCCGTCTGCTCCTGGTGCCCCGTTCATCCTGCTGCTGGCTATGCGCCGCATGCTCTGGGGAACCCCCAGCCGAGTCTACGCTTCTCACAGCTGTGAACGACTGCAAAGACGACTGGCCATCGCTTTCCCGTTTGCCACCTTATTGGCGTTTGTGATCGCTGCTGGAAATCGGCTGACTCGGATGTGTTCGTAAGCGAGACTTCCACTTTCCTATCTGCTGGGTTTAAACGAGATGTCCCAAATATCAATTATAATTGAACACAACCAATATTTCATGGTATAATTAGTCCACCAGCCGTAAGACAAGCTATAAAATGGAGTAAAATTCCTATTCTCTTTTCAGTAACCGCCGTTCAATTTTGTAGATTAATTCAGAAGTTTCCTTTTTCAGATAATCATCTTATGTAATTTTTCCCTATAAAATTGTGTTCACTTTTATATATGATTTTGTTAGTTACTGCAGCCTTCCATTGCATTACAGTTGAAATATAAAATTTGGTTTCCTCTTGGTTCCACAAAGGTTTAACTGTAGCTTTTACGCTCAGGAATCCATTAACAGTTGATGAGATATTTGACACCTGTTGATCATTTGAACCTGCTTATAAATCATTTAAATGCAATGTCATGTAACCGGAATTAGTTTCATTAATAAACTTGTAAACGAGAGAAGTTGTAATTGTTTTCTGTTGCATATACGCTTTTCTAAGTCACTGCATCAAAGAACTCATGGATTGTTTGAGACTGATTGATTGATTGATTGATTGATTGATAAAATAGAAGGATTAATTTTAATAAATTATCCAAAATTGGACTGGTGCCCCATTCTGATTAGAGTATTCCTCTCAAAATTTGTGTTTGTGGAAGAATCAAACAACTTTCCGCACACCCACTTCTAACTCAATTAAATAATCCTCGTAAATTATCACCCTTATAATTAAATATTACTACAAGAGTCACATGAAGGAACAACTCAGGACAGCAGGAAAGATGTCCCACTCAGTTCCCCAGGTTATGTGCCTCAGCCCGCACAACCTGCCCAGAAATTTGATATCAGCTTGCCAAAATTGGCAGAGATCAAGCAGGTGGTGGAAAAGCAAGATCTGCATCAGCACCTGGCCCAAATGGCGTTCCTTTTAAGGTGTATAAGAACTGCCCGATGGTGTTGAAGCTGCTGTAGAAGCTAATGAGAGCAACCTGGAAAACCCAAGTTCGTCCATCAGCTTGGAGCAGAGCTGTAACCATTTTTATCCCAAAAGAGAGACTCCCATAACATCGTGCAGATCAGAGGAATTGTTTTGCTCAATGTTGAAGGGAAGATCTTCTTTACAATTCTGGCCAGACGCATGAGTAACTACCTCCTGGGCAATAATTACATTGACACCAGTTGCCAGAAAACAGGTGTTCCAGGAATTACTGGTTGCATCAAACACTGCTGTTATTTGGCAACAAATTCAGATAGCCAAGCACAGGAAGTCAGATCTCCATGTGATATGGCTAGATCTGGAAAATGCTTATGGATCTGTTCCATATTACCTGATCATGTTCACACTCAATTTCTTCCACATGCCTGCTTGTATAAAAAAAACCCTGGTCTTTGCTTATGTCAATAACTTCTATGTCTCCAACACCACTCAAGAAATCACAATGGTTGGCATCACCTTGAGAAAGGCATCATGATGGAATGTTCAATCTCACCTATCTTGTTCACAGCAGCCTTTGAAATCATCCTTATTGGTGCAAGACACATGGTCAGGGGAGTGACAGCAGAATCAGGACAGCATCTTCCAGCTCTAAGAAGTTACATGGACGACATTACAATACTCCTACAAACAGCTCAAGACACCTGCTGAAGAGAGTGGAAGAGCTTTTTTGCTGAGCAAGAATGAAAATCAAACCAGCTAAGTCCAGAAGTCTGTCAATTCAGAAAGGGTCAAGGAATGACAACATCATCTTTTCTGTAGGCACAGAGAAGATTACACTATTAGTAGAACAGCCAGTGCAAAGCCTTGGGAGGTTGTACACCTCGAACCTCTTGGATAAATACTGTATATGGCTCATTCTGTCATGACACAGCTCTCAGAAGGCCTAGTAAGGATAGATCAAAGCCATTTCCCAGGAAAATTCAAACGCTGGTGCTATAAATTCACCCTTTACCCTCATTTGATGTGGCCATTGAAGCTGTGTGCGATCTCTAAACAATTATATCCGGAAATTAGCGCTACCTCACTGTCTGTCCAATGCTGCCTTGTTTGGAAAGAACATCCTCCAGCTACCCTTGAAGTCCATCAACCTGGGCTATGATGTGGAGAAAGTGAGGCTCATGTTTGAGCTCAAAGACTCACCTGATCCAACTATATTAGCAGCAAAAGCACCAGTTTGGACTGAGCACAAATGGCGAGTCGAGCAAGTTGTTGACCAGGCAATTCGCCAACTACAGCACAAGGAAATAGCTGGGTGGCTACATCAGGGCAAGACAGGGCTAGGGTGGGCACCAGCCCCCAAGATGTGGTCAGGCTCTTCCAAGAAAGAAAGGAAGGAGCTGGTGATTTCAGAAGTCATCAGGATGGAAGATGAAGCATATAAGATCAAAGCAGTGACCCAGCGACAGCAGGGAAGGTGGACAAATTGGGAAGCAGTCACCACCAGGGCCTTAACTTGGGCTGACATGTGGAAGATCCCACAGGCAAGGCTAAGCTTCCTTATTAGGTCCACATGCGATACCCTTCCAACCCCTCCAAAATATACACCTTTAGTATGGCTCAGAAACAAGCTGCAGCCTCTGCGAGGCCCAAAATCCCAGTTTGCAGCACATTCTAAGTGGCTGCAGATCAGCCTTGAGCCAGGGTCGGTTCAGATGGCGTCATGATCAGGTGCTAAAACAACTGGCTGAGACTGTTGAGGAGTGCAGACTTAAATCCAACAGGTCCAGCTTGCTCTCTTCCAAGCCACAAGTATGCTTCATCAGGCCCGGAGATACAGGAAGAAAGCTTGTTCATAAAGAGCGGTCCATACTGAGGCCGGGATGAGAGTGGCAAATGAAGGCTGACCTGAATAAGCAGCTGAAGTTTCCACCAGAGATTGCTATAACTTCCCTATGCCCAAATATAGTTCTGTGGTCCATCCCTGCCAAGACTGTTATTATGGTAGAAGGTAGAACTTACAGTTCCATGGGAAGAAGCGATGGAGGCAGCCTTTGAGTGTAAAAAGGAGAAGTACACAGAGCTTGCTGCAGCATGCACTGAAGCAGGGTGGAAGGCATACATCCACCCTGTGGAAGTTGAATGCAGGGGCTTTGATGGAAAAGCCACCCAGCCCTTAAGGAGTCACTGGGTTCAAGCAGAAAAAGGCACTCAGGGAACTGGCTGAAGAGGCAGAAAAAGGGAGCTCCTGGCTGTGGCTCAGAAGGAAAGATCCCAAGTGGGGTAACTAAGGATCTTAGGGCTGGCCACAGGCGGCAGTAGGGAGATGTCCCTACCACTGCCCCACCACCCAGAGATGTTCTGGGATTAAAGGGGAAAAACATCAAGTAAGGATGGCTCCTAGCTGATGACCCTGTGGCTTGCCCATCAGCACTGGTGGAGGTGCGGCAGGCAGAAATACCTAGCAGGTTACACCTGTGCTACGCCCCTCTCCACAGAGAGTGGAAACCCCCTACTGGAAACTGGGAAGATGAAACAAGTCTTAAACGAAGCAGACTGGCTGGTCATTGATGTTTTAGGACTTGCAGAGCACAGGTGGAATGGAAAAGGGCATTTTAACCATGAAGTAGGCAGAGTAATAATGTATTCCGGTGGTAAAAAAGTGGAAGAAACAGCGTGGTGGTTTTTGTCAAGAAGGAGTGGAGCAATGCAGTCCTAGGACACAGTCCAATCAATGACAGACTCATGTCAGTCCATGTCAGTGGAAAACCAACAAATGTCACCATTATCCAGATGTACGCACCAACAACCCAAGCAGAGAACGAAGAAACAGTGGAGTTTTATGACAATCTATCCAGATCTATTGACAGCATGCCAAAAAGAGACTTCCTGATAATTCTCAGAGACTTGAATGCCAAGGTGGGAGGCTGCAATGACAATAGAGAAGCTAAGTATATTGGCAAATATGGACTGGGAGTCAGAAAAGAAGATGGGCAAGCCCTTGCCGAATTTGCAATGGAAAAAGAGCTAAGCATCATGAACACCTTCTTTTGACACCATCCCCAAAGGTTATACACCTGGACAACACCCGACCGACAACACTGAAATCAAATTGATTACGTACTGACACCAAGGCGATGGCTTTCTTTGATATTCAATGTGAAAACCTATCTGGGAGCAGACTATGGAAGTGATCACAAATTGCTTATCACAAAAGTCAAAATAAAACTCAAGAAAATGAGGAAAGAATCACCCCCATAGAGATATGACTTTAAGTGCATAAATTTAAACTTGAACTATAACATTGACATTAGGAACAAATTCAGTGAACTGCTTAACCGTGGCTGAGCAAACACCCAATGAGTTGTGGTCACAAATCAAGCAGAATGTTCATAAAGCTGCAAAGAAACACCTCTCTCTAGCAAAAAAACAAAAAGCAGCACTGGATATCCAACACCACGTTACACTTGATTGAAGAAAAGCAAAAAGCTAAAACCAGCAACTGCAAGGAGTACAAAAAATTGCAAAAATTGGTGCATGAAGCATGTAGGAAGGATAAACAAGAATTTATTTCTCAGAAATGTGAATGGATCAGCCAACTTGATGCGCAAAACCGTACAGCAGAAATGTTCTCAAAAGTAAGAAAATTGACCAAGAATTTCACGCCCAAGCTGAATTCCATCAAGGACGAACAGGGGAAAGTGCTATCAGAAAAAAAAGATATCTTACAGTGATGGAAGCATTCATTCATTCATCTTCTTCCGCTTAATCCTTTTCGGGTCGCGGGGGGGGGGGGGGGGCTGGAGCCTATCCCAGCGTCTTTTGGGCGAGGGGCGGGGTACCCTGGACAGATCGCCAGTCCATCGCAGGGCCAACACAGAGAGACACACAACCATTCACTCTCACAGTCATACCTAAGGACAATTTAGAATCCCCAGTTTGATGCCAATTAACCTAACTTGCATGTTTTTGGCATGTGGGAGGAAACCGGAGAAATCCCGGAGTAAACCCATGCAGACACGGGGAGAACATGCAAACTCCACACAGATCACTGTTGGTCAGGGGCTGGGATCAAACCCAGAATCCCCCGGCCAAGGGTGAGTTGCTGTGCTGCCGCAGTGCTAACCACTCCACCACCGCGCCGCCTGCGATGGAAGCAACATTGCGAAAAGCTATTCAACTGCAGCTAGGACTAACCAGTGAACTTGTTTGCAAAATCGAAGAAGTAGAACTGCCACTACTAAAATCAGAAGTAATGGAAAGCAATGAAATAACTACCAAATGGAAAATCTCCTGGTATTGACCAGATTCAACTCATTAAAGCAAGCGGTGAAGAAGGCTTATCAATTATGCATACGCTATGTTGCCAAATCTGGAACACCAAACAATGGCCAGAAGATTGGAGAAGAGCAGTTCTGGTCACTATACCAAAAAAGGGAGATCTCTTGAACTGCAATAATTATTGTACAATGTCATTAATAAGCCACACAAGCAAGATAGTTTTGAAAATAATAAATAGAAGAATTGAGAAGAAGCTGAAGATGAAAATCAGTGATAAGCAAGCAGGTTTTTGCAAAGGTAAAGGGACTAGAGATCAAATCTTTGCACTTCGTATCATAATCCAGAAATTTAGAGAGTACTGTGTGGAATCTGGGGGAGTCTACCTCAGCTTTGTGGAACACACTGCGCAACATGGAATTCCCAGAGCACATTATTAGTTTGCTCGAAAGTCTGTACGAGAATCAAGAGTCAGCAGTAAGAATGGCTGTGGGTATAACGGACTGCTTTAAAGTGAAGAAAGGAGTGCGACAAGGCTGCTGCCTTTCTCCTCAGTTTAACATCTACACTGAGCAGATAAGAAATGTCTTGGCAGAAGAAAGTTATGATGCAGTCACAATCAATGGAAGAACAATACCCGAACTGAGATACACTGATGACACAGTTTTCCTATCAACCAGTGAAGATAGGCTACCCAGACTCCTGGAAAGCAACAGATTGCACAGTGAAGAAGCAGGCTTACTGATCAACAAGAGTAAAACAAAACTCAGGAGACTGGACAAATCACCAAGCATGACGGGAATAAGACTGGATGGCCAACAACTGGACGAGGTATCTAGTTTTGAATACCTTGGGGTGCGAATCCAAAACAATGGGGACAATTTTCAAGAAATTAGAAGAAAAACTGCACAAATTCCATCAACTCCAGAGCTTATGGAAGGACACTGATGTGACAACCAGAATCAAAATTCTGAAAACCATTTTTCCAGTCACAATGTATGGCTGTGAAGCATGGGTGTTTACCAAAGGTGTAGAAGACAAAATCATCACGTTTGGAAACAAATGCCTAAGAAAAATTTTAAGAATACTCTACACTAAACACTTAACAAGGAAATCAGGAAAACATGCAAAGTGAATGACAAGGAATTACTGAGAACAACGAAACAAAGGAAACTGAGATTTTTTTGGCCACACAACACGACACGACAGTCTGCACCGAACAATTCTGCAAGGAGGAACAGCGGGTCGCAAAGGATGAGGAAGACCAAGGCAACAGTGGGAGGATGACATTTGCCAAACGATGGAAATGCCCCTCTATTGTTTGGGACAGCTGGCTAAAGACAGAGACAGATTCCGGACAGCCATCATGACTGCTAAGTCCAAGTCTGGATGAGCACACACATACACTTGCGCAAATTCAGAAAACATTGGGGGACATAACCATTTTAAAACATTTTTTTCTTTGTCCCCCTGACATAAAATGTGGAATAGATGAAAACAAAAACAAAAATCTACAATGCATCTGCTAGAAAGTATTCACAGCGGTTCACTTTTTCCACATTTTATTATGCTACTGTGGAAGATGTGTTCAATGACGAGACTTGAGTGTATTTCTCAGGTTCAGCTTTATTGAAGAACACAATCTTCCAACATTCTCAAAAAGCAAGAAGAGGCAGAATAATGTTACAGCTCACTCTTATACCTCCGGGGGATTAAGAACTCAAGTCACATGGTGCTTCTGCAAACATTCAATCACAATGCAAGTCTCTGAAGATTCACCATTGTCTCTTATTCTCTGGTGTACCGGGAAACCCCCCAGGTCCTCTTCTCCGAGACGAGGGCCCGACTTCACGCCTCCTCGCCATCTCCTGTCTTGTTCCTCCAGACGTGAAGCCCCAATCCACAGAAGCCATACAATCCACATAAGCCATACATTTGTGGGAGATATGAACCAGACATATGTGCCACACTCTTGTGGGAAATATGAACCAAACATATGTGCCACATGACCCCCCCCCAAACGTCTGCATGGGACAAACACTCATAAATGCATACATAAAAAACATTACCACATAACCAACAATCAATCCCCCAATCTCTTAGGTCTGAGCTTCCTGCCGAATCTGCTGTAGGCCGGCTTCGCTGCGTCTGCAGCGTCTCCTCGCACCTGGGGATTAGATTTGTTAGCACATCTCTGTGGGAGCCCTGGAGCATGCCTTCTCAGCGGCCTGCCCCGGTGGGGGGCTTTCGCCAACTGCACTCGTTCATCAGCCAGGACAAAAGCAGGCTTGAGTCTGTTTATGCAAATTAGCTCCCTTCTGCCCCCCAAATCTAGCAAAAAATGCTTCTCATTTTTTTCCAGCACCCTGAACGGTCCATCATAAGGCGGTCTCAGCCCTGGGCGTTGTGCATCATGTCTAACAAAAACAAACTCTGCGTTTTTCAAAGCCTCTGGCACAAAAACGCGTGGAAAACTGTGATGCACTGGGCCAGGCAGCGTGTTTGATCCTGTGCCGCTCTGCAACAGCTGAGCGGGGGGGCAAGTGGGCGCAGGATTTTCCGGGAGAAATTCCCCGGGCAAACGGAGAGGTTGTGCGAACACAAACTCCGCTGGGGAGGCTTGTAAATCCTCCTTCGGTACAGAACGCAACCCCAATAAAACCCATGGCAGTTTGTCCACCCAATTTGTATCCGTGAGCGATGCTCTGAGGGCTGCTTTCAATGACTTATGAAAACGTTCACATAAACCGTTGGCCTGCGGGTTATACACGGTAGTGCGGTGTACCTTCACCCCTAAGCTGCGGGCCATAGATGACCACAGTTCGGAAACAAATTGAGGGCCTCTGTCTGACGTTATGTCCGACGGAACTCCAAAACGCGCGACCCAAGCTGTTAAAAATGCGCGCGCAACCTCTTCCGCCGTTGTTGACGCCAGAGGTACCGCTTCTGACGTGTGGTGCGGTCCACCATCGTCAAAAGGTGTGTGTGCCCTTGAGACGAGGGAAGCGGGCCCACCAGATCAACATGCACATGATCAAACCGCTTAGCCGGGATGTGAAAAGGCTCCAAAGGGGCCCTCGTGTGCTTGTGTATCTTAGCCCTCTGGCACACTACACAAGCCGCTGCCCATTCCTTGACCTGTTTGCGCAACCCCGGCCAGACAAATTTCTCCCCCACCATCTTGACCGATGCGCGCACCCCCGGGTGCGCCAGCGAATGGACCAAGTCAAAAACGCGGCGGCGCCACGCGGCTGGCACCACTGGACGAGGCCGACCCGTGGAGACATCGTATATTAAGGGGGGCATACCTATTTGCTGCACCCTGTGCTCCAGCCTTAACCCTGTTGGTCCAGACTGGAGCGCGCGCACATCCGCGTCACCAGCCTGCTCCGCAGCCATGTCTGCATAATCCAAACCTACGTGGACCGGGGCTGTGTGCGCTCCCGCATCGCTGTCCTGGCCCACAGCCACCGAGTCTGCCCCCACGTGGCCTGGCGTTGCCACAGCACGTGAGAGACAGTCCGCCACTACATTGTGTTTGCCTGCAACATGCTGGATATCGGTGGTGAACTCCGATATTGCGGCTAGCTGTCTTTGTTGTCGGCCTGACCAAGGTTCTGAGATTTTAGCCATCGCAAAAGTTAACGGTTTGTGGTCTACAAAAGCGGTGAAACGGCGCCCTTCCAGCCAGAACTGGAAATGGCGGATGGCCAAGTGTAGGGCTAAAAGCTCCCTGTCAAACGCGTTGTATTTACGCTCGTTATCGCGCAAGGATTTGCTAAAGAAAGCGAGAGGCTGCCAGGTCCCTGCCACACACTGTTCAATGACTGCCCCCACCGCTAGGTCCGAAGTGTCGGTGGTGAGTGCCAAACAGGCTGTTGGGACCGGGTGCGCTAACAAAACGGCGCTTGCAAGGGCTGATTTAACCTGGGAGAAAGCGCGCTCCCGCTCCGGAGACCATTCGACCTTATTCGTGGGTTTTTGTTTTTTCAGTGTCGCATACAGTGGCTGCATAAGCCGCGCTGCGCTCGGAAGAAACCGGTTGTAAAAATTAACCATCCCTAGAAACTCCTGCAGCGCTTTTATCGTTTGAGGTCGGGGGAAATCTGTTATCGCGCGCACCTTCTCCGGCAGAGGAACCGCACCTTCAGGCGAAACGCGGTGCCCCAAAAAATCGATCTGCGCTACCCCGAACTGGTACTTCACTGGGTTAATTATCAACCCGTGCTCTGCCAGTCTCCGAAAAACCGCTGTGAGGTGGGTTTCGTGTTCGTCCTCGGACGTGCTGGCTACCTATATGTCGTCTAAATAGACGAACACGAAAGGCAGGTCGCGTAAAACAGCATCCATCATGCGTTGGAAAGTTTGCGCGGCGCCCTTTAACCCAAACGGCATGCGCAAAAACTCAAAAAGCCCAAACGGAGTTATTACCGCGGTTTTGGGAATATCCTGCGCGCGCACGGGGACTTGATGGTAGCCGCGCACCAAGTCTATTTTAGAAAAAATGCGCGCCCCCGCCAAATGAACTGAGAAATCCTGGATGTGCGGAATCGGGTAGCGGTCGTGTGCCGAGACGTTGTTCAACCTGCGGAAATTGCCACAAGGTCGCCACGAGCCATCAGCCTTTGGGACCATGTGTAACGGGGAAGCCCAGGGGCTGTTCGAGCGTCTAATTATGCCCAGTTTCTCCAGGTTGGCAAATTCCTCACACGCTATGGCCAGTTTAGCTGAGTCCAAGCGCCGGGCTTTTGCAAAAACGGGGGGCCCAGTTGTGGTGATAAAATGCTCCACCCCGTGTTTGGCCACTGTCGTCGAAAACTTTGAAACTGTGAGTGCTGGAAAGTGAGTGAGCAGAGCATGAAACTTACCACCCGCAGCTGTGACGTTGGTGTGTGCAGTCGGCGGAGCCACTCGAGCTGTGCAGGGAATAGAATGAAAAGAAAGTGCATTAACCAGACGTCTATTAGCAAGGTCAACCAATAAACCATGTGAGCACAAAAAATCAGCCCCTAACATGTTAAAACTGACTGCTGCTACAATAAAGGTCCACTCGAATGAACGGCCCTGTAAGGACAGATGCATGGTCCTCTCACCGAAGGTCTTAATCGCTGAGCCATTCGCTGCTGATACTGACACCCAGGGAGCTTTGGACGGCATCAGCCGTTCCGCGTAGGTAGGCATGACGAAACTCAGCTGGGAGCCCGTGTCCACGAGGAATTGTTTCCCCGAGTGTGCATCTGTCAGGTAAAGCAGCTTATTTTCTTCTCCGAGGGATGCAGCCGCTACCGATCCCCGGTCTTGGCGTTTCCCTGACGCTTGAAGCGGCACGGTGGGAGACATCTGTGTGCCCTCTCTGCAAAACGGCGGTGGTAGAAACACAGGCCGTCTTCAGCTCCGCGTCGCCTGACGCCTGTCGCCGCCGCTGTCGGGTCGTCTGGCGCCGCCACCACTGGCTCCAAGCCATCTCCGGGCGCCGTCTTCTGCTCAGCTGCCGCGGCCGAAACCGCGCTCCGCTTGTGGGCGTCGACGAGTCGCTGCGCCTCCTTGCCGAGGCCATGGTAGTCCCGCTTGGCCAATCGGGGTGAGTCTGCCAGGGTCACTCTCACTGCTGGCGGCAGAGTCCGGAGGAAAAGGTGGGCGAAAATAAATTCGCCATCCTCGGAGTCTTTCAGCCTCAGCATCTTCACCATCAGGTCTGCCGGTCTGTCGTTCTCTGACTCTGTCAACTCTAGGAGCCCCTCTGCTCGCTGTTGCACCGAGGGGGTGAAATGGCTGATCAGCACCTCCTTCAATGCGCCGTACTTGTCGGTGTCCGGTGGGTGGCTAACCAGGTCTTCCACCCGCTGGACCGTGTGGCTGTCCAGCTTCGCCACCACATGGTAGAACCTCGTTTCATCCTTTGAGATTCTCCGGAGGTTGAACTGCGCCTCGACCGCGCTAAACCAGGAGCGCGGGCTGTGCTGCCAGAAATCGGGCAGCCGGAGCGTGGAGGCAGCCATCAGGCTGGCCTCTGATGAGCTCTGCTCGGGAGAATTCTCACCGGCCATTCTTTGTCGTGGGTCACCAGTGTGGAAGATGTGTTCAATGACGAGACTTGAGTGTATTTCTCAGGTTCAGCTTTATTGAAGAACACAATCTTCCAACATTCTCAAAAAGCAAGAAGAGGCAGAATAATGTTACAGCTCACTCTTATACCTCCAGGGGATTAAGAACTCAAGTCACATGGTGCTTCTGCAAACATTCAATCACAATGCAAGTCTCTGAAGATTCACCATTGTCTCTTATTCTCTGGTGTACCGGGAAACCCCCCAGGTCCTCTTCTCCGAGACGAGGGCCCGACTTCACGCCTCCTCGCCATCTCCTGTCTTGTTCCTCCAGACGTGAAGCCCCAATCCACATAAGCCATACAATCCACATAAGCCATACATTTGTGGGAAATATGAACCAAACATATGTGCCACACTACAGCCTTATTCCAAAATTGATTAATTTTTTCCTCAAAATTCTACACATAATACCCCATAATGACAATGTGAAAAACATTTTGAGATTTTTGCAAATTTATTAAAAATAAAAAACTAAGAAATCACATGTACACAAGTATTCACAGCCTTTGCCCAATACTTTGTTGATGCACCTTTGCCAGCAATTACGGCCCCAAGCCTTTTTGAATACGATGCCACAAGCTTGGCACACCTACAGTGGGGCAAAAAAGTATTTAGTCAGCCACCAATTGCGCAGGTTCTCCCACTTAAAAGATGAGAGAGGTCTCCAATTTTCATCATAGGTATACCTCATAGATTCATCCCCCCTCATGGATCGTCACCTTATCGTGGTGGGGGGGTTTGCGTGCCCCAGTGATCCCAGGAGCTATGTTGTCCGGGGCAATTTGCCTCTGATAGGGTCTCCCAAGACAAACTGGTCCTGGATGAAGGGCCAGACTAAGAACAATCCAACAGACTCTCACGATAAATTGTATATCAAGGATTCAGTGTACCCCGCCCGGTATGGGGTTACCGGGGCCCCACCCTGGAGCCAGGCCTGGGGGAGGGGCTCGAAGGCTAGCGTCTGGTGGCCGGGTTTCCACCCATGGGACCCAGCCGGGCTCAGCCCGAAGGAGTTACATGGGTCCGCCCTCCAGTGGGCTCACCACCTGCAGGAGGGATCATGGGGGTCCGGTGCTATGTGGATTAGGTGGCGGTCAAAGGCGGAGACCTTGGCGGACTGATCCCAAGCTTTCTAAACTGGCTTTTGGTACGTGGAATGTCGCCTCTCTGGTGGGGAAGGAGCCTGAGCTGGTGTACGAGGTTGAGAGATACCGGCTAGATATAGTCGGCCTCACCTCAACACACAGCTCCGGTTCCAGAACCAGTCTCCTGGAGAGGGGCTGGAGCTTGGCCTTTTCTGGAGTTGCCCCGGGTGAGAGGCAACGAGCAGGGGTGGGTATTCTTGTATCGCCCCACCTTGCTGCCTCTATATTGGAGTTTTCCCTGGTGGACGAAAGGGTTGCTTCCCTGCGCCTTCGGATTGGGAAACGGGTCCTGACCATCATTTGTGCCTATGCACCAAATGATGTTTCAGAGTACCCACCCTTTTTGGAGTCTGTGACTGGGGTGCTGGAGGGTGCTCCCCTTGGAGACTCCATTGTCCTACTGGGGGACTTCAATGCGCACGTGGGCAACGACAGTGAAACCTGGAGGGGGGTGATTGGGAGGAACGGCCTGCCCGATCTGAACCCGAGTGGTGTTCAGTTATTGGACTTCTGTGCTAACCACAGTCTGTCCATAACGAACACCATGTTCAAGCATAAGGGTGTCCATATGTGCACCTGGCACCAGGACGCCCTAGGTCACAGGTCGATGAACGATTTTGTTATCGTATCATCAGACCTGCGACCGTATGTCTTGGACACCCAAGTAAAGAGAGGTGCAGAGCTGTCAACTGATCACCACCTGGTGGTGAGTTGGATCCGATGGCAGGGGAGGAAGCCATTCAGACCTGGTAGACTCAAACGTATAGTGAGGGTGTGCTGGGAGCGTCTGGCTGAGGCCCCTGTCCGGGAGGTCTTCAGTTCCCACCTCCGGAAGAACTTCAACCACATTCTGAGGGAGTCTGGAGACATGGAGTCTGAATGGGCCATGTTCTCCACCTCTGTTGTGGAGAACCACTTGGTTCGGGCAACCCCCGAACCAAGTGGTGGACACCAGTGGTGAGGGGGGCCATTAAGCTGAAGAAGGAGTCCTATCAAGCTTGGTTGGCTTGTGGGACTCCTGAAGCAGCTGAGGTGTACCGGCAGGCCAAGCGGAGTGCAGCTCGGGTGGTTGCTGAAGAAAAAACCCGGGTATGGGAGGAGTTCGGTGAGGCCATGGAACAAGACTTTCGGTCGGCCTCAAAGAGATTCTGGCAAACTGTCCGGCGGCTCAGGAGGGGAAAGCAGCTCCCCGTCCACATTGTGTATGGTGCGGATGGGACACTGTTGACTTCGACTGGGGATATCGTTGGGCGGTGGAAGGAATACTTCGAGAATCTCCTCAATCCCACTGATACGCCTTCCACAGAGGAAGCAGGGTTTGGGGACGAGGGGGATGACTCGCCTATCACAGGGGCTGAGGTCGCCAAGGTGGTTAAAAATCTCCTTGGTGGCCGGGCTCCGGGGGTGGATGAGATTCGCCCTGAGTACCTCAAGGCCCTGGATGTTGTTGGGTTGTCATGGTTGACACGGCTCTGCAACATTGCGTGGAGGTCGGGGGCAGTGCCTTTGGCATGGCAAACCGGGGTGGTGGTTCCTCTCTTCAAAAAAGGGGACCGGAGGATGTGCTCCAACTTTAGAGGGATCACACTCCTCAGCCTCCCTGGGAAGGTGTATTCCAAGGTACTGGAGAGGAGAGTCCGGCCGTTGGTCTAACCTCGGATTCAGGAGGAGCAATGTGGTTTTCGTCCTGGCCGTGGCACATCGGACCAGCTCTTTACCCTCTCGAGAATTCTTGAGGGTTCGTGGGAGTTTGCCCAACCAGTTTACATGTGTTTTGTGGACTTGGAGAAGGCATTTGACCGCGTCCCTCGTGGATTTTTGTGGGGGGTGATTCGGGAGTATGGGGTATCGGGCTTGTTGTTACGAGCTATTCGGTCTCTGTACGACCGTTGTGAGAGTTTGGTTCGTATTGCCAACACTCGGTCGGAGTCATTCCCAGTGAGAATTGGACTCCGCCAGGGCTGCCCTTTGTCACCGATCCTGTTCATAATTTTTATGGACAGGATTTCTAGGCGTAGCCAGAGAATGGAGGGTGTCATGCTTGGTGACCACAGGATCTCATCTCTGTTGTTTGCAGATGATGTTGTCCTGTTGGCTTCATCCAGCAATGACCTACAGCTCTTGCTGGGACGGTTTGCCGCTGAGTGTGAAGCGGCTGGGATGAGAATCAGCACCTCCAAGTCCGAGTCCATGGTCCTCAGCCGGAAAAAGGTGGATTGTCCTCTCCGGGTTGGGGACAGGCTCCTGCCTCAAGTGGAGGAGTTTAAATATCTTGGGGTCTTGTTCACGAGTGAGGGGAAAATGGAGCGAGAGATCGACAGACGGATTGGAGCAGCATCTGCAGTGATGCAGACGTTGTACCGGTCTGTTGTGGTGAAGAGGGAGCTTAGTTCTAAGGCAAAGCTGTCGATTTACCAGTCAATCTACGTTCCTACTCTTACCTATGGTCACGAGCTTTGGGTAATGACCGAAAGAACGAGATCGTGGATACAAGCGGCTGAAATGAGCTTTCTCCGTAGGATTGCTGGACTCACCCTCAGAGATAGGGTGAGGGCTCAGTCATCCGGGAGAGGCTCAGAGTAGAACCGCTGCTCCTCCACATTGAAAGGAGTCAGTTGAGGTGGTATGGGCATCTGATTAGGATGCCTCCTGGACACCTCCCACTTGAGGTGTTTCAGGCACGTCCCACTGGGAGGAGACCCCGGGGCAGACCCAGGACTCGGTGGAGAGACTATGTCTCCCAGCTGGTCTGGGAACGCCTTGGTATCCCCTCTGAAGAGCTGGAGCAGGTGGCTGGGGAGAGGGAAGTCTGGGCTTCTCTGCTTGAACTGCTGCCTCCGCGACCTGGACCTCCAGAAAAGCGGTAGAAGATGGATGGATGGTATACCTCAACTATGAGAGACAAAATGAGAAAAAAAAAACAAACCAGAAAATCACATTGAAGGATTTTTAATGAATTAATTGGTAAATTCCTCGGTAAAATAAGTATTTGGTCACCTACACACAAGCAAGATTTTTGGCTCTCACAGACCTGTAACTTCTTCTTTAAGAGGCTCCTCTGTCCTCCACTCATTACCTGTATTAATGGCACCTGTTTGAACTCATTATCAGTATAAAAGACACCTGTCCACAACCTCAAACAGTCAGACTCCAAACTCCACTATGGCCAAGACCAAAGAGCTGTCAAAGGACACCAGAAACAAAATTGTAGACCTGTACCAGGCTGGGAAGACTGAATCTGCAATAGGTAAGCAGCTTGGTGTGAAGAAATCAACTGTGGGAGCAATTATTAGAAAATGGAAGACATACAAGACCACTGATAATCTCCCTTGATCTGGGGCTCCACGCAAGATCTCACCCCATGGGGTCAAAATGATCACGAGAACGGTGAGCAAAAATCCCAGAACCACACGGGGGGACCTAGTGAATGACCTGCTGAGAGCTGGGACCAAAGTAACAAAGGCTACCATCAGTAACACACTACGCTGCCGGGGACTCAAATCCTGCAGTGCCAGACGTGTCCCCCTGCTTAAGCCAGTACACGTCCAGGCCCGTCTGAAGTTTGCTAGAGAGCATTTGAATGATCCAGAAGAGGATTGGGAGAATGTCATATGGTCAGATGAAACCAAAATAGAACTTTTTGGTAAAAACTTAACTTGTTGTGTTTGGAGGAGAAAGAACACCATACCTACTGTGAAGCATGGGGGTGGAAACATCATGCTTTGGGGCCGTTTTTCTGCAAAGGGACCAGGACGACTGATCTGTGTAAAGGAAAGAATGAATGGGGCCATATATCGTGAGATTTTGAGTGAAAACCACCTTCCATCAGCAAGGGCATTGAAGATGAAACATGGCTGGGTCTTTCAGCATGACAATGATCCCAAACACACCACCTGGGCAATGAAGGAGTGGCTTCGTAAGAAGCATTTCAAGGTCCTGGAGTGGCCTAGCCAGTCTCCAGATCTCAACCCCATAGAAAATCTTTGGAGGGAGTTGAAAGTCCGTGTTGCCCAGCGATAGCCCCAAAACATCACTGCTCTAGAGGAGATCTGCATGGAGGAATGGGCCAAAATACCAGCAACAGTGTGTGAAAACCTTGTGAAGACTTACAGAAAACGTTTGACCTCTGTCATTGCCAACAAAGGGTATATAACAAAGTACTGAGATGAACTTTTGTTATTGACCAAATTGCGGCGGTTGATAAAATAAGGCAGCGATGCTGAGGTTTTAAGCAGGTTTTATTAATCATACCGCCGTCACGAGCTCCTCTCCCGGCACCGTGCGTGCGCGCCGGGAGCGAGCCCACGGCTCTCAGTGAAGAGGGGACACAAAGTCTGTGTCCAGCCGCAGCCGTTGTTGAAGTGAGAATGAGAGGCAGATTTACAGCACAGTGCAGCTTATATACTCAACTCAAACAATAGATCAAAGACATTCACAGCAGTTAATCTGGGCATTTGCATATCAGAGGTACAGACAGGATGCATGAACACAATGCATGGATGACAATTTAACCTCATGGCTGTAAACGCAGCATGCAGCGGAAAAAACCCAGGAGTGCGAGCTGACTGTCTCTGTGTTCTGTTTGTGTGTTGTGGGGGTTGAATCAAACCGCTACACTGCTCCCCCCCCAGAGGGAACGGTAGGGGACCGTGACCTCGATGTTGCAGTCTGGGCAGCGAGCAGGGAAAAGCTCTGTGCAGGAGGAGGGGGGGGGGGGGTAGTACATGCTGACCGGGCGCAGGAAAATCGTTCGAGTCGCGCCAAAAGTGTTTGCTGCTCCGCGATGTCCCGTCTGAACATGCAGAGATCAGAAGAAGAAAAATTAGTCACTGGCTCCTCCCGCGATTAAGTCCTGCAAGGATTAATAGCGGCCATGAAGAAAAGACGAGGCTGCGTGGCGGCTGTAATGAGCGCAGAGGGACTGGCGTGTTGACTTTTGGTTCAGGCGTAACCCTAAAGCCTCGGGAACCGCAGACAGCTGAATTCCCCTTGTGTGCCGTGGCTAAGACCATAAAATCCAGTGAGCAAGCTGCGTGCCTCAGGTGAACGAGCAAGCCTGAAGGGCCAGTGTGCAGCAGCAGCAGAAGGAATGCGGTCAGAAAAGCCGTATTTGTCCCGTGCGTGGTGTGCGCCGTCCTTGTAACTCCCCGGTGCGTGCGCCGGGGTTCCGTGATGGGTGGGCCAGCTGGAGAGGAGAACCAGGGTCAGGGAGCTTAATCAACCCTGTTCAGTGTGTTGGAGCGGTGAAGGGAAGTAGACGCTCTGTCACTCGCTCGGTCATGGTGCGTTCAGGTTCATGTGTGCTCCGTCGGCCATGGGGATTGCCGTCGTGGAGAGGGGACGAGGTGCATGCGCTCTCTTGTGGAGGAGCTGTGAGCGCGGCCGGTCCAGTGTGGATGTGCCGATCTAGGCGTGCAGATCTCACCATGAAACGTTGCTCAGCTTTCCCGGTCGTGGGTGTTCTCCGGGGAGTTTCGCCTGGAAACTCCGCGTTGAGGTCTCCCTGAAGCAGAAGGGAGGGCAGATCAGTCAGGCTGCCGCGTTCGCTTGTCGTCGGAGAATCACCGCCGGGTGTTGCGTTCGCTGGCAGCGTGTTCGTTTCAGCGTCGGGTCACCAGTGCGGCGGTTGATAAAATAAGGCAGCGATGCTGAGGTTTTAAGCAGGTTTTATTAATCATACCGCCGTCACGAGCTCCTCTCCCGGCGCCGTGCGTGCGCGCCGGGAGCGAGCCCACGGCTCTCAGTGAAGAGGGGACACAAAGTCTGTGTCCAGCCGCAGCCGTTGTAGAAGTGAGAATGAGAGGCAGATTTACAGCACAGTGCAGCTTATATACTCAACTCAAACAATAGATCAAAGACATTCACAGCAGTTAATCTGGGCATTTGCATATCAGAGGTACAGACAGGATGCATGAACACAATGCATGGATGACAATTTAACCTCACGGCTGTAAACGCAGCATGCAGCGGAAAAAACCCAGGAGTGCGAGCTGACTGTCTCTGTGTTCTGTCTGTGTGTTGTGGGGGTTGAATCAAACCGCTACACAAATACTTATTTTACCGAGGAATTTACCAATTAATCCATTAAAAATCCTTCATTGTGATTTTCTGGATTTTTTTTTTCTCATTTTGTCTCTCATAGTTGAGGTATACCTATGATGAAAATTGGAGACCTCTCTCATCTTTTAAGTGGGAGAACTTTAACAGTTGATGGCTGACTAAATACTTTTTTGCCCCACTGTATCTTTGGGCAGTTGCACCCATTCCTCTTTGCAGCACCTGTCAAGCTCCATCAGGTTGGATGGGAAGCATCGGTGCACAGCTATTTCAGATCTCTCCAAAGATGTTCAATTGGATTCAAGTCTGGGCTCTGATTGGGCCACTCATGGACATTCACAGAGTTGTCCTGAAGCCACTCCTTTGATATCTTGGCTGTGTGCTTAGGGTTATTGTCCTGCTGAAAGATGAACCGTCGCCCCAGTCTGACGTCAAGAGCTCTCCGGAGCAGGCTTTCATCCAGGCTGTCTCTGTACATTGCTGCATTCATCTTTCCCCTCTATCCTGACTAGTCTCCCAGTTCCTGCCACTGAAAAACATCCCCACAGCATGATGCTGCCACCACCATGCTTCATTGTAGGAATGGTATTGGCCTGGTGATGAGCGGTGCCTGGTTTCCTCCAAACATGACGCCTGGCATTCATGCCAAACAGTTCAATCTTTGTCTCATCAGACCAGAGAATTTTGTTTCTCATGGTCTGAGAGTTCTTCAGGTGCCTTTTGGCAAGCTCCAAGCAGGCTGCCATGTGCCTTTTACTAAGGAGAGGCTTCCGTCTGGCCACTCTACCATACAGGCCTGATTGGTGGATTGCTGCAGAAATGATTGTCCTTCTGGAAGGTTCTCCTCTCTCCATAGAGGAATGCTGGAGCTCTGACAGAGTGACCATCGGGTTCTTGGTCACCTTCCTGACTATTGCCCTTCTCCCCTGACTGCTCAGTTTAGATGGCCAGCCAGCTCTAGGAAGAGTCCTGGTGGTTCTGAACTTCTTCCATTTACGGATGATAGAGGCCACTGTGCTCACTGGGACCTTCAAAGCAGCAGCAATTTTTCTGGACTCTTCTCCAGATTTGTGCCTCGAGACAATCCTGTCTCGGAGGTCTTCAGACAATTCCTTTGACTTCATGCTTGGGTTGTGCTGACATGCACTGTCAACTGTGGGACCTTATATAGACAGGTGTGTTCCTTTCCAAATCATGTCCAATCAACTGAATTTACTACAGGTGGACTCCAGTTAAGCTGTAGAAACATCTCAAGGATGATCAGTGGAAACAGGATGCACCTGAGCTCAATTTTGAGCTTCATGGCAAAGGTGTGAATACTTATGTACCTGTGAGTTCTTTTTTTTTTTTTTTAATAAATTTGCAAAAATCTAAAAAAAAAAAAAAACTTTTTCACATTGTCATTATGGGGTATTGTGTGTTGAATTTTGAGGGAAAAATGAATTTAATCCATTTGGGAATAAGGCTGTAACATAACAAAATGTGGAAAAAGTGAAGCGCTGTGAATACTTTCTGGATGCACTGTATTTTCCACCTAATTGCTAACATCTATATTGGCCCCAAATTTCATAATCGGTGCATCCTTAATTTTTTCCCTCATACTTTTTCTTCAAAATGGAATTTATGTTCTACATTTGCTTGAGACTTTTTTGTATAAATTTGTTTTCAAGTTTAAGTTCTTAGTCAAAAATCGTCAACTTCTTCACCTGTAAATTTGAACTTTTTTTTCTTGCAATTTTGTAATTTTTTTAAGCCACAGGAACCCAGTGGTTCCAAACAAGAGTTACAGGCTGCAGACCCCAGTCTTGTATGTTGCTCTGGTGATCACCTGAGAAAACGACCCTTTGTGTATTATGTATGAGGTGTTTTCCTCTTGAAGAGGCCATGTCAACAATGGCAGGAATGCTTCATCCTAAGATATAGGTCATCATTTAGAACTTTGTATTCTTTTCCAGTGACGTATTCCCGTGGAGCTAAACTACGTCACCAAATTGTTCCCCTAGGTGCAGAAGTCCTGCAGTCTGCTTCTTTTCACTAAAATTTGATCAGTTCTCCTTTGTAAATTTGAGACTTCTTGTTGTAATTTTGCCACTTTTTTCCCCTAAATCCTGAAACCCTCATATTCAACTCATTTCATTTTTAAAAAGCTAAAAATGAAATGAGTGAAATGAACAGCAATAATTTCACTTAAATTTTCCATTTTTCCTGTAATTTTGTGACTATTTTTCTTGCAATGTTGCCATTTTTTTTCTCATGAGTAGTTTTTTTTCATAAATTGTACATTTTTTTTCATTAGACATCTTTTCTCCTAAAATTTTCCACGTTTTCCTCATAAATTTGCAGCTTTTCCTCCATACATTTGAAGCTTTTTACTCAAATTTGCCACTTTATTGTAAATATTCCATTTTCCCCTCATAAATTGACAACTTTATACTAATAAAATTTGCCAACTTTGCCACTTAAAAAACAATTTTTTCTTGTAATATCCAACTTTTCACTTGTAAATTTGAATTTTATACTGTAAATTTTCAAACTTTTCCTGTATATTTGCCAGTTTTTCCTCATACTTACCCCTTATCTCATAATTTCATGTTTAAAAAAAATAGGAACTTTTTCATCAGGATCTAGTTTGAGGTATCTTACTTGAATAACTTAATTATCTAGCAGAAAAAAAATCAATACTGGGCATAATACACACACATCGGACACAACGTACAAGTGCAAATTTAATGTGAGATGGACTGATGAGTCAAAAATTACTGTGATTTCAGTTCAGATGTATAATTGGGCTAAATATAATTTAAGTATAATGTGTAGACAGAATTTTGGAGAAAGTGTTCCCATAAACAACTGGAGCTAAACTATGTCATCAAATTGTCCCCCTAAGTGCATAAGTCCTGCAGTCAGTTTTTTATTTTTTAACTGAAAGTTATCACCCTTTTGTTGATTTGTGAATTACAGATGAGCAGCAGGACAAAGATAAATGTTGTAAACTTCCACAGAGCAACATGAAAAGTCTTTTCATATAAAACATACAAGTTAGTTGGTGCTTAAACCTATGATAGATTCCACTGCTATCTAATGTACAGACACCTAATTCAGGGCACAATAGCAACTTTTGGATGTATGCACATTACAGACAAGAGATTTGTCATGTATCAGTACCCCCATTCAAATTTTACCTTACACATACCTTTATTCAGAAACAACAAACAGCAATTCTCTAAATCATATACAACAATGCAAAAAAGAACAATAACATCAAATCTTGTGTAACCTAGAAACTGCTGTCAAAGCTGAAGTCTTTGAAACATGTTTTTAATTTGTCCAGTTGTCATATGACTTACTGGCTGCAAACAAATTCAGAGATATGTAATTTACAGACAAAAATAAAATACTATTCTTACGTCCATTTTATGAACAATTCAGGAGCATGTCCCTGCCACACTAATGAGAACTGACAAAATGTGAGCAAAGCACCACAGTGTTTTTGCTCTCCTAATCTTCAAGGTATTTAGTGTAAGGCTTGAAAGAGCCATGTTTTCTTTGGAACATCAACAGCTTCAGCTCCAAAATCCTCAGTTACATGAGTAAAGCCTCTAACACAATTAACAGCTTGAATAAACAACTACTTAAAGCTGGCGCTGGAGGAACAAAAATCACAAATAATTCATCAGCGCTGAAAGCAAGAGTCAGGTGAAATCTATGCATCAGGCTTCATGACAGTTTGTGCGTTTGTGGCGTAAGCTGTATATAAAAATGTGCGACAGTAGTGCCCTCCAGAAGTGAAGACTAGACATCTCGATCTCCCTCTAGTGGCAGCTGACTGCAGTATGACGGTAAGTCCTGCCTTACCCCATTACTGTGTTTGGTATTTTGCCAAAGTAAAAACTAAAAATACTCTTCAAATATATGTAGCCAATCAAAGGGTGCTTTGATAGTCTGTGGCTAAGGTTGCACTCTGGATTGGCTGATGGGACTCGGGCCATAAAACCTGTCAGTTTGAGTATTTTTAGTCTTTCTAGCAGTGCTATTATAAGTGACACAGCCCCACTAAGACTATGGCGGAAATGATGTACTATCAAAATGACGTTTGAAATATTGTTTTATGGTGAAAATCTTACATCTTTTTGCTTTAATTAGATATCTGACGCTCTAAAAATGGGTGGGTGGGATCAAAACTGTGTGGTTGTGATTAGTCAAGTTTGCGGGGGCCGTTTTATAAACTGATAGGTATGGGTGGGAACTCTTCACAACTGTCACTAAAGTGCAGACTTTAGCTCCAAAAGTGCAAAATGGCAGCGCTCTAAATTAGGGATGCACGATATTAGATTTTTTTTTTTTTTTTTTTTTTTTTGCCAATAACCGATATGCGGATATTTTGAAAATAGTTTTTGCCAACAGCCAAGGCAGATATATGCACATATTTTTTTCCCACCTATTTGGGATGTGTTGATTAACTGACATAAAGACACATTCCCCAAGGAAAATAAGACAACTACCACCATCAACATAGAAGCTTGGGTTTACTGGCCTATTTTATTGATATTTTATGCTACATTAGAAACTTTATCAACAGGAATATTTTTAAAGTTGTCTGCTTTTAACAATCTTGTCTCAAGGTGGAGCAAGGAAACTTTTTTTGCGCCAAATTGTGAGGTGAGGAAGTGATAAACTGTCAGCACAGACTGCTGAATATCAACATGAAAAGGACTAAATGGAGAGTACGGTTACCTCTGTGCTTGTCACCGAGATAAGGAGTGAGTTAGTCTCCACTGAGCAGCTCATCTTGGGTCTCCTTCAGCGTCAGGCCACCCTCAACTCCCGACAATCCTCACTGGAATGTCTCGAGGTGACTAGCACAACAGCTAGGCTAGCATATATCAGTCGACTGGTCTCCGGCTGTTCTATCTTGGCCTCAGTGGTTAAAGGCTCTTTCATTCCCACGATGACTTCATCGATCTGGAGCTATCCAACTTCTTCACTCCTCCAGTGCTTTACCAACTTTGCCGTCTGTCACATTTATTGAATGGAGGTTGTAAGTAACAGTAAGGCTAGTGCTACATCCAAAAAAGCCAAAATATTCCCTGGCTGTAATCTTAACATTGGTGGGCACTGTGGAGGAGGAGGATGCTCAAGGTTTTTTTTTTTGTCTTCACCAGTGTGCCTCTCTTGTTTGGGGCTTGGGGGATTTCTCTTGTTGTGCTTTTGCTCATACTCACAATTCCCTTGTGCCGTGAGAAAAGTAAAACACATTTCATCAGTTGAAAATATAAATTTTTGCAGATGCCAATAAATAATAATGAATACTTTATTGGCCAATACTGATAACATGCCGATATCGTGCATCCCTACTCTAAGTGTAGGAATCAGAACATTCCTTTTCTGGAGTGGTGGCACATCGTCCATGTTTATATACAGTTTACAGTTTGTGGTCTTGTGAATTATGTCATCACTGGCTTATGATTTTCACCTGAAGGTTCACCTGCCATAGTTTTAACACCTTCCACTCCCACTACCGATGATCTAAAACGGCACTGAAAGAAGAAAAAATGGCAAAAAGCACACCTCAGAAAAATAACTTCTGATTATCTTACATTCAAGTGCATCTCTGTCAGCTTGCATTGCTACAGGGTCAAAACAGGAACAGAGTCCCTGCTGATACCATATTCTGTACCTCTGTTGGACTAACCGGTCCCGTCAGTTTGTATTTATGCTGATTTTGTCTGTGTGCCATCCCAGCACTTTGACAGGACAAAGACATTCAGCTGGTTTTACACTGTCCAGGTGTCTTGTTGTGGGTCAGAGTGTCTACAAAAAGCACGTAGAAACACTGACGACAAGACCGGCTACTTTCACACAAAATCAGCATTTAAAATTGAGATGACATGTGCAGGTAGATGGCAGTCTTTATAAGCAGCATGAAATTGTTGCCCATTTGCTCTTGATCAGGACAATTACAGCACATTCTATAAAGAGCTGTACATGTGAGAATTCTCTGCCATCCTGAAAACTGATGTTTAAATACTGCATTTCAAATGATGTCTCAAAGTGATTTTTTTTTTTTTGGCACAAATGATTGTGTACTACTTGCACAGTGGACAGTGCTGTGCAACAGATGCGTCTCTCTTCATCAGAACCTCCCCCACCAACACACCAGTAACAGCATTGATAGACTGAATGTGCTGATGAGAAGCAGGGTTTTTTTTACTTTTTTTTTTTTTTTGAGAGGCAGACGGACTAAATCTGCATAGTTGCTTGAGGATGAAAAGTGTAGGAGAGAAACTTCTTCCCTCATCTAATACAAGGTGCCAAATCTAAGGCATGTTCTCTGTCTCGTTCCACAACTGAAAGCTCTGCAGCATGAGCCAGAGGAGCTACAAAGAAGCTCCGAGGAGCAAGAGGACAGCGAGGCACACCCTGCTTCAGACCAGACCAGCGTCCTTAGCCATCCTGTAGAAGGCTCCTCTCTGACTGACGAGATTTGAGGGAGAGTCAAATTCTGCCATCTCTCCCTTTTCCAACACCAGTACTCTAAAGAGAGGAGGAAAAGACAATAAGAGAATATTTAGGTGGCGCATTGTCAAAGCCTGATCACTGCTGCTATGTCTCACTTCCTGGCACTCCTGCCTCATTGTACCATGATGAGTGATACAAGCACACCTCAAATGACAAAATAAAAACAATCTTAATTTCACTTGTCCAGAAATAATGTCTTAATTATCCTTAAAAATGACCATCAATCCTTAGATCTGACGTCAACCTTAAAAATAGTCCAGGTAAATATGATAGTTGCTTTCTTGTACTGTCAAGTAAAATCTTATTTAAGTGACTTTAAAAAAAAAAAAAAAAACTGAAAAAGAAATGAGCTAAATGAACAGCAACAATTTCACAAAAATTTGCAATGTTTTGCCTGTAATTTTGTTACTTTCCCCCTCAGAAATTTGCCAGTTCTTTATCCTAATTTTGCTGCTTTTTCCTCTTCATAATTTTGACACTTTCTTGTAAATTTGCAACTTTCTTCTCAAAAATTTGCCACTTTTTTCTTGTAATTTTGCCATTATTTTTCTTTTGCAAATTTTCAGCTTTTTCATAAAATTTTCACTTGTAAATTTGATAATTTTTTTCTTGAAATTTGGCACTTTTTTCTGTGAATCCTGATATTCAATTCAGTTACTACGTTTTTTTTTTTTAACAAACTTTGAGCAAAATGAAGAGCAATTTCGCTTAACTTTGGCACTTTTTTCCCCTATAATTTTCTTGTAATCCCCCCAATAATTTTGTGACTATTTTTCTTGTAAAATAGCATATTTCTACTCTCAAATTTGTCACTTTTTTTCTTGGAATTTTGTTACCTTTTTCCTTGTAAATTCATGAAATTCTCATAAAATACACATTTTTTTCCCCACAAATTTGGTGATTTTCTCCTAAAATTTTAAAACTTTTTCCCCCTGTAAATTTGCAGCTTTTTACTTGTAAATTTGTTACATTGTTTTAAATTTGCTATTTTTTCCATTGCACATCTTTATTCTCCTAAAATTTGCAATTTATTCCCTCAAACTCTGCTACTTT
The DNA here is from genome assembly GCA_020510985.1 of Pholidichthys leucotaenia. NCBI lineage: Eukaryota > Metazoa > Chordata > Actinopteri > Cichliformes > Pholidichthyidae > Pholidichthys > Pholidichthys leucotaenia. The sequence continues at coordinate 313,905,087 of CM035838.1, read as the reverse complement.
TTTCTTTTAAATTTGACACTTTTTCACATAAATCTGAAGCTTTTTCTTGTAAATTGGCCAATTTGTTCTCATTTTTGCCACTTGTTGCTTCATAAATTCACTTTTTTTTTTTTAAATTTGTGACATTTTGTTAGAGTCTAGTTTTAGTTATTTTACTTAAATAACTTAATTATCTAGCACAAAAAACAGTCCTGGCTAAATGTAATTTTAAAGTGCAATGGACTGACAAGAAAAAAATGTCATTTCAGTTCAGGTGGATAATTGGACAATAAGTGTAATGTGGTCATAGACTTTTTGCAAATGTCAGGTCCTAAATTTCATCAAATGGCCTTAAAAAGGCCATTCATCCATCTTCTTCCACTAGTCTGGGGGGTCAGGCTTGTGGGCAGCAGTCTGGGCTACTCTGCCTGGACTGCTGCCCGGTTCACAGCACCACAATCCCTCCTGCAGGTGGTGAGCCCACTGGAGGTCGGACCCATGTGCCTCCTTTGGGTACACTGGGTCCTTGTAACTTTTTTTTAATGGAGATCCACTGGAGCGCTCTTGGTTGGGCCTTTACCCAGGACCTGCTTGCCATGAGAAATCCTACCAGGGGCAAGCTGTCCATGATAACATGGTAGCATGGGCTACTCCTGGGATCATTCGAGCAATCAAACCTGTCCACTACAATAAGCTGGCGATCCAGGAAGGGCTCTTAAAAAAAGTCTTACATGTAATTTCTTTATAGCTGCAAAACCACAGTATTTATAAACACACATAATAGAGGTCAGTAGAATTGCTATACTGAAGGACTGTGCAACAGCAAGCATGTGTGTGTACTGTAAAGTACCTGGTGTAGTCCATGATGGTGTTAAGGCGATGAGCTATTGTCAGGACGGTGCAGTCCTCAAACTGAGAGCGAATGGTGGACTGGATCAGGTTGTCCGTCTCCATGTCCACAGCTGCTGTGGCCTCATCTAAGACGAGGATTTTGGTCTTCCTCAGCAAAGCTCGGGCCAGGCACAGCAACTGCCGCTGTCCAACACTGCACAAAAACACTTTTTTGTCAACAAACTTGAAGAAGCACATCAGCTATTGGTTACTTTTACTGCTATACTTGCATTGTTAAACTACAGCCCAGTAGGAAAGAAAAGCAATGTCTGAAGTACTTTAACGTAATATTGCCTAGTGAGAAAGCAAAACAACCACTGATTAACAAAGTGTCACAGTAGCCTAATAGTAGCAATTCTTGTCGTTTGTTTCATCACAAAACCCAGGAAATGCAATCTGCTTGTTTCTTTTTGGAGTTTCGGTAAATAAAAACAGAGTCAGTTTCTTTTTGATGAGAACGTTTTGACATTTTAACAGTATAAAGATGGTACATGGACATATTTTATTGGATGACAATTAAAAAAACACCATTTTGTACTTAACTGGACCTCTAAACTGTAGTCAAGGGGTGCTAACAGCTAACAACACGAGCTACAGCTGTTAGTGTTGCTAAAAAGCTGAATATGCAAATACAACAGATCCTGCAAATACAACTTTTGTCCTTATAAATTTTATACTTTTTTCCTTACAAATTTGCAACTTTTTCTTGTAAATTTGTGACTTGTTTCTCATATATTTGCAATTTTTTCCCTCAGCTACGGAAAAAGAGACCACTGCAAAATCTTTCCTAAATTAGCATCTCTACTTGCATGGCAGCCATTTAATTTGACTATCTGCTGAATTCCAACACAAGGACATCTCAATCCACTTAAGGAGGTACTGATCAGCTGATCATCGAAGCATGGTAAGACGCATGAAAGCTGTGAATAAAAACCAGTTATTCCACAAATACAGATTTCTGGGTTCTTCCCAAGTTAAAACTTATTGTTGTGTTTAAGAATGAACATGAACTTGTCTTCTTTGCATCATTTGATCTAAAAGCACATCAAAAAGGAACATCTGCTTTGTTGTTTTGGCCAGTTGTCATTTTCTGTAAATAAATGCTCTAAATGACAATATTTTGACTTGGAATTTGGGTGAACTGTTTTCAGTAGGTTGGAAAATAAAACAAAAGTGTTCATTTTACTCAAACATATGTACAGTAAAACCACAAAGTGATAATTTTGCAGTGGTCTCTTTTGGTTTCTTAAATGTTTCCAGAGATGTAGATTTGCTACTACTTCTTGTAAATTTTGAATTGTTTTTCATAAAATATGCTACTTTTTTTCTTATTTTTCAACTTTTTTCCGCATTAATTTGTGATTTTTCCCCTTGTAAATATGCAGATTTTTCCCTCTCAAATTTGTGACTTTTCATGTAAATTTAAATTTTTTTTTAAATTTTAAATTTAATAGTTTTATAAGCATAAACTTGCAACTTCTTTTCTCAAATTCGAGAGCATTTTTATTGTAAATTTGGGTTAGGGTTTCATATGGATGCTGGTGACATTTTTATGTAATTGTTCATCATTTTCTGTTCATCTAGACAATGACCCAAGTCTATTTTTTTAACGTTTTTGTTGGGAGAAGGTTCGTTTTTCCCATTTTAAAGGATTTGAATTTTCCCCATTACAAAAACAGCCCCCAAAACAAACAGGCTGAAATGGCTTTGACAGTTTCAGTATGTAGAGTACTGATTTAAACCAAAAGTCTGGCTTTCTCTGCAGATGAGTTAAACGTAGGTCACAGTTGTCTGCATGGCTGAAAATAAACGAGTTCTACCTGAGGTTTTCCCCTCCTTCACTACAATCATGGCTGAGTTTGTTGGGCAGTCCCGACACAAAGTTCTTGAGATGGGAGAACTCCAAAGCCTTCCACAGTTCCTCATCAGAGTAAGAGTTAAAAGGATCCAGATTCATCCTCAAAGAGCCAGAAAACAGGACCGGATCCTGGAAGGGAAAAAAAAAATAAAATAAAGGAGAGCTGTCATCACCTCATCAAACTCTTATTTTGCTGAGCAGCATTTTCTGGGTCTCATCCAGCCCTAAGCCTTCAAGGCCTTCAGAGGAAACAACTGTCTGCTGTATTAGGATTAAAAAAACTTGACTGAGATTTTAATGATCTGTTTTAAATTTCATTTTTAATGCCTCTCTATATTGTTCCACTTTTATATTTCTCATTAAAGGTCCAACCCTAAATCAGTGCAAAATTGCAAACATTTTGAATACAATGAGCATTTTCCAGTTAACTCGATCTGCCATGATTTTCTGCTCCATTGCCTGCAGGAAATAAAATGTAAAAAAATCTCCACAGGGTTCAAAAACATTGTCGTAGTTGTCCATGCCTTCATGGAGTTGTCCACATTTGGTGAACTGCCTGCCAATTTGGTCTTTCTTACATCATTCCAAATGTACCTCCCAGGACCAAAGTTGAAGTTCTTGAGGTTTTCCTCCGTTTGCCGGGGACACGTTTTCCATTGAATTTAACACTTGGGCACAGGTCTTCAAGTGCCTCTTTTTGAACTGAGTGGTCAAGAAACTTCAGTTGTCTCTGTTGGGTCGTCTGTAGCAGTTTCTCTCTCTACTTCAACTTCATTTGTAACATGGTTCATGCACAAAAGCCTGAGCATGCAGCGGTAAAACTACATTTCCACACTGTGTAGTGGACTTGGTACCAGGTGGACCCAGAGGCTCGGTGACACTCATCAACAGCAAGACCAAAGAAACTTTGATCAGCCTTCTGTTAAGCAACCCCCAACTCTTTCTTCACGGCCCCTTTTGAACAATGAGGAACAACCGCTCATATCTATTCTTTTCTCCCAACACCCGATGCAGCCTGTGTATTCAGGCAGACCTTTTTGAATTCTTATCAACACCTAGGTGAGGAATGACTGAATCCCATTCTTCTCCAGAAAGCAGGACACTCGGACTGTCATGGAACTCCAAACGTTGCCCCATTGGACGACTGGTGACATTTCTCTCCGATAAAACAATCTTAAAACTTCACTGTGCATTTGGATTCTGTCAATAATCTACCTTTGCTTCCCACAGGAAAAAAGAACTCAAAGTCACACATATTGAGTCACTGACTATCAGAATTTTAATCCTCATTACTAGACTGCTGGGGCAGCGCGGTGGCAGAGTGGTTAGGCACTGTGGCAGCACAGCAACTCACCCTTGGCCAGGGGATCCCGGGTTCGATCCCAGCCCCCGACCAACAGTGATCTGTGTGTAGTTTGCATGTTCTCCCCGTGTCTGCGTGGGTTTAATCCGGAATTTCTCCGGTTTCCTCCCACATGCCAAAAACATGCAAGTTAGGTTAATTGGCATCAAACCGGGGATTCTAAATTGTCCTTAGGTATGACTGTGAGAGTGAATGGTTGTCTGTCTCTCTGTGTTGGCCCTGCGATGGACTGGCGATCTGTCCAGGGTGCACCCTGCCTCTCGCCCAAAGATGCTGGGATAGGCTCCAGCCCCCCCCACGACCCGAAAAGGATTAAGCGGAAGAAGATGGATGGATGGATGGATGGATGGATACTGGACTCCTAATAAAGTCATGTGAAAAAATTAGGACACCCTGCAATAAGCCCGTGTGTTTTTTAACATATTTGGACATATGGATATTTAATATCAATGTTAAAAATACTGGGAGATTCATGTAATACAACTAAACAATCAAAAATGAATTAAAGACTTTTTTGGAAATTTTCTGTAAAATGTAATTCTAAACAAATAGTGAGGAATAAATTAGGACACCCCCATCTTTTTTTAGGACACCCCCACATTCCTTTCCACTTAAAATGGCTAAAATAAATGTTAAAAAATGCAAATTAAAAACAAGGTTAGACATAGGTATGTGAACATTTCTTAATAAAGAACTGAATATTTAATGGGGTGTCCTAATTTTTTCACATGACTGTACACCCCACATGTCTACCTATTGTAAATATCTGCATGCTTTATGATCAATTTATTTTAGTAAAATTAGATGATTAACCAAGTAGAATTGCTTAGTTGTAGACAAATGTGTCTTAGGATCAATTATGATGTTAATACGATGTGGTTACTGTCTTTTGTTCTCTCCCAGCTAATCTTAAATTCCTGATGAATCACACCCTCCCTTTGCTACTGCAGGCTGAGTTGGCACTTTTGCATGTTGGATAACCATGGCAACAAAGCCGGCCTCCGTGCAGTTACTGATTCGTTGAAAAATCTTAAGCCCCTCCCTTCCAGTGTGTGAAGAGGGAACTTTTAATCAGAGAAGCTCACTTCTCTTTTCCGCCCTCTTCTGTGCCACCTTCTTCTCTTTTGGTCTCTCTTCTGAAGCTCGCTTGTTGTTCTCTTCTGTGTGCTGTGTCCTTTGTGCATCTCTTGGTCTCTCCTTTTATGTTTCCTGCCTAGGCGGTTGCCTTGTGTTTTCTAGTTACTTGTTTTGTAGATTTTTGTAGTTCACGTTTTTCTGTAGGAGTTCGCCTTTGTTAGACCTAGTGATTCCAGCCTGAGTAGTTTTTTTTTTTTTAGCTTAGTTAGCCTAGCTGCTGATCAATGGGAGACTGTGCACACCAGTGTTGCATCTGGACCAGCTGCCCCTTTCCAGCATATCGGCGTGTTGAGATCCAGGACTGGGTCTCCCCTCTCTCTGAAGAAAGCCGACCAGGGTGCCAGGCCTGCCCCGAGCGACTAGGAGTCCATACGGATTTTGCGGGCTAAAATCCCAAGGAGGTCTCGAGGAGGACCATATTCCCTCGGCCTGAGGCAACCAGCCCAACTCTGTATCCACAGTAGGCGCTCCCTTTTAAACTTCATCTGTTGTGGTAGTCGCACTGGTTTAAATTTATTCCATCAGAAAAACAGCTGCAAGCACCATCGGTCAAATCCAGACAATGCTTGGTCTCAGATACACTCCTGGTCCTGCGCATCCTCGCTCTCTCTCTTTTTTCCTTTACATCCACTAGAATCCAAATTCTAAACTCTAATTTTGCAAATCCTTTATCAGTAGAACTGTGTAAGTTTTCTTTATCCTCAGAGAGTAACTGCACAAGCTAATCTTTACGTATTAGAGTTTAACAATAATGATAATGTGGTGAACTTAGGTGGATGGTATCATTATATTTCATACGATCAAGTAACCCCGATTATTACCATGCTTTGTTCTGCTGATTTTAAATGCTTTATGGTTTATGCCATTCCTTTGATGCTTCAATAAAGAGGGGTTACTAAATTTAGAAGTTTGTCATTTCTTCTTATCCATTAATTTAACCACTCAGTGTCAAGAATTCTGCTTCCAGATTATGAGACTGATCAATTATTGCCAATGAAATTATTAACTAAGGCTTAACTTATTAATTGCCAAATTAAGCTTAAGTCTTCATTTAATAGAGTTTCCACCTTTATAAAATGTAGATGGTGCCCCACCTAGTGTTACAAATGAGGTATTACAAGGATTATTAATACGCATTAAACTTAGATTAATGATTATTAATAATTATATTTACAAATTGTAGGACTCAATGCTACAACTGCATTGACCTTTCACTGACTTTTTGCTGTGAAGGTCTCAGATTCACATGCGTGCGTAAGAGTCGACCAGATGAAGGTTTTGATTAGTCAGATTTTGACTGAGAGCACGAGTTTCTTGTCGGTGAGTACTGACTGAAGTGTGTTGATGGCGTTTTTTGCTGGGCGTATCCTTCTTTCCTTGATACAATGGGCATCTGAGGTGACTAAAGTTCCGAGGTAATTGAACGAGGAGACCTGTTCTATCCTAACGTTCTTGTGTCACGGCTGGCATGCCAGTGGAACCTCCGACTTCTAAATGACCATGTATTTGCTCTTCTTGTTGTCTTCTGACATTTAACAAACAGCTACTGGCGTCAAAGAGCCTTTGGAGCTGTTCAGCAGACAGTGTGAGTAGAACTGTATCATCTTAAGTCTCATACAGATGAAAGTTTCTTTGTGTGTGTGTGCATGTGTGCATGCATGTGTGTGTGTGGGGAATTTAACTGTGTTTTTTTTTTCAATGTGTGAAGCACTTTGTGTTACAACTTTTTGTATGAAAAGTGCTACAGAAATAAAGTTTTGAGTCGATCAACACACCTGATGTTATCGATCTTGACGCTGTTGATGATAATTCCTTCTGGTATGCCCTCGAGCTCCCTAGGGATCACTTCTGAGTACAGGTTAAAGAGGTCCGGTGACTTAACATATCCTTTGTGGAGTCCCACGTTTGATCATGAACAGTCTGTTGTGCCATCAGGGTGAGGGACTGCACTGAGCTGATTTTAATAAACGGATCTGACAATACGCAAGTCTTTGTCGTCCACTTGAATTTTGGCCAACATCTTGAATAGCTCGGTATGATGCAATTTGTCGAAGGCCTTTTGGCAGTTAATGAAGCACAGAAAGATGTCTTGTTGGTGCTGAATGGCCTGTTCTCCCAGCATTCTCGGGACAAAAACATGCACACCTATAAACATGCCATTTTTCAACTGGGTCACAGCTGCTCTTTCTAGACTGAACAACTTTGTCAGGGACAAGGTGCCAGAATGCCCTTTGCCAAATCTGACTTGCAGCAGCGAGAGGTCCACCACCGTGCTGCATTATTTAGGCGCTGCTACTTAAAGTGACACAGTTGTGTGGATAGCAGGTTGTCCCTGTAGGCAAGAAGACTAGCCGCATCTGTGCTAGGCCAATAATTCCAGGACACAGTGACTACATTTGTAGTTTTTATAAATCCCAGTGGGAAATTCCAGGCATCCACCTGTATGAGGCAGCCATGGTACGGCACCAATCCCTTCACCATTCATACACACATTCACACCTAGGACCACTTTAGTCTCCAATTAACCAAACTTGCATGTTTTAGGTCTGTGGGAGGAAACCGCAGTACCCAGAGTAAACCCATGCAGACACGGGGACAAGACGCAAACTCCACACAGAAGGGTCACCAATGGTCAGAGGGTGGGATCAAACCCCTGATTGTCAGGAGTGGAATCGATCCCATGACCTTCTTGCTGTGCTGTCACAGTGCTAACCACTGTGCCACTGAGCTGCCCATGACAGACAAGGTTTACAATATGTGCATCATCAGAGTATATCAAACCATGGTACCAAGTTTCCAAACAATTGGAATCAAACTGTAAGAGGAGTTGATTTCACAAGACAGTTACTGTCTATGAAGTGAGGTGAAAGAGGAGGTCATAGGTCAGGGGCTACAACTCCAGCAAAAATCATCCGATCAGAACTAAATTGCAATATGTGCAGCCTCAGTGTATATCAAACCATGGTACCAAGTTTCAAAACAATCGGAACAAAACTGTAGGAGGAGTTGATCTCACTGAAGTGGGAGGGACGGACTGACCCATAACATAATCCCCCTTCACCCAAAGGGCTCTTTGACCCCTTTGGGCTTCGGCCAGTGGGGGATTAAAAAAAAAGTAACAAATTTATGAAGAAAAATGCTGCATATTTACAAGAAAAAAGATCCAAATTTGTGAGAAAAAAGTTGCAAACTTATAGGTTTGAAACTTTTTCCTCATAAATTTGAAGCTTTCTTGCAAATTTGAAATCATTTTCTTATGAGAAAACAGCTGCAAATTGATAAAAGTGAAAATTTACAATGACACAAATTTAAAAGAAAAAAGAACAGTAAATTTAAAATATCTCCCAAATTAATGAGAAAAAGTTGAATATTCATGACAAATGATTACTGTTCCTTCCACTCATTTATCAAAATACAAAACAGTAACTACAAATTCACAAAATTTTTAAGGACTTTATCCCCATGAATTTAACAAAATGTCATGGTCATGTTTGTCACATCTGTGGTATTTCTAAGACTGCTGAAAAGCAGATTTAGCAATTATTTGTCATTTATTAAGTATAAATAAAGCTTTAATTTGGGCTGAACTAATTTAAGGCTTTTAAAACGTTTCTTAAGGACAACCTTCTTGTTGTCCTTGTGTATGAGTGCAGCACTGACCTGCGGGATGATGGTGATCCTAGAGCGGAGTTCGTGGAGGCCCAGCTTTGCGATGTCTACTCCATCAATGGAGATGTGGCCTTCAGCTGCCTCAATGATTCGGAACAATCCCAGTGTGAGGGATGACTTCCCTGCACCGGTACGCCCCACTATCCCCACCTGATGGAAGGTAGCATTAGCAAATGTTCAAGGCCACAGACAAACTGTACAAATCCAGTCATCAGCATAAATGTGATGCACATACAGTTCCACAAAAATCCAGACAATCATTCCTCAGTTGAAGACCAGAAAAAAATGAGAACATTATACAGTAGGTAGGGTGACTGTTTTCATAGCTGCTGTAAAGACAGACCTTCTCTCCTCCATTAATGCTGATGGTGATGTTGCGAATGGCCAGGTCCAGATCCTGGCGGTAGCGCAGTCCAAAGCCTCTGATGTCTATGCACCCATGGGTAGGCCAACCCTGTGGGACACTGGAGGGCTCATGTTTCCATTCTGCCTGATGATCAGATGATACATGTGTAAATATGCACATAAACCCCCTCATAAATCAGAAGGTTATACAGTTACAAACAACAGAACAAGACCAGGTGGTACCAAATTACATATTGAACACAAGTAGGTTCATTTTGTCTTCTTTTAATTATCAGCCTTTAAAGAAGGTAAAAACATCTCCTTTCTATCTTTGTCTTTAATAAGAAAACAAAAGGCTAAGTACTGAACATGTCAACAATTTTCCCCATTAAACATATTTCGGATGGAGCCATTGACCTGAGATTTTCACCACATATCAGGAACAACCCAAGTAATCCATACATAGAAAGAAATCAAGGCAACTGTGTCCACAAAACAAGTTGTATTTAATAAAGTTGAATGACACAGGGAATAAGTATTGAACACATGAAGAAAAAGAGGTGCAAAAAGGCATAGAAAGCCAAGAAACCAGCTGAAATCCATCAGAATTTAGGAAGCCACTCCATTCCCCATCAGTGCAAATTAATTTCAGCTTGTTAAGTTCTGACTGATGGCCTTTAAAAAGGTCTGTGAATATCAGATTGTCACACCACAAGAGCTCATGATGGGTAGAAGCAAAGAGCTCTCTCAACAACTTTGCAACCTTATTGTTGCAAAACATAATGATGGCATTGGTTACAGGCACATTTCTAAACGGCTGAATGTTCCAGTGAGCACCATTGGAGCCATCATTCGGAAGTGAAAAGAACATCATTTTACCACAAGCCGGCCACAACCAGGAGCTCCTCGCAAGATTTCTGACAGAGGAGTCAAAAAAATTATTAGAAGAGTTATCCTAGAGTCAAAGACCACTCTTGGAGAGCTCCAGAAAGACCTGGAGTTAGCAGGTACTGTTGTTTCAAAGAAAACAATAAGTAATGCACTTAACCGACATGGGCTCTGTGCCCGCTCACCTCGCAAGACTCCATTGCTGAAGATAAAGCATGGTGAAGCTTGTTTAAAGTTTGCTACACAACATTTGGACAAGTTGGTAAAATACTGGGAGAATATAGTCTGGTCAGATGAGACCAAAATTGAACTTTCTGGATGCCACAACACACAGCATGTTTGGAGGAGAAATGGCACTGCACATCAGCCCCAAAACACCATACCAACCATCAAGTTTGGAGGTGGGAGCATCATGATGTGGGGTGTTTTTCAGCACATGGTACAGGCAGACTTCATATAATTGAATGAAAGATGAATGGACAAATGTACAGAGATATCCTTGATAAGAACCTGTTGCCATCGGCCAAGATGCTGAAGATGAAACGAGGGTGGACATTTCAGCAAGACAATGATCCCAAACACACAGCCAAGGAAACTCAACTGGCTCCAGAGAAAATAAAGCTGCTAGAATGGCCCAGTCAGTCACCTGACCTGAATCCAATTGAAAATCTATGGAACGAATTGAAAATCAGAGTTCGGAGAAGACACCCGCAGAACTTTCAAGATTTGAAGACAGTTTGTGTGGAAGAATGGGCTAAAATCACTCCTGAGCAATGCCTGCACCTAGTTTCTCCATACAGGAGGCATCTGGAAGCTGTTATTACCAATAAAGTTTTTTCTACTAAATATTAAATGAATTTCACCAAGTGTGTCCAATACTTATTCCCTGTGTCATTCCTCTCTATTAAATATAACTTGTTTTGTGAACAGAGCTGCCTTGATTTCTTTGTATGTATGGATTACTTGGGTTGTTACTGATATCTGGTGAAAATCTCAGGTCAAAGTCTCCATCAGAAATATATTTAATGAGAAAAATGTTACCATGATCAATACTTATTTTCCCTGCTGTATGTTGGAATTCAAGGTGTAGGGTGGATTACATTACAGTGACTCAAGATGTGCTGTAATTAAAAAAAATGCTGTAATATTTTATTTTGATATTAAATGGGACATATGGTTAAAATTGCACCTTTTCTTGGCTTTTGAATTTGAATTTTGAACATATGAAGAGACAATCTACGGAATATCTCTTCAAAAATTGTAAGCAAAAAAAAAAAATGAAGCGTTGGAGATATGTTTGTCTTTTCATGTGTATTTATCTGTCTATGTAACATTTTTGCCATGTTAGACAGTCCTTCAGAACCAAGTGCAGAGAGATTCTGACTTTTGGAATGCTGTTCACGCTACCTTAGGGCCCCTTTACACAGAACGGAGATCGTTCAGAAACTGGGCCAGTTTTTCATCTTTGGGATCATTTGGGAGATTCTTGTGTTTTTTTGGACTGAGACAAAACTTTGAGGACACCTGGGTAGAAAACAGTCCTGTACTGTACCATTTAATCCCCGAGGTGTTTAGACCAAAGAATGTCACAGACAATTCATTAACTCCTCAACATTTGAAATAAGGACATATCATGCCCACTGTAAGAATTGTCTCTATTGTGCAAGAGTGTGATTCAAAAGCCCCAACTCCACTCAGAAAACAAAGAAGGGTCATTTAATCTCTAAAAACACAGAGATTCATCACCTCTTTTTCTGTGTCAGAGTACTCCTTCACTTTCTCCACAGCTACAATGTTGGTCTCCACATCGGAGGACATCCTCACCAGCCAGGTCAGCGAGGCAGTGAGCTGCACATGGGGAATAATAAAGGCAAGGGTAAAAAGATCATAGAAAGCATTTTCCCATTGCTCAGTGATTAACACCAAAGCTTCCTGGCTGAAAAGGTCAAGCAATTCTCTGGCTATGAGTAGCTTCTAAATATTTTTTTAGGTAATCCATTATTAATCTCTGTAAACAATACTCTAATCCAGGTCAGTTTTCCACAAGTCTCACAGTCTAAAACTAGAAAAGCACCCAGAGAGCACATACCTCCACCAAGGCTCCTTCCGTCCCTCATGGATCACCTCCAAAATGTAATGGGTTCGTGTGTAGAGCATGAGCCAGTGAAAATTGTATCAAAGTCTATCAAGTAGTTTCGGAGGGTTCTTGCTAACACATTGTGAGAAGAGCCCTGGTTGAGGTATGCATTCTCAGATCATCACCAAAATGTTATGGGTTCCTCTCTAACCCAAGGACCACCTCTGGTGAAATTTTCATCCAAATTCATCCAGTAGTTTTTGTGTAATCCTGCTGCACAAATACAAACAAGGTCCTTGGTGCACTCTCAGACCATTTTTTTTTTTTTTTCAAATTTAATGGGTTCATCCTTGGCCCAAGGGCTACCTCTGGTGGAAATTTAATCAAAATCTGTTGAGTAGTTTTTTTGCGTAATCCTGCTAACAAAGACAGACAAACCACCCTGAAAACATAACCTCAATGGCAGAGGTAATCAGAGTAGTGAGAGCTTACCTGGAGGGCATAAGAAATCGACAACCCCATGATTCCTGGGCTGAGGCTGTCTCTGGCTATGACGGCAAACAGAGCAGCAAAGGTTACGATGCAGTTTCCCACAAATTCGAGACGAATCGCCAGCCACCTACAAGAACGCACAATCATCGACAACAATGAAAAACAGTTGCTGTAAACAGCATGTTCAGTGCAACTATACTGAAAACATTAAGGAAATAAACGACCAAAACAAACCCAATTTTTAGCATTAGTTTTTGTTTGCATTCTCCTTGTTAACAGTTGTAGAGAGAGAACTAAAACTTTCTGTGCACACAAAACACAAAGATTGCATTTTTAGACCAAATCGCCCAACACTACAGAAAAGGTATTAGGTGCAGCACACTCCTCACCTGTTTGCTACTATACTGGGGTAGTAAGCCTTTTGGTTGTTGTCCACCCGCTTGTCACTCTCGCCAATGAAGCGGTCCTGTTCACCGAAGGCTCGGATGACCGACGTGCCCAGCAGTGTCTCACTGAAGTGAGTGTAAATGGGGGAACGGCTGACTGACTCCAGACGCTTCAACTGGCGAGAGGACGCCACATAAAACCTCTGGACAGAGAAACAGAACAGGTTCAAACACAATGAAGAACCAGCCAGAAGTCCAAAAATCATCCTAAAATTATTGTCAATCTGATGTAACTGAAGCATGTTTTCCACTAAAATTTTGATAGGAATGTGCAGGAACTTTCCATCTGTAGTCTACAACTTCCTGATTAACTGGGGTACAAATATGGCATGACACAGAGGCCACATTCCCCTAGTCATCCATCAGCATGGGAAACATCAGAGATACTAACCAAGTAATGGATAAGTGTGCGGACCAACACAAATCAAGACAGACACATTTTTTCCAACTAACCTGCACAAAAAAGTATAGCAGGCCCAGGAAAGGAATGATGATAGCCACCAATGGTGTGGCAATGAGGATGATGATACAAGAGCCCACCACGTTGAACATGGAGCCGAGGAACATCTTAATAATGCTGGGGATCACCGTGTCAATGGTGTCCATCTCCTTAGCAAAGCGGTTGACCAAGTTGCCGCTGGGAGTCCGTTCAAAGAAGGACATAGGCGATCGCAGGACATCGTAGAGCAAGGACTGGTGGAGGTACCGAGAGGCCAGAACGCCACCGACGGACATGGAGAGAGAGTAACAGAAGACCGCCACACCTGCAGAACACCAATGGGATTTACACATTTTCAAAGAACTGCTTTGTCTGAAAATACAAGGTCCATAAAAAATGTCACCACTTGGATTTAACCAAGCAAATTCAGTTGTAGCTTTGTGGTCAAGACCGGACAACACCAGAGAAACCAAGACAAGACCAACACTTAAAGGGTCAAAAGTCAAGACCAAGCCAATGACCACTATGCATGTACATCTTGATTTTGAGTCAGTCTCGACCCCATTAAGAAGGGGTGTCAAATTCAAACAGGTGGTCAAATTAAAAAGAAAAAAAAAAAAAACACAACCAAACAAACAAAAACTAAACACAAATTTAGGGCCAACAGACTGAAATCCACCATATTTAAGACCTATATATCATGACAACTGTCTCAATATATCTTAAATCTAATGAAAATGTTTTCACCTATTGAAAATAGAAAACTGTTTCGCCCTCAAGGAACCTGTAAAACTAGGTTTTTCAATAATATTATGAGTAGCATGATTAATATGGAGACAATGTCCAAACATTTCAAACACAAATCTAATGACAGCTTTCCTTGTGTTTACAGGGAAAAACAAAATGAACTCTCTCTTTAAGAGCCTCCGTTTTCTGACTCCACTTTTCTTTTGGTCAATTTTGGTCTTTTGGCCTCAACTGATGCTGTCTGTTGCATTCTGGGATTTGTAGTATCTGTGGTCTTAGTACATTCTAGTCTTGGTCTGGGTCTCTCAAAATTATTTTACCCTCAATTGCAAATTACGTTAATATTTAAAATTTTCCTGATTTCAACTGCTTGCAAAAAACTATTCTAACAAGAAACTAGAGATGGTGTGATTCAATATTTAGTATTGGTATTGGGTTTGATCCAGTAATTTTGTTTGGATCAGTATTAGAGAGGGGAAAAAAAACAAATTATCCATGAAAACATAAAATAAACCAATAAATGCCTTTTAAGACTGCCAACATTCTGTACACATTTCTATGGCACTGGCTGTCCCTCACAGTAGCTCTGCTGTGTGTGACGAGTCTGCATGCAGAGATGTAATGTGAGCTTCACTCAAGGTAGATACACGTGGAGACACAACCAGGTCCTCAGGTGTCTAGCCGATAAACTTGGGTGCAAGAGAGTATCAATCAACTCCCAACCCTTTAACAGCCAGGATGTGTACCGACACCTACCATCATTTGTTCAAGTGGGGGCCAAGCTGAGAACCGGTCCTTACTCCCTGATCTGGGTCTACTGAACGCAGCCAGGGATTGACAGATGCGAGCTGACTTGGATCAAAGGCTCATTTTCCCTCCGGAGATCGCAACGACCATCCTGTGACCAGATCTCGTCCTCTGGTCTAATTCATCTAAGCTCGCCTATATTATTGAGTTGACAGTACCCTGGGAGGACGCTGTTGAGGAAGCTTATGAGCGTAAGAAGCTGCGGTATTCCAGCTTAGCAGCTGAGGCAGAGGACAGAGGCCAGAAGATAAAGGTGCGTCCGGTGGAGGTAGGACGCAGGGGCTTCGTAGCCACAACTGTAAAGCTGCTCAGGGAGATTGGGATCAGGGAACAGGATTGCAGACAGGCAATTAAAGAGCTGGCTGACACTGCCAAGAGGACGTCACTGGCTGTGGATGAAAAGGAGTGACATCATTTGAACTTCTAGGGCAAACAGCTAAACCACGGGACACACACCCAGGTTTGATCAACCTGTGGTGGGTCTGCCTGAGCAGAGGGTGTCACATCAAAGGATTCTGGCATCAAAACAACTCATGGAATCGTCAACATCAAAGGATTCCAGCATCAGAGCTACAATTTTTAATGGTCAACATCAAAGGATCCCGGCATTTAATAGTCCGTCTTTGACATCATATAGGTTCATGTGGGTCTATGATGTCTATGACATCATATAGGATGTCTAGGACATCATAGGACAGTTAGAGAGGCAGGAATAGTCAAAAACACAGCAGGCCTTCCTCAGAGAAGTTCAGTTCAAATGGAAGCCCAGCAATCCACGGGTCCCACTCAAGCACACGATCGTGCCGCTGCAAGGAATGTTTGTGTTCACAAATGCAAAATGGATGATGACACATTGATAGTTAAGAGGACAAACTTTATAGCTTTTATCTGCCACACCATGAATGTTGCTGCACAGCTAAAGAAGAAAAGTGAAAGAATCAAAACAATTGTGGAAGCAGCAGGAAGCTTCCTAGATGTGAAAGATATCACAGCTGACCAGATTCCTGCTTTATTGAAAGCTGAAACTGAGGAGACTGCACATGCTGAAACAAGAC
The DNA here is from genome assembly GCA_020510985.1 of Pholidichthys leucotaenia. Lineage (NCBI taxonomy): Eukaryota > Metazoa > Chordata > Actinopteri > Cichliformes > Pholidichthyidae > Pholidichthys > Pholidichthys leucotaenia. Next base: position 313,888,894 of record CM035838.1, on the reverse strand, counting down.
CTTAATTATGGTACTACACATACTACAGTGGAATGCGAGGAGTCTTATAGCAAACGGACAAGAACTCAAGAAGCATCTTTACGAACTAGAAGTTGTTACACAGGTAGTGTGTGTACAGGAGACATGGCTTCAACCTCACTTAGATTTTGTTATTCCAGGATACAGTTCAATCAGACAGGATAGAATTAACACTGTAAATGGAGGAGGATGTGCCACTTTCATTAAAGATGGCCTGGCGTATAGGCTGATTCCCTCCCCTGAGGATATAGAGTGTAATATTATTGCAATATGTAGGCCATATGGACTAGGAAATGTTAAGCTGATTATTACAATCCATGTAGGAAGTTAACAGCAGATATTTTCAGTGTTATGGCAGGGGAAGGGTATATGAAAGAGGTATGGTGTGGAGAGGGCAGTGCGGTGGCGGAGTGGTTAGCACTGCGGCAGCACAGCAACTCACCCTTGGCAGGGGGATCCCAGGTTCGATCCCAGCCCCTGACTAACAGTGATCTGTGTGGAGTTTGCATGTTCTCCCCGTGTCTGCGTGGGTTTATTCCGGGATTTTCTTCTGTTTCCTCCCACATGCCAAAAACATGCAAGTTGGGTTAATTGGCATCAAACTGGGGATTCTAAATTGTCCTTAGGTATGAATGTAAGAGTGAATGGTTGTCTGTCTCTCTGTGCTGGCCCTGTGATGGACTGGCGATCTGTCCAGGGTGTACCCTGCCTCTCGCCCAAAGATGCTGGGATAGGCTCCAGCCCCCCCCTCCCCCGACCCGAAAAGCATTAAGCGGAAGAAGATGGATGGATGGATGGTGTGGAGACTTTAATGCCCATAATAGCTTGTGGGGAAGCACACATACAGATAACAATGGAAATGTTGTGGAAGACATGTTAGATGAAAGATAGAGCATAGAGTGCTTCACCTGTGCATTGGAGCCGTCAAAACAACACCAAACAATGCAGTTTTAATAGAAGCAGGAAAAATGCCAATGGATTTGAGAAGAGATAAACTGCATTATCATACTGGGCCAAGCTGAAAGGAAGTGAGGAAGCAAATATTTCAAAAACAACACTACAAGACTGCTGGGGATATTCCAACTTCCAGGGACACGGGTTTGGGTGGACAACTGAAAGAAAAGCCAGAATGTATGGGCTACACACTATTGATATAGCTAACACAAGTCCAGTGAGTAATGTTCCCCCTTGGCTGTTGCCGGGAATAGAAGTAGATGCTAGTCTGCTAATGAGGAAAAAGGATTGGCATATGAGTGAAGTTGGTGTTGAAACAAGCATTTACCTCAGAAACAATTACTATAACTTCTTACAGCTCTATACTGACGGTTCAAAGAACAAAGAGGGCTCTGTTGGAGTTGGAGTATACAGTACATTCCAGAGTTTAAAGTGACCATCGCAAAAAGACTCTCCAACAATACATCCGTGTTTACAGCAGAAATGGTGGCAATAATTATTGGTCTGCAGTGGGTGGAGGAGGTCAGACCAGACCGGGTGGTGGTGTGCACGGATTCATTTGCAGCTTTAAAAACTGTACAGACACTAAAATCTACAAGGGAAGACTTGGTGATTGAGCTATATCACAGTTTATTTAGGATACACAGGGGTGGTGGAGAAGTTCAGTTTTGTTGGGTTCCTGCATATGAAGGGTTGAAAAGGAATGACTGTGCAGACAAATTAGCAAAAAGCACTCTTGGGAAAGAAATAACTATACCATTGTCTCTTGGAAAAGGTGAAGGGAAAGCAGTAATTAAGAAAAAAGGAATTGAGCTATGGCAAAAAAGATGGAATGAAGATCATAAAGGTAGATCGTATTACAAAATACAAAAATCTATTGCAATAAAGAGTTACATAACAACCAAAAGGAGGGAAGACATCATTATGGTAAGACTCAGACTGGATCATACAGGTTTAAACGGCACTTTATTCACTGTGGGGAAAAGCAAAAGTGACAAATGTAGAGAATGTGGAGTAAAGGAAAATGTTGAGCACATCTTAGTACACTGTCACACGTATGGAAATGAAAGACAGATAATGAAAAATGAAGTTTGAGAGGCCGGTATGGAATGGGATTTAACTGGGATTCTGGGAACAGATGAGATGGAGAGGCAATAAGAATCACGAGAAGGGCTCTTTTCTCTTTTTTAAATAACACAGGATTAAGTCATAGAACTTAGGGGTCGGGCTCAAATGACATAATGTTACACACTCTTGTACAGTGAGTGGCGGTATGCACCTTTCAGTTGCTTGCTATCCACCAGTAACCGAGAGAAAAAGAAGAAGAAGACTCAACGAAGAGGTTTCTCTGATCTGCCACCCCTTGGACACAGTCCAAGGACGGATAATTTTTTCGCACATAAGGAGTTGTTCAGAACTCCTTATACAAAGATATAGAGTGATGATAATCAAGTCAGTGGTGGTAATGCACCTATAAGCTGGTTGCCAACCGCCAATCAAATCTAAAAGAAGAAGAAGAAGAAGAAGAAGTAATGCCAAAGATGGCCACACCTCAGACACAGTCCAAGGACGGGTAATTTTTTCGCACATAAGGAGTTGTTCAGAACTCCTTATACAAAGATATAGAGTGATGATAATCAAGTCAGTGGTGGTAATGCACCTATAAGCTGGTTGCCAACCACCAATCAAATCTAAAAGAAGAAGAAGAAGAAGAAGTAATGCCAAAGATGGCCACACCTCAGACACAGTCCAAGGACGGGTAATTTTTTCGCACATAAGGAGTTGTTCAGAACTCCTTATACAAAGATATAGAGTGATGATAATCAAGTCAGTGGCGGTAATGCACCTTTAAGCTGGTTGCCAACTGCCAATCAAATCTAAAAGAAGAAGAAGAAGAAGAATGCACCACCTGTAAGCTGGTTGCCAACCGCCAATCAAATCTAAAAGAAGAAGAAGAAGATGAGAGGACCAGTTGCTGACTGGGAATGAAAAGGAGTGATATATCTGGGCTTCTAAGGCAAACAGCTAAACCGCGGGACACATACCCAGGCTTGATCAACCTGTGGTGGGCCTGCCTCAGTGGAGGGTGTCTTGTGATAAACAAGAAACACCCTGTGATACTGAGGTACACAGTTGACGATGTGTCCTGGCGGTGAAGCCTTATAGCAGCCATCTCTCAAGAACTCCCCACGGACTCAGAAGTGGTGTAAACATCAGGGATTGTAACAGCTAGTCCTTTCATCAAACCTTGTGAGGGGCAAGATGGCTGTTAACTGACTTTTTTAGGATTAAAAAGAGAGATGAAAACTAAATAAAAAATATATCATAAAAAATATCATTGCAAACAAAAATGTCATTAAAAAATAAAAAATAGAAGACTAATGGACAAATGAATAACTGGTTTTATTGGTTCTGCATATTTAAGTCTTCATAAAATGGTTCTAAAACTTTATTTTTTTAAAAATTTTTTTTGATTTTGTATACTGGGCAGCGCGGTGGCGGAGTGGTTAGCACTGCGGCAGCACAGCAACTCACCCTTGGCCGGGGGATCCTGGGTTCGATCCCAGCCCCCGACCAACAGTGATCTGTGTGGAGTTTGCATGTTCTCCCTGTGTCTGCGTGGGTTTACTCCGGGATTTCTCCGGTTTCCTCCCACATGCCAAAAACATGCAAGCTAGGTTAAGTGGCATCAAAAACTGGGGATTCTAAAATGTCCTTAGGTATGACTGTGAGAGTGAATGGTTGTCTGTCTTTCTGTGTTGGCCCTGTGATGGACTGGCGATCTGTCCAGGGTGTACCCTGCCTCTCACCCAAAGATGCTGGGATAGGCTCCAGCCCCCCCGCGACCCGAAAAGGATTAAGCAGTAGAAGAAGGATTTTGTATACTTTATTGATCCCCAGAGGGGAAATTGAGGGCATCCACCTGGATGGATGAAGCAGCCACGGTACAGCGCTATCCCTTAACCTTCTAAAACTTTAGACTGATAAAGTGAACACTTTTGCTATAGAGAAGATCTTTTTTGGTTATTCCGGTAGCGCTAAATTTTGTCTTTGGGAGGATAAACTCTAGACTAGAAAAAGTGCTGTACAAGTACAGGTCCTTACCACTTATCCTTATAAAACATTGAAATAATTTCAGACAAAAGTAGGATTCAAAAGAAGTTCCCCTCTGTGATGGTGAGGTGAGCTGTTAATTATTTAGGACATTATTAACTTAAAGTGTTTTTTGTGTCAGCATCCAGGGATAATCTTATCTTACACACAGCAGACATTTTATCCTCCAAGATATTTCCTCAGTCATAATGAGATGTTATAGAAAATGACTAAAATGTAACTTAACTTTATGTTAAGAGTCAGCCAAACCAAACACCACATGTGATGTCACTCACAAAGACACACTCTTGGTAAAAAAATGAATGATACAGGAGCTAAACCAAACAAGGAGCTGAATCAACTCCCATTATGAAATCAGTAAGCATTTAACTTTACTGTTTCCCTCTTCCTCACCCTGAGATACGCCAAGGCCACCATACACCCCGAGTCTTGAGAGTCTGTCAGGCTGGGTGCCATTCACCACAGGGTCGTCTGTCCACAAGCTAAGCCAATAGTTGGAGAACAGAGAGAGAAGGTGATGGCCGAAGAGCAGAAACAGACTGATGCACGACAGCAGCACTCCAATGGCTTTCAGATATGCCCAGAAGACTGCTAGCTTGACCTGAGGAGGGGTGGGGGATAAGAACCGTTTGGATATGATGAGGACCTCTTCATTCTTATTTGGCTCATCGTGGAAAGAATCCACCTACCTGGCCTGTGCTGGCTTTATCAGCCTCAGTCAGCTTCCCCACCTCAGGGTTCTTGGTCTTCGTGTTCAGCTCTTTATCCTCTTTGACAGATGGTTTGGACCCACTGGAGGCATTAGTACTGCTGGTTAAAACCGAAGCAAAAATCATCCAATCAGAACCAAATTGCAATGTGCGCATCATCAGTGTATATCAAACCATGGTACCAAGTTTCAAAACAATTGGAACAAAACTGTAGAAGGAGTTGATTTCACAAAATTGAGACAAACGGACGGACAGACAGACTGACCCCTAACATAATTCCACTGTGGGCTGCCACCGGCGGAGGATAATAATAATAACAAGGTGTACCTATTAAAGTGGTTGGTGAATATATACACACATAAATATAGCCTTGGCCTACTCAATGCCAGGTACTTGTGACCTTTGACCTTGCTCATAACCTCTATACAGACCCACCTAAGGATCAATCTGTGTATTTTCCTTGGAGGTGTACAAATTTTTGCAAATAAAAGACAGTCACAGAGACCACCATAGTATTATCCAAGTTGATCTTTGCTGGAATGAGTGACAAAACACTCAAGGATTAATGTGGGTTCCACTACTAACCAACAAGGTAAACCTTTAAAACAAAGAAGACAAGTAATTCTCACAAATTGTGGATGAATGGGTGGATGGACAATATAGACAGAAGAATGGCATAAGCTTATTTAGTCCTTGTTGGAATGAGCTAAAAGTTCACACAAGTTCAATAATGCCCCTTTTCCCTCTGATTTTCTTTGGATAACACATATTCATTAAACCATTTCTAAGACAGTAACTACCATTCCATTTCCAAATCCATTTTCTTAACCGCTTAATCCCTTTGGTGGCTGGAGCCTATCCCAGCTTAGTCTTACATTAAACTATAACACTGTCTTGTCTTACAGCTCAGTGACATAGATCATTTGTGTCTGCATTCACTCACCCAGCAAGAGCAGCCACACTACCATTCTCCATTCCTTTGGTTCCACTGTCTGCTACTGACTCTGAATGCAGAAGCAAAATTAAAATTCAAAATAATACCATTAGCTGGAGTAAAGATTTAAGATAGAATGAAAAAAGAAATCTGGACATGTTTAGACAATTTATTATAATATGCAAATAATACTGTTATGTACAGTACTGTGGTGATAATCCCTATGGAGCGTTTCTTACCAATGTTGTCATCAGTTTTTTCAGTTGATGCATAAGTTCGTAGGAACTCGGCGAAGGCTCCCTCCGTGGCCATGAGCTCCTGGTAGGAACCCACCTCAGTGATCTCTCCCTCCACCATGACCAGGATCAGGTTGACCTGGGGCAGGTAGCTCAGCCCGTGGGTCACCAACACACGAGTCTGTATGTAATGAACATGCATTTGGAAAAAGGTGATTTGTTTTAAAGTCTATGTAAAGCCTTATATAAAAAAGCATATATTAAAACTAGAAAAGCACTCGGAGAGCGCAGACCTCCGCCAAGCGCCACAGTTCCCCCCCATACAGTGTTTGTGTGTACGTTTTCAGATTCCTTGAGCATGAAAACATATGACTAGCAATTGGATTCACAATGATTATTTGTTTATTTGACAGGGACAGTGCAATAAACATAGACAATTAATCAATGACAATCAATCTGATAGTGATAGGATTAGTGGTTCAGTAGTAAAAGCATTGCCTCCTTGGCGGAGGTAATAAACTGAAGTGTTGCTGTTGTGTCCATCTCCTCCACTGACGGATGCAAATTGGGTAGACAGGTTGCTGTGGGTTTTATATTATATTATTTTGGGGTTGCGCTCCGCGGCAAACGAGAATTTAGAAGCTTCGCCGGCAGAGAGCTCGTTTTTGCGCAGCGCCTATGGCTGGCCAGGGAATTTCTGCCAAAGAATCCGTCGGTGGACAGCTGCCCGTGTGAGGTTTTGCAGTTGCGCGCAAACACAGGCACGCTGGCGGGCCCAGGCCAGCAGTGTTTTCCGCGTGCTTTTGTGCCTAAAACGTTGAAGAACGCGGAGTTTGTGTTGCAGACACGACGACCAGCGCCCTCCATTGCGCCTGCGCACATGTTGAAAATGGCCGTATGTCACAGTGTTGAAAAATGCTTTAAAAAATTCCTGTATCCAGACGGTGAACCGGATCATCCCCAAAATTTAATCAGTTCTTCCTTGTACCATTTCCAACAAGGCCTGAAAGTTTCATGGAAATCCGTCCAAGACTTTTTGAGTTATCTTGCTAACCAACAGACAAACAGACAGACAGACAGACAAACAGACAAACACACAGACAAACCCCGGCAAAAACATAACCTCCTCCTGGCCTTTTCGGCCTGGCGGAGGTAATAAAAAAATAAATAAAAATCAAGCCTTCCACTGCAGCTCTAACACATACTGGTACCAGAGGTGGGTTGAGTATCCAGAAATTGTACAAACCCCAATTCCACTGAAATTGGGACGTTGTGCGTACGTAAATAAAAACAGAATACTACTCATTACCTCCACCATACATTGGACCTTGTTCTGACATATGGCATAGAAATAGAAAATCTTGTAGTGTCTCCTCATAACCCTGTACTGTCAGACCATTGTCTGTTAACCTTTGATTTTACTATTTCTGACTATTTGGCTCCTAAAGAAAAATATTATTTCAGTAGATGCCTCTCAGATGATGCTGTTTCCAAATTTATGCAGATTGTTTCCTCTATGCCATGTGTCAACACAACGGAAAATAAGCTATAGACAGCTTGCTCCTTCTGTAATTGATAACATGGTAGATAGTGTTTCAGCTTCTCTGCATCAGGCTCTAGACTTGGTGGCCCCCTTAAAAAAGAAAAAGTCTAATCAGAGATTTCTAACTCCTTGGTTCAACACAGAAACTCGTAGCTTAAAACAGAAGACTCGTCAATTAGAAAGAAAATGGCGCTCTACTAATTTAGATGAAATCTATTTAGCTTGGAGAAATCATCTTTTAATTTATAAAAAAATCTCTTAGAAAAGCTAGAACGAGTTATTACTCTGCATTAATAGAAGAGAACAAGAATAATCCCAGGTTTCTTTTCAGTACTGTTGCCAGGTTGACAAAGAGTCAGGACTCTGTCAATCCTAGCATTCCCTTAGAGCTTACTAGTCAGGACTTTATGAACTTTTTCAATAATAAAATTTCATCCATCAGAGATAAAATCAATCAGATTCTTCCCACAGTTAACTTAAATACTGTAACTACTACAACTCCTTCTATTGATGTCTGTCTTGATGAGTTTACTCCAATCGACCTTTGTGAGTTAGACAAAATAGTTTCCTCATCCAAACCTTCAACTTGTCTTTTAGACCCTATTCTTACCAGGTTATTTAAAGAAGTCTTCCCACTTATTGGTAGCTTTATTCTTCATATAATCAATTCTTCATTAACTTTAGGCCATGTACCGCAGGCTTTTAAAACGGCTGTAATTAAACCCTTACTCAAAAAGCCAACGCTAGATCCAGGAGCTTTAGCTAACTATAGACCAATCTCTAATCTCCCTTTCATTTCAAAAATCTTAGAAAGAGTTGTTGCTACGCAATTATTTGACCACCTGCAGGGAAATGGTTTACTTGAAGAGTTTCAATCTGGGTTTAGAATCCATCATAGTACTGAAACAGCCTTAGCGAAGGTCACTAACGACCTCCTCATTGCATCTGATAATGGACTAGTTTCTGTACTTGTCCTTTTAGACCTTAGTGCAGCTTTTGATACTATCGATCATAATATTCTACTTGATAGATTAGAACACTATGTTGGACTTAATGGAACTTCGTTGCAGTGGTTTAGATCTTATTTATCTGATAGATTCCAGTTTGTTCATGTAAATAATGAGTTTTCTTTCAACTCAAAGCTTAGTCATGGAGTTCCACAGGGATCTGTGCTAGGCCCTACTCTTTTTAGTTTATATATGCTTCCGTTAGGCAACATTATTAGAAAGCTTACAAAGCTCTAAACAATCAGGCTCCTTTTTATTTAAAAGATCTGATACTACCGTATTATCCTAACAGAACACTACGCTCCCAAAATGCAGGATTACTTGTAATACCTAGAATCTCCAAAAGTACAATGGGAGGCAGAGCCTTCAGTTATCAAGCTCCTCTCCTGTGGAATCAGCTGCCAATCTGGATTCGGGAGTCAGACTCGATCTCTGTTTTTAAGAATAGGGCTAAAACCTACCTTTTTGATATAGCCTACAATTAGGGAGGGATCATGTGTTTCTGAACCCTCCCTTAGTTATGCTGCTAATAGGTTTAGTCAGCTGGGGGACCTCCAGTAATGCACTGGGCCTCACTCCTTTCCTCACGCTCTATGAAATATTTTTTTTTTGCTGGTCATTAACATTTGTTTGTTCTCTCCCATAGATTGAGTCCCCATCGTGCTGTTTGCTCTCTACATGTCTGTTCTTTTCTTCTTCTCTATCCCCTCACCCCCCAGCCAGTCGCAGCAGATGACTGCCCCTCCCTGAGCCTGGTTCTGCTGGAGGTTTCTTCCTGTTAAAAGGGAGTTTTTCCTCTCCACCGTCGCCAAGTGCTTGCTCACAGGGGATCGCCTGATTGCTGGGGTCTTTCTGCAGCTGTGGGGGTCCCCCCCTACAGTTGATAGTGCTATGAGATGACTGTTGTTGTGAAATGGCGCTATATAAATAAAGCTGAATTGAATTGAATTGGATTGAATACAATGACTGAAAAATCCTTTTCAATCTACAGTATATTCAATTGAATACACTGCAATGACAAGATATATAATGTTCATACTGAAACTTTTTTTTTGCAAATATTCACTCATTTTGAATTTGACACCTGCAACATGTTCCAGAAAATCTGGGACAAGGGCATGTCCCATGTCACTGTGTTACATCACCTTTCCTTTTAACAACACTCAATAAGCCTTCAGGAAACGAGGACACCAATTGTTGAAGCTTTGTAGATGGAATTCTGTTCCATTCTTGCTTGATGTACCACTTCAGCAGCTCAACAGTCTGGGGGTCTCTGTTGTTGTATTATTTTCAATGGGAGACGGGTCTGGACTGCAGGAGGGCCAGTTTAGTACCCACACTCTTACTATGAAGCCACCCTGTTGTAACATGTGCAGAATGTGGCTTGGCCTTGTCTTGCTGAAATAAGCAGGGACGTCCCTGAAAAAGACATCGCTTAGATGGCAGCAAATGTTGCTCCAAAATTTGTATGTACTGTTCAACATTACACACAGATGTGCAAGTTGCCCATGCCATGGGCACTAACACCCCCTCCATACCATCACAGATGGTATAGGGCTTTTGAAATTTGCGCCAATAACAATCTGGATGGTCGTATTCCTCTTTAGCCTGGAGGACATGATGTCCATGATTTCCAAAAACAATTTGAAATGTGGACTTGGCAGACCATAGCACACTTTTCCACTTTGGGTCAGTCCATCTCAGATGAGCTTGGGCCCAGAGCAACCAGCAGTATTTATGGGTGTTATTGATATATGGCTTTCTTTTGTATGGCAGAGTTTTAACTTGCACTTGTAGATGTAGCGATGAACTGTGTTAACTGAGAATGGTTTTCCTACGTGTTCCTGAGCCCACGTGGTAATATCCTTTACAGAATGATGTCAGTTTTTAATGCAGTGCCACCTGAGGGATCAAAGGTCACGGGCATTTAATGCTGGTTTTCAGCCTTGCTGCTTATGTGCAGAAAATTTCTCCAGATTCTCTGAATCTTTTGATGATATTATGGCCTGCAGATGAGGAAATCCCTAAATTCCTTGCAAATGTATGTTGAAAAGCACTGTTCTTAAACTGTTGGACTATTTGCCCATGCAGTTGTTTACAAAGTTGTAAAACTCGCCCCATCCATGCTTGTGAATGACTGAGCCTTCTGGGGATGCTCCTTTTATGGCCAATCATGACACTTACCCATTTCCAATTAACCCGTTCACCTGTGGAATGTTCCAAAAAGGGGTTTTTTGAGCATTCTTCAACTTTCCCAATCTTTTCTTGTTCAAAATGAGTGAATATTTGCAAAAATAAAAACAAAGTTTATCAATTTGAACATTAAATATCTTGTCTTTGTAGTGTATTCAACCGAATATAGTAGGTTGCAAAGGACTGGGAAATCATTGCCTTCTGTTTTATTTACATTTTACACAACATCCCAACTTCACTGGAATTGGGGTTTGTACTCAAGTAATGTTACTTTTCGATAATTATTCAATTATAAGTAAGAGACAGGTCATACGAATGGTCTGTTGTGACTTTTGCCTTTAAAATTTCGATACTTAAAATGTATCAAGCCATTGGAATACTGACACTGAATTAGTTGTGCCACAGAATAAAGAAGCCATGCGCCATCTTGGGTTTGTGAGGATGGGGAGCACATACACACACCTTGTCCTTCAGCAATCCCTGTGGGCCAATCAAATGGTCAAAGATGTGTTTTCCCACATGAGCGTCTACAGCAGACAGTGGGTCATCCAGCAGGTACACAGCTCGGTCACAGTAGACGGCCCTGGCAAGGCTGACTCTCTGCTTTTGGCCTCCAGAAAGATTCACCCCCTGGACAGACAGGAACAGTGGTGAAGACAGAAAGTATGTTTCCATGCACAGTTAATAGTTATTAGGTTAAATTTCCCTTTGAATGGCTAACACTAACTACTACTAACTAACTAACCTGCACTTATATAGCACTTTTCTAGTCACAAAGACCACTCAAAGTGCTTTCACTAATACTAACCCTCTATTCTAAGGGCCTATAGGAAACAGATATCTAGGGACAATTTAGAACAGCCAATCAACCTAACATGTACACTACCGTTCAAAAGTTTGGGGTCACTTAGAAATTTCCTTATTTTTGAAAGAAAAGCACTTTTTTTCAATGAAGATAACTTTAAACTAATCAGAAATACACTCTATACATTGCTAATGTGGTAAATGACTATTATAGCTGCAAATGTCTGGTTTTTGGTGCAATATCTACATAGGTGTATAGAGGCCCATTTCCAGCAACTATCACTCCGGCGTTCTAATGGTACAATGTGTTTGCTCATTGCGTCAGAAGGCTAATGGATGATTAGAAAACCCTTGTGCAATCATGTTAGGTCTGCAATGCTGTAATTGCTGCAAATGGAGGATTCTTTGATGAAAGCAAAGTTTGAAGGAAAAAATTATTATTTCAAATACAAATCATTATTTCTAACCTTGTCAATGTCTTGACTATATTTTCTATTCATTTTACAACTCTTGGTGGTAAATAAGTGTGACTTTTCATGGAAAACACAAAATAATTGTCTGGGTGACCCCAAACTTTTGAACGGTAGTGTATGTCTTTGGATTGTGGGAGGAAACCGGAGCCCCCGGAGTAAACCCACGCAGCACATGCAAACTCCACACAGAAAGGTTCCAACCCCTGCCAACCTGGGGATTCGAACCAGGAACCTTTTAGCTGTAAGGCAACAGTGCTAACCACTGCACCACCGTGCTGACCAACACCTGCTCAATAACCACATGATTCAGTGGCTGTTGGTCCTCCCCAGTGGTCAGATAAACAGGTGCATCTCAAGAAATTAGAATATCATCAAAAAGTTAATTTACTGCAGAAATTCAATTCAAAAAGTGAAACTCCTATAGATTCATTACACACAAGAGTGATATATTTCAAGTGTTTTTGAAAAAGTTACAATATTACATACGTATGATCAATTAAAAAAAATTTGATTTTTAATAGAAATGTTGGCCTACTTAAAAGTATGTCCATGTATGCACCCAATACTTGGCCGGGGCTCCTTTTGCAAAAATTACTACATCAGTGTGGCGTGGCATGAAGGTGATCAGCTTGGTACTGCTGAGGTGTTATGGAAGCCTAGGTTGCTTTGACAGGGGCCTTCAGTTTGTCTGCTTTGTTGGGTCTGGTGTCTCATCTTCTTGACAATACTCCATAGATTCTTTGTGGGATTTAGGTCAAGTGAGTTTGCTGGCCCGTGAAGCACAGTAATACCATGGTCATTAAACCAGATTTTGGTACTTTTGGCAGTGCGGGCAGGTGCCAAGTCCTGTTGGAAAATGAAATCAGCTTCTCCATAAAGCTTGCCAGCAGAGGGAAGCATGAAGTGCTCCAAAATTTCCTGGTAGACGGCTGCACTGACTTTGGACTTGATAAAACAAAGTGGACCAACACCAGCAGATGACATGGCTCCCCAAATCATCACTGACTGTGGAAACTTCACACTGGACCTCAAGCAAGTTCCAGTTTAAAAAAAAAATCTTAAAACCCATTTTTACTCCTTGGCCTTCAACCCAGCATGAGACATTGATTTCACTTGTTTTATTGCTTTTATTATAGGATTGTCACTTTTACCTGTCCTGTTTTATACTTTTTTATAGCTGTATTATACTGTCTTGTATTTATCTTTATGTTTTAGATGTCTTTCACATTTTATTTATTCCTGATGTACAGCACTTTGTGTCAGCTGTAGTTTAAAGTGCTTTAGAAATGAAGTTGGATTGGATTCTGTGCCTCTCCAATCTTCCTCCAGATTCTGGGACCTTGATTTCCACGACAGGACTTGGCACCTGATTTGGGCTGCCATGCCATCTGCTGGTGTTGGGCCACTGTGCTTTATCAAATCCAAAGTGAGTGCAGCCGTTTACCAGGAAATTTTAGAGCACTTCATGCTTCCCTCTGCTAACAAGCTTTATGGAGATGCTGATTTCATTTTCAGCAGGACTTGGCACCTGCCCACACTGCCAAAAGAACCAATACCTGGTTTAATGACCATGGTATCACCGCTTGATTGGCCAGCAAACTCACTTGACCTAAACCCCATAGTTAAGAGGAAGATGAAAGACACCAGACCCAACAATGCAGATGAGCTAAAAACCTCTATCAAAGCAACCTGGGCCTCCATACCACCTCAGCAGTGCCACAGGCTGACTGCCCCATGCCATGCCACATTGACACAGTCAGTCCTGCAAAAGGAACCCCAACCAAGTATTGAGTGCATACATGGACAGACTCTTCAGTAGGCCAACATTTCTATTAAAAATCCACTTTAACAAATCCCTGATCTTATATAATATTCAATTTTTTTGACACACTAAATTTTGGGTTTTCATTTGCTGTAAGCCATAATCATCAAAGTTAAAAGAAATAAACACTTTTTCACTGTTTCACTTTTTGAATTACTGCAATAAATCAACTTTTTGATGGTATTCTAATTTAATGAGATGCACCTGTATCTACCACATGATCCATGGGGGTGGAGGCAGGGAACAAATTACAAGAAACACAGTAACGTAAAAGATTTTACAATGTAGGAAACTCAGACAAACATCAGTTTATATTCATTCCACTCTGCAGAGACTGTATCATCCAAGCTCATACCTTCTCACCAATCTCAGTCTCATCTCCAGCAGGAAGGATTTCGAGGTCAGGCTGAAGGGCACATGCCTCCACCACATGCTGATACCAGGTTTCTCTACTCTCTTGACCAAATATTATGTTCTGTTTTAGTGTGGAATTCTGGATCCAAGGCTGCTGGGGAACATAGGCCACAGAACCCTGCAGGACATCACACATGATCACATGTACATCATCAATCTCACTGCATTTTGTAGTCAACATAAAGAAATCAGAAAACACTTGTGCTTCCATAGGAACTAAACTCTCTAATTTAGGGTGCTTTCATACCCACAGGCTTTAATCACACACACACACACACACACACACACACACACACACACACACACACACACACACACACACACACACACACACACACACACACAAAGAGTGGTGTGAAAAAGTGTTTGCCCCCTTCCTGATTTCTCATTTTTTTTGTATGTTTGTCACACTTAAATGTTTCAGATCATCAAACACATTTAAATATTAGACAAACATAACACAAGTAAACACAAAATGCAGTTTTTAATTGAAGGTGTTTATTATTAAGGGTAAAAAAAATCCAAACCTACATGGCCCTGTGTGAAAAAGTGATTGCCCCCCTGTTAAAACATAAATTAACTGTGGTTTATCACATCTTTGAAAGTTGAATTCAATTTTGTAGCCATTTCTCAAGCTTTAGGAGTCCAGCGAACAACAGTGAGAGCCATTATTCACAAATGGCGAAAACATGGAACAGTGGCGAACATTCCCAGGAGAGGCCGGCTGACCAAAATTACCCCAAGAGTGCAGTGACGACTCATCCAAGAGGTCACAAAAGACCCCACAACAACATCCAAAGAACTGTAGGCCTCACTTGTCTCAGTTAAGGTCAGTGTTCATGACTCCACCATAAGAAAGAGACTGGGCAAAAATGGCCTGCATGGCAGAGTTCCAAGATGAAAACCACTGCTGAGCAAAACGAACATCAAAGCTCATCTCAGTTTCGCCAGAAAACATCTTGATGATCCCCAAGACTTTTGGGAAAATACTCTGTGGACTGACAAGACAAAAGTTGAACTTTTTGGAAGGTGTGTGTCTCATTACAGCTGGTGTAAAAGTTACAGCATTTCAGAAAAGGAACATTATACCAACAGTAAAATATGGTGGTGGTAGTGTGATGGTCTAGGGCTGTTTTGCTACTTCAGGACCTGGAAGACTTGCTGTGGTAAATGGAACCATGAATTCTGCTGTCTACCAAAAAATCCTGAGGGAGAATGTCCGGCCATCTATTCATGACCTCAAGCTGATGTGCACTTGGGTTCTGCAGCAGGACAATGATCCAAAACACACCAGCAAGTCCACCTCTGAATGGCTTAAGAAAAACAAAACAAATACTTTGGAGTGGCCTAGTCAAAGTCCTGACCTGAATCCAACTGAGATGCTGTGGCATGACCTTAAAAAGGCGCTTCATGCTTGAAAACCCTCCAATATGGCTGAATTACAACAATTCTGCAAAGATGAGTAGGCCAAAATTCCTCCACAGCGCTGTAAAAGACTCATTGCCAGTTATCGCAAATGCTTGACTGCAGTTGTTGCTGCTAAGGGTGGCCCAACCAGTTATTAGGTTTACAGGGCAATCACTTTTTCAGACAGCGCCATGTAGGTTTGGATTTTTTCCCCCTTAATAATAAAAACCTTCATTTAAAAAATGCATTTTGTGTTTAGTTGTGTTATCTTTGTTTAATATTTAAATTTGTTTGATGAACTGAAACATGTCCTCTCCGGGTTGGGGACAGGCTCCTGCCCCAAGTGGAGGAGTTTAAGTATCTTGGGGTCTTGTTCACGAGTGAGGGGAGAATGGAGCGAGAGATAGACAGACGGATTGGAACAGCATCTGCAGTGATGCGGACGTTGTACCGGTCTGTTGTGGTGAAGAGGGAGCTTAGTTCTAAGGCAAAGCTGTCGATTTATCAGTCAATCTACGTTCCTACTCTCACCTATGGTCACGAGCTTTGGGTAATGACCGAAAGAACGAGATTGCGGATACAAGCGGCTGAAATGAGCTTTCTCCGTAGGATTGCTGGACTCACCCTCAGAGATAGGGTGAGGAGCTCAGTCATCCGGGAGAGGCTCAGAGTAGAACCGCTGCTCCTCCACATTGAAAGGAGTCAGCTGAGGTGGTATGGGCATCTGATTAGGATGCCTCCTGGACGCCTTCCACTTGAGGTGTTTCAGGCACGTCCCACTGGGAGGAGACCCCGGGGCAGACCCAGGACTCGGTGGAGAGACTATGTCTCCCAGCTGGTCTGGGAACGCCTTGGTATCCCCTCTGAAGAGCTGGAGCAGGTGGCTGGGGAGAGGGAAGTCTGGGCCTCTCTGCTTGAACTGCTGCCTCCGCGACCCGGACCTCCGGAAAAGCGGTAGAAGATGGATGGATGGATGGATGGATGGATGGATGAACTGAAACATTTAAGTGTACAAACATACAAAAAAATGAGAAATCAGGAAGGGGGCAAACACTTTTTCACACCATTGTATTTTTTTTCTTTTCTGTTATCACACTTCATTTTGTCAGGTGAAAACATAGTAATAATATTCACATTCAGTACACCAAAACAAACAGACCCCCCCCAAAATTTTGTGGTCCCAAAGTTGACCCAGATCATTTAGCAAACTCTGGTGTGGTCCTACTATTGACAAAACATCTCCAGCTAATGTAGGTTCAAAGTTACAAAATGGATGATTTGTGGGTGTTAGATTATGAATAATTTATTTTTTTTTTTGGTATGAACACCCCAGAATTGCTGCAGGATAAACAAATGAGCTGAGGTTGGGTTTATCTTCAACAAATGTGGCGTTATGAGAAGGTGCAGACTAGTCAGATGATTACATACATCCTCAACTATCCACAGCACACAAAAATACACTCTTTAGTAAACAGCTTGGGAAAAAGGTGATTCAGAGGCTGAACAACACTGCCTAAAAAGGTTTATCAGGAGGACATTAAAGTGCAAAATGCACTGAATAAAAGAGGAAGTCTGACTGGTATTTGGAACTGTTCATAATTCCCTCCACCTTGACTATGGCCCCAGTTCCAGCTTAAGAAAAACAGCACCAAAGCAAAATATGCCTTTTGGAATTATGGCCAAAAAGTTCAACCTTGGTTTCATCGGACCATAACACATTTTTCCACATGTGTTTGGGAGATTTCAAATGTGTTTTTGCAAAATGTAGCTGGGCTTGGATGTTTTTCTTTGTAAGATAAAGCTTCTGTCTTGCTACCCTACCCCATAGCCCAGACATATGAAGAAGACGGGAGACTGTTGTCACATGTACTAAACAGCCAATACTTGACAGAAATTCCTCCAGCTCCTTCAATGTTGCTGTTGGCCTCTTGGCAGCCTCCCTCACTAGTTTTCTTCTCATCTTTTCATCAATTTTGGAGCGACGTCCAGTTCTTGGTAATGTCACTGTTGTGCCATATTTTTTCAACTTGATGATGACTGTCTTCCCTGGGTTCCATGGTACATTTAATGCCTTGGAAATTCTTTTGTACTCTTCTCCTGACTGATACCTTTGAACAATGAGATCCCTCTGATGCTTTGAAAGCTCTCTGCAGACATGGTTTGTGCTGTAAGATGTGACTACAAAAAAGTCAGGAAAAGCCTACTAGAACAGCTGAACTTTATTTGGGGTTCATCAGAGGCATTTTAAATGGTGGCAGGTGTGTGCTGATTCCCATTTAACATGAGTTTGAATGTGATTGGTTAATTCTGAACACAACCACATCCCCAGTCATAACAGGGTGTGCATATTTATGCAACCAGGGTATTGTAAGTTTTTTATTTTTTATTTTTACCCTTAACAGATTTCAGTTTGTTTTTCAATTGGGTTCTACAGGTTATATGTCACATTAGTGGTGGAAAAAGTTTTGAAATAATTTATCTTGGTCTATTGTTTTTACATTACAAAAACCTGGCATTTGAACAGGGGTGTGTAGACTTTTTATATCCACTGTAAATAGGAAGTCAATCTGATCAGAAATGTAGACGCTGTAGTGGCAACAACAGAAAATGTCAAATAGACAAACAGATGGGTGAGTCAAAAACAATATACCCTCTGCATTTTTGTTGTGTGTGGTAGCTTAACTGATTCAGACCAAAGCAAATTAACACAGTTGTGAAAACATCCTTAATTTGGGGCAGCACGGTGGTGCAGTGGTTAGCATGGTTGCCTTACAGCTAGAAGGTTCCTGGTTCGAATCCCCAGGCTGGCAGGGGTTGGAACCTTTCTGTATGGAGTTTGCATGTTCTCCTTGTGCTGCGTGGGTTTACTCCGGGGGCTCCGGTTTCCTCCCACAATCCAAAGACATGCATGTTAGGTTAATTGGTTGTTCTAAATTGTCCCTAGATATCTGTTTCCTATAGGCCCTTAGAATAGAGGGTTAGTACTAGTGAAAGCGCTTTGAGTGGTCATTGTGACTAGAAAAGCACTATATAAGTACAGGTTAGTTAGTTAGTTAGTAGTAATGTTCACACAGTGCATGCGATTGTGAGTTTTTGACATTCCTGTAATAATAATAATAAAAATTATAATAATAATAATAATAAAATAAAGCTGATTTACAGTGTCACTGATAACTAAACAACTGAAATTCAATGGGCCAACAACCGAACTTCAAAGTGAAAGTGTTCGCTGTTGGTTCAGTTATTTCACAAAAAATATAATTGGAAAACAAAGTAATTAAAGAAAATCCTTCCTCCATGCATGTGTAGAATCCCTCACAGCAAGCTAATCTCTACCTACCTGTGTGTTGTACTGTTTTGTCTCTTTTAAATTTAAATGGAATATCCCCATTGTGGGACTAATAAAGGCTTATCTTAGCTTAAAAAAAAAATCATTCTTTTGGATGTTTCTGTGTGTGAAACTCCTATCTATAGTTATTATTTTAATTTCCCAAGGTTATTTAAAATCTAAATGATCTCTGTGGAGTGTCAAACCCTGGAAATATTACAGAATTACACCAGTAAATCTAAGCAGTAGGCAGTGAGGCTTCAGTGTGAACTGCTGAGTAAGCATTACTGTATTTAGTGTATCTGAAGGTGTGAACAACTGAGAGCAACCACCTTGACAGACACAGTTCCCTCCAGTTTGTCCATCTCCCCGAGAAGGGCAGAGAGCAGAGACGACTTTCCTGAGCCCACGTGTCCAACCACAGCCACCAGAGAGCCCTCCGGTATACGCACGTTGAGCCTTCACACACAAAAAAAGAGATTAAAATCACTCCACTTACAAGGACATCCAGCTTTATTCATTAAAAAAAAAAAAAAAAAGAAATTCAAAAATAAAAGTGCTGCAAGTTTTTATTAAAATAAACGACCAACTCAAATCTTCAGTAGTGGCTGACTCCCCCCTCACTCTCCTATTTATTATCAGACTCTTCTCTTCATAAGTCCCTTTCAAATGACCCCAGCAATACAGCTGGGTTCCCTATGTTATCTGAATACTGTCAGCTGGGCTACTTCACCTGCAAGCAATGTGGGTCATTGCCCACTTCAGCTCTACTTGAATAGAACGACGCTGATAAATGTGCAATGAAATAGGTATCACCTTCTTCACGTCACTGAACAGCAACAGAGATAGTGGAAAGGAATCTGAAAGCTCGCCGTTATTATTCAGACGCGACAAAATTGTTGGTACCCCTTTGTTAATGAAAGAAAAACCCACAATGGTCACAGAAATAACTTGAATCTGACAAAAGTGGTAATAAATAAAAATTCTATGAAAATTAACCACTGAAAATCCGACAATGCTTTTGAATTGTGGTTCAACAGAATTATTTTAAAAAACAAACTCATGAAACAGGCCTGGACAAAAATGATGGTACCCTTAACTTAATATTTTGTTGCACAACCTTTTGAGGCAATCACTGCAATCAAACGATTTCTGTAACTGTCAATGACACTTCTGCACCTCTCAGCAGGTATTTTGGCCCACTCCTCATGAGCAAACTGCTCCAGTTGTCTCAGAATTGAAGGGTGCCTTCTCCAGACAGCATGTTTCAGCTCCTTCCACAGATGTTCAATAGGATTTAGATCAGGGCTCATAGAAGGCCACTTTAGAATAGTCCAATGTTTCGCTCTTAGCCATTCTTGGGTGTTTTGCTGTGTGTTTTGGGTCATTATCCTGTTGCAAGACCCATGACCTGCGACTGAGACCAAGCTGTCTGACACTGGGCAGCACATTTCTCTCTAGAATACCTTGATAGTCTTGAGATTTCATTGTACCCTGCACAGAATCAAGACACCCTGTGCCAGATGTAGCAAAGCAGCCCCAGAACATACTGTAACAGAACCTCCTCCATGTTTCACAGTAGGGACAGTGTTCTTTTCTTGGTATGCTTCATTTTTGCATCTGAACATAGAGCTGATGTGCCTTGCCAAAAAGTTTCAGTTTTGTCTCGTCTGTCCATAGGACATTCTCCCAGAAGCTTTGTGGCTTGTCAACATGCAGTTTGGCAAATTCCAGTCTGGCTTTTTTATGATTTATTTTCAACAGTGGTGTCCTCCTTGGTCATCTCCCATGAAGTCCACTTTGGCTCAAACAATGACGGATGGTGCGATCTGACACTGATGTACAGTGTGGCAAAAAAGTATTTAGTCAGCCACCAATTGTGCAAGTTCTCCCACTTAAAAGATGAGAGAGGTCTCCAATTTTCATCATAGGTATACCTCAACTACGAGAGAAAAAAAAAATCCAGAAAATCACACTGAAGGATTTTTAATGAATTAATTGGCAAATTCCTTGGTAAAATAAGTATTTGGTCACCTACAAACAAGCAAGATTTCTGGCTCTCACAGACCTGTAACTTCTTCTTTAAGAGGCTCCTCTGTCCTCCACTCGTTACCTGTATTAATGGCACCTGTTTGAACTCGTTATCAGTAGAAAAGACACCTGTCCACAACCTCAAACAGTCAGACTCCAAACTCCACTATGGCCAAGACCAAAGAGCTATCAAAGGACACCAGAAACAAAATTGTAGACCTGCACCAGGCTGGGAAGACTGAATCTGCAATAGGTAAGCAGCTTGGTGTGAAAAAAATCAACTGTGGGAGCAATTATCAGAAAATGGAAGACATACAAGACCACTGATAATCTCCCTCTATCTGGGGCTCCACGCAAGATCTCACCCCGTGAGGTAAAAATGATCACAAGAACAGTGAGCAAAAATCCCAGAACCACACGGGGGGATCTAGTGAATGACCTGCTGAGAGCTGGGACCAAAGTAACAAAGGCTACCATCAGTAACACACTACGCCGCCAGGGACTCAAATCCTGCATTGCCAGACGTATCCCCCTGCTTAAGCCAGTACATGTCCAGGCCCGTCTGAAGTTTGCTAGAGAGCATTTGGATGATCCAGAAGAGGATTGGGAGAATGTCATATGGTCAGATGAAACCAAAATAGAACTTTTTGGTAAAAACTCAACTTGTCGTGTTTGGAGGAGAAAGAACACCATACCTACTGTGAAGCATGGGGGTGAAAACATTATACTTTGGGACTGTTTTTCTGCAAAGGGACCAGGATGACTGATCCGTGTAAAGGAAAAATGAATGGAGCCATGTATCGTGAGATTTTGAGTGAAAACTTCCTTCCATCAGCAAGGGCATTGAAGATGAAACGTGGCTGGGACTTTCAGCATGACAATGATCCCAAACACACTGCGCAGGCAATGAAGGAGTGGCTTCGTAAGAAGCATTTCAAGGTCCTGGAGTGGCCTAGCCAATCTCCAGATCTCAACCCCACAGAATATCTTTGGCGGGAGTTGAAAGTCCGTGTTGCCCAGCGACAGCCCCAAAACATCACTGCTCTAGAGGAGATCTGCATGGAGGAATGGGCCAAAATAACAACAGCAGTGTGTGAAAACCTTGTGAAAACTTACAGAAAACGTTTAACCTGTCATTGCCAACAAAGGTTATATAACAAATTATTGAGATGAACTTTTGTTATTGACCAAATACTTATTTTACCGAGGAATTTACCAATTAATTCATTAAAAATCCTTCAGTGTGATTTTCTGGATTTTTTTTTCTCATTTTGTCTCTCATAGTTGAGGTATACCTATGATGAAAATTGGAGACCTCTCTCATCTTTTAAGTGGGAGAACTTGCACAATTGTTGGCTGACTAAATACTTTTTTCCCCCACTGTACCTTGACCTTGGAGTTCACCATGAATGTGTTTAGAGGTTGTTCTGGGCTCTTTTGTTACCATTCATATTATACGTTTCCTCCTGCAGCCACGTCCAGGGAGGTTGGCTACAGTCCCGTGGATCTTAAATTTCTGAATAATATGTGCAACTGTAGTCACAGGAACATCAAGCTGCTTGGAGATGGTCTTACAGCCTTTACCTTTAACATGCTTGTCTATAATTTTCTTTCTAATCTCCTGAGACATCTCTCTCCTTTGCTTCCTCTGGTCCATGTTTAGTGTGGTAAACACCATGTCACCAAACAGCACAGTGACTACTTGCCACCCTTTAAATAGGCCGACTGACTGATTACAAGTTTGTAGACACCTGTGATGTTAATTAGAGGACACATCTTGGTTGAACATGTCCCTATGGTCACATTATTTTCAATCTTTTCTAAGGGTACCATCAATTTTGTCCAGGCCTGTTTCATGAGTTTGTTTTTTAAAATAATTCTGTTGAACCGCAATTCAAAAGCATTGTCTGACTTTCATTGGTTAATTTTCATAGAATTTTTATTTATTACCACTTTTGTCAGATTCAAGTTATTTCTGTGACCATTGTGGGTTTTTCTTTCATTAACAGAGGGGTACCAACAATTTTGTCCACATCTGTACGAATTCTGAAGCCGCAGCAGACAACTGTGTACCACAATTACACAAATATCAAAGCTGCTGAG
This sequence comes from Pholidichthys leucotaenia, assembly GCA_020510985.1. Taxonomy (NCBI): domain Eukaryota; kingdom Metazoa; phylum Chordata; class Actinopteri; order Cichliformes; family Pholidichthyidae; genus Pholidichthys; species Pholidichthys leucotaenia. The sequence goes on along the minus strand of CM035838.1, from coordinate 313,865,803 downwards.
AGTGAAAAGCTTTTTTTCAGAGCATCACGTTTCATTCAATCCCCCCCAGAGTCTACAGCAGCTCTGACCATCTCCGCACAAGGAGACCTGGTACAATCTCCTGGTGCAGAATGCAATCCTCCACTCCGTCCTCATTCCTGGATCCCAATACACCCCGCATTAACGTGCACGGTGTGATCTGCTCAAATCCTGAGTGCTCCTTTAAATACTTAACAGATTACACACGCACGCGCACACATACAGACCTTCTGGCTGCTCCCTATTTGTGGTCATCACAGTGGATCATGGGTCTGCATATTGATTTGGCAAGGATTTTATGCCAGGTGCCCTTCCTAATGCAACCCTCCCTATTTTACCAAGGATTGGGACCACAGCAAGGAGTACACTGGGCTTAACCTTGTGGCAGAGTAGTCCCATTCTATTTATGCTGAGCACCAAGCTAGAAGGTGGAAAGTACCATTTTTATGGTCTTTGGTATGACCCGGCTGGGGCTTGAATCCACAACCCTCGAGCTGTGAGGCAGATGCTCTACCACTAGGTCACCACGCTGATCTACACAGATTATCGTGAGTAATACAAAGGGCAGAACCTTTAAGCAACCATTAGTTAAGCAATATCCCTAAACTCCTTTCCTAATTTTCTATTTTTAATGGTCATCAGTGATTTACAAATTACATGAACAGAATTATCAATCCAACAAAATAAAAAAGTTTAAAAAGTTTATTTTTTTTCTTCTGTTGACAGTTTTTGGCCCTCTATTCTCCATAACAGAATTCTCGGCTAGAAACTAAATGTAGGATACCGTGTACTGTGTTCCTCATTGAGATTATTCACTTACGCTTTCCTCAGTAGTCCACACAGTGCTGCACAATCGCATTTATTGGATTGTCTTGTAAATTAATTCAAAGTAAGACAAACATTTTCACTCATGGAAACTGTCCCACAATGGACATTTTCCCATTTATCACACAGCAGGAGACATATCTTTGCTGCTTTTTAAAGATTTTCCTGTATTTTCATGGCAGTATACATATTGCCTTGTGGAAACCTTCACCTTTGAGGTTTATCCCCTCGTGCATTTGTTGCAACAGTCTGGATCCCATTACAGCTGTCTGAGTAATTACTTGCCAGTTTGGCGAGGTCTAGCTCCATATTTGTGACGTCAACATTGTTGCTCAGTGTTGTAGAAGTAATTTCTGTTGGGAGTATCAAGGTGTGGTGCCTGTTCAGCAGCAGGAGAAGTAGAGTAAGGCTGCATGTCCACAGGGAATGTAAAAATGCTCTCAACCCATTTTCCTGAGCACTTCTTAGCGACCTCTTGACCTCACACAATTTTCTCTGAAACGCTCTACTCACTGGACTAAACCGCATCAAACTGTTAAGAAAATACAAGTTCCTCTAAGATTTTGCTGTTAAATATTGATCATGGTGTATTTCTAGTCCGATTCTGATAGGTTGGTGATGGAGGTGTGCAGCTGATGAGCGCTGTGGTGCTCCGAAAGTTGAACTTTTTTTTCACCTTTTGTGACAAAATATACTGATCGCCGAGAGTGTTTTAGTGCCAGGGGCGCTGAGCACACTGAACACTGGACTATGCAGAAAATGAACAGAAAATAGTCATCCACAGAGTAAAAAAATGCATTTGGTGGACACGCAGCCCAAGTTGGTTCAGGCTGCAGCCCAGGAAGAGCTAGCTATCACAGCTACCGCTGCTAGCCTACTGAGGCCCTCCATTCTCATGTGATGGAATCTCAGGCACTCGTTCTGGCTCAAAGGGCATATGGCATTCATTTCAATGTTTTCGGAGTTCGCTACAATGTTACAATGATGAATTATCACCTTAAAAGTGCCCAGGGGTTTAAAAACAAGATGTACGTGTTCTGTAGTAATTCTACCAATAGTGTAACTACAGGGGTAGCTCAACGGCCCAATCAAACTTACAATGGCTCTTCTGTGTAAAATCTAGTCACCCTAGTAGACGTGTGTTCCCTGCTGGTTTATTAAATTACAGTCGATAATGTATCTCACAAAATTCTGGCCTATTTTTTTTTTTTTTTTTTTTTTTGTGGGTATGGCTCAGGAAATCGTGTTGTTAATGTAGTTAGCTCAGAAGCATGAGTTTGCAGGACAGCAACAGGTTTCTACCCACCTCGGCATCCTAATGGTCTGCATAGCCGGGCAGATCAGGTCACTAGCATTATTAGCATAGCTAGCCAATGCTAGTCAATCTTTTTGGAAAATTTCTAGGAATGCAAAACATTAGATTATGATTAATTAATTTAGTTTTTGCCGCTAGCCAATATTTTGATAATAGTTTTGCCGACTGCCAATGCCAGATATATGCACATGTTTTCCCTCTCTCTTTACATCTCCAGTACAGTACAGTGATAGTTAACTGGCATATAAAGACACATTCCCCAAGGAAAATAAGACAACTACCTCAAGTTAATACGAAAATACATGTCTTTTTTTTTTTTAGTAACATGTTCAACAGAACTGTAAAATTCCTCCTTTTAATAGGCTTGGAGGATACTGTTCCTGCATCGACCAGAGTGGTGTCCTAGTGGTAGAGCATTCGCCCCACAGCCAGGAGGTTGTGCTTTCACACCCTTGCCGTGCCATACCAAATACCAGATAAAAACGGTATTGGCTGCCTTCTAGCTTGGTGCTCAGCATAATAGAACGGAGAAAGGAAAGTTGTACGTGCACACAGAGCTACCAGAGGACTGACCCCTGCACTCTAACTTTCACTACTTAGAGTAGCTGTGTGGCCTAGGGTCCTAGAAATGGAGATGGGCACCTCCCCTATACACTACATGGTGGTCCACATGCTGTGGAGGGGAATTAACCAACCTTTAAAAGGCTTAGAAGATAATGTTCCATATCGACCAGTGTCAAAAATCACAAGTTTGCCAACACCCAACTTAATATTTTTGATTGTTTTGGTATCGGCTAAGAAATATACATTATTAAAAAAAAGAAAAACAAAAACAAACTGAAATACTTTAATATGGTGAAGTCCCAGATGCTTTCTGAATTTACAGCTGTAGTCTACTGTTGTCCATTTCAGAGCAAAATCAATGTCACACAACTGGGACACACTAGAAAAATATCCTCACTGCTGATATCAGTCAATAAAAAAAAAATATCTGCTAGGCCGATATATCGGTGCGTCCCTAAAATTTTCTGTAAAATCTATTCACATTACTAGACACCCGTGATCCTAGCCAGATCACCTATATCTCATTCCTAGAGGTGATTTTTAGTTTATCTAAATATAACTTATTATACACTGGCAAATACACTGGTAGTCATTATCTGCAGTTAGCAGAGGTAGCAATAAAGTTCTTCAGGATTGTTTCTGTGCTCATTACACCCCAGGGACCGGTCACCGCCTGTTGATCATTCAAACCACAAATATATATTGTTCACTTAAGGCCAAGCTTGTTTTGTGTTGGGATAAGTAAGTGGTAGCATCCAATTCATTCAGCTACATAAACTATAGAATTTTAAGGACCATTGGCACATGTAGGATGCACCAGGGTTCATCTGTCGGCATCAAAGCAAAGTGTCTGAGATGAGTTTTTACTTTATTTTAAACACTGACCTGGACAAAGCAACATTTTAGAAAAACACTTAAGAAAGATGATCCACACCTCTTCAGCGTAGGTGATTCACTTCTAGACCAGCTGAAAATTCCATCCTCAATGGAGATACTGTTTTGGGCTGGGAAGAAAACAAGTTGGTAGATGAATAAAGTGTGTGTGGAGCACTTTAATAGGTATATGTGAAAAAGAGACAAGACTCACAGCCTGCTAAAGGTCCGTGCAGCACGCTGTCTTCCTGCAGCTCCTCGTGAGAAAGAAATACTCTCAGGCGCTTCAAGGACACACTGGCCTGAGAACAGAGACGGGGAGAATAACAAAGACTGGCACTCCAAATTCAGCTGATCACGATTATGCATCAGTTAGTTCCAACTGAGCAATGTGATTGGACAATAGGGATTCTAGGAGTTAATATAATCCCAGAAAACCACATTCAGACGTTTCACTGGATACACATCATTCCACTTAAGCAGTGTTCTGATAATTGCTAATTACACTAACTCTTGGTTGCTTTTATAATGTGAGAAATAAGCTAAAGATAATGCTGGGCAGTGTACCTTCTGTCCTGAAGTAGGGAACTGTTTGACAGGAGATGGGCTCCACAAACAGGTTGGACCTACTTCTTTTTTTTTTTTTTTTTTTTTGGCAAAATGGTAAATGGCAACGCTGCACGTGCTAAAGGAGAGATTAAACACCAGGACCAGCAGGTGCGGTTCTACCCAGATTTGGCCACAGGAATCCAACAATTGAGGAAGCAGTTTGATCCCGTACGTAAGGAGCTGCGCAACCTTGGGATTCGTCATGGTGTAATCTATCCTGCGAGACTGCTGACCACGTATGAGGGCAGAACCCACATCTTCAAGACCCCAGAGGAGGCGCAGGAGTTCATCAAGAAGATCAAAGAAGAAGAAGAGACTGGTGGGAGCTAAGCATGAACAAAATATAAGGTAGAATAATTAAGCATTTGCACAGGCATCTGACTGACTTGAAGTAAATAGTAAGTTTACAAAATATAGATTGTATTATATATTAAAAAAACAAAACAAAAACAAAACAAACAAAAAAAAAAACTATGATGTACAAAGTTGTTAAAAATTTTGGAGTTAAGTTGGAAAACTACAGAGGAGAGTTAATGTTACGTCATTAAAAGTAGTAGAGTTAGGGTGATTGGGAGGATGAAGAAGGAGTGGCTTAGGCTGTTCCCCGTGGGTGTGGAACGGTCGATGGCTATATCGGGAGACAGAATTTTTCTTTTGATTTTGGGGGGTTTGCCACAAGTGTGGGAAGGGGAAATTTGTTTGTGTGTAGTTTGTAGGATGAATGTTCAACCACTCATGTTTTTGCTTCTCTGTATGAGCATGTTTACACTGCAAGGTAATCCTAAACTCTCTATTGATCATGGACCAAAGTGTTAATCTTAATTTAACTTCATGGAATTGCAGAGGTCTACAAAATTTAAAAAAACTTAAACAAGTTATGAATAAAATAAAGGACATGGGTTCAAGAATTGTGTTTTTACAAGAAACTCATCTGATAGAGGAGGATGTTAAAAGAATTAGGAGTAGATGGCAGGGAAGTGTATTCACCTCTTCATTTTCATCCCGAGCCAGGGGAGTTGTGACTCTCATACATAAATCAGTTCCTTTTCAAGTGAAAAATGTAATTGGAGACAAATTTGGAAGATATGTAATCATTCAAGGTTCTTTGCTATTAGAAAATATAAATCTTGTGAACTTATATGGTCCCAATATAGATGATCAGAAGTTCTTTGCTAATTTATTTCTCATCTTATCATCACTTACAGGGCAACATATAATAGCAGGGGATTTTAATTGTACATTGAATCCAGGTGTGGATAGATCAACAGGACTGGATTGTACGCACATTGGATGTAGGATGACTATTAATCATTTTATGAAAGAATTGAGATTGTTAGATATATGGAGAGAAATGAAACCACAAGTTAAAGCCTATTCTTGTTATTCCAGTACCTACAAGACATTCTCACGTATTGATTATTTTTTGATTTCCACAGAATTAAGGTCCAAGATTCAAAACTGCTTTTATGATAACATCGTGATCTCTGATCATGCACCCTGTTGTCTAATATATGTAGATAAAAAATTGACAAAGGAATCAGGTAGATGGCAATTTCAGCATAAATGGCTTCAGGATGAGGAATTTGTCAAGTATATAGAAAAACAGATAGACGAGTTCTTTGACATCAATACTACACAAACATCAGCATGTGTAAAGTGGGAGGCTTTCAAAGCTTTTATTAGGGGACATATTATTAGTTATACAGGATCAAAATCTAAGAAGACTCGAGAGGAGAGAGCTAAATTGGAACATAAAATAAAAAATCTTCAGGAAAAAGTGTATGCAGGAAGTGACCCAAGGTTGGAGAATGAATTACTGATTTTGAGAGCTGAATACGACAAAAAATCAGCGAATAGAGCTGCCTCGAGTCTTCTAAGATTGAAACAATCTTTTTATGAACAAGGTGAAAAATCAGGAAAATTATTAGCATGGCAGATTAAACAATTGGAAATTAAAACACCAATTACCAGTATTATAAGTAATGGACAGGTAGTTATAGATCCTTTAGAAATTAATAGAGCCTTTAGAGATTACTATGAAAAATTATATGATACCAAAAATGAACCTGATTTAACAAAACTAAATGGGTTTTTGAACGAACTATCTATACCGTGTATTCCAAATGAAAACAGGGAGATATTGGAGTCTAAAATTAGTCAAGAAGAAGTTGGGCTAGCCATTGATAATATGAAATCAGGAAAAAGTGCAGGACCAGATGGTCTTCCAGTTGACCTTTATAAAAAATTTAAGAATAAATTAATAAAACCTTTTTTGGAAATGGTTTTAGAAGCATTTCAAAATAATAATTTACCATCATACATAAATAATGCCTTAATTATACTGCTGCCAAAACCAGGTAAGCCCTCTAATAAATGTGAAAATATGAGACCAATAAGCCTATTAAACGCCGACCTTAAGATAATCTGTAAAATTTTAGCAAGACGAATACAAGAAATTTTACCAAATATTATTAATCGAGATCAGAATGGCTTTATAAAGGGTAGACAAGGCTTCCATAATGTAAGAAGACTATTTAATATTATTTATTTTAATAAAGAAGCACCGGATACAGCTCTCCTATCATTGGACGCCGAAAAGGCCTTTGATAGAGTTGAATGGCCCTTTCTTTTTGAAGTCCTACAAAGGTTTGGACTTGGAAATAATTTCATAAAATGGGTTCAAATAATATACAATAATGCTACAGCAGAAATCCTAACAAATAACAATATTTCAAAACCAATAAAAATCAATAGAGGATGTCGACAAGGCTGTCCACTTTCACCTTTACTGTTTACTATGGCAATTGAACCTTTAGCGATAGCGATACGTTTACATTCACAAATATATGGAATTAAAGTTGGACCAACAGAACATAAAATCTCCCTGTACGCCGATGATATAATTTTGTTTATGTCGAATCTAAAAAAATCAATTCCAACCTTGTTGAATTTAATAAAGAATTTTGGGGAAATATCAGGATATAAAATAAATAAAACTAAATCTTCAATATTAATGCTAAATGAGACCCAGAGAAATTACCCAGCCCCTGAGGTAAATCAATTCAATGTTGTAAATCAGTTTAAATATTTAGGAATCCAAATTATGCCTAAGCTAGAATCAGTCGCCAGTGTCAACTATGAAGCCTTAATGTCAGATATCAGTGAGTTAACTCAGAGATGGATGTCACTACCAATGTCGATGATCGGGAGAATCAATATACTTAAAAGTAATATTTTACCTAAAATACTTTATTTATTTCAATACATTCCCTTATCACCACCTTTAGATCTATTCTCAAGAATAAAAAAAAAGTTAGTGGAATTTATATGGAACAACAGGAGGGCTAGATTACGTTTGTCTTTATTATATTTACCATTTGATCGTGGAGGTCTGAAATGTCCAAATTTTATGTTGTATTATTGGTCGGCACAACTGAGGTCTATGACATATTATTTTTCATCAAATGATCTCCCTCACTGGACTGAAATGGAATCATACAATTTACCTTTACCTCTTCCCATATTCATATACTCAGATTCGGCAAAAAAATTACAAAAACAAGTTAAAAATCCATTTGTAAAGCATATGATCAAAATATGGTGTGAAGCTAAAAACTATTTAAAAGAACCACAGTTATTGTCACAATTTAGTCCAATATGGGGTAATCAATATTTTAAACCAGGGAGAGCGGACGCTGTATTTAAAGTATGGAATTTAAAAGGGATACAAAAGATTCAGGATTTATATTTGCCAGGTGCAGACAACATAATGTCTTTTGAAGAGCTGAGGATCAAATTTAATATCAATAGAACACATTTTTTTAAATATCTTCAACTTAGAAACTTTATTCGATCAAATCAAAATAAAGCTCTCACTCGACCTATTTATTCATCCTTGGAAAAAATGATGATGAAAGATAGTAAAAGAAAGGGTATTATTTCAGAGTTTTATAACTCATTGACACTATCTTCAAGTGAAAATTCACTGAAAAGATTAAACTACTGGAAAGAAGATCTGCAAACTGAAATTTCAGAGGAACAATGGGAATTGGCTTGTACAGAAGCTCAAACCAAATCAATAAATGTACGCCTTAAATTGATACATTTCAAATGGTTAATGCGGATGTATGTTACACCGGAGGAGTTAAATAGATATAACAAAAATATACCAGATACATGCACAAAATGCATGGAAAGTAAAGGAACCCTATTTCATTGTTTATGGGAATGTAGATTAATAAGAATGTTTTGGGAAGAGGTGAGGGTAACAATTGAAAAAATAATCTCAAAACAAATCATATTGAATCCTAAACTGTTTTTGTTGGGTCTGTACCCAGAAAAGCATAATTTTAATAAAAGTGAAAGAACATTCATAGACCTCAGTTTGCTTAATGCCAAAAAATGTATTGCACTATTATGGAAAAAGACTCATAGACCAGATGTGACTCAGTGGTTAAGACAGATGTTAACAAACCTTCCATTAGAAAGAATAACATATATACTAAAATCAAAGGAAATTGTGTTTGAGAATATATGGAGACCTTTTATTGATTATGTAAAAAATTTAAACATAACTCTTGAAGAAGAAGGTGAATGATGTGTGTGGACCTTGTAAATTCCAAACTGGTGAACATAATATGTATACTTATGTATTGGATTGTCTAGACTAAACAGAGGAGCATTGTTGAAGACTTGATTTTGTTGGTGGTTGTTGGTGTTTTTAGTGCATTTTTTTTTTTTTGTAGTACTTTAGTGTTAGTGTTTGATTGTTTGTATCATGTTTGTTAAAAAAAAAAAAAGGTTCAATAAAGATATTGTGGAAAAAAAAAAAAATGGTAAATGGCGTTCACTTATATAGTGCTTTTTTTTGTCATCACTGGATGCCCAAAGCGCTATACAGACTGCTATCTATGCACTCACACACTGATGATGGCAGAGCCACCATGTAAGGCTCTGGCCTGACCCACCAGGAGCAACTCGGGGTTCAGTGTCTTGCTCAAGGACACTTCGACATGCAGACTGCAGAGACAGCGGGACCACTGACCCTCCGATCAGAGGTCGACCACACTCTACACCTGTGCTACAGCCACTCTTTTCCTTCCTGTTAATGCTAATAGTTAGCCCACTTAGCTTGTTTGTCTTCCATTACTTAATGCAATCTGGTACAGTCAACAGTGACTGAGTCTTGAGGATGGGCGCACACATACCTGCACCATACTACTGATGACCATTGGCAGCATGTTGAGAGGAAAACGCAGGATGTTGAAGAGTGCCAGAGACACAAAGGCCTTCTGAGCATCCAGTACGTTATTCTCATCTATCAGCACATACACACTGAAAGTAGACAGGGCCACCTGTTGCACAAGCCAGGGGGAGTGAAAAAGAAGATCTTCTCTTAGTATGACAAGAAGACATCGGGTCATTTTGATCACATAATTTTTTGCAGAAAATGAATCATTTTCAAGTGTACACGACATCTTGTTCAACATCATGACTCACCAGAAAGGGTGCACAGACCCAGGTGAAGGTGGATACCGCCCCGAGGTAGGCTGCCTTCTTCAGAACACGCAGCTCACTCTCACGGATTTCCGAAACCTTGCCATTGAAGGCCAGCTCCCAGGCATACAACTTCAGCACTTTGATGCCATTCAGCATCTCATTCATCAGCTTAATCCGATTGTCTTTATTCTTCATCTGAGCCACCTGATCCAGGAAAACACCAATTATTTACACTAACAAGTTACAGACAAAACATTTTTACCTGTGAATGAATAAAGAGGACACAATCCGATTCCAAAAAGGTTGGGATGAAGTGTAAAATCTAAACAAAACAAAATCCAATGATTTGCAAATTCAACAAACCACCACATTAGTTGCAATATAACATAGAAAACACATCAAATGTTAAAAGTGAGTCTTTTTACTATTTCATTAACCTCGAGTTTGATGACAGCAACAGGACAGGGAACATGAGAAAGAAAAGACTGGAAAAATAAGGGGCTACTATAGGGGAACATGTTGCAACGAACTGCATTATTGGGCATCGGGTCAGTAACGTGACTGAGTATTTAAAAAAGCACCTTAGAGAGGCTGAATGTCACAAAATTAAAAATGAGAAGTGAAATCTGCAACGAACTGCATCTACAAATTGTGGAGCAAATTCAGAATAATGCTCCTCACCATAAAAGACTGACTATTAAATCATCTACAGTGCATAATATCAAACGAGTCAGAGAATATGGAGACATCTTTGTGTGCAAGGGACACGGTCGAAAATCAATATTTGATACCAGAGAGTTTTGGGACCTTAGGCGGCACTGCAATAAAAACAGACAGGATTCTGTTAGAAAAATCACCACATGGACTCAGGAACACTTCCAGAATCACTGTCTGTGAACAGTTATTGTGTCATCTACAAATGCAGATCAAAGTTTTATCGTGCAAAGAAGAAGCCATATGTTAGGGACAGACAACCATGTGCCTTTGTGTGGCAAGACACTGCAGGTTTTGTTTCCAGCCAGCCACTATAGCAGGTGTTTTTACTGATCAGGGATCAGAGAGAAGGAATTCAATGAAATCTCCTGTTGAAGAAGCTGGTTGGAAAAAACCCTGCAGTATCTTGGCATGCACTGCCTACCCCTGCCTTATGTGAGCATGATCCAACACCACCACCATCTTCTCTGGGTCAAAAGTGGAAAACTGTTCTGTGGCAAGAAAAAGATCAAAACTTGACATTCTTTTTGAAAATCATGGACACCATGCCCTCTGGACTAAAGAGGAGAGGGACTAACTGGCTTGTCATCAGTTCAAAAGCCTACATCTCTGATGGTATGGGGGTGCATTAGTGCCTATGGAACTGGCAACTTGCACATCTGAAAGGGCAGCCTCATTGCTAAAAGGTACTGTATATACAGGTTATAGAGCAACATAAGCTCTAATCTACACAATGACTTTTTTTTCGGGAAGACCTTGCAAATTTCAGCAAGACAATGCTGAAACCACATACTGCATCCATCACAACAGCATGGCTTCATAGAAGAGTCCTGGTGCTGGACTAGTCTATTACAGTCCAGACCTTTCACCAGTTGAAAACATTTGGGCCATCATTAAATGCAAAATACAACAAAGAAGACTCAGGACTGTTGAGCAGCTGGAATCCTATATCAGACAAGAATGGGACAACATGCCTCTCACAAAGGTCCATCAAATGGTCTCCTCGGTTCTCAAACGTTTAAGGGCTGTTGTTAAAAGAAGAAATACACAGGGGTAAACATGGACCTGTCAAGATTCTTGACATTTGAATATTTTGTTTTGCAACACCTTAACTCTTGCACTTTAGCATATACATTTTGTACAGTTTCATTGCAGTTGTTCTGCTCATGTATGATTGTGTGTTTTTGTGACCCGCCGGGGGATTACAGATGCAAATTAGCAGTATTGCTAAATCTGGCATACTTGCATTTGTATTAATGTTCATTAGTATGTAATGTCCCTTTCAAATAAACATTAAACTAAACTGTGTTGCTGCCATCCATTTGAAGATGAGCTAATATTTTTCCAGAAATAGTGAAATATTCCACTTTAGGCAACTGATGTGTTTTCTATGTTCTACTGCAGATAAAAGTGGTGGTTTATATGGTATGTAGATTTTAAGAAAATGCTGTAAAACTCCTGTGACTACATCCAGTTATGAAGCTGTGCATGCAAAGTTTAAGAGGAAGGAAGAGATTTGTGTGATAAATTCTTTGGTGAAGTCCTACCTGGTAGGTTTTGGTTTTCATGGCGATAACAGCATTCACAGGAACCATTAAAACCATTACAGCCACTCCTGCCAGCACAGATGGGCCCAGGTTCTGTACAGTAAAACATAAACAAGATGAACAATGAACATTTTCAGTCACACCGGAACAAACAGAATAGCCAGTTTTGAATCCTGGAAGACAAGAACATGATGATTCAACAGCTTTTGTTTGTTCCCTCAGAGCTGACCACTGTTGTACTTCCATAAACAGTACATGGTAATGTATTAACCTGCCAGAGAAAGTAGAGGGCCAGCACCACCTGCAGAGGGGCAGACCAGATCATGTTGATGTACGTGATGAGATCCATGAAGCGCTGAGCATCCACTGACATTAGATTGACAATCTCGCCAACTGTTGATGTACGGCGTGCTGCACTGCTGATGACCAGGGCCTGAAAGAATAGAACAGAGGAGGGAAACAAAGATTAAGACCCAGCAGCAAATGTACCCTGGCCACCAACTGCTTGATTTTAATAAAAGGTATATTATAGATTTCCCTTTAGCAAATTAAAAAAAAAAAGCAAATCTAGGTGAAAAAGCTCAAACTCACAGGAAAATAAAGCAGAAACATGATGATAAAGTTATAATATTACCTAAAAAATGCACATTTAAATAAATGAATTTGCAAATATATAGCAAAAAAGACTTCAGTTTAAATGAAAAAAAAAAATACAAATTTATGGGAAAATTTTTTCTTAACATATATTCTATGCATATCTACATAAAAATGTAGTGAATTTAAGAAGAAAAAAATTCTTAACTTTACACAAAAAGTTGTTGAGAGCCACTGTGTAAAGAAATTACAATGGCAATAAAATTGAGTATAAATATACTTATCTACAGAAAGCTTCTGGAAATTGGAGGGGACAAAAGTTACAGCTCATTCTTGGGTGAAAATTTATTTGGAAACAGGTAAAAAATGCATCCAAACAGGATACTGAAAGTTTGCCCGTGGGGTACCCCAGGGATATGTGATCAGTCCACACAACTCTTGATACAATGATGCATGTAATTTGCAAAAATGTGTCATTTTTGTTCAGACGAAAGTACCTTTCTGTAGACTGCTCCGATAATGGCAGTGCGCAGACGCATACCGGAGACGAAGCAGACATGAAAATACCTCTGGAGGATGAGCGACTGCACACAGTTGCAAACAAAGAGCAGAGCAGTGTAGAAGTAGCCCTGCCAGGATGGGGCATAGGAGTTGTTGACAAAGCGAATAAGAAGTCTGCAGGGAAGAAAGGAAACATTATGGACTGGTTTAACCTTGCTTATTGCTCTTAACATTACTGAGATCAAAGCTAACAGAAATAACCAAGGGACACTGCACTAATATTTTATTTAGTAAAATAAGCTAGATAACAAATGGGAGTAAAATATATTTTTCAGTGTGTTTCACAGGTTCATTAGAGCAGTAAGTTTCAACCACTGTGCTGAGATCATCAGGTGTGCTGCGAGAAACTGTCTAATTTCACTTAATTGGTCCAAAAAGTATGATCTATTTGTTGTTGAAAATAATTTGCTATTGCCTATTTGTGCATACAATGTAGTGGCGTTTCCATGTCAGTGGGTGGGAGTATAGATGTTGATCTCCAGATGATGATGATGATGATGATGATCTCCAGAAAAATTAAGGCTAACAAACAGCATCAAAGAGCAGACACAATGAGGAAAATGACATTTCTTACTTGAGAATCTCAGGCCCAACAAACATGAGGATATCCTGGATGAACTTGTAAAGGCAGGAGATGAAAAAGTAGGGGCCAAATGTTAGGCAGAGGGCCCAGAGCAGGGAAGGTTCCTTTGATTTCTTGGAAGGTTTCAGGATCAGGATTTCAGACTCTTCCACAGTTCGACCCTCTGTGTGATCATTATGAGGAACGCCTTTGGGGGAGTACAGCATTCTCTCTTCTTTCCTGAGAAGAATACATTGGCGGAAGAAATGGATAATTTAATGAAATATTACATAAGCAACAATTAGCAATTAACTAAGCACTGAAACTTGAATTGAAACCAAGATGAGACTATTATTACTGAAGCTACTCAGTAGGAACAGCTTTATCTTGCAGTGCTGAAAATATCTGGGCATGTTCTTTTCTGACCTTTTGACCTTCTGACATTCTGCTTTCCAGCGTTGCACCAGCTGTGGCACCACTCTGTGGGAGCGGTCCTCAGAGTTCAGAGACCACAGGTCTCTCTCCTCCAGGGGGCGCTTGTAGCCCGTCACCATCATCCTAGCAGAGATGAGGGGCAAGCAGGAGAGAAGAGAGAATTTTACTCCCTCAATAAAAGGACTGAGAAGTGACATTTGAATCTGGGCTTGTTCATTTTAAAATTGCTTTAAACCCATTACATTTAACATACCATTGCATAAACATGAACTACAACACTAGATTTCATTAAGTCTTAATAGGGAACAAAAAAACAACACAAAAACATGAGACAATTGATCCCCTATGACCTACAAGAACTGTCATACAAAAGAAGTGAGCACATTTACCACCCTCACCCAGGCTGGTATGTGATTCCAGAGGCAGGAGCTTAGTAACCAGAAGTACCACCCACAATACTTCTACAGACTCTAGTACAACAAGTAATCCTGCATTCTGACAGTACATGAGCTTTTGGAACAATAAGGCACTATAAAATCTTCATTCAACACCTTGTTATTTCTATTGCCTTCAGAAGTGCCTTAATTCTTCATGGCACAAAGGCAACAAGGTGCTGAGAACATTCCTCGCAGATGGTGCTGGACGTTATGCCCACCACCCAGCCCCTATAGTTTTTCTCCATAACAGAAATATTGTACAGAAACACATTATTTTATTTGCATATTTATTCCATCTAGCTACAATGCTCCGTACTGTGGGTGTTTATATATTTATATATCTACATATTATTCCATCTAGCTACATTGCTCCGCACTGTGTGTGTTTATATACTTGCATATTTATTCCACCTAGCTGCAATGCTCCGTACTGTGGGTGTTTATATATTTACATATTTATTCCATCTAGCTACAATGCTCTGCACTGTGTGTTCATATATTCATATATTTATTCCATCCAGCTACAATGCTCTGCACTGTGTGTCTGTGTGTGTGTGTATATATATATATTTTATAGTAATACGTACATATGTTTATTAGCTGCTCTTGCTTGCTTGTTTTTTTTTCTTGCCTTCTGATTGTTGCTCTGAGTGTTGCTATCCCTGTGCTGTTGCAATCCTGGAATTTCCCCGTTGTGGGACTAATAAAGGCTTATCTTATCTTATCTTATCTTATTATAGAAACTTCAAATATGAAAAAACAGAACAGAAATAGAAACATACAAGATTAAATATGTTGTTGCTGGTTAAGAGTGCTGTGCATACTGTGAGTGAAACATTAGCACTACTTTGTTAATTAAAGCCGATCGACAACATTCTGATCTCCTGGTCAGTGGGTGTCACACCTACTCTTGTCCCAACTAGGGCTGAAACGATTAGTAGAAGCTGTCGATAACGTCGATCATAAAAATTTGTTGATGCAGATTTTTACTGTTGACAAATTGTTTAATTTTAAAGTTTATATGCATGGTGTGGAAATGTTCAATTTAACTGTTCCAGCGAAGAAGAGGAACGCATCATGGCGACATGGAGAAAAAAAAAATCACGGAGAAGGCCAAAAGTTTCCAAAGTATGGCAGGATTTTAACAAAAATTAATAAATGAAACAAGTTAAATGTAGACTGTAAAGCAGTTTGTCACATCACAACTGCACTGCAGTGATGCATCCATTTCCTCCTCCTCTCCGTTCCTCCGTCTCTGGCCACTTGTCAGCGGACTGCACCGGTAAGGTTAGCAAGCAACGTTAGCGCTTCTTATTTTCAATGAGCAGCTCTCTCAGCTTCAGAAAACTGACCACACTATTAGTGTGTGCTGTTTAAATAATTTACCAGCTGTAGGACAATAATCTCTCTTTCGATGGTTGCTGACAGTTGAATTGCTGCCACTACGCTGGCTATATCTTAACTGCAGTAAATGGGTGAATTACATGAGCAGCCTACTCTTTTTCGTATTCTCTATTACCGTCACCATAATATCAGCCCTCATTCTGAATATTGGTGCATTTCAGTAAATTAGAATATCATGATTTGTAATTTAATTAAAAAAGATAACCATAATCATCACAAATAAAATTAAAACTGCTTAAATATTTCACTGTGTAGTGAAGGCTCACATTCCTACATGGATATTAAAATTTTAATTTATTTTGGACTGGAAGAAGTTCTTTTAATTTTCATCTGAAGCCTAATTAAACTTTTAAACTTCTAGACCCAGCAAGGTTTCAAACAGGACGGATGAGCTTATTTTCTTTTTTTAGTTAAATATTTTTTAGTTAAATATTACTCTACATTTGTTTGAACATGCAGCTACAACAGCCCTTATGGAGCAGCAGCGCTGCTATTTGAGTTTTTACACTTTAACATCTATTATGCAATTGTGTTGCTACAAACAATTCTGATTAAGCTGCCAAATTCAAGTTTCCAACTCATGTTTGATGGGTTATTATTTTTAGTTACGGGAACTTTTCTTAATAGGCATCATTATATTAAGGCAGAGACTGACAGCAGTGATTTTCACAAGTGTGCAGGCTTAAACATGTGAGGTACAACACGACCTAGAGCACCGAACAGGAGCTGTGCCAGCAGGAAGGTGAGCTGGCAGACATGACAGAAATAATCGTGATTAGTCGACTAATCAAAAAAATAGTCATTAGATTAGTCGACTACCAAAATAATCGTTAGCTGCAGCCCTAGCCCAACTACTTGGTAAACACACATGATCATCAACCCAGTCATGCCATTGGTTGCGAGTGGCTGTGGCATCCTTACTGGCCATACATACATATGTAAAGACTAGAAAGGGCATGGCTAGCTGCCAGGCTAGTTGCATTCCATATTCAAAGATTTTTATTTGTCAATACTTCTATATGTTCAGGACATACAGTAGAACTGAAATGCCGTTTCGCTCTCTTAGTGGTGTGCGCAATATATAAGACAAGAAGGAATAAGGACGGAAAACAACAACAACCAGAAAAGCAGTCAGAGAGCACATACCTCCGCTAAGGCTCCTTCCGTCCCTCATGGCTCACCTCCAAAATGCAATGGTTCATGTGCAGGCCCCGAGCCAGTTCTGATGAAAATTGCATCAAAGTCTGTCCAGTAGTTTTGGAGGATTCTTGCTCACACACTGTGAGAAGGTAAGAGCCTTGGTGGAGGTATGCGTTCTTGGATCATCACCAAAATTTAATAGGTTCATCCTTGGCCCAAGGGCTACCTCTGGTGAAATTTTCATCAAAATCCATCCAGTAGTTTTTGTGTAATCCTGCTAACAGACGGACGGGGGGCAAACAGACAAACCACCCTGATTACATTACCTCCTTGGCGGAGGTAACAATCTACGTACAGTAATGCTGCCCATAGTGCAAATAACAGTAAAAACACAGCAATCCTATGTACAGTAACCTGTAATACTGGTACACTGCAAGTTCAATGCAGCAGCAGGGATGCAGACAGTGACAGATTGATCTGCGCGTGATCAGTATTGCAATGACAGACAGCAGCAAGTATGACATTTGTGCAAATGGTTGCAGTAAGGTGCAAGACATAGCTTACATGATTACAATAAATACAATGAACAACTGTTTGTGTATCCTGCCATCACAATGCTGCAGGTGCTGCCAACCATTATAATTACCTACAGAATACCTACCGTTTGCCATGAAAATGTTAGTTATGTCCTATCTAGTGTTTATATACATATCTATGGTACCATCCAAGTGCTTGTGATGTAAATATTATGATTATTTTGGACCTGTAAAAAAAAAAAAAAAAGGAAAAATATTTTTTCCATCACTATACAATTTTTAGGAAGCTTGGGATCAGTCTGCCAAGGTCTCCGACTTTGACCGCCACCTGATCCACATGGATGGATGGATGGCTGGATATATAATTTTTTGAAGAATATAAAAGTTTTTTTTTAAAATTTGTTTTCATGAAAATACTGTCTTGCTGGCTTGCTTTTACAGAAGTGTTCAAATAAATTACTACAAGCTAAAACAGTCAATTACTGAGTAGCTAGGGCTGGGCGATTAACCGAAACAAAATCTTGCTTATGCCCCCCACCCCATCTCCCTGTTGTGTGCATGTATGTGAGAGCTTTTCATTTTCTGGGCCTTTAAGACGTGCCTGGGGAGTTACAGGCAAGGGCATGCAACTCCAGAAGCAGCGCAGTCAGCGCTGTTCAGATGCAGCAGAACATGGGTGGAACAATTAAAGACGGCTTGTAACGAAAACAAACGTGGTCTCCATTTACATAGTATGTGATAATTGCCTCTTTATTTCATCTGAAGACAGCAAGAAAAAATGAGCAAAGTGCATGGATAATAACATTAAAAGGAGCAGATGCGTCATCTCAACTGTTTTACAGAGGGAATGGATAAAATGAGGCTGTATTTAAGAACCCGATAACAGACTCATGACTATGTGGTGGTAAAACAATCATGGGTGCGTAAAGGACTCCCCCAATGCAGCTAACAAGCAAATTAGCCGGCCGGCATGTGACATGACCCACTAACCCTAAAGAAGTATGTGTTGTTAACAGTGGACAATGTTTGTGTGAAATCACATTAGGCTTGTTCTTTATTATATTATGCTCATTTACTACCTCACCGCAGTGATATAATACCACACTCTTGTGTATTATTGCTTAATTATGAGTCTTGTCAGTAAGACATACTGTAATATGATATAGTAATGGTAAACAAGGATTTGTAAATAGGATGAGGCATTAACGGGAAGTATGATTTTGTTTGTATGAGGAGAAGGGGTGGGACTAAATAAGCTTAAGCTTCTTGCCACTCCTTTTGAACATGTGTATAATGATTGTGTTTATGTATTATTATGAATTTCATTTATTTATCTATTTAAATTGATTCCTGTACTGATGCAACATGTTCAAATAAAAAAAAAAAAATCATTCATTCATCCATCCATTCATTCAAGAAGAAGGAAGGGAAAACAATAGGTAATTAAAAAAAGACAAGAAAGTGTCAATTAAGCGTGATGCTGATTTAACCTTAGAACACTAATATGGGGTGATTTTCACCCAGGCAATTGTGGTCAGATGATTTTCATTGTGTTGCTGTTGTCTGACTTGCGTGGGTCCTTGGGTAGCTTAGTCAGCTGGTCATTTTCCCCCTCTCAAAAAATGCCAGTTTTTTGTTTCGCTCTCCCACAGTTGTCAGTGATGCAGGGAGACTGTGCCTTCACCAGGCAAGGCTCACATGTCCCAGGAATGGGTGGACCAAAGAGCAAGTTCTCACCTCTATTATTATCATTTCTTTTTTAGGAATTCTTCTGTTAACAATTCCCAAAGTTTTCACAAATTTTCAGAACTTTTTTTTTTTTTTATAGGGTCCCCCCATGATACCTTTTTTTCATTTTATGAGATGTTGTATAGGTGGAAATGAAAGAAGAGTACTTCAATTTGTCATGGAGTGTTGTATTTTAATATATTTTGATAAGAAATTTTTTTCCAGGTATATTGTATTAGGTAAAATATACCCGACGTTGGTGATGATGTGCCAAAAATTAACATTAATATTCTAGGGTTAAGGTCAAATTGCCCAGCCCTGTGAGTAGCTCAGTCTGGCTCGATTAAACCACTACAAGTGTGCTCTGATCTTCTGATCTTGACCTTGGGCACAACCTGGATGCAAAGTATCCAGAGTATCTTTGCGTGCAAGTATGGTGAGCAGAGGGGCAATTGCCTAGGAGGATTAAGGCTTAGGGTAAGGATTAGAGACAACCTTCCTCACCCTAGGAGGAGCAAATTTTGTGAAATGTGGATGGATGGACGTGGAGTTAGCACATTAGCTCCTTTCAGCTTCACCAGAATGAGCTCAAAATGACCACCAGCTGGGTGTCGGCTAGTTCAATGTACTTTCCATCCATGCTCTCAAAGGGGTAATTACATATTTTTCAGTTAAAAAATATTATACATTTCTTTTTTCCAAAACAGACAAGCACCATGCCCATATGCTGTTTTAGCAGCTTGAGTCCCACAAACCTGAGGCAGAGGAGAGCCACTCACGCCTTGTTGAGCTGTGTATCAAGACAAGAATACCTTCTACTTGTTAATCCTTTAACATCTACAAAGTTGCGAGTCTTGTTTTCTTTTTGACTTGAGAGTTGAAACAGCAAGAAAATGGCTGAAAAAACACTGCATGGCACAGTACCAAAACACATAAATGCAAACAGTCCAACCACTGTAGTGCTGATCAGCTTACCTGCTGATCCACCAGAATGTTATTCTGGAGAGGAACGACGCTCCAGACTCTGGACAGGGATTCTGCAGACAAAATAACCGAGCTTTTAAAAAAAAAAAAAAAAAAAAATGGATCACACCTTAAATTTACGTTTTGGAGCAACTCTCAATTAAGCCTCAAAGAACATGCCTTTGAGAGTTTCTGCTCTGGGCTGGGGAAAATCTGATTAAACTCCCAGAGTGCCTTTCCACACAGAAGAGCATGAACAAGAACTATCAATGCAACACCAGATTGTTCACAAAGGAGAATGAAGCAGTGCAAAACAGATGTGCAGTGGGTGAGTCTCACCGAATCTTTAATGGCCTGAGAGAAGAGGGGCGGCTGGTCGGCCAGGCAGGACAGAATCAGAGCAATCAGCAGCAGAGCATAGTAGATATAGAAGGTAGTATATCTCCATACATCCACAGTCAATGGCTGAAATACATACAAATATTTAAGTCACAGAATGTGTTTATACTTAAGAAATATTGTGCAAAGAGGGAATGCAGTAATGCAATCAAATACACCACAGCAGTGCTATACTCATGATACCGCATGACAAAACTGCTTAGCCAGAACTAGTAACTACTGCATAGAGTACACTATAGTACACTCTCAAAAAAAGAAACTGTACTGAAGTTCTAAGAAACTGCTGATCACATCTTGGCATTATTATATTATATATCAAACTGCTGAAGACTGACCTCATCCAATGCCTGGAGGACCTTTGACCTGAAGGTGACTGTGGCACACACCAGCGCCAGCAGCCAAAAGATTAGCATCACTCCTGACGACTGAACCCCTTTCATCCTTTCATACTGGATCATCATGGTGGCCAACAGCTGGAACACATGCACACTTATTTAGGACATGGTTATACATTACACTTGATAAAACATACATGTTAATTAAAGAAACAAAAACAAAAAAGCAAATGCCCAATAAATATACACTAAGAAGATAAGCACAGCTTTACTTTATATACCTTACATTACCTTTGCATTTCAGCATTTTAAAGTAGATGCATACCTTTTTGTCTCACACAGTTCCCAGAGGTTTTAATAAAATGTCTGTCACATGTCTTTGCCAAAATACATCAGGGTTAAATACTATAGAACCATTTTCGGTCCAGATTAAACCCCCTCCTTCTTCACAACAACCTGTTCCAATGTCTTGTCTAAAGCCCAAGTTCCAGCTGCAGAAAAGCAACTTCAAAGTATGACGCTGCCATGGCTTCATCATTGGCATGGTGTTCTTTTGGCGATATACATGTTTTTGCTCAAAATATAGCTTTTGGCCAAAAAGTTCAGTTTTGGTTTCATCAGACCATAACGTATTTTCCCACACACTTTTGGAAAAATTGATGCATTTCCCCCAAAAAATTTAGCCGGGCCTGGATGATTTTCTTTGTAAGAAAGGCTTCCATCTTGTGACCCTACTCCATACAGGAGACTGTTGTCACTGTTGTACAAAGCCAGTACTCGCAAGAAATTCCTTGACTTTTCATCAGTTTCGAGGGATATCCAGTTCTTGGTAACATTCCTGCTGTCCCACATTTCCTCCACTTCTTGATGACAGTCTTCACTATGTTCCATTGTGTATCCACAATATGTAATCCTGCAGAGATTTTTCTGTACCCTTCTCCTGGCTGATATTGTTAACAATGAGATCCTTTTGATGCTTTGTAGACTCTCTGTGAACCATGGCTTTTGCTGTGGGATGCAGCTGAGGCAATGTCAGAAAAATCCTACTGCACTCCCTGAACTTTATTTGGGGATCATCACAGACACTTTCATTAATGGTAGGCGTGTATTTTTTTCTCCTAACAGATTTGTTTATTTTTCAATTGAACTATAGGTCACATTAAAGGTGGAAAAAGTTTCGAATTATTTATCTTGGCCTCATCAATTTACATCACAAAAACCAGGCAACAGGGGTGTATACCCTTTTTGTATCCACTGTATGCAAAAACTCAAGGTTCACTAAGAGACCTTGTGAGACCAAAGCAACTAACTTGGTAGCCATTCCAGATACCAACATTTATGCACAAGAGCACTGAAAGAGTAAAAATGTCATCATTACCCTTCAATCGCCTTTTAAAACAACAATTAAGCAATGTTACATGAGGGGGAGTGCGGTATCAATGAATATATAAACTCTGGTGATTCAGTCATAGGCCCAATGCCAAGTGGATGGCCAAAGACATCACCACAGTTATACGTACAGTCGTGAAAAAATTAGGATACCCTGTATAAGCCTGTGTGGTTTTTTTAAAACATATTTGGACATATGGATATTTAATATCAGTGTTTAAAATACTGGGAGATTCATGTAATACAACTAAACAATTAAAAATGAATTAAAGATTTTTTTTTTACAAATTTTCTGTAAAATGTAATTCTAAACAAATAGTAAGGAATAAATTAAGACACACCCCATCTTTTTTTTAGGACCCCCCCCCCCTACATTCATTCCCACTTAAAATGGCTAAAATAAATGTTAAAAAATGCAAATAAAAACAAAACCAAGGTTAGACATAGATATGTGAACATTTCTTAATAAGGAACTGAATATTTAATGGGGTATCCTAGGTTTTTCACTGGACTAGCGGCACATTCTTGGCAGATAGAAGGACAGGCCAAGACAAACTGATTCCAGTATCTGTTGCAGTGACTGAGCAGATGATAGGTTTGTTTATCTCTGCTCTATGTGTAGTGCATGTCACGATGCACTGACTGGCAAAAGCCCACCACAGACCTTGCAACAGATGTGCTTATCTGCCAGAATGTCCAGTCTCACCCTGTGTAACTGGGAGTGGTCCACATTGGAAATGTCTGTGAAATAAGGTGTACGTTTGTAACATGATATTGCTTTTATACAACGGTTCCACAAACTTATAGTTTATTAAGTGACAGCAATCGAGGACAAAACAGGATTTTTGTTTGTTTAACCGGCTATCTTGCTCCACCAAGAAAACAGTCCCTTCCAAATGTACCTAGTTAACTGCTGCCAAGCACCTCAATGACCATAATATGGAAAAAAACAAACAAACCCAGGCCTATTGTCATTTCACACAAATGTGGCCAAATTAAATATTGTCCAGTGCACATACTGGTCACCTGCTGAGTAGGGGTCGTGGGTCATATTGCCTGCCCAGGCGGCTAGTTAGCAATTTAGCTTTGGTGTATTTCTGTCTTAGTTTCTGTGCACTTGGCTTGCTTTTCTTGGTATTTTCAGATGACATAAAGGGTCCAGCAACACAAAAGGTCAAGACTTTTTTAGTCAAGACAATAAATCCAACTATAGTTTGTCTATTCTATTATAAACAAACATGAACTATCTAGCCAGATGATAAAGTTGGGACTTCCAGTTTGTAGAGATCTAGATTTTTGGGACAGTCTCTGCTCAAACAGCATCTCCCTTTTGAAATTAAGGTACCCACCACTGTATTACAATTCTCACATATTATAAGAAGCCACTGATATTGACTATAATTTAAAGATTATTAGAACACAGCTGAAGTGGAGTAACACCTATTCTGTGAAACATCTGATTATCAGGGAATATAGTGACTCCTGGAATCCCTCATGTACAATCAGACTGCTCAATCGGAACCATCTGTTGCATAATAAATAACCAACAATTATTCCCAAGAAAATAAACTGTTCTTATATCTGATAGAAACTGTATTGATCATACCAGGCTCCGCTTTGTTACACACAAGGGTGACAAAGAAAAATACTGACCATGGTGAGGCCCAGTAAGGTTGGACTGACAAAGTGGACAGGTGCCGGGTTACTGCTGCCATGATTCCTTTCCCAGAAAGAATAGAACACATCTGACCAGCAGATGATCCAAAGCAGAAAGCCAACAGCCTGTAAAAGAAAGAGCTGCTCAGAACAAGAACGAGATGCAGTAATTAAACAGGTAAAGCTTAAAAACAGACATCCAACAAAAAAAACAACAACAAAGCAGTCCACTGGTGTATAGGATTCTGAATCACTTTTCACCCGTGTTGCATAGTGACATTCATCATCTTGTGTGCACAGTTAAAAGCCATCTATGGATGTTGGTCAAACCAAAACCCATTGCAGCTTTCCTTTCTGTCATGTCTGTGGGTGTAATTAGAGCCTTATTAGGCCTGCAAAGACTATCATGTGGCAAGAAAGGAGGAATATTCATGATGATGGCTGGTAAGAAACTGGCTACAGGCATTCACAGATACAATTAAACATTAGAAAGTGTGATTCTAAGTGTTAAGACGGAGGAAAATACACTGGAAATTTTTGTACATCAAGGAAAACATGCTGTTGATACTTATGTACATTTTCATTTAGTGTCATATCAAGTAAATAATTGTAATCCTTCTTCAGCCTGGCAGAGCACAGACTGATGCAAGATAAAGACTTTCATCAAGGGAAGTTATTCTGTTTCAGTCTGCCTCAGCTGTCCTGTTGTTGCTGTATATGAATGAATTATTTATTAATGGTTATTGGTGGGGAGGACAGCCTGTTGCTATTCTTTGTCGGGCTTTCTGCAAAACTAACTGCTCACTTTATAATGGGTGCATCTTCTTTAGTTTAGATTCTTTTTGTGCGTCCATCAAAAATTAAAACAAGGTAAATAATATCATTTTAAAAAAGTAAACATCAAACTTTCAGTCAAAGAAAAAACATTTCAAAGCACAAAAAGAAAAGGGTGTAGACTGAAGCAAAGCTTATTTATGCCTACCCTTTTGCTTAATACAGTGATAACCACAAAATATAAAAAGTGAAAAGAAGTCATAAATATGGAAATTTATGTAAATAAATTAATTCTTTATAAATTAAGTGGATTTATATTTCTCTATTAAATTGAGCTTTAACATCCTCCTGAACATAAGTGTGGTACACGCTTTCTAAGCATCTGCGCAACCATTCCATAGTTTCACCCCAACAACAGAGAAACCGTTTTTTTGTATTTGTTCTTATCTTTGGCTTTTCAAACACACAAAGTCCTCAAGATGATACATACTTTCTCTAATCTTGAACAACCCCTGGATTCCTGAAGGTAGCAGACCGTTATTTTATACATAATTTGTAAAATTTTGAAGTCCACTAATTCCTTAAATTTCAATAAATTCAACTTTACAAATACATGATTTGTTGGTTCTCTGAAATATTCTCCACTTACAATCCATATTGGTTTTTTTGGAGAAGATATAGTGGGTTTGTGACTGTAGTATAGAGGTTACCCCATACTTCAACACTGTATTATTGTATGTGAACGCCTTTACTCATTGTGACGGTGCATTATGTGTATATGCTTCCTGAATGTAACGGGAGAAGAGGAGGGAAAATGGAGCAGAGATCCCGTGTTTGTATTTGAGGAAAAGATGCTGTTCATGGTCGTTATGTCCTGTTGGTGAGAACAAATAAATATGCCAGAGAAGGCTAAAAGTCACAGCGACGTTTGCTTATTCTCCACATGCAAGATGGGGACTGCACAAACCATCTAACAGGTTATGGGCCAAGTGTAAAGTTGGACATCGAAGGCTAACGGCTAAAAGTTGTTAGAAGTTTACGGGACGTATAACACGGAGCTTCTACGGAGGATATGAGTCAACCAGATACAGTAAGTAAACCACAATGTCACTAAAAGAAGTTTTGTGAAGTATTAAACGAATGGCAGAGTAACGTAAGAGGTAGAACAAAGGACTATTAGCTAGAAAAAAGCACTCAAAGATGACAGGCCGCGGAGCATCAGGAGTAATGGTGCCACAACTTATTTTCGATGGATCAGAAGATAAGTATGACCTGTAGGAAACAAGATTTCTTAGTCACTTGCTCATCTTAAAGTTAAAAGAGACAATCCTGCAAGAACCTCGTGAAGGTAATGAAGAGCAGTTAGCTGTAGACAGACAGAAGAATGCTGATTGCTATGCTGAGCTAATAAGACTGATAGTTCAATGTTGTAAATCAGTTTAAATACTTAGGAATTCAAATTGAGCCTAAGTTAGAATCAGTCGCCAGTGCCAACTATGAAGCCCTAATGACAGATATTAATGAGTTGCTTCAGAGATGGATGTCACTTCCAGTGTCGATGATCGGGAGAATTAATATACTTAAAAGTAATATCTTACCCAAAATTCTATATTTATTTCAATACATTCCTTTACCACCACCTTCAGATCTATTCTCAAGAATTAAAAAAAAGTTAGTGGAATTTATATGGAACAATAGGAAGGCTAGATTACGTCTGTCCTTACTATATTTACCATTTGATCGTGGAGGTCTGAAATGTCCAAACTTTATGTTGTATTACTGGTCAGCACAACTGAGGTCTATGACATATTATTTTTCATCAAATGATCCTCCTCACTGGACTGAAATGGAATCATACAATTTACCTTTACCTCTTCCCTTATTCATATACTCAGACTCGGCTAAAAAAATTACAGAAACAAGTTAAAAATCCTATTGTAAAGCATATGATCAAAATATGGTGTGAAATCAAAAAATATTTAAAAGAACCACACTTATTGTCACAATTTAGCCCAATATGGGGTAATCAATATTTTACACCAAGGAGAGCGGATGCTGTATTTAAATTATGGAATTTAAAAGGGATTCAAAAGATTCAAGACTTATATTTGTCACGTTCAGATAACAATGTCTTTTGAAGAACTGAGGGTCAAATTCAATCTTAATAGAACACATTTTTTTTTAAATATCTTCAGCTTAGCAATTTTATTCAATCAAATCAAAATAATGTTCTCACCCGACCTACTTATTCATCCTTGGAAAAAATTTTGACAAAAAATAGTAAGAGAAAGGGTATTATTTCAGAGTTTTATAACTCACTGACACTATCCTCAAGTGAAAACTCACAGAAAAGACTGAATTATTGGAAAGAAGACCTGCAAATTGAAATTTCAGAGGAACAATGGGAGTTGGCTTGCACAGAAGCTCAAACCAAATCAATAAATGTACGTCTTAAATTGATACATTTTAAATGGTTAATGCGGATGTATGTTACATCTGTGGAGTTAAATAGATATAACAAAAACATACCAGATACGTGCACAAAATGTATGGAAAGTAAAGGAACCCTATTTCATTGTTTATGGGAATGTAGAAAAATCAGAATGTTTTGGGAAGAGGTGAGGGTAACAATTGAAAAAATAATTTCAAAACAATTCATATTGAACTCCAAACTGTTTTTGTTGGGTCTGTATCCAGAAAAGCATAATTTTAATAAGAGTGAAAGAACATTCATAGACCTCAGTTTGCTTAATGCCAAAAAATGTATTGCACTACTGTGGAAAAAGACTCATAGACCAGATGTGACTCAGTGGTTAAGACAGATGTTAACAAACCTTCCACTAGAAAGAATAACATACATATTGAAATCAAAGGAAAATGTGTTTGAGAATATATGGAGACCTTTTATTGATTATGTAAAGAAACTAAACATAACTTCTGAAGAAGAAGCTGAATGATGTGTGTGGACCTTGTAAATTCCAAATTGGTGAATGTATAATATGTATACTTATGTAATTTATTTATTTAGCGAATGCAAAGTCCTTAAGCCAAGCAGTTGCCTCCTGGTTTGCTGTATGGAGGGTGTGTAATCCTCCTTCCAGTCTTTGGAGCGGGCAAGCCTCTATGATGTGTTCCATTGTTTGCTCCTCTCCACATGCGCACAGTGGGCTAGGGCTACTGCCCCATCTGTGAAGGCTGGCCAAGCAGGGGCCATGTCCAGTCCTGAAGCGATTGAGTGTAGACCACTGTCTCCTTGGGAGGTTGGTGCCCGGGACCTGTTGGTTGGGGTTTATCACCAGCTGTTTGTTTGGGACCTCCTTGGTCTCCCATTCCTCTTGCCAAGCTGTCTGGATGGTAAAGTCAGCTGGGGGAGGGTTTTTCCAAATCGGCCGTCTGGATGAAAGTCGGGCAGTGGGTGGAGTGTAGATATCTGCATGGATTGGTAAGTGAGGAGAATCTTTAACTTTTTGGAGCATCCTTTGAGTTAATGCTGCTCGCCGGATGTGTGGAGGGGCTATGTTTGACAGTACAGAGAGCCAGGGGAGTGGTGTTGAGCGGATTGTTCCATTTATAGTTCTCATGGTTGTGTTGAGCTGGGTGTCTACATGGTGTGTGTAAGATGACCTGGACCAGACAGGGGCACAATATTCTGCTACAGAGTATGAAAGGGCCAGTGCTGAGGTGCGCAGGGTGGAGACTGCCGCCCCCCATTTTGCACCAGCGAGCTTGCAGAGCAGGTTGTTTCGTACCTTCACCTTAGCAGCCGTCCCCTTTAGATGTTCCTTGAAGGATAAGGTCCTATCAAGGGTCACTCCAAGATAAGTTGGATTTGGGGCATGCTTAAGCTTGAGTCCGCTCAGGTGGATGTTTAGTTCTCTGGCAGCTTTTGCATTGTGGAGATGGAATACACTGGAGACGGTTTTTGCTGGGCTTGGTTTTAGGCGCCAGATTTTGCAGAACTGGTCCAGTTTGGCAAGATCTTCCGTGAGCACCCGTTCCAGTGGTTCAAAGTCTGGTGCTTGGAATGCCAAACAGATGTCGTCTGCATAGGTGAATTTGCGGGATTTTGTAGTAGGCAGGTCGTTTATGTAGAGGTTGAACAGAGTTGGAGCTAGAACTGAGCCTTGTGGGAGTCCGTTTTTCTGCATTCTCCATGCACTTGTCTTCTGACTGAGGTGGACTCTGAACCTTCGGTTGGTCAGCAGGGTTTTTATAATTGCTGTTGCCCAAGCAGGGATTGCCTTTATAAGTTTCAGGAGGAGGCCTTTGTGCCAGACCGTATCATAGGCGGCTGTAAGATCGAGAAACACAGCCCCTGTCTTCAGTCTGCTCTCGAAGCCATTTTCGATGAAGGTGGTTAGGGCCAGTACTTGTTCTCCTGTACTGCGGTCCTTGCGGAAACCTGCTTGATCCACACTTAGAATATCCTCTACTTCTGGGGAAATGCGTTGCAGTATTAGGCGCTCCATGATTTTGTAAGGAACGCTGAGTAGGGAGATTGGACGGTAGCTTGCTGGTAATTTGTGGTCTTTGCCAGGTTTTGGGATGGCAATGACCTTTGCTGTCTGCCATTTCTTTGGGATCGAGTTTGTTTGTGTGATCCTTGTGTAGAATTGTGTCAACCAGGTTAGGGCTCGGGGGCCAAGATTTTTCATGAATTCTGGGAAGATGTTGTCGTATCCTGCTGCCTTTCCACATTTCAGGCTCTGTAGGACTTTCTCCAGTTCAGCAGCCTCGAAGGGTTCAGGGTTCGTTTCCTCTACAGGCATTTTTTGGTGTTTTTTTAGCTCAGTTGTAACTGCTCTTCTGGTGTCTTTGTCTTGGGGTGCTTTGGCGATAGTCAGTAGGTGGGATGCAACTTGGTTGGGTGTGACGGATACTCGGCTTTGGCTAGGAGGCTTCTGTGCAGCTCCTAGGCGACGGATGAGGCTCCAACATTTCCTGCTAGAGTGGGTAAAGCTCCGGTCAGCAACTGTCTCCTCCCATTTCTTTCGCCGAGCTGTATTTAGCAATTCAATGAGATGGTCTGCTATCTCTGGGTCCCCTGATGTTTGATAGGATTGTAGGAGGGCAGCACTTTCTCCGTCCAAACATGGGACATAGAGGGGTCGGTAGCCTCGTGGGATTGCAGTATGGGCAGCCTTGAAGATTGCGCTGCAGAAGCGGTTGTATGCTTCATCTACAGTGATGGTGTGGAGTGGGATGGTAACAACGCTCCGGTCCAGAGTTTCACTGAATTTCTTCCAGTTGGCTTTGCGGAAGTTCCAGCGCATCTTCCTTGGGCTGCATATGACTGGAAGTTGTAGGCCAATGTGTACAAGCAGGGGCCGGTGTTGGCTGTGTGGAAAATCATCAAGAATGAGGATCTGTGTAGGATATGGCTCCCCATTCAAAGAGCTGACCCAACACAGGTCAGGAGAAAAGTCCTTCTTCCACCTAGCAGAGTGGAAGGTTCCTCTTTGTTTGGGGTCGTATATCAAAGCGAGGTCATTTCTGGATGCCCAGTCTGAAAGTGCCTTCCCATCACTGTCCACTGCTGGGTACCCCCAGTCAGGGTGATGGCTGTTAAAGTCCCCCACATAGATGGCAGGGTGGGGTAGGGTGGGTAAGACCTGCAGATCCCAGTTGGCATTAGGGGGCTTGTACACATTGACAATATGGAAGCCACCAATGATTATGGTGTCTGAGAAATGTGTTGTTATCAGGTGATTTGCTTCAACTATGTCAGAACGCACATAGGTGGCACGTCCATGTTTAGCATGTAGAACATAGCACAGGAGGTCAAAGCCTTTGATGGTGAAGCGGCCAGCTTCCTCTGTGCCAATATGAGTCTCTTGGAGGCAGATTACATCAATCGAATGTTGGAAGGCGAGGACTTCGATAAGGCTTCGCTTGGCTGCAGATAGGCCTTCAACGTTTAGTTGTAATATGCGAAGGGCCGATCCTACCACAAAGTGCTCTTGGGGCTGTTTGCTTTCGGCTTTAGGACTGTGACTAGGATTCTTCTTTGACTTGGCACAGAGGCGTCGTCTCTTCGAATTTAGTCTGCTGGTAGGATCATTAGCTTCCCCAGGCGAGCCCGGGTACTGGCGGAGGGCGCGACGAGAACGCTGATCCATTGCTGATCCATTATGTAATGGAGTACCTAGACTAAACAGAGGAGCATTGTTTGACTTGCTTTTGTTAATGGTTGTTGGTGTTTTTAGAACATTTATTTTTAATTGACTTTAGTGTTAGTGTTTGATTGTTTGTGTCATGTTTGTTAAAAAAGGTTCAATAAAAAATATTGTGGAAAAAAAATAAGACTGATAGATGACTAAAGCCTATTGCTAATAAGACATGAAGCTGCTGCTGATGGCAGGACAGCCATTATTCAGGGAAAAGCAAGCCAAGGATAATAGGTCTTTACACATCATTGACAAAGTTACGTATGGCAGACAGCAAAAGTGTCAAAGACTATATAACCAGAGCCGAGAACCTCATTACAGCTTTGAGAGATGCTGGTGAAACCCTGAGCGACGGAATAATTATAGCCATGGTACTTGGCGGGCTACCTGACCTTTTCAAGCCACTTGCTGTACATGTAACACAAAACGAAGACAATGTTACATTCACAGACTTTAAAAGGCGGCTACGAATTTATGAAGAAGCAGAGAAGATGAAAACAGTTGAATCAACAGACAATGTTATGATAACAAGTGTAAAACAAAGCAGACAAAGTCCAAATAAGTCCTTTAACAATAAGAAGGATGAAGATGCCAATGTGACATGCTACAAATGTGGAATAAAAGGACACAAAGC
Source organism: Pholidichthys leucotaenia (assembly GCA_020510985.1). NCBI lineage: Eukaryota > Metazoa > Chordata > Actinopteri > Cichliformes > Pholidichthyidae > Pholidichthys > Pholidichthys leucotaenia. Next base: position 313,834,125 of record CM035838.1, on the reverse strand, counting down.
AAGAAAGTGCACTCAAAAAGTATGGTGCAATCACTGCAAAAGTAGGACACACAAAGAATCCATCTGCAAGAAAAAGACAGAACAAGATGGTGCCAGAAAAGTTGCAGATGAGAAGCAGGAAGCTGATGATGATCATCTCTTCATGGCAAAACATTCAAAGAATGAAAGATCAGCAAAACATGTAAGAATGAAAGGCATCATGGTGGATGAAGGAGCTACATCTCACATAGTGAATGATATAAATAAGTTCCAGAGCTTTGATGACACGTTTCAACCAGAGACCCTCTCAGTCGAACTGGCAGACAGGACCAAGTGCATCGGAATAGCCCAGCACAGAGGCACAGCTGTGATTTATCTACTGGACAACACTGGACGACAGCACAGAGCACAGCTACGTCAAGCACTCTACATGCCATTATACCTAAACGACATCTTCTCAGTGGCAAGAGCGACAGTCACCTTCAAGAAAGAGGACAGTCACATGACCACAAAGGATGGTAGCAGGTTTGATATTCATGAGAGTGGTAATTTGTTTTACTTACCAACTGTTGAGCAAAATGTTGATGAATGCAAAGTATGCCACGACATGCAAACCTGGCATGAAATTTTGGGTCATTTTAAGCGGAAGAAGATGGATGGATGGATGTAATTAAGATGATGTACAAAAACTACAAGGTGTTGTAAAAGGCATGGTGATAAAAGGGAGTATGGTTAAGCCAGCTCAGTTATGTGAAGTGTGTACACAGGGCAAGTTCACACAGACTAGGAACAGGGAGCCAGACAGAAAAGCTACAAAACCCTTACAGCTAGTCCATACTGATTTGGTGGGTCCAATGTGAACCCCAAGCATAGAGGGGCACAGATATGTACAGTCTTTCACAGATGACTACTCAGGTACCATGTTTGTGTACTTCCTAAAAGCCAAAAACGATGCAGTACAAGCCACAGAAAAATTTTTGGCAGATGTTGCACCTTATGTAAAAGTCAAGCGTATCCGTTCTGTACTGAGTTCACAACCAAAGATTTCCAAGAACATTTTACTAACAATAGGATAAGGCATGAAAGATCTGCACCTTATTCACCCCACCAAAATGGCATGGCTGAGAGAGGTTGGCGAACCCTCTATGAGATGGCCAGATGTTTACTATTAGAGAGTAAGTTGCCAGATAAATTCTGGAACTATGCTGTTCAGACAGCTGCTTATGTGAGGAAGAGGTGCTTCAGTAGACGCACAAAGAAAACGCCATACGAGTTATTTACAAGTGTGAAACCAGACATTTCCAAGCTGCAGAAATTCGGAAGCATGTGTTTCACCTAAAAAAAAGAGAAAGGGAAGTTGGATCCCAAATGCGAACAAGGTGTTTTTATTGACGACGATAAAAAGAAGCCCAGCTTATCTGGTGTATTATCCAGATACAGAGAGAGGCCAAAAACACAGGTTAGTGAAATTCACAGCCAAAACAACAAATGAGAAGGAGACACAAACGTCTGAGCCACACATTTATTGTGACAGAGAAGTCGATCCACTAGTTCATGACAGTAAAGAAAAAGTTGATGAAAACAGTGCATCAAGTCATGATAATCAATCAACTTTATTTATAAAACACTTTAAAAGCAACACTCGCTACACAAAGTGCTGTACAGCAAGAAAACATAAAAGCAGGAAGCAGGGCACTAACACAAAAACAATATAGAACCACAGTCAAAATAAAATAAAATAAAAGGTAAAATAGGGCAGCACGGTGGCGCAGTGGTTAGCACAGTGGCAGCACAGCAAGAAGGTCATGGGATCGATTCCACCCTTGACCATCATGGGTTCGATCCCACCCCCAGGCCATCGGTGACCCTTCTGTGTGGAGTCTGCATGTTCTCTCCGTGTCTGCGTGGGTTTACTCCGGGTACTCCAGTTTCCTCCCACATGCCAAAGACATGCAGGTGAGGTTAATTGGCATCAACTGGGGATTCTAAATTGTCCTTAGGTATGGATGTGAGTGAATGGTTGTCTGTCTCTCTGTGTTGGTCCTGCGATGGACTGGCGATCTGTCCAGGGTGTACCCTGCCTCTCGCACAAAGATGCTGGGATAGGCTCCAGCCCCCCCGCAACCCGAAAAGGATTAAGCGGTAGAAGATGGATGGAAAAGGTAAAATAAATAAATAAATACAAATCCATTTCATTCAATAAAATCATACTGGGTCGAAGGCCAGGGAGTAAAAGTGTGTTTTAAGACGGGTTTTAAAAATGGACAGTGAAGGTGTTTGTCTGATGTCCAGGGGTAAATTATTCCATAACCTGGGCGCCATGATGGAAAAGGCCCTGTCCCCTCTGAGCTTCCGCCTCGCCTTTGGCACCTCCAGAAGCAGCTGTTCAGCTGACCTGAGGGACTGGGTGGGAGCGTAGGGATGCAGAAGCTCAGAGAGGTATGGCGGAGCAAGACTGTTCAAGGATTTAAAAACAAAAGAATTTTAAAATGAACTCTAAAATGCACGGGCAGCCAGTGGAGTGAAGCTAAGATGGAATGAAAATGAAAATGATGTTTGTGAGATTTCCCAAAAACAGACTGAAATGCTCCAGCCTGGAGCTGATGCTGAGAGCACACCCAGGAAGAACCCACAGACAGCGAGAAAGAAACCAACTTACCAACAGGACTTTGAGATGAATAAAAAGGTAGAAAAACTACAAACATGTATAGATTTTTGTTACAGAGCAGTGTGTGACATCCCTCAAACCTACAAGGAAGCCATTGTTTCAACCAACTCAAGGCAGTGGAAAAATGCAATGGACGAGGAGATTCAATCACTAAAAGAAAACAAGACCTTCAGTCTTACCCAGTTGGCACCAGGCAAACATGTAGTGGGGGGTAAATGGGTTTATGTTCTGAAGAGTGATTCTGATGATTCAGAAAAATACAAGGCGAGATTTGTAGCAAAAGGCTAGTCAAAAATCAGGAATAGACTGTGATGAGACATTCTCATTCACAGCTGATATGACCAGTGTGAGGGTCATCATGCAAAAGGCAGCTCAGGAGAATTTAATTCTTCATCAGATGGATGTCAAGACAGCATATTTACATGCACCTATTGACTGTGAGTTATATGTTGAACAGCCAGAAGGTTATGAGACAAAATCAAAAATGGGTGAAAAACTGGTGTGCAAGCTGCACAAGTCTCTCTATGGTCTGAAACAGTCTAGCAGAAACTGGAATGCTAGAATGGAGGATTCTTTGACGAAAGCAAAGTTTGAAGGAAAAAATTATTATTTCAAATACAAATCATTATTTCTAACCTTGTCAATATCTTGACTATATTTTCTTTTCATTTTACAACTCATGGTGGTAAATAAAAGTGTGACTTTTCATGGAAAACACAAAATTATCTGAGGTGACCCCAAACTTTTGAACGGTAGTGTATATATTTGGAACAACTACTGAAAGGACAAGACAGTTATGATTATGCACAAACAAAAGTGTATGAAGACAACCAAGACACTACTGGACTTGCCAAAAACCCTGTGAACAGGCAAAGGTGTAAATATATAGACATTAAATACCACTTCATAACAGAGGTTGTAAACAGTGGAAAAGTACTTCTGGAGTATTGTCCTACTGAGGAAATGCTTGCTGATATAATGACAAAGCCAGCTACTAAAGTAACGCTGAAAAGGTTTGCTCAGGAAATGTTTGGCACATAAAAGTGTAAATATTGTTTGCTGTATAGATCAAGGTAAAAATGAGGAAGATGTATGAATGTTATGTTTTCAGGAAACACAACAAGTTAAAAGCGAGTGGGAGTGTAAGTATTATTATATGTGAATGCCTTTACTCATTGTGACACATGCTTTTATTCTGAAGGTGCATTATGTGTATACAGTTAGGCCAAGAAATATTTGGACAGTGACACAAGTTTTGTTATTTTAGCCGTTTACGAAAACATATTCAGGATACAATTATATAACCAATATGGGCTTAAAGTGCAGACTCTCAGCTGTAATTTGAGAGTATTCACATCCAAATTGGAGCAAGGGTTTAGGAATTACAGCTCTTTAATATGTAGCCGCCTCTTTTTCAAGGGACCAAAAGTAATTGGACAATTGACTCAGAAGGCTGCAAAAAAAAAAATAACAAGGCTGCATGGGCTCTTCCCTCGTTAACCTGTCATCAATTAAGCAGTTAAAAGGTCTGGAGTTGATTCCAGGTGTGGCGTTTGCATTTAGAAGCTGTTGCTGTGAACACACAACATGCGGTCAAAGGAACTCTCAATGGAGGGGAAACAGACCATCCTGAGGCTGAAAAAAAAGAAGAAATCCATCAGAGAGATAGCAGAAATGTTAGGAGTGGCCAAATCAACAGTTTGGTACATTCTGAGAAAAAAAGAGTGCACTGGTGAGCTTGGGAACTCAAAAAGGCCTGGACGTCCACGGAAGACAACGGTGGTGGATGATCGCAGAATCCTTTCCATGGTGAAGAACAACCCCTTCACAACATCCACTCAAGTGACGAACACTCTCCAGGAAGTAGGTGTATCAGTATCTAAGTCTATCATAAAGAGAAGACTTCATGAGAGTAAATACAAAGGATTCACCACAAGGTGCAAACCATTAATCAGCCTCAAAAATAGATAGGCCAGAATTGACTTTGCCAAAAATACACCTGAAGAAGCCAGCCCAGTTCTGGAACAGCATTCTTTGGACAGATGAGACTAAGATCAACCTGTACCAGGATGATGGGAAGAAGAAAGTTTGGAGAAGAATTGGAACAGCTCATGATCCAAAGCACTACATCTTCTGTAAAACATGGTGGAGGCAGTGTGATGGCATGGGCCTGCATGGCTTCCAATGGCACTGGGTCACTTGTGTTTATTGATGATGTGACAAAAGACAGAAGCAGCCGGATGAATTCTGAAGTGTATATGGATATACTTTCTGCTCAGATTCAGCCAAATGCAGCAAAGTTGATTGGACGGCGCTTCACAGTACAGATGGACAGTGATCCAAAACATACTGCAAAAGCAACCCAGGAGTTTTTTTAAAGCAAAGAAGTGGAATATTCTGCAATGGCCAAGTCAATCACCAGATCTCAACCCAATCGAGCATGCATTTAGATTAGATTAGATTCAACTTTATTGTCATTACACATGTATGAATACAAGGTAACGAAACACAGTTTAGCATCCAATCAGAAGTGCAAAGGACAGCAGTGCAGTATATATGGTAATTAACAGTATGTGCAATTTAAGCAAATATATGCAAATATATGCAGCAGTGCAGAAAGTTAAGAGTACGGTTATGTGCAAATAATGTGCAATAAGTTAGATGTAGTTATGTAGTTATGCAGTTATGTACAGGTGAGGATGGTAAGAGATGATGGTAAGAGAGTCAGCGGGGAACTAAGTTCAATAACGTGACAGCTGTTGGAAAGAAACTGTTCCTAAACCTGCTGGTTCTAGTCCGAAGGCTTCTGAAACGTCTTCTGGAGGGGAGAAGCTGGAACAGTCCATGAGCAGGATGGTTGGAGTCCCTAAGAATGCTGCGTGCCCGACGCAGACATCTTTTCCTGTAGACGTCCTCTATAACTGGAAGTGGAGTCCCTGTGATGCGTTGGGTGGTTTTCACCACCCGCTGCAGCGCCTTGCGGTCAGCGACAGAGCAGCTCCCTTACCAGACTGTGATACAGTTGGTCAGGGTGCTCTCTATCACGCAGCGGTAGAAGTTGCCCAGGATGTCAGTTGACAGATGGTTCTTCTTCAGTGTCCTCAAGAAGAAAAGGCGCTGATGGGCCTTCTTGATCAGGCTGGTGGTGTTAACTGACCAGGACAGGTCCTCCGAGATGTGGGTCCCCAGGAATTTGAAGCTGGGGACACGTTCAACAGCTATGCCATTGATATGGATGGGGTCATGTGTCTCTTCCCTCTCCTTCCTGTAGTCCACTATGAGCTCCTTGGTTTTGCTGGTGTTAAGGAGCAGGTTATTGTCAGCGCACCAAGTAGCCAAGTGCTCAACCTCTGCCCTGTAATCTGACTCGTCGTTGTTCCTGATGATTTCACTTGCTCAAGATAAAACTTAAGGCCAAAAGACCCACAAACAAGCAACAACTGAAGACAGCTGCAGTAAAGGCCTGGCAAAGCATCACAAAGGAGGAAACCCAGCGTTTGGTGATGTCCATGGGTTCCAGACTTCAGGCAGTCATTGCCTGCAAAGGATTCTCAACAAAATATTGAAAAGTAACATTTTACTTAGGGTTATGTTTATTTGTCCAATTACTTTTGAGCCCCTGAAATGAGGAGCGTTTGTATAAAAATAGCTACAATTCCTACATGTTTAATCATATATTTTTGTTCAACCCCTTGAATTAAACCTTAAAGTCTGCACTTCAATTCCGTTGTAGTTGTTTCATTTCAAATCCAATGTGGTGGCATGCAGAGCCCAAATCATGAAGATTGTGTCACTGTCCAAATATTTCTGGGCCTAACTGTATGCTTCCTGAATGTAACGGGAGAAGAAGAGGGAAAATGGAGCAGAGATCCCACATTTGTATTAGAGGAAAAAATGCTGTTCATGGTTGTTATGTCCTGTTGGTGACAACAAATAAATATGCCAGAAAAGGCTAAAAGTCACAGCGACATTTGCTTATTCTCCACACGCAAGATGAGGACTGCACATACCATCTAACAAGAAGTATAATATGTAGAGTGATTCTTTATTTAAAAAATGTTTTGCTTTATATAATATTGCAACAGACTTTGATATTTTAGTTGTAATATGTTTAATATGTGGTTTCCAATTTAATTTGCCATCTATTATTATACCTAAACATTTAGTATCCCATACCCTCAATTTCTGTCATTTATCATACATTTTTTATTTAAATTCACAAATATTATAAATTTAGTCTTATTAAAGTTTAATGATAACTTGTTGTTGTCAAACCATTTCTTTATATCTTTAAGTTCCTTTTCAACAGAATCCAAAAGTTGATCAAGATTTTCTCCACTATTATAACACATCAGCAAACAAAATGCACTGAGTTCTCAAAGACTTCACAGAGACTGTTCACATATACTGTTATGTTGAAAAGCAAAGGGCCAAGTACTGAATCCTGAGGAATGCCACACGTGACCCTCAAAAGCTGTGAATTTACATTATTAAATTGAACATACTGACATCGATCATATAAGTAATTGGTTAACTACTTATGTGCAATCCCTCTGATACCATACTTTTCTAGTTTTTGTAATATATTATGGTCAATGGTGTCAGATGCTTTTTGTAAGTCTAGAAATATCCCAGTTGCATATTGTTTTATCTCAAACAGGTTCATTTTGTCTTCTTACTGATAAAACTGATATTGTTGTTCTATTAAGAAAAAGCAAAGAGATGTCTCATACCTTTGACATGTTTCACCTGTCATCTACAGTCTTCTTCAGAAAATGTCGTGTCACATCAACTGTTTTATCCTTTCTGTAGGTGTGACCGACCTGACAGATTTGACAGATCTGCCAGGTCGGTCATGCCCCCCACCATGTGATGGTTTCTGGATGCTCTTGTACACCTGGGCTCTCTCAACCAGAGACTATCGCACGACGCGGGGTGGGACCGACCTGGCAAATCTGGCAGGTCGGTCACGCCTACCGAAAGGATAAAACAGCTGATGTGACACGTCACGGACGTCAAACAACACTTTCTGAAGAAGACTGCAGATGACAGTCGAAACATGTCAAAGGTATGAGACATCTCTTTGCGAGGGTTAGTATTAATGAAAGCGCTTTGAGTGGTCTTTGTGACTAGAAAAGCGCTATATAAGTGCAGGTTAGTTAGTTAGTTTGTCATAACAGAAGAACAATATCAGTTTTATACATGTTCTTTTCTTTCTATACAATCAGTTATTCTTTCTATGAATTCCATGAGAGCCAGTGTGGTGTTCTGTTTTCCCTGAATCTATACCGTTGTTCACAGAGAATGTTATGTTTGGATAAAAATTAACTTAACCTTTTAACAAATATTTTTTCTGGTATTTCTGAAAACCGAGAGTAAAGAAACCAGTCTACAGTTAGAAAACAAATGTTTATCTCCATTTTTATGTAAGGGAATTACTTTAGCCATTTTCATATTATCTGGAAATTTTCTAGTAGACAAGGACTGATTGAAAATATGAACCAGTGGTTTTACAATATTTTCTATTATATTTTTAATAATGAACATACTGAAACCATTCACATCTCCAGATTTTTTGTTTTTTAATTGATGTACTATATTAATTATCTCTTTCTATGAACTGTATATGACACCGTCAAAGGAAACAGAAATAAGTGGTTTAGTCAATAACAGCCTCACTACTGACATAAAACACAGATGTCTGACATACTATTTACATATTCAGTAACAAATGAATTCCATTTTGCAATTCCTGTAATTACACAACTGTCTACATGTGCAAAATGATAGAAAGTGTGATGCTGACTGGTGGAGTTATCTGAAGCCATTGCTAAAAAGAATAAGTAAGAATAAGAATAAGTTCTAGTACCCAATTTATACAGTACATGCCTCCTGCATTAAATGCAGATTGTCGTTTTGAGTTTTTTGATCAAATTAAAACCACAGATTAACAAAAAAATTAGTTTAAAACAATCACTTACAGTTTTGGCTTTGTTAAGGTGACTCATGCATATATAGCCACGGTCATGGCTGTGGAGGTAGATCAGGTAAACTGGGGCACATATCCAGAGATAAAAGCATGGGAGCCATACCAGGACAGTGTTCTGGAAACACTGGGTGAGGTCTGGATTTGTTGTGTTCCATGTACGGTTCCAATCCTGTCAGAGAATAGAGTGAAGGAGGGGATCAAACCAAAATTCTCTATGTATTATTCACAACAGAAATTCCCCAGTGACTGAAAAACAGCATAAAGAATGCATATGGAAGCAATTTAAAAAAAGAGAACATCATTGCCACTGTATACAACTGCAACATTGTGCAACAATAACTGCATTAATTTTAATACTACAGTGTCGGCTTTAAAATATTGGCCTCTTCCAATATCTTATTTGTCAATAAGGTAAATATCGACATACAAGGGCTGCTCATTAAATATTTCCCCTCAACCACTTCCAGTTATTGTAGAAAGCTGAAATTGCACATGTATAATAATACATATCTCTATAGGTCACGTGGTAATAAGCAGCTCTGAACTCCTCAGAGTTTCTCTTTTACAGGTACTAAGGTGGAGTGAGGTGTGATAATGGAGCCATTTGAATGCAGAGTGGTCATCAGGTTCCTGCAATCGAGAGGCCTTACACCATGGGAGACGTTTGATGAGATAAAAGAGACTTATGGGAGGATTCCCCATCACATGGTTTAGTCAAGCAATGGCATCAACAGTTCAAGTGTGGTCAGACATCAGTGGAAACAGCATCTATTCCCAGTCGACCACAGTGCGCCATTGATGGAGACACCATTCAACAAGTGGAGGCCACCATTTTGGAAGATCGTCGCATGACCTTTCATCAACTAGCCCAGGATATCAAGATCAGTGCGGGGTCTGTGGAGAAAAAAAATTATCCATGACCATTTACACGTGTGAAAATTGTCTGCATGATGGATTCCCCGGGTGCTCACACCTTTCCAGAAGCAGGAATGAGTTGCATGCTTCCAGCCTCTTTTGATCATGTGCCAAGAAAACCAGGAGGACTTCTCTGACAGACTAATCATACAAGATGAAACATGGGTCCATCACTCTGATTCAGAGATTACAGTCCAGTCCAAGCAATGGAAGCATTATGACTCACCAAATCTGAAGAAGGCACATGTTCAACCCTCGGCAGGCAAAGTCATGCTCACGGTTTTTTGGGACCACCACTGAGTACTGATGATGGAGATCCCTGGCAAAGGGTGCCACAATTATCAGGACTTACTACGCATCACTACTGCAGACTAGGGCTGGACGATATGAAAAAATTCCAGTCACAATAAATTTTTCCCATATTGATCGATATCAATATATACTGTATATATATATATATATATATATATATATATATATAGCGATATGAATCAAATCCCTATTTCTGTCAAGCTTAAAGGTTCCTTTTTACTCCTAAGTGAGTTGTGAAGCTATAACAAGATAAATTTTAAAAATTTTTCTGTCAGAAGTTGAACTTGACATATGTACAGTCCCTCCAGGATGTTGTGGGATGTTTTTATGATTGCTGCGGGCCAAAAAGCCTGAATTTGTGGGAGCCTTTGTAAAAAGTTGCGGTAAAAGTTGCGATGTTTTTAGAGTGTTTTCTGCACTGAAAGTTGAGGGAAGAATTTCAAATTTTAAAGCAGATGCTTTTTTCCAGTTTACTGCAGTGATATTCTATATAACAATACAAGAATAGCACAGGATTGTCAAAAATTTCCCATTATAGTGATTAGTAAATTAACTCTTTAACTGTCAACATTAAAATGGACATGTCACGCGCCCCCAGTGGCACAGTGCAGCAACTGCACCTGTCAACTTATTGACGTTCCCTGGCTATATTGAGAATTTGTACTGATCTGTATTGATCTGACAGTTCAGAAGGTGGCAGACACGCGCCGAAGGAATCTTAGCTGACATGAAATACAGCAAAGAAGAATAAATCCTCATTATTATTCTTCCTTTTTCCACTTTGAGCTCACACACCAATGTGGATGCCGCCATGACCGATCATGGTGGCAGCGATTCTGACTGAAACTGCATGAAACGGGAAAAATAGCTGTGTAATACAAACAAAATTCACGTGGGATAATCATAAAAGTTTGTAGATGTGGTACACATGTAAATGACCAATCAAACGCGAAACATCGACCACGATGGGTGAAAAACTGAGCGAAATGGGCAAAAAACATATGAAAACTCCCTTCGGTTCCCAACCACTCTGTACCGAGCAGAGAGGAAAAAATAATTTATTCTGTTAGCTCTGTATTGGCTATTGGAGTCTGTGTTTTGTTTTTTTTGGGGAAAAAAAAAAATACAGAATAGTCTGTCTCTCCCTCTCCATTTACAACGGGACGGCGGGGGTGGGGGGTGGATGGGTGGGTGCGTTTGTCCATCCACAATGGAGACTCAGTTTTAAAGCTCACTGACCAGATGTAGTAATGATTTTACCTCTAAGGATGTTCAAACACTCGCTGTAATGTAGTGTACTCTCCTCACGCGCGCTCCCACAACAGGGTGCTTTTGAGGCAAGCGCATGTTTTTCAACACAAACCCAGCGCTTCGCACACATGGTTAGGATGGAGCTGTGGCGAGGCATCCATGGGCAGGCTGGGGGAGACGGAGGAAGGGATGGAGTTGAAAACCTCGCGGGTGAATGTTTTTTTTAAAACCACACACTCTGTTTGCAGATGTGTTCCGTTACTCACTGTAAACTATAAATTCACTACTCACTGTTAACACGGAAGTGAACGCGGTGCAACGATGCATTTGATTGGTTAGACTGAGCGTTTCAGCGCCAGTTAGACAAATTTGATTGGTGAAATTGGCGGAAGTTGACGAGGATTGGCCAAAATTGTGGGAAAGTTGCGGTGATTGGACAAAGTTGCAAGGTCGTGCAATAGTTGCGCTGATTGGCCGATTTCACATGAATTGGTGCAATCACAACATCGCGAAATCCTGGAGGGACTGTATGTAGCGTAGAACATTACACAACTGTATTTCAAATAGGGCTGCAGCTAACGACTATTTTACAGCTCGGGTAATCGCCCACTCTAACACTGGCTGTACATGATGTGGGATGATTTATGCCGAGACACTAACATCCTACATTAGCATGCTAGCTCGCCGCTCAGCTTTACCATGTACACACTACACAATATTTTCCTTCAATTTGAGCTTGAAATGATTCCAGACTTGAGATACTTTTGTCATTTTTTTAAAAAAAGTTCTTTATCTTTGCCGGCCCATCACTATGTTACTCTGACATGGCGCCGTTAAACAAATCTGCGTTTTGTTTAGGTAGCGTGACCGGAAGGTCGCACTGGAAGAAGGTCATATAGACCGGAAGTGCTACATTAACTGACACATTGACATATAATTTTTGAACTGAGAATTTTTTGTAACCAAATAATTGGAGTAATCATTGCAGCCCTAACTTTAAAATAATTATAAAACATAAAATATAAATATTTTATAATGTTCTGCTCATCAACTTACCAATAGCTGAGAGAAGTACATGCCCAAATGTAACAGCCATTACAGTACAGCTCTCATCCATGTGAAATTATAAGTCTCCCCAGTGCAAGTTTGGAAAAGGATGGTTGCAGCCAAACAACACTGGTTAGTATTTGGATTAAACAACAAACGTGTCCGAATGGGACACAAAACGCCAAAATTATTAAATCAGATTTCAAGGAATATATCACAATGGGTCTGAAAAATTATTAAATGTGTCCATTAGTTGACTTGATGTCACTTGGTCCCATTAGATACAATTTAATGTGCTATGTGGGCGTTTTGTGTAAGGCTAGTTACTGCAAGAATGGCTATTTGTTATTAATTAGAATTAAAATGATTTAATTTGATTATTGAGGCATTGGGTGTCCCATAAAAAATTATTTCATTTATTATTTGGATGTTTTGTAGGGCGTTGGGGTCATGGGAGTCCGGTCCGGTCCATTTGGTCCCGTTCGCTGTTGAGTAAAACCCTGCTAAACAGGATAGCACTGCTTCAGATGGTAAAAAAGATTTGTAGTGTGACCTGATTTTGTGGGAATGTGCTTGACAGTTTACAGTGCATGCTAAGCTGCTTCTTGTCAGAGTTTAAATAGCCAGAATACCTCCACATTACTGAATTCCTCAGACCGTTTTTTTTTTTTTTTTCCCCAACAATCTCCTTGTCTATTGAGCATTGGGTAGCATCCGTTTCGGTGTCTTCTTTGGCAATGCTGTTACTGGACTTCTCATTAATGTTTTCTGCCATCTCCTACATGGCTGTGCTAGCCCAAACATTAACAGGTGTGCTAGGCTAAGCCCCGGCTACGTTCTGGTCGTATGCGCCTATGCACCCTGTTGTGTGCGTCAATCGAAACTGACTTCCAGCCACATGATTGGTCCGGTGTATTCTCATTTTCACTGGCTTTTCATGCCATCTGTCAAAACACGGAACGAATGAGTTCTATCAAAGTTCTATCTAAATTGTTTGTCTCCATTGAGGAAAAGTTATTTTGTGATAATTATCGTTACCGTTTTATCGCCCAACTCTACTGCAGACATTGCTGAAGGTCATCAAAACGAAGCCATAGCATGCTAACCAAAGGTGTCCGCCTCCTACAAGTCAGTGCCCAGGTTCACAATTTGCATGTTGTTCAGGGAGAAACACAGTCCTGCAGCTATGAAATCCTTCCTCACCCCCCATTACTCTCCTGGCCTCGCAGCATCTGACTTCCACCTCTTTCCAACCTTTAAATCATTTTTGAAGGGCAAGCACTTCCAAGATGATGAAATGGTGATTTCCAAGGCCAAGTCGTGGCTAGTGATGTTATGCTGGACACCGCCCACTCGACACTGATTCGAGCAATATAACACAAAAGTGTCGTGAGCAGAGTGTCGAGCACTGTGTCAACATGGCCACAGCCACATGACTATGACAAGCCGTTTTAACATTTAATAGTTAGCCTGGATATGTATTGTAGATATCAATAATTCAATTTTACCTAGTAAAAATGAACATTTCAGATATCCACAATGAAGTTCTTCCTCTCTATAATGATCATTTTAGATATCTATGACATCCTTCTTCCTAGGAGAAAGACGTCACTTTTCCCCATTCATGTGTGTTGGATTTTCACTTCCAGATATCTACAATTACATTCTTCCTATCTAGAATGAACATTCTGGATATCTGAAATAGAACTCTTATGAGGAGAAACTCTTATTTCAGATATTACAATGTCTTTTGGATGTCCAAAATTATATTATAGATATATGGAATGTTTATCCAAAAAGAAATATCCAAAATGAAAATTATGACTAGTAACAATTAGATTGTTGGGCTTCCTGGACCAAGCCGCCTGTGCCCTGGCCGAGATGGTTGGTGACCTTTCAAAACTACATCACTGTGACTGGCCTGGGCAGCGCCGACAAAGAGAGACGGAGGAACCTGCTCATTCACTACCTTGGTGAGGAAGGCCAACAAGTATTTCGCACGCTGGGTGGCAAAGGCTCATTGAAGGAGTGTCTGGACATACAGTACAGCCGTGGACAAAATTGTTGGTACCCCTCTGTTAATGAAAGAAAAACCCACAATGGTCACAGAAATAACTTGAATCTGACAAAAGTGGTAATAAATAAAAATTCTATGAAAATTAACCAATGAAAATCAGACAATGCCTTTGAATTGTGGTTCAACAGAATTACTTTAAAAAAAACAAACTCATGAAACAGGCCTGGACAAAAATGATGGTACCCCTAGAAAATATTGAAAATAATGTGACCATAGGGACATGTTCAACCAAGATGTGTCCTCTGATTAACATCTCAGGTGTCTACAAACTTGTAATCAGTCAGTCGGCCTATTTAAAGGGTGACAAGTAGTCACTGTGCTGTTTGGTGACATGGTGTTTACCACACTAAACATGGACCAGAGGAAGCAAAGGAGAGAGTTGTCTCAGGAGATTAGAAAGAAAATTATAGACAAGCATGTTAAAGGTAAAGGCTATAAGACCATCTCCAAGCAGCTTGATGTTCCTGTGACTACAGTTGCACATTCATTCATTCATCTTCTTCCGCTTAACCCTTTTCGGGTCGCGGGGGGGCTGGAGCCTATCCCAGCATCTTTTGGGCGAAAGGCAGGGTACACCCTGGACAGATCGCCAGTCCATCGCAGGGCTAACACAGAGAGACAGACAACCATTCACTCTCACAGTCATACCTAAGGACAATTTAGAATCCCCAGTTTTGATGCCTCCCACATGCCAAAAAACAAAAAAAAACAAAAACAGATGCACATATTATTCCGAAATTTAAGATCCACGGGACTGTAGCCAACCTCCCTGGACATGGCTGCAGGAGGAGACGGATAATACGAATGGTAACAAAAGAGCCCAGAACAACCTCTAAACACATTCATGGTGAACTCCAAGGTCAAGGTACATCAGTGTCAGATCGCACCATCCGTCGTTGTTTGAACCAAAGTGGACTTCATGGGAGACGACCAAGGAGGACACCACTGTTGAAAACAAATCATAAAAAAGCCAAACTGGAATTTGACAAACTGCATGTTGACAAGCCACAAAGCATCTGGGAGAAAGTCCTATGGACAGACGAGACAAAACTGCAACTTTTTGGCAAGGCACATCAGCTCTATGTTCACAGACGCAAAAATGAAGCATACCAAGAAAAGAACACTGTCCCTACTGTGAAACATGGAGGAGGTTCTGTTATGTTCTGGGGCTGCTTTGCTGCATCTGGCACAGGGTGTCTTGAATCTGTGCAGGGTACAATGAAATCTCAAGACTATCAAGGTATTCTAGAGAGAAATGTGCTGCCCAGTGTCAGACAGCTTGGTGTAAGTCGCAGGTCATGGGTCTTGCAACAGGATAATGACCCAAAACACACAGCTAAAAACACCCAAGAATGGCTAAGAGTGAAACATTGGACTATTCTAAAGTGAGCTTCTATGAGCCCTGATCAAAATCCTATTGAACATCTGTGGAAGGAGTTGAAACATGCCGTCTGGAGAAGGTACCCTTCAAACCTGAGACAACTGGAGCAGTTTGCTCATGAGGAGTGGGCCAAAATACCTGCCGAGAGGTGCAAAAGTCTCAATGATAGTTACAGAAATTGTTTGATTGCAGTGATTGCCTCAAAAGGTTGTGCAACAAAATATTAAGTTAAGGGTACCATCATTTTTGTCCAGGCCTGTTTCATGAGTTTGTTTTTTAAAGTAATTCTGTTGAACCACGATTCAAAAGCATTGTCTGATTTTCATTGCCACCGCAATGAAATGATGCCACCGCAAACCAATGTGGTGGCATCACTGTGGTATTTTAGTCAAGCACAATCTTTTAACTTTTGAAAATTTTATTATCTTCTGTAATATCAGACTGGTTTTTAAATGTCTATACAATCTTGTTTCACTTCCTTTTTCTGGATTGGTGGCAAGACACTCGAGCTCTAGCAGAGCACGCACACGAGCTTCCATCAACGGTGACTGCATTGTCACCATGTCTAGAACTTCATTTCGTCAGTCTGCTTTCTCCATAAAAGGGGCAAACTTATGGAACTCTCTGCCAACTCACTTAAAATTGGAGACAAATGCCAACCTCTTCAACAGAGGCGTTAAAGATTGGCTAAAATCCCACCAGCAATGTGTGCATGTCTAGTCTGAATTGTTGCGTTTGTTGTGATCATGGATCTCTTGCTCTATTTATAATTTGTAATGTATTTATAATTTTAATTAGCTTATAAATTTTGTATGTATAGGCTAATTTATGATCTGTATAAGCCACCTATGGACTGGTGTTGAGAATTAGCACTTGTGCTATATACACCTATGCAAAACATCTGGTCTCTCCTTGTGATTGTACTAATGTAATTTGTTGTGTCCCTATTAAATAAAGAATAAAATAAAATAAAATAAAATAAAAATAATAAATAAATTGGTTAATTTTCATAGAATTTTTATTTATTACCACTTTCGTCAGATTCAAGTTATTTCTGTGACCATTTTGGGTTTTTCTTTCATTAACAGAAGGGTACCAACAATTTTGTTCACATGTGTAATGGACAATTTCTTTAGGGACCAGTCCCATCACAGCGTGAAGATATAAATTCTTCAACCCTCAACAACAAGCTGGTGAGTCCATCCAACGTTTCTTAATGGAACTCCATAGCCTAGCAAGCAAGTGTGCCTTTGGGCCGATTGAGGAGGTGCTAGTCCATGACAAGCTAGCACAATGAGTGGCTCAAAGAAAAGCTAACGCTAACCACGGACGTCTTCACGCCGAAGAAAGTGTTTGAATTGACCAGCCAGATTGAGTCCGCTACCCAGCTAGGCCTACAAGTGTTAGCTAAAGAGAACCTAGCCACCCAAGCTTCCCCTCCACGTCAGGCCGCTAGCAGCACAGCTAATCCTTCGGAGTGGACCCCCAAAAGGCGGCAGACCATGGCACGGGCAGGAGCAGGAGCTCAGGGTCTGTGTGTGCTGTTAAAATGGTACATCTTGCAGCTAGACGGGGGTCGATATGCCGATATGGTGGACTCAGGGGCTGATAAATCCATACTGAGCATGACCACATTGAAAAGACTTTTCCCGGGCAAAACCATCAAAGCAGGGGTGGTGAAAATGTTTGGGTACGATCACGCTAAAATTGACATGGCGGGCACAGTCAGCTTCTCGGTAAAATGTGGATCAAGGATTATTCCCGTGTTTACCTTCCAGGTTTCGCGCCAGGGGGCCGACTTGCTGGGAATCGACCTGCTGGGCGAATTACGATTCTCCATCACGGATCCAGCGGGCTCAACGGTGCTGACAGTGTCCCCCGAATGGCATGTCCGCTGGCTGGTGTTGTTCGCGGGCCTAGGATGTATTAAAGCATTCAACCACTGCCCGCTCATCAACCCAAGCGTGACGTCCAAGATCCAGCCATTACGGCAGCTTTCCCTCACCCTGTGGGATGACGTTAAGGCAGAACAGAACAAATTGCTTAAAGCTGGCATCATCAAGAAAGTGGATGCCTCGCCGTGGATTTTAAACATCATAGTGGCCAAGAAGAAGATGGGCGGTATCCGGCCATGTATTGACCTCAGGATGGTCAATAAAGCGATTATCCTGGACAAATACCCACTCCCCACGATGGAGGAACTCACCGCAACGTTCAGCGGCTCAAGGGTGTTCACAAAGGTAGATCTCCATCAGGGTTATCTGCAGGTGCCCCTTCACCCAGCCAGCAGGGATCTGATGGCGTTCGTGACCCACATGGGCATTTTCAAGTACACCCGCTTGCCTTTTGGTCTGAGCTCAGCACCTAGCTGCTTTCAGAAGATTATGTCCACAATTCTGGCCGGCCTCAGGGGTGTAGTGGTGTACCTTGATGACATCGTGGTCCATGGCGTGTCGCGGGAAGAACACGACAGTCGTTTGAGATGAGTGATGGAGGTGCTGCTGAAGCATGGAGTCACGTTGAACGGGGGAAAAGTGCATTTTCGTAGCGGATTCCATTGAGTTTGTGGGATTCCAGCTGGCGGCCGAGGGCCTGAGCCCCCTGTACTCGAACGTGGAGGCGGTCCTGTGTTTCCCCGACCCCACGACACCTGCACAAATCTCCTTGTTCCTGGGCATGGTGAACTTCAACGGGCGTTTTATTCCCCATTATTCAGAGATTATCAAACCCCTCTGGGCCCTTCTGAAGCAGGACGCACCGTGGCAGTGGACCCCGGCCTGCTCAGCAGCAGTCGCCAAGCTGAAGTCCCAACTCACCTCTCCACCAGTGTGAGCCCACTTTCATCCAAAATGGCCGACTTTTGTGATGTTTCTGATTTGGTGGTGAGGGCAGTTATGTCTCAAGTGCAAGACGGTACCAAGCACCCAGTGGCGTTCGTGTCGAGGTCCCTTTCAGCGGCTGAATAGAAATATGCCGTGGGTGAGAGGGAGGTGCTCACTTGTGTCTGGGTGTGTGAATGGTGGCACATCTACAACGTCATTTCACCCTGTGAACGGACCACCGGGCGCTGACGACACTGCTGGAGATGACAGGCTTGGGACACAGGCCCCTAGGATCCACAGGTGGACTGAGCAGCTGAGGGCCTACAACTTTACTACCCAGTTCACTCCGGGAAACAGAACATATTGGCGGATCTCCTGCTCCGTGCCACGGCCAACACCACACAACCAGATGATGACGACGACCCCACGGAAACGGATCTGGTCAATGCGCTGCACAGGCCCCTCTGGGACATGGTGTCCCTCCAGGAGCTCCGGGCGGAGTCAGAACAGGACCCCACGTTGTCACAACTATGCTCAGTCATCAGGGAGGGTTGGCCCACAAAAGTACAGGGTGATCTGGCGCCTTTTCACCGGTTCAGAGATGAACTGAGTAGCTGAAACGGGGTGTGTGTGGCAAGGGGACACTGCACACTGATCCCGGTGTCTCTGAGATCAGGAATTCTGACAATGCTCCACGAGGGTCACCTGGGTGTGATCAGGGTGAAGCAGCGTTGCAGGGATTCAGTTTGGCGGCCTGGTATCAATAAGGACATTGAAACTATGGTAAAGAACTGTGTTCCGTGCTTGGAGAGCAGAAAGACCGCCGAGCCACCCCCCCCCCCCCCACACACACACACCCCTGCAACCATTACCGTACCCAGAGAGCCCTTGGAAGCACATCCAACTGGACATTTGCGGTGAACTACATACGGCACCCCTGAACAGCTATTTTTTGCTAGTGGTCTACAATCTGTTCTCCAAATGGCTGGAGGTGTTACCCACTAATTCGGTCACGATAAATGTGGTTACAGGTTTCCTCTCGTCACTGTTTACCAGATGGGGGAGGGGAAATCCCAGATGCCATCACTACAGACAATGGCCCACAGTTCACCTCTGGGGGGTTTGAGGAGTTTTTGAGTGTCAGGGGCGTGGAACACATCAAAACCGCGTTCTACCACTCTCAAGCCAATGGGAGCGTGAACCCTATCTATATTACATGTGTTCTAAGGGGTTTTCTTGCTAAATTTAAAGGGGGGGGGGGGGTTCCCATTTTGTATATATATGTTCTTTATGGTGCTTTCACGCTTTGTAAAGGGGGGTGTGGAATGTTGGTCTTGGGATTTGACCTTTGGGGCTTGCCGTAGCTGACGCCAGACAGTCCACGTGGTGACGTCAGGCGGGTTACGGCCAGTATGTATATTGAGTGTGAATCTCAAAGTTCAGTTCGTTACGCCATTCAACATGGCTCAGGTCTCCCGTTATTAGGACATAACATAACCCTTGGTGGTACTGATGCAGAGAAAGACTAATAACTGTGACAAGTTTTGTCCATCGGAAAAAAATTACAGGGGAAATCTTTAAGGTCATGTTTGTAAATGAGAACTGGATCTCAAACATTTTACCTGGTAAAATAAAGGTCAAATAAAAATAAATAAAATAAATCTATTATAATGGCAATAACCCTAACATCAGAATCAGACCTAATCGAGTTGTGAACTGAAAATGAATCGATTCTTCCACTGTTTACTCATATCCATGCCCAATATGTACGTTTATTTTATTAACAATGCATTCTACACTCTCTCGTTATCCGAGACGTATCCATGTAGCTGTAATTCTTTAGTTTCTGTTTTGGGAAAAATACAGCCCGCCTGTGTTGAGCATCCATGCCACAATAAAGGAGAACTTGTTTACTGCGTAAAAAGCACAAAGGAAAACCACATAAGGCATTGCTGACTATGTGATCCGTTATCCATGTGATGGTTTTAGCACTGAGCTTTAAAGGTTGAAGGCTGAAGAAGGTTAACACAGCTTCCACACAACTCTCTCACACTCACCAGCATGTACCGGAACTAACAACATCCGAATCAATCTTAGCACGCAAGTAAAGACACTGTGATCCCACAGAGAAACTCACCCACAAACGATCGGAACTGTCGTGGCTACAAAACCCGTCAATCCCCATTCGCCAGGACGCATTAGAAATCCGCAGTGGTTTCTAGAGCTCAGCCGTTGTTTTGTAACCTGTAAATGCAAAGCGGAAGGTTGTTCCGGCTCCTCTTCTATGGTAGTTCAGAAATAAATATGCCTACACCGCCCCCTACTGAAGCAGCACATTAGTGGGATTCAGGTTCAGGTTCAGGTTCAGGTTCCTTTATTTGTACCCGTAGGTAGATTTGTTTTGCAGTCTGGTGACATCCATATTTACAAACCACAATTACAATCAACATAAACACAAACACAGGCACACATGAAGCTGACTATAAACATGATAAAAATACTCAAGGCTCCATCAATCAGGATATAAGACAAAGAGATGAGAGAAAAACCAGAGATAAGAGAGAAGGGTCATATTAAAAAGTTAAAGACTAGTCAAAGAGGTTAAAAACTCAAAGGTCTAAAACCCAATAAAAGATTTAGAACCCAAATAAAATCCTACAAAAATAAGTAAATATAAAATGGAGTTAATAAATAGGTACCTAAATTATGTGCACTATATTGTTACAACTTCTTCAACTCTTTGACAACAGCAGGAACAAAATTGTTTTTGTAGTGCTGGGTTTTACTTTTTGGGACAGCAAACCTCCGTCTTGAGGGAAGAAGCTGAAAGTTGCAGTGCAAAGGGTGGGAGTCATCATTTAAAATGGAGGTAGCCATCCTCTGTACTTGTCTGGTGTACAGGGATGCCAGGCTCAGCTGTGACTCACCAAGCAAACGGCTGGACCATCTAACTACCTGATCCAAGGATTTCCTCTGTTTCAGTTTTATCTGACCAAACCATGACACTAAAGAAAAGGATAAAACAGATTCAATAAAAGCCTGATAAAACATTGTCATTATGGTTCGGTCAATCTGGAAGCGTGCAAGTTTCCTCAAACAATGCAAATGTTGCTGACCCTTTTTGCACACCCTTTCACAGTTCTCTTCAAAGTTTAAATTACTATCAATAATTGTCCCAAGATATTTGTAGGATTGTACACATTCAGTGGTCTGACCTTTTAGTACGATGACTTTGTGCCTGGGAGTTTTCCTCCTAAAGTCAATAATCATATCTTTAGTTTTTGTCGTATTCAGCTGCAGGTAGGAATCCTCACACCAGTGAACAAAATCATCAACTACTGGGCCGTGGCCACTCTCACCATCCTGGAGGAGACTGACAATAACTGAATCATCAGCATACTTTATAATGTGTCTGTTGTCATGTCTGCTCCGACACATGTTTGTGTACAGGATGAAGAGTAATGGTGACAACACACACCCCTGAGGAGAGCCAGTAGAAGAGCACTTTAGGTCAGACAATGTACCATTGACCCTTACTCTCTGTGTCCTGTTGGTTAAGAAATCCAGAATCCAACCCACTAGATTATTGCTCAAATCAAATTGTTGCAGGAGCCTTTCAACTAAAATATGAGGTTGGATTGTATTAAAGGCGGAGGAAAAGTCCACAAATAAAAGCCTGGCATGTGTCCCATTAAAATCCAGATGTTTAAAAAGCATGTTAAACAGAGTGACAGTGGCATCCTCCACTCCTTTGTGAGGCCTATATGCAAACTGCAAAGGCTCCAATGCATGTTCAGTCTGCTTTAGGACCTCACATCTGAGATTGAGATTGAGATTGAGATTCAACTTTATTGTCATTACACATGTATGAATACAAGGTAACGAAACGTGACTTGGCATTTGGGCACGCTCTGCAGAGTGCATCCAAGGCCGGGGCAGCCGCTAGGCGCCAGTCATAAAGAAGAAAGGAAAAAAAAAGAAAAGAAAGGATATGACACAGTAGGCGAGAGAAAAAAACATGTTTTATCAAATTGACGCTTAATGAGTAAGCGAAATTTTGATTGCAGGCAAAAAAAACCTCAATTCATATTTAGCAGACATTTAGTAGACAGATCACACAGCAGAGGGAGAGCAGTGTGTGTATATCGTATGCATGTAGTGTTGTATGCATTGTGTAGTGTAAATGTAACAGTTGTTAGTGAGCAGCAGAGGGCGCCTCCTGGCAGTGGATAGATGTTATAATCATGTGACTTATAAACAAGCCCAGAGTCCAGAGTCTATCTCTCTCTCTCTCTTGCTTGCAGAAGGCACATGGGCATTGTCCTTGAGGGTCCAATCCGCTGACGACAAACAACTGATTGTTGATTGTTGGGTAGACATAAGAGCCGGTCCTTCCGCTTATCTCAGTCAGGAGGAATGTAAACACGGGGCAAACAAGGTCAAATCAAATCAAATCAAATCAGCACAGTGCACTCAGAGAATAGAATTTGTCCTCACCCATGTAATTCTGTGCTTCCATTATATATGCAGGCTTAAACTGTTTTTCCATAGAGAGCACAGGGCTTCAGATGTATTCCTTCACTGAATCACTGTCATTCAGTTCACCGTTTGCCGCTACTCGTGCCCTCCCCAACTGGTCGAATTTGATGAAGGAGCTTGCTGGGTCCGCTTTGATCAGCTCTCTCACTTTCCTTCAATTTCTGATGCATCAGGGAACTCCACAGCCAAAAATAGAAGTCCTGAGATCATAACCAATAATGTTTCCATAGACGCATGAATTCCAATGTCCATGAGTCTCCTCGTAGGTTCCAATTCTTGGGCTCCCCCTTGGCCCAATTCTTGTTGAAAAATAGTGACAATAGCACATTTAAGCCGCTTCCAAATCCATAATTTCCGTTTAGATTAAGATTCAGCAGAAGAAGAGCGACTAAACACAGACAAAAACGCAACATTGCAAAAGCTGGGACTAGATCAGGAAGGCAAGGGAGGAGGGAAGAAAAATGCGACTGCTCTCTCTCAAGGCAAGAAGGAAGATCTGACCAGATCTGACCAGTTTTTCAAAAATTTTCATTAAAATTGAAGTCAAAGCAACTGGTCTAAAGTCATTTACCATTTTAGGACAGCTGGATTTTGGAACGGGAACAACCGCGGCATCTTTCCAGATCTTGGGCACATGTTGTGTCTGTAAGGACTTATTGAAAATGTAATGAAATACAGTACTCAGTTCATGTGCACAGGACTTCACCAAGCGCCCACATATATTACCAGGGCTCTGACTTTTGTTCACTTTTACAGCACAGAACTCCCTTTTAATATCCTGCACCTCAATATTAAAGTGCCGATTGTCTTTGAGTTTCTGTTTCAAATCTTGGGTTTCTGTGCTAAAATCAAAGGAGTCAAAACGACCATAAAAACAATTAAGAGCCTGTGCAGTCATGTAATTACCTTAATGAGTCGGTGGTTTGGTTTTTCTCCAGCATTGTTGGATACTGCTTTGCATCAAAGTAGCCTTACATTATGATAGTGGTTACTCAAGTACAAGTAATAGTAGCACCCCCCCCACACACACACAAAAAAAACGCCCAAGTAAGGGTAAGAAAGTATCTGGGTAGTAACACCTTCACTCCTACCAGTTTATGAGGTTCGTCTTGGAAATTTGTGAATTTGTGGAGGTTTGTCTAGGAAATTTCTTAGTCAAGTCCAGCTTTGCCAGTCAGTCTGTTTTCCTTTTGTTTTCATTTGCAGCCTACGCGCTGGCCATCATTTGTGTGTGTTTTGGTTAATAAATCCTTGATTTGCACCGTATCTTTGCCTGCTTCTGAGTCCTGTGCCCGCAAACCCTTGACACTAATAAAATCATGTACTGTACGTACTTTGCCTCACGATTGGGTCCTCTTCTTCATGTCATGACAGAACACCGCTGCCCATATTGGACTTAGTGGGCGAAAGGAGGAGGAAACAGAAGGGGAGAGAACTGCCGATCACAGAGGTGCTGCAAGACCTCATCGCCTCGGCCCACAGTTTGCCATTGCCTGAAGACGCTGCAGACTGCTGGGGGCCTGTCGCGAACATTCTGAAAGCCTGCCCAAGCCTCCGCTCCCTTCCCTAGCTGCAGGGGCTCCCACTCCCTGCTCTACCAACACCGTCAGTCTCCTCCTCGCCAGAGCCAGCCGACTGGCCTCAAGTGTGTACTCCTGCGGAGCGGAGGGAGTTCTTCCTCGGCAGTCGGCTGGCACGCGGGGGCCCTGGGTGGAAGGAAGGTTCTGGGAGACACTGCTCCACTCAGTGCTCCATTCTAGCGCCAGCGTCTCTCCAGGCCAGCTCCACCATCATCCAGAGGGCTTCAGCATCAGCAGAATGCGGGGCAAAGCAAGTGCATGCTCCTTTTTCTTTATTCACTTTGAATGTTGTGTCTTGCCTTGCTCCAGACGAGCCATCAGCTGTCACTGAGCCCTCACCATTTGTTTCTGCTGCCACTTCCATGTGTATTCCACCACTCACCTCTACTCCTTGTTTTCCTGAGGTCATCTCCACCTCAGCTGGTTCCACAATGGAGGAGGTGAGCTCAACCGCTGCCACAGCTCCTCTCCATGTGCACAGTAATTGCTCCTTATCATGTGCACGCTCCCATCTCATCCTGAGGTCAGTGCACCCCAGCTGTCTCATCCAGAGGTCAGTGTGCCTCCACTGTCTGTTCCAGAGGCCGGTGTGTCTCCACTTTCTGTTCCAGAGGCTGGTGCGCCTCCACTGTCCGTTTCAGAGGCCAGTGCGCCTCCGCCGTCTGTTCCAGAGGCCGGTGCGCTTCAGTCTTCATCTTCGGTGGTCAGCGCTCCTCCGCTGCCTGTTCCCGAGGCTGGTGCACCCCCGTTGTCTCATCCTGAGGTCAGCGTGAAACAGCCATCTTCTCCTGAGCTGCACGCACCACAGCTGCTTTTGCCTGAGCTCTGGTCCATGAGTTTTGGGACCCAGCTTTGTGTTCCCCTATCTGGTGGCCCAGGGACTGTGGTGGGGCCACCCGACGTGCAGTTCTCCCCTGCCTGGTGGCCTTGGGACTCTGGATGGCCAACAAATGAACTGTCTCTTCTCACTGGGTGGTCCATGGACTGGGGTCAGCCACCCGACCAATGCTTCTCCCTGCTATCCAGCCTTGGACTGTACGTGTGTGTGTGGGGGGGGGGGGGGGGGTTTCTGGCCCATCTGTCCTAGGGCCCCCTTCACCCGCCCAGGGCAGGGGCTCCATCTCTGTGGGTTGTCTTCATCCGCCACCCCTCAGCTTAGCCCCTGTCTTCCCCATCAGAGAATCGTTGTCTGCTCCCTCCAAAGTAAATAAAAATATAATGTATAAGCATCCCAAAGTGATAAAGCAAAATATTGGTAAAACTCAAATTAAACATAAAGCCTCTAAATTGAATGATTTGGCCTCTGTTCCTCCTCATAATTTAAAAATTAAATGTGGTTTGTTAAATATTAGGTCTCTAACTCCCAAGTCTCTGTTAGTCCATGATCTGTTAATTGATCATCAGATTGATTTAATTTCCCTTACAGAGACTTGGTTAGGACAAGAGGATTATGTTGGTTTAAATGAATCAACTCCCTCTGGTTATTTAAACTGTCAAAATCCCAGAAGTTCTGGTCGTGGAGGAGGAGTAGCATCAATTTACCATTCCAAATTACTAGTTAATGTAAAGCAAAAAACATGTTATAATTCCTTTGAGGGCCTGGTCCTCAGTGTTGGGCACTTTAGCAATTCCAGGTTAAACCCAATTTTATTTGCCATAGTTTATCGTCCCCCATCAACCTATTCAGAATTTTTATCCGAATTTCCTGATTTCTTAGCTGATTTAGTGCTGAAAGCTGATAGAATAATTATAGTAGGGGACTTTAATATACATGTGGATGTAGATAGTGACTGCCTTAATGTGGCTTTTAATTCAATATTAGACTCGATTGGGTTTTCTCAGAAAGTAGGAAATTCTACTCATTACCTCCACCATACATTGGACCTTGTTCTGACATATGGCATAGAAATAGAAAATCTTGTAGTGTCTCCTCATAACCCTGTACTGTCAGACCATTGTCTGTTAACCTTTGATTTTACTATTTCTGACTATTTGGCTCCTAAAGAAAAATATTATCACAGTAGATGCCTCTCAGATGATGCTGTTTCCAAATTTATGCAGATTGTTTCCTCTATGCCATGTGTCAACACAACGGAAATAAGCTATAGACAGCTTGCTCCTTCTGTAATTGATAACATGGTGGATAGTGTTTCAGCTTCTCTGCATCAGGCTCTAGACTTGGTGGCCCCCTTAAAAAAGAAAAAGTCTAATCAGAGATTTTTAACTCCTTGGTTCAACACAGAAACTCGTAGCTTAAAACAGAAGACTCGTCAATTAGAAAGAAAATGGCGCTCTACTAATTTAGATGAAATCTATTTAGCTTGGAGAAATCATCTTTTAATTTATAAAAAATCTCTTAGAAAAGCTAGAACGAGTTATTACTCTGCATTAATAGAAGAGAACAAGAATAATCCCAGGTTTCTTTTCAGTACTGTAGCCAGGTTGACAAAGAGTCAGGACTCTGTCAATCCTAGCATCCCCTTAGAGCTTACTAGTCAGGACTTTATGAACTTTTTCAATAATAAAATTTCATCCATCAGAGATAAAATCAATCAGATTCTTCCCACAGTTAACTTAAATACTGTAACTACTACAACTCCTTCTATTGATGTCTGTCTTGATGAGTTTACTCCAATCGACCTTTGTGAGTTAGACAAAATAGTTTCCTCATCCAAACCTTCAACTTGTCTTTTAGACCCTATTCTTACCAGGTTATTTAAAGAAGTCTTCCCACTTATTGGTAGCTTTATTCTTCATATAATCAATTCTTCATTAACTTTAGGCCATGTACCGCAGGCTTTTAAAACGGCTGTAATTAAACCCTTACTCAAAAAGCCAACGCTAGATCCAGGAGCTTTAGCTAACTATAGACCAATCTCTAATCTCCCTTTCATTTCAAAAATCTTAGAAAGAGTTGTTGCTACGCAATTATTTGACCACCTGCAGGGAAATGGTTTATTTGAGGAGTTTCAATCTGGGTTTAGAATCCATCATAGCACTGAAACAGCCTTAGCGAAGGTCACTAACGACCTCCTCATTGCATCTGATAATGGACTAGTTTCTGTACTTGTCCTTTTAGATCTTAGTGCAGCTTTTGATACTATTGATCATAATATTCTACTTGATAGATTAGAACACTATGTTGGACTTAATGGAACTTCGTTGCAGTGGTTTAGATCGTATTTATCTGATAGGTTCCAGTTTGTTCATGTAAATGATGAGTTTTCTCTCAGCTCAAAGCTTAGTCATGGAGTTCCACAGGGATCTGTGCTTGGCCCTACTCTTTTTAGTTTATATATGTTTCCGTTAGGCAACATTATTAGAAAGCACTGTATACATTTTCATTGTTATGCAGATGACACACAATTATACCTGTCAATGAAGCCAGATGATACTAATCAATTAGCCAAGTTAGAAGCCTGTCTTAAGGAAATCAAAGTTTGGATGACTTGTAATTTCCTGCTATTAAATTCAGATAAGACTGAAGTCATTCTTGTTGGTCCAAAAAACCTTAGAAATTCCTTTCCAAATCAAACTTTCAGTTTGGATGCAGTTACTCTTTCTCTTAATAGCTCTGTGAGGAACCTTGGAGTTATTTTTGATCAGGATTTGTCCTTCAATTCACATATTAAATTTGTTTCTAAGACTGCCTTCTATCATTTGCGTAATATTGCCAAGATTAGGAGCATCTTGTCTCAGAGTGATGCTGAGAAGCTGATCCACGCTTTTGTTAGCTCGAGATTAGATTATTGTAATTCTTTATTATCAGGCTGTCCTAAAACATCTTTAAAAAGTCTTCAGCTGATCCAAAATGCTGCAGCAAGAGTTTTAACAGGTACTAGAAAGAGAGATCATATCTCTCCGGTTCTGGCCTCCCTTCATTGGCTTCCCATAGAGTTTAGAATTAAGTTTAAAATCCTTCTTCTTACTTACAAAGCTCTAAACAATCAGGCTCCTTTTTATTTAAAAGATCTGATAAGATAAGATAAGATAAGATAAGATAAGATAAGCCTTTATTAGTCCCACAACGGGGAAATTCCAGGATTGCAACAGCACAGGGATAGCAACACTCAGAGCAACAATCAGAAGGCAAGAAAAAAAAACAAGCAAGCAAGAGCAGCTAATATACATATGTACATATTACTATAAAATATATATATATACACACACACACACACAGACACACAGTGCAGAGCATTGCAGCTGGATGGAATAAATATATGAATATATGAACACACAGTGCAGAGCATTGTAGCTAGATGGAATAAATATGTAAATATATAAACACCCACAGTACGGAGCATTGCAGCTAGGTGGAATAAATATGCAAGTATATAAACACACACAGTGCGGAGCAATGTAGCTAGATGGAATAATATGTAGATATATAAAAACACAGTGCGGAGCATTGTAGCTAGATGGAATAAATATATAGATATATAAATATAAACACACCCAGTGCTGAGCATTGTAGCTAGATGGAATAAATATATAGATATATAAATATAAACACACCCAGTGCAGAGCATTGTAGCTAGATGGAATAAATATGTAAATATATAAACACACACAGTGCAGAGCATTGTTGCTAGGTGGGATGAAACAGCATAACCGTCTATTTAGTTATCCTACATGGTATGATTATGTGCCCATACATATTCTCACCCTCCATAGTGACCGGTATGTTCCTAGTTGTATGCCGGAGAGGACCATTGTGTAAGTCTATTGCATCTTTTGCATTCAAAAAACTATTAGTTTGTTACGTCTTTTTGCTATCTCTGCGAGCAGCCCTGCTTAGGTTGTACAGTCTGACAGCCGTTGGTAGGAAGGACCTACGAAACCTCTCGGTTGTGCACCTGGGATGATGTAGTCTGCTGCTAAATGAGCTCCTCAGTGCATCCAGTATGTCCTGCATAGGGTGGAACTCGGACTCCAGCAGAGATGACAGTTTAGCCACCGTCCTTCTCTCTCCTATCTCCTCCATCGGATCAAGGCGTTGCCCCAGGACAGAGCTAGCTTTCTTAATCAGTTTGTTCAGTCTCTTCCTATCGGCTGCAGTAATGCCACTGCCCCAGCAGACCACTCCAAAAGTGATGGCTGATGCCACCACCGTGTCATAGAATGACTTCAGCAGCGCCCCTTGTACACCAAAAGACCTGAGTCTCCTCAGCAGGAACAGCCTGCGCTGTCCCTTCTTGTAGAGTGCGTCAGTATTGTGTGACCAGTCTAGTTTATTGTTCAGATGAATACCCAGGTACTTGTAGGATGTCACCATCTCGATGTCTGTTCCCTGTATATTTACTGGTGCTGTGAGGGGCTGCCCATGCCTGCGGCAGTCCACCACCAGCTCCTTAGTTTTCCTCGCGTTGATCTGGAGGCAGTTCCGATGGCACCAGTCCACAAAGTCCTGGATAAGCCCTCTGTACTCAGCTTCATCTCCGCTGGAGATGAGACCAACGATCGCAGAGTCATCAGAGAACTTCTGTAGATGGCAATGTGTTGTGTTGTGTGAGAAGTCCGCAGTATAAAGAGTGAACAGGAAGGGAGCCAGCACCGTTCCCTGGGGGGCCCCCATGCTACTGATGATCGTGTCGGAAACACAGTCCCGGGTTCTCACAAACTGAGGCCGGTTCGTGAGGTAGTCCAGGATCCATGATGACAGGTGCTGGTCCACCCCTGCGCGCAGCAGCTTGTCCTTCAGGATCATCGGTTGGATGGTGTTGAAAGCACTGGAGAAGTCAAAGAACATGATCCTCACCATATTCCCGGGCTTCTCCAGGTGGGACAGAGAACGGTGAAGGAGGAAGATCACCGCATCCTCCACCCCAATGCCATGCTGGTAGGCGAACTGGAGTGGATCCATCGCTGGTTCCACCAGGGGGCGGAGATGAGCAAGGAGCAGTCTCTCCAGGGTCTTCATCAAGTGGGACGTCAAGGCCACCGGTCTGAAGCTGTTCAGGTCTTTGGGGTGGGAAGTTTTTGGTACAGGTACCACACAAGATGTTTTCCACAGCTGTGGTACCCTCCCCAGTTTCAGGCTCATGTTGAAGATATATGTCACAATCCCACACAGCTGGTCTGCACAGGACTTGAGGAGCTTTGCGCTGATGCCGTCCGGTCCCGACGCCTTCCTCGCCTTGATCTTCCTCAGCTCCGTCCTCACCTGGTTCTTGGTCAGGGTCAGGATGGGGGGCTGTGTGTTGGGAGTGGGGGGGGGTGTCGGTGGAGTGGGGAGTGGGTAGCAGGACTTGATTTCTAAGAGGCAGCAGTGGTTGTTGTGCAGACAGGGGGGAGGGCGGTTGGTCAAATCTATTGAAAAACAGATTCAGGTTGTTCGCCCACTCCCTGCCCCCCGTGGCCTGGGGGGAGGTATTCTGGAGCCCCGAGATGGTTTTGAGGCTTCTCCAGACCCCGCTGATGTCGCTCTGTTGCAGCTTGTCCTCCATCTTCTTCCTGAAGCTGTCCTTGCCTTCTCTGATCTTTCTCCTCAGCTCCCTCTGTACGGACTTCAGCATCTCCCTGTTCCCCGACCTGAAGATCCTCTTCTTCTCTCTCAGAAGTGTTTTTATCTCAGGGTTGATCCAGGGTTTGTTGTTTGAGTGACGCCGTATGGTCTTGGTGGGAACGGATTTGTCCACACAGAAGCTGAGGTAGCCCGTGAAGGTGTGAATGAGGCCATCGATGTCCTCACCATGTGGATCGCAGAGCTGCTTCCAGGCAGTGGCTTCAAAACAGTCCTTTAGAGTGTCCATTGTCTCCTCAGACCATAACTCCACAGTGTGCATGGCCGGAGGTTGTCTGTGCACTAGGGGTTTGTACACCGGTCGGAGATGAACCAAGTTGTGATCCGATCTCCCAAGTGGGGGGAGTTGTGATGAGGTGTACGCCTCCTTAGTGTTTGCGTAGAACAAATCCAGTGTTTTATTGTCTCTAGTGTGGCATGTGACATACTGGGTGAAAGTGGGCAGAATGGGAGACAGTGAAACGTGGTTGAAATCGCCTGAGATGAGGAGAAGAGCATCTGGGTGTTCTGTCTGCAGCCTGCTGGTTACTGAATGGATGACGTCACGCGCTGTCCCAGCGTTCGCCGTCGGATTTGCATAAACAACAATGCAGATCACGTGTGAGTGTTCTCTCGGGAGATATGTAGGCCTCATGCTAACAGCTAGCAACTCAATGTCTTTGCTGCAGTGTCGTTGTTTAACAGTGATATGTCCCGGTCTGCACCAGTTGTTGTTAACATACATTATCACTCCACCGCCCCTAGTTTTGCCACTCTCTGGTGTTCGGTCAGCTCGTATCATGTGAAAACCCTCCAGCTCAATGTTAGCATCTGCTGCTAGTTCAGTTAGCCACGTCTCAGTAAACAAAAGGAGAGAGCACTCCCGGTAAGTGCTATCATAACGGGAGATAGCCGCTAGCTCATCTAACTTTCCCAGTATCGACCGTACATTTCCCATGACAACAGATGGAAGGGAGGGTCTGTACCTTATATTTTTTGTCCTCCGCCTTACTCCAGCCCGGCAGCCGCGGCGTTTTCGCCTCAGTTCTCTTGGTATGTCGAGTTTTTCCAGTGGGACCGGGTGGCGGTTAAATGCTAGCAGCTCTTCCCTGTTGTATCGAATCCTGCTATAAACAGTGGCTCCGTCCACCGGCTCAGGAGACATTTGGGACGATCTGTGTGTCCGTGATATAAGTGGGGTGAAAAAAAAAAAAGTGATCAAAAGAGAGAGGAAGGGAAAAAAAAAACTCGGAATCGAGCCGCTGTTGCAAAAGGCAGCCGACTGGTGTGGCGCCGAGACATGATACTACCGTATCATCCTAACAGAGCACTACGCTCCCAAAATGCAGGTTTACTTGTAATACCTAGAATCTCCAAAAGTACAATGGGAGGCAGAGCCTTCAGTTATCAAGCTCCTCTCCTGTGGAATCAGCTGCCAATCTGGATTCGGGAGTCAGACTCGATCTCTGTTTTTAAGAATAGGGCTAAAACCTACCTTTTTGATATAGCCTACAATTAGGGAGGGATCATGTGTTTCTGAACCCTCCCTTAGTTATGCTGCTAATAGGTTTAGTCAGCCGGGGGACCTCCAGTAATGCACTGGGCCTCACTCCTTTCCTCACTCTCTATGAAATATTTTTTTTTGCTGGTCATTAACATTTGTTTGTTCTCTCCCATAGATTGAGTCCCCATCGTGCTGTTTGCTCTCTACATGTCTGTTCTTTTCTTCTTCTCTGTCCCCTCACCCCCCAGCCAGTCGCAGCAGATGACTGCCCCTCCCTGAGCCTGGTTCTGCTGGAGGTTTCTTCCTGTTAAAAGGGAGTTTTTCCTCTCCACCGTCGCCAAGTGCTTGCTCACAGGGGATCGCCTGATTGCTGGGGTCTTTCTGCAACTGTGGGGGTCCTCCCTACAGTTGATAGTGCTATGAGATGACTGTTGTTGTGAAATGGCACTATATAAATAAAGTTGAATTGAATTGAATTGAATATCCGCTCCTTAAAGGCGGGGGGTGGGGTGGGGTGGGGGGCACTGTAGTGATCTGGACAGGGTCGCAGCCCCTGTCCATGCTTTGTTACCTTTTCGACTCATTATCATCATTATCACTAGTGCATACCTGTGCATGCCTGTTTCCTGATGTGCAGCAGTTCTTCTCACTCTATTGCTTTCCATTTATGTAGCGTCTGGTTTAAATTAGTGTGTCCTATTCTTAATCGGGTGATGAGTATCTCTTCTTTCCTGTTTCTTCCAACTCCCATTCCAGAGTTTACCTGTTTTTGAATGTAATAAAGATGTCTTCCTGTATCTATTGAGTCCTAATATTCTTGCCATTTTTCCACTAATTTTTAATAATTGATTTCCCTTCTGCCTTACTGAGTGAGATTTCCAGATTTACTGCTTCAAATTTGTCTGGTTTAAAGTAGTGTGTCCTATTCTTAATCGGGTGATGAGTATCTCTTTTTTCCTGTTTCTGCCAACTCCCATTCCAGAGTTTACCTGCTTTTGATTTGCCTTCTGCCTTACTTCTTCTTTCGGTTACTGGCGGATAGCAAACAACTGAAAGGTGCATAGATTTTCAGATTGACTGCTTCAAATTTTGATGATGTCATAGCGAGTCCTATGATGCCTGCATTGATCTTTGATGATGTCATAGCAGTCCTATGATTGTGAGTGATGGTCTCTATAACATCATATAGACATCGTAGGAACATCATAGGACATCATGTAGACATCATAGGGCATCATAGGCGATCCTGTGATATACATCTGGCATCATCGGTGCGGTGGAGCAGTGGTTAGTACTGCACCAGCACAGCAACTCACCCTTGGCCATGGGATCCCTGGTTCGATCCCAGCCCCTGACCAACAGTGATCTGTGTGGAGTTTGCATGTTCTCCTTGTATCTGCATGGGTTTACTCCGGGATTTCTCCGGTTTCCTCCCACAGGCCAAAAACATGCAAGTTAGGTTAATTGGAGACTCTAAAGTGGCCCTAGGTGTGAATGTGTGTGTGAATGGTAAAGGGATAGTGCCGTACCGTGGCTGCTTCATCCATCCAGGTGGATGCCCTCAATTTCCCCTCTGAGGATCAATAAAGTATACAAAATCAAAAAAAATCAAAAATATAGACATCATGTAGACATCATAGGAACATCAGAGGCGACTCTATACTATGCTGTCTGTATGACATCAAATAGACATCACAGGAACATCGTAGGCAATCCTATGATCTTGTAGCCAGTCCTATTGTCTATATGACGGTATTGTGAGTCCTACAGTGGGGTAAAAAAGTATTTAATCAGCCACCAATTGTGCAAGTTCTCCCACTTAAAAGATGAGAGAGGTCTCCAATTTTCATCATAAGTATACCTCAACTATGAGAGACAAAATGAGAAAAAAAAAAATCCAGAAAATCACATTGTCTGATTTTTAAAGAATTTATTTGCAAATTATGGTGGAAAATAAGTATTTGGTCAATAACAAAAGTTCATCTCAATACTTTGTTATATACCCTTTGTTGGCAATGACAGAGGTTAAACATTTTCTGTAAGTCTTCACAAGGTTTTCACACACTGTTGCTGGTATTCTGGCCCATTCCTCCATGCAGATCTCCTCTAGAGCAGTCATGTTTTGGGGCTGTCGTTGGGCAACATGGACTTTCAACTCCCTCCAAAGATTTTCTATGGGGTTGAGATCTGGAGACTGGCTAGGCCACTCCAGGACCTTGAGATACTTCTTACGAAGCCACTCCTTCGTTG
Organism: Pholidichthys leucotaenia; assembly: GCA_020510985.1. Lineage (NCBI taxonomy): Eukaryota > Metazoa > Chordata > Actinopteri > Cichliformes > Pholidichthyidae > Pholidichthys > Pholidichthys leucotaenia. The sequence continues at coordinate 313,799,309 of CM035838.1, read as the reverse complement.
CCCGGGTGGTGTGTTTGGGATCATTGTCATGCTGAAAGACCCAGCCATGTTTCATCTTCAATGCCCTTGCTGATGGAAGGAGGTTTTCACTCAAAATCTCACAATACATGGCCCCATTCATTCTTTCCTTTACACGGATCAGTCGTCCTGGTCCCTTTGCAGAAAAACAGCCCCAAAGCATGATGTTTCCACCCCCATGCTTCACAGTAGGTATGGTGTTCTTTGGATGCAACTCAGCATTCTTTCTCCTCCAAACATGACAAGTTGAGTTTTTACCAAAAAGTTCTATTTTGGTTTCATCTGACCATATGACATTCTCCCAATCCTCTTTTGGATCATCCAAATGCTCTCTAGCAAACTTCAGACGGGCCTGGACATGTACTGGCTTAAGCAGGGGGACACGTTTGACACTGCAGGATTTGAGTCCCTGGCAGTGTAGTGTGTTACTGATGGTAGCCTTTGTTACTTTGGTCCCAGCTCTCTGCAGGTCATTCACTAGGTCCCCCCGTGTGGTTCTGGGATTTTTGCTCACCGTTCTCGTGATCATTTTGACCCCACGGGGTGAGATCTTGCGTGGAGCCCCAGATCGAGGGAGATTATCAGTGGTCTTGTATGTCTTCCATTTTCAAATAATTGCTCCCACAGTTGATTTCTTCACACCAAGCTGCTTACCTATTGCAGATCCAGTCTTCCCAGCCTGGTGCAGGTCTACAATTTTGTTTCTGGTGTCCTTTGACAGCTCTTTGGTCTTGGCCATAGTGGAGTTTGGAATCTGACTGTTTGAGGTTGTGGACAGGTGTCTTTTATACTGATAACGAGTTCAAACAGGTGCCATTAATACAGGTAACGAGTGGAGGACAGAGGAGCCTCTTAAAGAAGAAGTTACAGGTCTGTGAGAGCCAGAAATCTTGCTTGTTTGTAGGTGACCAAATACTTATTTTCCACCATAATTTGCAAATAAATTCTTTAAAAATCAGACAATTTGATTTTCTGGATTTTTTTTTTCTCATTTTGTCTCTCATGGTTGAGGTATACCTATGATGAAAATTGGAGACCTCTCTCATCTTTTAAGTGGGAGAACGTGCACAATTGGTACAATTGGTGGCTGACTAAATACTTTTTTGCCCCACTGTATGTTGCCTGATATCATAGGATCATCATAGGACATCATGCAGACATCATAGGAACATCATAGGCAGTCCTATGATCATGACACACTGACAGACACACTGACAGAGATTTCTTGAATTTCTAGTGAAGATTTGTCATTACCTCTGTTTGAGTATCCTTTATGCTGATTGTTTTCCCTGCTCCACTTTAGGTTATCTGCTCTCTCTCTCTCTCTCCCTCTCCCTCTCTCTCTTAATTAGTCACTGCTGCTCTTCATTTATTAATTTGTGCTCCCTCATTTATCTCATCTTGTTTGTTCACACTCTCTCCATGTTAGTAGCTCCTACTAAAGTTATCTGCTGTTATTGCTCATTTTGTGTTCTCCAGCCCACGAGCTGTGTTCTGTTTATTTTACTAATGAAATCATATATGAACTTCGCCTCGCGATCGAGTCCTCTTCTTCGCCCCATAGGGGCCGTCATGACACTCTTATCTATAACAAGAAAGACTATTCTCAGATTCTGAATACCCAAGGAAAACCCTTCAGTGGAGGACAGGGAGGTAGACCTCCTGCTGATAAGGACCCATTCCTTGAGTTTTGTGTTTTGCTGCTTTCAGTCTCTTCCTGTCAGCTGCCATGATGCCGCTGCCCCAGCAGACCACTCCAAATGTGATGGCTGATGCCACCACCAAATCGTAGAAAGTCTTCAGAGGTGCCCTTTGCACTCCAAAAGACCTGAGCCTCTTCAGGAGGAACATCCTGCACTGCCCCTTCTTGTAGAGCGTGTTGGTGTTGTGTGACCGGTCCAGTTTATTATTCACGTGAACACCCAGGTACTTGTAGGATGTCACCATCTCAATGTCTGTTCCCTGTATGTTTACTGGTGCTGTGGGGGGTTGTCCTCGCCTGCAGCAGTCCACCACCAGTTCCTTAGTTTTCCTTGCATTGATCTGGAGGCAGTTCCGTTGGCACCAGTCCACGAAGTCCTGGATAAGTCCTCGGTACTCTGCATCATCTCCATCCAAGATGAGGCCAATGATCGCAGAGTCGTCAGAGAACTTCTGTAGATGGCAGTGTGGTGTGTTGTATGAAAAGTCAGCAGTATAGAGGATGAACAGGAAGGGAGCCAGAACTGTTCCCTGTGGGTGCCCCGTGCTGCAGATGATGGTGTCAGACACACAGTCCTGGGTTCTCACAAACTGTGGTCAGTTTGTGAGGTAGTCCAGGATCCACGATGACAGGTGCTGGTCCACCCCCGCGCACAGTAGCTTGTCCCTCAGGATCACTGGTTGGATGGTGTTGAGAGCACTAGAGAAATCAAAGAACATGATCCTCACAGTGCTCCCAGGCTTCTCCAGATGGGACAGGGAACAGTGTAGGAGGAAGATCCCTGCATCCTCCACCCCGATGCCATGCTGGTAGGCGAACTGGAGTGGATCCATCATTGGTCCCACCAGGGGACGGAGGTGGGCAAGGAGCAGCCTCTCCAGGGTCTTTATCAGGTGTGATGTGAGGGCCACTGGTCTGTAGCTGTTCAGGTCCTTGGGGTGAGGATTCTTTGGTACAGGTACCACATAGGATGTTTTCCACAGCTGTGGTACCCTCCCCAGCTTGAGGCTCAGGTTGAAGATGTGTTCCACGATCCACAATTCTTGTTTCTGTTTCTCACTATTTATGTGACTCTTGTTTATTTCTGTAGTTTATGCCTTGCTTCTTGTTTGGATTTTCTAGTGTTTTTAAGGATATGTTTCCATTTTAGTTCTATTACACTCTAGGCTTCCTTGTGTATCCTGTTTCCCTCAGTCTGTGTCTTGTCTCCCTCATCAGTGTGTTGAGGGAGACAGCATCTGTTCTCCCACACCTGTTTCCCATCTCCTTGATTGTTCTCTCCCTTTTTAGTCACCCCCAGTCTGTGCTTCTGTTTCATTGGGTCAATATGTTCTGTTGTCAGTCTGTACCTCTGTCAATCTCTGATCGGCAAGTGAAGTCTCATGAAGCCCCGAGGCTTTCCTTCTAATTGTACCAAAAAAGATTCAAAGCTTTGAAGCATCAGTCTAACTAAGATCAGTGATATCTGGTTGCCAACTCAAGCCATAGCAACCACTGAAGAGTGTGACTGAAACACTGACACTGTTTCAATCCCATGCCAGCAATTTAGAAAAGACTATGTGGTCATTTTAATCTGCTAATGTTTTTGCTCATTTACAGTGTAACACAGGTTCTTTTTTGGGGGGAGGGGAGGGGGTATTCCCCACTTTGGGGAGGCAGGTGATTACCAGGCCCACCTACAAATACAGGATTTTCTTTTCATCAAGACATGTGTGAACTGTTAAAATGTGGGGGGGAAAGTGCAGCGACCCCTTTAAATGCTGCTGGTAAACAGCACAAAGCCCTTAAGTCTATACTGTAGCTTGAAACTCAATCACCTGTTGCAACTATACGGGGGGAGGGGGGGCTGAAAAGTTCATAGTGGTCATATTTGACTAAATGTGGTTTATTTTTCCTGGGCCATCTAGGTGGCTGTGCGGAACCGATCTCAGAGGTGCTGCAGTCCGATGTACTGGCATTGCTCCAGAGTGGTGACATGTGCTCATCTTGGACGTGGTCTATTGGCCACAGACACAGTTTCGACTTCGCATTGTTGCAACTGAACAACGGTTGATGGATTGCAGCCCAATTGGAGTGCCACCTATTGTGCCAGCATTCTGCCCTCCAAAAGGCGTAGAGCATACTGTTTGTCACATGACAGTCGTGGCATAGTAGAGATTTCACAAAATAGGGCTATGAATTTTTGTTCATCTTTATATCGGGAAGATGACCACTCATTAAAAGTGCCCATTTTTGACTTTTGAGTACCCAAAACAATCAATGAGTTCAAAAAGACTATAGAGCCAGAGCTCAAAGGCCGTGAGTCGTGACAGTGAGTATAACCACTAAAAGTGAGTTCCAGATGCATTTTGAGTTATACCAACAGTTACTCAAGCTCAGATAGGATGGATCCAAAAATATTAGTGCTGTGTTTTCAGTGAGTGTGTGTGTGTGTGTGTGTAATATACATTTATTCTTAATTTTTTTTATTACCTGCTGCTTGCTTGTTCTTGTTGGTGGTTGTTGTTAACTAGTACAGTGCACAGTCACATGACCATGTAAGTTGTTGTTCAGGTCCTGCTGAACTGAATAACACCTTATAAGGAGTTGTTCAGAACTCCTTTTAAGAGTTCCTTATAAGGATTCTGAGATCAGGAGCTCTGAACAACTCCTTATAAGGTCTTCTAAGGAAGATCCAGTTCCGGAGCTCAGCTCGGGCCCAAATTTTTATCATTTTATCCCATTAGTCTTCAGAGCCTGCCCTGTGAATTTCAGCCCCCCAACTCCCAGTGGTTAGGCCTTTGCCACCTCTGTGTTCATTTAATAGTTCCTCTATGGACGTTTAATAAAGATTTCCCCTCCTAAACTTCAACATATCCAGGGAGGCTGAAATTTACAGGGGTTATTAGGCTGAATAGTATAGCAGTAAATCCAAATTTTCAGCCCCAAAATCCCAGCGGTTATACCTTTTCCACCTCTGTTCATTTAATAGCTCCCCTATGGTTGTTCATTGAAGATTTCCTGTCCTAAACTTCCACATATCCAGGGAGGCTGAAATTCAGGGAAGCACACCCTCATAACCTCAACAAAGCATGTATCAATCAGATCTGAGGTCAGTCTGAGGTCAGAGGCTATCATCGAGTCCATCCTCACCACCTCCATCACCGTGTGGTACGCAGGAGCCACCGCCAGGGACAGACTAAGACTGCAGCGCGTTGTGCGCACTGCTGAGAAGGTGATCGGCTGCAAGCTCCCATCCCTCCAGGACCTGTACATCTCCAGGACCCGGAGGCGTGCAGGTCGGATCATAGCCGACCCTTCACACCCTGGACACGCACTGTTTGCCCCCCTCCCCTCAGGCAGAAGACTTTGGTCCATTCAGACTAAAACCTCCCGCTACATGAACAGCTTCTTCCCCTCTGCCATCAGACTGTTGAACACTAAGTGACTTATTAGACTCTCGTGCACTACGTACAGCAGCTCAACCGGACTCTTGACAATTATCACTGTTTTCTTTTTGCACTACCGACTGCACTATGTGGAACTCCACAATATCTGTTGCTTGTTAATATATTTAAAAATTGCATAGATTAGTATTACTTATTCATATTCAACCTTTTATTGCATGCATAGTTTTTTATTTTTATCTTTAGTGCTACTCCATGTTTAATGTTGCAGCATTGCACCGAGACAAATTCCTAGTTTGTGTACTACATGAACAATGGCAATAAATCTCATTCTGATTCTGATTCTGATTCTGAGTCTGACAAATGGTTCGAGAGATATGAGAGGAACAGACAGAATGACACACATGGACGGAGAATCCTTGTGTTATAATATGATAATATATACATTAATAATAAAAACAATAAAACTAAAAGGTGAGACAAATCCAGGGGAAATACATGGGCACATTTCAGGAAACATTTCAACTAAGAATATCACAGTTAGAAAGACCGGAACAGAAACTAAACCAAAACTAGACCATTCCTATGTTTTTTTAAAAAAAATAAAAAAATAAAAATCAGATACACACGTGGACAAAATTGTTCGTACCCCTCTGTTAATGAAAGACAAACCCACGATGGTCACAGAAATAACTTGAATCTGACAAAAGTGCTAATAAATAAAAAGTCTATTGTGGTGATGTGAAAATGACGAGACAGAGTTCTCTCTCAAAGTCAACTTTATTCACAACACCATCATCTCAAAGCAGAGAGAAAAAAGAGAATGAAACAGTAAACTCTCGTCCTTAAATATCAGGGACTTCGCCTTTGTAGATCACATGACACACAGACCACTTTGCATTATAAAGACAGTCACAATGCATTTCTCTCCATGATATCACTTCCACTGTCTCCCATGCATCCTTTCCTAAATCCTTTAATTGCACCCCCACAGTCTCAGGCCTTGCATACCAAAGCTAATATTCCTGCAGCTTCCTGCCTTTGTTCTGACCTAAAATGTGAGTCACAGAATCTCCATGAGTGTGTCCACCACACCAAGCCCCCCCCAGCATTTTAGACAACAGAACAACAAGAGAATACACATCAGTCCACATGCTGTATAGGCTTCAGCCTCCTGCCGTATCTGCTGAACTTGGGGTTCAACGTCTCTGCGGCGCTGTCACACTGGGGGTTTGCCGTCTGGGGGCGAAAACCCTTTGTCAGTCTCTGCGGGTGTTCTGGGGAAACATTCTTGTGGGAAACATTACTGTGTGAAGCCCCACGAGGTGGTCTACCTCTCCGCGGGGCCCTTGCCAACAGCACTTGCTCATCTGGTGTGTTGATCGTCACTTCCTTGTGGTAACGTATCGTCACTTCCTGTTTTGCTGTCTGCCTGTGTGGTTTGCTTTGTGGTTTGCTCTCTAGCCACTAGCTATGGCTACTAGCTCTTTTTCCTCTCCTCCTCTGGTGTGCTCTCTCTGTCAGATGTTTAGCTACACCTCTGCCTCTTTTAGTGATAATGGTAAATGTAATAAATGTTGTCTTTTTGAGGCGCTCGAGGCGAGGTTGTCTGATTTGGAATCCCGGCTCCGCTGCATTGAAACACCGTCTGCGCCAGTTAATCTTGACGGACGCCCATTAGCTGCAGCGGAGCTAGCTAGCTTAGGTCCCACTGTCAGCGGTCCCTCGGCTCTCCTCAGCAGCGAGGAGACTGGGTGGGTGACGGTGAGAAGGAAGCCTAGTCGCAAAGCCCCGGTACACCACCAACCTGTTCACGTTTCTAATCGTTTTTCCCCGCTCAGCGACACACCCGCTGAGGAAAAAACTCTGATCATTGGCGACTCTGTAGTCAGAAACGTGAACCTAGAGACTCCAGCGGCCATAGTCCAATGCATTCCTGGGGCCAGAGCAGGTGACATCGAGTCAAATTTGAAAATGCTGGCTAAAAGTAACTGTAAATATTCCACAATTGTTATTCACGCCGGCATTAATGACATCCGTCTCCGGCAGTCGGAAGTCACGAAACTTAATATAGAATCGGTGTGTGACTTTGCCAAAACGATGTCTGCCACTGTAGTATTCTCTGGGCCCCTCCCCAATCTGACCAGTGATGACATGTTTAGCCGCTCGTCATCCTTGAACCGCTGGCTGTCTGTGTGGTGTCCTAAAAATGACGTGGGCTACATTGACAATTGGAGCTCTTTTTGGGAAAAACCTGGTCTTATGAGACGAGACAGCATTCATCCCACTTTGGATGGTGCTTCTCATTTATCTAACAATCTGGCATCTTTTTTATCCAAATTTCCAAAACCATGACTACTCAGAGTTGGGACCAGGAAGCAGAGTCGCAGTCTTACACGCCTCTCTGCAGCTCCTCTTCATCCGCCACCCCTCAGCTTAGCCCCTGTCTTCCCCATCAGAGAATCGTTGTCTGCTCCCTCCAAAGTGAATAAAAATATAATGTATAAGCATCCCAAAGTGATAAAGCAAAATATTGGTAAAACTCAAATTAAACATAAAGCCTCTAAATTGAATGATTTGGCCTCTGTTCCTCCTCATAATTTAAAAATTAAATGTGGTTTATTAAATATTAGGTCTCTAACTCCCAAGTCTCTGTTAGTCCATGATTTGTTAATTGATCATCAGATTGATTTAATTTCCCTTACAGAGACTTGGTTAGGACAAGAGGATTATGTTGGTTTAAATGAATCAACTCCCTCTGGTTATTTAAACTGTCAAAATCCCAGAAGTTCTGGTCGTGGAGGAGGAGTAGCAACAATTTACCATTCCAAATTACTAGTTAATGTAAAGCAAAAAACATGTTATAATTCCTTTGAGGGCCTGGTCCTCAGTATTGGGCACTTTAGCAATTTTAGGTTAAACCCAATTTTATTTGCCATAGTTTATCGTCCCCCATCAACCTACTCAGAATTTTTATCCGAATTTGCTGATTTCTTAGCTGATTTAGTGCTGAAATCTGATAGAATAATTATAGTAGGGGACTTTAATATACATGTGGATGTAGATAGTGACTGCCTTAATGTGGCATTCAATTCAATATTAGATTCGATTGGGTTTTCTCAGAAAGTAGGAAATTCTACTCATTACCTCCATCATACATTGGACCTTGTTTTGACATATGGCATAGAAATAGAAAATCTTGTAGTGTCTCCTCATAACCCTGTACTGTCAGACCATTGTCTGTTAACCTTTGATTTTACTATTTCTGACTATTTGGCTCCTAAAGAAAAATATTATTACAGTAGATGCCTCTCAGATGATGCTGTTTCCAAATTTATGCAGATTGTTTCCTCTATGCCATGTGTCAACACAACGGAAATAAGCTATAGACAGCTTGCTCCTTCTGTAATTGATAACATGGTGGATAGTGTTTCAGCTTCTCTGCATCAGACTCTAGACTTGGTGGCCCCCTTAAAAAAGAAAAAGTCTAATCAGAGATTTCTAACTCCTTGGTTCAACACAGAAACTCGTACCTTAAAACAGAAGACTCGTCAATTAGAAAGAAAATGGCGCTCTACTAATTTAGATGAAATCTATTTAGCTTGGAGAAATCATCTTTTAATTTATAAAAAATCTCTTAGAAAAGCTAGAACGAGTTATTACTCTGCATTAATAGAAGAGAACAAGAATAATCCCAGGTTTCTTTTCAGTACTGTAGCCAGGTTGACAAAGAGTCAGGACTCTGTCAATCCTAGCATTCCCTTAGAGCTTACTAGTCAGGACTTTATGAACTTTTTCAATAATAAAATTTCATCCATCAGAGATAAAATCAATCAGATTCTTCCCACAGTTAACTTAAATACTGTAACTACTACAACTCCTTCTATTGATGTCTGTCTTGATGAGTTTACTCCAATCGACCTTTGTGAGTTAGACAAAATAGTTTCCTCATCCAAACCTTCAACTTGTCTTTTAGACCCTATTCCTACCAGGTTATTTAAAGAAGTCTTCCCACTTATTGGTAGCTTTATTCTTCATATAATCAATTCTTCATTAACTTTAGGCCATGTACCGCAGGCTTTTAAAACGGCTGTAATTAAACCCTTACTCAAAAAGCCAATGCTAGATCCAGGAGCTTTAGCTAACTATAGACCAATCTCTAATCTCCCTTTCATTTCAAAAATCTTAGAAAGAGTTGTTGCTATGCAATTATTTGACCACCTGCAGGGAAATGGTTTACTTGAAGAGTTTCAATCTGGGTTTAGAATCCATCATAGTACTGAAACAGCCTTAGCGAAGGTCACTAACGACCTCCTCATTGCATCTGATAATGGACTAGTTTCTGTACTTGTCCTTTTAGACCTTAGTGCAGCTTTTGATACTATCGATCATAATATTCTACTTGATAGATTAGAACACTTTGTTGGACTTAATGGAACTTCATTGCAATGGTTTAGATCTTATTTATCTGATAGGTTCCAGTTTGTTCATGTAAATAATGAGTTTTCTTTCAACTCAAAGCTTAGTCATGGAGTTCCACAGGGATCTGTGCTAGGCCCTACTCTTTTTAGTTTATATATGCTTCCGTTAGGCAACATTATTAGAAAGCACTGTATACATTTTCATTGTTATGCAGATGACACACAATTATACCTGTCAATGAAGCCAGATGATAGTAATCAATTAGCCAAGTTAGAAGCCTTTCTTAAGGAAATCAAAGCTTGGATGACTTGTAATTTCCTGCTATTAAATTCAGATAAGACTGAAGTCATTCTTGTTGGTCCAAGAAACCTTAGAAATTCCTTTCCAAATCAAACTTTCAGTTTGGATGCGGTTACTCTTTCTCTTAATAGCTCTGTGAGGAACCTTGGAGTTATTTTTGATCAGGATTTGTCCTTCAATTCACATATTAAATTTGTTTCTAAGACTGCCTTCTATCATTTACGTAATATTGCCAAGATTAGGAGCATCTTGTCTCAGAGTGATGCTGAGAAACTGATCCACGCTTTTGTTAGCTCGAGATTAGATTATTGTAATTCTTTATTATCAGGCTGTCCTAAAACATCTTTAAAAAGTCTTCAGCTGATCCAAAATGCTGCAGCAAGAGTTTTAACAGGTACTAGAAAGAGAGATCATATCTCTCCGGTTCTGGCCTCCCTTCATTGGCTTCCCATAGAGTTTAGAATTAAGTTTAAAATCCTTCTTCTTACTTACAAAGCTCTAAACAATCAGGCTCCTTTTTATTTAAAAGATCTGATACTACCGTATTATCCTAACAGAACACTACGCTCCCAAAATGCAGGATTACTTGTAATACCTAGAATCTCCAAAAGTACAATGGGAGGCAGAGCCTTCAGTTATCAAGCTCCTCTCCTGTGGAATCAGCTGCCAATCTGGATTCGGGAGTCAGACTCGATCTCTGTTTTTAAGAATAGGGCTAAAACCTACCTTTTTGATATAGCCTACAATTAGGGAGGGATCATGTGTTTCTGAACCCTCCCTTAGTTATGCTGCTAATAGGTTTAGTCAGCCGGGGGACCTCCAGTAATGCACTGGGCCTCACTCCTTTCCTCACTCTCTATGAAATATTTTTTTTTGCTGGTCATTAACATCTGTTTGTTCTCTCCCATAGATTGAGTCCCCATCGTGCTGTTTGCTCTCTACATGTCTGTTCTTTTCTTCTTCTCTATCCCCTCACTCCCCAGCCAGTCGCAGCAGATGACTGCCCCTCCCTGAGCCTGGTTCTGCTGGAGGTTTCTTCCTGTTAAAAGGGAGTTTTTCCTCTCCACCATCGCCAAGTGCTTGCTCACAGGGGATCGCCTGATTGCTGGGGTCTTTCTTTTTTCTTTTTTTTTTTTTATTTAAGTTTTTGTAAAGGGTATACAGGTCATTACAGCAATGCATTGTTTACATTTTCATCACATGTTCCCTTATTTTCTGATATCTGACAACATTGGAAGATTAATTCTTACAACACCCCTTTTTTTTTAAAGTGAAAGAAAAAGTGAAATTAAAGAGAAAAAAAACAAACAAACCAGCAAAAAACAAACAAAAAGAAAAAGTAAGTAAATAAAGATAAAAGAGCATCTGAGTAGCGTTGGAACAAAGAGTGGAACCATTATTGAAATGGTATTTGTCAAAGATTAGATCTAATGGAAGACACATATGCGATCCAGGGTTGCCAAAAGTTCATGAACCCATCCATGTCCTGTCTCAGTGCGAATGTCAACTTTTCCATCGAGTAAATGTCTTGGATCACGTTAGTCCAGTCTTCAGGTGTAGGACAGTCCTTCAACGTCCATTTTTTAGTTAGAGCTTTTTTGCTTGCCAATATTAAAACATTGAATAAGTATTTTTCTCCTCGTCTTTCCAGTGAGTCCGGTAGTAAACCCAAATACAAAGTTACAAAAGAAAAGGGAACTGTTATTTTGAATATTTTCCCCAATATTGTCTGTACATTGGTCCAATATTGGTGGATAACTGGGCATGACCAAAACACATGAAAATGATTTGCAGTCTTTTCACCACACAAGCGCCAACAGTTCAATCCCTTATGGGTAAATTTGTTTTGTGCAGGTGTTCTGAAAAATCTTACCAAGTTTTTCCATCCAAATTCTCTCCACTGCAGGGATGAGGTACTTTTCCATTGCTGTTTATTTAGCTTTTCCCATATTTCCAGTTGTAAAGTGAAATTCCCCTCTTTTTCCCATCTCTCTTTTATATAAGATGTGTTGTCTCCTTTTAAGTCTTGAAGACCTTGGTATATTTTAGAGATGTATCTGATCCCTGGGATCCCTTTATATGCCATTAAGAAGACCTTCAGAACACCTGACTGGGCCCTTTCCAAAACCTCCTTTTTAAGTATATTGTTTATGTGGTGTCTAAGCTGGAAGAACCTGTAAAGGTCTTGATTTATTAGGCCTTGTTTTTTCAAATCTTTAAAACTTCAAGATTTGCCCTTTAAAAAAATCGTAATATTTTATCAGCCCTTTCTCCTTCCACTTTTTAAATCTGGTGTCTGTTTTATTAGGAGTAAAGTCCTGATCATAGGCAATCCATTGCAGAAGTCGATAGGGCTCTTTAGTTTGATTCACTCTGACTATCTTAAACCAAATTTTTAGCGGGGTCTCTATCCACGGGTTAGTGTTATTCAAAAGCTTAGGTAAGACATTGTTCCCTATTATCGCCTGTAGGGGGATGTCACTTGTTATTTGGCATTCGATCTCCTTCCATTGTGCAGTGTAGACTGGGTTACATATCTCTAAAGTTTTAATTTGTGCGGCTTTAAAGTAGTCCCTGATATTTGGCAGCGCGAGCCCACCTTTGTCTTTGTTTAGCTGTAGGGTTCTATATCTGATTCTAGGTCTCTTGCCCTGCCATATGAATCTTGAGATCCTTCTGTCCAGCTCCTGCCATGTTTTTTTGGGAGGTTCTACCGGTATTGTTTGGAAAAGGTATAGAAGACGTGGAAGTATATTCATTTTGACTGCTTCAATTCTTTGTGCAGTACCCAAGAATGGTATCATATTCCATCTTGCTAGGTCAGATTTTATTTTTGTCACCAGTGGATCATAGTTTAGTGATATAATTTTGTTGAGTTGTTTTGGGATATTGACCCCCAGATATTTCATAGATTCCGACTCCCAGTTAGTTTTGAGTTTGCTTAGTGAATAATGATTTGGGTCATAGTTGAATGTTAAAACTTGGGTTTTATGCATGTTTAATTTGTACCCCGATAAATCTCCATACTCTGAAAAAACTGAGGTTAGTTCTGGTAAAGAAGTGTCCGGCTGCCCTAGGTATATTAAAATGTCATCAGCAAAGAGTGCTATTTTATGTTCCTTCTGACCAAGTGTAATACCTTGAATTTTTTGGTTTTGTCTTATCCATTGGCTCAGAGGTTCTATGAAGATTGCAAAGAGCAGTGGAGACAGGGGGCAGCCCTGACGACATCCTCTTTCCAGTTCAAAAGATGATGATAAATTACCGTTAATCCTTATTTGTCATATCCGGCTCTAGGGAGCCGGGCAATCAGAGCCAGGGACAAGCCAGTGAGTCGAGATGTTTTATTCTGGGTAAGGGATAAGGAGAGCACAGACACTCATACAGACGTACATTCTCAGGCTGCACAGCGCAGGGGTAGGTAGCTCGTACCGGACATGGGGGTAACAAGACGTGCATACTCACAGCGGGATACAAACACCGGAATGCTGCAAGGGGAGTTGAGGCTGACACCAGACGAAGGGGCTTCAGCCTAGCAGTGCTTATGTCGCAGCCCCGAATGATCGAAGCTGCTCCTCTTTATACTCATTAACAGCGCCCCAGCTGATGAGGATTAATTGGCCCCAGCCGTCTCGTGACACTGACAGCTGGGAACCAGCTGAGGCACTGCCCAATGAGAGGCAGGGATAAAAGGAGCATGGGCTGAGCGCCGAGCCGGCGTCTCACCCCATGGTGACAGAGCCTCCCCCTCACGGTCGGGCTCCCGAACGACCAGGAACATCCCAGCCCCCCCCCCCCTCCCCACCTAGGGTGGGCGGAAGGGAGGCAGGACCGGAGGGGAAGATGCAAAGGGAAGGACAAAAAAAACAATAGACCAATGTAGGGCAGCAGGGCAGAGAAAAAAAACCCAAATACAATACCCTACAACACAGGGAAAAGGATTAACCCAGAGCACAGTTAGGGAAAAAACTGAGTTAGGACACAGGTAGGGAAAAATACCAAATATGACTACAGACAGCATACAAATAACGTATAGATCGGGGCAAGAAAAGAAAACCAAAAACCCACCAAAAAGGTGGCAGGAATGAATAAAGCAATCAGAGTATAGTTAAGGGGAACAAAACACACTACTCCATAATGCACCAACAAGATAAAGGTCAGGACAAAAAATGATGAAAAACGCTGTGCATGGATACTGTGATATCCTACCGTGTAGCAATGATCACACTTGAGTTATTTCTTTGGCTAACTCTGCCATTTATTCTGTAACACACACAACAAGACTGAACATGGATTCTGCGCGGGGTTTTCACACTCTTATTCTAATATGTCCCCTTAATAGTAGTGCTGAACAATACAGGTAGTTCCCCCTAGAGGCATGTGCCAGTAATGTTTTAAATTAGACTTGCAGTCTACCACATCCCTCCCCTCTAGATTAAACTACTTTTAATTACACTAGCCAATTATGCTAGACATCCTGGAACTCCCATTTAACCCTAAACAATCACAGTTACTTTTAACTTCTTAAACACATGTGCCATACACATAATTTCTCTCTCTTTTTTTTTTTTTTTTTTTTTTACATGTATAACACACATAACAGTCTAACTGGGGAATTGGTTTGACTACCGCATCCCAGTGAGGTTCCAGGACGCATTCTTGTCCTGTGGCTGGGGAACTCACTACTGACTAAGTATAGTCCTTCAAGTAGTCTGGAGCTTTCCTAGCTCGCTGAGATCTTCTCACGGCGGGTGAGCCAACTGCAGGTGAAGACTCAGACTGCTCCACTGTTTCGGCTGCTGCAGTGCTGCCCGTAGAATCTGCAGAGACGGTTACCTCAGGTTTCACCTGAAGTGGTGGTTCGTTGATGCTCTCCTCAGGATGGGTGTCAGACAACACCTCTGGTGCCATCGGCAGGGGAATGGAGCTCCTACCATGAACTTGGTCGATGTGTCGCCTCACCACTTGTCCATGGCCTAATGTCACCTTGAATGACACAGGGCCTGTCTTTTCTGTTATTTCTCCTGGTACCCAGGCTGGTCCTGAGCCAAAGTTGCGGGTGTAGACCACGTCTCCTTCTCTCAGTATTCTCTCTCTAGCATGCATGTCATGATAACCTTTTTGTTTCTCTTGTTTGTCATGCACTTTGTTTCTGAAGTCTGGATGTATTAAGTCAAATGTTGACCTCAACTTTCTTCCCATCCATGGACCTGCGTAGTCAATGTGAATTCTTCTCCATGGTTTATCTGGAACTTCCCAGGGATGTAGTGGGGCTGCTGGAGGACTGTTCCTGTTCTCCTGGCATGCCGCACATGACTTCACAAGCGCCTCCACCTCTGCATCCATGTTGGGCCACCACATGTAACTCCTCGCCAACGCTTTCATGCGAGTGATGCCAGGGTGTGCTTGGTGTAGTTGTTGCAGTAAGGCATTCCTACCAGGTGGTGGAACAACCACGCGTCCTCCCCACAGGATACAACCTTCCTGGGTGCTGAGCTCATCCTGTCGTCGGGCATAGGGAATGAACTCAGGACTGTTCATCTTCGGCCATCCTCGCAAGATGTATTCTCGCACTCTTGCTAGAACAGGGTCTTTGTCTGTCCACTTCTTTATTTGTTGTGCGTTCACCAGGGGCACGCCGATATCTTCAAACAATAGCACTCTCTCCTCCTCCTCAGGCGTGCTGTCTCTTCCTCCATCCAAGGGTAGCCTACTCATCGCGTCAGCATTCGTATGGTCCCGTCCGGCTTTGTAAACGATGGTGTACTCATACGCTGCTAATGTAACGGCCCATCTCTGAATTCTCTGAGATGTCATCTGGGGTATGGCTCTCATTTCACTGAACAGTGAAATTAGTGGCTTGTGGTCAGTCACTATAGCGAACTGTCTCCCATACAGGTATTTGTGGAACTTTTTTACACCAAATACTACTGCAAGGCCCTCCTTGTCTAGCTGGGAGTAGTTTTTCTCAGCTGCACTAAGAGTTCTTGAGACGAACCCTATGGGTCTCTCTGAGCCATCCTCCATACGATGAGAGAGTACAGCACCCACACCGTAGGGTGATGCGTCACACGCCAGGATGAGTGGTTTGTTTGAATCATAGTGCACTAACACACTACAGGACTGAAGTAGCGCTTTGGACTCTTCAAACGCCTTCTGCTGCTTGACCCCCCATGACCATTTTTCTTCCTTCTTAAGTAAGGTATGTAGTGGTGCCAGCAGCGTGGAGAGCTTTGGGAGGAACCTATGGTAATAGTTCAACAAGCCCAGGTAGGCTTTTAACTCAGTAACATTTTGTGGCTCAGGCGCCTCCGCAATGGCTTCCACTTTGTCTGTTAGAGGGTGTAGACCACTGGCGTTGATCTTGTGGCCTAGGAACACCACCTCTTTTCCCATGAACTCACACTTGCTTCTTTTCAACCTCAGACCACTTTTCTCCAACCGATGAAGCACTTCCTCCAGCGTTTTCAGATGTTCTTGTTCATTTGGTCCTGTACAAAGGATGTCATCCAAATAAATGGCAACATTCGGAATTCCACCTAGGATGCCCTCCATAGTTCTCTGGAATATAGCAGGACTGGAAGCTACTCCAAATGGTAAGCGTGTGTAGGTATATAAGCCTTTGTGTGTATTGATGGTTACATACTTTCTTGATTCTTCTTCCAGGACTACTTGTTGGTAGGCGTGACTCATGTCTAATTTCGTGAAGTGTCGGCCGCCATTCAGCTGTGCGAAGAGGTCCTCCACTTTAGGAATTGGATACTGATCCACCCGTGATGCTCGATTGACAGTGAGTTTGTAATCTCCACATATTCTAATGGAGCCATCCGGCTTTCTCACTGGGACTATGGGCGCCGCCCATTCTGCAACCTGCACTGGCTCAATGATCTTGTCATCCAGCAGCCTCTGTAGCTCGCTTTCGACCAGTGGCTTGACTGCATAGGGCACCGGTCGGGGTTTGCAGAATCGTGGTTGGGCCTCCTTGTCCACATTAATCTTTGCAGTGACACCTTTTAGCTGTCCTACGCCTTCTTTGAACACCTCAGCGTGTCTTTCGAGGATCTCCTCCAGCTGCAATTTGGGCTGAGATTCCACTTTATTCACCAACTGATCAATCATGGCCAGTTCTTGTAGCCAACTTCGCCCTAGTAGATTTGGTCCTTCGCTCCCAACTACTACTACAGGTAAGTCCTTTTCTTTGTTTTCGTGTTGCACCTTCACTTGTGCCATGCCTAGCACGTCTAGCTTCTCTCCTGTGTATGTTTTTAATTTTAATGAACAGGGATTTAATTCTGCTGTGTCTGTTTTCTTCCACAGTTGTGTATATTGCTGTTTACTTAATATGGTTACTCCACAGCCTGTATCAACTTCAAATGTTACTTTCATTCCATTAACATTCATGGTACGCGTGATGGGCGCTACCTTGGTCAGCTCCTCTGACGTGTTGTAAATTGTGTGAAAACCCATGTCTTCTGTATCACTTTCTCCCTCCCCTCTCAGTTGATTCGCTCGCTGTTCCTTTCCTGGGCCCTTGTTTTCATACTTTTGCCCATTAACTGTTGCTTTCAGCACCTGTGCGCTGTCCACCTTTATTCTACATGCTTTCTTAATGTGCCCTCGCTTGCCACAATTATGACACAGCTCAGTGGCAAATTTGCACTCGGCGGCATTGTGCTGGCCTTTGCAGCGATAACAACTGGGGAATTTGTGCTGAGTTTTGTCAGTCGACACTTTGTGGACACCTACTTGGGTCTTAGGCACACGAACATGCGTTGCTGCGTCCTCTGCCAGTTTCCACTGCATTTCTCTCACATCTTTAGCTGCTGTTTCCATCGCTTGGCATAATTCCAAAGCCTTCACAAAAGTGAGTTTTGTTTCAGATAAAAGTCGCCGTTGCATTCGGTCATCATTCACTCCACACACAAGTCTGTCTCTTAACATTTCTTCCAATGAGTCTTTGTAATCACAGTGCCGTGTTAATTTCTTCAATTCTGCCACATACTCTGCTATGGACTCAGTGTTCCTCCTTATGCGTGAATTAAATTTGAATCGTTGCACGATTTCACTCGGTTTGGGGCTGAAGTGCTTCTGAAGCTCCGCAGTAATCTGGTCGTACGTTTTATCTTTCGGTAATGCAGGGCTTATTAAATTTCTCAACAAGCTGTAAGTAGTTGCACCAACTCCACTCAACAGTACAGCCTTCCTTTTGTCTGGCTCCTCAATCTCATTAGCTTGGAAGAAAAAGTCCAACATTTCACTATATTCTTCCCATGACTGAGTCGAGTTATCAAAAGGGGTTACCGTTCCGATTACAGCCGCCATTGCTCGTCGTGGTGGGGAAACCTCGTTTTTCCTCCTCTGAACTTGCACTCGAACTACTGAAGTCACTTGAGTTCGCCACACTTGCAATGTTCTCTGTTTCTCGCCGCTGATTTTTTTCTTTTAATCCTCGTCGCCAATTGTGTGATATCCTACCGTGTAGCAATGATCACACTTGAGTTATTTCTTTGGCTAACTCTGCCATTTATTCTGTAACACACACAACAAGACTGAACCTGGATTCTGCGCGGGGTTTTCACACTCTTATTCTAATATGTCCCCTTAATAGTAGTGCTGAACAATACAGGTAGTTCCCCCTAGAGGCATGTGCCAGTAATGTTTTAAATTAGACTTGCAGTCTACCACAGATACTAAAGAAAACAAAACACACAGTACTGAATATATAAAAGATCACCTAAAGAAACAGAGGTGACAAGGACAAATGGGTAATAATGAAGTACGGTTAAGTGGGAATGAAACACATTACTTCAAACAATAACAAACACAGTCAATGTTAAAGTCGGGGCCAGGGAAGGCCCCCCACGAGGATAATAAGACAGAATGGGGTGATCACAGAGTATGGTTGAACAGGAAACCACACGCATACTCCATGATGCACCGACGAGGCCAAGGCTAAGGTAAGGATGAATGAAAACGCTGAGTAAAGATAAGAAAATGCAATACACAGCGCAATACATAAGGTGAGTCACCAAGAGGAAAAAAAGGTGACAGGGTAACAGGATAACAATAAGATAAAAATGCTGAGTATGGTTAATAAAAAAAAAACAACACACAGCACAAAAACATATATCCCCTAATGGACAAAGAAACTACACCCGAGTGACCTCAATAATAATAAAAGAAGTAAAGGACACCCGAGGAGACGGCAGGCAGAGTCCAAAACGGCCGGAATTGTTCTGGTAATCTCCCCGCCCATTGTCCAGTTGGCAACCCGGGGAAGAGAAATGTTCGGACGGCGAACTCTGGGCCCAGATCCCAGGAATCCAGTCCAACGGCTGCCGAACCAGGCCGCCCAAAGGCAAACAGACCAGTGGGGGGAAACCAGATCGCCGAACCGAAAGTTTTGCGGGTCGGGTCGTCGACCCGCATCACTCAACCACCAGGACCGTTGAGACGGACGAAGGGTCAGAGCGGATCCCGGTGGAAGAGGCTCAGGGGAGAGCCGATGACGAGGGCGGCGGGCCTCAGGGAAACGGCCACCTCCTCACCGGACCTGGACAACACTGGGGCAGCACCCACGTCGGACCCCGATCGGGCCTCAGGCGAACCCACGTTGGACCCCGATTGGGTCTCGGGCGAACCCACGTTGGACACTGCACCAGAACCGACCTCCAACGTTGAACCCGGACCCTCCAGCACCACGAGGAACAGCAACTCCTCGCCGGTGACCCTGGAAGAAGGCTCAGAAGAGAAAACAGAACCGGGATCAGGATCACCGGCAGCGCCAGAACCCGGCGAGACGAGCTCAGACGCAGCGGGCGGCTGCACCCTGCTCGTCTCCCCTGGAGATAGGCTGAAGTGCTCAAGGATAAAAAGAGAAAAGAAAGGAGAGCACTCGCCTGATCTCGGGTTCTGACGCCGTCCAGGACTGCGAAGATCCAGGATCCGTCGTCAGGAGGTCGTTGTCAGGCTCCCATCTAGCCGCGTCGGGCCCCGCAGCCAGCACGATGGTCAGCGCAGCTTGAGATCCCTCCAGCTCAGGTAACCCCGCCGACGACCCACTCGGCGTGAAGCCAGAAGAATCTCGTCCCGCTGGACCGAACCGCTCCTCCGTGGAGACCCAGGGACGCTCAGTCGTCAGCGTAGACTCCACGCAGCAGTCAGTCCCCCTCCTCCGTCCGCAATGTAGCTGCGGAACCACAGGCCCTCTCCATATCCCACCACGTTGACCCGGAGCCGGGGACCGCTCGGCGGAGAGAGACACAGAGGATGCGGGATTAGGAATACAGGTTACAGCAGGTGGGGAGAGTTCAGGGAGCTGCGAACCCTGAACTTCTCCTCCAGGGATGTGACAGAGCAAATCATTAAGCAGGTGTGAAAACACAATGACTTGCCTGCCCCCTGGAGGTTGAGTATCGCCTGCTGTAGTGGAATCTGCTTCTTCCTCTCCCCGCCCAGCGATAACGGAGGACCCCCCGGGAATTCGTCTGAGGGTCGCTCGCGTTGTCTCCAGCAGAGAGCTCACCAGGCCGGGATTCCAGGCACACACAGCGGTCAGGAAGCGCGTCGAGGAGGAGGGGGAAACAGCCGGGGTGAGCCAGCCCGAATGTCCAGGAATGACAGCGGGGGAACGAGGCTCAGGGGACGAGGCTGTAGAATCTCCACACTGACGAGGCGAAGGGATGACAGCTGCGTGGGAGGAACGGTCCTGACGATGACCCAGAACTGGATCCGGACGAGGTTCGTGCAGAGGTGACTCGGCGATGTGATGACGACTACTCCCAGGGAACGAAGCGAGGGGGAAACCCAGGATTCGCCGCTCCAGATCGGAGATCGAGACGAGGAAGGCGTCGAGCACGGGAAGGCTTCGTAGCCCTGAAGTCCTCACCATCAATCTCACTGCCGCCGCCACATGCCTGAAGGTGGTGACAGGGAACACAGTAGAGCTCGCGACAGCCACTCGACCCCGGACATAACTGCTGTCAGCTGCGGCTCCTCGAAGGGAATCCCGAGTGACGTGGCGCAGGTCGGGGGAAGTCCTCTGGTTGGCGCGAACTCCCGGACTGGAATAGCGGCAGGAACGGGACTCCGAAGCGGGGAAAGACGTCGCCCACTTAGACTCCCTGCCGGGATTTCCATCCACCCCGTGGAGCTTCTCTCGCTGTGTACCTGCAGCGTCTATCCTGGCACTGTCCTCCAGATGGTACAGAGAGTGAGGGTGACAGTCCAGGAGTTCCTCAGCACGGCCCGGATGCCAGCGTCTCGCGTTGGAGGCGTCGTGCAGGGTGAAGAACGTCCCGTCGACTGCCTCCGAGATGGACCTCAGCCCGTCGCCCTGGCGCCGGAAGTGACTCCTGGGAAACGGCATGCTAGCAGCGCTGACACCCGGACAGAAAGGTACATTTCCACAGCGACTCACGGCCGCCGGCAACTCTTCTGGCTGCGACATACTGTCGTATCCGGCTCTAGGGAGCCGGGCAATCAGAGCCAGGGACAAGCCAGTGAGTCGAGATGTTTTATTCTGGGTAAGGGATAAGGGATGAGGAGAGCACAGACACTCATACAGACGTACATTCTCAGGCTGCACAGCGCAGGGGTAGGTAGCTCGTACCGGACATGGGGGTAACAAGACGTGCATACTCACAGCGGGATACAAACACCGGAATGCTGCAAGGGGAGTTGAGGCTGACACCAGACGAAGGGGCTTCAGCCTAGCAGTGCTTATGTCGCAGCCCCGAATGATCGAAGCTGCTCCTCTTTATACTCATTAACAGCGCCCCAGCTGATGAGGATTAATTGGCCCCAGCCGTCTCGTGACACTGACAGCTGGGAACCAGCTGAGGCACTGCCCAATGAGAGGCAGGGATAAAAGGAGCATGGGCTGAGCGCCGAGCCGGCGTCTCACCCCATGGTGACAATTTTAGCTGTTGGTTTTTTATATAATGCCTGTATAGTTCTAATGAAGTTGTTATGAAAATTGAAACTGGATAAGATTCTATATAGAAAAGACCAGTCAACCGAATCGAATGCTTTTTCAGCATCTAATCCCAATATGACTGCATTTAAGTTATATTTTTTTATATGATGAATTATGTGTAAAGTGCGTCGAATGTTGTCTTGTGTCTGTCTTTGTCTTATAAAACCTGTTTGGTCTAAATGAATTAGGTCTGTCAGTATATTTTCTAACCTTTTGGCAAGGATAATGGTAAAAAGCTTATAGTCCTGATTTAGTACACTGATTGGTCTGTAGTTAGAGCATTCTAGTTTATCCTTTTCAGGTTTAGGTATAACTGCAATGACCCCTTCTCTCCAGGAGGGGGGATTTCCCCTGTGTGGAGGACATAATTAAATGTTTTCAGGAGGAGAGGAGATAGTTGCTGTTTAAAGGTTTTGTACCACTCTGCTGTATAGCCATCAGCTCCTGGGGATTTGTTAGCTTTAAGTTTCATAATTGCTTTTTCCAATTCTTTAGGCTGTATTTCTGACAGTAGTGTTTTATTTTGTGACTCCGTAAGTTGGGGAAGGTTTAATGTGTTTAGGAATGCCTCGGATGCGTTTTTATGTTTTTTGTGGGAGTATAAGTTCTTATAGTAATTCTCGAAGCTTTTAAGAATATCCTGAATTCTGAATTTTATTTCCTTTGATACTGGGTCTCTGATTTTGTAGATTGCTCTTTCTGTTTGATGTTTCCTCAATTTATAGGCTAGCAATTTTGCCGATTTACTGCCTGCTTCATAGTATTTTTGTTTCAAAAATGTAAGTTTCTTCTGGATTTCTATTGTGTAGATCTCATTTATTTGGTTTTTAATTTCCTTAATCTTGAGCGAGTCAGTAGAATGAGTGTTGCCTTTGTGTTCTTTTTCTAGGTTCCTAAGTTCTGACTCTAATGTGGATAGTTTTTCTTGTCTTAGTTTCTTTTGGGTTGCCAGTTTTGCAATAATCTTTCCTCTTATTACAGCTTTGCATGCATCCCACAGTATTAAAGGGGATACTTCTCCATTATCGTTATCTTCCAAATATCTGAGAATATCTGATTCCAATTCATCTTTCAATGGTCCTTTCAGGACATTTGAATTTAACCTCCAAGAAAATGTATTATTTGTGTATTTTTGGATATTTAAGTCCATGTAGATCGGACTGTGGTCAGAGAGATCCATCAGTCCTATTTTACATGTTTTTACTCTTCCAATGTCTCTATTAAACATAAAAAAATAGTCAATCCTTGAGTAAGATGAATGTGGAGTTGAGTAAAATGTATAGTCTTTTACACTGGGGTTGAGTTCCCTCCACACGTCACAGATTCCCATTTCTTTTAGTAGCATCCGAGTCTTCCTGTTTTGGGTGTTATTTTGATGTGGAGAATTACCAGAAGCATCCCAGTATGGATTCAGTCTAAGATTGAAGTCCCCACCACATATCACTAAACCTTGAGCTTTAGTTATCATTAGGTCGAATACATTTTTATAAAATTTCCAGTTAGCCCCTGGGGGAGCATACACATTCAGCAGGGTGATATCTTCTCCCTCTAGCCGCCCAGTTACCAAACTGTATCTCCCATCTTTATCTTTGTGTTCTGATTTTTTTTCAAATGTAATTTTGGTTGATATCAATGTCGCTACTCCCCTCCTCCTCCCTGACTTATATGAAGATGAAGAGATCATTTTAAACCCTTGTCTACTGAGTTTATTGTGTTCCACGTCTGTTAGGTGGGTTTCTTGTAAAAATATTATTCCTGCTTTGTCTTTTTTCATTTTGCCTAGAATCTTGGATCTTTTAACTGGATTCAGGATTCCTTTTACATTATATGAAATTATTTTGGTTACACCCTGTTTCTCCATTGTGTTGTTTTGTTTAGTATAACTGTGTGGTGGCCCTCATTTGTGCTACTCAGAAACTGAAAGAACATTAAAAACAAGAAAAACATTAAGAACATAGTGTATAAAACTTTAAAACAAAAAGCTGTCAGAAGAACTTCCTGAGCTGAGGTCTTTTTAAAGACCCTGGAAGAGCCTTGATGGAGTGAAGGCCCTGAGGGAAATTCCTCAAACTCTGTTACGTGTTGAGGGCCCTCTCTTACCTCTGTAAGCTGCCCCATGCTTTTAACGTGAGTTTCAGAACCCAATCCAAACTTGTAATGATTTTTTTTTTTTTTCCTTTTATGCCTAAACCCTGTGAAATTGTGTGCACCCTCCCACCCCCATCACAGCAAACATTCACGCAAAAACAGTATTTGTTAGTATGAGGAGAACATGTGGATTATTGTCACATTTCTATTTTAACAAGTTTTTTTTTTTTTTTATTACAAAGACTTATTTGTTTCAAATATTATGACTGTTCCATGAAATGTTTTACCACATGCTGAATACGCATCTCCTTTAATGTTTGTTACCTTGTATGAGGGGGGTTGGATGTGCGGATTGATTCAAGAGAGAAAAAAAAAAAAAGGTTGCTATTCCAACCTGAAAACGGACAGTTTATCCGCGACGCTCTGGCGCTGGGTTTCCCGCTGCTGGTCCGTGGATTTTGAAGGTGTTTGTGTTGTCCATGTTTGCGCTTTGATCTTCTCACTCGGGTCTGCTGCGGGTTTAAATACCGTTACCGGGAGCCCTCTTTTCGCCATGTCAGCTGTTGCTTCTTCCGCCGAATTATAGAGACACGTTTCATTGCCGTAGAAGACCCTTAACTTCGCAGGAAATGGAGTCTGAAAGCGCAATTTCTTCTCTCTTAACACCTTTTTCGCGTCATTGTATTCCTTGTGCTTTTTAAGGACCTCCGGGGCGTAATCGTGTTCCACGTAGACTTTTCTCTCCTGGTGCATAAATCCTTTTTTCTGCCAGGCCAGTCTTACAACCTCTTGTTTTATTTTGAAATTGGAAAATCTTACCAACACCGAACGCGGGGGCGCTTCCGCCGCCGGCCTAGCGGCTAATGAACGATGTGCCTTTTCTATCTTCAAGTCGGTGGTTTGTGGAATATCCAATTTCCCTCTTAGTAAGGATTCCACGCATTCTGCCATTGAGTTAAAACCGTTTTCGGCTCCTTCTATCAGACCATGAATTCTTATGTTGTCTCTTCTTTGTCTTCCTTCTTGGTCGGTTAGCTTAGCCTCTATAGATGCTTGTCTTTTGCGTAGGTCCAGCACAGAATCTTCAAGCACTTTTATTCGTTCCTCTGTTTCCAAGATTCGGTTCTCGGCCTGGTCCACTCTGCTGTTTGTCCTTTTCAATTCTTCTCTGAATTCCCGAAATTCGGCCGTAACTTCTCGGCGAAATCGTCGTAGCTCCTCAAATAGTGATTTCAGGCTAACCTTTTTGTTAGCTATCACCAGTTCCTCGTCTTCTGAACGGAGATCTTCCAGTTCAGATTCTCCGGCCGATACGTGTCCTGGCCTGGAGAATTTCAGTTTCTTCTGTTTTCCTTTAGACATGATGATTTTGTCTTTTGATTTTCACTCCTCCAAAAATCCGTTAAGTTTGATTTTCAAGGTGTTATCCTGGATTGGGTCTGAGAGCTTCAGTGTTAAGCTGCAGTCGCCATGGCGTCCAGACCGGAAGTTCTGCTGGGGTCTTTCTGCAACTGTGGGGGTTCCCCCCTACAGTTGATAGTGCTATGAGATGGCTGTTGTTGTGAAATGGCGCTATATAAATAAAGTTGAATTGAATTGAATTGAATTGAATCTGCCACCACAAAAGCGGGTTTAAGTCTGTTTATGCCAATTTTCTCTTTCCTACCCCCCAAATCTAGCAAAAACTGCTTGTCCCCCGTTTCTAGCACTCTGAATGGTCCGTCATAAGACGGTCGCAACAGGGTTCGATGCGCATCATGTCTAACAAAAACAAACTCTGCGTTCTTCAAAGTTTTAGGCACAAAAATGCGCGGAAAACTGTGGTGCGCCAGGCCGGGCAGCATGCTTGATTCTATGTTACTCCGCAACAGCTGAGACGGGGAGGCGTCTGGCGCAGGGTTATCTGGGAGAAACTCCCCAGGTAGCCGGAGTGGCTGCGCAAACACTAGCTCAGCTGGGGAGGCTTCTAGATCCTCTTTAGGTGCAGAACGCAACCCCAATAACACCCATGGTAACTTGTCAACCCAATTTGAATCCGTCAGTGCCGCTCTGAGAGCCGCTTTCAATGACCTATGAAAATGTTCGCATAACCCGTTAGCCTGCGGATTGTACGCGGTTGTGTGGTGAATTGTGACACCCAGGCTGCGGGCCATTGTCAACCAAAGCTCGGACACAAATTGAGGGCCTCTGTCAGACGTAATGTCCGACGGAACACCGTAGCGCGCCACCCAAGCTGTTAAAAACGCGCGCGCCACCTCCTCAGCCGTGGTTGATGCCAGCGGGAACACTTCAGGCCAGCGCATGGTGCAGTCCACCATTGTCAGAAGGTGTGTGCACCCCTGTGACAGTGGGAGGGGTCCGACGAGGTCCACATGAACGTGATCGAACCTCTTGGCCGGAATGTGAAACGGTTCCAAAGGAGCCCTCGTGTGCCTATGTACTTTGGCTCGTTGACACGCTGTGCAGGCTGCTGCCCACTCTTTGACCTGTTTGCGGAGGCTCGGCCACACAAATTTCTCTCCCACCATTTTGACCGACGCGCGCACTCCAGGGTGCGCTAACGAATGAACCGAGTCAAAAACGCGGCGGCGCCACGCGGACGGTACTACTGGACGCAGCCGTCCAGTGGAGACATCGCAGATTGGGGGGGCATACCTTCTTGCAGAACCCTGTCCTCCAGCCTTAACCCTGTTGATCCAGACTGAAGCGCGTGCACGTCCGCGTCATTAACCTGCTCTGCGGCCATGGCTGCATAATCTACCCCTACGCTGACTGGGGCCGCCACGGCTCGCGAAAGGCAATCTGCCACTACATTGAGTTTGCCCGCCACATGCTGAATATCAGTGGTAAACTCTGATATGGTGGCCAGCTGTCTCTGCTGCCGGCCTGACCACGATTCAGAGACCTTGGCCATCGCGAATGTTAGCGGTTTGTGGTCAACGAACGCGGTGAAAACGCGTCCTTCCAGCCAGAACTGGAAATGGCGGATGGCCAAATGGAGAGCGAGCAGCTCCCTGTCGAACGCGCTGTATTTTTTTTTTTTTGTAACTTAGATTTTTATTCATTTTTCATCATATATAATGCATTCAGATCACATTCTACATTTAAAAAACAAAGGGGTTAGGGTAGGGAAAAAAAAAAAAAAAAACAATAAAAAAAAATAAAAGGGGGGGGGGGACAAATGTTGGAGCATCAAGTTTTTAGTTTCCATCTCTTAATTCTTCTGGTTTTTTCAGTGTCTTTGGTTATTCTTTCAATTTCTGCCTCGTTGTTGCACTTTGTAGTGTGTCCATTTCCGCCATTTTTTCTCCCATATTCCTTCTTGCATTCTTCGTCGATATGTTAGTTTTTCCATCATATGTATGTCCTCAACAATGTCAGTCCATTGTTCTTGGTCAGGAAGAACTTCTGATCGCCATTTTTTTGTGATAGTTTTTTTACATGCAATCAACAAGATTTTAACTAGATATCTGTCCTCAGCCTGTATAACATTGTCTTTTTTAAGATCACATAAGTACATCAGGTTACAGTTCATTGGTATATTATATCCTAATATCCTCTGTATTGTCACATGCATAGATTTCCAAAATGATGATATTTTGTAGCATTTCCAAAACATATGTGAGTGGTCTACATTTTGAGCCCCACATCCCCTCCAGCATAAAGATTGGGTATTTGTATATTTTCCTTGAATCTGTGGTGTAATGAAAAAGCGAATCAGGTTTTTCCATCCAAATTCCCTCCATGCCCTTGAATTTGTTGATGTGTGTTGTGTTTTCCATATTTCCTGCCAGCTTTCTTCTGTTATGTTTAAATTGAGCTCTTTCTCCCATTTCTCCTTTATATAGTTACTTGTATGATTGTTTGTCATAAGTTTCTGATATAGTTTTGAAATAATTCTTATTTTATTTCCTGCATATGAGCTTAAAATAAGTTGTATAATCTCGTTCACATCTGTTTGGAGGTTATGCCTAATCTTCTTCATATAGTAATCTCTCATCTGCAGATATCTGAAAAATTCCGATCTTTCTAATTTAAATTTTCTCCTGATATTTACAAAGCTCCCGAGATCTTTTTTTCCGATATTGCCCCATGCTGTGATTCCCTTGTTCACCAGATTTTTGTATCCCCTATCTTGTTTTGCCGGTTCAAACTGACTGTCAAATGCTACCCATTTCAATAGTTTTATGTCTTCCCTTATATTATATTTTTGTACTATTTTATACCACAGTTCTAAAGTAAATTTAGTGATTGGGTCTATTTGTTTGATTTGCTTATATGCATCTTTATCCCCTATTATGCTTTGTACTGGGAGTCCCTCAATTTCCTTTTCCATTTCTTTCCATTTTGCCTCATATCCCTCGTCGCACCAACATATGATATATCTTATTTGTGCTGAGTAGTAATATTCCTTTAGACTCGGTAGGCCCATGCCTCCTTTCTCTTTTGGTAATTGGAGGGTTTTATATTTCACTCTTGGTTTTTTACCTCCCCAAACAAATCTCGATATCATCCTGTCCCACTTTGAGAATTGGGCATCTGGAATCTCTGTTGGTATAGCCTGGAAGAGGTAAAGTAATCTAGGTTGTATGCTGATTTTGACTGTCTCAATTTTTGAATTCAGATCCATATTTAAGATTGACCATCTATCAATATCTTTTTTTATTTCTTGTTCCAACCTATCATAGTTTGCTTTATATATTTTGCTTAGGTCTTTAGGTATGTTCACTCCAAGGTATTTTATTTCTTTTTGCTTCCAGTTTAGTTTGATCTTATCAGTTATCTGGTTTAGAGGGTTATAGTGGAATGTCAGTATTTGTGTTTTTGTTATGTTTATCTTGTATCCTGATAATTTTCCAAAATTTTCTATCAAGTTCATCATTTCCATTATTGATTTATCTGGTTGTTCAAGGTAAACTATAATATCGTCTGCAAATAGCCCAATCTTGTGTTCCGCCCCCTTTATTGTTACACCTTTTAATTTCTTATTTTGTCGTATCGCTTGAGCCAATGGTTCTATGAACAGAGCAAACAAGGTGGGCGATAAGCAGCATCCCTGCCTAGTTGATCTTTGTATATTTACTTTGTCTGTTAAGCTACCGTTTATCTTGATTCTTGCCACAGGTTCTTGATATAGCGTCCTTATGCATTGTACTGATTTTTCGTTAAATCCAAAGCGCTCCAGTACACTATATAGGAATTTCCAGTTAACCCTGTCAAATGCTTTTTCTGCGTCTAAACTCATTATTACTGCGCTTTTCTTTTCTTTATGTATTTGGTTAATTATATGTATTGTTCTCCTGATATTGTCATGTGTTTG
Source organism: Pholidichthys leucotaenia (assembly GCA_020510985.1). Lineage (NCBI taxonomy): Eukaryota > Metazoa > Chordata > Actinopteri > Cichliformes > Pholidichthyidae > Pholidichthys > Pholidichthys leucotaenia. The sequence goes on along the minus strand of CM035838.1, from coordinate 313,770,096 downwards.
GCGTCCCTCTATGAATCCAGTTTGATCATCTTCTATCAATTCCGTCAAGAATGTCTTTATTCGTTTACATATAATTGTTGTGTATATTTTATAATCTACATTTAATAAAGAGATTGGTCTATAGTTTCCGCATTGTTCTTTATCTTTCCCTGGTTTTAAAATAACTGAAATGATTGCTTCGTTCCATGTTGGAGGTATTTTGTTGTTGTTCAGCGTCCAATTAAATGACTTTAGGAGTTGTGGCGTGAGTTCTTCTATAAACAGTTTATAAAACTCAGATGGGTATCCATCACTACCTGGTGATTTACCGTTTTTAAGTGACTTAATCACATCTCTGATCTCTTGTGTTGTTATTTCTGCTGTTAGTTTTTCATTTTGTTGATTTCCTATTGATGGCAAGTCCAATGTGTCTAGAAATTTTTTGATATCTTTAGTATTTGTTTCTTCAGGTTGCGAGTATAGTTCTTGGTAAAAATTATGGAAAATTTCTTCGATGTTTTCTGGGTTAACTGTGGTTTTATTTGTGGTGGGGTCTTTAATCTTGTATACATTATTCATTGTTTGTTGTTTTCTTAACCGTTTTGCCAGCAGTTTTGTGGCTTTTGGCCCTGTTTCATAATATTTTTGCTTTAGATATCTATTTTTCCTTTCAATTTCATCCATTTGTGTTTCTTTTATCTTTGTTTTTTCTTCTTTAATTTCTTGATATATTTTTGGATCATTTGTGCTTTGATGTTTACGTTCTAATTCCCTCAGTCTCTCACATCTTTGTTCATACGCTTCCAATTTAGTCTTATTTGCTTTTCCTGTTTCAACAATTAATTTACCCCTTAACACGGCTTTTAGTGCGTCCCATAGTATTGTTGGGTCCACTTCTTCATTGTCATTCTCTTGGATATATTCGTTTATGTTTATTTTTATTCTTTCTTTCATTTTCTCATCATTTAACAGTCCTACGTTAAGTTTCCATGTTGTTTGTCGTTTTCTATTGTTTAAATATATTTCCATGTATATAGGATTATGATCTGATATTTCTGCCCCTCCAATCCAACAATTTCTCACCCTGTGTCTGTCACCTTCATTCATAAGGAAGTAATCTATTCTAGAGTGTACTTTATGGGCTGCTGAATAATGTGTATAGTCTTTTTCGAGTGGGTGTAGGTCCTTCCATATGTCTACCATACCCATTTCTGCCAGTGAGGTTCTTATGAACTTTGTTACATGTTTTTTTGTCTTCTTAACACTTGTTGTGTCAACTTCATGATCCATGACAGCATTTAAGTCTCCTCCACAAATTAGGACTCCTTCACTGTGTGTTGCTATGAGATCAAACAGATGTTGAAAAAAACCCTTGTCACTTTCTGGTGGGGCATAGATGTTCACTAATGTGATCTGCATACCATCTATTCTTCCCTTTATTATTACATACCTGCCTTCTTTATCCTGGATTTCCTGTTCACTTTCAAATTGTATTTTGTTTGAGATTAGTATCATAACCCCCCTTTTTGCTCCTCCCTTAAATGAACTGTAGTAGGAGTTCTTATAGCCAAATCTCTTTAGTTTCACATGTTCTGCCTTGCTCAAATGTGTCTCTTGCATAAATATAATTTCAGCTTTTTCCTTCTTGAATTTTCTTATTATTCTTTCTCTTTTAACAGGTGAGTTCAGACCATTCACGTTTAGTGTCATTATCTTAAGATTTTTACCCATATTCATGTTTTTCCATTTTTTTAACTTGTGCTCCTAGCCCCTTTAACAACAAAAATAACACATATTTATATAAAAACACATTAAAAAAACTCGACCTCCGTACTTTGGGCCTTTCTTCTGCCCACTGGTCCCTGTTGGTGGGTGGGGGGTTTGTCTTCACAGAGTGAAGGGCCCTCCCTAGACTTCTAATTACTATCAAAGTAATAGTCATAAGTCTAGAAATGTCCAACAAATATCACTTAAACCTCTCCTAGCCGTCTGTTTCTCTTTTACCTTGTCTTCTTGGCCTTCATTTCTTCTGTGCCTTTCTTAATCTTTGTTATGATCTAGGCTTTCAGTTGAAAGCCTTGTAGTTTGTCCTGGGCCCGCTGCTCTACGTCTCTCCCCCTTCTTCCGCCGTTCACTCGTCTCCACTCCGTCTGTCGTGGTGCGTTCAGGGCCGCCGCTGCTCCAGCCGTCTCCTTCGGCACGCTCACCTCAAGGCCCCGCTCCATCATATCCCGCGCTGCCTCTTCGGCCGTGTTGTAGGTTCTTGTGCCTTCCTCCCAATGAATCCTCATTTTCGTTAGCGGCGTTTGGAATCTAATTTTTTTCTCTTTCAGCGTTTTTTTAATATTGGCATATTTCTTCCGCTGCTGCACGATTTCTGTCGGGTAGTCATGGTCAAAAAATACCTGTTTGTCGCCGATTCGTATCTTTTTTTTCCATGCTTGCGTCAGGATTCTTTCCTTTATGTCATATTTCACAAAGTTTACCACAACTGACCTGGGTGGAGAGTTTGTTTTCGGGTTCTGTGCCGGTGTTCTGTGCGCCCGTTGAATCTGCAGATCCGTTTCTCCGGGTATTTCCAGTTCTTTTTTTAAGAACTGATCCATGAATTTTGTCATCGAGTTGCCTTCAATTCCCTCCGGAATTCCAAAGATGCGCATATTGCTTCGTCGGGATCTGCTCTCCAAGTCGTTTATTTTCTCCTGCATCCTCTGCGTTTGCGTCGTCAGGGTCTGTAGTTGCTCGTTTGCCTCGCTTTTCCAATCTTCTAGTTCCGAAATTCGGGTCTGCGCTTCTGTCATACACGCCCGCTGGGAGCGCAGCTCCTCCATGTTTTCCGTTAATTTACGCTCCATTTCTCTTCGGAGGTCCATGATTTCCTCCTTAATTTCTTTTTTCAGTTCCTCCTTAAGAGCCGCTAAATCCTGTTGTAGCTGTCGCTTGAATTCTCTTAACTCTTCACCCAAACTGGCGATGCCAGCGTTCATGTTGTCGAGTCTGGTGTCCTCCATTTTCTCTGCTGTGGACATCTCGTTTTTTTGGGCTTTGCGTACAGCGGTTTTTCCTGCGTTGTTGGAGAGGAATTCTTCAATTTTACCCTGTTTTTGTCCTTGTGCCCGGTTCCTTCGTGTTTTCATCCCTTAGTTTATTGATTCGTTTATGTCGAGTTGGCCATTTACCGATGATTTTTAATCCGGCTAGGGAGAGCTCTTTGTTTAAGTGTTATGTCTCTCCGCCATCTTCCCGGAAGTCCCGAACGCGCTGTATTTACGCTCGCTATCGCGCAAGGTCCTGCTGAAAAAGGCGAGGGGCTGCCAAACCCCGGCTACATGTTGCTCCACGACCGCCCCTATGGCCACCTCTGATGCATCAGTGGTGAGCGCTATGCGGGCCGTTGGGTCTGGATGTGCCAACAACGCAGCCTTTGCCAAGGCTGCTTTCACCTCCGAGAACGCTTGGTCCCGCTCCAGGGGCCACTCGATCTTATCCGCGGGTTTCTTTTTTTTGAGCGCGGCATACAATGGCTGCATGAGTTGCGCCGTGCGGGGGAGAAAACGGTTATAAAAATTCACCATTCCCAAAAACTCCTGCAACGCCCTGACCGTCTGCGGCCGGGGAAAATCTGCCACAGCGCGCACTTTGTCAGGCAGCGGAACTGCTCTTTTGGGGGAGACGCGGTGTCCTAAAAAAATCGATCTGCGCCACCCCGAACTGACACTTCACTGGGTTGATTATTAACCCGTGATCTCCCAATCTTCGGAAAACTGTGGCCAGGTGTTTTTCGTGTTCGTCTTCGGACGCGCTGGCTACTAAAATATTGTCCAGGTAGACGAACACGAAAGGGAGATCGCGAAGCACCGCGTCCATCATGCGCTGGAACGTCTGAGCAGCCTCTTTAAGTCCGAATGGCATGCATAAAAACTCGACTAGGCCAAACGGAGTTATTACTGCTGTTTTGGGTATGTCCTCAGTGCGCACTGGGACTTGGTGGTAACCGCGGACCAAGTCTATTTTAGAAAAAATGTGCGCCCCTGCCAAATGAACGGAAAAATCTTGGATATGTGGGATTGGGTAGCGGTCGTGCACTGTAGCGTTGTTTAACCTGCGGAAATCCCCGCAAGGGCGCCATGATCCGTCAGCTTTCGGGACCATATGCAGGGGGGAAGCCCACGGACTGTTTGAACGTCAGATAATGCCCAACCTCTCCAGGTTGGCGAACTCCTCGCGCGTTATGGCTAGTTTAACTGCGTCCAAGCGCCGAGCTTTTCCAAAAACGAGTGGTCCAGTAGTGGTAATAAAATGCTCCACCCCGTGTTTAGCGACTGTTGCCGAAAATGTGGGGACCGTGAGTGCTGGGAACTGAGTGAGCAGTGTGTGAAACTTACCGCTTGCATCTGTGACATTGGCTTGTGCTGTAGGCGGGGGCTCTCGCGCTGTACGGGGGATAGAATCAAAAGAAAGTGCATTAACCAGGCGCCTGTTAGCGAGATCAACCAACAAACCATGTGAGCACAAAAAATCAGCCCCCAACATATTGAAATTTACTGCTGCTACAACAAAAGTCCACTCAAGTGTACGGCCGTGTAGAGACAGAAGCAGAGTCTTCTCACCAAAGGTCTTAATCTCCGAGCCGTTCGCTGCCGTCACCCGGGGACCTCCGGAACCAGCTAGTCTGTCCGCGTAGGAAGGTGTGATGAAGCTCAACTGGGAGCCTGTGTCGACGAGGAACTGCCTCCCCGAGCGTGCGTCCGACAAGTAGAGCAGCTTGTTCTCTTCCCCGAGGGCCGCGGCTGCTACCGACCCCCAGTCTTGGCGTTTCCCGAACGCCCGAACTGGCACGGCGGTACACACTTGCGTGCCCTCTCTGCGAAGTGGCGATGGTAGAAACAAAGGACGTCCGGTCCACGTTCTCTGGCCCTTGTCGCAGCCGCCGTCGGTGAGTCTGGCACCGCTGCCTCTGGCCCCCTGTCGTCTCCGGTCGTCGCGCCGCATTCCGCCTCAGCGGCCGTGGCTGTGCGCCACTTGGTGGCGTTGACAATCCGCTGCGCCTCCCGGCCCAGCGCGCGGTAGTTCCGTAGGGCCAACAGTGGCAAACTGGCCAGGGTCGCTCTCGCTGCTGACAGTAGAGTCCTGAGGAAGAGGTGGGTGAAAATGAAGTGATCATCGTCAGAGTCTTTCAACCTCAACAACTTCTCCATCAGGCTCGCGGGCATGTCGTTTTCCCCCTCCGTCAGCGCCAGGAGCCTCTCTGCTCGCTCCTCCGCCGAGGGGGTGAATTGCTGGATGAGTGCAGCCTTCAACGCGCTGTATTTGTCGCTCTCCGGCGGCTGGTCGATCAGGTTCTCCACATGCTGGGCCGTGTTGTTGTCCAGCTTTGCGACTACGTGGTAGAATTTCGTGGCATCTACCGATATCCCCCGGAGGTTGAACTGCGCCTCAACCGCGTTGAACCAGGAGCGCGGATTGTTCTGCCAGAAGTCCGGTAGCTGGACTGTAGCGGCATTCGTTTGGCTGGGGGCTCCTGATGCGGCTGGCCCGGGGGAATTTTCTTCTTCCATGATACGTTTCGGGTCACCAGTGTGGTGATGTGAAAATGACGAGACAGAGTTCTCTCTCAAAGTCAACTTTATTCACAACACCATCATCTCAAAGCAGAGAGAAAAAAAGAGAATGAAACAGTAAACTCTCGTCCTTAAATATCAGGGACTTCACCTTTGTAGATCACATGTCACACAGACCACTTTGCATTATAAAGACAGTCACAATGCATTTCTCTCCATGATATCACTTCCACTGTCTCCCATGCATCCTTTCCTTAATCCTTTAATTGCACCCCCACAGTCTCAGGCCTTGCATAACAAAGCTAATATTCCTGCAGCTTCCTGCCTTTGTTCTGACCTAAAATGTGAGTCACAGAATCTCCATGAGTGTGTCCACCACACTATGAAAATTAACCAGTGAAAATCAGACAATGCTTTTCAATTGTGGTTCAACAGAATTATTTTAAAAAACAAACTCATGAAACAGGCCTGACAAAAATGATGGTACCCTTAATTTTATCTTGTTGCACAATCTTTTGAGGCAATCACTGCAATCAAACGATTTCTGTAACTGTCAATGAGACTTCTGCACCTCTCAGCAGGTATTTTGGCCCACTCCTCATGAGCAAACTGCTCCAGTTGTCTCAGGTTTGAACGGTGCCTTCTCCAGACGGCATGTTTCAGCTCCTTCCACAGATGTTCAATAGGATTTAGATCAGGGCTCATAGAAGCCCACTTTAGAATAGTCCAATGTTTTGCTCTTAGCCATTCTTGGGTGTTTTTAGCTGTGTGTTTTGTGTCATTATCCTGTTGCAAGACCCATGACCTGCGACTGAGACCAAGCTGTCTGACACTGGGCAGCACATTTCTCTCTAGAATACCTCGATAGTCTTGAGATTTCATTGTACCCTGCACAGATTCAAGACACCCTGTGCCAGATGCAGCTAAGCAGCCCCAGAACATAACAGAACCTCCTCCATGTTTCACAGTAGGGACAGTGTTCTTTTCTTGGTATGCTTCATTTTTGTGTCTGTGAACATACGTAGAGCTAATGTGCCTTGCAAAAAAGTTCCGGTTTTGTCTTGTCTGTCCATAGGACATTCTCCCAGAAGCTTTGTGGCTTGTCAGCATGCAGTTTGGCAAATTCCAGTCTGGCTTTTTTATGACTTGTTTTCAACAGTGGTGTCCTCCTTGGCTGTCTCCCATGAAGTCCACTTTGGCTCAAACAACGATAGATGGTGCGATCTGACACTGATGTACCTTGACCTTGGAGTTCACCTTGAATGTGTTTAAAGGTTGTTCTGGGCTCTTTTGTTACCATTCGTATTATCCATCTCTTCCATTTTTCATCAAGTTTCCTCCTGTGGCCACGTCCAGGGAGGTTGGCTACAGTCCCGTGCATCTTAAATTTCTGAATAATATATGCAACTGTAGTCACAGGAACATCAAGCTGCTTGGAGATGGTCTTATAGCCTTTACCTTTAACATGCTTGTCTATAATTTTCTTTCTAATCTCCTGAGACAACTCTCTCCTTTGCTTTCTCTGGTCCACGTTTAGTGTGGTGCACACCATGTCAACAAACAGCACAGTGACTACTTGTCACCCTTTAAATAGGCCGACTGACTGATTACAAGTTTGTAGACACCTGTGATGTTAATTAGATGACACATCTTGGTTGAACATGTCCCTATGGTCACATTATTTTCAATATTTTCTAGGGGTACCATCATTTTTGTCCATGCTTGTTTCATGAGTTTGTTTTTTAAAGTAATTCTGTTGAACCACAATTCAAAAGCATTGTCTGATTTTCACTGGTTAATTTTCATAGAATTTTTATTTATTACCACTTTTGTCAGATTCAAGTTATTTCTGTGACGATTGTGGGTTTTTCCTTTCATTAACTGAGGGGTACCAACAATTTTGTCCACGTGTGTAGATAGAAAGAGAGAGAGAGAGAGAGGGAACAGCTTTACCTAGTCACAAGTCATTGACCTATCACACATCTCCTGCAGATCTTTGGAGGGAAACAAGTCTTCAGAGAGGACTAACTACAGCCTCTAAAGTGATATGCATCAAAACTATGACATTTCGTGGCAGCCTTGGTCATTACAAGACGAAACAGCAGGAAGCAGGTTTCCTGATTGCCCGGCTGCTGTCTCCTGCCATCAGTGTAATCTCCCTTTGCTGCCTTTAATTCCAGACACATAAGAAACTCCAAAGCTGAAACTGTAAACATCCTCGTCTCTGTAGTGATGGACAGAAAATAACTTGGCGTCTGAATTTCTGTACAGATTCTCTTGATAATTTATCCACACTTCATAGCATTGTGGAATAAGGTTAGTCAGTCATCATCATCATCATAGCAGTCTGTCGGGGGCGACAATGACTGTTTCATTTAGGTCTGATCAGATTCCTCCACGCAGCTCTGTAATTCGCCTTCCGCTGCCAGGAACTCCTGGCCTTGTTAACCCAGGCGACGTCCAAGCCGGTATGAGTTGCTCTCTGACTGACCATTTCATGAAACTGCTTGCAAAGTATCTGAGGTCAGTACAGCCTTAAAAACTCCAGGAATGGCTCAAAAATGGGCTTAATATTAGAAGAAACTTTTGGAGAAATGCAAACAATGTTACACATCTTGATGAATCAGCAACTATTTTAGTTTTTGCTTAAGCCTCAAGGGTATTTTTGTCATGTTTGCCCTTTTCAGGGCATAAATGAGGTGCCAGATGCCAACAGTGAGTTTTGTTATTTTATTGTTAAGTACAAAATAGTGAGCCTCGAGGGGCAAAACACAGACACTAGACACACGACCATAAAGGGTCAGAATAACTGATAATTACAAAGAGATTTACACTGAATACAGCGGGACGGAACCAGATACTGAGACTGGAGCCAGACGTGGGGAATCCAGCCTGAATGGGTGTGAGATCACGGCAAAGATTGAATCTCTACTGCGATCTTAAATAGAGTAAAGTCTAATGACTACCAGGTGAGCAAAACAACATAATCACAGGACAGCGATCAGCTGTGGCAGCCTGCGGGCCGGTTGACAGCCGGAAGTCTGGCCGCGGCGCTGTCACAGTAAAAGCATCGGGAAAAGATATTGTAACGTCGGGGCCATGTTAAGGGGGGCAGGGATTTCCCAGCATGCTTTGCCAGTTGAAAACGTTACTGTTTGTGTATTAAATGTGTTATTACTGAGTTATACTGCTGTGTCATTATAACTGCGTTATAATGACACAGCAGTGTTTAGCAGGATTAGGGCAAGATGTATCATGTGTGTGTAACCATGATTGAAACGGAGGTCTGGGAGAATGACCTCCCCTCCTCTCTGTGCTCAGAAGTGAGTTGGGGGTCGGTGGTGTGTAAATAAAGCCTGTTCATCACAACCATCTTGCTCCTCTTCTTTGTGTGAATCCCGCAAACGTCACAGTATGAATGAATGAATGAATGAATCTTTATTTCGGATAGATTAAAAGTACAGGTTAAAAGAAACTGAATAATATAACAAAGGGGGAAAGAAAATCCAACAAGGTCAAATTAGACAATAACTCCTCTGATTATACAGTTCAACATAAGTTATCCGAAATGGGTGATGGCTGAAGCTGCAGCTTATATTGCCCACCCATATTCCATCCAAGAATTCAAAAGAAAAACAAAACAAGAGCGATTACAATTCAGAACAAAGCTAAGACAAAATGTGACAAAAAACTAAGCTACAACACAACGCAGACTGGATATGACAATCCTTATGTGATTTTATATGTCATCTTGTATATATGTTTGGAGTATTTCTTCCTTTAATTTTTGTTTAAATTGTCCAAGCGTTGTACATGATTTTAATTCAGGTCCAAAATCGTTCCATAATCTGACTCCTTGCACTGAAACACAGTGTTGCTTGGTGGTAGTTCTCACTGAAGGTTTTTGAAATATACATGTTCCTCTGAAATGATATTGTTTCTCCCTTATTTGGAACAACTTTTGGATATTTGCGGGCAGTGACAGATTCTTCACTACATCAACTACAGTTGATAGTGCTATGAGATGACTGTTGTTGTGAAATGGCGCTATATAAATAAAGTTGAATTGAATTGAAAATTGAATTGAATTGAATTGAATTGAATTTTAAACATTATTACTGCAGTTTTAAAGTCAACCAGATCTTTCAACTTGAGAGCTTTTAATTTAAGAAAAAGTGGGTTTGTTGGTTCCCTGTAAGCAGCTTTGTTTATTATTCTAATAGCTCTCTTCTGAAGCATAAAGACTGGATATATGTTTGTTTTATATGTATTTCCCCATACTACAGTACAATATGTCATGTATGGGAGTATTAATGAATGATACAAGGTATATAGTGTGGGTTGATTCAGCAAATATTTCACTCTGTGTAGTATTGCAATTGATTTGGATATTTTACCTTTAATATAATTAATATGTGACTTCCAACACAGTTTATTATCAATTATTACTCCAAGAAATTTAGTTTCGGATACCCTTTCAATCTCTACACCATTTACACTGAGTTTAGATACTAAGTTGTTGTGATGGTTGTTAAAGAATATAAATTTTGTCTTACTTAAATTGAGCGTTAATTTGTTTGAATCAAACCACAGTTTAAGCTTTCCTATTTCCTTTCCGAGTGTATCCAAAAGTTGTTCCAAATTGCTTCCACTGCATAATAGATTAGTGTCATCGGCAAACAATATTAAGTCCATTTTTTCTGAAACTTTACATATATCATTTATATACATATTGAATAACAATGGCCCCAAAACTGAACCCTGTGGGACTCCACAAGTAACCTTCAGTAACTGAGTTTTTGTTACCAACACATACATACTGATACCTATTCTTTAAGTAACTACATAACCAGGACAGTGCTACCCCTCTAATACCACAATTTTGTAGTTTCTTTAATAATAAATTATGATCCACTGTATCAAATGCTTTTTTAAGATCCAGAAATACCCCAACTGAATACTCTTTATTTTCAATGGCAGTTGATATTTTTTCTATAAATTCCATTAGAGCAAATGCAGTTGTCCTCTTGTGTCTGAACCCATATTGCTGCTCACACAATAAATTATTCTTCAGTATGAAGTTGTCAATTCTCTCATAGAATATTTTTTCAAGTATCTTGGAAAATTGCGGCAATAGTGAAATTGGTCTATAGTTTGAGAATTCCCCTCTGTCACCCGTCTTGTATATAGGAATTACTTTAGCTATTTTCATTGCATTGGGAAATATACCTGTTTGGAGAGACAGGTTACAGATATATGTCAGTGGTTTCACTAAGCATTCAATAATAGTTTTGACTAAGAGCATGTCAATACCATCACAGTCCGTAGATGTTTTACTTTTAAACGATTTAACAATTTCAATGACTTCTCTCTCGTCTGTGTTCTTTATGAAAATGGAGTCTTTTATAGCAGTGTTTTTGCTTATTGTATCACCTGTAGGCGCCGTAATGGGTATTTCTCGAGCCAAATTAGGACCAATGTTAACAAAAAAGTTATTAAATTCATCTGCAGGTGAAGCTGCATTCACACTCTGAGTCGTTTTATTATTTTTTGAAAAATCGGTTGGGTAGCTTGTATTTCTGTTTTTATTTCCAAGAATACTGTTAAGTATTGTCCACGTATTTTTAATATTGTCTGTTTTTCTCCAGTTCTTTACTGTAATAGTCTCTCTTACTACATCTTATTATATATGTTAACTTATTTTTGTATGTTTTATACCGCTGCTCTGCTTCTTTTGTCCTTTTCTTTATGAAAGCTTTATATAATAATTTTTTCTTTTTACACGCCTTTTGTAATCCTTTGGTTAACCATGGCTTATCGGCAAATTTATGTTTAAGCTTTTTCTTTACTAATGGACAATTTTTTTCATAAAGAGTGGTTACAATGTTTATAAATGTGTCATAGGCTTCATTTACATCTGATACATAGACTTCTGTCCAGTCTTGCTTCAGCAAGTCCTCTTTTAAAGAACTGATTGCATTTTGTGATTTGTATCTGAACGATTTTAAAATTTTTTCTGTATTGGCCCCCGTGTGGCCATGGATAAGTGCAAAGGTTGGCAAGTGGTCACTTATATCATTTATCAATAATTCACTTTCTATTTTCTTATCAATAATATTAACAAACAGGTTGTCAATAAGTGTAGCAGTGTGAACTGTGATTCTACTGGGATGTGTTATTGTGGGATATAGACTCATGCTGTACATAGAGTTCATGAACTCTGTAATTACATTTTGTTGATATGGATTTAGTTTGAAATCTCCACAAATTACTACCATTTTCTTACTAGTAATATTATTGTACAGCTCGACTAATTTATCTCTGAATGTCTCAATGCAAGTTCCCGGCATTCTATATATACAACTTATAATTAGATTTTTTGTTTTGTCTTGGTCAATCTCAACAGTAGCACATTCCAAAATCCCTGGTAGTGCAAAGGACATTCCATTTACAGCAAAGGACATTCCATTTACAAATATATACAAATACAAATATTACAAATATTAACCGGGACTAGGAATACAAAGAAAAAGGAGAAATACTGATTGACTGCAAAAAACTAAAGAAAAAAAAAAAAAATAGAACTTCGAAAAAATACATCAAGGAGTATCATCACCAAAATAACACAGTTACCTGATTACCAAAAGGAAATAGTTGACTACCCAACTTCAAGGTCAAAAAGACGCAACAAACACCCAGAATGAAGAATAATGAACAAAAAGAAAGGTTCATGGACTCCAGAATAACATCCAGATACATCCTCCTCCCCTTACAGGAAGGCCAACGGCAAAAATCAAAACGGTTTAAACACAAGAATTTGCGTAGCCCACGTTATCAACACAGATGGCACAATACAATAGTACAAATACAAAATGAAACTTCCCTCTCTTTTCTTTCTCCTCTACTTTTTTACAGAAAAGCCCAAGAGCAAAGTAATCAGACTGCGAATACAAAAAAATAGGCACAAGTAACCCTGCCAAAAGGCAAACAGAGAGCGAGAGAAAAAAAAAATCCTTAAATTCAGACGCATCTATACAAAGAAAAAATAAATTAATAGGCAAAAAAAAACAAAACACCGCGAATGAACGACAAAGAATACCGGCAGGTAGGGCAAAGAGACAGTTCTGGTGGCCTACCGGCATCCAGACTCCAAATGAAGAACAAATGTTCAGGCGGCCAACCGAAATCCCAGCTCCGGTAATGAAGTCTCTCGGGTGGACGGCCAGTGTCTTTAAGCCACCAGGACTGGAGGAATGACCCCGGAGGCGGCTTTCCCACCGGGAGGCTCAGTGGTAGGAAGCCGGACCGGACAGAGGGGATCCCAACGGCATCTGGTGGAGGAGAAAAGTGGGAGGAGGGAGGGACCACAACGGTGTCGGACAGTGGGGGATCAGCAGCTACCACCCCAGCCTCAGACAGGAGCCTTAAAGCCCCCGCGGTGGACCCCAGGAGGAACAATGCCACACCCACGGTGGACCCGGTTTGAGCCAACGTCGCACCTGCAGTGGACCTGGATTGAGCCAACACCGCACCCACGGTAGACCCGGATTGAGCCAGCGCCGCACCCGCAGTGGACTCGGATTGAGCCAACGCCGCACCTGCGGTGGACTCGGATTGAGCCAACGCCGCACCTGTGGTGGACTCGGATTGAGCCAACGTCGCACCCGCAGTGGACTCGGCTTGAGCCAGCGCCACACCCACAGTGGACTCAGCTTGAGCCAGCGCAGCACCCATGGTGACCTCATGAGACCACCCCAGACCCCTGGAAATGGCGGGCGGTGCTGGATCATCTCCGGTGATGAAGGAGGCTCCAAGACAGAGGAAATCACAGGGTCAGGATCACTGGCAGCGGCGGAGCCCAGTGAGGCGAGCTCGGATGCAGCGACCGGCTGCACCCATCTCCCCTCCCCAAGAGACAGGCAAGAGCACTCTAATACAGAAAATAGAAAGACAAAATAGAGCACTTGCCTGATCTCAAGCTCCGACGCCGTCCAGGACTCCGGCGAGCCAGGCTCAATCAGGAGGTCGGGCTCCAGCACGCACTCGGCTGCAGCGGCCTCCGCAGCCAGCATGATAGTCTTCGCAGTTCTGGAACCCCCTGGTGCTGTAACCCACGCCGATGGCTCCCTCGGCGTGACGGCAGGAGATTTGTTGCTTGCTGGAGCTGGGAGCTGCTCACTGGAGACCCAGGGACGCTTCCTCATTGGCTCAGGTTCCAATTGGCTGACAGCCCTCCTCCTCTGTCCGTGACACGGCTGCAGGATTGGAACCAGGTTCTCCAGGGCCACAGGTTCCTCCTCTATCCCATGGTCTAACCCTGACACCGGCGGATGCTCATGGGGAATAGGAGGAGACACAGAAGCAGCAAGTTCAATTTCAACGGCTGCAGCAGGTGGTGGGGGCTCAGTGGACTGCATGACCTGAGCCCCACGCTCAGGAATCAGACAAGGTACTTAATCAAATTGAGAGAATGAATGAAAAAAGCACTTGCCTGTCTCCCCAGGGTTTGGTGCTTCCTGCTGCAGTGGGCTTGGTTCTTCCCTCTCCCGTAGACAAGATGATGGTGGATCCTTCGGGGAGACACGGAGGAACCGCCTCTCCAGGATCGGTAACGGGTCAAACCGGAAAGAGCACCACAGGTCTCGCAGCAGCTGGAGTAGACACCATGGAGGAGGGAGGAGCAGCTGAGGCAGTCCGGGGGGAGGGGGGGAGCTGGCGGAACAGCTGAAAATAAAGATCTGGAGGTTGAAGCTGCTGTCACCATCTCTCTGTGGTGAGGAGAAAACAGCAGGCTGGGAGACAGAGTCTTTCCAGCGGCCCGTAGCTGGATCCAAACGGGAACCTCGCAGAGAACTGACCCAGTCGTCATACTCCCTCCCCTTCAGAACGCCCGTGTCCTGGGGAGGAGATGAATTCTGTGCGGGGCGATGACGTCTTCTGGCTGGAGGTGAAGCTAAATTCAAGTTGGGGAAACGCTGCTGCTGCACTGAAACAGAAGCCAGCAGCTTGGCATACTCAGGATAATTATTCAGCCCAGGATTAGCCCCCACCAGTCTAATAGCCGCCACCACACTCTTCAGAATCTTACTGGGATGGTGGGAAGAGCGTGCTTCAGCCACACGGCCCCTGGTGAGTTCAGCTGCCCACTGCTCATCATCGCTGGGACCCCCAGCTGCCCTCCTCCTCCGCTGTGCTGGAAGGCGGCTCTTTGGTGAAGCAGAAACGGGAGCTGGAAGTGTAGCAGGAGCCTGATCCTGGGGCGAGGAGTGGGAATGCCTCGCCGTCGGCTCCGTCTTTGGCCTCCTGCTGGGACCCTTTACCAGCCTACAATATTCCTGTTGAAGCGCCACAAGATCAGCCATCCTTTCCCTGTCCTCAGCGTGCTCGGCCAGGTGAGGATGGCGCTTTACTGCTGCCTCTGCGAGGTCCAGGTATCAGTTTGCATTTCTGGAGGTGGCGAACATACGAGCATTGGCCAGGAGACCATCTATCTCCATCAGAGCCTGGACAAGCTCGATACCCAGGTTCATAGGATACCCTGTCCTAGATGATGCCATAGCCTCCAAACAAAACTGGCACCCGGGGAAAGGAAAAATCTAGCCCAAAAACAAACTCACTGAGGCTGGCACCTCACTTGGCTGTGATCTACTGTCATGTTTGCCCTTTTCAGGGCATAAATGAGGCACCAGATGCCAACAGTGAGTTTTGTTATTTTATTGTTAAGTACAAAAAAATGAGCCTCGAGGGGCAAAACACAGACACTAGACACACGACCATAAAGGGTCAGAATAACTAATAATTACAAAGAGACTTGCACTGAATACAGCGGGACAGAACCAGATACTGAGACTGGAGCCGGACATGGGGACTCCAGCCTGAATGGGTGTGAGATCGCAGCGAAGAATGAATCTCCACTGCGATCTTAAATAGAGTAAAGTCTAATGACTACCAGGTGAGCAAAACAACATAATCACAGGACTGCGATCAGTTGTGGCAGCCCGCGGGCCGGTTGACAGCAGGAAGTCTGGCCGCGGCGCTGTCACAGTAAAAGCATCAGGAAAAGATATTACAAATATTAACCGGGACTAGGAATACAAAGAAAAAGGAGAAATACTGAGTGACTCGAGCGTGGAGCAGATCCGCACTTGGATCACCACAATTTTAAGGTGTTTATTGCCTATACAGACAACCCCCCCCCCCCCCCCAAAAAAAAATCTATTATAACTCCACAAGTCTAAGGTCTACATGCCTGATCAGGGTCTCTCCAGATAGGCAAGACCACACAGAATTTTCCCTAGCATAATTACCATTGTATATTTTACTATGACTGAGTAAATTTTAATAAACCAAAGCAGAATTAGAATATTTTATCCTCACCAAATTCTTTTTTACTTCAATTTTTATATCACCATAATATCGATGAATCTATGTGTAGAGATGCCACTGAATCGATTAGTCAGTTTCTTGACAACAATACCAAATTATACAGAACTAACACTTTCTACTTAGATTCTGCACAGTTTTTTTGTTTGTTTTTTTTTTTTTTTGAAGGAGACTCTGGGGTTTGTTTTTTTTTTATTTAAGTTTTTGTAAAGGGTATACAGGTCATTACAGCATTGCATTGTTTACATTTTCATCACATGTTGCCTTATTTTTTGCTATTTGACAACATTGGTAGGATAGTTATTACAACAACCCCCCCTTTTTTTTTTAAAGTGAAAGAAAAAGTGAAGTTAAGGAGAATTAAATAAAAAACAAACAAACAAACGAATAAACAAACAAACAGAACAGCAAAAAACAAACAGAAAATTAAGTAATTAAAAGTAAAAGAGCAACTGAGTAGAGTTGGAACAAAGAGCGGGACCATTATTGAAATGGTATTTGTCAAAGATTAGTTCTAATGGAAGACACATATGCAATCCAGGGTTGCCAAAAGTTCATGAACCCATCCATGTCCTGTCTTAGTGCGAATGTCAACTTTTCCATCGAGTAAATGTCTTGGATCACGTTAATCCAATCTTCAGGTGTAGGACAGTCCTTCAGCATCCATTTTTTAGTTAGGGCTTTTTTACTTGCCAATATTAAAACATTGAATAAGTATTTATCTCCTCGTCTTTCCAGTGAGTCCGGTAATAAACCCAAATACAAAGTTACAAAAGAAAAGGGAACTGTTATTTTGAATATTTTCCCCAATATTGTCTGTATGTTGGACCAATATTGGTGGATAACTGGGCATGACCAAAACACATGAAAATGATTTGCAGTCTTTTCACCACACAAGCACCAACAGTTCAACCCCTTATGGGTAAATTTGTTTTGTGCAGGTGTTCTGAAAAATCTTACCAAGTTTTTCCATCCAAATTCTCTCCACTGCAGGGATGAGGTACTTTTCCATTGCTGTTTATTTAGCTTTTCCCATATTTCCAATTGTAAAGTGAAATTCCCCTCTTTTTCCCATCTCTCTTTTATATACGATGTGTTGTCTCCTTTTAAGTCTTGAAGACCTTGGTATATTTTAGAAATGTATCTGATCCCTGGGATCCCTTTATATGCCATTAAGAAGACCTTCAGAACACCTGACTGGGCCCTTTCCAAATCCTCCTTTTTAAGTATATTGTTTATGTGGTGTCTAAGCTGAAAGAACCTGTAAAGATCTTGATTTATTAGACCTTGTTTTTTCAAATCTTCAAAACTTCTTAAAGTTTTCCCCTTAAAAAAATCGTAATATTTTATCAGCCCTTTCTCTTTCCACTCTTTAAATCTAGTGTCTGTTTTATTGGGGGTAAAGTCTTGATCATAGGCAATCCATTGCAGAAGTCGATAGGGCTCTTTAGCTTGATTCTCTCTGACTATCTTAAACCAAATTTTTAGCGGGGTCTCTATCCACGGGTTAGTGTTATTCAGGAGTTTAGTTAAGGCATTGTTCCCTATTATCGCCTGTAGGGGGATGTCACTTGTTATTTGGCATTCCATCTCCTTCCATTGTGCAGTGTAGACTGGGTTACATATCTCTACTAAAGTTTTAATTTGTGCAGCTATAAAATAGTCCCTGATATTTGGCAGTGCGAGCCCACCTTTGTCTTTGTTTAGCTGTAGGGTTCTATATCTGATTCTAGGTCTCTTACCCTGCCATATGAATCTTGAGATCCTTCTGTCCAGTTCCTGCCATGTTTTTTTGGGAGGTTCTACCGGTATTGTTTGGAAAAGGTATAGAAGACGTGGAAGTATATTCATTTTGACTGCTTCAATTCTTTGTGCGGTACCTAAGAATGGTATCATATTCCATCTTGCTAGGTCAGATTTTATTTTTGTCACCAGTGGATCATAGTTTAGTGTTATAATTTTGTCGAGTTGTTTCGGGATATTGACCCCCAGATATTTCATAGATTCCAACTCCCAGTTAGTTTTGAGTTCATTTAGTGAAAAATGATTTGGGTCATAGTTGAATGTTAAAACTTGGGTTTTATGCATGTTTAATTTGTACCCTGATAAATCTCCATAGTCTGAAAAAACTGAGATTAGTTCTGGTAGAGAAGTGTCTGGCTGCCCTAGGTATATTAAAATGTCATCAGCAAAGAGTGCTATTTTATGTTCTTTCTGACCAAGTGTAATACCTTGAATTTCTTGATTTTGTCTTATCCATTGGCTCAGAGGTTCTATGAAGATTGCAAAGAGCAGTGGAGACAGGGGGCAGCCTTGACGACATCCTCTTTCCAGTTCAAAAGATGATGATAAATTACCGTTAATCCTTATTTTAGCTATTGGTTTTTTATATAATGCCTGTATAGTTCTAATGAAGTTGTTATGAAAATTGAAACTGGATAAGATTTTATAGAGGAAAGACCAGTCAACCGAATCGAATGCTTTTTCAGCATCTAATCCCAATATGACTGCATTTAAGTTATATTTTTTTATATGATGAATTATGTGTAAAGTGCGTCGAATGTTGTCTTGTGTCTGTCTTTGTCTTATAAAACCTGTTTGGTCTAAGTGAATTAAGTCTGTCAGTATGTTTTCTAACCTTCTGGCAAGGATAGTGGTAAAAAGCTTATAGTCCTGATTTAATACACTGATTGGTCTGTAGTTGGAGCATTCTAGTTTGTCCTTTTCAGGTTTAGGTATGACTGCAATGACCCCTTCTCTCCAGGAGGGGGGGATTTCCCCTGTGTGGAGGACGTAGTTAAATGTTTTCAGGAGGAGAGGAGATAGTTGCTGTTTAAAGGTTTTGTACCATTCTGCTGTATAGCCATCTGCTCCTGGGGATTTGTTAGCTTTAAGTTTCATAATTGCTTTTTCCAATTCTTTAGGTTGTATTTCTGACAGTAGGGTTTTATTTTGTGATTCCGTAAGTTGGGGAAGGTTTAATGTGTTTAGGAATGTCTCGGATGCGTTTTTATGTTTTTTGTGGGAGTATAAGTTCTTGTAGTAATTCTCGAAGCTTTTAAGAATATCCTGAATTCTGAATTTTATTTCCTTTGATACTGGGTCTCTGATTTTGTAGATTGCTCTTTCCGTTTGTTGTTTCCTCAATTTATAGGCTAGTAATTTTGCCGATTTACTGCCTGCTTCATAGTGTTTTTGTTTCAGAAATGTAAGTTTCTTCTGGATTTCTATTGTGTAGATCTCATTTATTTGATTTTTAATTTCTTTGATCTTGAGCGAGCCATTAGAATGGGTGTTATCTTTGTGTTCTTTTTCTAGGTTCTTGAGCTCTGACTCTAGTGTGTTTAGTTTTTCTTGTCTCAGTTTCTTTTGGGTTGCCAGTTTTACAATAATTTTTCCCCTTATTACAGCTTTGCACGCATCCCACAGTATTAAAGGGGATACTTCTCCATTATCGTTTTCTTCCAAATATCTGAGAATATCTGATTCCAATTCATCTTTCAGTGGCCCTTTGAGGACACTTGAATTCAACCTCCAGGAAAATATATTATTTGTGTATTTTTGGATGTTTAAATCCATATAGATCAGACTGTGGTTGGAGAGATCCATCAGTCCTATTTTACATGTTTTTACTCTTCCAATGTCTCTATTAAACATAAAAAAGTAATCAATCCTTGAGTAAGATGAATGTGGCGTTGAATAAAAAGTATAATCTTTTACATTGGGGTTGAATTCCCTCCATACGTCACAGATTCCCATTTCTTTTAGTAGCATCCGAGTATTCCTATTTTGGGTGTTATTTTGATGTGAAGAATTACCTGTTGCATCCCAGTATGGATTCTGTCTTAGATTGAAGTCTCCACCACATATCACTAAACCTTGGGCTTTAGTTATCATTAGGTCGAATACATTTTTATAAAATTTCCATTTAGCCCCTGGTGGTGCATATACATTCAGCAGGGTGATATCTTCTCCCTCTAGCCGCCCAGTTACCAAACTGTATCTCCCTTCTTTATCTTTGTGTTCTGATTTTTTTTCAAATGTAATTTTGGTTGATATCAATGTCGCTACTCCCCTCCTCCTCCCTGATTTATATGAAGATGAAGAGATCATTTTAAACCCTTGTCTACTGAGTTTAGTGTGTTCCACGTCTGTTAGGTGGGTTTCTTGTAAAAATACTATTTCTGCTTTGTCTTTTTTCATTTTGCGTAGAATCTTGGATCTTTTAACTGGATTCAGGATCCCTTTTACATTATATGAGGCTATTTTGGTTACACCCTGTTTCTCCATTGTATTTTCTTATTTAGTATAACAGTGTGGTATATCTCGCACTGCTGCTATCTGTGCTGTGGCTCTTTGTCTCTGAGGTAAACGCGTTCGGCTCCATGACGAGCAGAATAGCGGGCAGAATACAATATTCCAGGGACGTGTTGCTGCGCTTTAACACAGCTGGTGCAGAGTCTCTGATTGCGCCCAAATTTCAGCTGCCGGACTTTATTTTGAGAGACGGACACAGCGGTGAAAAAAGAAGCGGCAGGAGGAAGCGTGGAAGACGTGGAGGTGTGAAATTGCGCCTTAGGAGACGTCAGTTTGGTAACATTCCTCTTCCTTCGATCATTTTTGGGAATGCACAGTCTGTGAGAAACAAGGTGGAGGAAATTCAAGGCAGTGTACGTTACCAGAAGGATTTTAAGAACTGCTGCGTCATGGCTTTCACTGAATCTTGGCTTACTGCGCATGATCGAGATGCAGACCTGTGGATTGACGGCTTTGGAGCTCCGCTGCGCTCGGATCGGCAGGAAGAGGTAACTGGGAAGCGTCAGGGGGGTGGAGTATGTTTATACATTAATAAGCAGTACTGCACATCTGTCACGGTCAGAGAGCGCATCTGTACACCCCATGTGGAGCTGCTGTCTGTGTCACTACGCCCCTTTTATTTGCCTCGAGAATTTCCCCAACTTTTCATCACAACTGTGTACATTCATCCGAGGGCAGACGCTGACTCCGCCTCCAGCACCATCTCTGATGTGGTGCAGCAGCTGCAGTCAATTTCTCCAGAGGCGCCAAACTTCATTCTTGGGGATTTTAACCATGTTTCTTTAAAGAAGACACTTAAAAACTTTCATCAGTATGTCTCCTGCCCAACCAGGCGAAAAAAGACATTGGACCTGTGCTATGGATCCATAGAGAGGGCCTATAAATCACTCCCCCTTCCTCCTTTAGGATCATCAGATCACAACTGTGTTCATTTGCTGCCCACATATAAAACTGCTCTCAGAAGAGGCAAGGTGGAGATGAGAGACATTGATGTGTGGACAGAAGATTCAGAGCACAGCCTCCAGGAATGCTTTGACTGTACAGACTGGGAGATGTTCATAATGGCCTGCGGGGATGATTTGGACTCTCTGGCTGAGCTCACATGCTCATACATGGCTTACTGTCAAAATAAGTTTGTTCCACGTAAACGTGTCAAAATATACCCCAACAACAAACCATGGGTTACTAAATCAGTTAAATCCTGCTTACAGAGGAAAGCTCTTGCCTTTAAACAAGGGTCTGTTTCTGCGCTACAGGTTGCCACCAAGGAGCTGAAGGCCGAAATTTTAAGAGCAAAACAGAATTATAAATCAGAGCTGGAAAGCAAGATGGCAGCAAATAAACTTGGTTCAGCCTGGGCCAGTATGAAAACTATTGCAGGCCTTCAGAGCACAGAGCGCAGTAATCGTGTGTTTTTAGATGGTTTTAGTTCAGACACAGAGCTGGCTAATGCTCTTAATTGTTTTTATGGTCGTTTTGACTCCTTTGATTTTAGCACAGAAATCCAAGATTTGAAACAGAAACTCAAAGACAATCAGCACTTTAATATTGAGATGCAGGATGTTAAAAGGGAGTTCCGCGCTGTAAAAGTGAACAAAAGTCAGGGCCCTGATAATATATGTGGACGCCTGGTAAAGTCCTGTGCACATGAACTGAGTCCTATATTTCATTATATTTTCAATAAGTCCTTACAGACACAACATGTGCCTAAGATCTGGAAAGATGCCGTGGTTGTTCCCGTTCCAAAATCCAGCTGTCCTAAAACGGTAAACGACTTTAGACCAGTTGCTTTGACTTCAATTTTAATGAAAATTTTTGAAAAACTGGTCAGACGTGAGGTCCTAAGGCAGACTGAACATGCATTGGATCCTCTGCAGTTTGCCTATAGGCCTCACAGAGGAGTGGAGGATGCCACTGTCACTCTGTTTGACATGCTTTTTAAACATCTGGATTTTAATGGGACACACGCCAGGCTTTTATTTGTGGACTTTTCTTCTGCCTTTAATACAATCCAACCTCATATTTTAGTTGAAAGGCTCCTGCAACAATTTGATTTAAGCAATAATCTGGTGGGTTGGATTCTGGATTTCTTAACCAACAGGACGCAGAGAGTAAGGGTCAATGGCACATTGTCTGACCTAAAGTGCTCTTCTACTGGCTCTCCTCAGGGGTGTGTGTTGTCACCACTACTCTTCATCCTGTACACAAACATGTGTCGGAGCAGACATGACAACAGACACATTATAAAGTATGCTGATGACTCAGTCATTGTCAGTCTCCTCCAGGATGGTGAGAGTGGCCACGGCCCAGTAGTTGATGACTTTGTTCACTGGTGTGAGGATTCCTACCTGCAGCTGAATACAACAAAAACGAAAGATATGATTATTGACTTTAGGAGGAAAACTCCCAGGCACAAAGTCACCATACTAAAAGGCCAGACCACCGAATGTGTACAATCGTACAAATATCTTGGGACAATTATTGATAGTGGATTGAACTTTGAAGTGAACTGTGAAAGGGTGTGCAAAAAGGGTCAGCAAAATTTGCATTGTTTGAGGAAACTTGCACGCTTCCAAATTGACCGAACCATAATGACTATGTTCTATCGGGCTTTTATTGAATCTGTTTTATCCTTTTCTTTAATGTCATGGTTTGGTCAGATAAAACTGAAACAGAGGAAATCCTTGGATCAGGTAGTCAGATGGTCCAGTCGTTTGCTTGGTGAGTCACAGCTGAGCCTGACATCCCTGTACACCAGACAAGTACAGAGGATGGCCGACTCGATTTTAAATGATGACTCCCACCCTTTGCACTGCAACTTTCAGCTTCTTCCCTCCAGACGGAGGTTTGCTGTCCCAAAAAGTAGAACCCAGCGCTACAAAAACAGCTTTGTCCCTGCTGCTGTCAAAGAGTTGAACAAGCTATAAAAATTATATTGTACATATTTTATATTTACCTATTTTGTAAGATGTGTGCCTGTGTTTGTGTCTATGTTGAATGTAATTAGTGGCTTGTAAATATGGATGTCACCAACTGCAAAACAAATCTACCTACGGGTACAAATAAAGTAACCTGAACCTGAACCTGAACCTGGTGGCCCTCTTTTTTGCTACTCAGAAACTGAAAGAACATTAAGAACATAAAAAACATTAAGTACATAATGAACGAAACTTTAAAACAAAAAACTGTCAAAAAAACTTCCTGAGCTGGGGTCTCTTTAAAGACCCTGTAAGAGCCCTGATGGAGTATGGGCTCTGAGTGAAATTCCTCAAACTCTGTTACGTGCTGAGGGCCCTCTCTTAACCCTGTAAGTTGTCCCATGTTTTTAACGAGAATTTCAGATCCCAATCCGAATTTGTAATGATTATTTTTTTTTTTTTATGCCTATACTCTATGAGCTTGTGTGCACCCTCCCACCCCCATCACAGCAAACATTCACTCTAATACAGTATTTGTTAGTGTGGGGAGAACATGTGGGTCATTGTTACATTTCTATTTTAACATGATTTTTTTTTTCCCCTTTAAATTGAGAAGACATTTGTTTCTAATGCTAAAACTGCTCCATGAAAGGTTTTACCACATGCTGATTCTGCATCTTCTTTAATGTTTGTTACCTTGTAGGAGGGGGGATGGAAGTGCAGAGTGACTGTAGAGAGAAAGAGAGAAAAAAAAAAAAAAAAAAAAAAAAAAAGGTCGCTATTCCTTCCTGGAACTGGAAAGCTTATCTTTGTAGCTCTGGGGCTGGGTGTTCCCGCTGCTGGCCCGTGGATTTTGAAGGTCTCTGAGTGGACCACGTTTGAGCTCTGATTTTCTCGTTCAGATCCGCTGCGGGTTTAAACATCGTTACCGGGAGTCCTCTTCTTGCCATGTCAGTTGTTGCTTCTTCCGCTGAATTGTAGAGACATGACTCTTCCCCGTAAAAGACCCTTAGCTACTGTTACTTCCTAAAAAGTATGTGTCTTCATCAGGATTATAAAGGTTAAAAAAAAGTCCAAGGTCATAACCTTTTTAAGCCTTTCGGTCTTCTCCACTAAATCATTTATCAGGGAATTTCATTTTGGTTGTTGACAGAGATGGGTATCACAGTCCATTTCAACACACTGACACACAGAATGTTCCCTAAAAAGATTTGTTGCAGCTGAAAATTAGCCAATTGACTAAACTGGCGCATTGACAGAAATGTTTACGTGCATTGTCCCTGTCAAATTAAACCATTAAAATAAAAACAAGCATTTGTTCACTGTGTGGTGGCACTTAGTAGGGGGTTTCTCCACCCAGAACCGGAGGTCGGGAGGAGGGGGGAAAATGGATAAAAGGACTGAATGAGGAAGAAGGAAGATGCACTGTGGCACCGGGGGGTCTTAGGGTGCTTTCATACCTAAATTTGTTTAATTTGGTCCGAATCAGTTGACAAGTTTGTTACTTTGTATCATTTTCTCCTTGGTTCGGTCCCCTTTCCCACAGGCAAAAATTGAGGCAGACCATAAGCAGACCAAACTGCGTCACATTAAATCCTGCGAGACTTATGTCAGAACATTCTTTGTTCTTATTGGTCAGATTTTTTTTTGCCGCAAGAACAAAAAAGGTTACACAAAGAAGGCTGACTACCATATATTTATGCATTTCGGGGAGAAAATAATACAAATCGTAGCATAATCTATGGGGGGGGGGGGGGTTCATTGCCCTGGTTATCGTTTATTACATACGTGCATAAACCACTTTTGGCAAATCGTACAGTTTGAAAATGAAGCACTGCTACGGACGGGAAATAACATGTTAGCGTTCATTAATCCTCCAGAACCGTGACGTGCTCAGCCACAGATATTTTCAAAGATCTAGCAGGTGTGTACAGTGACATAAAATGTTCTACCATTTGCCGCTGGTCCCGTTTTAGTGCGGTCGCTTTCTCACCTGCAGGACCACACCAGAGTTCACCATTTAATTCAAACCAAGACCACCTGAAAGGGGTGGTCTCGGTATGGTTGTTTTGGTACGCACTTCAGTGCAATTACCGTGTTCTCACCAGACAAAACGAACCGCACTAATGGAGAAAACAAGCTTGAGTTCGACTGAAATGGACTAAAGCCTGCAGGTGTGAAAGCACCATTAGAGGTAACAGAAAGGAGTAGTCGACCCCCAGCGTGACAGGAGTCACACCAGAGTTGGCCAGAGCGTGAGAGATGGTGATAAGCAAGGCTTCGTGTCCTGTATGTTAATGTGCCAGACATGCTTTGTGTACTGTGTGTAATGTCTTCTATCCCCAGGTCTCAAAGGCGGGAATAAAGAGGTATAAAGGTGAGTATCCAGAGACCCCGAGAGATATTCTGTTTTCTGTGTTGGAGGTGAAATAAAGTTTGTGTTCCATCCAGCTCGCTGTCTCGCCTGCTTTCATCTTCCACAGTGGTGACCCTAAGACGTGCAATGGAGAACGGGCCGAGCACCTCCGCGGAGGCAACCCAGAGGGAGAACACCAGTGCGGCGTGCGCTGTCACAGTCAAGCTCCCGGACTTTTGGCTCCACAACCCGACCGCTTGGTTTTTACATATGGAAGAACAGTTTGCACTCTGCGGGATCTCCACGGACGACACTAAATATTATTATGTGGTCGCTGCACTGGATGTGCACGCCACACAGCAAGTAACAAGCCTGCTCCAGGAGCCGCCAGCCCAGGGGAAATACGACGTGCTCAAGCAGATGGTACTCCAACGTTACACCCTTTTGGACAGTGAGACAGCGGAAAAACTCCTCACGCACTCAGAGTTGGGTGACAGATCAGCTGTGGACCTGATGGAGAGCATATTAGCACTGATGGGGAAGGACGATGGCTCCTTCCTGTTTGCCTACCTCTTCCTCAGGAACCTACCAGCTACAGTGAGGGCGATCCTTGCCAACTCACCGCTGCTGGCGACCAAGAACTACAGCGCTGGCGCAAGAAGCAGACCGCATCATCCTGGCAAACAGAGCCCTCATTGTGCACGCAATGACACCGGCATCCATGAAAGGCTCCAGAGAGGTCGAGGATCCATTGGTGGTGGCTGGAACGGACGCCAAGAGATGCAGGAATGAGACACTCTGTTTCTATCACCGCCGTTTTGGCTCGAATGCCCAACGTTGTCTGCCGTGCCAATTCAAGAAGCCGGGAAATGGCATGGCCAGCAGTCTGTAGCCGCTGCGACCGCTGGCGACAGGAACAAGCTGCTTTTCATCACGGACACACATTCTGGGAGACGCTTCTTGGTAGACTCTGGCTCCCAGAAGAGCCTCATTCTGCTGGTCAGCGCAGACAGGTTAGCAGAAGGCAGCGACCCCGAGCCTACGGCCGCCAATGGATCCAACATCAGGACGTTTGGCGAAAGGACGTTGACGGTATGCTTACACAAACACAATTACCAGAGGGACTTTGTGGTAGCTGCATGTTCTGTTCCCATTTAAGGTGCTGATTTTTTTATGTGCTTATGGGTTGTTAGTTGATGTTGCCAACAGATGTTTAGTGGACGCTGTCTCTTTTTCCTCCTTGTCCTGCACAGCTCTGGGAGTTGGGCCAACAATACATGCTAACATTATAGCCCCAGGGGGTAAGCACCAGCATTTGCTTTCACAGTTCCCAGCACTCACGGCTCCCACTTTTTCTGCTACGGTAACCAAACACGGGGTCGAGCATTTCATAACAACAAAAGGTCTGCCGGTGTTCACACGCCCTTGGCGCCTTGACGCAGTTAAACTAGTCAGCGTGCGTGAGGAGTTTGCTAAATTAGAGCGACTAGGCATCGTTAGGCACTCCAACAGCCAGTTGGCATCTCCGCTACACATGGTGTCCATGGCCGATGAGTCATGGTGACCGTGCGCCAATTTCCGGCGCTTGAATAATGCCACGGAACACGACCGGTATCCCATCCCGCACATCCAGGATTTTTCCGTGTATCTGGCTGGGACGCGTGTTGTTTCAAAAGTGGACCTGGTCCGCGGTTACCACCAGGTCCTGGTGCACATGGAGGATGTTCCCAAAACAACCATCCAAGATGGCGCCCACAGCGGTCGACATGGTGCTTCGCTGCGCTCTTTGTTTGTTTTTGTTTGTCAATTGTGTGTCTGCTTGCACTTATACCCGTGAAGAACTTTTAAATATCAGGACTTTGACCCCCACGGACCTCCTCCCAGTTTTTCTAGCCCCTGCCGCCGATCTGGTTTATTGTTTGGCTCGGAAAGTGAGACGGCGGAAGAGAGGAAGACGAGCGGGCGCTCTCGTACGACTTCGCAGGAGAGGCTCGCGAACGGCGCTGCCTGGCATATTTCTGTCCAATACCAACTCTCTCTCTAACAAGGTGGATGAACTGAGACTGCTGATGCGTTTTAAGGACCTCGCCTCCTCAGCTGTCCTCTGCTTTACTGAGACCTGGCTCCGGGAAAATATACCGGACAGCGCGCTGCGCCTCGACGGCTTCCAGCTCTTCCGTGCTGATCGTGACACAGAGCTTTCCGGCAAGACCACAGGAGGCGGTGTCTGCTTCTACATCAACTGTAGCTGGTGCTCTGATGTAACGGAAATTTCCAAACACTGTTCTCCTGCCTTGGAATTTCTTGTTATCAACTGCAAGCCTTTTTATTCCCCACGGGAGTTTGCTTCTTTTATACTGATCGCTGTGTACGCCCCTCCCGACGCGGACACGCGCGAAGCTCAGCGCGTGCTCGCGGATCACATTCAACACACAGAGCGGAGTTTTCCAGACTCGCTGATTATTGTGGCTGGCGACTTTAATCAGTGCAATCTGAGCCACGATCTCCCCCGCTACAAACAGTTTATTAAATGCCCCACCAGAGGATTAAACACACTGGATCACTGTTACACCACAGTGAAAGACGCATATCGCGCTGTCCCTCGAGCTGCGCTGGGATTATCTGATCACGTGATGGTTCACCTCATTCCCACATACAGACAGAGATTGAAGCTCACTAAACCTGTTGTGAGCACTACGAAGATACGGACCAGTGATGCTGAGGAGAAGCTGGAAACGTGCATGGAAATATCTGACTGGGGCATGCTTAAAGGAGCCACGCATGATCTGGATGAGTACACGGACACTGTGAACTCATATATCCACTTTTGTGAAGAGAACATTCTTCCATCACGCACCAGGGTGAGTTACTCTAATGACAAACCCTGGTTCACAGCTAAGCTCAGACAGATCAGGAAGGAGAAGGAAGCAGCGCTGAAAAGTGGAGACAGGGACTGCTACAGGGAGGTTAAATACCGGTTTAACAGAGAGCTGAAGAGAGCTAAATCTGTGTACTCAGAGAGACTCCAGCAGCAGTTCACTGCTAATGATTCGGCTTCCGTGTGGAGAGGACTGAGGCAGATCACCAACTATCGGCCTCAGGCTCCTAAAGGTCAGGATGACAAAGCCCTTTGTCAGAGACTGTCCCAACACTATGCCCGTTTTGACACCTCGTCATCTGTGTCCAACTCCCCCCCTCCCTCCAGCTCCACAGCCTCCACATTCCCTACTTCATTTAAGGCACCCCCCCCCCACCTCCCCCCCTCCCCTTATCATCAGTGAGCAGGATGTGCTCAAACAGTTCTCCAGACTGAACCCGCGCAAGGCCCCCGGCCCAGACGGCGTGTCTCCCTCCACCCTGAGACTCTGTGCGAAACAGCTGGCTCCTGTATTCACAGACATTTTTAACACCTCCCTTAAGTTATGCCACGTGCCATCCTGCCTCAAATCCTCCACCATCATCCCTGTCCCCAAGAAGCCACGGATCACTGGACTTAATGACTACAGACCTGTAGCGCTCACCTCTGTAGTCATGAAGTCCTTTGAGCGCCTGGTCCTGTCCCACCTCAAGTCCATCACCACCCCTCTCCTGGACCCGCTGCAGTTTGCCTACCGAGCCAACAGGTCTGTAGACGATGCAGTCAACCTGGCCCTCCACTCCATCCTGCAGCACCTGGACTCCCCGGGAACCTACGCCAGGATCCTGTTTGTGGACTTCAGCTCCGCATTCAACACCATCCGCCCCGCTCTGCTCCGGGACAAGCTGTCCCTGCTCAACGTGCCTGACTCCCTCTGCAGGTGGATCATCGACTTCCTGACGGACCGGAGGCAGCATGTGCGGCTGGGAAAGACTGTCTCAGACTATACTAGCATCAGCACCGGATCACCCCAGGGCTGTGTACTTTCCCCCCTACTCTTCTCCCTTTACACCAACTCCTGCACCTCCAGCCACCAGTCTGTCAAGTTGATCAAGTTTGCGGACGACACCACCCTCATCGGGCTCATCTCCAACGGCGACGAGTCCGCCTACAGGAGAGAGGTGGCCCAGCTGGCGTCCTGGTGCAGCAATAACAACCTGCAGCTGAACGCTCTGAAGACAGTGGAGATGATTGTAGACTTCAGGAAAGTCACTACTCCTCTGCCCCCCCCCTCACCCTCTCAGGCTCTCCCATCACCACTGCTGATTCCTTCCGCTTCCTAGGCACTACCATCACCAGGGACCTCAAATGGGAGCTGACCATCAGCTCACTCATCAAAAAAGCCCAGCAGAGGATGTTCTTCCTGCGGCAGCTGAGGAAGCTCAAGCTACCCACCAAGATGTTAGTGCAGTTCTACACAGCCATCATCGAGTCCATCCTCACCACCTCCATAACCGTGTGGTACGCAGGAGCCACTGCCAGGGACAGACTAAGGCTGCAGCGCGTCGTGCGCACTGCTGAGAAGGTGATCGGCTGCAAGCTCCCATCTCTCCAGGATCTGTACATCTCCAGGACCCGGAGGCGTGCTGGCCGGATCATAGCCGATCCCTCACACCCTGGTCATGTACTGTTTGCCCCCCTCCCCTCTGGTAGAAGACTTCGGTCCATCCAGACTAAAACCTCCCGTCACATGAACAGCTTCTTCCCCTCTGCCATTAGACTGCTGAACACTAAGTGACTCTCGTGCACCATGTACAGCAGCTCAACCAGACTCATGTCAATCATCACTGTTTTCTTCCTGCATTACCGACTGCACTATATAGTTCTCCACAGTATCTGCTGCTGGCTAATATATATTTTAACTGTTGACCAGTATCACTTAATCTTATCCTACACTTTATTACATGTATAGTTTATTTCTCTTATCTTATCATGTTTAATGTTGCAGCATTGTACCGAGACAAATTCCTAGTTTGTGTACTACATGAACAATGGCAATAAACCTGATTCTGATTCTGATTCTGATTCTGAAACAGCAGTAATAACTCCTTTTGGCCTTTTTGAGTTTTCACACATGCCATTCGAGTTAAAGGGTACGGCTCAAACCATCCAGAGAATGATAGAAGCGGTACTCCATGACTTGCCCTTTGTTTTTGTCTACTTAAACGACATTTTGGTGGCTAGCGCGTTGGGGGAGGAGCACCTTGCCCATCTCAAACAAGTTTTCCAGCGGTTGGAAGCGCACAGGCTTATCGTTAATCCGGCAAAGTGCCAGTTTGGGATGCTGGTGATTGATTTTTTTGGGCCATCGCATTTCACTGGAGGGCGCGATTCCACTGCCAGATAAAGTGTCTGCCATGTCAGATTTTCCGCGTCCGCAGACTGTAAGGGCACTGCAGGAATTTTTGGTAATGGTCAATTTTTACAACAGTTTCCTCTCCTGGGCAGCCCAGCTACTGCAACCGCTGTACGGCATGCTCAGAAAAAAGAAGCCCGTGGAAAACATCAACTGGACCTCCGAGTGAGTCCAGGCTTTCACAAATGTCCAAACAGCGCTCGCTAACGCGGCTTTGCTAGCGCACCCCACCCCGTCAGCATGGAAGGCACTCACCACTGACACGTCTGACGTTGCCATGGGGCAGTGGTGTAGCAGTACCTCTCCAGTTCGTGGCAGCCACTCGCGTTTTTCAGACTTACCTTGCGCGACAACGAATGCAAATACAGTATGTTTGACCGAGAGTTGTTGGCTCTCCACCTGGTGACGCGCTATTTCCAGTTTTGGCTGGAAGGGCACAAATTCACCGCGTTCGTTGATCATAAACCACTAACGTACGCAATGTCCAAAGTCTCTGAACCGTGGTCGGCTCGACAGCAACGACATTTGGCCACAATCTCAGAATTCACGACCGACATTCAACACATAGCCTGTAAGCTTAATGTCATGGCTGACTGCCTGTCATGCGCTTTAGTCTCCCCGGTCTACATGGGAATAGATTTCCCTGCCATGGCTGGAGAGCAGGGTGGTGCAAGAAGGGTGCCCCCGTTGCTCTGCGACATCTCCACCGGTCACCCTCGCCTGGTGGTTCCGAAGTCTTGGCACCGCCGCGTTTTTGAGTCCGTCCACTTCCTTTCACATCCCGGCCTGCGCACCTCGGTTAAACTGGTGGGAGCAAAATTTGTCTGGCCTCACCTATGCAGAGATGTGAAAGAATGGGCTGCAGCGTGTGTCACGTGCCAGCGGGCCAAAGTGCACAAAAACACCAAAGCCCCCCTCGAGCCCTTTCAAATTCCGGCCAGGAGGTTTGACCACATCCACATGGATTTGGTGGGCCCCCTTCCGCTGTCGCAAGGTTTCACGCACCTTTTGACAATTGTGGACTGCACCACTCGTTGGCCTGAAGTGGTCCCGGTGGCTTCCACCACGTCTGTTGAGGTTGTTCACGTTTTTTTGTCGGCTTGTTTTGCACGGTTCGGATCCCCGTCAGACATCACTTCCGACAGGGGTCCGCAATTCGTTTTGAAACTCTGGTCCGTGATGGCCAAGAGTCTGGGGGTCAAAATCCACTGCACCACCGTGTACAACCCCCAGGCTAACAGGTTATGCGAGCGTTTTCATAGGTTGCTTAAAGCAGCACTCAGAGCCTCACTCACAGATGCAAATTGGGTCGACCGCCTGCCCTGGGTCCTATTAGGGTTGCAATCCATGCCTAAGGAGGATCTAGCAGCCTCCCTGGCAGAACTCGTTTTTTCTCAGCCGTTGCGGATCCCTGGGGAATTTTTACTGGAAAACCCTGCTTCCGGGACCGATCCGCCTGCACAATTTTTTTTACAGTACAGCGGCTGCTAACGTGCCAAGCCCGGTGCACCATTATTTTCCCCACACCTTTGTCCCAAAGAGCTTACAGAGTGCCAAGTTTGTTTTTGTCAGGCACGAGGCACACAGAACCCCGCTGCATCCACCGTACAATGGCACATTCAGAGTGCTGGAAACTGGGGCAAAGCATTTTGTATTTGACTTGGGGGAGTGTAAGGAAACCATCTGCATTGACAGGCTGAAGCCCGCTTACAGGCTGAGCCACCACTCTGGTGGCTCAGTTACCGGAGTGGTGGCTCAGTTGGTAGAGCATCCGCCCCACACCTGGGAGGCAGGGGTTCAAATCCTGGCCGGGTCATGCCGAAGACCATATAAAAGTGGAACTTCCTGCCATCCAGCTTGGTGCTCAGCAAAAATGGAATGGAGGAGGGAAATTTGTGGCGGCGCCTTGCATGGCAGCGGCCCTCTGATTCTACACTTGGGGTGTGTGTGATTGACACGGTGGATAGGTAAAGCACAATCTCGTTCTGCTGTACATGATTGGTTGTACAGTTGAATGACAATAAAGGGTGATTTAATTTAATTTAATTTAATTTATGTGTTGGCAGACAAACAGGTGGTGTTCTCTCAAGCTCCCCAGTGTGGACGCCCACCTACGGTGGTTCTGCAAGTTGGTATTCCCCCACAGAAAATTGTGCTCGCAAATCTAATCCTGTTACCTCCCCACCCTCTCTCCCTCCATAGACCAATGTTCCCTCCCACACACCTCGCCAGGGCAGAACTTCAACCGGACTGGCGGTCCCCCGCGACAGCCACTACGGGCGCCGGCTCAAGCTCAAAGGACCAAGGGGTTAGGCCCATTTCTGGGTGTTCAATGGGGGGGGGAGGCTGTGTGGTGGCACTTAACTGTGCCCATGGTAGCCCCTGACCGGGCCGGCTCCGCTGCACCCACGGTGGACTCCAGCGGGAGCCAGGCTGCTTCCACGGTGGCCCCTGACCGGGCCGGCTCCGCTGCACCCGCAATGGACCCCAGCGGGAGCCTGGCTGCTTTCACGGTGGCCCCTGACTGGGCTGGCTCCGCTGCACCCGTGATGGACCCCGATTGGGCCAGAGCTGCACTCACGGTGAGCGGACCAACCCGCAGGAGCACCAGGCTGAGGAGACGATCGATGGGAGAAGCCCTGATGACCCTGGCAGGAGAAGCTGGAGCAGTGACGTCCTCCTTTGGCAGTACCGGACCCTCGGTGACCTCCGGTGGTGACATACCCTCTCCGGCGACCCTGGTTAAAAGCTCAGGGGAAGCAGGAGAAGAAAGATGGTTAGGGTTGCTGGCAGCGGCGGAGCCCGGCGAAGGAAGTTCTCTCCTCACCCAGAGCCAGGCAAGATGTCTCTAAAACTGACATAAGAAAAACAAGAGAGATTAGTTGCCTGAGCTTGAGCTCCACCGCAGTCCAGAACTCCGTCGATCCCGGTGATGAACACTCGGACCTGGCCTCCAAGAGGTCCAGCTCCGGCTCCCAGTCCGCTGCAGACGCCTCCGCAGCTGGCAAGATGGTGATATCAGTCCAATGTTCCTCCTGCAGTAGCTCCAACGCAGGGAAATCCTCTGGCGTGGCTGCAGGGGAGCCTCTCCACGCTGGTTCCGGGAATGGATCATCCGAGGCCACTGGCTCCTCCACCATCTGACAGCCCTGACCTTGGGCCAGCAGGCCCTCAGGAGAAATGGGAGGAGACACCGAGAAGAGAAAAAGTGGATTAATGTCTGCAGCTGGAGGAGAGGGCCCAGCGGACTGTTTAAACTGGGTCTCTCCCTCGGGAGACAGGCAAGATTTAATACGGTTAGATGGAATAGAGGGATAAAGTACTTGCCTGTCACCCCGGTTGCTGGTTCTGACAGCTGCAGATAGCAGACAGGCATCCCTCTCCATGTCAACAGTGATATGGCCCTCTTTAATGAATGAAGGAGGAGCTGTCTCCGTGGCAACGGAGGTGGGTGTTCCTGAAGCAGCCCCGTCTAGCCTCGCAGCAGCTGGGAGGGTGACGACAGCTGACGACGAGGGAGGCTTCTCCTGGCATCTGTACGCCGGGTGACGCTGTCTTCTGTTTCCTGGAGAGGACCGTGCTGGAGCGGGAGGAGGGGCGGGTGAAGCGTCACGGAGGATGACGGGCTGAGAGTTGTCGGTCCTCTGCCTCGGCACCGTGGGCCACGCCAATCAGGGGAGAGAGCGCTGGAGCGAGCAGACCGTGGAGAGCAGGTCGGCGAACTGGGGATAACTCCACAACCCAGGATTCTCTTCCAGGATCCCGACAACTCCACCCAGGCATTCCAGCATCTTCTTTGGTCCACGGGCAGTGAGAGCTTCATTCACTAAGCTGCGAATGCCTTCAGCAGCCCATCCCTTTTTGACCGTGGGAAACCCCGCTGCCGATCCTCTTCCTCGGTGAGACTGGGGCATGATGCTCTCCAGATGCAGGTAAGTCCAGAAAACAGTTGAAAAAAAAAAAAAAGAAAAGACAGTGATGTGTGGGTGTAACCCGCTAAATCCTATAGTTGGCTGGATTATTCTGTCATGAGCTCTCCGTGTGCCTCTCCAACGGTGCACGGCGAGGGGAAAAAGGACAAGGATTTAATTTCAGGGTTACACCAAACACACATTTATTAACACACAACTTAACATACAGACACAGAACAGCTTGGATCCTCGTTAGCGTCCTCAAGATTGCCCTACACACACAGGAGGAAAACAACGGCGGAACAGCGCACAGGCAGTTACTCACAGTGGG
Source organism: Pholidichthys leucotaenia (assembly GCA_020510985.1). Taxonomy (NCBI): domain Eukaryota; kingdom Metazoa; phylum Chordata; class Actinopteri; order Cichliformes; family Pholidichthyidae; genus Pholidichthys; species Pholidichthys leucotaenia. Next base: position 313,735,067 of record CM035838.1, on the reverse strand, counting down.
GGACAGACCGAGTCGTCACAGCGAGAATCCAAGACACGCAGACAGTCCTTAGTGATGTGACGGTTGACGGCAGAGAGAAACCATCTAACACGTACAATAATCCAGCGGCGTCTGTCTAGCGAAGAGCTCCTTTAATACAGACGCCGCTGGCGTGACAAATAGGAATCACCTGGGCGAGGCACGGAAAGATAATTACCGGGGACTGGAAACAGCTGATGCGCCAGAAGGAGAGCGAGGGGGTGTGGCTAGGCCGGCAGCCTGTCAGCAGCATGAGAGAAAAGTGATGACAGATGCTGACTAACCGCTGCCGGTCAGGCAGTGGCGAGAGGCATGGCATAAGTACAAGAATACATCAAAACACACATAACCAGCATGTCATGGTCTGTGCGCCGATGTCATCCGCGCTCAGGCCATACATCCTCAGCCCGGCTCTTGCTATGACAGCGTCTCAGCAGGCTTCCGGCTGTCAAGCTCCACAGGACGGCTGGAGGCCAATTACCTCTCATCAGCTGAGGCGCTGTCAACCACTATAAAAGGGAGCGGCCCTGTTTGCTCAGGGCTGCGACCTCACCTTATCCACACGTACTTCTCGCTGTGGATTAGGCTGGAGTCCCTACGTCCAGTTCCAGCCCTCCTCTCTTCTCTCATCGTTATCCGTAAGTGTACCTCTTATATTATTTGTGTTTTGCCCCACGAGGCTCTTTTCCTTTGTTGTGTTCCTTTTCCCTTATTATTAATAAACTACGCAAACTCACCAGTTGGCCCTTGGCTCTTATTAATGGCTCGCAAGAGCCATTCGTAACACAGCAAAGCCAACCCCATAAAGAGATAGAGGCCGAGCCGGGGAAAGCCAAGCCGGCTCGGCAAGTGACAGTTTCAGCTCCAAGATAGCGCCCAGGATGACTCACCCTGCTGATTTTCAAGATGGCGTTTACACTACTTAATCGGCACATGCACAGTTATCATGCAATTGGAATGTTATGTGGCCGTTTCGGTCATGCGCAAATGTGAATGAGCAACATGGCCGCGAAAACTGATGACCACAAACCACACCTTGTTTTTTTCAAAGAAACTAGAGAGCCGTCTCCCCAAACTCAGCTTTATTCGTGCAAGAATAATCTTACAATTTTAACCATGTTCAATTCATCACTGTTACCTCAAACAATTTCCTCCCAGTAACTTTTATCATGCTTTAAACATAATTTTTCAGTTCAACTCAGGCGAGCGGGTGAATTACCCCCTCCCCTTCGTGATGAGAGATATAGACTGGTGGCAAAACACCGGCTGGAAGCTACTCAGCTAATGGCTGATGTAAGAAGGAGGCCGGAGTTGAATAGCTGAAGTCTGTTTCTTAAAGAGACAGGCTATAAATCAGAGCATTTGAAGAAAGCCAAGAAAAATAAAAAACAAATTTGCTTCAATAATTAAAAAAATGATGAAAAATGTGAACAAAATATGTCACAAGCACTTCATTAAAACATGAGTGAGCTGTGCAAATGTGTAAATGTGTAAAAAAAAAAAAGTGCAGTCAATGAGCCCTTTAATTCTGTGAAGTGTGAGCATGTTAAGCTTTTTACCTTCTCTGAGCCTATCCCAGAGAGGTAGGGTCAAGGGCATGACTTTGTTTCAAACATTGGGGGGGGTGGGGTGGTGAAATCTCTGACTGTATAAGGATTTTAAAAAAAATCTTTTTATTTATAGGACTGTCCACACATCAGTACAGGTATTTGTCTCCAATGTCTTCTTTTTTATTTTTAAAGGAAAAGGATCTTTAAGCAAAAAAATGACATACGTATAAAGTATGTATCCTAGTGTGGAGGAAGAGCGCAAAATCAACTTTCATAATAGGACAAGGCTAATTTACCTTCTTTATTTTGACATTCCCATATTAATAAAAGTTGTAAAAACATATTTCCCTGATTTACCAAATGTACTGTATGTTCAGAGGCACATGAATTTGACAGCCAGATGCTGCACAGCACTGTCAAAATAAATAACGATTACGTCTGTAATCGTCACGTCGCGTCAAAGTGTTATCTTGTCCGCTTTTGTTTGTTTTTATTAACTTCGTTTTTAATTTTTTATCTCTTTTTACTGATATTAGCTTTTTGCTTAGTGTTAGTTTAGTGTTGGCCTAGCAGAAAGCCCGATCAGGCACACAGGTGAATCAGACCCCAGGCAGGGCTGTTTCACCAGGCTAGGCTAACCTGTTTTTAGCTGTTTTTAGCTAACTAGCTATCCACTTCTTGCCTGGAAGGTCATGACTCCATCCCCGACGTGTGTCAGCTGTGTGTCCCTCCTTAAGAAGGTTTCTGAGTTGGAAATGAGACTCTCCAACCTCTATAAGATTCGGGAGGCTGAAGACCACCTAGACACTATAATCCTCGGGTGAACATCAGCCCCGGCAACCGACTCACAGCTAGCAGAGACGGCTACTTACCTGGGTGAATTTAGCACATCGCCATCCACTTCCACCCCTGCTCCAGTCTCCTCAGCTGTCCAGGACCCCAGCGATAAACACTGGATTCAGCTTGGAGCTAAACTCAAAGCCCCGGGTGGTTTTTCTCATCCTCAATGCACACCCTGGACCTTGGTTGGGCCAACTAGCAAACATCGGTAACTGACCAAACTTGGCCGTGCCTCCTCTCTTCCCCTGCTACTGGAAAACAGATTTGACATCCTTTCCCTGGAAGATTTTCCCCACCTGGACATCGATCATCCTCCCATGGCCGCCGCTCCTCCTACTTCAGCAGTGGCCCAAATCCACAAGCCCCGGATTAAAACTACTTTAGGTGTGCCAAACTATACACCAGCTCCAAAAAGAAGAGAGCGCGTCACCCCGCCATCACAACAACATCGGCAAAATTATCCACCATTTCAGAAACCACCGGCAAGGCCCCCCCAGACGACGTTGGTAACTGGTGATTCGATTATGAGGAATGTCGGAAGCAGGTACTGTGTCACTAAATTTTTTCCTGGGGCTAAAGTGTCAGACATTGAGGCTCTTACCCCTGACCTATTAAATGAATTCCCCCACGCTAAAACTGTCATTGTACATGTTGGATGCAACAACATCCCAGATGAAGCGTCGGAGATCTTAAAGAGTGACTTCAAGAGCCTTCTGTCCACTCTTATGAACTGTGGCAGACGTGTGTTTATTTCTGGGCCATTGGCACCTTTCAGACGAGGTTGCAATTATTTTAGCAGAACTCTCAGCCTTAATACCTGGTTGTGTTCTACATGTCCCACTTTTAACATTGGTTTTGTAGACAATTTCAACCTGTTTTGGAACCACCCATCATTTATGAGGCCAGATGGCATCCATCCAAGTAGACTTGGTGCACGTGTTTTAAGGGACAATCTGTTCTATTCCATTCAGCATTTTTTAGTACAGTGACTGAAATTTGGTGCGTTAACTCACCCCGAAGTTCCTGGGTCTGCCAACCAGCTCTTCTTTGTTTCCACTTCTCATATTAATCCTATTAATCCAAATAATCCTCACTGTTTAGATCAGTCTTTAATTTATAACCCCATAGAGATTGTGTCTGTCTCCCATTACCCAAAATTTTATAACCCAAGACAAATACAAGATAGCTTGATAAATACATGCCTGTCTGCAGCTCCTCCTCAACCGCCACCCCTTAACTTAGCCCCTGTCTTCCCCCTCAGAGAACCTTTGTCTACTCCCCCCAAAGGTAATAAAAATATAATGTATAAACATCCCAAAGTGATTAAACAAAAAGTTGGTAAAACTCAAATTAAACATCAAATCTCTAAATTTAATGATTTGGCCTCACTTCCTCCTCATGATTTAAAAATTAAATGTGGTTTGTTAAATATTAGGTTTCTAACTTCCATGTCTCTACTAGTTCATGATCTATTAATTGATCATCAGATTGATTTAATGTCCCTTACAGAGACTTGGCTAGGGCAAGATGATTATGTTAAATGAAATCAATGAAATATGTTAATCAACTCCCTCTGGTTATCTAAACTATCATAATCCCAGAAGTTCTGGTCGTGGAGGTGGAGTAGCAGCAATTTACCATTCTAAATTACTAGTTAATATAATGCAAAAATCATGTTTTAACTCCTTTGAGGGCCTGGTCCTCAGTATGGGGTATGTTAGCAATCTTAGCTTAAACCCAATTTTCTTTGCCATAGTTTACCGTCCTTCCTCAGCCTACTCAGAGTTTTTATCCAAATTTGCCAAATTTTTTGCTGATTTAGTGCTGAAATCAGATAGAATAATTATAGTAGGAGATTTTAATATATGGGCAACGACAGTGAAACCTGGAGGGGGGTGATTGGGAGGAACGGCCTGCCCGATCTGAACCTGAGTGGTGTTCAGTTATAGGACTTCTGTGCTAACCACAGTCTGTCCATAACGAACACCATGTTCAAGCATAAGGGTGTCCATATGTGCATCTGGCACCAGGACACCCTAGGTCGCAGGTCGATGATCGATTTTGTTATCGTATCGTCAGACCTGCGACCGTATGTCTTGGACACCCGAGTAAAGAGAGGTGCAGAGCTGTCAACTGATCACCACCTGGTGGTGAGTTGGATCCGATGGCAGGGGAGGAAGCCATTCAGACCTGGTAGACCCAAACGTATAGTGAGGGTGTGCTGTGAGCGTCTGGCTGAGGCCCCTGTCCGGGAGGTCTTCAACTCCCACCTCCGGAAGAACTTCAACCACATTCCGAGGGAGTCTGGAGACATAGAGTCTGAATGGGCCATGTTCTCCACCTCTGTTGTTGAAGCGGTGGCCCAGAGCTGCGGCCGCAAGGTGGTCGGTGCATCTCGTGGTGGCAACCCCCGAACCAAGTGGTGGACACCAGTGGTGAGGGGGGCCATTAAGCTGAAGAAGGAGTCCTATCAAGCTTGGTTGGCTTGTGGGACTCCCGAAGCAGCTGAGGTGTACCGGCAGGCCAAGCGGAGTGCAGCTCGGGTGGTTGCTGAAGCAAAAACCCGGGTATGGAAGGAGTTCGGTGAGGCCATGGAACAAGACTTTCGGTCGGCCTCAAAGAGATTCTGGCAAACTGTCCGGCGGCTCAGGAGGGGAAAGCAGCTCCCCGTCCACACTGTGTATGGTGCGGATGGGACACTGTTGACTTCGACTGGTGACATCATCGGGCGGTGGAAGGAATACTTCGAGGATCTCCTCAACCCCACTGATACGCCTTCCACAGTGGAAGCAGGGTTTGGGGACGAGGGGGATGACTCGCCTATCACCTTTTCTTCTTGCCTTGAGAGAGAGCAGTCGCATTTTTCTTCCCTCCTCCCCTGCCTTCCTGACCTATTCCCAGCTTTTGCAATGTTGCGTTTTTGTCTGTGTTTAGTCGCTCTTCTTCTGCTGAATCTTAATCTAAACGGAAATTATGGATTTGGAAGCGGCTTAAATGTGCTATTGTCACAATTTTTCAACAAGAATTGGGCCAAGGGGGAGCCCAAGAATTGGAACCTACGAGAGACTCATGAACATTGGAATCCATGCGTCTATGGAAATATTATTGGCTATGATCTCAGGACTTCTATTTTTGGCTGTGGAGTTCCCTGATGCATCAGAAATTGAAGGAAGGTGAGAGAGCGGATCAAGCGGACCCAGCCAGCTCCTTCATCAAATTTGACCAGTTGGGGAGGGCACGAGTAGTGGCAAACGGTGAACTGAATGACAGTGTTTCAGTGAGGGATTACATCTGAAGCCCTGTGCTCTCTATGGAAAAACAGTTTAAGCCTGCATATATAATGGAAGCACAGAATTACACGGGTGAGGACAAAATTCTACTCTCTGAGTGCACTGTGCTGATTTGATTTGATTTGACCTTGTTTGCCCCGTGTTTACATTCCTCCTGACTGAGATTAGCGGAAGAACCGGCTCTTATGTCTACCCATACAATCAACAATCAGTTGTTGTCGTCAGCGGATTGGACTCTCAAGGACAATGCCCATGTGCCTTCTGCAAGCAAGAGAAAAAGAGAGATAGACTCTGAACTCTGGACTTGTTTATAAGTCACATGATTATAACATCTATCCACTGCCAGGAGGCGCCCTCTGCTGCTCACTAACAACTGTTACATTTACACTACACAATGACATGCAAATATACACACACTGCTCTCCCTCCCTCTGCTGTGTGATTGTATCTATTGTCTGCTAATGTGCATAGAGGGTTTTTTTTCTGTGTAATCAAAATTTGGCTCATTGAGCTTATATGAGCTTATACGAGCGTTATTCTGATAACTATGTTTTTTCTCTCTGCCTATTGTGTTTCCCCCCCCTTCCCCTCTTTACCCTCACTGCATGACAGGCGTCTTCATGGCTGCCGCGTCATTGGATGCGCCTAACGTGCGCGCCCAATGTCAAGTCAAATTCCTTGTGTGTTTACTTGTAAATATACTTGGCAATAAAGCTGATTCTGATTCTGATTCTGATCACAGGGGCTGAGGTCGCCAAGGTGGTTAAAAATCTCCTTGGTGGCCGGGCCCCGGGGGTGGACGAGATTCGCCCTGAGTACCTCAAGGCCCTAGATGTTGTTGGGTTGTCATGGTTGACACGCCTCTGCAACATTGCGTGGAGGTTGGGGGCAGTGCCTTTGGCATGGCAAACCGGGGTGGTGGTTCCTCTCTTCAAAAAAGGGGACCGGAGGGTGTGCACCAACTTTAGAGGGATCACACTCCTCAGCCTCCCTGGGAAGGTCTATGCCAAGGTACTGGAGAGGAGAGTCCAGCCGTTGGTCGAACCTCGGATTCAGGAGGAGCAATGTGGTTTTCGTCCTGGCCGTGGCACATCGGACCAGCTCTTTACCCTCTCGAGAATTCTCGAGGGTTCGTGGAAGTTTGCCCAACCAGTTTACATGTGTTTTGTGGACTTGGAGAAGGCATTTGACCGCGTCCCTCGTGGATTTTTGTGGGGGGTGCTTCGGGAGTATGGGGTATCGGGCTTGTTGTTACGAGCTATTCGGTCCCTGTACGACCGTTGTGAGAGTTTGGTTCGTATTGCCAATACTCGGTCGGAGTCATTCCCAGTGAGAGTTGGACTCCGCCAGGGCTGCCCTTTGTCACCGATCCTGTTCATAATTTTTATGGACAGGATTTCTAGGCGCAGCCAGGGAATGGAGGGTGTCATGCTTGGTGACCACAGGATCTCATTTCTGTTGTTTGCAGATGATGTTGTCCTGTTGGCTTCATCCAGCAATGACCTACAGCTCTTGCTGGGACGGTTTGCCGCTGAGTGTGAAGCGGCTGGGATGAGAATCAGCACCTCCAAGTCCGAGTCCATGGTCCTCAGCCGGAAAAAGGTGGATTGTCCTCTCTGGGTTGGGGACAGGCTCCTGCCCCAAGTGGAGGAGTTTAAGTATCTTGGGGTCTTGTTCACGAGTGAGGGGAGAATGGAGCGAGAGATCGACAGACGGATTGGAGCAGCATCTGCAGTGATGCGGACGTTGTACCGGTCTGTTGTGGTGAAGAGGGAGCTTAGTTCTAAGGCCAAGCTGTCGATTTACCAGTCAATCTACGTTCCTACTCTCACCTATGGTCACGAGCTTTGGGTAATGACCGAAAGAATGAGATCGCGGATACAAGCGGCTGAAATGAGCTTTCTCCGTAGGATTGCTGGACTCACCCTCAGAGATAGGGTGAGGAGCTCAGTCATCCGGGAGAGGCTCAGAGTAGAACCGCTGCTCCTCCACATTGAAAGGAGTCAGTTGAGGTGGTACGGGCATCTGATTAGGATGCCTCCTGGACGCCTCCCACTTGAGGTATTTCAAGCACGTCCCACTGGGAGGAGACCCCGGGGCAGACCCAGGACTCGGTGGAGAGACTATGTCTCCCAGCTGGTCTGGGAACGCCTTGGTATCCCCTCTGAAGAGCTGGAGCAGGTGGCTGGGGAGAGGGAAGTCTGGGCTTCTCTGCTTGAACTGCTGCCTCCGCGACCCGGACCTCCGGAAAAGCGGTAGAAGATGGATGGATGGATGGATTTTAATATATATGTCGATGTAGATAGTGACTGTCTTAATAAGACATTCAATTCAATATTAGACTCAATGGGGTTTTCCCAGAAAGTAGAAAATTCTACCCATTATCTCCACCACACATTGGACCTTGTTCTGACTTATGGCATAGAAATAGAAAATCTGGTAGTGTCTCCTCATAATCCTGTACTGTCAAACCATTGTCTATTAACCTTTGATTTCACTATTTCTGATTATTTGACTCCTAAAGAAAAATATTACTACAGCAGATGTCTTTCAGATGACGTTGTTACCAAATTTTTGCATATTGTCTCCTCTATATCATGTGACAACACAACGGAAATAAAAGATGGAGAGCTTGCTCCTTCTGTAATTGATAGCATGGTAGATAGTGTTTACAGCCTCTCTGCATCAGACTCTAGACTTGGTGGCCCCTTTAAAAAAGAAAAAGTCTAATCAGACATTTCTAACCCCTTGGTTTAACACAGAAACTCGTAGCTTAAAACAGAAGACTCATCAATTAGAAAGAAAATGGCGTTCCACTAATTTAGATGAATTCTAGCATGGAGAAATCGTCTCCTAATTTATAAAAAATCTCTTGGAAAAGCTAAAACTGTCATGATGGCCCTCACGGACCATCACAAGATGCCACAGTCACCAGTGAGTTTTGCAGTGATGTTTTATTAATGGTGAGGGATGGACAAGCACAGGATACATACAAGGAAGGGGTGACGTCTGAGCCGGGGAGCACCCGATGCGCCAGATGAGTAATAGTCAAGGTTAATCACACTGAACGTACCTTACACACAGGACCGTTAACCGATGGGATTACGAGATACCCGAGTTGGCTAACAGTGGACAACGGAGGTCAGCAGGAACACAACAGGGATTAACACCGATGAACCAAGATCAACAGGAACATAACAGAGATTAACAGCAATTAACAGAGACTGCCGCATTGGGGAACATTCAGCACCTGCTTTTATCTCTGGCAGCTAATGACCCCATTCCCCACAGCTGCTCGGAATGACAGCAGCGCAGCAGCTGACTTTGACAGCAGGGAGCTCCCCCGGGCACCTTCACAATAAGAGCCCGAGGAGCTAGAAGGAATCCTCTGCTGCCAAAGCCAGGGAAATATGATACAAGACCCGAGTGTGGACAGAACCGACACTCGGGCTATGACAAAAACAAGTTATTACTCTGCATTAATAGAAGAGAATAAGAATAATACCAGGTTTCTTTTCAACACTGTAGCCAGGCTGACAAAGAGTCAGGACTGTCAATCCTCGCATCCCCCTAGAGCTTACTAGTCAGGACTTTTTGAACTTTTTCAATCATAAAATTTTATCTATTAGATATAAAATCAGTCAGATTCTTCCCACCGTAAACTTAAGTACAGCAACTACTACAACTCCTTCAATTGATATCTGTTTGGATAAGTTTACTCCAATTGACCTTTTAGAGTTAGATAAAATAATCTCCTCATCCAAGCCTTCAACTTGTCTTTTAGACCCTATCCCTACCAGGTTATTTAAAAAAGTCTTCCCATTTATTGTAGCCGTATTCTTCAAATAATCAGTTCTTCTTTAACCTTAGGCCATGTACCGCAGGCTTTTAAAATTGCTTTAATTAAGCCCTTACTCAAAAAGCCAACGTTCAATCCAGGAGTTTTAGCTAACTATTGACCAATTGGGGATTTTAACCATGTTTCTTTAAAGAAGACACTTAAAAATTTTTATCAGTATGTCTCCTGCCCAACCAGGCGAAAAAAGACATTGGACCTGTGCTATGGATCCATAGAGAGGGCCTATAAATCACTCCCCCTTCCTCCTTTAGGATCCTCAGATCACAACTGTGTACATTTGCTGCCCACATATAAAACTGCTCTCAGAAGAGGCAAGGTGGAGACCAGAGACATAGATGTGTGGACAGAAGATTCAGTGCACAGCCTCCAGGAATGCTTTAACTGTACAGACTGGGAGATGTTCACACTGGCCTGCGGGGATGATTTGGACTCTTTGGTGGACGTCACATGCTCATACATGGCTTTCTGTAAAAATACAATCATTCCACGTAAACGTGTCAAAATATATCCCAACAACAAGCCATGGGTTACAAAATCAGTTAAATCCTGCTTACAGAGGAAAGCACTTGCCTTTAAACAGGGGTCTGTTTCTGAGCTACAGGTTGCCACAAAAGAGCTGAAGGCCAAAATTTTAAGAGCAAAACAGAATTATAAATCAGAATTGGAAAGCAAGATGGCAACAAAGAAACTTGGTTCAGCCTGGGCCAGTATAAAAACTATTGCAGGCCTTCAGAGCACAGAACGCAGTAATCGTGTGTTTTTAGATGGTTTTAACCCCTTGCACTCTGGTCAATTTCCCTAAAAACGCCTAAAAATAACATACCCAAAGTAAATCAAAAGCTGTTCTTCAACCCTTTGCAGCATCTTCATGGGGTTGGTCTCATTTAAAAGAAAACACTTTGAATTTTTTGGCAAAACAGTCATAATCTCTCTAAGTGCTCCTGCCACTGAGTAACAGTCATCTAAACATACTGAAGTTGAAGAAAATAAATTTCGCCTGGGTGTTTTTTGGATACAAATGCTTGCAAATAACACACAGCTGTCAGATCCGGGCTGGAAAATGCAACAGAAATGTAAAACCAGCTATTATCCAGCTGAGGTCAAAATTTTGTAACAATACCACAAAAAATGAATATATTACACAGCTTTCTTCACAGGTTGTTCCCAGGCGTTTTTGAACTGTGCCAAATTGTGCCAAATGGCACAGTTTGGAAAAACGTCTATAACTTTTGAATGATTTAAAATAGAAGCTTGATGTTGGGCTCTAATGAAAGGTGACACTCAGGGCTGTGTGTGTGTGTGGGGGGGGTTGTTTATTCATTCATGAATGAATGAATGAACAAACAAGCCCCCACACACAAAGAAGCATGCCACGTAAAAAATGTGTGGTTTTTTTACAAGAAAAAATAACCTACAGTGCACTAAAAATTATACTAAAATATCTGTAATGTAGAAGATAACAACTCCCCTCCCCCCCCCCCCCGCTACAGAGGACGGACATCGCCCATCGCTACATGACGGACCGCGGGGACGGTGCGCCGCGGTCTACTACGCACAGTTGTACTACAATATCTGCAATAATATCTGCAATCCGCTACAGAAGAGTAGCGGGGGGGCGCACGGACCGGTCTGTCATGTTGCGATGACGCACAGTTGTAATTTACTGATCGGTCAAAAGTCATTTTGATTACAATTTTCAGGGATAAAGAATAATTTAGCTTATAACACTTACCTGTCCACAACAGCACTGTCGTTGGCGAACTTCTCTTCCTCGTTGTCAGACGAACATGACGCTGGTCCGCTTGTTACGGACACGTGGTTCTGGTCACGCGATCCGGTCAAACCATGATTCCATTATTGCGGTTTTGCGCTTCCATGATTGCGGTTTTGGCGAACGATTTTTCAAAACAAATAAGAACAGTAGTAAGAAAAAAAGACTGGCGAATGCTTGTGTGTCACCCAGCGGCTTACACAGAACAGATTTTACGCACGGGACGTACGCTTTCAATTGTCGAAGTTCTCTGCTTCAGTTGGCTGGCTGTATTTACAGCCGTTGGTAGGAGGGTCCTTCTTGCTAGGTTTTCAGTCATTGGTTCTTCAAGGTTTCAGAAACCCAATTCAAGGCTCTTATTAGTCGAATGAGAGTTCAATCAAATCTAAATCAATCAAAGCACTCCTTTGGCTTTCTGTTCGCGGCTGTGTCTGCAGCTTTTTTTTTTCAGTGTGCGTCCTAGGGCACCCTCGTGCGCCCTAGGATGCAGAGACGTGACCGCCCACGGTATCCCGGAGTGCAAGGGGTTAATTCAGACGCAGAGCTGGCTAATGCCCTTAATTGTTTTTATGGTCGTTTTGACTCCTTTGATTTTAGCACTGAAACCCAAGATTTCAAACAGAAACTCAAAGACAATCAGCACTTTAATATTGAGGTGCAGGATATTAAAAGGGAGTTCTACGCTGTAAAAGTGAACAAAAGTCAGGGCCCTGATAATATATGTGGGCGACTGGTAAAGTCCTGTGCACGTGAACTGAGCCCTATATTTCATTACATTTTCAATAAGTCCTTACAGACACAACATGTGCCTAAGATCTGGAAAGAAGCCGTGGTTGTTCCCGTTCCAAAATCCAGCTGTCCTAAAATGGTAAATGACTTTAGACCAGTTGCTCTGACTTCAATTTTAATGAAAATTTTTGAAAAACTGGTCAGATGTGAGGTCCTAAAGCAGACTGAGCATGCATTGGATCCTCTGCAGTTTGCCTATAGGCCTCACAGAGGAGTGGAGGACGCCACTGTCACTCTGTTTAACATGCTTTTTAAACATCTGGATTTTAATGGGACACATGCCAGGCTTTTATTTGTGGACTTTTCCTCTGCCTTTAATACAATCCAACCTCATATTTTAGTTGAAAGGCTCCTGCAACAATTTGATTTGCGCAATAATCTGGTGGGTTGGAGTCTGGATTTCTTAACCAACGGGACGCAGAGAATAAGGGTCAATGGTACATTGTCTGACCTAAAGTGCTCTTCTACTGGCTCTCCTCAGGGGCGTGTGTTGTCCTCACTACTCTTCATCCTGTACACAAACATGTGTCGGAGGAGACATGACAACAGACACATTATAAAGTATGCTGATGACTCAGTTATTGTCAGTCTCCTCCAGGATGGTGAGAGTGGCCACGGCCCAGTAGTTGATGATTTTGTTCACTGGTGTGAGGATTCCTACCTGCAGCTGAATATGACAAAAACTAAAGACATGATTATTGACTTTAGGAGGAAAACTCCCAGGCACAAAGTCACCGTACTAAAAGGCCAGACCACCGAATGTGTACAGTCCTACAAATATCTTGGGACGATTATTGATAGTAATTTAAACTTTGAAGAGAACTGTGAAAGGGTGTGCAAAAAGGGTCAGCAACATTTGCATTGCTTGAGAAAACTTGCACACTTCCAAATTGACTGAACCATAATGACAATGTTTTATCGGGCTTTTATTGAATCTGTTTTATCCTTTTCTTTAGTGTCATGGTTTGGTCAGATAAAACTGAAACAGAGGAAATCCTTGGATCAGGTAGTTAGATGGTCCAGTCGTTTGCTTGGTGAGTCACAGCTGAGCCTGACATCCCTGTACACCAGACAAGTACAGAGGATGGCTACCTCCATTTTAAATGATGACTCCCACCCTTTGCACTGCAACTTTCAGCTTCTTCCCTCAAGACGGAGGTTTGCTGTCCCAAAAAGTAAAACCCAGCGCTACAAAAACAGCTTTATTCCTGCTGCTGTCAAAGAGTTGGACAAGTTGTAACAATATATTGCGCATAATTTAGGTACCTATTTATTAACTCCATTTTATATTTACTTATTTTTGTAGGATGTTATTTGGGTTCTAAATATTTTACTGGGTTTTAGACCTTTGAGTTTTTAACCTCTTTGACTAGTTTTTAACTTTTTAATATGACCCTTATCTCTTACCTCTGGTTTTTCTCTCATCTCTTTGTCTTTATACCCTGATTGATGTAGCCTTGAGTATTTTTATTATGCTTATAGTCAGCTTCATGTGTGCCTGTGTTTGTGTCTATGTTGAATGTAATTGTGGCTTGTAAATATGGATGTCACTAGACTGCAAAACAAATCTACCTACGGGTACAAATAAAGTAACCTGAACCTGAACCTGAACCAATCTCTAATCTGCCTTTCATTTCAAACATCTTAGAAAGAGTTGTTGCTACGCAATTATTTGACCACTTGTAGGGAAATGGTTTATTTGAAGAGTTTCAATCTGGGTTCAGAATTCATCATAGTACTGAAACAGCCTTAGTGAAGGTCACTAATGACCTCCTTATCGTATTTGATAATGGACTCATTTCTCTACTTGTCCTTTTAGATCTTAGTGCAGCCTTTGATGCTATCGACCATGATATTCTACCTGATAGATTAGAACAGTATGTTGGACTAAATGGAACTTTGCTGCAGTGGTTTAGATCTTATTTGTCCAATAGACTTCAGTTTGTTCATATCAATAATGAGTTTTCTTCCAACTCTAAGCTCAGTCATGGAGTTCCACATGGATCTGTGTTAGGCCCTACTCTTTTTAGTTTATATATGCTTCCGTTAGGCAACATCATTAAAAAGCACTGTATACATTTTCATTGTTGCGCAGATGACACACAATTATACCTGTCAATGAAGCCCGATGATTATAATCAATTAGCCAAGTTAGATGCCTGTCTTAAGGAAATCAAAGCTTGGATGACTTGCAATTTTCTGCTATTAAACCCAGATAAGACTGAAGTCATTTTTGTTGGTCCAAAAAACCTTAGATATACCTTTCCAAATAAAACTCTTAATTTGGAAGTGGCTACTCTTACTCCGAATAGTTCTGTGAGGAACCTTGGAGTTATTTTTGATCAAGATCTGTTTTTTAATTCACATATTAAATTTGTTTCTAAGACTGCCTTCTATCATCTGCGCAATATTGCCAAGATTAGGAGCATCTTGTCTCTGAGTGATGCTGAGAAACTGATCCACGCTTTTGTTAGCTCTAGATTAGATTATTATAACTCGATATTATCAGGTTGTCCTAAAATATCTTTAAAAAGTCTTCAGTTGATCCAAAATGCTGCTGCAAGAGTTTTAACAGGTACTAGAAAGAGAGATCATATCTCTCCAGTTCTGGTCTCCCTTCATTGGCTTCCCATAGAGTTTAGAATTAAGTTTAAAATCCTTCTTCTCACTTACAAAGCTCTTAATAATCAGGCCCCCTTTTATATAAAAGATCTGATATTACCCTATCATCCTAACAGAGCACCACGCTCCCAAAATGCTGGATTACTTGTAATACCTAGAATCTCCAAAAGTACAATGGGAGGCAGAGCCTTCTGCTATCAAGCTCCTTTCCTGTGGAACCAGTTACCAATCTGGGTTCGGGAGTCAGACTCGGTCTCTGTTTTTAAGAATAGGGTAAAAACCTTCCTCTTCAATATATATATATATATATATAGCTATAATCATAGTTATAAGCCACCACTCAATTGGCGTAGAGCGCGGCGCCAGGGGTTGTTCCCGACGGTGGGAGGGATCATCGGATCTCACTGGACAGCTACCGCCCGCCTCAAGCTGGGCAGCCCCCAGCCAATAAGGTGTTGTCCCGCCACAGCTTGCTTTCCTCATTGGGTGCATGGGGATGAGGAAAAGTCCGAACAGCAGGCTGAGAACCTTCGCACCAGGCAAGACAATAAAACAAAAGAGACCAACTCTAAAACTGGGAACTTGGAATGTCCGCACTATGATGACAGGACTCGCTGCTAACCTCAAGGACATCGACGACACCAGGAAGACTGCCATCATCAATAATGAGCTGAAGAGACTGGGAGTGGATATCGCCACTCTCCAGGAAACACGGTTGACTGACGCAGGCACACTGAGAGAGAAGGACTACACATTCTACTGGCAGGGAAAGGGCAGTGACGAACACAGGGAACACGGAGTGGGCTTCGCAGTGAAGAACACCTTGCTGAAGATGGTGGAACCGGGCAGCACTGGCTCTGCACGACTCCTCACCCTCCGTCTGAACAACACTCAAGGCCCAGTCACCCTCGTCAGTGTGTATGCCCCAACACTGACAGCCACACCAGAGGCAAAAGACGAGTTCTACGAGAATCTCGCAACAACTGTCAGGATCATCCCCAACTCTGAACAACTCATTCTCCTTGGAGACTTCAATGCCAGAGTGGGTGCTGACCACGACTCCTGGCCCTCCTGTCTTGGATCTTTTGGCGTGGGCAGAATGAACGACAACGGACAGCGGCTGCTCGAGTTCTGCACATATCACGATCTGTGCATCATAAACTCGTTCTTCAAGACCAAGCCCCAACACAAGGTTTCCTGGCAACATCCGCGGTCAAAACACTGGCACCAGCTGGACTTGATCCTGACCAGGCGCACCTCACTGAAGAACGTGCTAATCACCCGTTCGTTCCAGAGTGCAGATTGCGACACAGACCATTCATTGGTGTGTTGCAAGGTCAAGCTGCAGCTGAAGAAATTCCATCATGCTAGACAGCCTGGAAAGGCATGGATTGACACCAGCAAGATGGCTCAACCAGAACTTGTTGAGCAGTTTGCCTCCACCTTTGAGAAGGAACTTGGTGTACCACAAGAAGGAGAATCTGCAAAGCAGAAGTGGGAAGAGCTGCGAAACACCATCCACCGCACAGCCTTGGCTACCTTTGGGAGGAAGACCTCGAAGTCACAGGACTGGTTTGATGCCAAGTTGACCGAGATGACCCCCGTCATTGAAGCCAAGCGCTCAGCACTTGCTGAGTACAAGAAGTACCCAAGCGAGAAGAATCTCCAGATTCTCAGGGCTGCGAGAAGCAAAGTTCAGCAGACTGCTCGGCGCTGTGCCAACGAGTACTGGACTCAGCTCAGCCAAGACATTCAAACCGCTGCCATAACAGGGAACATCCGTGGTATGTACGATGGCATCAAGAAAGCACTTGGTCCGGCTCAGAGCAAGACGGCCCCCCTCAAATCCTCCACTGGGGAGATGATCACAGAAAAGAACAAGCAGATGGAGAGATGGGTGGAACACTACTCCGACCTCTACTCCAGACAGAACACCGTGACACCGTCAGCCCTTGATGCCATCGACAGCAAGGCCATTGATAGCTTGGCCGCTGGCAAGGCACCCGGCAACGACGGCATACCCCCTGACCTGATCAAGCACTGCAAGACCGCCCTACTGCTGCCATTGTATGACGTCCTCTGCCAGTGTTGGAAGGAAGGTGCCGTACCACAGGACAAGAGGGATGCCAAGATCATCACCCTCTACAAAAACAAAGGGGAGAGAAGCGACTGCAACAACTACAGGGGCATCTCCCTCCTCAGCGTTGTTGGCAAAGTCAACGCACGAGTTGTTCTCATTCGTCTACAGAAGCTTGCCAAACGTGTCTACCCCGAGTCTCAATGTGACTTTCACGCTGAGCGATCGACGGTAGACATGATATTCTCCATCCGCCAACTCCAGGAGAAATGCAGAGAACAGAACATGCCCCTGTACGTCGCCTTCATCGACCTCACCAAAGCGTTCGATCTGGTCAGCAGAGAGGGCCTTTTCAAGATCCTGCCAAAGATAGGATGCCCACCAAAGTTGCAAAGCCTCATCGAATCATTTCACACCAACATGCAGGGGATAGTGCAGCACGATGGCAACGTCTCAGAGCCATTCAACATACGCAGCGAAGTGAAACAGGGCTGTGTACTTGCGCCAACCCTCTTTGGGATTTTCTTTGCTATGCTCCTGAGGCATGCCTTCAGCACAGCAACAGAGGGAATCTACCTGCACACAAGATCTGACGGCATGCTTTTCAACCTCGCCCGCCTGAAAGCCAGAACCAAAGTACGTGAGGCTCTAATCAGAGACATGCTGTTCGCAGATGACACTGCAGTCGCAACCCACACACAGCAGGAGCTTCAGACCCTGATGGACCGCTTCTCCCAGGCATGCAAGGACTTCGGGCTTACCATCAGCCTGAAGAAGACTAACGTCTTGGCGCAAGGCACGGAAGCACCACCAACCATCACCATCGACGACTACGAGCTGGAGGTCGTGAATCAGTTCACGTAGCTGAGGTCCACGATCAGCAACAACCTCTCCCTTGATACAGAGATCAACAAGAGGATTGGAAAATCAGCCTTCACACTCGCTCGCCTCACCACACGAGTGTGGGAGGATCCCAAACTCTCTGTCAAGACGAAGATGGCAGTGTACAACGCCTGCGTCATCAGCACACTGCTCTATGGGAGTGAGACGTGGACAACATACGCCCGGCAGGAAAAGAGACTGAACTCCTTCCACTTGTGCTGCATTCGCCACATCCTGGACATATCCTGGCAGGACAAAGTGCCCAACACAGAAGTTCTGTCCCGCTCCGGCCTTCCCTCCATGTTCACTCTACTCAGGCAGCGCAGGCTCCGCTGGCTAGGCCACGTTCACCGTATGGAGGATGGCAGAATCCCCAAAGACGACCTCTACGGAGAACTGGCAACTGGCAGGAGAGACGTTGGCCGCCCACAGCTGCGCTTTAGAGACGTCTGCAAGAGAGACATGAAGGCCCTGGAGATCAACACAGAGCGCTGGGAGGACCTTGCAACGGACCGCTCCAAATGGAGAGGCACCCTGACCAGACAGCTCAAGGTGGGTGAAGAGAAACTGACTGCTGCAGCAGATGAAAAAAGGACCCGCAGGAAGAACCGCCACAGACCCAGCAGCACAGAAACCACCCACAAGTGCGACCTGTGTGACAGGGACTGCCATTCGCGCATCGGCCTGTTCAGCCACAGGCGGTGCTGTTCCAGCAGTGTAGACGTTTAGGATTCTCTTCCATGGTCATCATAGACCGACGGAGGCCGACAACGATATATATAGGCTATAATCATAGGCCTTATATAGCCTACGATTAGGGAGGGATCTTGTGTCTCTTAACCCTTCCTTTGTTTTGCTGTTAATAGATTTAGACTGCCGGGTGACCTCCAGTAATGTACTCGGCTTCTGTCTGTTAATGTTTGCTCTCTTTCTGTCTGTTCTTTTCATCTTCTCTAATCCGTCACCCCCCAGCCAGTCACAGCGGATGACTGCCCCGCCCTGAACCTGGTTCTGCTAGAGGTTTCTTCCTGTTAAAAAGGAATTTTTCCTCTCCACCATCGCCAAGTGCTTGCTCACAGGGGATCTGATTGCTGGGGTCTTTCTGTAGTTGTGGGGTTTCCCCTACATTTGAAAGTCCTATGAGATGACTATTGTTGTGATATGGCACTATATAAATAAAATTGAATTGAATTGAATTCAGCCTTGTAACACTATGAAGCAGCAGACCTACTTAATACCATTATGCTTTGAGTATTTCAGCACCGGCAAAAATCAAGTATTGACTGTTGTTACCTGGTCATGCATGCCTCCTGTACCTCCTCTCTCTCTCTCTATTCATCAGTACTGTCTCTCTCTCCCTCTGGACACCTGTGCTGATTCTCTGGTTACCTTGACCTCATCTCTCCTCTCCTTCATGGTTCACCCTGCTGCTGCCACATTCTTGCTCCTGATATAAAAAAGCCCAGTTAATGTTCCAATGGTTTAAAAGAGGTACTTCATGAATAATTTTAGAGGATGTAATTCATGCTAGGCTTTTCAATGCCAAAAACTTGGAAAGATATAAAATATTCTTTACCCCTTCTCCCCTCTTAATAGCATCTTAACAGTGCAATCGGTATTAATTGAGGTTAACCTAGCTGCTGAATGAGGCTTAATCACCATTATTCTTAACTCATTTTATTTTGTTATTCATCAGTTGTGGTGATTAACACATTTATTCTGACAAGACTAATGTTTTTTCATTAATTTATGATGTCACTACTTGCTACCATGTGGCTATTTCTTACCAAGCAGATGAACTAAGGACACTACGATGATTTAGTCAGCTAGACGATGACGTGGGTAACAGTTATCCTGCCTGCAGAGGCATTATGAACACAGTACATCACACCTTAGGTGTGCTGTTTCATTCATGAAATAATAGTGAGTAGATTTGTGACTAAATCATCCTGGTATTAAAAACTTACTCTGGATTCATTGTTTAGACATTTGATTTTTTTTTTACAATGACATTCAGTTTTCAATTTTAGGATTCAGGTATTTGCCCCCACCCCCAAAAGGTAAATAACACATTTTGTAGAGGATGCGTTCAATGATGAGGCTGAGTTTTATTTCTCAGGTTCAGCTTTATTGACAGAACACATACTCTAGCATTCTCAAAGCAGGAAGAAGAGAGAGAACTATATCACATCACCTCTTTATATGTTTCCAGCATCAGAACTCATGTCACATGGTGCTTCAGTAAACATACAGTCACAATGCAACCCTTTGAACTTTCACCATTGTCTCTTATTCATTGATGAACAGGAAATCTCTCTGGGGCATCTTCTCCGAGACAAAGGCCAAATCTCACACCTCCTCGTCATCTTCTGCAGATTCGAGCCTTTTGTCCTTGTGAAGCCTCCAATAAACATGCAGTCATACCTTTGTGGAAAATGTGAGCCCAACATATGTGCCACATAACCCCCCCCCCCCCAAACGTCTATTAAAGGACAAAACATGCATGGCATAAAAAAAAAAAAAACACTCCACATATCACAAATCAATCCACCAGATGCCTGGGTCTTAACCTTCTGCCAAATCTGCTGTAAACCGGCTTTGCTACCCCTGCAGCGTCTTTCTGCCTCTGTGGATTAAAGCTGTTAGCACGTCTCTGTGAAGGTTCTGGAGAATGTCTTCTCGGCGGCCTGCCACGGCGGGGGGGCCTCGCCAGCTGCACTTGGTCATCAGCCAAAACAAAAGCGGGTTTGAGTCTGTTTATGCGAATCAACTCCTTTCTGCCCCCTAAATCTAGCAGAAAATGTTTCTCCCCGGTCTCCAGCACTCTGAACGGCCCGTCATAAAACGGTCGCAAACTTGGGCGCTGAGCATCATGTCTAACAAAAACAAACTCCGCATTTTTTAAAGCCTTCGGCACAAAAACGCGTGGGAAACTGTGATGAACCGGGCCAGGGAGTGTGTTTGCTCCTGTGTCGCTCTGCAACGGCTGAGCGGGGGAGCAATTTGGTGCGGGATTGTCGGGGAGAAATTCCCCCGGCAAACGGAGAGATTGTGCAAAAACTAACTCAGCCGGGGAAGCCTGCAAATCTTCCTTAGGTGCAGAATGCAACCCCAATAAAACCCATGGAAGTTTGTCCACCCAATTTGTATCTGTCAGCGACGCTCTGAGGGCTGCTTTTAACGACCTGTGAAAGCGTTCGCATAAACCATTAGCCTGGGGGTTATACGCGGTAGTGCGATGAATCTTCACCCCTAAGCTGCGGGCCATCGATGACCATAGTTCGGAAATAAATTGGGGACCCCTGTCGGGCGTTATGTCCGACAGGACTCTGAAACGCGCAACCCACGCTGTTAAAAATGCTCGCGCAACTTCTTCCGCTGTGGTTGATGTCAGAGGGATCGCGTGGTGCGATCGCGTGGTGTGATCCACCATCGTCAAAAGGTATGTGTGGCCGTGTGATGGCGGAAGGGGGCCCACCAAGTCAACATGCACGTGATCAAAACGCTTAGCGGGGATGTGAAAAGGTTCCAACGGAGCCCTAGTGTGCTTGTGTATTTTGGCTCGCTGACACGCTATGCAGGCTGCTGCCCATTCCTTGACCTGTTTGCGGAACCCGGGCCAAACGAATTTCTCCCCCACCATCTTAATCGATGCGCGCACCCCCGGGTGTGCCAGAGAATGGACCGAGTCAAAAACGCGGCGATGCCACGCATCTGGAACCACGGGGCGAGGCCGTCCCGTGGAGACATCGCAGATTAGGGGGGGCATACCAATTTGCTGCACCCTGTGCTCCAGCCTTAACCCTGTTGGTCCAGACTGGAGCGCGCGCACGTCCGCATCATTATCCTGCTCCGCGGCCATGGCTGCATAATCTAAACCTACACGGACCGGGGCTGCGCGTGCTTCCGCGTCGCTGCCCCGGCCCGCGGCCACGGCTACAGAGTCTGCCCCCATGGGGCCTGGTGTTGCTACCGCACGCGAGAGACAGTCTGCCACTACATTGTGTTTACCCGCGACATGCTGGATATCGGTGGTGAACTCCGATATTGCGGCTAGTTGCCTTTGTTGCCGGCCTGACCAGGGTTCTGAAATCTTGGCCATCGCAAACGTTAGCGGTTTGTGGTCCACAAACGCGGTGAAACATCGCCCTTCCAGCCAGAACTGGAAATGGCGGATGGCCAAGTGTAGGGCCAAAAGCTCCCTGTCGAACGCGTTGTATTTACGCTCGCTATCGCGCAAGGTTTTGCTGAAAAGCGCGAGAGGTTGCCAGGTACCTGCCACAAACTGTTCAACGACCGCCCCCACTGCTAAATCGGAAGCGTCAGTGGTGAGCGCCATGTGGGCCGTTGGAACTGGGTGCGCTAACAAAACTGCGTTTGCCAGGGCTGATTTGACCTGGGCAAAAGCGCGCTCCCGCTCCGGAGACCATTCAACCTTATTTGCGGGCTTTTGTTTTTTTAACGCAGTGTATAATGGTTGCATGAGCCGCGCTGCGCTTGGGAGGAACCGGTTGTAAAAATTAACCATTCCCAAAAACTCCTGTAGCGCCTTGACCGTTTGAGGTTGCAGAAAATCTGTTATTGCGCGCACCTTATCGGGCAGAGGAACCACTCCTTCTGGCGAAACGCGATGCCCCAAAAAATCAATTTGTGCCACCCCAAACTGGCACTTCGCTGGGTTAATTATTAACCCGTGCTCTGTCAGCCTCCGAAAAACTGCTGTGAGGTGACTTTCGTGTTCGCCTTCGGACGTGCTGGCTACTAAAATGTCATCCAAGTAAACGAACACAAAAGGGAGGTCGCGTAAAACTGCATCCATCATGCGTTGGAAAGTCTATGCGGCCCCCTTGAGACCAAACGGCATGCGCAAAAACTCAAAAAGGCCGAAAGGAGTTATAACCGCTGTTTTGGGTATATCCTGAGCGCGCACTGGAACTTGGTGGTAACCGCACACCAAATCTATTTTAGAAAAAATGCGTGCCCCCGCCAAATGAACTGAGAAATCCTGAATGTGCGGAATCGGGTAGCGGTCGTGTGCTGAAACGTTGTTCAACCTGCGGAAATCGCCGCAAGGTCGCCACGAGCCATCAGCTTTTGGGACCATGTGTAGCGGCGAAGCCCAGGGGCTTTTGGAGTGTCTAATAATGCCCAGTTTTTCCAGGTTGGTGAACTCCTCGCGCGCGATGGCCAGTTTAGCTGAGTCCAAGCGCCGAGCTTTTGCAAAAACAGGCGGCCCGGTGGTGGTGATAAAATGCTCCACCCCATGCTTAGCCACTGTCGCCGAAAACGTGGGGACTGTGAGTGCTGGGAACTGAGCGAGCAATGCGTGAAACTTACCACCCGCAGCTGTGACGCTGGCATGTGCAGTCGGCGGGGCCACCCGAGCTGTGCAGGGAATAGAATGGAAAGACAGTGCATTAACCAAACGTCTATTAGCAAGGTCAACCAATAAACCATGTGAGCACAAAAAATCAGTCCCTAACATGTTGAAACTGACTGCTGCTACAATAAAAGTCCACTCAAATGAACGGCCTTGTAAGGACAGAAGCATAGTCCTCTCACCGAAGGTTTTAATCGTTGAGCCGTTCGCTGCTGACGCCGACACCCAGGGAGCTTTAGACGGCATCAGCCGTTCCACGTAGGTGAGTGTGACGAAACTCAGCTGGGAGCCCGTGTCCACGAGGAATTGTTTCCGCGAGTGTGCATCCGTCAGGTAAAGCAGCTTGTTCTCCTCGCCGAGGGTCGCAGCTGCTACCGGCCTTCAGTCTTGGCATTTCCCGGGCGCTTGAAGTGGCACGGTGGGACGCACTTGTGTGCTCTCTCTGCAAAACGGCGATGGTAGAAGCACAGGCCGTCATCCGCTCCGCGCCGCCTGGTCCCCGTCGCCGCCGTCGTCGGTGCATCTGGCGCCGCGACCACTGGCTCCAAGCCGTCTCCAGACGTCGTTCCTGGGCTAGCTGCCGCGGCCGAAACCGCGCTCCGCTTGTGGGCGTCGACAAGCCGCTGTGCCTCCTTGCTCAGCCCATGGTAGTCTCGCCTGGCCAATCGGGGCGACTCTGCCAGGGCTACTCTCACTGCTGGTGGCAGGGTCCGGAGGAAAAGGTGGGCGAAAATAAATTCGCCATCCTCGGAGTCTTTCAACCTCAGCATCTTCACCATCAGGTCCGCAGGTCTGTCGTTCTCCGACTCCGTCAACGTTAGGAGCCCCTCTGCTCGCTGTTGGACCGAAGGGGTGAAATGGCTGATCAGCGCGTCCTTCAATGCGCTGTACTTGTTGCTGTCCGGTGGATGATTAACTAGATCTTCCACCCTCTGGACCATGTGGCTGTCCAGCTTCGCTACCACATGGTAGAATCTTGTGTCGTCGTTTGAGATTTTCCGGAGGTTGAACTGCGCCTCGACCGCGCTAAACCATGAGCGCGGGCTGTGCTGCCAGAAATCGGGCAGCCGGAGTGTGGAGGCGGCCATCAGGCTGGCTTCCGCCGAGCCCCGCTCGGGAGAATTTTGTCTGCTCATTCTTTGTTGTAGGTCACCAGTGTAGAGGATGTGTTCAATGATGAGGCTGAGTTTTATTTCTCAGGTTCAGCTTTATTGACAGAACACATACTCTAGCATTCTCAAAGCAGGAAGAAGAGAGAGAACTATATCACATCACCTCTTCATATGTTTCCAGCATCAGAACTCAAGTCACATGGTGCTTCAGTAAACATACAGTCACAATGCAACCCTTTGAACTTTCACCATTGTCTCTTATTCATTGATGAACAGGAAATCTCTCTGGGGCATCTTCTCCGAGACAAAGGCCAAATCTCACACCTCCTCGTCATCTTCTGCAGATTCGAGCCTTTTGTCCTTCGAGATGTGAAGCCTCCAATAAACATGCAGTTATACCTTTGTGGAAAATGTGAGCCCAACATATGTGCCACAATTTATCTTTATCAAATTTACCAGAAAAAACATGCAAATTTAGGAGAAAATAGTATACAGTGGTGTGAAAAAGTGTTTGCCCCGTCCTGATTTCTCATTTTTTTGTATGTTTGTCACACTTAAATGTTTCTGATCATCAAACAAATTTAAATATTAGAAAAAAGATAACAAGTAAATACAAAATGCAGTTTTTTTTGTTTTTTGTTTTTAATGAAGGTGTTTATTATAAAGGGTAAAAAAAAATCCAAACCTACATGGCCCTGTGTGAAAAAGTGATTGCCCCCACCTGCTAAAACATAAATTAACTGTGGTTTATCATATCTTTGGAAAGCTTTCATTTTCTCTATCCACATCATGCCTGATTACTGCCACACCTGTTCTCAATCAAGAAATCACTTAAATAGGACCTGCCTGACCAAAAGGTCCTCAAAAGCTAGACATCATGCTCCAATCCAAAGAAATCCAGTAACAAATAAGAAACAAAGTAACTGAGATCTATGGTATCAGTCTGGAAAAGGTTATAAAGCCATTTCTAAAGCTTTGGGACTCCAGTGAACCACAGTGAGAGCCATTATCCACAAATGACGAAAACATGGAACAGTGGTGAACCTTCCCAGGAGTGGCTTCCCGACCAAAATTCTCCCAAGAGCGCAGCAATGACTCATCCAAGAGGTCACAAAACACCCCACAACATCTAAAGAAGTGCAGGCCTCATTTGCCTCAGTTAAGGTCAGTGTTCATGACTATACCATAAGAAAGAGACTGGGCAAAAATAGCCTGCATGGCAACGTTCGAAGACGAAAACCACTGCTGAGCAAAACGAACATAAAGGCTTGTCTCAGTTTTGCCAGAAAACATCTTGATAATCCCCAAGACTTTTGGGAAAATACTCTGTGGACTGACGAGACAAAAGTTGAACTATTTGGAAGGTGTGTGTCCCATTACATCTGGCATAAAAGTAACACAGCATTTCAGAAAAGGAACATGAGATGAGAGATGAGATGAGATGAGATGAGATTCAACTTTATTGTCATTACACATGTATGAATACAAGGTAACGAAACGTGACTTGGCATTTGGGCACGCTCTGCAGAGCGCATCCAAGGCCGGGGCAGCCGCTAGGCGCCAGTCATAAAGAAGAAAGGAAAAAAAAGAAAAGAAAGGATATGACACAATAGGCGAGAGAAAAAAACATGTTTTATCAAATTGACGCTTAATGAGTAAGCGAAATTTTGATTGCAGGCAAAAAAAACCCTCAATGCATATTTAGCAGACATTTAGTAGACAAATCACACGCAGAAGGAGAGCAGTGTGTGTATATCGTATGCATGTAGTGTTGTATGCATTGTGTAGTGTAAATGTAACAGTTGTTAGTGAGCAGCAGAGGGCGCCTCCTGGCAGTGGATAGATGTTATAATCATGTGACTTATAAACAAGTCCAGAGTCCAGAGTCTATCTCTCTCTCTCTCTCTTGCTTGCAGAAGGCACATGGGCATTGTCCTAGAGGGTCCAATCCGCTGACAACAAACAACTGATTGTTGATTGTTTGGGTAGACATGAGCCGATCCTTCCGCTTATCTCAGTCAGGAGGAATGTAAACATGGGGCAAACAAGGTCAAATCAAATCAAATCAAATCAGCACAGTGCACTCAGAGAATAGAATTTGTCCTCATCCGTGTAGTTCTGTGCTTCCATTATATATGCAGGCTTAAACTGTTTTTCCATAGAGAGCACAGGGCTTCAGATGTATTCCTTCACTGAATCACTGTCATTCAGTTCACCGTTTGCTGCTACTCGTGCCCTCCCCAACTGGTCGAATTTGATGAAGGAGCTTGCCGGGTCCGCTTGATCAGCTCTCTCACTTTCCTTCAATTTCTGATGCATCAGGGAACTCCACAGCCAAAAATAGAAGTCCTGAGATCATAACCAATAATGTTTCCATTGACGCATGAATTCCAATGTCCATGAGTCTCCTCGTAGGTTCCAATTCTTGGGCTCCCCCTTGGCTCAATTCTTGTTGAAAAATAGTGACAATAGCACATTTAAGCCGCTTCCAAATCCATAATTTCCATTTAGATTAAGATTCAGCAGAAGAAGAGCAACTAAACACAGACAAAAACGCAACATTGCAAAAGCTGGGAATAGATCAGGAAGGCAGGGGAGGAGGGAAGGTGACCGGAGGTTGTCTGTGCACTAGCGGTTTGTACACCGGCAGGAGATGAACCAAGTTGTGATCCAATCTCCCAAGTGGAGGGGGGGGGGGAGTTGTGATGAGGTGTTCACCTCCTTAGTGTTTGCGTAGAATAAGTCCAGTGTTTTATTGTCTCTAGTGTGGCATGTGACATACTGGGTGAATGTGGGTAGAATGGGAGACAGTGATATATGGTTGAAATTGCCTGAGATGAGAAGAGCAGCTGGGTGTTCTGTCTGCAGCCTGCCAGTTACTGAGTGGATGACGTCACGCACTGTCCCAGCGTTCGCCGTCAGATTTGCATAAATAACAATGCAGATCACGTGTGACGTGTGAGTATTCCCTCGGGAGGTAGGTAGGCCGCATGCTAACTGCTAGCAACTCAATGTCTTTATCCATAGTTTTTAAATACTGAGCTTAGAGAATGTTTGTTCAGAGATTTTGGTGACAGTGTGCTGTAGGCCACGCTCTGTAATCTCTCCCTCAAATTGCCATTGAGGTGAATAAATGTACATAAATCAACATCATACCAACAATAAAATATGGTGGTGGTAGTGTGATGGTCCGGGGCTGTTTTGCTGCTTCAGGACCTGGAAGACTTGCTGTGGTAAATGGAACCATGAATTCTGCTGTTTACCAAAAAATCCTAAAGGAGAATGTCTGGCCATCTGTTCATGACCTCAAGCTGAAGCACACTTGGGTTCTGCAGCAGGACAATGACCCAAAACACACCAGCAAGTCCACCTCTGAATGGCTTAAGAAAAACAAAATGAAGATTTTGGAGTGGCCTAGTTAAAGTCCTGACCTGAATCTGATTGAGATGCTGTGGCATGATGTTAAAAAGGGGGTTCATGCTCAAAAACCCTCCATTGAGGCTGAATTGCAACAATTCTGCAAAGATGAGTGGGCCAAAATTCCTCCACAGAGCTCATTGCCAGTTATTGCAAATGCTTGATTGCAGTTGTTGCTGCTAAGGGTGGCCCAACCAGTTATTAGATTTAGGGGGCAATCACTTTTTCACACAGGGCCATGACGATTTGGATTTTTCCCCCCTTAATAAAAAAACACCTTAATTTAAAAACTGCATTTTGTTTTTACTTGTGTTATCTTTGTCTAATATTTAAATTTGTTTGATGATCTGAAACATTTAAGTGTGATAAACACAACAAAATGAGAACTCACAAAGGGGGCAAACACTTTTTCACACCACTGTATATTTAAGGACCAGTGGTTGGAGTAGATTTTGTTTGTACTTGATAAATGTTCAGAGCTGCTAACATTTTGATGAATGCTGAAACACATAAATTTCACTCTAACAGTTGATGAACAAATCCATTCTGATCACATTTCATGAATGATTAATACAATATAAAGACCAAATTTGCATGAGAAAAGCTAATCATTTCTCAGATCAACTAAATCCTACCAGGCAGCACATTTATTATGTAGTGTACTCCATAGCTTTAACTCATAGTAGCAAACTAGCAACCAGCCAACTTCAGACAACAATTCACAAGCTAAGTCAATTATTTGATATTTACCTTATTTTGGACAGAGGGGTTTGTCCTTTTATTTGACAACCAGTTTAAAATGGGTTGTTGCCCTTGTGGAGCTCTCTTCATTTTCTCTTACTTGTGAGCTGAATGCATTTTAGACAAGCATCCCCACCTGCTGCGGCCACCAGCCACCCTTAACTGACTCCTACTGAGAGAAGACCCCAGGACCAGTTGGGTAAGACCAAGTCTGCAGCTGGGGGCGGGGGGGGGGGGGGATACAATGTCTTATTATTAGAAATGTTAATTTTTGTTGCTTGCAAATGAAAAACCAAGAACTTATATGATTATTGGGGAGTTATATTGGGTGGATTTGATTTTTTTTTTTGGGGGGGTGGGGGTTACAACCCCTTCAACCCCCCCATAAATTATGCCTATGGGCAGGGTACACCGTGGACAGATGCCAGCCCATCTCAGCAACCCACCATCAGTTCTCTAATCACACTCTGGCTACTTCATTAGTTGTGACTGGCCCAGTCAAAAAACCTTCACTCAGTCAGGTTAGGGGCTCTTGTTTATGTCAGAGCATGCAAGCGTTCCAGACAGCTGAACTCAAAACAAAAAAAGAAATGTTTTTTGGGCTTTAAAAATAAATCTATGTGTCATTGTCAGAACTTGAAATTCATCTCTGGAAAAAGCACTGTATGGCACCTTTAAGTTTTACTTCTTTTTTTAATCATTCATCATTGTTTTTTTTGTTTTTTTTAAACACGTTTTTTTCAGAGATTTTAAACAATAAAAATACATTCATACCATAAACTGTATGCAAAATGAAGTATCATTTTTTTGCTTTTAGGAAAAAATGAAAGCAACGTGCAAACACCCGAAAAGCAGGCATTAAAGGAGATGAAAGAGAATCGTGGCAGTACTGTATATGGGTGATCAGACTGGGCATATGGAGGCGCGCAGGCATCGTGGGCAGAGCTGAAGGCAGGCTGTGGGTGGAGCCGTGTGAAAACACAGCTGTTTCTGGGCTCTCCGAGCACACAACACCAGGCGACAGGATGTCCGAACCGGACAGAGAGCGGGGCGGAGGAGGCGGAAAAACTTTAAGCAAGAAAGAGAAGGATCAGGTAAGTTAAATATGCTACTTTTCTGTTAAGACAGCTTAGTCTGTTCCACACTATGCAGGCAATAAACAGCCCTGTGGTGGTAAAGCAACAAGTTGTTGTTCTGGAAGTCGGCAGGATTAGTACGTTTTCCACAAACATCCCAAAGAGCCCACAGTTGTTCGCACAGGACCGATACATGCAGGTTTTCGAGAACCCCAGCTGCATATAGTTATTATTGTGTGGCTAAACTTAGAAGGAAGCCTAGTCAACCGCAACTCAGCCCTTAACTTCGTTGAAGTAATGCAGCTTAAAAATGTAATGTAACTCAAAAAGACAACCAATACATATATTCTTTGTTTATTCATTTTTGTTTTAAAGGTCCCATTAACTGCAGAATGGTGTTTTGTGTGTTTTACTGCTATAATTATCCGTGGGTTACGTGTATAGCTTACTGTTAAAATATCAAAATGCTCACTTCACAAAGAAATACCCACCCGCTTTATTTAAACTCTCTAATACGCCAGTTGTACTTTGTGGGTTTCGTGATGTCACAAACCAACAAGCTTTCAGTTGTCCGAGTTGGTAAACTGACCTCTCTGACTCGAGCACATGCACGGATAGACCCCATGGTCCGCCTGACCGTTTGCCCTTTGCCATCTGAAGTGCTCTTCTGAATAACTTTATTACTAAGGTAGGCCTATTCTAGATTAAATTTTCTCTACCAATTGCAGATCAAATGTCTTTCAATGTCCGATAACTATATTTTGACATCCAGTTGTCATAAATAAATAATTAATGATGAAGACCATGGTTTCTGCGTGAGGTGATAATTTTGTAGAAATGTATGGGGTATTTCATATCTCCATAGGTATTAGAATAAAATAGATATACCAAGTGTGTTTCCACAATTTCGTTGTGCTGTACAGCTGTACAATGACAAAAAGCTTATCCTCTTCTAAGTACAGCAAATTTGCAGTACTGTATGTAACTTTATTTTTTCAGTTTTAAGGAGTGCCCCCCTTTTTTTAAGGTTGAACACCTGCCCCCCCCCTCAAGGTGTGTGTGCACGTCGCTGCTCTGGCTGCTTCATTACTTGTGATTGGCCCATTCAAATAAAACCTTTACCCAGTCACATTAGAGACCCAAAGTTAGAGTCAGATCAGGATAAAAACTGTTCCAGACATAGCTTTTCTGATGAGCTGTAAAACAACACAGAATTGATCTTTTCTCTTTAAAAGATATACCCACATGTCCTTGAGGATGCCAAAACTTGAAAATGCTGAATATGGGACCTTTCCATTTTATAACTATGGCTTATAGCAGGGGTGTCTGTTATGTATGAATATGGAGCCAAGGACGAGGCCAGGTGTCGAACTGAACACAGGTTTATTAAAGAGGCTCTTTACAGCACGGCACGGCCGTTAGGCAGAAGAGGTGGCCAAGAGACCGCCCCTCTTGCCCACTGCCCTCCTATAGCCCCGGGTGGTGGCCGAACCGGAAGATGGAGACACCACCCATACCACACAAATAAGAGTCCAAACTATACACAGCACCCCCCCCTTCAGAAAAGTCCAAAACACACACACACACACACACACACACACACACACACACACACACACACACACACACACACACACACACACACAATTGAGACCCTCCCCAATTTAGAACCCGAATTACGCACTAAGAAAACTAAACTGAGGTTCCTAAAAGGGGCCTATCACAGTCACACAAAACAACTAAAAACTAGGGGAGGACAGGTGGATTGCCATCCCACCTCCACACGGCAAGACAGCTTATAATGCTGTCTATACTAAAAGAAACAGTCCAACTAAAGAAAACAACTGCCATGTTCCTACATTAAAAGAAAATGCACAAAATAATCCCCAGAAATATATACAATAAACAACAAAACAATTAAACGATATACACACAGCATGGGAAGATGACCCCGTGGGCCCCCTGGACCGTCCTTTCATTAGTCCACCCCTGGAAGCGGACCACCTCCCAGGCCACAGCAGGTCGCCTTGGCACCGGTGCGCCTCCTCTTCTTCACCCTCAGATGTCTCACTTGTCCAGTCTCACCACTCACAGTCTCCTCCACCTGCCGTGGTTTCACCACTCCCTGAGCCCGAATCCAATCCGCGGCTCCCAGAGGGGTTCTGTTCGGCTTGCAGTGTCTCTGCTTGGCACTCGCTCCCTCAGTGCCAATCGGTCCTGCCCCAACCTCTTTTAACTTTGCTGCCACCATCGCCGTTGTGACCCCTTGTTCACCAGTACCTTCCTGCCAAAATCCGGGAACAGATGGAGCCAGCCACTCGGTACCACCCACCATCACAGGCATCCCACCATGCTGCCCAGTTCCCTCATCTAGGGCTACTTGGGCTCTGGCACAGGAACCCTCCTGTGATGGCCCTGGATGGTATTGGTCTTGCTTACTTTCCAGGGTGCCAGGCAGTTCCTCATCCCACACTGCACCGTCTGCCACACTCAGGATCGCACGGTCCCACGTCTTGGCCAATTCGTGCCGAGCCGTCGGTTCCAACGTTTCCACCGTGGCCACCTGTCCTCCTCCACAACCACAAAGTGGCGCCGGGTCCTTCTCAATTCTGACATGTGGGGAAAAACCTCTCACGGTCATCCAATTTGGCATGGAACCCATCGCTCCCACGTCAGTCCACAATAACACTTCCATTCCGTCCAACTCCATCATAGAGTCTGCGTGATGGTTAGTGCTCGCAGACACAGCATTAACAACCGTGAGTGCACGAGAGTCCACTTTGTGCCACGGACCTCCTCGCTCGGACCTGTGGCATGCCCTGGTGACATGAAGCAAGTAGCCACACGTGCTGCAGCTCTCCACTCTTGCCAAACAACTCTTAACCTTGAAACAGTGCTTCGTGGACCCACAGCCCTCACCTTTGGGCTTTCCCGGGGCGGACCTCACATTCACAGCGCTGGCGTCATCCTTCACGATTCCCACGCTGACCGGGTCCACTGCATATGCGATCGGCAGTGATGCCTGATGTTGGTGTGACAAGCTCTCACTCAGCTCCCATGACAGTTCATCCACAGCTTCCAGCTGTTGAGCTAACTCGATGTTCCTGGGCAGCACCAATTCGCCCGAAAACGTAAGCAGCTTTGACCCGATCATAGCGCTGTTGTTATAATCTGCCAACTGGTCGCAAATCATCCCTTTCTCCAATAGTCCAAGCTGGCATTCGCTGACCAACAGCGCCAAGTCTGTCACGAACTGCTGAATAGACCCGCCTACCCGTTGGCGGCGCTGTCGAAACCAAATCATGCCAACCATGACGTTTTCCAGGGTGCGAAAATAGCGCCCCATTAGCTCAATCACTTCATCAAAACTATCACAGTCATTCAGTGTGCTTAGAACACACTGTTCCTTCACTGCAAAATTGCGCACCAACGACTCACACGCCTTCCACTTTCCCAGCTTCCAAAGGTCCAGCGCCACCCTGCACGTCCGGAAAACGGTGCCCCACCCCGGCCATAGGTGGCGCACCGGGGAACTCCAAAACCAGACGAATTTCAAACCCACACGCTTCCATATAAGATAAGATAAGATAAGATAAGATAAGCCTTTATTAGTCCCACAATGGGGAAATTCCAGGATTGCAACAGCACAGGGATAACAACACTCAGAGCAACAATCAGAAGGCAAGAAAAAACATCTAGTAAACATATGTCCATATTACTATAAATGTATATATATAGACACAGTGCAGAGCATTATGGTTGGTTGGTGAATGTGCAGCAGAAAGTCTAAGCTCTCTCTCCGCGGATGCGGCGGGCCAGCTGGAAGTGTTTGGGCATGATGGTGACCCCCTTAGCGAAGAAGAGACCACCAGGTGGGCCTCGCTGGTCTCCTGCAGAGCCATGACGGCGAAGCTCAGGAAACGCAGGACGGTCTTGAAGTCCTGAGCGATCTCCCTCACCAGGCGCTGGACGGGCAGCTTACGGATGAGCAGCTCCGTGGATTTCTGGTAGCGACGGATCTCTCTCAGAGCCACGGGCCTGTGACGGCGAGGCCTCTTCACTCTGCCGGTGGCCGGAGCGCCTCTCCGAGCAGCCCTGGTGGCTAGCTGTCTCCTGGGGGGCTTCTTCCTCCAGTAGATTTTATGGGCGGTCTGCTTGGTTCTTGCCATCACTCTTTATTATTCTGTCTTATATTTCTTGCACGCCGCCTAAACTCCAACCCGGCACCCGCGTCGTTTTCGCTACAGCTCCCGGTATGTCGAGTTTCCCATTAGCACCGGGCGGCGGCCAAGTGCTAGCTAGCACTAGCTCCTCCCCGCTGTAACGTCTCCCGCTGCAAACCGTGGCTCCGTCCGCCGACCCGGGAGACCCCCGGGGCGATCCGTGCGTCCGTGATATATATACAGAGTGAAAGGTGTAGAAAGAAGAAGGAAGATAAAAAAAAAGGCTGTTGCAACGGGCAGCCTACTAGTGTGGCGCCACTGGTCCGGCGGAACCGGAACCGGAGAAAGAGATAAGATAAGCCTTTATTAGTCCCACAATGGGGAAATTCCAGGATTGCAACAGCACAGGGATAGCAACACTCAGAGCTATAATTAAGGCGATAAGAAAATAAGAGCAGTGAATATACATATGTACACATAAATATATAAATATATATACACAGTGCGGAGCATTGTAGCTAGATGGAATAAACAGCATAACCGTCTATTTAGTTACCCTACATGGTATGAATATGTACCAGTACATATTGTCACCCTCCGTAGCGACTGATATTGTCCTAGTTGTATGCTGGAGGGGACCATTTGTGTAAGTCTGTTGCGTCTTTTGCATTCAATACTATTAGTTTGTCACGTTTTTTTGCTATCTCTGCGAGCAGCCCTGCTTAAATTATACAGTCTGACAGCCGTAGGTAGGAAGGACCTGCGAAACCTCTCGGTTGCGCACCTAGGATGATGTAGTCTACTGCTAAATGAGCTCCTCAGTGCATTCAGTATGTCCTGCATAGGGTGAGATTTGGACTCCAGCAGAGATGACAGTTTAGCCACCATCCTTCTCTCTCCTATCTCCTCCACTGGGTCAAGGCGTTGCCCCAGGACAGAGCTAGCTTTCTTGATTAGTTTGTTCAGTCTCTCTATAGGCCGCTGTAATGCCACTGCCCTAGCAGACCACTCCAAAAGTGATGGCTGATGCCACCACCGTGTTGTAGAATGTCTTCAGCAGCGCCCCTTGTACACCAAAAGACCTGAGCCTCCTCAGTAGGAACAGCCTGTGTTGTCCCTTCTTGTAGAGTGCGTCGGTATTGTGTGACCAGTCTAGTTTATTGTTCAGATGAACACCCAGGTACTTGTAGGATGTCACCATCTCAATGTCTGTTCCCTGTGTGTTTACTGGTGCTGTGAGGGGTTGTCCTTGCCTGTGGCAGTCCACCACCAGCTCCGTGTCGGACACACAATCCCAGGTTCTCACAAACTGTGGCCGGTTAGTGAGGTAGTCCAGGATCCACGATGACAGGTGCTGGTCCACCCTGCGCACAGTAGCTTGTCCTTCAGGATCATCGGTTGGATGGTGTTGAAAGCACTGGAGAAATCAAAGAACATGATCCTCACCGCGTTCCCGGGCTTCTCCAGGTGGGACAGGGAATGGTGAAAGAGGAAGATCACTGCATCCTCCACCCCAATGCCATGCTGGTAGGCGAACTGGAGTGGATCCATCGCTGGTCCCACCAGGGGGCGGAGGTGAGCAAGGAGCAGTCTCTCCAGGGTCTTCATCATGTGAGACGTCAGGGTCACTGGACTGTAGCTGTTCAGGTCTTTGGGGTGGGAAGTCTTTGGTACAGGTACCACACAAGATGTTTTCCACAACTGTGGTACCCTCCCCAGCTTCAGGCTCAGGTTGAAGATGTACTCCACAATCCCATACAGCTGGTCTGCACAGAACTTGAGGAGCTTTGCGCTGATGCCCTCCGGTCCCGAGGCCTTGATCTTCCTCAGCTCCGTCCTCACCTGGGTCTTGATGAGGGTCAGGTTGGGGGGCTGTGTGCTGGGAGTGGGGGGGGGTGTTAGTGGAGTGGGGTGTGGACAGCAGGTCTCGATGACTTTAGAGGCAGCAGTGGTTGTTGCGCAGTCGGGGGGGGGCGGTTGGTCACACCTATTAAAAAACAGGTTCACATTGTTCGCCCACTCCCTGCCCCCTGTGGCCTGGGAGGAGGTATTCTGGAGCCCAGAGATGGTTTTAAGGTTTCTCCAGACCCCGCTGATGTCGCTGTGTTGCAGCTTGTCCTCCATCTTCTTCCTGAAGCTGTCCTTGCCTTCTCCGATCTTCCTCCTCAGCTCCCTCTGTACGGACTTCAGCATCTTCCTGTTCCCCGACCTGAAGATCCTCTTCTTCTCTCTCAGAAGTGTTTTTATCTCAGGGTTGATCCAGGGTTTGTTGTTCGAGCAACACCGTATGGTCTTGGTGGGTACAGTGTTGTCCACGCAGAAGCCGATGTAGTCCGTGATGGTGTGAGTGAGGCCATCGATGTCCTCACCTTGTGGATCCACTTTTAATCCACTTGTAATCCACTTTTATCCTCATTGCCAAATGTTATGTATGAATATGGAGCCAAGGACGAGACCAGATGTCAAACTGAACAAAGGTCTATTAAAGAAGCTCTTTACAGCACGGCACGACCGTTAGGCAGTTGCCCACTGCCCTCTTATAGCCCCGGGTGGTGGCGGAACCGGAAGAAGGAGCCACCACCCATACCACACAAATAAGTCCAAACTATACACAACAGTGTCCAATCATGTGCCATAGAGGGCCAAGACCCTGCAGGCATTACCTCCAACCAGTGTTTTCAACAGCAGATTTCAGTGAATTTCTTCCCACTGATTGCTGATCAGTGAAAACACCTGCTGAAGAGACTGGACAGAAGAGAAAACCTGTCAGGTCTTGGCCCTCCATGTCACATGATTGGACACCCCTGGCTTATAGGGTTGTCAGAAAAAATGATAATCGGATACTAATCAGTACTGAAAATTAGTATCACATTATGTAATGATTTGCAATACTACCAATACCATACCAGTAGGTACATTGCTTTTGGACCATCCCCTTTGCTAAAAACATTCACAAACCACCTACTTGTCATACCAGCATTACTTTGTACTACCTAAAAATATTTCAAAATAATTTTGTTGTTGGTAACTTTTATTTTATATTTTCTTCACCTGTATGACAACCCAAAAGTATTGTCTTTTTTGCACAAACCAGGAGGATCTTATTTTTTTCCATGTGTACTTACAAATTTATTCATGTCAAGAAAGAGCACTACAGATGCAATGCTTGTTTTAAGAATGTTGATGATGAAGCATAGAGAAAGGCAGCAGGAGTTGGACTGTTTTGGATATCTAGGGAAAGCATATGATGGGGTGCCAAGAGGGGAAGTGTGGTACTGTATGAGAAAGTCAGGAGTTTCACAGAAGTATGTGACGGTGGTACAGGACATGTACAGTGGTGTGAAAAAATGTTTGCCCCCTTCCTGATTTCTCATTTTTTTTGTATGTTTGTCACACTTGAATGTTTCAGGTCATTAAACAAATTTAAATATTAGACAAAGATAACACAAGTAAACACAAAATGCAGTTATTAAATGAAGGTGTTTATTATTAAGGGTAAAAACTTTCCAAACCTACATGGCTCTGTGTGAAAAAGTGATTCCCCCCCCCCAAAAAAAAAAACATAAATTAACTGTGGTTTATCACATCTTTGGAAAGCTGAGATCAATTTCTCTAGCCACACCCAGGCCTGATTACTGCCGCACCTGTTCTCAATCAAGAAATCAGTTAAATAGGATCTGTCTGACAAAGTGAAGTAGACCAAAAGATCCTCAAAAGCTAGACATCATGCTGCGATCCAAAGAAATTCAGGAACAAAAGAGAAAGTAATTGAGATCTACCAGTCTGGAAAAGGTTATAAAGCCATTTCTAAAGCTTTGGGACTCCAGTGAACCACAGTGAGAGCCATTATCCACAAATGGCGAAAACATGGAACAGTGGTGAACTTTCCCAGGAGTGGCTAGCCGACCAAAATTACCCCAAGAGCGCAGCAACGACTCATCCAAGAGGTCACAAAAGACCCCACAACACCACCAAAGAAGTGCAGGCCTCACTTGCCTCAGTTAAGGTCAGTGTTCATGACGTCATCATAAGAAAGAGACTGGGCAAAAATGGCCTGCATGGCAGAGTTCCAAGATGAAAACCACTGCTGTGCTGCTGAGCAAAAAGAACACAAAGGTTTGTCTCAGTTTTGCCAGAAAACATCTTGATGATCCCCAAGACTTTTGGGAAAATACTCTGTGGCCTGACGAGACAGAAGTTGAACTTTTTGGGAGGTGTGTGTCTCATTACATCTGCCGTAAAAGTAACCCAGCATTTCAGAAAAGGAACATCATGCCAACAGTAAAATATAGTGGTGGTAGTGTGGTGGTCTGGAGCTGTTTTGCTGCTTCAGGACCTGGAAGACTTGCTGTGGTAAATGGAACCATGAATTCTGTTTACCAAAAAATCCTGAAGGAGAATGTCCAGCCATCTGTTCATGATCTCAAGCTGAAGTGCACTTGGGTTCTGCAGCAGAACAATGATCCAGAACACACCAGCAAGTCCACCTCTGAATGGCTTAAGAAAAACAAAATGAAGATTTTGGAGTTGCCAAGTCAAAGTCCTGACCTGAATCCCATTGAGATGCTGTGGCATGACCTTAAAAAGGCGGTTCATGCGCGAAAACCCCCCCATTGTGGCTGAATTGCAACAATTCTGCAAAGATGAGTGTGCCAAAATTCCTCCACAGCGCTGTAAAAGACTCATTGCCAGTTATTGCAAACGCTTGATTGCAGTTGTTGCTGCTAAGGGTGGCCCAACCAGTTATTAGATTTACACTTTTTCACACAGGGCCATGCAGATTTGGATTTTTTTCCCCCTTAATAATAAACACCTTAATTTAAAAACTGCATTTTGTGTTTACTTGTGTTATCTTTGTCTAATATTTAAATTTGTTTGATGATCTGAAACATTTAAGTGTGATAAACATAACAAAATGAAAAATCAGGAAGGGGGCAAACACTTTTTCACACCACTGTATGCATATGTATTACATCAGGGGTTGGCTCTGAGCCCCTTCTTATTTGCTATGGTGATGGACAGGCTGACAGATGAGGTTAGGCAGGAGTCTGGACCATCATGTTTGCAGATGACATTGTGATCTGTAGCGAGAGTAGGGAGCAGGTGGAAAAGAACCTAGAGAGGTTGAGGTATGCTCTGGAGAGAAGAGAAATTCAGTAGAAGCAAGACAGAGTACATGTGTGTAAATGAGAGGGAGGCAGCTGTATTGGTAAAGATGCAAGGAGTAGACGTAGTGAAGGCAGATGAGTCTAAATACCTAGGGTGAATCATCCAAAGCAATGGACAGTGCACAAGGGAGGGGAAGAAGACAGTTTAGGCACAGTGGAGATGAGTGTCAGGGGTGACCTGCGACAGAAGGATAGTAGCTGGAGTGAAAAGGAATATTTACAAGACAGTAGTGATACCTGCTATGATGTATGGTTTGGAGACAGTGGTGCTGACAAGACAGGAGGTGGCTGGAGGTGGAGTTGAAGATGCTAAGATTCTCACTAGGAGTGACTTGGAGGTACAAAATTAGAAATGAGTATATCAGAGGGACAGCTCAGGTTGAGCCATTTGGAGACAAAATAAGAGGCGAGGCTGAGATGGTTTGGACATGTGCAGAGGAAGCATATGGATATATTGGACAAAGGATGTTGAAGATGGAGCTGCCAGGCATGAGGAAAAGAGGACAACCATAGAGAAGATTCATGGATGTAGTGAAGGAGGACATGGAGAGGGTTGGTGTAACAGAAAAGTATGCAGTGGGTAAGGTGAGATGGAAATAGATGATCTGCTGTGGCGAACCCTAAAGCCTTATTCATGCTGCATTTCCCCTCTAGTCCACTTTGGTCCGTGTGCGCTTTGGATGAGCCCGGCACGCACGCGGTGTTGTACATGCTCACTTTTTTCATCTACCAGGCCAAGCAGTTGACGCATGCGCAAAACTGTTATTTGTAGTTTTGCCCCAGCCCTATGGGTAGCGCAAATGCGCTAACACGCCAGTTTGTTCACCAGCTATAAAACACGAGAGTGACGCACATTTTTTTTGAAGCAGCAACAATGGCATCGTTTCAAGGTAAAGGAGGAATTACCGTTTTCAAGTGCTCTTCTCCACTCAAGCTGCTGCTGCTGCAAAAGGACTCGTATGTTATTCTTGTCTTCTGCCTCCCCATTGTCTTCCTCGTCTACTTTGTCTTTCTAAGTTGTGTTGGGAGCGCCATCTCGTGAATGGGACGTTCAGTGTTGCGCATGCTCTGTCAACACGTTCAGGCCGCATGATCATAAAATCTGGGCTGCATACCGTCGTCCGCAGTAGAGCCCTGCGTACACTCGTGGAGTGGAGACGATGACGTAAATTTCATCACACGAGGTTTCCGGTTACACGTATGTGGACAGTGGAGGTGCAGCATGAATCCAGCTTAAAGGAAGCAGCCAAAAGAAGAAGACCCACTTGTTATAATATTTATTGTTAATAGTATTGGTGGTTTGATCTTTTATATATAGAGGGGTTGCACTGACGTCACACGGGTCACGTGTCTTTTGTTTACTGCGCCATTTTGGATGGCAATGAACAGCCAACTCGCCAACAGCAACCGTGAGTGAGTGTAATCAACGAGATAAATGGCTACACACAAATCAACACCGTGGTCCACCGATGAGGTGCAGACTTTTCTGTGCTTGGTAGCTGATTAAAGAAATGCAGAGGGAGCTGGACGGAGCGACTTGAAAAGAATTCACGGCCACGGCAGAGGCAGACGGGTGGCAGAGTGGTGTAGACCCGACCACGGCATCATCATTGTTGAAAGCAGTGATAGAGGATGGTGAGTGATGTGATATTATGCATCTTTGCCGTTATTTAACCCAGTGGTGGAAAGCTCACGTTGAACAAACAGCACCATTGTCTCCTATATGCAGACAGTGAGCTAACTAACACACACAGCATACATATTTTAGTACCTAATAGCGATAACTTGCCGTGATTACAATGTAGTATGGGGCTTATTAGTGCTAACTAGTATTAGCAATCATTAGCTTACCTTCATATGTGATCTAGTTTGTATCCTCACGTCTTCCGCTGCTCCATGGTTTCCTGAACTCTTCAGTACTTTTCCAGTGTTTCATCTCGTCACTTGTAGTCTTCTCTGGCTCCCCTTTTTTGCCTTTACTCTGACAAAAAGCCAGCAAGCAGCAGGCTCGCCTCCATATCCATCTTGTGTTTTTCCTGTCACATACAAACGATGCCATGGGAGTGTTGGACTGCCTTGCTGTAAAGATCTCACTCACTTAAGGTGGTATTCAGTCATAATGGAAAACGAACAACACCGTGGCGAGTTGGACTGAGTACGTGCTAGTGGAATTTTTATTATTCTCAACACAGGATCCATGCTATTTGCTGTCCAAAATGGCAGGAAAAACAATGTGGCACGTGACCACTGACATCACGTGCAACCCCTTTATAGAGTTTGTGTTTTTCATTTTGATCATTTGCTTATAATCATAGTGTCTTAAATCATTCAGTAATCTGTTTATTGGCTTTTTTTTTTTTTTGCTTTTTTGGGTATTGTTTGCTTTTTTTTTACACCTGATGCTTGGAAGAGCTGTCAAAAATCAACGTGACTGATGCACACTATCTTGTGTACATCATGGTGGCTTACGGTAGCGAGGTCAACTGAATGACTAACCACACCATTTAAAGACAATAATTATTAAAAAAAGTGAACGCCTCCCACTTGAGGTGTTTCAGGCACGTCCCACTGGGAGGAGACCCTGGGGCAGACCCAGGACTCGGTGGAGAGACTATGTCTCCCAGCTGGTCTGGGAACACCTTGGTATCCTCTCTGAAGAGCTGGAGCAGGTGGCTGGGGAGAGGGAAGTCTGGGCTTCTCTGCTTGAACTGCTGCCTCCGCGACCCGGACCTCCGGAAAAGCGGTAGAATATGGATGGATGGATGGATGAAACATGAACATTGTATACAAAAAACAATCTGTCAGTACTATTTACAGTATATACAATGGTAAGTGAAAAAGGATAAATGGACTTGGTGATGAAAAAAAATTGTGTTTCAAGCAAAAATAATATTGTCTGGTCTTTTACCAGCAGTGCAGAAAGTGGAAATACATCATGCTATGCTGTGCAAGAAATCTAGAGATTGGGTTTGAAATTCTGGCAGCATGACAATCCATGGCTTATAGCTCATAAGAATGTGGGGTAAACTGCAGAATTCCCTTGATGAAAAGGCTGTGTTGTATCAAAGCATATTCAAGGTGGCAGGGAAATGGAGCACAAAAAACAGTATCATGAACCACCAAACACAGATGTCTTCAGAAAAGAAGCTTCCACTGTCACATGCCTGATATTAAACCACTCCCTGTTCTTAATTACTTTGTCCCCAGAGGGAGAGAAGTATTTTGATCAGTTGCCTCCAGTGTGTGTTTTTTGCACACTGTAGAAACATGAAAACTTAGTAGATCTAACTTTTTGTTTAGCCACATAAGCAATGCTACAATGTGCATGATTTGTCTGTTTACACTGCAGTAGGATATGAACTTGGTTCCATGGAGATGGCATTAATACAAAGACAAACACAACACTAACACAAAGATGAAGATGGATGAGTGACAGGATAAAGGGAGATGGTAGCAAAGCTGTGAGAGGTGATCTCTACAGAAATGAGAAACAGAAATCCTGAAGGAGGAGATGTTGTAGAGGAAGGACGGAGACATGTTTAGCCGCTTCTTTGCATCAAAAGTAAAATCTTCAGGTACCCTCACATTTCTCATAGCACCAAAGGTAAAGGAGAAAATGTGTTTGTCCAAATTTTAAAAAAAGAAGTGTTGAAGTAAATGAAGTGGTAATGCTGCAGTTACGCAACAGATCAAAACCATTTATCTGAAATGTTGTATATGACAAAGATTTGAGAAAGCATTAATTAGAAATCATTGATCTAAATGGACTATCTTCATATAGAGAAGTCAGTTTCCAGCAACAATAACCCTCAACACTATGAGCCCTATTATGGCAATCTAAAGCAAAAATTTGTGCAGTGCTTTGCACCTTCCATCAGTAGTAACTTTCGGTGGCACATTGCCCATTTTCATGCTTTGCGCCTTCATTATCCAAGGAACAAATTTGCATGGACTCATAGGATTTGTCTTTTAAAAGGGGAGTGACTTCATCACCAGCAGGTAAACAGAACTTGATTCCGTGGAGCCAAGTTCTGTTTACCTGCAAAGTAATGTGATCAGTGTGTCAATGTTTACATAATTTAGCATTGTTTCATCACTAGGAGGTACAATGACATCATGAACTCCTATTAACAGTGTTACTCTTTTATCTCTAGTTTGTCTGGTATATGTAAAATAACCTGATAGCTTGTGTACAAAACCATTTTTACTTGGATATTCATGCAGTGTTCAGTTTCAGTTTTGTTCTTACTATTTGTTCAGTCTGAAAACAAGCTTTTCATTAGTTTTGACTGAATCTGAAATCCATCTGGTTCTCCATTTCATAACTGCTTCTTCATTTCGGGTCACGATGGGGTCACAGGTCTTCTCTGAGCAAGAGGCAGGGTACGCCCTGGACCAGGGGTATCCAATCCTATGGCATGGAGGGCCAAAACCCTACATGTTTTCCTCACAACTAGTGTCTTCATCAGGGGATTTAATGAAATTCCTTACCACTGATTGCTGATTAGGGAAAACACCTGCTTCAGTGGCTGGCTATGAGGGAAAAGGGGGATTTAATGAAATTCCTTGCCACTGATTGCTGATCAGTGAAAACACCTGCTTCAGTGGCTGGTTATGAGGGAAAACCTTCAGGGTCTTGGCCCTCCATGGCACATGATTGGATACCCCTGCCTGGACAGTCGGTCATAGGGTCATGGACCAGGGTCTGTTTTTTCCCATGTAAATGTCATCATCAATTGGTACATGCAGAGAAGCTATTTCCACATCCATCTGGTGAAGAGTAAAGGTGCGTCCAAAATTTTATAAGATGATGGGTGTTTCCATTGCTAGCTTGCTAGCATGTCCGTAGCAGGAAACCGTGGGTAAATAACTCCGAAATCCCGATTCAGCTGAAGAGCTCCTGGTCCTCCTGTCTCCAGGTGAGTGAGTCTCATTTTCAAGCTAGTCTACTCTCCAATGTTAATACTTTTACTCCGGTGACGGAAGAATCTCAAAGCTAGCGCTATTTCGCGTGTGCTCACATCTTTCCATTGACTTTGTGTGGATTTGCACCGCCCGTTCACGTTTGGTTTGAACCCACCTTAACTCTGCTTTAAAATGCATACTGATCTTATGTTAGCTATAGGTGAGTTTGTAGTGGAGCTGAAATAACGAGGCGGTTTTGTATTAAAAACAGGGTTTTTAATGAATAGCTCCGCTATCAAATCTCATCAGGTGTAGAGCTTGGCAGAAGGCAAGAGAGAGAACTCTGCTTCGCTCGCTGGTTAAATACAAGCACGCATAGCACCACTCATTGAAACAGCTGACGTCAGAGCCACTCATTGAAAAAGGTAACATCTCCCCGTTATCTTAATCCCCATTGTCCTGCCATCCCCTCTCCCTGTCTTGGGAGGTGATGGGAACTCCCCCTCTCGCTTTAGGGGGGTAAAGGTGTCGAGTCCGTCTCCACTGCCGCGTCTTGGGAGGTCCATTGTCTTTACTCTGGCGCGGGGGATGCTCTGTCCTTACTAGGTGTGAAGCT
Organism: Pholidichthys leucotaenia; assembly: GCA_020510985.1. Classification (NCBI taxonomy): domain Eukaryota; kingdom Metazoa; phylum Chordata; class Actinopteri; order Cichliformes; family Pholidichthyidae; genus Pholidichthys; species Pholidichthys leucotaenia. The sequence goes on along the minus strand of CM035838.1, from coordinate 313,690,791 downwards.
CTTTACATATGCTGTCACAAAACATTTCCACTTGTTCTAACATATGTAGATATGGGATATAAGAGTCATATATACCACAGGCCCCCCAAACACTAGGAAAGGACATAGAAAGAATTACAGTCTAAGATAACGACTATGAAATACTACGTGTTACAACTGTTGCTACCGGAGAAATTTTCTAGCAGCTATGCTCCTAAGAAAGTTCAGTGGTAAACATAACAGCATAGTGAAATCATAAGTAGCCTTAAACTGTTGTAGCACAATTAGTGGATAATTGTGGGGTGATTGGTATCAGTCCTTGTGCTGTCTGGGCTTAATCCTTCTCCCAAAACTGCTGTAGGTTGGCTTAGGTGTCCCGCTGGGACCTTCTCGTGGTGAATCTGCATTGTGGGAAGGAAAGAGATTATTTGTTCCCTGCCTGGGGGCTGAGACTTTTCCTCTGGGGGGTCTACCACGCCGAGGCGCTCGTGCCACCTGTGTAGGCTCGTCTCTCAGCAAGAAGGCAGGTTTGAGTCTGTCAACACTGACCACTTCCTTTCTGTCCCCATAATCAAGCACAAAGTGTTTGTCACCATTTTCCAGCACTCTGAACGGGCCATCATAAACTGGGCGTAACGTTGGTTTAATAGCTTCATGCTTAACAAAAACGAACTCAGCGCTTTTCAAAGTTTGAGGAAGAAAAACTTGTTGAAAAGAGTGATGAGCTGGACCATGGAGGGAAACCGGTCCACTGCTGCCTAAAAAACCTTGGGACGGGAAAGTGTCCTGGTTCTGGGTTCTCTGGTAAAAATTCTCCTGGGAGTCTGATAGGCTGGGCAAAAACTAATTCTGCAGGAGAAGCGTCCAAATCCTCTTTAGGTGCTGCACGCAACCCCAGTAAAACCCAGGGAAGTTTATTAACCCAATTTGTGTCCGTTAGTGAGGCCCTGAGGGCAGCCTTTAAGGACCTGTGAAAACGCTCGCATAACCCATTGGCCTGAGGGTGATAAGCGGTGGTGCGATGAATTGTTGTCCCTAAACTGTTAGACATGGCCGACCAGAGCTCTGAGATAAACTGAGGCCCTCTGTCTGACGTGATGTCTGATGGAACACCGAAACGTGCCACCCAGTTTGCAAGAAAAACGCGAGCGACTTCCTCCGCTGTGGTTGACGCTAAAGGGACTGCCTCTGGCCAGCGCGTGGTGCGGTCTATCATAGTTAGCAGGTGTGTGAAACCTTGGGAGGAAGGTAGCGGCCCCACGAGGTCGACGTGAATGTGGTCGAATCTTCTAGCAGGAATTGGAAAAGGCTCCAGAGGGGCCTTTGTGTGTCTGTGTATTTTGGCGCGTTGACAAGGAATGCAAGTTTTTGCCCATTCTCTTACGTTTTTGCGCAGGCCTGACCACACAAACTTTTCAGCAACCATTTTGACCGAGGCGCGCACACCTGGGTGCGCGAGGGAGTGAATTGCGTCGAAAATACGGCGGCGCCAAGCAGTTGGTACTAACGGGCGAGGTCGGCCGGTTGAAACGTCGCATATTAGGGGAGGCACGCCGTCGCGCAAGTTTTTTTTCTCCAGCCTTAACCCTGTTGGTCCAGACAGGAGCGCGCGCACGTCTGCATCACTGCTTTGTTCTTCCGCCATGGCTGCATAATCTATCCCATCCTGGATAGGTGCTGCGTATGTGTGTGCGTTAGTGAAGAGTTCCGCTGCTGAGGCGGTGTAATCTGTCTCCTCGTGCTCTGGCGGTGTCACAGCGCGAGAGAGACAGTCAGCTACTACGTTAAGTTTGCCTGCTACGTGTCGAATGTCTGTGGTGAACTCTGAAATCGCGGCTAGCTGTCTTTGTTGTCTGCCTGACCATGGTTCTGAAATTTTAGCCATAGCAAAAGTGAGCGGCTTATGGTCCACAAAAGCCATGAAACTCCGCCCTTCTAACCAAAACTGGAAGTGGCGGATGGACAAATGAAGCGCCAGCAGCTCTCTGTCAAAAGTGCTGTATTTGCGTTCAGTTGGGTTTAGCGATTTGCTAAAGAATGCTAAAGGTTGCCAGACCCCACTGACAAGTTGTTCTACAACTGCCCCTATAGCCAGGTCTGAGGCATCTGTGGTTAGAGCAATGTGGGCTGAGGAATCTGGGTGGACTAACATTGTGGCGTTAGCTAGGGTGCTTTTTACTTCCGCGAAAGCGCGTTCGCGCTCCGGGGTCCATTCGACCGCGTTGGAAGCTTTCTTTTTTCTGAGCGCGTCATATAGGGGTTGCATGAGCTGAGCTGCGTGGGGGAGGAAACGGTTGTAAAAATTAACCATCCCCAAAAATTCCTGTAGCGACTTAACCGTTTGAGGCCGTGGAAAACTTTCTATCGCACGAACTTTGTCTGGAAGCGGAATTGCCCCTGCCGGGGAGAACTTATGTCCCAAAAAATCAATTTGTGATACGCCGAATTTGCATTTGGCTGGATTGATTATAAGTCCGTGCTCTTCCAGCCTCTGAAAGACGGTAGTGAGGTGCTGTTCGTGTTCTTCCTCGGATGAACTGGCTACCAGCATGTCATCGAGGTAGACAAAAACAAAGGGTAGGCCGTGTAGGACTGCGTCCATCATCCGTTGACAAGTTTGAGCCACGCCTTTGAGGCCGAATGGCATTCTTAGGAATTCAAAAAGGCCGAAAGGGGTTATAACCGCTGTTTTAGGAATATCTTCAGCTCGGACTGGGACTTGGTGATAACCGCGGACTAAGTCTATTTTTGAAAAAATGCGCGCACCTGCTAAATGTACTGAAAAATCCTGAATGTGAGGAATTGGGTAGCAGTCATGCGCTGTAGCGTTGTTTAGCCTGCGGTAATCTATTCAATTCAATTCAATTCAATTCAATTCAATTCAATTCAACTTTATTTATATAGCGCCATTTCACAACAACAGTCATCTCATAGCACTATCAACTGTAGGGGGGACCCCCACAGTTGCAGAAAGACCCCAGCAATCAGGCGATCCCCTGTGAGCAAGCACTTGGCGACGGTGGAGAGGAAAAACTCCCTTTTAACAGGAAGAAACCTCCAGCAGAACCAGGCTCAGGGAGGGGCAGTCATCTGCTGCGACTGGCTGGGGGGTGAGGGGATAGAGAAGAAGAAAAGAACAGACATGTAGAGAGCAAACAGCACGATGGGGACTCAATCTATGGGAGAGAACAAACAAATGTTAATGACCAGCAAAAAAAAAAATTTCATAGAGAGTGAGGAAAGGAGTGAGGCCCAGTGCATTACTGGAGGTCCCCCGGCTGACTAAACCTATTAGCAGCATAACTAAGGGAGGGTTCAGAAACACATGATCCCTCCCTAATTGTAGGCTATATCAAAAAGGTAGGTTTTAGCCCTATTCTTAAAAACAGAGATCGAGTCTGACTCCCGAATCCAGATTGGCAGCTGATTCCACAGGAGAGGAGCTTGATAACTGAAGGCTCTGCCTCCCATTGTACTTTTGGAGATTCTAGGTATTACAAGTAATCCTGCATTTTGGGAGCGTAGTGCTCTGTTAGGATAATACGGTAGTATCAGATCTTTTAAATAAAAAGGAGCCTGATTGTTTAGAGCTTTGTAAGTGAGAAGAAGGATTTTAAACTTAATTCTAAACTCTATGGGAAGCCAATGAAGGGAGGCCAGAACCGGAGAGATATGATCTCTCTTTCTAGTACCTGTTAAAACTCTTGCTGCAGCATTTTGGATCAGCTGAAGACTTTTTAAAGATGTTTTAGGACAGCCTGATAATAAAGAATTACAATAATCTAATCTCGAGCTAACAAAAGCGTGGATCAGCTTCTCAGCATCACTCTGAGACAAGATGCTCCTAATCTTGGCAATATTACGCAAATGATAGAAGGCAGTCTTAGAAACAAATTTAATATGTGAATTGAAGGACAAATCCTGATCAAAAATAACTCCAAGGTTCCTCACAGAGCTATTAAGAGAAAGAGTAACTGCGTCCAAACTGAAAGTTTGATTTGGAAAGGAATTTCTAAGGTTTTTTGGACCAACAAGAATGACTTCAGTCTTATCTGAATTTAATAGCAGGAAGTTACAAGTCATCCAAGCTTTGATTTCCTTAAGACAGGCTTCTAACTTGGCTAATTGATTAGTATCATCTGGCTTCATTGACAGGTATAATTGTGTGTCATCTGCATAACAATGAAAATGTATACAGTGCTTTCTAATAATGTTGCCTAACGGAAGCATATATAAACTAAAAAGAGTAGGGCCTAGCACAGATCCCTGTGGAACTCCATGACTAAGCTTTGAGCTGAAAGAAAACTCATCATTTACATGAACAAACTGGAACCTATCAGATAAATAAGATCTAAACCACTGCAACGAAGTTCCATTAAGTCCAACATAGTGTTCTAATCTATCAAGTAGAATATTATGATCAATAGTATCAAAAGCTGCACTAAGATCTAAAAGGACAAGTACAGAAACTAGTCCATTATCAGATGCAATGAGGAGGTCGTTAGTGACCTTCGCTAAGGCTGTTTCAGTACTATGAAGGCTGTTGAGACTGACTGTTGACTGTTTGAGAGAAACATGAGCTTATTAAAGCACTTTAAATGCAGAAAAAAGTACAAGAGAGTGGAGGCATTTATGGTGGTTTTAACCCGCTGGTAACTGGAACAACAATGAGGAGTCGCTTAGCTAACAGGTCTGGTTAGGCTTCATTGCAAGGAAAGGCAAGAGTGACTGATGAATCGCTGAGGATTTACTTCACCAGCTACTGCAATATTAACTAATAATTTATGTTCATTATTATGTACCTGGCAAGTTAAGATGACCGAAATTCACGAAGTCAATGACTTTAATCCACCAGCAGCCTTCAGACAGCCTAAACGTGCCAAGATTTGGATTTTAAAATAAGGGAGGTTTTTCCTGCTGTCGGGTTGGTGAGGAGATTTCTAAAAAACTGTAAATATATTGAAATATTATAACAGAAATAACTGCATATTTGGTCATTTAAGTTAATTTATTTCTTTAAAAATAACTTTAATAATTATATTTCTTTGAATTCAGAGTTATTGTTCTGTTCTGGCTCTACAAAATTATGGTCAAAAGTTTAAATTGTATGAGGGAAAAAAAGTAAAAAAAATTGCCACATTCTGTTTCACATTTATTAAAAAAAAAACCCTGCAGTTTCATAGTAATCTGCCTTTGTCCATCAGACAGGCCTCTTCACTGTCCAGTTTCAAAACTCCTCCTAAAACCCATTTTTATTCTCAGGAATTTGACCCAGTTTGAGACATGGATTTTATTTGTTCTTATTGTCTCTATTGTATTACTATTGTTTTGTTTGTGGTGCTTTGTACTTTAGCTGTATTTTATTGTTTTTATATTTTATTTATTGTTGATGTACAGCACTTTGTGTCAACTGTCATTTTTAAAGAGCTTTATAAAGTTGGATTGGATTAAAAAAAGATAAACATTAACCATGAAATAATCCACAAATTTCTAATAGTCTCAAATGTACAAGAGAAAATTACAAATTTGAGGAAAATGGTTGCAAATTTAGATAAATTTACAGAGAAAAGTAGAAAACTATAAGAAAATTGTTATAAATTTTGGAGAAAAACCTCAAACCTTCAAGACTGAAGTCATTACTCAAGTTTTAATTGGGTGCTGTTTGTACCCTTAACTCAACTACAAATTTTTGGTTGTCTTCTTTTAATTATTAATTTCAAAGCACTGCTTTTACATAAGTAGAATTTCAGGCTACTATACCCACCTCTGACCATATAATTTAAGTATGAATGAGTAAATTCCTATTATGAATTTTTTTTCCCCTTCCCTTTCCTACTCTTTGTCAATGGAAAAAAAGAAACACTCAAATAAAAATACAAAAAAACCCAAAAACAAACACATTTTGGTTATTTATGTAAACCATGAAAAAAAAAAAATCCTGCCGGACAAAACATGACACTTGGTATTTTCTAGCCTGTTTCTATACCACCATAGTCAGAGAGAGAACCTGAATTAGACAGGGCTCAGAGTGGGAAAGATGAGACAGAAGAGAGGAGCCAAGGAGAAGAAGGTGTTCAGGCAGAGGGTCCAGGAGAGGTGGGAGAAGAGGGAGGAGAGAAGGATGACACCAGTAAAAACTCCAAACACAGGACATCTGGGTGGGACCCCAACTGGTCCAATATTCCAACATTCAAGCCTTGGTTGTTATGACCCGAGCGCCGATCTCGTCCGCACTCGGCCTATGCATCGCCTCTGCCGGCTTTGACAGCAGTGGATTACATTCTGGCTCCCCGGGCTCTTATTGTGACAGCGCTCGGTGGGGCTTTCTGCTGTCAGAGCCGATCAGCTGTTCTGCATCACCGCTTGCTAGTCGCCGGCTTTATTAGCGGGCGCTGACAGCTGGTTGATGGTGGAGTATCGTCAAACATTCCTGGTCCTCGTTCATGTCAGGTTCGTGTATATTCTCGTTCATGTCATAGTTTAGGTCGTAGTGGCTGGAGTTAGCCCTGCGATCCCTTGTATTCTGTAGTGTGTGTTTTGCCCTTAGCGGCTCACAGCTTTGTGTCTCGTCTTGTCTTGTTGTAATAAAACATCAAATACAAAACTCACTGGTGACTTTTGGTGTCTTATGGTGGCCCACGAGGGTCACCGCATGACATTGGTAGTACAGTACTTCAAATGGTAAGTTCCATTATGCAATATTACTGTGCAAAAAAAAAGGAAAAAAGAAATGGTGTAAAATTAACATTTCTGGTTACAATCGTGTCATGTGTCCCCCCCCCCGAAAAATATGTTGCCACCTCACCAAAGTCTTTAAGTCAGAGGAAATACTGTAATATGTGACTTCCAACACAATTTATTATCAATTATTACTCCAAGGAATTTAATTTCGGATACCTTTTCAATCTCTACACCATTTACACTGAGTTTAAATACTAAGTGGTTCCAAGGTTGTCATAGCCAGGAGCGGCACTGGGGTTAAGCTCCCAGTGCTCATAAAATGCTCCTTATGGCGTGCGTCTCGAAAAGCCTCTGACAACTAAGTCCAACTCCTAGCCTGCCCGTGTGGTTTAGTCTCTAAGCCCGGCGGAACTGCTTTTACTAATAGGAGAAAGGGCGAGGGCGGATCTCTGGCGCCTTAAAACCAGATGCTTCGGGTAGATGGTGGCTCGTCAACCTGGGAAGGTAGCCCATCTAGGGGAAGGTAAACCCTGATTTCAAACCTCTGCTGCCTTGCGGCATACCCGGTCACGGGAAAGGCTTCGGGAGTCAACCCTGAGGAAAAATCCGGAGTCGGAGCCCCTAAGGCAGTTCTATGTTGTGCTCAACATCGTTCTGGCAGCTCCTGCAACTGCGCTGGTGCCAAACTGTAGCAGCCCTGCTGTTCCTTTGGATTCATCAGTGACGTGGAGAGGGGGGACATGCTGCATGGGCAACATCTTGTCCTCCATATCTTCCTGCCCAGGCTTGAATCCTACCAACGCCCAACGCTGGAAGGTAGAACACCGGATCACTGGAGAGGACACTCCAGCTTCGCCTTTGGCGTAGACAAAACACGGGGAATGACAGTTACCGGTTATAAGCCACTGCTCAATTGGTGTAGAGCGTGGCGCCAGGGGTTGTTCCCGACGGTGGGAGGGATCATCAGATCTCACTGGACAGCTACCGCCCGCCTCAAGCTGGGCAGCCCCCAGCCAATGAGGTGTTGTCCCGCCACAGCTTGCTTTCCTCATTGGGTGCATGGGGATAAGGAGAAATCCAAACAGCAGGCTGAGAACCTTCGCACCAGGCAAGACAATAAAACAAAAGAGACCAACTCTAAAACTGGGAACTTGGAACGTCCGCACTATGATGACAGGACTCGCTGCTAACCTCAAGGACATCAACGACACCAGGAAGACTGCCATCATCAATAATGAGCTGAAGAGACTGGGAGTGGATATCGCCACTCTCCAGGAAACACGGTTAGCTGATGCAGGCACACTGAGAGAGAAGGACTACACGTTCTACTGGCAGGGAAAGGGCAGTGACGAACACAGGGAACACGGAGTGGGCTTTGCAGTGAAGAACACTTTGCTGAAGATGATGGAACCGGGCAGCACTGGCTCTGCACGACTCCTCACCCTCCGCCTGAACACCACTGAAGGCCCAGTCACCCTCGTCAGTGTGTATGCCCCAACACAGACAGCCACACCAGAGGCAAAAGACGAGTTCTACGAGAATCTCGCAACAACTGTCAGGATCATCCCCAACTCTGAACAACTCATTCTCCTTGGAGACTTCAATGCCAGAGTGGGTGCTGACCACGACTCCTGGCCCTCCTGTCTTGGACCTTTTGGCGTGGGCAGAATGAACAACAACGGACAGCGGCTGCTCGAGTTCTGCACATATCACGATCTGTGCATCACAAACTCGTTCTTCAAGACCAAGCCCCAACACAAGGTTTCCTGGCAACATCCGCGCTCAAAGCACTGGCACCAGCTAGACTTGATCCTGACCAGGCGCACCTCACTGAAGAACGTGCTAATCACCCGTTCGTTCCAGAGTGCAGATTGCGACACAGACCATTCATTGGTGTGTTGCAAGGTCAAGCTGCAGCTGAAGAAATTCCATCGTGCTAGACAACCTGGAAAGGCACGGATTGACACCAGCAAGATGGCCCAACCAGAACTTGTTGAGCAGTTTGCCTCCACCTTTGAGAAGGAACTTGGTGTACCACAAGGAGGAGAATCTGCAAAGCAGAAGTGGGAAGAGCTGCGAAACACCATCTACCGCACAGCCTTGGCTACCTTTGGGAGGAAGACCTCGAAGTCACAGGACTGGTTTGATGCCAAGTTGACCGAGATGACCCCCGTCATTGAAGCCAAGCGCTCAGCACTTGCTGAGTACAAGAAGTACCCAAACGAGAAGAATCTCCAGATTCTCAGGGCTGCGAGAAGCAAAGTTCAGCAGACTGCTCGACGCTGTGCCAACGAGTACTGGACTCAGCTCAGCCAAGACATTCAAACCGCTGCCATAACAGGGAACATCCGTGGTATGTACGATGGCATCAAGAAAGCACTTGGTCCGGCTCAGAGCAAGACGGCGCCCCTCAAATCTTCCACTGGGGAGATGATCACAGAGAAGAACAAGCAGATGGAGAGATGGGTGGAACACTACTCCGACCTCTACTCTAGACAGAACACCGTGACACCGTCAGCCCTTGATGCCATCGACTGCCTGCCATCCATGGACGAACTTGACGCCGAGCCAACCATCGACGAACTCAGTAAGGCCATTGATAGCTTGGCCGCTGGCAAGGCACCCGGCAACGACGGCATACCCCCTGACCTGATCAAGCACTGCAAGACCGCCCTACTGCTGCCATTGCATGACGTCCTCTGCCAGTGCTGGAAGGAAGGTGCCGTACCACAGGACATGAGGGACGCCAAGATCATCACCCTCTACAAAAACAAAGGGGAGAGAAGCGACTGCAACAACTACAGGGGCATTTCCCTCCTCAGCGTTGTTGGCAAAGTCTACGCACGAGTTGTTCTCGTTCGTCTACAGAAGCTTGCCGAACGTGTCTACCCCGAGTCTCAGTGTGGCTTCCGCGCTGAGCAATCGACTGTAGACATAATATTCTCCATCCGCCAACTCCAGGAGAAATGCAGAGAACAGAACATGCCTCTGTACGTCGCCTTCCATCGACCTCACCAAAGCGTTCGATCTGGTCAGCAGAGAGGGCCTTTTCAAGATCCTGCCAAAGATAGGATGCCCACCAAAGTTGCAAAGCCTCATCGAATCGTTTCACACCAACATGCAGGGGATAGTGCAGCACGATGGCAACGTCTCAGAGCCATTCAACATACGCAGCGGAGTGAAACAGGGCTGTGTACTTGCGCCAACCCTCTTTGGGATTTTCTTTGCTATGCTCCTGAGGCATACCTTCAGCACAGCAACAGAGGGAATCTACCTGCACACAAGATCTGACGGCAGGCTTTTCAACCTCGCCCGCCTGAAAGCCAGAACCAAAGTACGCGAGGCTCTAATCAGAGACATGCTGTTCGCAGACGACGCTGCAGTCGCAACCCACACACAGCAGGAGCTTCAGACCCTGATGGACCGCTTCTCCCAGGCATGCAAGGACTTCGGGCTTACCATCAGCCTGAAGAAGACTAACGTCTTGGCGCAAGGCATGGAAGCACCACCAACCATCACCATTGATGACTACAAGCTGGAGGTCGTGAATCAGTTCACGTACCTGGGGTCCACGATCAGCAACAACCTCTCCCTTGATACAGAGATCAACAAGAGGATTGGAAAATCAGCCTTCACACTCGCTCGCCTCACCACACGAGTGTGGGAGAATCCCAAACTCTCTGTCAAGACGAAGATGGCAGTGTACAACGCCTGCATCATCAGCACACTGCTCTATGGGAGTGAGACGTGGACAACATACGCCCGGCAGGAAAAGAGACTGAACTCCTTCCACTTGCGCTGCATTCACCACATCCTGGACATATCCTGGCAAGACAAAGTGCCCAACACAGAAGTTCTGTCCCGCGCCGGCCTTCCCTCCATGTTCACTCTACTCAGGCAGCGCAGGCTCCGCTGGCTAGGCCACGTTCACCGTATGGAGGATGGCAGAATCCCCAAAGACGTCCTCTATGGAGAACTGGCAACTGGCAGGAGAGACGTTGGCCGCCCACAGCTGCGCTTTAGAGACGTCTGCAAGAGAGACATGAAGGCCCTGGATATCAACACAGAGCGCTGGGAGGACCTTGCAACGGACCGCTCCAAATGGAGAGGCACCCTGACCAGACAGCTCAAGGCGGGTGAAGAGAGACTGACTGCTGCAGCAGATGAAAAAAGGACCCGCAGGAAGAACCGCCACAGACCCAGCAGCACGGAGACCACCCACAAGTGTGACCTGTGTGACAGGGACTGTCATTCGCGCATCGGCCTGTTCAGCCACAGGCGGTGCTGTTCCAGCAGAGTAGATGTTTAGGATTCTCTTCCATGGTCATCATAGACCGACGGAGGCCGACGAAAATACTGAGTTGTTGTGATGGTTGTTAACAATTATAAATTTTGTCCTACGTAAATTGTGTTAATTTGTTTGAATCAAACCACAGTTTAAGCTTTCCTAATTCCTTTCCAACTGTATCCAAAAGTTGTTCCACATTACTTCCACTGCATAATAAATTAGTATCATCTACAAACAATGTTAAATTAATTTTTTCCAAAACTTTACATTTATCATTTATATACAGAAATCATTTATATATACATCACCTCTGTGGGTGACTGACCAAGGCCTGTGTTCTTTTTAAGCTTTAAAGTGGTCATTGACAGAAAAATTATGTTTTTGTAGATTGTAACCTTCCGAAATATGTCTATTGGTCACGTGATTATTGAAAAAATATCAAAAGACTTATTTAGGGTTACCCGGCCACAGGATTACTCCCTGTACCAGTCCCAAGCCCGGATAAATGGGCAGGGTTGTGTCAGGAAGGGCGTCCGGCATAAATATGCGCTATCAGATGATGGTATGCTGTGATGACCCAGAAAGGGAGCAGCCAAAAGAGGAAGAAAAAGATCAAGACTCACTTCTCTTAAAAAACAACAACAACAAAAAACAAAAAACGCACAGCCTTTAGAGTGGTGTGAAAAAGTGTTTGCCCCCTTCCTGATTTCTCATTTTTTTGTATGTTTGTCACACTTAAATGTTTCAGATCATCAAACAAATTTAAATATTTGACAAAGATAGCACAAGTAAACACAAAATGCAGTTTTTAAATGAAGGTGTTTATTTTTAAGGGGAAAAAAAATCCAAACCTACATGGCCCTGTGTGAAAAAATGATTGCCCCCTAAACTTAATAACTGGTTGGGCCACCCTTAGCAGCAACAACTGCAATCAAGCGTTTGTGATAACTGGCAATGAGTCGTTTACAGTGCTTTGGAGGAATTTTGGCACACTCATCTTTGCAGAATTGTTGTAATTCAGCCACATTGGAGGGTTTTCGAGCATGAAGCTCCTTTTTAAGGTCATGCCACAGCATCTCAATGGGATTCAGGTCAGGACTTTGACTAGGCCACTCCAAAGTCTTCATTTTGTTTTTCTTAAGCCATTCAGAGGTGGACTTGGCAGTGTGTTTTGGATCATTGTCCTGCTGCAGAACCCAAATGCATTTCAGCTTGAGGTCACGAACAGATGGCTGGACATTCTCCTTCAGGACTTTTTGATAGACCGCAGAATTCATGGTTCCATTTACCACGGCAAGTCTTCCAGGTCCTGAAGCAGCAAAACAGCCCCAGACCATCATACTACCACCACCATATTTTACTGTTGGTATGATGTTCCTTTTCTGAAATGCTGTGTTACTTTTACGCCGGATGTAATGGGACACACACCTTCCAAAAAGTTCAACTTTTGTCTCGTCAGTTCAGAGTATTTTCCCATTAGTCTTGGGGATCATCAAGATGTTTTCTGGCAAAAGTGAGACGAGCTTTTATGTTCTTTTTGCTCAGCAGTGGTTTTTGTCTTGGAACTCTGCCATGTATCATGCTCCATCTAGCTATAATACTCTGCACTGTGTATATATTTATATGTTTATGTGTACATATGTATATTCACTGCTCTTATTTTCTTATCTTCTAAATTATTGCTCTGAGTGTTGCTATCCCTGTGCTGTTGCAATCCTGGAATTTCCCCATTGTGGGACTAATAAAGGCTTATCTTATCTTATCTTGTCTTGTCTTGTCTTCTTATCTTATCCATGCCATTTTTGCCCAGTCTCTTTCGTATGGTGGTGTCATGAACACTGACCTTAACTGAGGCAAGTGAGGCCTGCAGTTCTTTGGATGTTGTTGTGCGGTCTTTTGTGACCTCTTGGATGAGTCATTGCTGCACTCTTGGGGTAATTTTGGTCGATCAGCCACTCCTGGGAATGTTCACCACTGTTCCATGTTTTTGCCATTTGTGGATAATGGCTCTCACTGTGGTTTGCTGGAGTCCCAAAGCTTTAGAAATGGCTTTATAACCTTTTCCAGACTGATAGATCTCAGTTACTTTGTTTCTCAGTTGTTCCTGAATTTCTTTGGATCGCAGCATGATGTGTAGCTTTTGAGGATCTTTTGGTCTACTTTACTTTGTCAGACAGGTCCTATTTAAGTGATTTCTTGATTGAGAACAGGTGTGGCAGTAATCAGGCCTTGGTGTGGCTTGAGAAAATGAACTCAGCTTTCCAAAGATGTGATAAACCACAGTTAATTTATCTTTTAACGTGGGGGGAATCACTTTTTCACACAGGGCCATGTAGGTTTGGACTTTTTTTTTTACAGTAAATAATAAACACCTTCATTTAAAAACTGCATTTTGTGTTTATCTGTGTTCTCTTTGTCTAATATTTAAATGTGTTTGACGATCTGAAACATTTAAGTGTGACAAACATACAAAAAAAAAAAAAAAACTCTTCTGTTTTTTCCCTGTATGTCAAGAGAAGATAAATTCAGCCTTGGAACCACCCACTGCTTTTATTGGCCAGCCTAGCTGTCTGCAAACAAAGGTGCTAGGTTCTGATCCAACAGGGGTACTGAGGAGATCACTTACTAAGCATGGTTTATATTTTTATTCCTGGTTCCACCTGGTTCACTCATCAGTCGATAATATGTCTTGTGTCATTCTGACTTAAGTTATATTTTTGCAGTGATGCTTCATTGATCTGTTGGCATCAGCTTGGTTAGGCATTCAGCAGCTAGCAGAAGCTAGCAATTTAGCCTCGCATTCATGAATGGTTCTGTTCTTATTGTGCTCCAGGAACCCGTCATAAAATCAAAAAAAATATCCCATCAACCACTGAAACCACACACCCCTACACACCAGTGGTACATTATTTAATTCATTCTTTAAGAAAAATTTACATTAGTTGATCTAGGCTTGATCTGTGCTAAGAGCTAGTCAGTTAAGATTAGCGCTAGTGACGTAAAAGGGAAGGAGGGGTTAAATGCTTTCTTAGGGATTTAAAGAGACATGCACTGAAATGAACTATTCTGAGTAAGGCTGCAAAAGGTGAGTAACAAAGCTGCTACAATAATTAAATAAAATTTGCTCAAAATAAGTCACAAACTTTATATTAAGACCTGTGGCAGCTGTTATTTAATGTGGAAAAAGTGCAGTCATCAACCCTTTAACTTTGATGTTCTTATGAATCACAGTTTGTAAATGGCTGCCTGAAAAAACATTTTTTTCCAAACAGATGCAAGTAAAATGATTATCAAATCATATTATAATACAAGGATTCTCTGTCTGACCTCCGATCTGATATGTGCTTTGCTGAGGTTATGAGGGTGTGCATCCCCGAATTTCAGCCTCCCAGGATATGTGGAAGTTTAGGAGGGGATATCTTTTGTGACCGTCCATTGGGGAGCTATTAAATGAACACAGAGGAGGTACAGGTATAACCGCTTGGATTTGGTGGCTGAAAATTTGAATTTACGGCTATAATATTAAGCCCAATAACCCCTGTAAGTTTCAGCCTCCCCAGATATGTTGAAGTTTAAGAGGGGAAATCTTTATTGAACGTCCACAGGGGAGCTATTAAATGGACACAGAGGTGGCAAAGGTATAACCGCTGGAAGCTGGGGCCTGAAATTCACAGGGCAGGCTCTGGAGGCTGGTGGGATAAAATGATATAAATTTGGGCCCAATCTGACCTCCGGAACTGGATCTTCCTTAGAGGACCTTATAAGGAGTTGTTTAGAACTCCTGACCTCAGAATCCTCATAAGGAGTTTTTAAAAGGAGTTCTGAACAACACCTTATAAGGTCATGTGACTGGACACTGCACTAGTATATAAAAATTGGAGCAATTAAGGACAGCTTATCATAATGATGAAAGTCCACTGTGTCGGCAGGTCATCATGAAAAAAAGGTTTTAAATCCGCTGCTTTGTCCTGCTGTCCTCCTATATTCTGCTCACTGAAGCCCTGTGAGTTGTGCTTGTTTTTGGTCTCTTTTGCAATATATGGAGGATTATTTTTTCCTCTTATAAGAGCTATAAGACTGACAGAGACTTAGTTTAACTTATCAAATGTTTCTCTCCTGCTGTCAGAGATGTTATTTCTATTGGTCTGATTTTCAGGAACTATAAGCCATCATCATCAAGATTAAATGTCTGTTGTTTTATTGTAGAATATACTTTTTTTTTTTTTTTTTAAAGAAAGTGATTAGATAAAGGGTGCACACGTATGCAACCAGCTTGTGTGTTTTTATTCTTTATACCTCTCCACCTGAAAAGATTTGCTTGTTTTTTCCAATTGAATTGCACAGGTTATAGGTCACACTAAAGGTGAGAAAAGTTTGGAAATATATAAATTATCGTACACTTGAGACTTTATGATGTATAAATGATCCGGAGGGATACCAGGCCAGCTGGTTGTTTCGTTTTAAAATATTTTTAATTTGCCTTTTGCTTCAGAAGGCCCGTCCTTCCCTGCCTCAATAGAGCTGGCTCCTCTGATTAAAAAGTGTTTTTAGTTTCAGCAAAGGCGTGTTTTCAGCTCCGTTTCTATGATAACAAATAAAACATCAGTGACTTTACTGAGAAACGTTATAGTACTGGAATGGTAGTCATGTTTCATGTCTTTCTTATTGGGAAACAAAAGCCATACTCTAAAAGCTGGATTCATTTTCTGCTCCACCTGCTTGCCGACTCTTTGCCATGAACATTAGCTATGATTTACTTAGTTTCTTGAACCTTCTCATATGTTTTTCACGTTTTGCTCTTTGAAATATCCCAGGTGCAGGTGTGTTGTGTGAAAACAGCTGTTTTATAGGTACCAGCAGCTGAGAACCTCTGCAGATGGAATACATGATGGTTAAACAGGCTTATGTTGTTTTACATTGAATCTTGGCCCAAAGGTCTTTTTCCTATCATGGTGTGTATGATGAAATTGTCCTTCCTTAGAGGGGAAAAAACATGTAGGTAAAGCCCTACTTCTGTTGGCAGGAACAATTAGGATTGCTGATGCAGGAAAAAAACATTGAGTAGATTAATGAGTTGACAGAGGCCTGGATTTTTAAACAAAACCCAACCTTAAGTTTATTCATTTGTTTTTATTAATAAATGGGAATTTATGCCTTTGATGTTTTTGACATTCCGAATGAATTTGGATTACAAGTTCCACAGTGGTGAAGGACCATATGTGCATAAAGAAACAGAGGTGGGGTACTTGCTAGGTAGTAGTGAATGATAACTTGTTTCATGTTCTAATAGTTAATCCAGGTCATTCCCGGAGAGAAGCGTGACACACCCTCTGCTTTGTAGAACTGGTACAGAGTAGCCGCCTGTGGCCACAGGGAAATAACAGTGAGGAAAAACACAATAGGTGTGGCTGATATTTTGAGAGATAACTTCTATTCAAAGTCCTCGTCAATTTGATAAACCAGGGTAACCTAAAATTCATTGTTTGTGATTGGTAATGCCTTTATTTGGTGGTAAATAAGTTTTTTGTTTTATATGGGGAAATAACACAATCTAAACTTGCCCTGTCCACACTGTCTTTCTTCTTCTTCCTCGGTTACCTGCTCCTAATGTTGCTGCATACACACAACCACTTTCGGGCATTCATTTCTTTCCATTATCTGTCAGCAACTGTAACCGTCTTTGTCATGCATACATGAACATCCAGAAAGTATTCACGGTGCTTCACTTTTTCCACATTTTCTTATATTACAGCCTTATTCCAAAATGGATTAAATTCATTTTTTTTCCTCAAAATTTTACACACAATACCCCACAATGACAGCATAAATTTTTTTTTAGATTTTTTGCAAATTTTAAAAGATAAAAAAACTAAGGAATCACATGTACATAAGTATTCACAGCCTTTGCCACGAAGCTCAAAATTAAGATGCATCCTTGAGGTGCATCCTGTTTCCGCTGATCATCCTTGAGATGTTTCTACAGCTTAATTGGAGTCCACCTGTGGTAAATTCAGTTGATTGGACATGATTTGGAAAGGCACACACCTGTCTATATAAGGTCCCACAGTTGACGGTGCATGTCAGAGCACGAACCAAGCATGAAGTCAAAGGAATTGTCTATAGACCTCCGAGATAGGATTGTCTCGAGGCACAAATCTGGGGAAGGGTACAGAAAAAATCTCTGTTGTTTTGAAGGTCGTAATGAGCATAGTGGTCTCCATCATTCATAAATGATGTTTGGAACCACCAGGACTCTTCCTAGAGCTGACCAGCCATCTAAACTGAGCGATCGGGGGAGAGGGGCCTTAGTCAGGAAGGAGACCAAGAACCTGATGGTCACTCTGTCAGAGCTCCAGTGTTCCTCTGTGGAGAGAGGAGAACCTTTCAGAAGGACAACCATCTCTGCAGAAATCCACCAATCAGGCCTGTATGGTAGAGTGGCAAGATGGAAGCCACTCCTTAGTAAAAGGCACATGGCAGCCCGCCTGGAGTTTGCCAAAAGGCACCTGAAGGACTCTCAGACCATGAGAAACAAAATTCTCTGGTCTGATGAGCAAAAGATTGAACTCTTTGGCATGAAAGCCAAGCGTCATGTTTGGAGGAAACCAGGCACCGCTCATCACCAGGCCAATACCATCCTGACAGCGAAGCATGCTGGTGGCAGCATCATGCTGTGAGGCTGTTTTTCAGCGGCAGGAACTGGGATACTAGTCAAGGTAGAGGGAATGATGAATGCAGTGATGTACAGAGACATCATGGATGAAAACTTGCTCCAGAGCGCTCTTGACCTCAGACTGGGGCGACGGTTCATCTTTCAGCAGGACAACGGACCTAAACACACAGCCAAGATATCAAAGGAGTGGCTTCAGGACAACTCCGTGAATGTCTTTGAATGGCCCATCCAGAGCCCAGACTTGAATCCAATTGAACATCTCTGGAGAGATCTGAAAATGGCTGCACACCAATGCTTCCCATCCAACCTGATGGAGTTTGAGAGGTGCTGCAAAGAGGAATGGCTGAAACTGCCCAAAGATAGGTGTGCCAAGATTGTGGCATCATATTCAAAAAATTTTGAGGCTGTAATTGCTGCCAAAGGTGCATCAACAAAGTATTGAGTAAAGGCTGTGAATACTTATGTACATGTGATTTCTTAGTTTTTTATTTTTAATAAATTTGCAAAAATCTCAAACTTTTTTCACGTTGTCATTATGGGGTATTGTGTGTAGAATTTTGAGGAAAAATATTCCATTTTGAAATAAGGCTGTAACATAACAAAATGTGGAAAAAATGAAGTGCTGTGAATACTTTCCGGATGCACTGAAAACATGGGTCCTGGTCAAGTCTGACACAGCACCTTACTGGTGATAGAATTAAATCTGTGACAGTTAGGGCCCCTTTACACAGTATGGAGATCACTGGGTGACCATTGAGAGATTAAAAATTGACCCGATCTTACAACGATCTCCTAAAGCCTGGAAAAGCTGTTTCTGTGCAAATGTTTGGGAGATCAAAAATAACATTTTTGGCAACTTTCATAGCACTCTATAGAGATCTTTGAAAGATCCATGAGAGATCACTGAGAGAACAGGAGAAATCTCTGAGGGATCATTGAGAGTTTCTTGGGTAACCAAGGAGATTGCTGAGCGTTTGAGAGCTTTCTCAATTATCTCTTAACGATCTCTTGGCAATCACCAAGATCCCTCAGTGATCTTCCACTGATTTCCACAGTTGCCACAGTCTCCTCAAAGTTTGACTCAGTCCAAAACAATCAACGATCTCCAAAGGAAACAATCTCTTAATGAACTCTCAAGGAGCGCCCAATGGTCTAATAATTGATTTTCCAATGATCACTCGGTGAGCTCCACCATGGTCTTTCATTCAACTCTGTTGGGCTTTCATCAAATGCGCAGGGATCTCAGCCATCTCAACCTTTGGAGTGGAAAAATTTGGAATTAATTGAAGGATTGCTGAGAGATCATTGGGATATTGATAAGATCGTTGAGTGCGCCTGCTCAAGGAGTGCTTAATACAAAATACGACATTAGAGTTAGTTATTGTACAGTGAAATGGCATGTGGCAGGAAAGATTTCCTGTACCTTACCATTTGGCAGCGAAGTTGTAGCAGTCTGCTGGAGGAAGTGCTCCGCTGTCTGTCCAGTGTGTGGTGGAAGGGGGTGATCAGGATTGTTTATGATGGATCACAGTTTATTTAGTCCTCCTTTCCACCACATTCTCAAAGGTTTCCAGCCTGAAACCAGTCACAAAGCCAGCCTTCTTGATAATCTTGTCAAGTTTGTTGATGTCACTGGCTCTGATACTGCTACCCCAACAGACAGCAGCAAAGAAGATGGTGCTGGTGACAGTAGCCTGGTAGAAAAGCGCCAGCATCCTGTTGCACACATTGAAGGATTTCAGCTTCCTCAGAGAGTAGAGTCTGCTCATCCCTTCTTGTATGCAGCATCGGTGTTAGATTTCCAGTCCAGTCCATTACTGATCATGACATCCAGGTATTTGTAGTCCTCCACTACCTCCACATCCCCCCCCCCCCCAATCTGCAATTGCTATGACAGCGTCCTCTTCTTCCTGAAGTCAATCAACATCTCTCTAGTCTTGCTGATGTTTAGCCTCAGGTGATTCTGCTTGGTCCACTCCACAAATCTGTCTACCAGTGCCCTGTACTCCCCCTCCTCTCCCCCTCTTATACACCCAACAACAGCTGAGTCGTCACAGAATTTCTGCAGGTGGCATGACTCGGTGTTGTACTGAAAGTCAGTGGTGTATGAGGTGAAGAGAAAAGGAGAAAGCACAGTCCCCTGTGGAGCTCCCGTATCACTAACCACCACATCAGACAAGACACTGCCCAGGACACTGCCCAGGACAAAGTGTGGCCTACCTGTCAGGCAGTCAGTAATCCAGGAGATCACAGAAGATTACCCGAGTGTCCAAGACATGTGGTCGCAGGTCTGATTGCACAATAACAAAATCAGTCATCAACCTGCGACCTAGGGTGTCCTGGTGCCAGGTGCACATATGGACACCCTTATGCTTGAACATGGTGTTCATTATGGACAAACTGTGGTAGGCACAGAAGTCCAATAACACCACTTGGGTTCAGGTCAGGCAGGTTGTTCCTGCCAATCACGGCCCTCCAGGTTTCACTGTTATTGCCCATGTGTGCATTGAAGTGTCCCCAGTAGGACAATGGAGTCTCCAAGAGGAGCATGCTCCAGCACCCCAGTCAGAGACTCCAAAAAGGGTGGGTACTCTGAACCATCATTTGGTGCATAGACACAAATGATGGTCAGGACCCATTTCCCAACCCGAAGGCACAGGGAAACTACAGCCGTGGACAAAATTGTTGGTACCCCTCTGTTAATGAAAGAAAAACCCGCAATGGTCACAGAAATAACTTGAATCTGACAAAAGTGGTAATAAATAAAAATTCTATGAAAATTAACTAATGAAAATCAGACAGTACTTTTGAATTGTGGTTCAACAGAATTACTTTAAAAAACAAACTCATGAAACAGGCCTGGACAAAAATGATGGTACCCCTAGAAAAGATTGAAAATAATGTGACCATAGGGACATGTTCAACCAAGATGTGTCCTCTAATTAACATCACAGGTGTCTACAAACTTGTAATCAGTCAGTCGGCCTATTTAAAGGGTGACAAGTAGTCACTGTGCTGTTTGGTGACATGGTGTGTACCACACTAAACATGGACCAGAGGAAGCAAAGGAGAGAGTTGTCTCAGGAGATTAGAAAGAAAATTATAGACAAGCATGTTAAAGGTAAAGGCTATAAGATCATCTCCAAGCAGCCTGATGTTCCTGTGACTACAGTTGCACATATTATTCAGAAATTTAAGATCCACGGGACTGTAGCCAACCTCCCTGGACGTGGCCGCAGGAGGAGACGGATAATACGAATGGTAACAAAAGAGCCCAGAACAACCTCTAAACACATTCATGGTGAACTCCAAGGCCAAGGTACATCAGTGTCAGATCGCACCATCTGTCGTTGTTTGAGCCAAAGTGGACTTCATGGGAGACGACCAAGGAGGACACCACTGTTGAAAACAAATCATAAAAAAGCCAGACTGGAATTTTCCAAACTTCATAAAAAAGCCAGACTGGAATTTTTCAAACTGCATGTTGACAAGCCACAAAGCTTCTGGGAGAATGTCCTATGGACAGACGAGACAAAACTGCAACTTTTTGGCAAGGCACATCAGCTCTATGTTCACAGACGCAAAAATGAAGCATACCAAGAAAAGAACACTGTCCCTACTGTGAAACATGGAGGAGGTTGTGTTATGTTCTGGGGCTGCTTTGCTGCATCTGGCACAGGGTGTCTTGAATCTGTGCAGGATACAATGAAGTCTCAAAACTATCAAGGTATTCTAGAGAGAAATGTGCTGCCCAGTGTCAGACAGCTTTTTTTTCCACAATATCTTTATTGAACCTTTTTTTTTTTTTTAACAAACATGACACAAACAATCAAACTAACTAACTAACTAACTAACCTGCACTTATATAGCGCTTTTCTAGTCACAAAGACCACTCAAAGCGCTTTCATTAATACTAACCCTCTATTCTAAGGGCCTATAGGAAACAGATATCTAAGGACAATTTAGAACAGCCAATTAACCTAACATGCATGTTTTTGGCATGTGGGAGGAAACCGGAGAAATCCCGGAGTAAACCCACGCAACACGGGGAGAACATGCAAACTCCACACAGATCACTGTTGGTCGGGGGCTGGGATCGAACCCACGATCCCACGATCCCCACAATCCCCCGGCCAAGGGTAAACTGTGCTGCCGCAGTGCTAACCACTGCACCAACACTAAAGTACTACAAAAAAAAATGCACTAAAAACACCTACAACCACCAACAAAATCAAGTCTTCAACAATGCTCCTCTGTTTAGTCTAGACAATCCATTACATAAGTATACATATTATGTTCACCAGTTTGGAATTTACAAGGTCCACACACATCATTCACCTTCTTCTTCAAGAGTTATGTTTAAATTTTTTACATAATCAATAAAAGGTCTCCATATATTCTCAAACACACTTTCCTTTGATTTCAGTATGTATGTTATTCTTTCTAATGGAAGGTTTGTTAACATCTGTCTTAACCACTGAGTCACATCTGGTCTATGAGTCTTTTTCCACAGTAGTGCAATACATTTTTTGGCATTAAGCAAACTGAGGTCTATGAATGTTCTTTCACTTTTATTAAAGTTATGCTTTTTTGGGTACAGACCCAACAAAAACAGTTTAGGATTCAATATGATTTGTTTTGAAATTATTTTTTCAATTGTTACCCTCACCTCTTCCCAAAACATTCTAATTATTCTACATTCCCATAAACAATGAAATAGGGTTCCTTTACTTTCCATGCATTTTGTGCAAGTATCTGGTATGTTTTTGTTATATCTATTTAACTCCACCGGTGTAACATACATCCGCATTAACCATTTAAAATGTATCAATTTAAGACGTACATTTATTGATTTGGTTTGAGCTTCTGTACAAGCCAATTCCCATTGTTCCTCTGAAATTTCAGTTTGCAGATCTTCCCTCCAGTAGTTTAATCTTTTCTGTGAGTTTTCACTTGAGGATAGTGTCAATGAGTTATAAAACTCTGAAATAATACCCTTTCTTTTACACTCTTTCATCAACATTTTTTCCAAGGATGAATAAATAGGTCGAGTGAGAGCTTTATTTTGGTTTGATCGAATAAAGTTCCTAAGTTGAAGATATTTAAAAAAATGTGTTCTATTAAGATTAAATTTGATCCTCAGCTCTTCAAAAGACATTATGTTATCTGAACATGACAAATATAAATCTTGAATTTTTTGGATCCCTTTTAAACTCCATACTTTAAACACAGCATCCGCTCTCCCTGGTTTAAAATATTGATTACCAGTGTCAGACAGCTTGGTCTAAGTCGCAAGTCATGGGTCTTGCAACAGGATAATGACCCAAAACACACAGCTAAAAACACCCAATAATGGCTAAGAGCGAAACATTGGACTATTCTAAAGTGGCCTTCTATGAGCCTTGATCTAAATCCTATTGAACATCTGTGTAAGGAGCTGAAACATGCCGTCTGGAGGAGGCACCCTTCAAACCTGAGACAACTGGAGCAGCTTGCTTATGAGGAGTGGGCCAAAATACCTGCTGAGAGGTGCAGAAGTCTCATTGACAGTTACAGAAATCGTTTGATTGCAGTGATTGCCTCAAAAGGTTGTGCAACAAAATATTAAGTTAAGGGTACCATCATTTTTGTCCAGGCCTGTTTCATGAGTTTGTTTTTTAAAATAATTCTATTGAACCACAATTCAAAAGCATTGTCTGATTTTCATTGGTTAATTTTCATAGAATTTTTTATTTATTACCACTTTTGTCAGATTTAAGTTATTTTTGTGACCATTGTTGGTTTTTCTTTCATTAACAGAGGGGTACCAACAATTTTGTCCACGTGTGTACCCCTTTCATCCGCCGGGGGGAACTCAAATGTCAAGGCAGCAAGGTGGAGGGATACAAGAATATCCACTGCTTGCTGCCTGTTGCCTCTCACCTGAAGCAACTCCAGAATAAGCCAATCACCAGCCCCTCTCCAGGAAACTGGTTCCAGAACCAGAGCTGTGCGTTGAGGTGAGCCCAATTACAGTATATCTAGCTGGTATCTCTCAACCTCATGCACCAGCTCCAGCTCCTTCACCACCAGAGAGGAGACATTCCATATCCCAAAAGCCAGTTTCGAAAGCCGGGGATCAGACTGTGAAGCTCTCTGCCTTCACTTGCCACCTGCTCTGCATAGCACCGGACCCCCATGGTCCGTCTTGCAGGAGGTGAGTCCACTGGAGAGCGGACCTATGTAACTCCTTCGGGCTGAGCCCGGTCGGGTCCCATGGGCAGAAACCCGGCCACCAGACACTAGCCATCGAGCCCCTTCCCCAGGCCTGGGTCCAGGGCGGAGTACACTGAATCCTTGATTTTTTTTTTTTAATTCATCATGGGAGTCTGTTGGTTTGTTCTTAGCCTGGCCCTTTATCCAGGACCAGTTTGTGTTGGGAGACTGTACCAGAGGCAGAATGCCCCAGACAACATAGCTCCTGGAATCACTAGGGCACTCAAACCCCCCACCACAATAAAGTGGTGATCCATGGAGGGTGAGAAAACAGACTGAACTAAAATGGAGCCAAAAGCTATGAATTATTGCCTGATGGATCTTTGGAAATGACCATTCTGTCACAGAAACATGTTGCTAACAATGCAGGATCGACCTCCTGTCTTTACTTTTCTTGCCACCTTGGCAGACGTATGACCATTAAGCAGAGAGGATGTTGGTGTGTAGTTTGAAGTGACGCATTTTGTTGTGCTTGAATTTTTGTCTGTGTGAAAGGAAACCGGAACATGGTAAAAATGACTCCAGTTTAAGAAAAAAAAAAAAAAAAAACTCAAACCAAAGCAAAGGAACTCAGTTGTGAAACTTTCAAAAGAAAAATTTCCAAAGATACATCAGGCAATAATTCATAGGTTTTAGGTTCTATAGAGAGCCAATGAAGCAAGGCCAATGTGGGACGAATAGAATCTCTTTTTCAGTGCCATTTAGTACTCAAGTTACAACTTTTTGGATTAACTGTAGTTTTGAAAGAGTTTTCAGAGCAACCTGATATTGATGATTAAAGTAGTCCAACCAGGAAGCAATGAAAGCATGGACCAGTTTCCCCGTGTCACACACAGAGACAGTGTGTTCCTAATGTTACATGCTGCTCTGTTTTGGTGTTTATTTTTGTGATCATCTGATCTATTATTACACCTGTGCTGGCTTGTTGGTGGAGTGTATACAGATCTGTCCCTCTCCCTCAGGTTGCTGCTGTTGTACCATGCCGGTGCTCTGGTATATCCTTCCTCATTCACTCACACACAATTAAAAATGTCTAAATATTCACTTATGGAAATCTCCTCGGCGTCCTCTTCATTGTTAAGTTTGGTGTTTGGACCAGCCAAACCACCAGTCTCAGGGATATTGCCTAGGTGAAAGAAAGCCGAAAACCTACCCATCCTCGAGAAGGCTGTGCGAAATGACCAAAATTTCATATCACGATATAAGAAATCTTATTTGATGACAGCAATATATATAATGATGTACATTTTCTGTAAATTCTATAGCTTATGTATAATAACCAATAAAAAGGCCATCTCTTTTTATACATTTAAATTACATACTGAAAAAAATCAGTTGTACAAATTCATGTCATTAATTTTATGCACCTTTTTTTTTCCTCTCTTAATTTTGCAGTGTTGTTATAAAATTGCAGTACACTGACTTTTTTTGACCGTTTTAGTAATCTGTGGTGCTCATGAGTCCACTCTTGTCAGTTGCTGGTGGAGGACGTAAGTACAGAAGAGGGCAGCCTACTTACACTGCCGCCTGAGGTTGGCACCCTCTTGCACTCAGACACAGTGACGTATATCTTTGTGAAACATGTCTGTTTCCATGTAAATCTCCGGTGCCTCCATTATGCCTCAACTTGGATGCCCCTTCTCTCATTTCTGATATTTTTCTCATTCTAATCTGAGCTTCTATCTTTTAGCTGGTTTTACGTTTGTCTTGCCCCCCCCCACACACACACATACCCCCCCCCCCAAAAAAAAAACTCCCCCACAAGAAACAAAAACAAAAAAACCTTGGCCTTGTGATTGTTGTGGTGTTTTTGGTTTCCTTAAGTATCTGTGTGATCTCAAGATAGTGGACTACATTCCTACTCTTCTATATGGTCTCGCTGCTCAGTGTCCACATTGATTGATTGATTGATTGATTTTATTTGAACATTCAGACAAAAAGGGAAAAAAAAGAATTTAAAACAAAAATCAAAACCAAAAAAATAAAATGTTCAAAAGGAGTGGGAAGAAGCCAATGCTTGTATAATCCCACCCCTTTTCCATACCCAACAAATTACAACATCACTCTAGTCATCATTCATCCCACAACCACATTCACCATACCACGCCATAATACATAATACACCCTATAATCAAATTATGCAACAGAAATGATACAACAATGACAGTCCATATTGACAACAATACCAACATCCAACAATAACTGTAACAATAATAAATGAATACTTCTGGTATGTTCAGTTCAATCATCGACAACACCATCATCATCACAATCACCATATATACCACCATTTACCCCCACATGGCTTACAATACCTAGGCACAATAAGTAACCATATAAAAATTATAACCATAATAATAGGTAGCCATATGGTAGTTACAACAACAATAATAATTATAGTAATACCACCTGGCCTATACAATACTCCAAACAACTCCATCCCAACAACAATCCTAACACTATAATTCTAGTAATAATGATATCAATAATAACAGTACTCAGCATATATATTCACAATAACAACCTTTCTTCATTGAAGACACATTGTAATGTTACTGTCCTTTATTTTTATATTGCTCAAAAAGGATTTTTTTATATGTTGATTTAAATATATGGATGTTTGGACATTGCCTGTGTTTCTCCCCCAACCCATTCCACAATTTTACCCCACACACAGACATACAAAAACCTTTCCTAGTAGATCTTACTAGGTGCATTTTAAATTTTGTGTTCCCCCGTAAATTATATTTTCCTTCCCTCTCACTGAAAAGATTTTGTATATTGTGTGGCAAAAGTTTTTTACTGACTTTAAACATTAATTGTGCTGTATAATAATCAACCAGATCCTGTAATTTCAATAGCTTTGAATGTAAAAACAATAAATTAGTATGTTCAAGATACCCAAGTTTGTGTATAACATGGACTGCCTTTTTTTTGTAATATTAGCAATGAATTAAGTGTACTTTTATAATTGTTACCCCAGACCTCTATACAATAGGTCAAGTATGGAAGTACTAATGAGCAATACAAAATATGAAGCGATTTGTAATCTAGGACTTGCCTAATTTTATTTATAATTGCAATATTTTTTGCAGCTTTGTTTTGTATGTATCTGACGTGTGGTTTCCAACTAATTTTATCATCTGGTATTACACCCAAAAACTTGATCTCCTTAACATTTTAAATAATTACATTATCTATATGAATATGTATATCTTCTTTATTTTTACAATTACCAAATATCATTACCTTAGTTTTATCTATATTTATCCATCCATCCATCCATCCATCTTCTACCGCTTTTCCGGAGGTCTGGGTTGCGGAGGCAGCAGTTCAAGCAGAGAAGCCCAGACTTCCCTCTCCCCAGCTACCTGCTCCAGCTCTTCAGAGGGGATACCAAGGCGTTCCCAGACCAGCTGGGAGACATAGTCTCTCCACCGAGTCCTGGGTCTGCCCCGGGATCTCCTCCCAGTGGGACGTGCCTGAAACACCTCAAGTGGGAGGCGTCCAGGAGGCATCCTAATCAGATGCCCATACCACCTCAACTGACTCCTTTCAATGTGGAGGAGCAGCGGTTCTACTCTGAGCCTCTCCCGGATGACTGAGCTCCTCACCCTCTCTCTGAGGGTGAGTCCAGCAATCCTACGGAGAAAGCTCATTTCAGCCGCTTGTATCCGCGATCTCGTTCTTTCGGTCATTACCCAAAGCTCGTGACCATAGGTGAGAGTAGGAATGTAGATTGACTGGTAAATCGACAGCTTTGCCTTAGAACTAAGCTCCCTCTTCACCACAACAGACCGGTACAACGTCCGCATCACTGCAGATGCTGCTCCAATCCGTCTGTCTATCTCTCGCTCCATTTTCCCCTCACTTGTGAACAAGACCCCAAGATACTTAAACTCCTCCACTTGGGGCAGGAGCCTGTCCCCAACCCGGAGAGGACAAGCCATCTTTTTCTGGCTGAGGACCATGGACTCGGACTTGGAGGTGCTGATTCTCATCCCAGCCGCTTCACACTCAGCGGCAAACCGTCCCAGCAAGAGCTGTAGGTCATTGCTGGATGAAGCCAACAGGACAACATCATCTGCAAACAACAGAGATGAGATCCTGTGGTCACCAAGCATGACACCCTCCATTCCCTGGCTGCGCCTAGAAATCCTGTCCATAAAAATTATGAACAGGATCGGTGACAAAGGGCAGCCCTGGCGGAGTCCAACTCTCACTGGGAATGACTCCGACCGAGTGTTGGCAATACGAACCAAACTCTCACAACGGTCGTACAGAGACCGAATAGCTCGTAACAACAAGCCCGATACCCCATACTCCCGAAGCCCCCCCCCCAAAAAATCCACGAGGGACGCGGTCAAATGCCTTCTCCAAGTCCACAAAACACATGTAAACTGGTTGGGCAAACTCCCACCAACCCTCAAGAATTCTCGAGAGGGTAAAGAGCTGGTCCGATGTGCCACGGCCAGGACGAAAACCACATTGCTCCTCCTGAATCCGAGGTTCGACCAACGGCCGGACTCTCCTCTCCAGTACCTTGGCATAGACCTTCCCAGGGAGGCTGAGGAGTGTGATCCCTCTAAAGTTGGAGCACACCCTCCGGTCCCCTTTTTTGAAGAGAGGAACCGCCACCCCGGTTTGCCATGCCAAAGGCACTGCCCTCGACCTCCACGCAATGTTGCAGAGGCGTGTCAACCATGACAACCCAACAACATCCAGGGCCTTGAGGTACTCAGGGCAAATCTCGTCCCCCCCCCCCCCCGGGGCCCGGCCACCAAGGAGATTTTTAACCACCTTGGCGACCTCAGCCCCTGTAATAGGCGAGTCATCCCCCTCGTCCCCAAACCCTGCTTCCTCTGTGGAAGGCGTATCAGTGGGATTGAGGAGATCCTCAAAGTATTCCTTCCACCGCCCGACGATATCCCCAGTCGAAGTCAACAGTGTCCCATCCGCACCATACACAGTGTGGACGGGGAGCTGCTTTCCCCTCCTGAGCTGCCAGACAGCTTGCCAGAATCTCTTTGAGGCCGACCGAAAGTCTTGTTCCATGGCCTCACCGAACTCCTCCCATACCCGGGTTTTTGCTTCAGCAACCACCCGAGCTGCACTCCGCTTGGCCTGCCAGTACACCTCAGCTGCTTCGGGAGTCCCACAAGCCAACCAAGCTTGATAGGACTCCTTCTTCAGCTTAATGGCCCCCCTCACCACTGGTGTCCACCACTTGGTTCGGGGGTTGCCACCACGAGATGCACCGACCACCTTGCGGCCGCAGCTCTGGGCCGCCGCTTCAACAACAGAGGTGGAGAACATGGCCCATTCAGACTTCATGTCTCCAGACTCCCTCGGAATGGGGTTGAAGTTCTTCCGGAGGTGGGAGTTGAAGACCTCCCGGACAGGGGCCTCAGCCAGACGCTCCCAGCACACCCTCACTATACGTTTGGGTCTACCAAGTCTGAATGGCTTCCTCCCCTGCCATCGGATCCAACTCACCACCAGGTGGTGATCAGTTGACAGCTCTGCACCTCTCTTTACTCGGGTGTCCAAGACATACGGTCGCAGGTCTGATGATATGATAACAAAATCGATCACCAACCTGCGACCTAGGGTGTCCTGGTGCCAGATGCACATATGGACACCCTTATGCTTGAACATGGTGTTCGTTATATATATCTATATTTAGTGATAATTTATTACAGTCCACCCATTTTTTAAGCTTATTTAATTCATTATTTAGAGTATGGATTAGTTGATTATAATTATTTCCAGAATAAAATTTATTAGTATCATCAGCAAATAATATTATTTTTAATAATTTAGAAACTTGGAATATATCATTTATATATATTTTAAATAATTTTGGGCCCAATACTGACCCCTGGGGGACCTCACAGGCAATTCCCATACACCCAGACAGATATTCTCCCATCTTCACAAGCTGTTGTCTCTCAGATAAATAACTTGTAACCCAATTCAGAGCCATTCCCCTAATACCATACATTTGCAGTTTATCAAGAAGTATTGAATGATTTATTGTATCAAATGCTTTTCTAAAATCCATAAATACACCAATTGCATATTTTCCTTGATCGAATTCAATTCAATTCAATTCAATTTCAATTCAATTCAATTCAATTCAACTTTATTTATATAGCGCCATTTCACAACAACAGTCATCTCATAGCACTATCAACTGTAGGGGGGACCCCCACAGTTGCAGAAAGACCCCAGCAATCAGGGGATTGCATTTACTGCATCTACTGCATTTATTATTTCCTCTGTTGCTTCCATTATTTTGATTTTTTTAAATTTGATTTTGTATACTTTATTGATCCCCAGAGGGGAAATTGAGGGCATCCACCTGGATGGATGAAGCAGCCACGGTACGGCGCTATCCCTTAACCATTCGCACACACATTGCCAACGATGTTGTATTCTTTGCTTTAAATCCATATTGATTCTGATTAAGCAGATCATGCTTATTTAAAAAGTTTTCTAATCTGTTGTTGAAGAGGTTTTTCAGAATCTTTGAACATTGTGGGAGGGGTGGTACTCATCTGTAGTTTGTGTAGTGGTGTTTATTTCCTTGCTCGAATAATGATATTACTTTTGCTATTTTCATTTTCTGTGGGAATGAGCCAGTTTGAAATGATAGATCACAAATATATGTAAATAGTTTTAATATGCCATCAACAGTTCTTTTTACTAGTGCCATATCAATACCATCACAATCAGTAGGTAATTTATTTTTACACTTTTCGGCAACAGATTTTACCTCTAGTTCATCCACCGCTGAGAGAAAGATTGACCGAAGGTTATTTCCAATCAATATCTCACTCACAGTGTCTCTTCCTTGGTTTGAAATTTTTGCTGCCAATTCTGGTCCAACATTTACAAAAAAATTATTCATTCTATTTACTACCATGTTCTTATCATATTTATCACCGCAATTATCAGTAAAATACTCTGGATATATCGTTTTCTTAGTTCCATTTTTCCTTAATTTATTTAATATATCCCAGACTCCTTTTATATTATTTTTATTTTCACTTAACAGTTTCCTAAAGTGTAATTTTTTACTAGTTTGTATTATTTGAGTTAATTTATTTTTATATGTTTTATATCTTTTTTCAGATTCTTTGGTTCTTAATTTAATGAAATTTTTATAGAGATAATTTTTCTTTTTACAAGCATTTTGTAGCCCCCTGGTTAACCACGGGCAATTTTTAGGGCCTGAGCCACTGACAACGTCAGTCGGCGAAAGCCCTATTGTATCCGCTCATGTTTCTTTATTATTATTCTGCCTAAATGATCGCATTTTTCACCCTCTGAACGTTAACCAAAACGCGATTTTTTTTGGCAAACCCCTCTGACCGGGCAAAAAATTCGATAAACTGGAAAAAATATGTGCCCCCCCACCCCTCATTTTTGTGGGTGGGGTCAAACATACAAGGTCTATGGAGACAGAAGACCATAAACTTTGCCGTAGACACATCAAATTTGGGTGAGGTGTGAATCACCTCAACACATGCAAAAAACATCATTGTGGCCCATACCCACCGCCAACAGGAAGGCCGCCATCTTGCCTCAAAGTCCCACCACCTCCAATTCGGGAAAAAAGTCACACCTCGCATTTGAACACACTTGTCCTAGGGACCTGCTCCAATTGAGCTCATTTTTGCATGGCGACATCTATAGGCATTGGCCATTAAAAGTTATATAAATTAAGTCAAAATCTCAAAAGGCGTGGCCAGGGCACCATGGCGAAGTTTGACTCCTCCCCTTACAAATTCAACCAGCTGTAACTCCCGCAAAACTTGTCCGATGTCCACAAAACTTTCCATCAAGGAAAATAGTGCCACCCCGGATACAATGACATCAAAATACCGGACAAAAGATATAGCGCCACATAGTGGCTAATGAAAGAATTGCTGAAAACTGTTTTATTTATTACTCACGCACGGCTGGCCAGAATGACGTGAAATTTTCAGAGATTCATCAGAACACAGACATGGTCATAACTGAACATCAACGTTAGTATGACGTCATACATGTTACCAAGGACACGCCCTTCTCGCCATTAAACCCATGAGCTTATGGGGCGGGGTGGGGATGTCTTGGAGGTCTAAATTTTTCAACATATGTTGAGGTCACTGTCACATGCAGTCCAATATGGGTGGACAACACATAACTTACAGGGAAGTGTTGCCATGGCAACATGGCGACGGTTGACTACACGCCATGAAATTTCGGACAGTTGTATCTTGGACAACCTTTTTCTGATGTCCACAAAGCTTCCCATCAAGGAAAATAGTGCCACCCCGGATACGATGACATCAAAATACCGGATAAAAGATATAGCGCCACATAGTGGCTAACGAAAGAATTGCTGAAAACTGTTTTATTTATTACTCACGCACGGCTGGCCAGAATGACGTCAAATTTTCAGAGATTCATCAGAACATAGACATGATCATAACTGAACATCAACGTTACTATGACGTCATACATGTTACGATGGACACGCCCTTCTCGCCATTCAACCCATGAGCTTATGGGGCGGGGTGGGAATGTCTTGGAGGTCTAAATTTTTCAACATATGTTGAGGTCACTGTCATATGCAGTCCAATATGGGTGGACAACACATAACTTACAGGGAAGTGTTGCCATGGCAACATGGCGACGGTTGACTACACGCCATGAAATTTTGGAAAGTTGTATCTTGGACAAACTTTTTCTGATGTCCACAAAACTTTCCATCAAGGAAAATAGTGTCACCCCGGATACAATGACATCAAAATACCGGACAAAAGATATAGTGCCACATAGTGGCTTACGAAAGTATTGCTGAAAACTGTTTTATTTATTACTTGAAACTAAATATGTATTACTAAATATGTAAATATATATACACACACAGTGCAGAGCATTGTTGCTAGATGGAATAATATGTAGATATATAAACACCCAGTGCAGAGCATTGTAGCTAGATGGAATAAATATCTAAATATATATACACACACAGTGCAGAGCATTGTTGCTAGATGGGATGAAACAGCACAACCGTCTACTTAGTTATCCTATATGGTATGATTATGTACCCATACATATTCTCACCCTCCATAGCGACCGGTATTTTCCTAATTGTATGCTGGAGGGGACCATTGTATGTCTTTTGCTTTAAAAACTATTAGGTTGTCACGTCTTTAGCCTATCTCTAACAGCAGTCCTACTTAGGTTGTACAGTCTGACAGCCGTTGGGAGGAAGGACCTGCGAAACCTCTCGGTTGTGCACCTAGGATGATGTAGTCTGCTGCTAAATGAACTCCACCGTGCGTTCAGTATGTCCTGCATAGGGTGGAACTCGGACTCCAGCAGAGATGACAGTTTAGCCACCGTCTTTCTCTCTCCTATCTCCTCCACTGGGACAACGCGCTACCCCAGGACAGAGCTAGCTTTCTTGATCTGTTTGTTCAGTCTCTTCCTATCGGCTGCCATAATGCCACTGCCCCAGCAGACCACCGTGTCATACAATGTCTTCAACAGTGCCCCTTGTACACCAAAAGACATGAGTCTCCTCAGTAGGAACAGCCTGCGCTGTCCCTTCTTGTAGAGTGCGTCAGTATAGTGTGACCAGTCTAGTTTATTGTTCAGATGAACACCCAGGTACTTATAGGATGTCACCATCTCAATGTCTGTTCCCTGCATATTTACTGGTGATGTGAGGTGTTGTCCTGAAATGAGAGTGGAGGAACTTCAGCAGAGGGACATGAGTGAAAGTTTGGAGACATTGTTTTTGGGCACAATGACTACGGCACCTCCACCTAATGCTGCGTGGAAGAAGTCGATTGGAGTAAATGGCCAGCAGGTAGGATTCAAAGCCAGGGAGGACGGGCGGCGGGTTCCGCGGTCGCGCGGGGGGCGAAGGCCCGTTTACACCTGCCTGCAGGTTTAATTGTATTTGTTTTTTTTATTAATTTCTTTAATTGGACAGTTTTTTATCATATAATGATTTAAATATATCAATAAATTTATCGTATGCCAAGTCCACTTTTCTCTCTATAGACAACATCCCAGTTCTGTAACATTAAGTCATCTTTTAAAGCATTGATTCTATCTTCTGTTCGTATTCTTTTATAAATAATCTTTTTACATGGTTTAATATTATTCTTCCTCTCATTAACCCCATAATTAATATCTAAAGAAACAAATACAGGCAGGTGGTCACTAATGTCATTTATTAGGATACCACTCACCATATTATATTCAATAACATTGGTAAAAATGTTGTCCATCAAGGTAGCACAGTGTGTTGTTATTCTCGTAGGTTTTGTAATCTTGGGAAATAAGGTTAGGCTATCCATTATATCTAAGAGATCTTCAGTTGGTTTATGTTGTTTTGTTTTCAATAAATCTATATTAAAGTCACCACAAATAAAGATTTTTTTTTTTTTGTCATATTTTTGTATACATCTTTTCCATACCATTTCTAAATTTTTCCATATCAGATCCCGGTGCTCTATATATACAACTTACTGTTATGTTTTTTCTATTTTCCATCGTAATTTCGATTGTTAAACATTCCATACTTTCATTTACTGTTGATGTCATGTTGTCCACTTTTTTTTCCACAATATTTTTTATTGAACCTTTTTTTTTTTACAAACATGGCACAAACAATCAAACACTAACACTAAAGTAATTAAAAAAACCCCAAAACACTCACTACAAAAAAAAAAGTACTAAAAACACCAACAACCACTAACAAAGGCAAGTCATCAACAGTGCTCCTCTATTTAGTCTAATTTGCAAGGTCCACACACATCATTCACCTTCTTCTTCAGAAGTTATGTTTAATTTCTTTACATAATCAATGAAAGGTCTCCATATATTCTCAAACACATTTTCCTTTGATTTCAGTATGTATGTTATTCTTTCTAGTGGAAGGTTTGAGTCACATCTGGTCTATGAGTCTTTTTCCACAGTAGTGCAATACATTTTTTGGCATTAAGCAAACTGAGGTCTATGAATGCTCTTTCACTCTTATTAAAGTTATGCTTTTCTGGATACAGACCCAACAAAAACAGTTTAGGGTTCAATGTGATTTGTTTTGAAATTATTTTTTCAATTGTTACCCTCACCTCTTCCCAAAACATTCTGATTTTTCTACATTCCCATAAACAGTGAAATAGGGTTCCTTTACTTTCCATACATTTTGTGCATGTATCTGGTATGTTTTTGTTATATCTATTTAACTCCACTGGTGTAACATACATCCGCATTAACCATTTAAAATGTATCAATTTAAGACGTACATTTATTGATTTGGTTTGAGCTTCTGTACAAGCCAATTCCCATTGTTCCTCTGAAATTTCAATTTGCAGGTCTTCTTTCCGTCAGTGGACGCCTCCCACTTGAGGTGTTTCAGGTACGTCCCACTGGGAGGAGACCCCGGGGCAGACCCAGGACTCGGTGGAGAGACTACGTCTCCCAGCTGGTCTGGGAACGCCTTGGTATCCCCTCTGAATCGCTGGAGCAGGTAGCTGGGGAGAGGGAAGTCTGGGCTTCTCTGCTTGAACTGCTGCCTCCGCGACCCGGACCTCCGGAAAAGCGGTAGAAGATGGATGGATGGATGGAGGTCTTCTTTCCAATAATTCAGTCTTTTTTGTGAGTTTTCACTTGAGAATAGTGTCAATGAATTATAAAACTCTGAAATAATACCCTTTCTGTTACTATATTTTGTCAAAATTTTTTCCAAGGATGAATAAGTAGGTCGGCTGAGAGCATTATTTTGATTTGATCGAATAAAATTCCTAAGCTGAAGATATTTAAAAAAAATGTGTTCTATTAAGATTGAATTTGATCCTCAGTTCTTCAAAAGACATTATGTTATCTGAACGTGACAAATATAAGTCTTGAATCTTTTGAATCCCTTTTAAATTCCATACTTTAAATACAGCATCCGCTCTCCCTGGTGTAAAATATTGATTACCCCATATTGGGCTAAATTGTGACAATAAGTGTGGTTCTTTTAAATATTTTTAGGTTTCACGCCATATTTTGATCATATGCTTTAACAATTGGATTTTTAACTTGTTACCTCCGCCAGGCCGAAAAGGCCAGGAGGAGGTTATGTTTTTGCCAGGGTTTGTGTGTTTGTGTGTTTGTCTGTCTGTTTGTCTGTCTGTTTGTCTGTTTGTCTGTTGGTTAGCAAGATAACTCAAAAAGTCTTGGACGGATTTGCATGAAACTTTCAAGCGTTGTTGGAAATGGTACAAGGAAGAACTGATTAAATTTTGGGGGTGATCCGGTTCACCGTCTGGATACAGGAATTTTTTTAAAGCATTTTTCAACACTGTGACATAGGGCCATTTTCAACATGTGCGCAGGCGCAATGGAGGCCGCTGGGCGTCGTGTCTGACCAACACAAACTCCGCCTTCTTCAACGTTTTAGCCACAAAAGCATGCGGAAAACACTGCTGGCCTCGGACCCCCAGCGTGCCTGTGCCAGCCATAGGCGCTGCGCACATTGCGCTGGTCGTCATGTCTGACCAACACAAACTCCGCGTTCTTCAATGTTTTAGGCACAAAAGCACGTGGAAAACACTGCTGGCCTGGGCCCGCCAGCGTGCCTGCTTTTGCGCCACGCTGCAAAACCTGACACAGACACCTGTCCGCCGCCCCATTATTTGCCACAAATTCCCCGCCCAGCTATAGGCGCTGCGTAAAAACGACCTCTCTGCCGGGGAAGACTCTAAATTCTGTTTTGCCACGGACCGCAACCCCAATATAATATCAAACCCACGGCAACCTGTCTAACCAATCTGCATCCGTCAGTGGAGGAGATGGACACACCAACACTTCAGTTTATTACCTCCGCCAAGGAGGCAATGCTTTTACAACCGTAAAACGGGGCTATAAGGGACGGCGGGGTAATATGGGACACTTTTCTAAATGTAATTCTGCTTTTTTAATTTTGCTTCCGCCTAGATTTGATGAAGGATTCATGGATATTTGACAATAACAACACAACTCAGCATCCTGCTCAAAATAAAAAAAGCAGAATTACATTTAAAACATTTCCCACAAAAGTGTCCCTTATTAACCCGCCGTCCCTTATAGCCCCATTTTACACTACTGAACCACTAATCCTATCACTACCACATTGATTGTCATTCATTAATTGTCTGTTTATTGCACTGTCCATGTCAAATAAACAAATAATCATTGTGAATCCAATTGCTACTCATATCTTTTCATGCTCAGGGAATCTGAAAACGTACACACAAACATTCTATGGGGGGAACTGTGCCACTTGGCGGAGGTCTGCGCTCTCCGAGTGTTTTTCTAGTTTCTGTTATTTTTTAGCCAAGTCTGAGTATATGAATAAGGGAAGAGGTAAAGGTAAATTGTATGATTCCATTTCAGTCCAGTGAGGGAGATCATTTGATGAAAAATAATATGTCATAGACCTCAGTTGTGCTGACCACTAATACAACATAAAGTTTGGACATTTCAGACCTCCACGATCAAATGGTAAATATAGTAAGGATAGACGTAATCTAGCCTTCCTATTGTTCCATATAAATTCCACTAACTTTTTTTTTTAATTCTTGAGAATAGATCTGAAGGTGGTGGTAAAGGAATGTATTGAAATAAATAAAGTATTTTTGGTAAGATATTACTTTTAAGTATATTAATTCTCCCGATCATTGACATTGGTAGTGACATCCATCTCTGAAGTAACTCATTAATATCTGTCATTAAGGCTTCATAGTTGGCACTGGCGACTGATTCTAGCTTAGGCAAAATTTGAATTCCTAAATATTTAAACTGATTTACAACATTGAATTGATTTACCTCAGGAGCTGGGTGATTTCTCTGGGTCTCATTTAGCATTAATATTGAAGATTTAGTTTTATTTATTTTATATCCTGATATTTCCCCAAAGTTCTTTATTAAATTTAACAAGGTCGGAATTGATTTTTTTAAAATTCGACATAAACAAAATTATGTCATCGGCATACAGGGAGATTTTATGTTCTGTTGGTCCTAGTTTAATTCCAAATATTTGTGGATGTAAACATACTGCCATCGCTAAAGGTTCAATTGCCATAGTAAACAATAAGGGTGAAAGTGGACAGCCTTGTCAACATCCTCTATTGATTTTTATTGATTTTGAGATATTGCTGTTTGTTAGGATTTCTGCTGTAGCATTATTGTATATTATCTGGACCCATTTTATGAAATTATTTCCAAGTCCAAACCTTTGTAGGACTTCAAAAAGAAAGGGCCATTCGACCCTATCAAAAGCCTTTTCGGCGTCCAATGATAGGAGAGCTGTATCCGGTGCTTCTTTATTGGAATAAACAATATTAAATAGTCTTCTTACATTATGGAAGCCTTGTCTTCCCATTATAAAGCCATTCTGATCTCGGTTAATAATATTTGGTAATATTTCTTGTAGTCGTCTTGCTAAAATTTTACAGATTATCTTAAGGTCAGCATTTAATAGGCTTATTGGTCTCATGTTTTCACATTTATTAGAGGGTTTACCTGGTTTTGGCAACAGTATAATTAAGGCATTATTCATGTATGGTGGTAAATTACTATTTTGAAATGCTTCTAAAACCATTTCCAAAAGTGGTTTTATTAATTTATTCTTAAATTTTTTATAGAGGTCAACTGGAAGACCATCTGGTCCTGCTCTTTTTCCTGATTTCATATTATCAATGGCTAGCCCAACTTCTTCTTGACTAATTTTAGACTCCAGTATCTCCCCGTTTTCATTTGGAATACACAGTATAGATAATCCACCCAAAAACCCATTTAGTTTTGATAAGTCAGTTTCATTTTTTGTATCATATAGTTTTTCATAATAATCTCTAAAGGCACTATTAATTTCTAAAGGCTCTATAACTACCTGTCCGTTACTTATAATACTGGTAATTGGTGTTTTAAATTCTAATTGTTTAATCTGCCATGCCAATAATTTTCCTGATTTTTCACCTTGTTCATAAAAAGTTTGCTTCAATCTTAGAAGACTCGAGGCAGCTCTATTCGCTGATTTTTTTTGTCATATTCGGCTCTCAGAATCAGTAATTCATTCTCTAACTGTGGGTTACTTCCTTCATACACTTTTTCTTGAAGAATTTTTATTTTACGTTCCAATTGGACTTTCTCCTCTCGAGTCTTCTTAGATTTTGAACCTGTATAACTAATAATATGCCCCCTAATAAAAGCTTTGAAAGCCTCCCACTTTATACCTGCTGATGTTTGTTTAGTATTAATATCAAAGAACTCATCTATCTGTTATTCTATGTACTTAACAAATTCCTCATCCTGAAGCCATTTATGCTGAAAATGCCACCTACCTGGATCCTTTGTCAATTTCTTATCTACATATATTAGACAGCAGGGTACATGATCAGAGATCACGATGTTATCATAGAAACAGTTTGGAATCTTGGACCTTAATTCTGTGGAGATCAAAAAGTAGTCAATACGTGAGAATGTCTTATAGGTATTAGAATAACAAGAATAGGCTTTGACTTGTGGTTTCATTTCTCTCCATATATCTAGCAATCTCAATTCTTTCATAAAATCCTCTTTTAAAATCCAAGATGGCGCCGCGGATGGCAGCCACTGGCTTCTGCTCTCTGATGTTTTTGATAATTTTGTGTGTTTTTTTGGACTTCTGCTCTTCTGTCCGAATCACCTATTCAAGGGAGGAACTACTTTCACTCAGACTACCTCCCAATGCAACTTCTCCGCCAGTTACTGCTGCTGATCTGAAGTTTTTTCAGTCCATCTTAGCTGTGGGAGCAGCGGCTATTGGCGCTGGCCGGAAACGAAGGCGGCGTGGTAAACGTGCCGGTACGTTAGTCAGGCTGAAGAAACGAGGATTTCGCACGCCGCTCCCATCGATCCATCTGGCAAATATCCGCAGTTTGGCGAACAAAATGGATGAACTGCTGCTCCTGACTCACAAAAACCGGGATTTTAGCAGATCTGGCGCCCTTTGTTTCACGGAGTCCTGGCTGAGTGAACACATCCCGGACAGCGCGGTCCGTCTGGATGGATTTCAACTGTTTCACGCTGATCGCAGCCGAGAATTTTCTGGAAAGACTAAGGGTGGTGGAATCTGCTTCTACATAAACGAAGGTTGGTGTACTGATGTCACAGTGTTGAAGAAGTTTTGTAGTCCTAACCTAGAGTCACTGTTCATAAACTGTAAACCCTTTTATTCACCGCGAGAGTTCTCCTTATTTTTTCTGGTCGGAATTTATATCTCGCCTGCTGCTTGTACAACGGAGGCACTGCAGCTCCTCGCTGACCAGATAGCAGAGGTGGAGGAAAAACATCCAGACTCTCTGCTTATCATTCTGGGTGATTTCAATAGAGCTAATCTCACAAATGAGCTTCCTAAATACAGACAGCATATTAAATGTCCCACCAGGGACACAAATACACTTGACCACTGTTACACAGTTTTAAGAAATGCCTATCATGCCGTCCCCCGTGCAGATCTGGGTTTTTCTGACCACTGTCTGCTCCATCTTATTCCAACATACAGACAGAAACTAAAAACTTCCAAGTCTGTTGTAAGGACTGTGAAGAAATGGACTGAGGAATCAAAGCTGAAGTTACAAGCCTGCTTTGACTGCACAGATTGGAGTGTTTTTGAAGCTGCAGCCATTAACTTAAATGAACTCACTGACACTGTGACATCATACACCTGTTTCTGCGAGGACATGTGTGTGCAGACCAAGACCTTCTGCATATACAACAACAATAAACCCTGGTTCATTCCTAAACTGAAGCAGCTACGTCAGACCAAGGAGGAGGCCTACAGGACTGGTGACTGGACTCTGTACAAGCGGGCCAGAAACATGCTGATGAAGGAGACCAGGCTTGCTAAGAGGAGCTACAGTGTGAAGTTACAAAAAAACTTCTCAGCTAACAACTCTGCTTCTGTCTGGAGAGGCCTACGGAATATCACCAACTACAGGAGACCATCCCCCCACCCTGCGGAAAACCTCCAGCTGGCTAATGACCTAAACAGCTTTTACTGCAGGTTTGAAAAGAACCTACAGTTCTCACCTCCCACCCACACAAAAGGATTATCTGCAGCCCCAGGAACTCCATCCCTCCTCCACTCTGACCTCCCATCAGCACTAATGATCTGTGAAGAGGAGGTGCGCCGGGTCTTTCAGAGACAAAAGATCAAGAAGGCTGCAGGACCTGATGGTGTGTCTCCGTCCTGCCTGAGAGTCTGCTCCAACGAGTTGGCCCCCATCTTCACCCGGATCTTTAACAGATCACTGGAGCTGCGTGAAGTGCCTTCCTGCTTCAAACGCTCCATCATCATTCCAGTTCCCAAGAAACCCTCTATTACAGGATTAAACGACTACAGACCTGTTGCCCTGACCTCTGTGGTCATGAAATCCTTGGAGAGATTGGTGCTGAACCACCTGAAGGTCATCACAGGCCCCCTGATGGACCCACTGCAGTTTGCCTACCGGTCAAACAGGTCAGTGGATGATGCAGTGAATATGGGACTACATTACATCCTGCAACACCTCGACTCCCCAGGGACGTACGCCAGGATCCTGTTTGTCGACTTCAGCTCAGCGTTCAACACCATCATCCCAGGCATTCTTCATCAGAAACTCCTCCAGCTCAAGGTGCCCCCCTCCACCTGCCAGTGGATCTCCAGCTTTCTGACTGACAGGTGGCAACAGGTGAAGCTAGGGAGATTTACATCCAGCTCCCGAAAAATTAGTACTGGCGCCCCCCAAGGATGTGTCCTTTCCCCACTGCTCTTCT
This sequence comes from Pholidichthys leucotaenia, assembly GCA_020510985.1. NCBI lineage: Eukaryota > Metazoa > Chordata > Actinopteri > Cichliformes > Pholidichthyidae > Pholidichthys > Pholidichthys leucotaenia. The sequence goes on along the minus strand of CM035838.1, from coordinate 313,649,083 downwards.
CCCTCTACTCCAACGACTGCACCTCAGAGGACCCTTCGGTGAAGCTCCTGAAGTTTGCGGACGACACCACAGTCATCGGTTTGATCCGGGATGAGGATGAGTCTGCATACAGGCGGGAGGTGGAGCAGCTGATCCTCTGGTGCAGCCAGAACCATCTTGAACTTAACCCAGCCAAAACGGTGGAGATGACTGTGGATTTCAGGCGACACCCCCCTTCATTCCCCCCACTCACCATCCTCAACAGCACAGTGTCCACTGTGGACTCCTTCAAGTTTCTGGGTACCACAATCTCCCGGAACCTGAAGTGGTCCTCCCATATTGACACTGTCCGGAAAAAGGCCCAGCAGAGGTTGTTTTTTCTGCGTCAGCTCAAGAAGTTTGATTTGCCTCAGGAGCTGCTGGTTGTCTTCTACACCGCCATCATCCAATCTGTCCTCTGCTTTTCCATCACTGTCTGGTTTGGATCTGCCACTAAACAGGACAAGACCAGACTGCAGCGGATCATTAAGTCTGCGGAGAGGATCATTGGTACCGACCTACCCCCCATTGAGAACTTATATCGGTCCATAACCAGGAAACGGGCGGGAAACATCTGTGCTGACCCATCACACCCCGGCCACAAACTGTTTGAACTCCTATCTTCTGGTCGTCGTTACAGATCACTGAAGGTCAAAACCACCCGTCACAGGAACAGTTTCTTTCCTCAAGCCATCACTCTGATGAACTCCTAACATTCACCTAGTCCTACCTGTTGCTGTACTCATGACTTTTCATCCATTATTACATTGCACATAACTCTCACACTGCTTTTTACTTCATTCACATTATATCACTGAATCTGAGTCCACATTGAAATACTGTGTGATTGTATATTTTTTTCATATATTTCTGCAAAGTGTGGTTAGTCCGAGTAAATAACTGCATATATTCCTGTATATATTTGCATCCTTTTATAGAAACGTGGACAGACTGTAATTTACTGTACATACTCTGGTTGTCATTGAATCCTTATTTAAATCCTTCACCTGAACAACGAGAGCAAGGTTTTTAGCCAAAGTCAAATTCCTTGTATGTGTTGTGCATACTTGGCCAATAAAGCTGATTCTGATTCTGAAATGATTAATGGTCATCCTGCATCCATTGTGCGTACAGTCCAGTCCTGTTGATCTATCTATACTGGGATTCAATGTACAATTAAAATCCCCTGCTATTATATGTTGCCCTGTAAGTGATGATAAAGTAAGAAATAAATTAACGAAGAAGTTTTGATCATCAGTATTGGGACCGTATAAGTTCACCAGATTTATATTTTCTCATAACAAAGATCCTTGGATGAATAGATATCTTCCTAATTTGTCTCCAATTACATTTTTCACTTGAAATGGGACTGTTTTATGTATGAGAGCCATTACTCCCCTGGCTCGAGATGAAAACGATGAGGTGAACGCATTTCCTTGCCATCTTCTCCTAATTCTTTTTACATCCTCCTCTATTAGATGAGTTTCTTGTAAAAATACAATTTTTGAATCTATGTCTTTTATTTTATTCATAACTTGTTTAAGTTTTTTTAGATTTTGTAGACCTCTGCAATTCCATGAAGTTAAATTAAGATTATCGCTTTGATCTATGATCAATAAGGAGTTTAAGATTACCTTGCAATATAAACATGCTCATACAGAGAAGCAAAAACATGGATGGTTGAACATTCATCCTACAAACTACACAAAAACAAATTCCCTTTCCCCACATTTGTGGTAATCCCCCCAAAATCAAAAAAATTCTGTCTCCCGTTATAGCTAGTGACTGTTCCACACCTGCGAGGATCAGTCAAACCACTCTCTCTTTCTCCTCTCAATCACCCTGACTCTACTACTATATGACATTAACTCTCATCTGTAGTTTTTTCAACATAACTTAAAAGATTTATAGCAACTTTGTACATCATAGCTTTTTTTTTTTTTTTTATAAAACAATCTGTATTTTGTAGACATGTTATATGTTTCAGATCAATCAGATGCCTGTACAAATGCTTAAATGTTCTACCTTTATCATGTTCATGCTTAGCTCCCACCAGTTTCCTTTTGGATCTGCTTAATGAGCTCCTGCGCCTCTTGAGGGGTCTTGAAGGTGTGGGTTCTGCCCTTATATGTGACCAGCAGTCTTGCCGGATGAATCACTCCGTGACGAATCCCGAGGTTGCGCAGCTCTTTTTTTTTTTTTTTTTTGTTACTTATTTGTACCCGTAGGTAGACTTGGTTTGCAGTCTGGGGACAAGCCACCGGCTGCTGGTCGCTGCATGCGCGAGCGCCCTAAACCTACATGTTTTTGGTATGCGGGAGGAAACCGGAGAAATCCCGGAGTAAACCTGCGCAACACGGGGAGAACATGCAAACTCCACACAGCTCACTGTTGGTCGGGGGCTGGGATCGAACCCACGATCTCATGATCCCCGCGGTCCCCCGGCCGAGGGTAAAACTGTGCTGCCACAGTGCTAAACCACTGCGCCACCGTGCAGCCCGTGCAGCTCTTTGCGGGCGGGGTCGAACTGCCTCCTTAATTGTTGAATTCCTGTGGCCAAATCTGGGTAGAACCGCACCTGTTGATCCTGGTAGTTAATTTCCCCTTTAGCTCGCGCCGCGTTGGTGACCGTCATCTTGTCTCTGTAGCTGAGGAACTTCATAATCAGCGTCCTCGGTGGTGTCTTATTATCTCTCGGTGGGCTGATTCGGTGAGTGCTCTCTAAGACAACCGATGACTGCAGGTCCGCGTTGTTCAGCGCTTCTGGAATCCACTTTTCCAAAAAGGAACATGGGTCCCGTCCCTCCGCTTCCTCTGGGAGACCCACCAGCCTCAAATTATTCCGTCGTGAGCGGGATTCTAAGTCCAGGACATTATCTTCGAGACGTTTACATTTTAATTCCAGTGTTTGCACCTTTGATTCTAGGCTGGTGACGTCATCTTCAGCGCTTGAAATTCGGAGCTCCGCCTGCGATACTCGTTCCATACAGTCGCTTATTTCCTTTCTCATTCCTTCTATCGCTGCTATAATCCCATCAAATTTAGACGAAAAGTCTGCTCTCATGGAGCTGATGGCAGCAAGCACCGCACTTGTCCCCTCCTCAGCAGTTACCACTCCATCCTCCGCCATAGTCTCTGGAGATTTTTCTGCTTCGTCACAAGCGTGAAAGTCTGTTAGTTTGGATTGTTTTGTCGAATTACTTTTTCCTCCGCCTAATTTCCCAGCCTTAGTCTTTACCATATCCGCGCCTAAACGCTGGGATAGGTTTTTGTTCCAGTTAAGAGAGTTTTAGCCTACTTTTTATTTTTAGGAGCAGAGCAGTGTGAAACACGTCTTCCTACGTGGCCGCCATAACCGGAAGTCCGCTGTCCACTTTTTTACTTTTTAATTTTCTATCAACATACAGTGCTACCCCACCACCACTTTAACATTTCCTATTTTGTGTGTACAGCTCATATCCATATAGTTCAAAATTTACATCTTTTTCTTGATTAATCCATGTTTCACTTATTGCAATAATCCTAAATGGGGTGTTAAATTGATTTAAAAGCTCCTTAATACGATCAAAGTTGGCATAGAGACTCCTACTATTAATATGTATTATTGTCAATGTCTGATCAGAGTTCATAATTCCATTTAATTGTTGTTCATCATAATAAGCACGCTTATTGTTAATATGATTAAAATAGTTATTATCTGGGTCAGTATCTCCTAAAATGTCTTGTGGTTGCTGTTCAGTATTGACAAAGGTTTCAGCTTCAATGTTACCTAATACACTTCCATTATTAAATGAGGAAGGATGATTGGTTAAAGTTCTAATCATAAGTTGTGTCAACAATATACACCAAAAGGAAATAAAGAAAAAAAAACACAAAAGAAAAAAGAACATGAAAATTTCCACTCATAGTCTTATTGCGCTGTTATTCATGCATCAGAGCTAAGGTTTAAATTTTTCTAATTCCTCCTCCATTTCTCTACTCATTATTACTTTAGCTTCTTCTGGAGTGCCAAGCAGTTTTATCCACACCTTACAGTTCTTTGTCCATGTCGATTGTATTTTTCCCTGTTTTCTGAGAGCCCTGGCTTGTCTAGCTATTTCAGAGTTCTTTTTTGTTAAATGTTCATTTACATAGACAGCCGTTCCTCTCAGTTTTCTTGCTTGTCGCAGAAGATCAGTTTTTGCTTTCCTGTTGACAAATCGGATGATAATCGATTTCCTTTACTGTCTTTTTTTAGTAACATGTGGCAAGCTGAAATAGTCTTATTGTCCACAATGTTTTTAGAGTTGAAAAAATGTAATACCTGCTGCTCAAGAGTGTGTGATTCTGCCAATGTCTCATCCTCCCCATCCTGGTTACCAACTCCTGTTGTCACATGTGCGTAGGAGCGGTGTCTGGTGTTAAGACCGCTCACAATGACATCATCCATTCTTGTATACTGTTCTAAATCATCCACACGTCTTTCTAAGAAATTAATTTTCTTGTCTTTTTCCATAACTTCAGCCTTTAATTCACGCACTTGGTCCATAAAGCCAATAAGCAGAGTTTGTTGTTTTGCTATCTTAGATATTTCTTCAGTCATAAAATTTAGTGAGGGTTTGATCTCCTCCAACTACTCTCCATTTGCCTGATTCCTTTTCGGAGACATACTGACTAGACTGATTGGGATCAAAGGAGCGGCTCACCTATTGGCTGGTACAGGAGACGAAATACGTCCGATGACTAGGGGAGGCTGTCAGCTGGCTTGTGGTCTAATTATAGCTGTTATCTGACTGTGAGGTCGAAGCGCTCCCGATGGCTAATGAAGGTCGCTTACTGGCGTCGTCATCTGGCTGCTGGATCTGCCGGTGAACCGAGGCTCCCTCGGTAGCTAGCATTGTCCTAGCTAGCATAGCAATGAATCTGGCAATGAATCTGAAGCTTTCCCGGTGGCGTACAGGAGTAGTTCGAGTCATCCATTTGCTGGTGAGTAAGTCTTGGTGAAAATGCCTTGAGATGAATGTTTCCCACAAAATCTGTAAAAATTCAGAGAAACCAGATCTGGAAGACAGACTATGGCACATTGAAACATCAGAGTTGTCATTAATAGGCAAATCCAGATTTTACAATGTCTATACTATACTATGTTGTGTGTATGTGTTGTGTAACATTTTAATGTTCAATCAGAATGTCGTTGAGTAAAGTAAAAAAGATTAAACCAGCCACACACTAGAAGACAATCTGTCTGATTTGGAACCGCTTTTCACCTGTCGACAATTCCAGGGGTCTAGATTATATCCATAGCCCTTCCAGTTATCTTGTTTGATTTTTTTTTTTTTTCCTGTGGTGTGAGGTGGGTCCAATCTGCTTGGAAGAGCATTGTGGCCACTCCAACCTCAAATCATAATTGCCCAGCATGTGGAATATTTCTGATTAGACATCCTGTTGTGTGGAATCCCGAGAACGGATGACCATGGAACAAAATGATAGCCAATTTAAAATTAACTGAGGGGGAATTGTTTTCCACCAAGCATTTTTGATTGCAAGCCATGCCAACGGCCCGGTCTTCTCTGGCCATCCCTCCTGGCTGTCCTGGAGCTCAGTGGCTTTGGGACATTCATGCTCTGTGGGGGATAGTGTTGCTGTCTTGCTTGCTCGTGGTTAATGGATCAGCAAGGAAATCGTACATCAGGACACTGGAAACTGTCCATCACCAAGATCTAAGGCTTGCCTTGGGGGCTTTCAGAACCTCTCCTGTTAAAAGGTTGTATGTTGAAGCAAACGAGCCTTCACTTCAAAACAGGTGCCTGAAATTGGCTCTCCACTATATGGTTAAACTTAAAGCAGACCGAGGACTTCCGGGAAGATGGTGGAGAGGCATAATGCTTAACCAGAGAGCTCTCCCTAGTCGGATTAAAAATCTTTGGTAAATGTCCAATTCGACATAAATAGGTCAATAAACCAAGGGATGAAAACACGAAGAACCCGGGCACACGGAAAAAAGCAGGGTAAAACTAAAGAATCCCTCTTCAACAACACTGGAGAAATCGCTGAACACGAGGCCAAAAAAAACGAGGAGACTTCAGAGAAAATGGAGGACGCCAACCTCGATGTTATGAACACTGGCTTCGCCAATGTAAGTAAGCACATAAAAGACCTCAAGTGACAACTCCAACAGGATTTAACGGCTCTTAAGGAAGAACTGAAAAAAGAGATGGAGGAAATTATGGGTCTCCGAAAAGAAATGGACCGCAAGCTAGCAGAAAACATGGAGGAGCTGCGCACTCAACGGGCGTTTATGGCAGAAGCACAAGCTCGAATATCAGAGTTGGAAGACTGGAAGACCGAGGCAAGCGAGCTGCTAGATTCTGACGGCACAAACACAGAGGATGCAGGGAAAAATAACCGACCTGGAGAGCAGGTCCAGACGGAGCAATATACGCATCTTCGGGATTCCGGAGGGCACTGAAGGCAACTCGATGACGAAATTCATAGATCAATTCTTAAAAAAAGAGCTTGAGCTGCCCGATGAAACAGACCTGCAGATCCAACATGCGCACAAAGCCTTGGCACAGAACCCGAACTCAAACTCTGCACCCAGGTCAGTTGTGGTAAACTTTTTAGAATACGACATAAAGGAAAGAATCCTGACACAAGCGTGGAAAAAAAAGATACGAGTTGGCAGCAAACAGATATTCTTTGACCATGACTACCCGGCAGAAATTGTGCAGCAGCGAAAGAAATATGCCAACATTAAAAAAAATGCTGAAAGAGAAAAAAATTAGATTCCAAATGCCACTAATGAAGATGAGAATTCATTGGGATGACGGCGTGAAAACCTACAACACGGCCAGGGAGGCAGCGCGGGACATGAAGGAGCGAGGCTTTGTGGTAAGCGTACCTCAGGAAGCGGCTGGAGCAGCGGCGGCACGGAGCGCATCGAGACAGCCAGAGTGGAGGCGAGTGAGCGGCAGAGGGCGGGAGACAGACGTGGCGCACCGAGCCCAAGAAAAACTGCAAGGCTTTCAACGGGAAGCTTAGATTATAACAAAGATTAAGAAGGGCATAGAAGAAATGAAGGCCAAGAAGATAAGGTAAAAGAGAAACAAACGGCTAGGAGAGGTCAAAGTGATTTTTGTTGGACATTTCTAGACTAATGACTATTACTTGGATAGTAACTACAGGTCTAGGAAGGGCCCCTCACTCGGTGAGGACATTCCCTCCACCCTCCAACAGGGACCAATGGGCAGAAGAAAGACCCAAAATGCGGAGGTCGAGGTTCATTAATGTGTTTTTGTACATACATGTATTAGTTTTGTTGTTAAAGGGGCTAGGAGCACAAGTTAAAAAAATGGAAAAACATGAATATGGTTAAAAATCTTAAGATAATGACATTAAACGTGAATGGTCTGAACTCACCTGTTAAAAGGGAAAGAATAATAAGAAAATTCAAGAAGGAAAAAGCCGAAATTATATTTATGCAAGAGACACATTTGAACAAGATAGAACATGAGAAACTAAAGAGATTTGGCTATAAGAACTCCTGCTACAGTTCATTTAAGGGAGGAACTAAAAGGGGGGTTATGATACTAATTTCAAATAAAATACAATTTGAATGTGAACAAGAAATCCAGGATAAAGAAGACAGATATGTAATAGTAAAGGGAGGAATAGATGGTATGCAGATCACATTAGTGAACATCTGTGCTCCACCAGAAAGTGACAAGGGCTTTTTTCAACATCTGTTTGATCTCATAGTAACACACAGTGAAGGAGTCCTAATTTGCGGAGGAGACTTAAGTGCCGTCATGGATCATGAAGTTGACACAACAAGTGTTAAGAAGACAAAAAAACATGTAACAAAGTTCATAAGAACCTCACTGGCAGAAATGGGTATGGTAGACATATGGAGGGACCTGCACCCACTCGAAAAAAGACTATACACATTATTCAGCAGTCCATAAAGTACACTCTAGAATAGATTATTTCCTTATGAATGAAGGTGACAGACACAGGGTGAGAAATTGTCGGATTGGAGGGGCAGAAATATCAGATCATAATCCTATATGTTATATATATAACGTACGTAAGGCTACTGGCCCTGACGGCATTCCTGGGCGTGTGCTGAGGGCATGCGCTGAGCAGCTGGCAGGGGTCTTCAGACATCTTCAACCTGTCCCTGGCCCAGGCGGTGGTACCAGCGTGCTTCAAGACCACTTCTATAGTACCAGTGCCGAAACATTCAACACCATCGTGCCTAAATGACTATCGCCCTGTGGCACTGACGCCCATAGTCATGAAGTGCTTTGAGCGACTGGTCTTGGCACAGCTCAAAAAATGCCTGCCCCCTACACTGGACCCTCACCAGTTTGCCTACCGGAGCAACAGGAGTACAGAGGATGCGGTTTCTACAGCGCTGCACTATGTATTCTCACACCTGGATGACAAGAACACCTACGCAAGAATGCTGTTTGTTGACTTCAGCTCAGCATGCAACACAGTTATCCCCTCCAAGCTGATCACTAAACTTGGGGACCTGGGAATCAGTACCTCCACCTGCAACTCGATCAAGGATTTTCTGACCAACAGACCCCAGCATGTTAGGTCAGGCCCCAACCGTTCTTCTGTCATCACACTCAACACTGTTGTACCACAGGGCTGTGTGCTCAGCCCATTCCTCTACTCCCTCTTCACCCATGACCGCAGGCCTATGTATGGATCCAATTCCATCATAAAGTTCGCAGATGACACCACGGTGATTGGACTCATCAGGGACAACGATGAGTCAGATTACAGGGCAGAGGTTGAGCACTTGGCTACTTGGTGCGCTGACAATAACCTGCTCCTTAACACCAGCAAAACCAAGGAGCTCATAGTGGACTACAGGAAGGAGAGGGGAGAGACACATGACCCCATCCATATCAATGGCATAGCTGTTGAACGTGTCCCCAGCTTCAAATTCCTGGGGACCCACATCTCGGAGGACCTGTCCTGGTCAGTTAACACCACCAGCCTGATCAAGAAGGGCCCATCGGCGCCTCTTCTTCTTGAGGACACTGAAGAAGAACCATCTGTCAACTGACATCCTAGGCAACTTCTACCGCTGCGTGATAGAGAGTACCCTGACCAACTGTGTCACAGTCTGGTATAGGAGCTGCTCTGTCGCTGACCGTAAGGCGCTGCAGCGGGTGGTGAAAACCGCCCAACGCATCACAGGGACTCCACTTCCAGTTATAGAGGATGTCTACAGGAAAAGATGTCTGCGCCGGGCTCGCAGCATTCTTAGGGACTCCAACCATCCTGCTCATGGACTGTTCCAGCTTCTCCCCTCCAGAAGGCGTTTCAGAAGCCTTTGGACTAGAACCAGCAGGTTTAGGAACAGTTTCTTTCCAACAGCTGTCACGTTATTGAACTTAGTTCCCCGCTGACTCTTACCATCATCTCGTACCATCCTCACCTGTACATAACTGCCCATCTAACTTATTGTACATTATTTGCACATAACAGTACTCTTAACTTTCTGCACTGCTGCATATATTTGCATATATTTGCTTAAATTGCACATACTGTTAATTACTGTATATACTGCACTGCTGTCCTTTGCACTTCTGATTGGATGCTAAACTGTGTTTCATTACCTTGTATTCATACATGTGTAATGACAATAAAGTTGAATCTAATCTAATCTAATCTATATACATGGAAATATATTTAAACAATAGAAAACGACAAACAACATGGAAACTTAATGTAGGACTATTAAATGATGAGAAAATGAAAGAAAGAATAAAGTTAAACATAAATGAGTATATCGAGGAGAATGATAATGGAGAAGTGGACCCAACAATACTATGGGACGCACTAAAAGCCGTGTTAAGAGGTAAATTAATTGTTGAATCAGGAAAAGCCAAAAAGTCTAAACTGGAATCATATGAACAAAGATGTGAGAGACTGAGGGAATTAGAACGTAAACATCAAAACACAAATGACCCAAAAATATATCAAGAAATTAAGGAAGAAAAAATAAAGATAAAAGAAATACAAATAGGTGAAATTGAAAGGAAAAATAGATATTTAAAACAAAAATATTATGAAATGGGGCCAAAGGCCACAAAACTGTTGGCAAAAAGGTTAAGAAAACAACAAACAGTGAATAATGTATATAAGATTAAGGACCCCATCACAAATAAATCCACAGTTACCCCAGAAAACATCGAAGAAATATTCCATAAATTCTATCAAGAACTATACTCGCAACCTGAAGAGACAAATGTTAAGGATATTAAAAAATTTCTATACACATTGGACTTGCCATCAATAGGAAACCAACAAAATGAAAAGCTAACAGCAGAAATAACAACACAAGAGATTAAAGATGTGATTAAGTCACTAAAAAATGGTAAATCACCAGGTAGTGATGGATACCCCTCTGAGTTTTATAAACTGTTTATAGAAGAACTCATGCCACAGCTCCTAAAGTCATTTAATTGGACATTAAACAACAACAAAATACCTCCATCATGGAACAAAGCCATTATTTCAGTTATTTTAAAGCCAGGGAAAGATAGGGAACAATGCGGAAACTATAGGCCAATCTCTTTATTAAATGTGGATTATAAAATATATACAACAATTATCTGTAAACAAATAAAGACATTCTTGACGGAATTGATAGAGGATGATCAAACTCGTTTCATAGAGGGACCCCAAACACATGATAATATCAGGAGAACAATACACATAATTAATCAAATACATAAAGAAAAGAAAAGCGCAGTAATAATGAGTTTAGACGCAGAAAAAGCATTTGATAGGGTTAATTGGATGTTTCTATATAATGTGCTGGAACGCTTTGGATTTAATGAGAAGTCAGTGCAATGCATAAAGACACCTTATCAAAAACCTGTGGCAAGAATCAAGATAAACGGTAGCTTAACAGACAAAGTAAATATACAAAGATCAACTAGGCAGGGATGCTGCCTATCGCCCACCTTGTTTGCTCTGTTCATAGAGCCACTGGCTCAAGCGATGCGACAAAATAAGAAATTAAAAGGTGTAACAATAAAGGGAGTGGAACACAAGATTGGGCTGTTTGCAGACGATATTATAGTTTACCTTGAACAACCAGATGAATCAATAATGGAAATGATGGACTTGATAGAAAATTTTGGAAAATTATCAGGATACAAGATAAACATACCAAAAACACAAATACTGACATTCCACTATAACCCATTAAACCAGATAACTGATAAGATCAAACTAAACTGGAAACAAAAAGAAATAAAATACCTTGGAGTGAACATACCCAAAGATTTAAGCAAAATCTATAAAGCAAACTATGATAGGTTAGAACAAGAAATAAAAAAAGATATTGATAGATGGTCAATCTTAAACATGGATCTGAATTCAAAAATTAAGACAGTCAAAATCAGCATACAACCTAGACTGCTTTACCTCTTCCAGGCTCTACCAACAGAGATTCCTGGTGCCCAGTTCTCAAAGTGGGACAGGATGATATCAAGATTTGTTTGGGGAGGTAAAAAGCCAAGAGTGAAATATAAAACTCTCCAATTACCAAAAGAGAAAGGCGGCATGGGTCTACCGAGTCTAAAGGAATATTACTACTCAGCACAAATAAGATATATCATATGTTGGTGCGACGGAGGATACGAGGCAAAATGGAAAGAAATGGAAAAGGAAACTGAGGGACTCCCAGTGCAAAGCATAATAGGAGATAAAGATGCATATAAGCAAATCAAACAAATAGACCCAATCACTAAATTTACTTTGGAACTGTGGTATAAAATAGTACAAAAGTATAATATAAAGGAGGACATAAAACTATTGAAATGGGTAGCATCTGACAGTCAGTTTGAACTGACAAAGCAAGATAGGGGATACAAAAATCTGGCGAACAAGGGAATCATAGCATGGGGCAATATGGGGGAAAAAAAGACTTCGGGAGTTTTGTAAACATGAAAAGAAAATTTAAACTTGAAAAATTTGAATTCTTCAGATATCTGCAGATGAGAGATTATTATATGAGAAAGATTAGGCATAACCTCCACACAGATGTGAGTGAGATTATACAATTCATTTTAAGCTTGTATGCAGGAAATAAAATAAGAATTATTTCAAAGCTATATCAGAAACTTACGGCAAACAAACATTCAAGTAACTATATAAAGGAGAAATGGGAGAAAGAGCTAAATTTAAACATAACAGAAGAAAACTGGCAAGAAATATGGAAAACACAACACACATCAACAAGTTAAAGGACATGGAGGGAATTTGGATGGAAAAACCTGATTCGCTATTTCATTACACCACAGATCCAAAGAAAATACACAAATACCAAATCTATATGCTGGAGGGGCTGGGGGCTCAAAATGCAGACCACTCGCATATGTTTTGGAAATGCTGCAAAATCTCATCATTCTGGAAATCTATACATGTGACAATACAGAGGATATTAGGATATAATATACCAATGAACTGTAACTTGATGTATTTATGTGATCTTAAAAGAGACGATGTAATACAGGCTGAGGACAGATATTTAGTTAAAATCATGCTGATTGCCATTTTTTTGTGATTGTTTTTTTTTACATGCAATCAGAAGTTCTTCCTGACCAAGAGCAAAGGACAGACATTGTTGAGGATATACGTTTAATGGAAAAACTAACATATCGACAAAGAATGCAAGAAGGACAATATGAAAAAAAATGGAGGAAATGGACACACTATGAAGTGCAGCAACGAGACAGAAATTGAAAGAATAACCAAAGACACTGGAAAAACCAGAAGAATTTAGAGATGGAAACTAAAAACTTGATGCTCCAACATTTGTCCCCCTCCCTTTTTTTTTTCGTCTTTTTTTTTTTCTTCTTCTCTTTCTTTTTGGCTGTATGGTTAGCTCCTTTTTTTTAAATATAGAGACTGTGATCTGAATGTAATATGTATGATGAAAAATGAATAAAAATCAAAGTTACAAAAAAAAAAAAACTTAAAGCAGACCAAAGAAATCCAGCCTACTCAGCATTTTTTCACCCTCGATTTTTGCAGATGTATAAGGCCAGACCTTACAGCCGTGGACAAAATTGTTGGTACCCCTCTGTTAATGAAAGAAAACCCCACAATGGTCACAGAAATAACTTGAATCTGACAAAAGTGGTAATAAATAAAAATTCTATGAAAATTAACCAATGAAAATCAGACAATGCTTTTGAATTGTGGTTCAACAGAATTACTTTAAAAAACAAACTCATGAAACAGGCCTGGACAAAAATGATGGTACACCTAGAAAAGATTGAAAATAATGTGACCATGGGGACATGTTCAACCAAGATGTGTCCTCTAATTAACATCACAGGTGTCTACAAACTTGTAATCAGTCAGTCGGCCTATTTAAAGGGTGACAAGCAGTCACTGTGCTGTTTGGTGACATGGTGTTTACCACACTAAACATGGACCGGAAGAAGCAAAGGAGAGAGTTGTCTCAGGAGATTCGAAAGAAAATTATAGACAAGCATATTAAAGGTAAAGGCTATAAGACCATCTCCAAGCAGCTTGGTGTTCCTGTGACTACAGTTGCACATATTACTCAGAAATTTAAGATCCACGGAACTGTAGCCAACCTGCCTGGACGTGGCCGCAGGAGGAGACGGATAATGTGAATGGTAACAAAAGAGCCCAGAACAACCTCTAAACACATTCATGAAGAACTCCAAGGTCAAGGTACATCGGTGTCAGATCGCACCATCCGTCGTCGTTTGAGCCAAAGTGGACTTCATGGGAGACGACCAAGGAGGACACCACTTTTGAAAACAAATCATAAAAAAGCCAGACTGGAATTTGCCAAACTGCATGTTGACAAGCCACAAAGCTTCTGGGAGAATGTCCTATGGACAGACAAGACAAAACTGGAACTTTTTGGCAAGGCACATCAGCTCTATGTTCACAGACACAAAAATGAAGCATACCAAGAAAAGAACACTGTCCCTACTGTGAAACATGGAGGAGGTTGTGTTATGTTCTGGGGCTGCTTTGCTGCATCTGGCACAGGGTGTATTGAATCTGTGCAGGGTGCAATGAAATCTGAAGACTATCGAGGTATTCTAGAGAGAAATGTGCTGCCCAGTGTCAGACAGCTTGGTCTCAGTCGCAGGTCATGGGTCTTGCAACAGGATAATGACCCAAAACACACAGCTAAAAACACCCAAGAATGGCTAAGAGTGAAACACTGGACTATTCTAAAGTGGCCTTTTATGAGCCCTGATCTAAATCCTATTGAATATCTGTGGAAGGAGCTGAAACACGCCGTCTGGAGAAGGCACCCTTCAAACCTGAGACAACTGGAGCAGTTTGCTCATGAGGAGTGGGCCAAAATACCTGCTGAGAGGTGCAGAAGTCTCATTGACAGTTACAGAAATCGTTTGATTGCAGTGATTGCCTCAAAAGGTTGTGCAACAAAATATTAAGTTAAGGGTACCATCATTTTTGTCCAGGCCTGTTTCATGAGTTTGTTTTTTAAAATAATTCTGTTGAACCACAATTGAAAAGCATTGTCTGATTTTCATTGGTTAATTTTCATAGAATTTTTATTTATTTCCACTTTTGTCAGATTCAAGTTATTTCTGTGACCACTGTGGGTTTTTCTTTCATTAACAGAGGGGTACCAACAATTTTGTCCACATGAGTAAGAGCATCACTCCTTTTGGACTCCGTATAGAACCTCACCTGGTTAAATTAAACCCTGATATGAGCAACGTAACACAGACAGTTTTGTCCCATTTCTCCAAGGAGTTTGAGGAAACCCAATATCATTCTGGATCTGAGCCAAAACAAAAAGAAAGACACTCATCCAAACGTGTACCAGCAACAGATCTTGGACATAAAATGCCGTTTTCCTCACCATATTTCCATGTACTCTGATGGATCTAAAGTAGATGGCTCAGTTTCAGCTGCAGCTGTCACTGGGCACAATCAGCATGGTTTGCGGATTCACAAACATTGTTCAATTTTTACAGCAGATGCTCGTGCTTTGCTTCTAGCATTGGAGCACATTGAAAGAACCAAACAACAGAGCTCCTTAATTTTTACTGACTCCAGGTGCTGTCTTCAGGTGCTAGGATTTTTAAAGACTGAGCACCCCATTGTTATTTGGATTTTAGAGAAACTAGGTTTTTTACAGAAACACAATTTTAATATCATCCTCTGTTGGATCCCCAGTCATGTTGGCCTGTCAGGTAATGAGCAGGCAGATAATGCTGCCAAGAGAGCCCTTAACCAAGAACTCACTCAATGCCAGATTCCAGCCTCAAACCTCAGACCTCTAATAACCTCCTATATTTTAAAGAAGTGGCAGACTGAATGGCACACATGTACTGCAGATAAACTGCATGATATTAAACCTACCATAAGTCACTGAGACTTGCATCACTTTCAAAACCGACATGATGAGGTAGTGTACACTAGATGCTGTATCGGCCACTCAAGGCTCACGCACAGCTTTTTATTAAAAGGTGAAGCCCCACCATATTGTCAGTTCTGCAGAGGTTTTTTTTTTTTTTTTTTTTTATTAATAAAGCACATTTTACTTGACTGTCCTGCTCTCATAACAACAAGTCAACGTGTTTATTCTCAAAAATCACTGAAAGATATTTTTATTAAGGCACCACCAAAGAAAATTTGGGTTTTTTTTAGCACATGTGCATCTGAAGCATCTTATTTAATTTTTCTATTTTACTGTATCTACATATCAGACTCGCTCTATTTATCTACAGATACATCTCAAAAAATTAGAGTATCACAAAAAAGTTCAATATTTTTTGTCACTCATTTCAGAAAGTGAAACCCATATATTAAGAAGATTCATTATACAGAGAGTGATATATTTCAAGTGTTTATTTATTTTAATTTTGATGATTATGGCTTACAGCCCATGAAAACCCCAAATGCAGTTTCTCAAAAAATTAGAATGTCACATAAAATTAATTTTAAAAAATAGTTTTTGAATACAAATGTGGACCGACTGAAAAGTATGTCCATGTGCACACTCAGTACTTGGTCGGGGCACCTTTAGGATTAATTACTGTATCAATGTGGCGTGGCATGGAGGTGATCAGTCTGTGGCACTGCTGAGGTGTTATGAAGGTCTAGATTGCTTTGATAGTGACCTTCAGCTCATCTGCATTGCTGGGTCTGGTGTCCCTCATCTTCCTCTTGACAATACTCCATAGATTCTCTATGGGGTTTAGGTCAGGAGAGTTTGCTGGCCAATCAAACACAGTGATGTCATGGTCATTAAACCAGGTTTTGATCCTTTTTGCAGTGTGGGAGGGTACCAAGTCCTGCTGAAAAATGAAATCAGCTTCTCCATAAAGCTTGTCAGCAGAGGGAAGCTTGAAGTGTTCTTAAATTTCCTAGTAGATGACTTGCGTTGACTTTGGTCTAGATAAAACACAGTGGACCAACACTAGCAGATGACCTCTGTTCAGATAAAAGTAAATTTTGCATTTCATTTGGAAATCAAAGTCCCAGAGTCTGGAGAAAGAGTGGAGAGGAACAGCATCTAAGTTGCTTGAGGTTTCGTGAGAAATTTCCACAGTCAGTGATGATTTGAGGAACCATGTCATCTGCTGGTGTTGGTCCACTGTGTTTTATCAAGACCAAAGTCAGCGCAGTCGTCAACCAGGAAATTTTAGAGCACTTCAAGCTTCCCTCTGCTGACAAGCTTTATGGAGAAGCTGATTTCATTTTCCAGCAGGACTTGGTACCCTCCCACACTGCAAAAAGTATCAAAATCTGGTTTAATGACCATGACATCACTGTGTTTGACTGGCCAGCAAACTCTCCTGACCTAAATCCCATAGAGAATCTATGGAGTATTGTCAAGAGGAAGATGAGAGACACCAGACCCAACAATGCAGACAAGCTGAAGGTCACTATCAAAGCAACCTGGACCTTCATAACACCTCAGCAGTGCCACAGGCTGATCATCTGCATGCCACGCCACATTGATACAGTAATTAATCCAAAAGGAGCCCTGACCAAGTATTGAGTGTGTACAGTACATGAACATACACTACCGTTCAAAAGTTTGGGGTCACCCAGACAATTATTTTGGGTTTTCCATGAAAAGTCACACTTATTTACCACCATGAGTTGTAAAATGAATAGAAAATATCGTCAAGACATTGACAAGGTTAGAAATAATGATTTGTATTTGAAATAATATTTTTTTCCAGATACTCAACCTGCTCAAAGGAAGGTCAGTTTTATAGCTTCTCTAACCAGCTAAACTGTTTTCAGCTGTGCTAACATGATTGCACAAGGGTTTTCTAATCATCCATTAGCCTTCTGACGCAATGAGCAAACACATTGTACCATTAGAACACTGGAGTGATAGTTGCTGGAAATGGGCCTCTATACACCTATGTAGCTATTGCACCAAAAACCAGACATTTGCAGCTAGAATAGTCATTTACCACATTAGCAATGTATATTAGATAGTAGAGTGTATTTCTGATTAGTTTAAAGTTATCTTCATTGAAAAAAACAGTGCTTTTCTTTCAAAAATAAGGAAATTTCTAAGTGACCCCAAACTTTTGAACGGTAGTGTACTTTTCAGTCAGTTTGCATTTGTATTCAAAAACTATTTTTTTAAAAATTAATTTTATGTAATATTCTAATTTTTTGAGAAACTGCGTTTGGGGTTTTCATGGGCTGTAAGCCATAATCATCAAAATTAAAATAAACACTTGAAATATATCACTCTCTGTGTAATGAATCTATATAATATATGGGTTTCACCTTCTGAAATGAGTGACAAATATTGAACTTTTTCATGATATTCTAATTTTTTGAGATGTACCTGTATCTGTCCATCTACTTATTTATTCTTTCACTTATTGTCCTATCTCTATATAATTTTTAACTCGATTTTCTTTGCCATGAAATAGCCATGGATGCTGACATGGCACTAAACAAGAACACTCACTCACTCTGCTTGCTCGTGGTTTCCGGGAAGGGGGGGGGGGGCTTGCTGTGGCCTGCCACCCTCTTTCTAGGTTTCCAGGCAAACGACTCACATTTCACATTCACTTTTGCGTACGCTCTCATACACACGCATACATACATATGTCTCTCTATTTTTTTTATAGATGCAGATATCAGACTAGTGATGAGACCTCTTCAGAAGCAGAAACAGTTTGTCTTCTGTTTGTTTCAGTTGTGACAGTCTGTTTGTGTTTTCTCTGTTTGTTTCTCCCTCTTTTTCTCCCCCTCCCCACCCCTTCCGAACACTTCAAATATTTTCAATTCCCTTTCCCATTCCTCCCTGTCAGGTCCATAAGTAAAACAATTTAAATAAAGTGTGCTGCTTTCCAAATTATTATGCAAACAGGACTTTAGTGTCATAAACATTCAATTTTTCATTTTTCAATGAAACTCATGGATGGTATTGTGTCCCAGGGCTCTTTGGATCACTGATATCAATCTCAGACACCTGTCATAATTAGTTTGCCAAGTGAGCCCATTTATAGGAAAACTACTGAAGAAGGATGCTCCACATTAATAAGCATGCCACAGGGTTCAGGCAATATGGGAAAGAAAAAGAATCTCTCTGCTGCCGAAAAGCATCAAATAGTGCAATACTTTGGACAAGGTATGAACACATTAGATATTTCACAAAAACTTAAGCATGATCATTGTACTGTGAAGATATTTGTGGCTGATTCAGAGCACAGACGGGTTCATGCAGGTAAAGACATAATGAGGAAGGTTTCCAGACAAATTCATTGGATTAAGAGAGCAGCTGCTAAAATGCCATTACAAAGCAGCAAAGAGGTATTTGAAGCTGCTGGTGCCTCTAGAGTCCCATGAACCTCAAGGTGTAGGATCCTCCAGAGGCTTGCAGTTGTGCATAAACCTACTATTTGGCCACCCCTAACCAATGCTCACAAGCAGAAACGGTTGTAGTGGGCCCAGAAATACATGAAGATTAATTTTCAAACAGTCTTGTTTACTGATGAGTGCCGTGCAACTACGGATGGTCCAGATGGATGGAGTAGTTGGATGGTTGGTGGATGGCCACCATGTTCCAACAAGGCTGCGATGTCAGCAAGGAGGTGGTGGAGTCATGTTTTGGGCCGGAATCATGGGGAGAGAGATGGTAGGCCCCTTTAAGCCCCTTTTCCACTATTACCTATATAGCCCAACTCACCTCTACACGGCTTTACACAACTCAGTTTGCTTTTGTTTCCATTACACCAGAGTACCACCTGAGGTGGGTGGGATTTTTTTTTACAGCAAGGCGGCACATCACTCCCGTGATGTAAAACAAGCGACACAATCAAAACACAAGATGGCGGATTACGAGGCGATTGCTCGGTCTCTGGCTTTTTGTCAGAGTAAAGCCAAAAAAGGAGAGCCAGAGAAGGCTATAGGTGGCGAGACGACACTCTGGAAAAGTACTGGAGTGTTTAGGAAGCCATAGAGCAGTATAAAGCAGAAGACATGAGGATATGAACTAGATCACATATGAAGGTAAGCTAATGATTGCGAATGCTACTTTGCTTTAAGTCCGCCATACTACATTGTAATGTCGACAAGATATCGCTATTAGGTGCTAAAATATGTATGCTGTGTGTGTGTTTCAGATGGCTCTTTTGTGGCAAAATTATTGCTTCAAACCGTGGGTCTGGGCGTTCAACAGAGGCTCCCAGTAGTGGGATGTCACCCCAGCTTGATGAATGTGCAGTGGTTGCAGAACTTCAGAATGTCTGCAGAAACGTTTAGCTTCCTGTGCAACAAATTGCTCTGATCTGTGTGAAAATCACAGAGAGACTGTTGAGACATCATGGGATGTACCTGCTGTAGCCGGTGGTGTCGTGGAAAAAAGTGATCAGCTGCCAAAACTTGATTGCCAGGTGCCATATTGTAGTTATGGGGTTATATTAACCATAAAATATATATTTCAACAGGTAAACAGTACTGAGTTAGGTATAATAAGATATATTTAATGATTATTATGCATTTTAAGCCAAAACAAGCTTGATCTAGGATTAAAAGTAGTTAAAATAATGCAGTCACAAGGTTACATGGAGAAATACATGGATTTACTGGATATACACGTGTAGATTGTCATGTGTCTGAGCTCATGTTTTCACTGATCTCAGACCCTCACTTTATTCCTAAGTATTATACTGTATGTCTGATTAGTTTGATTTTTATTTCGTTTCCTGTATATATTTTGGGTTTGTTTACATTTGGACCTCCCCTATTCCCGAACATTCCCTCTAACTGCTCACAGTCTGCTCCTCTCTCAGCTCAGCTGTGAGCAGTTGGTCTAATTAGGTTACCTGCTCGCTCAGTGACTCACACCTGCAGCTCATTCACTTCTGTGTATTTAAGCACTGCCTATTCACTGTGTTATGGTGGCAATATTGGATCAACTACTGTTCATTCCACTTCTCTCAGCCTCTGAGGTGTCTTTTACTTCTCCAGAGCACTCCCTGCTCTGAGGCTCAATCTGTAAGTTATTCTTGTTTTGTATTTTTGTATTGTTGGCACTATTTTTGAACTTTGTTATTTTTATTAATAAATGTCACAAACTCAATTCAGCGCCTGGGTCTGAGTGCCAGGCGCCCCTTTGGGTGCTCAGACCCAAAGGGGCACTCATGACATAGATACTGTATAAATATATATTCTCTGCATCAACAATGTACTATACATGTATACATTTAGTATTGCACTAGGAATTTTGACAATAAACCTTTGTACTTTTTGCAGATGTGCCTCCACTTTTGTCTTATGTGTGAAGGTTACCACCAAGTGACATAAATTAGATATTAAAAGATTGGAAAAGCTGTCTAAGAACAATCCAGCAGCTTGAGAAATCACTTTTGGTTTGGTGTAAGTCTGTCAACAGAATTATAAACCATAAAGCAGTTTGTGTTAAAATGTTAAAATCCATTAAATCTCTAACCCAGGGGTGTCCAATCATGTGACATGGAGGGCCAAGACCCTGCAAGTTTTCTCTTCTACCCAGTCTCAGTGTTTTCACTGATCAGCAGTCAGTGGAAGAAATTCAGTGGAATCTGCTGTTGAAGTCACTGGTTGCAGGTAAAGCCTGCAGGTCTTGGCCTTCCATGGCACATAATTGGACACCCCTGCCCTAACCCATTATTAGAAAATACAGATGATAATATGGCCCAGAATTCCTCCATATACTGGTACTATCACTAAAGTGTGCAGTGTCTTCTGCACTGGCACATCCAACAATACAGTCTTCAGTAAATAAAATAATTGTTTTTGGTTACTTTTTCTTAAAAATGAGCCATTATTTTCAACATCAGTGATAAATGGTTTGTACTGTTGACTCTTCCCGCCAGTGTCTTAACAGACAAAATAGAAAATTATGATGCAAACACATAAGTCACTAAATTGTTTATTACAATCAGCAGCAAATTCCAGATTATTTAGAATGTGTAAAAAAACAAACAAACTTAGAATGGGTCACACATACCGGCCACGCTTAATTCTCTCATCAGCCAAAAAGCACAGAAAAGTCTGCTGGATCACGGTGTTGATTTCTGTGAAGCCATGCTGTCGTTGTTTATGCTGATGCTTGCTTGCTTGCTGGCTCACGGATGAATCTTTGCAAATGGCAGCTCGAGATTCTGTTGAAGACGTCGCTCTCATGACATTACGCCCTGATCAATCAGTGGCCTACAGTCTGTTGAAGTCCCATTTTCAGCTTGACTCAGCTTGCTCAGAACCTGAATCAGATGGATAAAAAAAAAGTACCTGGAAGCTGGTACCGGCACTAATGGGAAAAGCCTATAAAGCACGCCGAGTAGAAGTGACTAGGGCTAAGTAGGTACTAGTGGAAAAGGGGCTTTAGGGTCCCTGAAGGTGTGAAAATGACCTTGGCAAAGTATATAGAGTTTCTGACTGACCACTTTCTTCCATGGTACAAAAAGAAGAACTGTGCCTTCCATAGCAAAATTATCTTCATGCATGACAATGCACCATCTCATGCTGCAAAGAATACCTCTGTCATTGGCTGCTGTGCGCATAAAAGGAGAAAAATTCATGGTGTGGCCCCCATCCTCTGCTGACCTCAACCCTATTGAGAACCTTTGGAGCATCCTCAAGCAAAAGATCTATGAGGGTGGGAGGCAGTTCACATCAAAACAGCAGCTGTGGGAGGCTATTCAGACATCTTGCAAAGAAATTTAAGCAGAAACTCTCCAAAAACTCACAAGTTCAATGGATGCAAGAATTGTGAAGGTTATATCAAAGAAGGGATCCTATGTTAACATGTAACTTGGCCTGTTAAGATGTTTTTGATTGAAATAGCTTGTGATTTCAGTAAATATGACCTCCTAATGCTGCAAATTCAACAGATGACCATTTTCAGTTCTTTACAACCAATAAAATGTTTTGAAACTCTGTTGTGCATAATAACTTGGAACAGTACATTTTGAGGTTTGTTTGTTTTTTTTATTTTTGCAAAAAAATTATCATTGGGAGGTTCATTCAATAAAATTTGAATTATGCCCTAATGGTTGATGACTTTAAAATTATACAAACTGTCATTTGCATTGATTATTTAGGAAAATCAGGGACAAATATAATTTGCAAAATAATTTGGAATGCGGTGTATTACTACAAGAGGAATCTATAAATACTTTTTATATACATATCAAATGTACATATGTACATATGTACATTTGATATGTACATATCAAATATGAGCAAAGGTCCTTTTGGCAAAGTAAATCTGTTTGGCACAATAATGGAAGCAGATATCTGTTCTGCTTACCTAGCTGCTAGACAGGGGGAAACAAAAAAATTTTGACTGCAAGAGATTTTGCAAGATTTTCTGAACCACAGTTGCCTTTTCCACTTTGGGATTTTTTTTTTTAAGAAAGATCCATCCATCCACCCATCTTCTACTGCTTTTCTGGAGGTCCAGGTCACAGAGGCAGCAGTTCAAGCAGAGAAGCCCAGACTTCCCTCTCCCCAGCCACCTGCTACAGCATTTCAGAGAGGATACCAAGGCATTCCCAGACCAACTGGGAGATGTAGTCTCTCCAGTGAGTCCTGGGTCTGCCCTGGGGTCTCCTCTCAGTGGGATGTGCCCGAAACACCTCAAGTGGGAGGCATCCAGGAAGCATCCTGATTAGATGCCCAAACCACCTCAAATGGCTCCTTTCAATGTGGAGGAGCAGCGGTTCCACTCTGAGACTCTCTTGAATGACTGAGCTCCTCACCCAGTCTCTAAGGGTGAGTCCAGCAATCCTATGAAGAAAGCTCATTTCAGCTGCTTGTATCCACGATCTCATAACCCCTCATGGATCGTCACCTTATCGTGGTGGGGGGTTTGTGTGCCCTAGTGATCCCAGGAGCTATGTTGTCCGGTGCAGTTTGCCTCTGGTAGGGTCACCCAAGATAATCTGGTCCTGGGTGAAGGGCCAGACTAAGAACGATCCAACAGACTCTCATGATGAATGTTAGAACAAGGATTCAGTGTACCCTACCCGGTATGGCGTTACCGGGGCCCCACCCTGGAGTCAGGCCTGGGGGAGGGGCTCGATGGCTAGTGCCTGGTGGCCAAGTTTCCACCCATGGGACCCGGCCAGGCTCAGCCCAAAGAAGTTACATGGGTCCGCCCTCCAGCGGGCTCGCCACCTGCAGTAGGGACCATGGGGGTCTGGTGCTATGTGAATCAGGTGGTGGTTGAAGGCAGATCCCAGGTTTCCTTTTTAAGAAAGTTGCTCGTAAAAAATGACCAGTCTTGGGTTGTACGTGTGTGTGTGTGTGTGTGTGTGTGTGTGTGTGTGTGCGCGTGTGTTTTAGTCATATAAGGCACCAAAATAGATAAAAGTAGATCCAAAAATACACATGGAAGAGACTGAGTTAATGCAAGCGAAGTGACCTAATGGTTAGGGATGTGGACTGGTGAGCGCAAAGTTGCTGGTTCAATCCCTGGACTGGCAGGATCAGATCTGAGGGAAAGATAACGTAGCAGTGTTTGTCCCGCCCTCCTTAACCCTACTGTGGTGCCCTTGAGCAAGGCCCTTGACCCCAACTGCTCCAGTGGAGCTGCTCAGTGGCCACAGGTCAGTCTGTGGTTGTACTGGGAAGCTTCCAGGTGTGAATGTGAACAAGGTGTCCTTGAAAAAGAAAGGTTGCCTCTGTGGAACTCCCCTGTATAAAGAAAGGTTAAATAAAATCAAAGAGAGACTGAAAGTATACATGAATCATATTGTATGTGCTTGTTTTCAAGGACAAAATCATTTGTTTGTTGCACAAAATCGGACAATATTGGTGTGGACTCTTGTTGGTTAATGGAATCTGTTAGTGCCTGATTGTGCTGTCTTGCTCATACTGCTGCACTCCACACACACAAATGCCTAGATGAATGAAAGAAGAGTTAGCATGGGCCAGTCAGCAGAGCCTCATGAAACTGTGCTGTGTGACTCTGTGGACACATGATGAATGGCACAATGTGGATATATTTGGAAATAATCCTTGAATAGCCTGTAACATGACATGCGTGATGGTTTGTTTACTGTCATGAACCTGGGTTTGGTGGTCCCAAACCCAGTTCTGACCCGTGGCTGTTTGGCCCGTCTCCCTATTTATTTTCCATCAGGCGCATCAGGGAGCCCTTTGGGTCCTTCACTCCCTGACAGCTCGGGCATGCCCCCTCTTCCTGTCGGTGCCATTAGTTGTGTCTCATTATGGGTGTTTCACACACGTACACGCACACACTTCACTCACTCCCATTCATACACTCAGACACTCACTCATACACACATGATGTTAATTATGTTCAGCCCACGCACTCTCACACTGGCGGTCTCTTCCCTCATTAGTATTATTATTACTTAAACGCTGTGTTAGTAGGAAGAGGCCATCGGAGCATTCAGCTTCATACACAACAGCGTGTACCTTCGTGTTTGTATGCCATTACCTTCGTTATGCCATCAGCCTGCCTCACCTTCATCCACCGGACTGCCCCAGATCGCTCCTGCACCATAAGTTCATGTTTGCCTTTCACTCCGTGCCAACTGCAGCGCAGCAGCACTCGGCATTCTTGTAGCCAGGCAGTAGAGCATCCAGGAGGCAACCCTGTACATCTGGTGGCCTTTTTTTTTTTTTTTCTCTCGGCGCCACACGAGTAGGCTGCCTTTTGCAACAGCGGCTCGATTCCGAGTCTTTTTCCCTTCCTCTCTCTTTTGATCCGTCTTTTTTTTTCACCCCACTTATATCACGGACACACAGATCGTCCTAAATGTCTCCTGAGCCGGTGGACGGAGCCACTGTTTATAGCAGGATACGATACAGCAGAGAACAGCTGCTAGCATTCAACCGCCACCCGGTCCCATTGGAAAAACTCGACATACCGAGAGAACTGAGGCGAAAACGCCGCGGCTGCCGGGCTGGAGTAAGGCGGAGGACAAAAAATATAAGGTACAGACCCTCCCTTCCATCTGTTGTCATGGGAAATGTACGGTCGATACTGGGAAAGTTAGATGAGCTAGCGGCTATCTCCCGTTATGATAGCACATACCGGGAGTGCTCTCTCCTTTTGTTTACTGAGACGTGGCTAACTGAACTAGCAGCAGATGCTAACATTGAGCTGGAGGGTTTTCACATGATACGAGCTGACCGAACACCAGACAGTGGCAAGGCTAGGGGCGGTGGAGTGATAATGTATGTTAACAACAACTGGTGCAGACCGGGACATATCACTGTTAAACAACGACACTGCAGCAAAGACATTGAGTTGCTAGCTGTTAGCATGAGGCCTACATATCTCCCGAGAGAACACTCACACATGATCTGCATTGCTGTTTATGCAAATCCGACGGCGAACGCTGGGACAGCACGTGACGTCATCCATTCAGTAACCAGCAGGCTGCAGACAGAACACCCAGATGCTCTTCTCCTCATCTCAGGCGATTTCAACCATGTTTCACTGTCTCCCATTCTACCCACGTTCACCCAGTATGTCACATGCCACACTAGAGACAATAAAACACTGGATTTATTCTACGCAAACACTAAGGAGGCGTACACCTCATCACAACTCCCCCCACTCGGGAGATCGGATCACAACTTGGTTCATCTCCGGCCGGTGTACAAACCCCTAGTGCACAGACAACCTCCGGCCATGCACACTGTGGAGTTATGGTCTGAGGAGACAATGGACACCCTAAAGGGCTGTTTTGAAGCCACCGCCTGGAAGCAGCTCTGCGATCCACATGGTGAGGACATCGATGGCCTCATTCACACCTTCACGGGCTACCTCAGCTTCTGTGTGGACAAATCCGTTCCCACCAAGACCATACGGCGTCACTCAAACAACAGACCCTGGATCAACCCTGAGATAAAAACACTTCTGAGAGAGAAGAAGAGGATCTTCAGGTCAGGGAACAGGGAGATGCTGAAGTCCGTACAGAGGGAGCTGAGGAGAAAGATCAGAGTAGGCAAGGACAGCTTCAGGAAGAAGATGGAGGACAAGCTGCAACAGAGCGACATCAGCGGGGTCTGGAGAAACCTCAAAACCATCTCGGGGCTCCAGAATACCTCCCCCCAGGCCACAGGGGGCAGGGAGTGGGCGAACAACCTGAATCTGTTTTTCAATAGATTTGACCAACCGCCCTCCCCCCTGACTGCACAACAACCACTGCTGCCTCTAAAGAAATCAAGTCCTGCTGCCCACTCCCCACTCCACCAACACCCCCCCACTCCCAACACACAGCCCCCCATCCTGACCCTGACCAGGACCCAGGTGAGGACGGAGCTGAGGAAGATCAAGGCGAGGAAGGCGCCGGGACCGGACGGCATCAGCGCAAAGCTCCTCAAGTCCTGTGCAGACCAGCTGTGTGGGATTGTGACGTATATCTTCAACATGAGCCTGAAACTGGGGAGGGTACCACAGCTGTGGAAAACATCTTGTGTGGTACCTGTACCAAAAACTTCCCACCCCAAAGACCTGAACAGCTACAGACCGGTGGCCTTGACGTCCCACTTGATGAAGACCCTGGAGAGACTGCTCCTTGCTCACCTCCGCCCCCTGGTGGAACCAGCGATGGATCCACTCCAGTTTGCCTACCAGCATGGCATTGGGGTGGAGGATGCGGTGATCTTCCTCCTTCACCGTTCTCTGTCCCACCTGGAGAAGCCCGGGAATATGGTGAGGATCATGTTCTTTGACTTCTCCAGTGCTTTCAACACCATCCAACCGATGATCCTGAAGGACAAGCTGCTGCGCGCAGGGGTGGACCAGCACCTGTCATCATGGATCCTGGACTACCTCACGAACCGGCCTCAGTTTGTGAGAACCCGGGACTGTGTGTCCGACACGATCATCAGTAGCACGGGGGCCCCCCAGGGAACGGTGCTGGCTCCCTTCCTGTTCACTCTTTATACTGCGGACTTCTCACACAACACAACACACTGCCATCTACAGAAGTTCTCTGATGACTCTGCGATCGTTGGCCTCATCTCCAATGGAGATGAAGCTGAGTACAGAGGGCTTATCCAGGACTTCGTGGACTGGTGCCATCGGAACTGCCTCCAGATCAACGCGAGGAAAACTAAGGAGCTGGTGGTGGACTGCCGCAGGCATGGGCAGCCCCTCACAGTACCAGTAAATATACAGGGAACAGACATCGAGATGGTGACATCCTATAAGTACCTGGGTATTCATCTGAACAATAAACTAGACTGGTCACACAATACTGATGCACTCTACAAGAAGGGACAGCGCAGGCTGTTCCTGCTGAGGAGACTCAGGTCTTTTGGTGTACAAGGGGCGCTGCTGAAGTCATTCTATGACACGGTGGTGGCATCAGCCATCACTTTTGGAGTGGTCTGCTGGGGCAGTGGCATTACTGCAGCCGATAGGAAGAGACTGAACAAACTGATTAAGAAAGCTAGCTCTGTCCTGGGGCAGCGCCTTGATCCGATGGAGGAGATAGGAGAGAGAAGGACGGTGGCTAAACTGTCATCTCTGCTGGAGTCCGAGTTCCACCCTATGCAGGACATACTGAATGCACTGAGGAGCTCATTTAGCAGCAGACTACATCATCCCAGGTGCACAACCGAGAGGTTTCGTAGGTCCTTCCTACCAACGGCTGTCAGACTGTACAACCTAAGCAGGGCTGCTCGCAGAGATAGCAAAAAGACGTAACAAACTAATAGTTTTTTGAATGCAAAAGATGCAATAGACTTACACAATGGTCCCCTCCGGCATACAACTAGGAACATACCGGTCGCTATGGAGGGTGAGAATATGTATGGGCACATAATCATACCATGTAGGATAACTAAGTAGACGGTTATGCTGTTTCATTCCATCTAGCAACAATGCTCTGCACTGTGTGTGTTTATATATTTACATATTTATTCCATCTAGCTACAATGCTCAGCACTGGGTGTGTTTATATATTTATATATCTACATATTATTCCATCTAGCTACATTGCTCCGCACTGTGTGTGTTTATATACTTGCATATTTATTCCACCTAGCTGCAATGCTCCGTACTGTGGGTGTTTATATATTTACATATTTATTCCATCTAGCTACAATGCTCTGCACTGTGTGTTCATATATTCATATATTTATTCCATCCAGCTACAATGCTCTGCACTGTGTGTCTGTGTGTGTGTGTATATATATATATTTTATAGTAATACGTACATATGTATATTAGCTGCTCTTGCTTGCTTGTTTTTTTCTTGCCTTCTGATTGTTGCTCTGAGTGTTGCTATCCCTGTGCTGTTGCAATCCTGGAATTTCCCCGTTGTGGGACTAATAAAGGCTTATCTTATCTTATCTTATCTTATCTTAAGCCAATCATTTCAGCTCTCCATGTTTTGCTTGACTGTTGCTGGACTTGTTATTTTGGGGTTTGTGTTCAATAAAATGCATGAAACTACTCCTGCACGTGTTTTTTTTCATTCCTCCCTTGGTGCGCTGTGTAATGGCGCACCAGGGATCATAAGTTTACATTGTGCCAAGAGCGTGACAGGATCCCAGAAGCTACCTACCTTACCCTATTACCATATTAATTACCTATTAGATACTTTATTAGTATCTACCTTATTAGTATCATTGTGTACCTGTTACCTTGGTATTCATTTGGAGAGCAAAGTAAGAATTTCATTGCTCAGCAAATGTAGCATTTCTTAACTGTGCACATGATAATAAAGCCTTTGAATCTTGAACTCCTATGATGATAGTTACAACTACTCTTAGGGAAAAAAATCGCAAATTATAAAAAAGAGCTGCTGTAGCTTGTCTATATAATGCTTGCTTCACCCTGTGTGTCAAGGCCAGAGTTGCTGAATAGTCCCAGTGTTTCAGTAGTCCTGGTTGTGCCAGTTTATCTGGTGGCCCCCTTGATATTCTTTATTTTCAATACGCATGTGTTACAGTGGTAACGGAGTGAAAAAGTCTAGAAGGTGGAGAGAGTCCTTGCATCTGGCTTAAGGGATGTTAACAGCTCCATTATACTGTGCCGTCAGTGGTTACCTCATACATCTAGCTCAAGGATGGCAACACTTATTTTATGGATGCTCACGGTTAGCTCATAGGTGCCAACAATTAGATCAGATGTCAACAGCCAGTAATATAATAATAATAATAATAATAATAATCCAAATATTGTTAAAATGTATTAAGCCAATACTTATCACCTGTTTTGAAACTGAAAATCCTGAATTTTACAGCTCAGGATTAATCACTTACGGAGAGCTGTTTCAGATCATGTTCACTCTGCTTTACTGAATGGCTTTGCTTATGAATTTGTGAGGCAAGTTATTCTTTTGGAAAAGAAATGTTTACCTACTGTTTAGATGCTGTTAATTGTATCAGACAACAGTGGACACTAATCTCTGGCTGCTACGGGGTGCTGTCCAAGTTGTTTTGATTTGCTTTTGAAATAAAAGCCATGGCAATCAGTCTTGACTGGACCTTGACAGTCTAGACCTCCCTTCAGGGCTCTTATTTTGTAAAATTCTAAAAAATTTACAGCCGTGGACAAAATTGTTGGTACCCCTCTGTTAATGAAAGAAAACCCCACAATGGTCACAGAAATAACTTGAATCTGACAAAAGTGGTAATAAATAAAAATTCTATGAAAATTAACCAATGAAAATCAGACAATGCTTTTGAATTGTGGTTCAACAGAATTATTTTAAAAAACAAACTCATGAAACAGGCCTGGACAAAAATGATGGTACCCTTAACTTAATATTTTGTTGCACAACCTTTTGAGGCAATCACTGCAATCAAACGATTTCTGTAACTGTCAATGAGACTTTTGCACCTCTCAGCAGGTATTTTGGCCCACTCCTCATGAGCAAACTGCTCCAGTTGTCTCAGGTTTGAAGTGTGCCTTCTCCAGATGGCATGTTTCAGCTCCTTCCACAGATGTTCAATAGGATTTAGATCAGGGCTCATAGAAGGCCACTTTAGAATAGTCCAATGTTTCGCTCTTAGCCATTCTTGGGTGTTTTTAGCTGTGTGTTTTGGGTCATTATCCTGTTGCAAGACCCATGACCTGCGACTTAGACCAAGCTGTCTGACACTGGGCAGCACATTTCTCTCTAGAATACCTTGATAGTCTTGAGATTTCATTGTACCCTGCACAGATTCAAGACACCCTGTGCCAGATGCAGCAAAGCAGCCCCAGAACATAACACAACCTCCTCCATGTTTCACAGTAGGGACAGTGTTGTTTTCTCGGTATGCTTCATTTTTGCATCTGTGAACATAGAGCTGATGTGCCTTGCCAAAAAGTTGCAGTTTTGTCTCGTCTGTCCATAGGACATTCTCCCAGAAGCTTTGTGGCTTGTCAACATGCAGTTTGGCAAATTCCAGTCTGGCTTTTTTATGATTTGTTTTCAACAGTGGTGTCTTCCTTGGTCGTCTCCCTTGAAGTCCACTTTGGCTCAAACAACGACGGATGGTGCGATCTGACACTGATGTACCTTGACCTTGGAGTTCACCATGAATGTGTTTAGAGGTTGTTCTGGGCTCTTTTGTTACCATTCGTATTATCCATCTCCTCCTGCAGCCACATCCAGGGAGGTTGGCTACAGTTCTGTGGATCTTAAATTTCTGAATAATATGTGCAACTGTAGTCACAGGAACATCAAGCTGCTTGGAGATGGTCTTATAGCCTTTACCTTTAACATGCTTGTCTATAATTTTCTTTCTAATCTCCTGAGACAACTCTCTCCTTTGCTTCCTCCCGTCCATGTTTAGTGTTGTACACACCATGTCACCAAACAGCACAGCGACTACTTGTCACCCTTTAAATAGGCCGACTGACTGATTACAAGTTTGTAGACACCTGTGATGTTAATTAGAGGACACATCTTGGTTGAACATGTCCCAATGGTCACATTATTTTCAATCTTTTCTAGGGGTACCAACATTTTTGTCCAGGCCTGTTTCATGAGTTTGTTTTTTTAAGTAATTCTGTTGAACCACAATTCAAAAGCATTGTCTGATTTTCATTGGTTAATTTTCATAGAATTTTTATTTATTACCACTTTTGTCAGATTCAAGTTATTTCTGTGACCATTGTGGGTTTTTCTTTCATTAACAGAGGGGTACCAACAATTTTGTCCACGGCTGTACTAGTAGCTCAACCACCTCGATTTCTGGTAACTAAAAGCTTTTTTCCTCATTTAAAACTGAGAAATGGGATGTGTGCTTTGTCAGACTGTGATTGGGCAAATAAGTGAGTCTCATTCTCAAAGAATGAGAGTTGGCAGCATTGCAATTAAGTACCATGGTTTTCAATAATCAATGGTCAGTTTGTAATCAGGCTTTATTCTCAAAGAAGCTGCACTGAAACATGTTGTGTACCATGTAGTTCAGTGTGTTCTCCTGTGGTTTCCTCTCCAGGGAGGCATGATACTTGGTTTATTATATATGCATGATGGCTAATAAAACTCAACTGGAACAAAAACTATAGTTTTTTTTTAATCATCATGTGTAAGGTTTCCCACTCTTTCAAAATCTGTTAAAAAATGGTATGCTAGGTTTTAGTCATTTCTGTCTTGTGACTCCGAAAGCTCACATTACAGTTTGGTGTGTGTACTCCTTATTGAATGAGGTTTCACTTCCCTGTGAAACAGTTGGGGTGTTCGTAGGGCGGTCATCTTCCTCTGCCTATCTATCAATGAAAATAGAATAACCAAACTTGGTCAAAGGTCAAGGTCACAAGATGAAAGAAAATCAAAATTACACATATCAAGAGTTGAGGCAGGCTTGCATCTCTGACTGCAGTTCTAGTTTGGAGTTTACAGATGGGATCTATACATTTCGAGGGCAGCAGGAAAAGAATGGTGTTTATCAAGTCCAAACCTGGATCTTAAATTGGAATTGACATTAAACAAGAATTTGTTTGCACCCTTTGGTTTAACCTATTAATTAGCACCTCACAGATGGAGCGTTCCCAGTTTATGCCCTGGTTGACAAGGGCCTTTCTGTTTGGATGCCTGTGCCTGCATTGGTTTCCTTCCATGGTCCAAGGACATGCTTGTTATTTTAATGGGGGATCTGACATTTGCTGCAGGTATCTGTCTCTATTAAGAGACTGGCATCTACTGCACATTCATGCTAGATTCTATAGTGTGAATGTGCATGGTAGTTAAAAAGATTTTAGTAAGCAATGAGAACAGAAAAGCTCTACATAAATATGGTTTAATTTTATTGGTAAATGGTGTTCACTTATATAGTGCTTTTTCTCATCTCTGGATGACCAAAGCGCTTTACAGGTCCTGCTATCCACCCATTCACGCACACATTCACACACTGATGGCGGCAGGGCTGCCATACACATAGAGGCACCAGCCTGACCACCAGGAGCAAGTGGGGGTTCAGTGTCTTGCTCAAGGACACTTTAACATGCAGACTGCAGACAGAGTGGGAATCGAACCCCTGACTCTCCAATCAGTTGTCGGCCACACTACACTTGTGCCACAGCTGCACCCTATGTATGTGTGTAAAACAGAAATTTGTCTACGCAGATCTGCCTTCATTTGTTAAAACCTAGCAAGTCTGTTTTTCTACTTCTGAGAAAAAGATAATCTGAAAGTTGCCAGCCTCCATCCCTCTTCATTGATACTGGCCTGTTGTTTGTATCAAAAGCTATGTTAGCATGACCTCTTACTAGTGTAAACTCACCTAATTTTACCAGACCCAAATCTAATCAACCTGGTGATTTTTCTGCATTTTTATTGGGGTTTCTAATAGGGTAACGCCTAGAAAGTGTAAAAACGGATCAACCTCATAACTGATGAAAAATGGACTTGCTGGTTATAACAAATGAGGGCAGAGATGATCCAGTATATTCTTGTCCAAAAGTCCGGTTAGCATTAGCATAATACATTATGTCAACTCTTGGTTTTCAAGATTCAAAGATTTTGTTTGTCAATTTGTATGTATATGTACAGGACATACAGGAGAATTGAAATGCCATTTTTCTCTCTCTTCAGTGGTGTGTGCAGTATATAAAAAATGGAATTAAGGCTGGAAAAACAACAGAAATCTATGTACAGTAATGCTACCCATAGCACAAATGGCAACAAAGATTAAACCCAGACATCCCATAGTGCAAATAAAGATAAACCCAGCAATCCTATATACAGAAAAGGTAGAGCAGTAATACTTGTAGTTGCAAGATCGATGCAGTAGTGTAGGTGCAGACAGTGACAGATTGGACTGCACATAATCAATATTGCAATAACAGACAGTAGCAGGTATGGCATTTGTGCAAATGGTTGCAGTAAGGTGCAGGGACATACAGCAGCAGATGTATTACTGTTGGTGTGCCAGTCTTTCTGTGCCAACAGCTGAGGTAGTTATTGTGCAGGTGAGTGCGTTACGGTCCGGGGGGGGGGGGGAGTTCAGGGTCCTGATGGCCTGGTGAACAAGCTGTTTAGCAGTCTTGTGGAGCAGGCCCGGAGGCTCTGGTACTTTCCCCTGAGGGTAGGGGGCTGAAGAGGGAGTGTGAGGGGTGGGAGGTGTCACCTGCAATGTTGGTGGTTCTGCGGGTGAGGAAGCTGTACGGGGGGGGGCAGAGGAGCACCAATGATCTTGCTGGCTGCTTTCACTGTGTGTTATAGTGTCTTCCAGCAGGAGGAGGTGCAGCTTTCATACCACACCTTGATGCAGTTGGTGAGAATGCTCTCAATGGTGCCTCAGTAGAATGAGCACATCATGGGGTGGGACTCGTTCTCTCCTCAGTTCGCTGAGGAAATAGAGGCAAGTTTGAGCCTTTTTTGCCAGTGATGTGGTGTTGCTGGACCAGGAGAGGTCCTCAGAGATGTGCACCCCCAGGAACTTGGTACTGTTCATCCTCTCCGCAGTTGCTCCATCGATGATCAGAGGGGGATGCTATAGGCACTTTTCCACAAGTATCACCTTAGCTTTACTTACTTTTACTTTACTCAGTTTCTCGCTCTTTCCACAGTACCCTACACGCTTTAACCGATACGATTTTCGTGCCAGTTTAGGGGCAGGGGACAAGCGAGAAAAAGCGAGGTGTGATTTTTCGTCAATCGACTGCTAGCCGCTGATTGGTCAGCGCGTAACGTCACAGAGAGAGTGTCCGTTTTCAGTTTTCTGTTGAAGCTGCACGACTGCCATTTGTAATCGGTCACGGAGTGAATATGATATTAATAGAGACAGCGTTGTAGGTTAGGTTTTGCGGAAATCTACACCGTGGTCCAACGAAGAGGTGCGGGGTTTTCTCTGCTTGCTGGCAGATCCACAGTCAGAAGAGTGATCCGGACCCTACAGATGACTGCACAGAATAGAACCGTACTACTGACAAGCTGAATACGAAGTTGAGAGAACCATCCATGGTGAGTGATTTGTAATATTGTGCATCTGTTTGCTTATTTATCCTGTTGGTGGTAAGCTCACTTTTGAGCCATACAGCCGCGTTCTGTGCTGGCTAACTCGTTGTAGCTAACGAATTTTGGCTAGTAGCTAGATAATACCAACTGTTGATTCGCGCTTGTTTTCTCCTAAATATTCGCTTGTGAGAACAAAAGATGAAATATATCAATCCTGGTTATAGTCCTGGTTTTTGTTTTGTATTGCACTTGGTGCTGCGCATTAAATTGTGTGCAATTTAATGCTGTTTTTTGCTGGCTAACTCGTTTTAGCTAACGAGTTTTGGCTAGTAGCTAGATAATACCCACTGTTGATTCACGCTTGTTTTCTCCTAAACATTTGCTTGTTAGAGCAATACGATGAAATATATCAATCCTGGTTATAGTCCTGGTTTTTGTTTTGCATTAAATTGTGTGCAATTTAATGCTAGAATGTGTTTCCACATGCCAGGGTTAGCTTCCCTGTTTATAGTGGATACTGGTGAGATCACAGGAGCCGAAATCTCAACAATATAAAAGGGCTTTTTCAAACCAGTGATTTATAAAGTCATTCATATAATTTTCTAAAGCGTCAGAAAGAGAAATCCATATATTATATCATTCATTACACAGACCATGATATATTTCAAGCATTTATTTATTTTAATTTGGGTGATTATGGCTTATAGCCCCTGAAAACCCCAAATTCCATTTGGCAAAAAATTAGAATATTACATAAACTTTAAAAAATAGTTTTTAAATAGAAATGGCCGATGAGGTGTTGGTTAATATGGGCTGTAGCCATAATCATCAATATTAAAATAAACACTTTCAATATATCACTGTCCCTGTAATGAATCTATATATAGGTTTCACTTTCTGAAATGAGTGACAAAAATATTGAACTTTTTCATGATATTCTAATTTTTGAGATGTGCCTGTATAAGTGTTGAACTTGCTTGAAAAAACTAAACACCATCCATTTCTGTCGTTCGTCTAGGCAGGAGGGAATCAGCCGCTCAACAACGGACGTCGCCACTGTGGAAAGTACTGAAATCCTTTGCTTTTATAGGTAAGTGTCAAAACCAAATTAGCACAATTTCCACTTAATGTAAAAGGGACTGAACTGAGATTTATTTGATTGTGTGAGTATTAATTACAGAATAACTGAAAAAGACTGGCGCATCAACTGTAAAATAAACCACTTGTTAATGTATTTGTCAGATCACTTGTGTGATCCTTTGTGAGTTATGTTCATAACTGTATCTTTTGGGGAATGGCAGTTGTTCAGTCATCAATATAGTTTAGTTTATATGTGTAGTTTATACTCTATCATCAATAAAGTCATGCAGTAACAGGACACATTACAAATATTTGAGACCCATTGTAGTGCTTCCTTTTATATTTTAGCAATGCAAGTACAAAACACCACCCACACTTGAAGCCAGTGCAAGAAGAGACACTTTTACATTCCAGACAAACTTTTATTGATAAAAACTCCATATTTTGACTGAGCGACTCCATAATCTGTGATGCACACCTTCAGTTAAAGTACTAGATTCCATTCCACT
The DNA here is from genome assembly GCA_020510985.1 of Pholidichthys leucotaenia. NCBI lineage: Eukaryota > Metazoa > Chordata > Actinopteri > Cichliformes > Pholidichthyidae > Pholidichthys > Pholidichthys leucotaenia. Next base: position 313,612,587 of record CM035838.1, on the reverse strand, counting down.
GAATGTATTAATTCATTCTGATTGCTGAGGCCACAGTAAAAGCAGATGATTTTAAATGCAACCCAGCCCTTGTAAAATCGACTTTACATCAGTGCAGCTATATGAAAATTGTGGTTAAATACAACAACGAAGTACTTTATTGTCACATTGGAATCGGAATCGCTGCTGTTTGGTTTTTCTTTTGAATTCTTGGATGGAATATGGGTGGGCAATATAAGCTGCAGCTTCAGCCATCACCCATTTCAGATAACCTATGTTGAACTGTGTAATCAGAGGAGTTATTGTTTAATTCGACCTTATTAAATTTTTTTCCCCCTTTGTTATATTATTGTATTTTCTTTAAATCTATCCGAAATAAAGATTCATTCATTCACATTCCACCACTGGCTTTTAGTAACAAGTGTATTTCCCAAATATGTTTTAAACTTCATTTATTTAACCTCCACACATTTCTGTCTTTTGTCTAGGCAAGAGGGAAACGATCGATCCACCCCAAACTGGACCTTGCATCACTATTTAGAGAGATGCAGGCCTAAGATCTGCTGATCTGAGACCAGTGTGAGCTGCACATCCCAGCTGCTGAGTGACCCAGTCTGACAGTTTTGAGTTTTGCACATTCTGAATAATCTGGAATTTGCTGCTGATTGTAATAAACAATTTAGTGACTTATGTGTTTGCATCATGATTTCTATTTTTGTCTTTTAATACACTGGTGGGAAAAGAGTCAATAGTACAAACCATTAATGGGTGACATTGAAAATAATGACTCATTTTTAAGACATTTATGTCACATGGTGGTAACCTTCACATATAAAAAAGAGACATCTGCAAAAACTTCAGAGGTTTGTCAGTGCAATACTACATGAATGCATGTATGCATGTACATTGTTGATGCAGAGAATATATATTTCTACAGTATATGTATCGAGTAAATCAAGCATTTTCCATGTAACCTTGTGACTGCATTATTTTAATTGCTTTTAATGCTAGATCAAGTTTGTTTTGGCCTAAAATGCATCATAACTGTCAAATACATCTTATTATACCGAACTCAGTAATGTTTACTTTTGAATATACATTTTGTGGCTAATATAGTTATTAACCTGGCGATCGAGTTGTGTCAGCTGATCATTTTTTGCTATGACAACATCTCAGACTCAGTGCAGCTGAAGCAGGTACGTCCATGATGTCTCAACAGTCCAGGATTTTCACGCAGATCAGAGCAATTTTTTTTTCCCACAATATTTTTATTGAACCTTTTTTTTTTTTTTTACAAACAGCACACACAGTCAGATACTAACACAAAAGTAATTTAAAAACTAAACAAATGACAAAAAAAGGTTAAAAAACAGAAACCATTAACAAAAACAAGTCAACAATGTTTCTCTGTTTAGGTAATCTATTACATTAGAATACATAATATACATTCACCAGCTTGGAATTTGCAAGGTCCACACATATCATTCACCTTCTTCAGAAGTTACGTTTACTTAATTTACATAATCAATGAAAGGTCTCCATATATTCTCAAACACATTTCCTTTGATTTCAGTATGTATGTTATTCTTTCTAGTGGAAACCAAAAGTGAGTTGGTTGTAGTCATTTTTCTAAGGTGTTTTGACGTGTAATTACCCATCCCTGAACACATATGCCTTATAAATATCAATAGATGGGAAAATGATACTCAAATGACACTCAACATGCAAAATGGTGCTACAGTTGGATTGCCTTTCTTTAAAATTTTTAAAGTTATTTTGTAAGTAAAAGTGGGCTAGGATTAACTGGAAATATAACAAGTTTCCACATATAATTCCAAGGTCAATTGGCAATTCAATCAAACCAAAAAGGAGTTGTTCAGCTGCTGCATTTTTCTGCAGTCATTTTCTACGGTGTTTTAGCGTGTAATTTCCCATCCCTGAACACATATCCCTTAAAAAGAACTATCAATGGGAAAATGATACACAAAAACAAGAATTTTACTACAGTTGAATTGGCTTTTTTTAAAGTAATTTAAATTATTTTGTACGTAAAATAGGGCTATGATTAATTGGAAATATAACAAGTATCCACATAAGTTATAAGGAAGTTCTGCAACCACTGTGTGCTTGAGAAGCTGGGGACAACATTCTCCCACCACTGCGAGCTACGGTTTACTGCCCAGGTCCATGGTCTGCAGCGTTGATTTTGCAACAACGCAGCCAACTAGAACACACACACAGCATACATATTAATACTGATAACCTGGCGACATCAAAATGCTGTACACAACAATGACATGATGATAAAATGACAATAGAAAGCATTAAATTACCAAAAACTTTTTCCTCGTGTGCTTGATGTGCCTGATATGCTGGGTAATTAAGCTCTCTGCTTCATATTCCCCAATGGCAACAACGAGTCTCTGGTACTGCTCCAACGTGTGTTCTCTCAATGCACGTCGTCTTCTCCTGTAAAAATCTCTTCTCCGCTTAAAAACATTCATTGTGTTCAAAAGCCAGAGAAGAACCAACGTGGAAATCCTCAGCTCGTAATCCGCCATTTTCTTTGTTGTGAAGACGTCGGTCGCCGGAGATGACGTCGGCAGAGTATGGGGCCGCCTCAATCCCGCCCACTACAGAGTTTACGCGGCTTTACAGGGTTGTAATGGGTCAACAACCCAGGGAGAAAGAAGTGGTGGAGAATCGAAACAAGTAAAAAAGAACTGTGACTATGGAAAAGAGCCATAAGTGTGTCCTCTCCTGAAGTCGCCCACAATCTCCTTGTTTTTTTTTCTATGTTCAAGAAGAGATTATTGTCTTTACACAACTGGACCAGTTGGCTCACCTCATTTCTGTAATTGGCCTCCTCATTGTTGATGATGAGGCCCACCACCATCATGCTGTCCGCAAAATTGATGATGTAGTTGGTGGTGTAGGCAGTCATGGGTCAGCAGAGTGAAGAGCAGTGGGCTGAGCATGCACCCTTGTGGGGCCCCTGTGCTCAATGTGATGGTCTTGCAGGGGTTGCTGCCAACCCGCACGTTCTGTGGCCTCCCTGTGAGAAAGTCCAGCACCCAGTTACAGAGAGAGGTTTTGAGTCCCACGTGTCTGAGTTTTTGTGTTAGGTGCTGGGGGATGATTGTGTTGAATGCTGAATTGAACTTTTCTTCTTCTCTCTTCTGTCATCTTCCAACCAGTCGCAGCAGATGACTGCCCCTCCCTGAGCCTGGTTCTGTTTGAGGTTTCTTCCTGTTAAAAGGGAGTTTTTCTCTGCAGTGGCTGCACTCCCACTTAATGGCTCTAATCTCTAAAAACTTCTTCCTACAGCTAGAAAACAAATGTTTAAAGAAAAGAAATGATTACATCTGGAATTGTATCCATTTACCATAATATAACAGTTTTAGCATGTAAAGTGGGGAAAAAAAGTATTTAGTCAGCCACCAATTGTGCAAGTTCTCCCACTTAAAAGATGAGAGAGGTCTCCAATTTTCATCATAGGTATACCTCAACTATGAGAGACAAAATGAGAAAAAAAAATCCAGAAAATCACATTGAAGGATTTTTAATGAATTAATTGGTAAATTCCTCGGTAAAATAAGTATTTGGTCACCTACAAACAAGCAAGATTTCTGGCTCTCACAGACCTATAACTTCTTCTTTAAGAGGCTCCTCTGTCCTCCACTCGTTACCTGTATTAATGGCACCTGCTTGAACTCTTTATCAGTATAAAAGACACCTGTCCACAACCTCAAACAGTCACACTCCAAACTCCACTATGGCCAAGACTAAAGAGCTGTCAAAGGACACCAGAAACAAAATTGTAGACCTGCACCAGGCTGGGAAGACTGAATCTGCAATAGGTAAGCAGCTTGGTGTGAAGAAATCAATTGTGGGAGCAATTATTAGAAAATGGAAGACATACAAGACCACTGATAATCTCCCTCGATCTGGGGCTCCACGCAAGATCTCACCCCGTGGGGTCAAAATGATCACGAAAACGGTGAGCAAAAATCCCAGAACCACACGGGGGGACCTAATGAATGACCTGCAGAGAGCTGGGACCAAAGTAACAAAGGCTACCATCAGTAACACACTACGCCGCCAGGGACTCAAATCGTGCAGCGCCAGACGTGTCCCCCTGCTTAAGCCAGTACATGCCCAGGCCCGTCTGAAGTTTGCTAGAGAGCATTTGGATGATCCAGAAGAGGACTGGGAGAATGTCATATGGTCAGATGAAACCAGAACAGAACTTTTTGGTAAAAACTCAACTTGTCGTGTTTGGAGGAGAAAGAACACCATACCTACTGTGAAGCATGGGGGTGGAAACATCATGCTTTGGGGCTGTTTTTCTGCAAAGGGACCAGGACGACTGATCCGTGTAAAGGAAAGAATGAATGGGGCCATGTATTGTAAGATTTTGAGTGAAAACCTCCTTCCATCAGCAAGGGCATTGGAGATGAAACGTGGCTGGGTCTTTCAGCATGACAATGATCTCAAACACACCGCCCGGGCAACGAAGGAGTGGCTTCGTAAGAAGCATTTCAAGGTCCTGGAGTGGCCTAGCCAGTCTCCAGATCTCAACCCCATAGAAAATTTTTGGAGGGAGTTGAAAGTCCATGTTGCCCAGCGACGGCCCCAAAACATCACTGCTCTAGAGGAGATCTGCATGGAGGAATGGGCCAAAATACCAGCAACAGTGTGTGAAAACCTTGTGAAGACTTACAGAAAACGTTTGACCTCTGTCATTGCCAACAAAGGGTATATAACAAAGTATTGAGATGAACTTTTGTTATTGACAAAATACTTATTTTACCGAGGAATTTACCAATTAATTCATTAAAAATCCTCCAATGTGATTTTCTGGATTTTTTTTTCTCATTTTGTCTCTCATAGTTGAGGTATACCTATGATGAAAATTGGAGACCTCTCATCTTTTAAGTGGGAGAACTTGCACAATTGGTGGCTGACTAAATACTTTTTTGCCCCACTGTACCTTGTGTACATGTCCATCATTTGGTGAAGCCTCCTTTCATTATTATGGTCCTCATCTGTGGAACAGCCTGCCAGAGAGCCTCAGGGCTGCAGAGTCAATAGATGTTTTTAAGAACAGACTAAAGACCCACCTTTATAATTTGGTTTTTAACAACCCTGTTTAACTTTTGTTGTTAACCTGTTTAAACCCTGTTTAGCATTCCCTTAGAGCCTACTAGTCAGGACTTTATGAACTTTTTCAATAATAAAATTTCATCCATCAGAGATAAAATCAATCAGATTCTTCCCACAGTTAACTTAAATACAGTAAATACTACAACTCCTTCAACTGATATTTATTTGGATGAGTTTACTCCAATTGACCTTCTAGAGTTAGACAAAATAATTTCCTCATCCAAGCCTTCAACTTGTCTTTTAGACCCTATTCCTACCAGGTTATTTAAAGAAGTCTTCCCACTTATTGGTAGCTTTATTCTTCATATAATCAATTCTTCATTAACTTTAGGCCATGTACCGCAGGCTTTTAAAACGGCTGTAATTAAACCCTTACTCAAAAAGCCAACGCTAGATCCAGGAGCTTTAGCTAACTATAGACCAATCTCTAATCTCCCTTTCATTTCAAAAATCTTAGAAAGAGTTGTTGCTACGCAATTATTTGACCACCTGCAGGGAAATGGTTTACTTGAAGAGTTTCAATCTGGGTTTAGAATCCATCATAGTACTGAAACAGCCTTAGCGAAGGTCACTAATGACCTCCTCATCGCATCTGATAATGGACTGGTTTCTATACTTGTCCTTTTAGACCTTAGTGCAGCTTTTGATACTATCGATCATAATATTCTACTTGATAGATTAGAACACTATGTTGGACTTAATGGAACTTCGTTGCAGTGGTTTAGATCTTATTTATCTGATAGGTTCCAGTTTGTTCATGTAAATAATGAGTTTTCTTTCAACTCAAAGCTTAGTCATGGAGTTCCACAGGGATCTGTGCTAGGCCCTACTCTTTTTAGTTTATATATGCTTCCGTTAGGCAACATTATTAGAAAGCACTTTATACATTTTCATTGTTATGCAGATGATACAGTTATACCTGTCAATGAAGCCAGATGATAGTAATCAATTAGCCAAGTTGGAAGCCTGTCTTAAGGAAATCAAAGCTTGGATGACTTGTAATCTCCTGCTATTAAATTCTGATAAGACTGAAGTCATTCTTGTTGGTCCAAAAAACCTTAGAAATACCTTTCCAAATCAAACTTTCAGTTTGGATGTGGTTACTCTTTCTCTTAATAGCTCTGTGAGGAACCTTGGAATTATTTTTGATCACGATCTGTCCTTCAATTCACATATTAAATTTGTTTCTAAGACTGCCTTCTATCATTTGCGTAATATTGCCAAGATTAGGAGCATCTTGTCTCAGAGTGATGCTGAGAAACTGATCCACGCTTTTGTTAGCTCGAGATTAGATTATTGTAATTCTTTATTATCAGGTTGTCCTAAAACATCTTTAAAAAGTCTTCAGCTGATCCAAAATGATCCAAAATCCAAACAGCTTCAGACCGGTGGCCTTGACGTCCCACTTGATGAAGACCCTGGAGAGACTGCTCCTTGCTCATCTCCGCCCCCTGGTGGAACCAGCGATGGATCCACTCCAGTTCGCCTACCAGCATGGCATTGGGGTGGAGGATGCGGTGATCTTCCTCCTTCACCGTTCTCTGTCCCACCTAGAGAAGCCCGGGAATATGGTGAGGATCATGTTCTTTGACTTCTCCAGTGCTTTCAACACCATCCAACCGATGATCCTGAAGGACAAGCTGCTGCGCGCAGGGGTGGGCCAGCACCTGTCATCATGGATCCTGGACTACCTCACGAACCGGCCTCAGTTTGTGAGAACCCGGGACTGTGTTTCCGACACGATCATCAGTAGCACGGGGGCCCCCCAGGGAACGGTGCTGGCTCCCTTCCTGTTCACTCTTTATACTGCGGACTTCTCACACAACACAACACATTGCCATCTACAGAAGTTCTCTGATGACTCTGCGATCGTTGGTCTCATCTCCAGCGGAGATGAAGCTGAGTACAGAGGGCTTATCCAGGACTTTGTGGACTGGTGCCATCGGAACTGCCTCCAGATCAACGCGAGGAAAACTAAGGAGCTGGTGGTGGACTGCCGCAGGCATGGGCAGCCCCTCACAGCACCAGTAAATATACAGGGAACAGACATCGAGATGGTGACATCCTACAAGTACCTGGGTATTCATCTGAACAATAAACTAGACTGGTCACACAATACTGACGCACTCTACAAGAAGGGACAGCGCAGGCTGTTCCTGCTGAGGAGACTCAGGTCTTTTGGTGTACAAGGGGCGCTGCTGAAGTCATTCTATGACACGGTGGTGGCATCAGCCATCACTTTTGGAGTGGTCTGCTGGGGCAGTGGCATTACTGCAGCCGATAGGAAGAGACTGAACAAACTGATTAAGAAAGCTAGCTCTGTCCTGGGGCAACGCCTTGATCCGATGGAGGAGATAGGAGAGAGAAGGAAGGTGGCTAAACTGTCATCTCTGCTGGAGTCCGAGTTCCACCCTATGCAGGACATACTGGATGCACTGAGGAGCTCATTTAGCAGCAGACTACATCATCCCAGGTGCACAACCGAGAGGTTTCGTAGGTCCTTCCTACCAACGGCTGTCAGACTGTACAACCTAAGCAGGGCTGCTCGCAGAGATAGCAAAAAGACGTAACAAACTAATAGTTTTTTTTGAATGCAAAAGATGCAATAGACTTACACAATGGTCCTCTCCGGCATACAACTAGGAACATACCGGTCGCTATGGAGGGTGAGAATATGTATGGGCACATAATCATACCATGTAGGATAACTAAATAGACGGTTGTGATATCCTACCGTGTAGCAATGATCACACTTGAGTTATTTCTTTGGCTAACTCTGCCGTTTATTCTGCAACACACATAATATGACTGAACATGGATTCTGCGCGGGGTTTTCACACTCTTATTCTAATGTGTCCCCTTCATAGTAGTGCTGAACAATACAGGTAGTTCCCCCTAGAGGCATGTGCCAGTAATGTTCTATTTTAGACTTGCAGTCTACCACATCCCTCCCCTCTAGATTAAACTACTCTTAATTACACTAGCCAATTACTAGACATCCTGGAACTCCAATTTAACCCTGAACTATCACAGTTACTTTTTAATTTCTTAAACACATGTGTCATACACATAATTTCTTTCTTTTTTTTTTTTTTTTTTTTTTTCACATGTATAACACACATAACAGTCTAACTGGGGATTTGGTTTGACTACCGCATCCCAGTGAGGTTCCAGGACGCATTCTTGTCCTGTGGCTGGGGAACTCACTACTGACTAAGTATAGTCCTTCAAGTAGTCTGGAGCTCTCCGAGCTCGCTGAGATCTTCTCACGGCGGGTGAGCCAACTGCAGGTGAAGACTCAGACTGCTCCACTGTTTCGGCTGCTGCAGTGCTGCCCGTAGAATCTGCAGAGACGGTTACCTCAGGTTTCACCTGAAGTGGTGGTTCGTTGATGCTCTCCTCAGGATGGGTGTCAGACAACACCTCTGGTGCCATCGGCAGGGGAATGGAGCTCCTACCACGAACTTGGTCGATGTGTCGCCTCACCACTTGTCCATGACCTAATGTCACCTTGAATGACACAGGGCCTGTCTTTTCTGTTATTTCTCCTGGTACCCAGGCTGGTCCTGAGCCAAAGTTGCGGGTGTAGACCACGTCTCCTTCTCTCAGTATTCTCTCTCTAGCATGCATGTCATGATAACCTTTTTGTTTCTCTTGTTTATCATGCACTTTGTTTCTGAAGTCTGGATGTATTAAGTCAAATGTTGACCTCAACTTCCTTCCACACAACAGCTCAGCTGGTGACTTGCCAGTTGTAGATTGGGGTGTTATTCGATAGCTGAACAGAGCTCTCGACATTCGGGTTTCAATAGAGTCTCCTGTCATCTTTTTCATGAGTGACTTGAACGTCTGCACGGCCCTCTCGGCTAAGCCGTTAGAAGAAGGATGGTATGGCGCAGTCGTGATGTGACGTATGCCATTCTTTTCAGAAAACTCTTGGAACTGTTCACTCGTAAAACATGTACCGTTATCTGATACTATGATTTCAGGTAGCCCATGTTGGCTGAAACTCTTTCTAAGACATTCAATGGTAACAGTAGAAGTAGAGCTACTCACAGAATATGCATCGATCCACTTTGAGTATGCGTCAACTATGATCAGGAACATTCTTCCCATCCATGGACCTGCGTAGTCAATGTGAATTCTTCTCCATGGTTTATCTGGAACTTCCCAGGGATGTAGTGGGGCTGCTGGAGGACTGTTCCTGTTCTCCTGGCATGCCGCACATGACTTCACAAGCGCCTCCACCTCTGCATCCATGTTGGGCCACCACATGTAGCTCCTCGCCAACGCTTTCATGCGAGTGATGCCAGGGTGTGCTTGGTGTAGTTGTTGCAGTAAGGCATTCCTACCAGGTGGTGGAACAACCACGCGTCCTCCCCACAGGATACAACCTTCCTGGGTGCTGAGCTCATCCTGTCGTCTGGCATAGGGAATGAACTCAGGACTGTTCATCTTCGGCCATCCTCGCAAGATGTATTCTCGCACTCTTGCTAGAACAGGGTCTTTGTCTGTCCACTTCTTTATTTGTTGTGCGTTCACCAGGGGCACGCCAATATCTTCAAACAATAGCACTCTCTCCTCCTCCTCAGGCGTGCTGTCTCTTCCTCCATCCAAGGGTAGCCTACTCATCGCGTCAGCATTCGTATGGTCCCGTCCGGCTTTGTAAACGATGGTGTACTCATACGCTGCTAATGTAACGGCCCATCTCTGAATTCTCTGAGATGTCATCTGGGGTATGGCTCTCATTTCACTGAACAGTGAAATTAGTGGCTTGTGGTCAGTCACTATAGCGAACTGTCTCCCATACAGGTATTTGTGGAACTTTTTTACACCAAATACTACTGCAAGGCCCTCCTTGTCTAGCTGGGAGTAGTTTTTCTCAGCTGCACTAAGAGTTCTTGAGACGAACCCTATGGGTCTCTCTGAGCCATCCTCCATACGATGAGAGAGTACAGCACCCACACCGTAGGGTGATGCGTCACACGCCAGGATGAGTGGTTTGATTGAATCATAGTGCACTAACACACTACAGGACTGAAGTAGCGCTTTGGACTCTTCAAACGCCTTCTGCTGCTTGACCCCCCATGACCATTTTTCTTCCTTCTTAAGTAAGGTATGTAGTGGTGCCAGCAGCGTGGAGAGCTTTGGGAGGAACCTATGGTAATAGTTCAACAAGCCCAGGTAGGCTTTTAACTCAGTAACATTTTGTGGCTCAGGCGCCTCCGCAATGGCTTCCACTTTGTCTGTTAGAGGGTGTAGACCACTGGCGTTGATCTTGTGGCCTAGGAACACCACCTCTTTTCCCATGAACTCACACTTGCTTCTTTTCAACCTCAGACCGCTTTTCTCCAACCGTTGAAGCACTTCCTTCAGCGTTTTCAGATGTTCTTGTTCATTTGGTCCTGTACAAAGGATGTCATCCAAATAAACGGCAACATTCGGAATTCCACCTAGGATGCCCTCCATAGTTCTCTGGAATATAGCAGGACTGGAAGCTACTCCAAATGGTAAGCGTGTGTAGGTATATAAGCCTTTGTGTGTATTGATGGTTACATACTTTCTTGATTCTTCTTCCAGGACTACTTGTTGGTAGGCGTGACTCATGTCTAATTTCGTGAAGTGTCGGCCGCCATTCAGCTGTGCGAAGAGGTCCTCCACTTTAGGAATTGGATACTGATCCACCCGTGATGCTCGATTGACAGTGAGTTTGTAATCTCCACATATTCTAATGGAGCCATCCGGCTTTCTCACTGGGACTATGGGCGCCGCCCATTCTGCAACCTGCACTGGCTCAATGATCTTGTCATCCAGCAGCCTCTGTAGCTCGCTTTCGACCAGTGGCTTGACTGCATAGGGCACCGGTCGGGGTTTGCAGAATCGTGGTTGGGCCTCCTTGTCCACATTAATCTTTGCAGTGACACCTTTTAGCTGTCCTAAGCCTTCTTTGAACACCTCAGCGTGTCTTTCGAGGATCTCCTCCAGCTGCAATTTGGGCTGAGATTCCACTTTATTCACCAACTGATCAATCATGGCCAGTTCTTGTAGCCAACTTCGCCCTAGTAGATTTGGTCCTTCGCTCCCAACTACTACTACAGGTAAGTCCTTTTCTTTGTTTTCGTGCTGCACCTTCACTTGTGCCATGCCTAGCACGTCTAGCTTCTCTCCTGTGTATGTTTTTAATTTTAATGAACAGTGATTTAATTCTGCTGTGTCTGTTTTCTTCCACAGTTGTGTATATTGCTGTTTACTTAATATGGTTACTCCACAGCCTGTATCAACTTCAAATGTTACTTTCATTCCATTAACATTCATGGTACGCGTGATGGGCGCTACCTTGGTCAGCTCCTCTGACGTGTTGTAAATTGTGTGAAAACCCATGTCTTCTGTATCACTTTCTCCCTCCCCTCTCAGTTGATTCGCTCGCTGTTCCTTTCCTGGGCCCTTGTTTTCATACTTTTGCCCATTAACTGTTGCTTTCAGCACCTGTGCGCTGTCCACCTTTATTCTACATGCTTTCTTAATGTGCCCTCGCTTGCCACAATTATGACACAGCTCAGTGGCAAATTTGCACTCGGCGGCATTGTGCTGGCCTTTGCAGCGATAACAACTGGGGAATTTGTGCTGAGTTTTGTCAGTCGACACTTTGTGGACACCTACTTGGGTCTTAGGCACACGAACATGCGTTGCTGTGTCCTCTGTTAGCTTCCCTTGCATTTCTCTCACATCTTTAGATGCTGTTTCCATTGCTTGGCATAATTCCAAAGCCTTCACAAAAGTGAGCTTTGTTTCAGATAAAAGTCGCCGTTGCATTCGGTCATCATTCACTCCACACACAAGTCTGTCTCTTAACATTTCTTCCAATGAGTCTTTGTAATCACAGTGCAGTGTTAATTTCTTCAGTTCTGCCACATACTCTGCTATGGACTCAGTGTTCCTCCTTATGCGTGAATTAAATTTAAATCGTTGCACGATTTCACTCGGTTTGGGGCTGAAGTGCTTCTGAAGCTCAGCAGTAAGCTGGTCGTACGTTTTATCTTTCGGTAATGCAGGGCTTATTAAATTTCTCAACAAGCTGTAAGTAGTTGCACCAACTCCACTCAACAGTACAGCCTTCCTTTTGTCTGGCTCCTCAATGTCATTAGCTTGGAAGAAAAAGTCCAACATTTCACTATATTCTTCCCATGACTGAGTCGAGTTATCAAAAGGGGTTACCGTTCCGATTACAGCCGCCATTGCTCGTCGTGGTGGGGAAACCTCATTTTTCCTCCTCTGAACTTGCACTCGAACTACTGGAGTCACTTGAGTTCGCCACACTCGCAATGTTCTCTGTTTCTCGCCGCTGATTTTTTTCTTTTAATCCTCGTCGCCAATTGTGTGATATCCTACCGTGTAGCAATGATCACACTTGAGTTATTTCTTTGGCTAACTCTGCCGTTTATTCTGCAACACACATAATATGACTGAACATGGATTCTGCGCGGGGTTTTCACACTCTTATTCTAATGTGTCCCCTTCATAGTAGTGCTGAACAATACAGGTAGTTCCCCCTAGAGGCATGTGCCAGTAATGTTCTATTTTAGACTTGCAGTCTACCACAACGGTTATGCTGTTTCATCCCACCTAGCAACAATGCTCTGCACTGTGTGTGTTTATATATTTACATATTTATTCCATCTAGCTACAATGCTCTGCACTGGGTGTGTTTATATTTATATATCTATATATTTATTCCATCTAGCTACAATGCTCAGCACTGGGTGTGTTTACATTTATATATCTATATATTTATTCCATCTAGCTACAATGCTCCGCACTGTGTTTTTATATATCTACATATTATTCCATCTAGCTACATTGCTCCGCACTGTGTGTGTTTATATACTTGCATATTTATTCCACCTAGCTGCAATGCTCCGTACTGTGGGTGTTTATATATTTACATATTTATTCCATCTAGCTACAATGCTCTGCACTGTGTGTTCATATATTCATATATTTATTCCATCCAGCTACAATGCTCTGCACTGTGTGTCTGTGTGTGTGTTTGTGTGTATATATATATTTTATAGTAATATGTACATATGTATATTAGCTGCTCTTGCTTGCTTGTTTTTTTTTGTTTTTTTTTTTCTTGCCTTCTGATTGTTGCTCTGAGTGTTGCTATCCCTGTGCTGTTGCAATCCTGGAATTTCCCCGTTGTGGGACTAATAAAGGCTTATCTTATCTTATCTTATCTTAATGCTGCAGCAAGAGTTTTAACAGGTACTAGAAAGAGAGATCATATCTCTCTGGTTCTGGCCTCCCTTCATTGGCTTCCCATAGAGTTTAGAATTAAGTTTAAAATCCTTCTTCTTACTTACAAAGCTCTAAACAATCAAGCTCCTTTTTTTTCCACAATATCTTTATTGAACCTTTTTTTTTTTTTAACAAACATGATACAAACAATCAAACACTAACACTAAAGTACTACAAAAAAAAAAAAAATGATGCACTAAAAACACCAACAACCACCAGCAAAATCAAATCTTCAACAATGCTCCTCTGTTTAGTCTAGACAATCCAATACATAAGTATACATATTATGTTCACCAGTTTGGAATTTACAAGGTCCACACACATCATTCACCTTCTTCTTCAAAAGTTATGTTTAAATTTTTTACATAATCAATAAAAGGTCTCCATATATTCTCAAACACAATTTCCTTTGATTTCAGTATATATGTTATTCTTTCTAATGGAAGGTTTGTTAACATCTGTCTTAACCACTGAGTCACATCTGGTCTATGAGTCTTTTTCCATAATAGTGCAATACATTTTTTGGCATTAAGCAAACTGAGGTCTATGAATGTTCTTTCACTTTTATTAAAATTATGCTTTTCTGGGTACAGACCCAACAAAAACAATTTAGGATTCAATATGATTTGTTTTGAGATTATTTTTTCAATTGTTACCCTCACCTCTTCCCAAAACATTCTTATTAATCTACATTCCCATACACAATGAAATAGAGTTCCTTTACTTTCCATGCATTTTGTGCATGTATCTGGTATATTTTTGTTATATTTATTTAACTCCTCCGGTGTAACATACATCCGCATTAACCATTTGAAATGTATCAATTTAAGGCTTACATTTATTGATTTGGTTTGAGCTTCTGTACAAGCCAATTCCCATTGTTCCTCTGAAATTTCAGTTTGCAGATCTTCTTTCCAGTAGTTTAATCTTTTCAGTGAATTTTCACTTGAAGATAGTGTCAATGAGTTATAAAACTCTGAAATAATACCCTTTCTTTTACTATCTTTCATCATCATTTTTTCCAAGGATGAATAAATAGGTCGAGTGAGAGCTTTATTTTGATTTGATCGAATAAAGTTTCTAAGTTGAAGATATTTAAAAAAATGTGTTCTATTGAGATTAAATTTGATCCTCAGCTCTTCAAAAGACATTATGTTATCTGCACATGGCAAATATAAATCCTGAATCTTTTGTATCCCTTTTAAATTCCATACTTTAAATACAGCGTCCGCTCTCCCTGGTTTAAAATATTGATTACCCCATATTGGACTAAATTGTGACAATAACTGTGGTTCTTTTAAATAGTTTTTAGCTTCACACCATATTTTGATCATATGCTTTACAAATGGATTTTTAACTTGTTTTTGTAATTTTTTTGCCGAATCTGAGTATATGAATATGGGAAGAGGTAAAGGTAAATTGTATGATTCCATTTCAGTCCAGTGAGGGAGATCATTTGATGAAAAATAATATGTCATAGACCTCAGTTGTGCCGACCAATAATACAACATAAAATTTGGACATTTCAGACCTCCACGATCAAATGGTAAATATAATAAAGACAGACGTAATCTAGCCCTCCTGTTGTTCCATATAAATTCCACTAACTTTTTTTTTTATTCTTGAGAATAAATCTAAAGGTGGTGATAAGGGAATGTATTGAAATAAATAAAGTATTTTAGGTAAAATATTACTTTTAAGTATATTGATTCTCCCGATCATCGACATTGGTAGTGACATCCATCTCTGAGTTAACTCATTGATATCTGTCATTAAGGCTTCATAGTTGACACTGGCGACTGATTCTAGCTTAGGCACAATTTGGATTCCTAAATATTTAAACTGATTTACAACATTGAATTGATTTACCTCAGGGGCTGGGTAATTTCTCTGGGTCTCATTTAGTATTAATATTGAAGATTTAGTTTTATTTATTTTATATCCTGATATTTCCCCAAAATTCTTTATTAAATTCAACAAGGTTGGAATTGATTTTTTTAGATTCCACATAAACAAAATTATGTCATCGGCGTACAGGGAGATTTTATGTTCTGTTGGTCCAACTTTAATTCCATATATTTGTGAATGTAAATGTATCGCTATCGCTAAAGGTTCAATTGCCATAGTAAACAGTAAAGGTGAAAGTGGACAGCCTTGTCGACATCCTCTATTGATTTTTATTGGTTTTGAAATATTGTTATTTGTTAGGATTTCTGCTGTAGCATTATTGTATATTATTTGAACCCATTTTATGAAATTATTTCCAAGTCCAAACCTTTGTAGGACTTCAAAAAGAAAGGGCCATTCAACTCTATCAAAGGCCTTTTTGGCGTCCAGTGATAAGAGAGCTGTATCCGGTGCTTCTTTATTAGAATAAATAATATTGAATAGTCTTCTTACATTATGGAAGCCTTGTCTTCCCTTTATAAAGCCATTCTGATCTCGATTAATAATATTTGGTAAAATTTCTTGTATTCGTCTTGCTAAAATTTTACAGATTATCTTAAAGTCGGCGTTTAATAGGCTTATTGGTCTCATATTTTCACATTTATTAGAGGGCTTACCTGGTTTTGGCAGCAGTATAATTAAGGCATTATTTATGTATGATGGTAAATTATTATTTTGAAATGCTTCTAAAACCATTTCCAAAAAAGGTTTTATTAATTTATTCTTAAATTTTTTATAAAGGTCAACTGGAAGACCATCTGGTCCTGCACTTTTTCCTGATTTCATATTATCAATGGCTAGCCCAACTTCTTCTTGACTAATTTTAGACTCCAATATCTCCCTGTTTTCATTTGGAATACACGGTATAGATAGTTCGTTCAAAAACCCATTTAGTTTTGTTAAATCAAATTCATTTTTAGTATCATATAATTTTTCATAGTAATCTCTAAAGGCTCTGTTAATTTCTAAAGGATCTATAACTACCTGTCCCTTACTTATAATACTAGTAATTGGTGTTTTAATTTCTAATTGTTTAATCTGCCATGCCAATAATTTTCCTGATTTTTCACCTTGTTCATAAAAAGATTGTTTCAATCTTAGAAGACTCGAGGCAGCTGTATTCGCTGATTTTTTGTCGTATTCAGCTCTCAAAATCAGTAATTCATTCTCCAACCTTGGATCACTTCCTGCATACACTTTTTCCTGAAGACTTTTAATTTTATGTTCCAATTTAGCTCTCTCCTCTCGAGTCTTCTTAGATTTTGATCCTGTATAACTAATAATATGTCCCCTAATAAAAGCTTTGAAAGCCTCCCACTTTACACATGCTGATGTTTGTGTAGTATTGATGTCAAAGTACTCGTCTATCTGTTTTTCTATATACTTGACAAATTCCTCATCCTGAAGCCATTTATGCTGAAATTGCCATCTACCTGATTCCTTTGTCAATTTTTTATCTACATATATTAGACAACAGGGTGCATGATCAGAGATCACAATGTTATCATAAAAGCAGTTTTGAATCTTGGATCTTAATTCTGTGGAAATCAAAAAATAATCAATACGTGAGAATGTCTTGTAGGTACTGGAATAACAAGAATAGGCTTTAACTTGTGGTTTCATTTCTCTCCATATATCTAACAATCTCAGTTCTTTCATAAAATGATTAATAGTCATCCTACATCCATTGTGCGTACAATCCAGTCCTGTTGATCTATCTATACCTGGATTCAATGTACTATTAAAATCCCCTGCTATTATATGTTGCCCTGTAAGTGATGATAAAATAAGAAATAAATTAGCAAAGAACTTTTGATCATCTATATTGGGACCATATAAGTTCACAAGATTTATATTTTCTAATAGCAAAGAACCTTGAATGATTACATATCTTCCAAGTTTGTCTCCAATTACATTTTTCACTTGAAAAGGGACTGATTTATGTATGAGAGTCATAACTCCCCTGGCCCGGGATGAGAATGATGAGGTGAATACACTTCCTTGCCATCTACTCCTAATTCTTTTTATATCCTCCTCTATTAGATGAGTTTCTTGTAAAAACACAATTTTTGAACCCATGTCTTTTATTTTATTCATAACTTGTTTAAGTTTTTTTAAATTTTGTAGACCTCTGCAATTCCATGAAGTTAAATTAAGATTAACACTTTGGTTTATGATCAATAGAGAGTTTGGGATTACCTTGCAGTGTAAACATGCTCTTACAGAGAAGCAAAAACATGAGTGGTTGAACATTCATCCTACAAACTACACACAAACAAATTCCCCCTTCCCACACTTGTGGCGAACCCCCCAAAATTAAAAGAAAAATTCCGTCTCCCGATATAGCCATCGACCGTTCCACACCCACGGGGAACAGCCTAAGCCACTCCTTCTTCATCCTCCCAATCACCCTAACTCTACTGCTTTTAATGACGTAACATTAACTCTCCTCTGTAGTTTTCCAACTTAACTCCAAAATTTTTAACAACTTTGTACATCATAGTTTTTTTTTGTTTGTTTTGTTTTTGTTTTTTTTTAATATATAATACAATCTATATTTTGTAAACTTGCTATTTACTTCAAGTCAGTCAGATGCCTGTGCAAATGCTTAATTATTCTACCTTATATTTTGTTCATGCTTAGCTCCCACCAGTCTCTTCTTCTTCTTTGATCTTCTTGATGAACTCCTGCGCCTCCTCTGGGGTCTTGAAGATGTGGGTTCTGCCCTCATACGTGGTCAGCAGTCTCGCAGGATAGATTACACCATGACGAATCCCAAGGTTGCGCAGCTCCTTACGTATGGGATCAAACTGCTTCCTCAATTGTTGGATTCCTGTGGCCAAATCTGGGTAGAACCGCACCTGCTGATCCTGGTGTTTAATCTCTCCTTTAGCTCGTGCAGCGTTGAAGATCTTCATCCTGTCTCTGTTGCTAAGAAACTTCATAATTAAGGTCCTCGGCGGTCCCTTATCTCTCCGTGGGCCAATACGATGTGCTTTTTCCAGAACCACTGCTGATTGCAACTCCTCGCTGCCCAGCACCCCCGGAATCCACTTTTCCAGAAAGGAATATACGTCCCGACCTTCTGATTCCTCTGGAAGACCCACCAGCCTCAAGTTATTCTGTCTCGACCGAGATTCCAAATCCAAAATATTATCTTCTAGACATTTATTTTTTTTTTCCAAAGTGCGCACCTTTAATTGAAGACGGGTGACGTCATCTTCAGCACTAGCGAGATGGAGCTCCATCTGCGCCGTTCGTTCTACACAGTCACCCAATTCCTTTCTTATTCCTTCCAACGCTGTCATAATCCCATCAAATCTAGAGGAAAAGTCCGCTCTCCTTGAACTCATGGCAGCCATCAGCGCATCTGCGCCGCTCCCCGCAGATTTCGCACCGTTGCCAGCCTCCTCCGCCATATATGGAGTTTTGTTTGCTGCGTCACAGACCTGAAAGTCCGTTAATTTGGACTGTTTCGGCGGCTCGCTTTTTCCTTTACCTGGTTTTCCAGCCTTAGGCTTCGCCGACATATTCTCGCCCAAACGCTGGGATACGTTCTGTCCCAAATGAGAGAGTTATTTGCCGATTTTTTTCTCCAGGAGCAGAGCAGAGTGAGACACGTCCGTCTTACGTGGCAGCCATAACCGGAAGTTCATCAAGCTCCTTTTTATTTAAAAGATCTGATACTACCGTATTATCCTAACAGAGCACTACGCTCCCAAAATGCAGGATTACTTGTAATACCTAGAATCTCCAAAAGTACAATGGGAGGCAGAGCCTTCAGTTATCAAGCTCCTCTCCTGTGGAACCAGCTGCCAATCTGGATTCGGGAGTCAGACTCGATCTCTGTTTTTAAGAATAGGGTTAAAATCTACCTTTTTGATATAGCCTACAATTAGGGAGGGATCATGTGTTTCTGAACCCTCCCTTAGTTATGCTGTTAATAGGTTTAGTCAGCCGGGTGACCTCCAATAATGCACTGGGCCTCACTCCTTTCTTCACTCTCAATGTAATATTTTTTTTTGCTGGTCATTAATATCTGTTTGTTCTCTCCCATAGATTGAGTCCCCATCGTGCTGTTTGCTCTCTCCATGTCTGTTCTTTTCATCTTCTCTATCCCCTCACCCCCCAGCCAGTCGCAGCAAATGACTGCCCCTCCCTGAGCCTGGTTCTGCTAGAGGTTTCTTCCTGTTAAAAGGGAGTTTTTCCTCTCCACCGTCACCAAGTGCTTGCTCACAGGGGATCGCCTGATTGCTGGGTCTTTCTGCAACTGTGGGGGTCCCCCCTACAGTTGAAAGTGCTATGAGATGACTGTTGTTGTGAAATGGCGCTATATAAATAAAGTTGAATTGAATTGAACTATTATTGAAGTAGTCATTTATGTTCCATTGTTTTACATTCTTCTTAGCTTCATTTGCTTTTAGATTTTCTTATTTTGATGTTTTTAACTCGGTTTATAAGTATGGGTTTTTAGTTTCCTTTGTTTTGTGTTCTTAGTTTTATCTTGTATTTTATGTGTTTTAGTGCCAGTGTTTCCTCAGTGGAGACCCTCATGCCAGATGATGCTTGGCTCATCTGCAGGGGTGTTGGGTCTCGTGGGTCGCTCTAGCTTGGGTGGGTGGGGGCTTGATGCCACTGCCTACAGTTGTGGTGTGGGCCCCAGCCTGTCCTGGTTGGGGAGGCCTCTGTGGCTCATCTTGTGGTAATGGGCTGTGTGATCTCCTGGCATGAGAGGCTCCACAGGATAGTTGCTCCTTCACATGGTGCCTTGGTGCCGAGCAATGTCTCTTTTATTTTATATGTGTGTCAGAGAAGTAGGGGGTGGTGTATGTGCCTGTGTGTGTTTTGTGGGTATATTTATGGGAGGGTTGGAAGGGGTGGGGATGTATCGTGTAAATATACAGTGCATCCGTAAAGTATTCACAGCACTTCACTTTTTCCATGTTTTATGTAACAGCCTTATTCCAAAAGGGATTAAATTAATTTTTTTCCTCAAAATTCTACACACAGTACCCCATAATGACGATGTGAAAGAAGTTTTTTTTTTTTGAGGTTTTTGTAAATTTATTAAAAATAAAAAACTAAGAAATCACATGTACCTAAGTATTCACAGCCTTTACCATGAAGCTCAAAATTGAGCTCAGATGCATCCTGTTTCCACTGTTCATCCTTGAGATGTTTCTACAGCTTTAGGCTGCATGTCCACCAAATGCATTTCTTCAGCTCTGGGCGGCTATTTTCCATTCATTCTCTATGTAGTCCAGCATTTACGGCGCTGAAATGCCCTTGGCGATGGCCGTTTTTTGTCGTGGCGCTCAGAGCACTCAGAGTTGAAAAAAGTTCAACTTTTCAGAGACTGCAGCTGAGATCGTCAATGTCAAACCTTAAGCAGCCAATCAGAACTGCTGCGTGGGCAGGACATAGGACACCAGTACTAGTCTGTACTGAGACTCCTGCTTTCTGTGTCATCATATTTTACATCCAGAGCTGCTAGAAAATGTTTCCTATCCATAGTTATTTAGATACTGCTATTAAAAAAATCTGTAGAAAGTCTGACAATAGGAAAAGCTGGAGTGATGAGCTGAGACTGACAAGCTGTTGCGGGGATACAGGGCACAGACTTTTTGTCCCCTCAGAGCGCAGCATACAAACGCTGAAGAAAAAAAAAAAAAAGCTCAGGGCGGCTGAGTGACAAAAAAACGCGTTTGGTGGACACGCAGCCTAATTAGGGTCCCCCTGTGGTAAATTCAGTTGATTGGACATGATTTGGAAAGGCACACACCTGTCTATATCAGGTTCCACAGTTGACAGTGCATGTTAGAGCACAAACTAAGCTTGAAGTCAAAGGAATTGTCTGTAGACCTCTGAGACAGGATTGTCTCAAGGCACAAATCTTGGGAAGGGTACAGAAAAATTTCTGCTGCTTTGAAGGTCCCAATGAGCACAGTGGCCTCCATCATCCATAAATGGAAGAAGTTTGAAACTGTCAGGACTCTTCCTAGAGCTAGTCGGCTGTCTAAACTGAGCGATCGGGGGAGAAGGGACTTGGTCAAAGAGGTGCCCAAGAACCCAATGGTCACTCTGTCAGAGCTCCAGCATTCCTCCGTGGGGAGAGGAGAACCTTCTCAAAGGACAACCATCTCTGCAGCAGCCCACTAATCAGGCCTGTGTGGTAGATTGGCCAGACGGAAGCCACTCCTTAGTAAAAGGCACATGGCAGCTCACCTGGACTTTGCTAAAAGGCACTTGAAGGACTCTCAGACCATGAGAAACAAAATTGTCTGGTCTGATGAGACAAAGATTGAACTTTTTGGCATGAATGCCAGGCATCATGTTTGGAGGAAACCAGGCACTGCTCATAACCACGTCAATGGTGGTGGCAGCATCATGCTGTGAGGCTGTTTTTCAGCTGCAGGAACTGAGAGACTAGTCAGGATAGAGGGAAAGATGAATGCAGCAATGTACAGAGACATCCTGGATGAAGACTGGGGTGACGGTTCATCTTTCTGCAGGACAGTGACCCTAAGCACACAGCCAAGATATCAAAGGAGTGATTCAGGACAACTCTGTGAATGTCCTGAAGTGACCCAGTCAGAGCCCAGACTTGAATCCAATCGAACATCTCTGGAGAGATCTGAAAATGGCTGTGCACCGATGCTTCCTATCCCACCTGATGGAGCTTGAGAGGTGCTTCAAAGAGGAATGGGCAAAACTGCCCAAAGATTGGTGTGCCAGGCTTGTGGCATCGTATTCAAAAAGACTTGAGGCTGTAATTGCTGCCAAAGGTGCATCAACGAAGTATTGTGCAAAGGCTGTGAGTACTTATGTACATGTGATTTCTTAGTTTTTTATTTTTAATAAATTTGCAAACCCCCCCCCCCTCAATTTTTTTTCACATTGTCATTATGGGGTATTGTGTGTAGAATTTTGAGGAAAAAAATAAATTTAATCCATTTTGAAATAAGGCTGTAACATAACAAAATGTGGAAAAAGTGAAGCGCTGTGAACACTTTCTGGATGCACTGTATGTGCTGTAAGTAAATGTGCCTACTGTTTTTATCTACAGTATTTAAAGCACTTTGCACAGCATCTAATGTTTGAAAAGTGCTATACAAAAAAAGTTTTTGTTTGATTGATTGATTGAGTTACATGACATAGTGTATTTATTACACACTGCCTTCCCAACAAGTAAATAAATCAGGTGACATACAGTAATGAAACATTTCCCCAAGGCTTTAAGGGAGATTGGAATTCTGTCACAATACTTCTTCAGACTTGTTTTGTGCTCTTCCTATGGTCTTTCTCTGTAATTTTGCTGATAACGAATGCGTTTCCTGTTTTCAGAGCTGGATCCCCAAGATCATCAAGAAGCGAGTGTGCACGGCATTTGTTGAAGACACACTCAGGTGATCTTTCTTTTGACTGCTTCAGTTAAATCAAATAAAAGGTTATTAAATGTCAGTTGTTTTTTCCTGATCCTAGGCCATTAATAGTCTATCCTTATTTGAATAACTTTTGGTTTTACACAGTAGGTCACAGTATACAGTCATGTGAAAAAATTAGGACACCCCATTAAATATTCAGTTCTTTATTAACAAATGTTCACATATTGATGTCTAATCTTGTTTTTATTTATCTCTGGAAAAGAAGGTGATTTAATTGCAGGTAAATAACAAAAATTAACCTTGTTTTACTCATTAAGCAAAAGACATCAACAAAAATGCATATTCTAACTCAGGAGAAGTTAGGACACCCTGTCGCCTAATAGCTAGTGTTACCCCCTTTGGCTGAAATAATTTCAGTAAGATGCTTCTTGGAGCCATCTACCAGTTTCTGACATCTGTCTGAGGAAAGTTTGCCCCACTCCTCAATGCAGAATTCTTTCAGCTGTGAGATGTTTGAGGGGTTTCTTGCATGTATAGCCCATTTCAATTCACCCCACAGTATCTCAATGGGATTAAGATCTGAGCTTTGACTCGGCCATTCCAGGACTCTTCATTTCTTAGTTTTTAGCCAGCCCTTGGTGGATTTACTGGTATGTTTTGGATCATTGTCATGTTGGATCCCGTTCCGCTTCAGCTTTAATTTTTTTACAGATGGTCTCAGGTAGTCCTCAAGCACCCTCTGATACACGGTAGAATTCATGGTGGATTCTATGATAGTGAGCTGGCCAGGTCCTGCTGCAGCAAAGCATCCCCAAACCACGACATTTCCACCTCCATGCTTCACAGTTGGTATGAGGTTCTTTTCCTGGAATGCTGTATTTGGTCTACGCCAAACACATCATCTGTTCTAATGTCCAGATAATTCAATTTTAGATTCATCTGTCCAAAGAACATTATTCCAGAAATCCTGGTCTTTACGTTCTCTCTGGCAAACTTCAGTCTGGCCTTCATGTTTCTCTTAGAGAGCAAAGGTTTCCTCCTTATACACCTCCCATGCAAGTTAAATGTGTACAGTCTCTTTCTGATTGTAGAGGCATGCACTTTCACATCAACAGTAGCAAGAACCTGCTTTAGGGCCTGTGATGACATTTTAGGGTTTTTGGAGACTTCTTTTAGCATCTTGCAGTCTGTTCTTGGGGTGAATTTGCTTGGACGGCCAGACCTGGGCATGTTGGCAGTTGTTTTGAATGTCCTCCACTTGTAGACTATTCTCTGGACAGTGGAATGGCTGATTTCAAATTCTTTTGAGATCTTTTTAAATCCCTTACCAGACTCATAAGCTGCTACAATCTTCTTTCTGAAGACCTCAGACGGCCTTTTCGATCTCACCATGGTGTTCACTCTCACTTCAACAGTCAGGAGTACACCAAACTAAATGTCTGAGGTTTAACTAGGAAAAGCCTCCTTCAAAATGCTGAATAATGGTGTTCTAATCATGTGCACCTGATGTGATACACCTGTGTGTGTGATTTTAGCCATTTTAAGTGGGAATAAATGTGAGGGTGTCCTAATTTATTCCTCACCAAAAATCGCATGTTTTTTAGAATTACATTTTACAGAAAATTTTGAAAAGTCTTTTCTTCAGTTTTAATTATTTAGTTATATTACTTGAATCTCCCAGTGTTGTTAAAATTGATATTAAATATCCATATGTCCAAATATGCAAAAAAAAAACAACACAGAGGCTTTCATAGGGTGTCCTAATTTTTTCACATGATTGTAGTTGTGTCTAAATGACATTGGGTTTTATTATGACAGTCTAGTCAAAAGTAACATGTCAAGAGTGTCAACATCATTTATGGGCACCTCCAAATCCATTTTGCTATTACAAAGGTGGAAAAAATTGATTTTGCAAGTGCAAAAAATGCGTAAAGGTTGTGTTATCACTCTTAATTATTCAGAAGGGTGTTTCGAGTTTAACATTCAACAAGCCAATCAGAAAGGTTAGTCTTCACCTTTAAAAGACAGGTGTGCATGATCTATGACAACTTGCTATTATGATGGTGTGTTAAACCTGAGCGGAAAGATTAGTTTTGTGTTGAGGAAATGGATTTGCTTGTGCGCAAAGTTAAAATACACAAAAACATCATTTACGGGAGCACTACAAAATTTTTCTCATCAGACGTAGAAGTAGAGAGTGATGTAGCAAGTTGAATGAAAATACTTTTTTTTTTTTTTTTTTAATAACAGAGGTGGGTAAGCATGAGTGAGAGATATCCCTAAACAGATAAAACTAAAACTACAATTACCATACATCATACATTTAAAAATGCCCTAAGGCTTTTTATTGCACTATCCACCACATAATTTGTGTGTGTTTTGGGCCAGTAATGGAACATTTTGTCAGTGTGGTGGTGTACGAAATGCACATGGCTCAGTGGCAACGGGGGACTACTTTGGAACAGCCATCGTCACCCAGTGGAACAGCAAGCAGCACTCATCAGAGTGTCCCACAGACGCCTTTGGAGAGCTGGAGTTTGCCGGTGCTGGACGCAGACATAGTCATGTAAGTGACATCAGAGGAAGTGAGGGAGTCGTGTATCTGGTTGAGAAAGGTTTCCATTTGATTCATCATCATAGCAGTCTGTCGTGGGCGATTACAGTAGAGAAAAAAAAACCAAAAAACATTGCTTGTGGTGGCTCAGTTCCCACGGCATGGCATTTACTGATGCAGTACATCTTTGTTCATATTTTAAGTAATTCTTTCAAACTGACGTCTGTCTGTCCTGCTGTCTAGTTTCTGCGGTTGTCATGTGACACATCACCTCAGATTATCTACACCTTGATGACCACTCACTGGGGCCTCCCATCACCAAACTTGGTGGTTTCGGTCGTGGGAGGAGAAGGTCGCGAGAAGATGAAACCGTGGGTGAAGAATATCCTAAGAAATGGGCTTGTTAGAGCTGCACAGAGTACAGGTAGGAACATGCGTTTACTTTCCAAGTTTAAAGGGAACATACTATGCGCTTTTCCCACATGTTAACACAGTTCCCAGAGCTCTTAATGATGGGAATTAGCCATTGGCTACAATCTGGCAAGTTTACACTGATTGATATCAGTGTTCATCAACTAGCATTGTCCTTAAAAACAGCAATTTACATTTTACTTAATGAAATGTCTTTAACATGTTTTCGTCAAAACACCTCAGGGTTTAGTTAATACAGCACCATTTTCCACCCAGCTTAGGCAGCTGTCCTCAGAAGGACCCTTTTTTATTATTAACCTTTATTTATACAGGGAAAACCTTTGAGACATGGGGTCTCATTTTCAAGAGAGACCTATCAAGACAACACACAATACAACACAGTTACCGACAACACTTGGCGACCTTAACAATACGACACCATACCAAAATACAAAAGAAAATAAAAGCTAATCAGTACAAAACAAAACAATAAAGAAAATGTGCAAAAGTGCCAATTTATATCAAATTAAAATATACTGCTCAAAAAAATAAAGGGAACACTTTGAAAACACATCAGATTTTAATGGGAAAAAATAAGCTGGATATCAAAATTGTGGCAGGCTAGTCTAGCTTACTCAGATTAAAAAGTGTTCCTTTAATCGGAGTAAGCTGGACTAGCCTGCCACAATTTCGATATCCAGCTTATTTTTTCCCGTTAAAATCTGATGTGTTTTCAAAGTGTTCCCTTTATTTTTTGAGCTGTATACTAAGAACACGAGCAATTTCCCAATGATGGCTTCTCCAGTGACATTCCATTCCAAGCTCTCCCTTTCATTTCTGTTACAATCCATATTTTACGCCACATTGAGGCTAATGTTAGTTGTTGGCTTCATAGATGAAGATAGTCAGAGCTAACTAACATAAAATTGGCTGAGTGTAAGTGTAAAAGCAGAAATAAAGATGTATCGGGGACAGGGTGTGTGGTTTTAGTGGTTGATAGGATATCATTCATCCCAGGTATAGAAAGCACAGAAACAACCCTGAAATACTGTTGCAAGCGGTGATCCTTGGGCTCAAAACAGGTGTAGACTTCAATGTCTTGTTTTGTTTAACAACAGCATTTAAAATCCAAGGTCTTCTACACAGTTTTTAAAGCAGCACTATGTAGCTTTCTTGTTCCTTGATCGTCAGATTGCTGGGTCTTTCTACAATTGTGGGGTTTTCCCTACATTTGATAGTGCTATGAAATGACTTTTGTTGTGATATGGCACTGTATAAATAAAGTTGAATTGAATTGTTCCTTGTAGGAACACTGGAAAGGCCACAAGGTTGTGGATATGCTGCTGGGACCAAGGCCACAGCTGCTGCAGCTACAAAGTGGGCCCACTCAGGCTATGGAGGAAGTGACACTCACATGGTCAAATGCAGTCTACCATCCAAATAATTTTGCAAACATTATGCTGAGGTGAAAATCTTACATAGTGTTGCTTTAAAATGCACAGGAGAGCCATGCTGTACTGCAGTTGTTGTTCAGAAGAATAGATGCCCCTGGAAAGATTCAAACTTAGGACCTCTTGCATACCAAGCACTTACCGGAACCACAACACCGTACAACTGCTTTAGCTTGCATTCTTAATTTTCTCAAATGATAAATATTTGATTGAAAGGATTCCCAGCAGCAGTACAACGTGTACAACACATACAGTTCCCAGTTAAGTGCATGTAACCCTGGATTTACACAGACTCTGAATACAGTCCGCTACGGATGTGATCCAAGCTCAGCAGCAAATGGCTCCCATTGGTGTCAGTTTTCTAATCCCCACCTAGTCCGGATCACTGCAGAACGAACATGGCTCGTGAGATTCGGTTCGCTAATGAAACACAATTCTATTTTTGACGGATGCCGGATCCATTCCGCAAGGAAATACCATGGTATTTAATAGCCATTTGTTCATTAAAAACGATTTAAGGATCGGCCGTTATTTTCTGAGGTCTACTCCTCCACCACTGTGTCAGAGAAGGTAAAAACTTGACTTATCATACAAACACTTCATAGAATTAAAATTAGCGGGCTACTTACGTTTTATTTAGAGCCCAAAAATCCAGGTGGAGAGCCGCGACATCACACTTCCTTGTTGTTATCACCTGACTGTGATTGGTTCATCTTGGTCAATCTTGGGTCTTGAGATCACGCATCATTTTGTATAATTCTCACGTCATCTTTTTAGCCCTATGTTGTTTCAGTGATGGGAGGAACTAAGGTAAAGAAAGCTCACGTGATCTTTTATTTTGAACTCTGTTCTTATCCATGTCACTGAAAAACACAAACAGAGCTGGTAGGGATGGACGCAAGGGGCCATCCGCACTGCATCTACACTACATCCGAAGTGAGTGTAAATCTTGGGTAAGAGAGACAGTGCAGTAGCAAAAAGTGTATTTAGTTTTGCCAGAGTTTAGAGCAGCACTGGAAAAATAGCTCTGTATGTGTCTACCACCTGCTGAGAAGAATAAAGGCTTGACTGTCACCTTATTGATCTGATTGTTAGGAAGCAATAGCTGATTCATGACGACTGAATCCTAAATTGCTTTTTTTTTTTTTGGTATGTTTTATGTGTAGATGCTGTACTGCAGGCTCTTCTGCTTTCTATCCTCAGGGGCCTGGATCTTAACAGGGGGTCTGATGCAGGGTGTGGCCCGTTGTGTGGGTGAGGCTGTGAGGGACCATTCTGCTGCAGCTTCTGCAGTCTCTCAGAAAAGAGTGATTGCTATAGGACTGGCTCCATGGGGCTTGGTGCACAACAGGCAACAACTGGTCAATCCCCAGGTATCTTTGTAGTATTCTCTTTAGATATGTGGAGCTGTTCCAAACAAAATCAAAGAATGCTGATGATATCCATTGTCCCCTGTCTTCTATGGTTTTTGTTTGAAGGGGAGCTTCCCTGCCCGTTACTATGTCCAGAACATATCCCATGACTCCTACTGCCTGGACAATAATTATCAAGCTTTTCTTCTGGTGGATGATGGGAGCATTGGTCGGCGAGGGGGAGAAACAAGCTTTCGTGCTAATTTGGAGGACTACATTTCCCATCAGCGCACTGGCATTTGGGGTGAGAATTTTTTTAAAGTTAATTACTTTAATAGTTCTTTTTTACTGTGAAGAGAGTTTTGTGTGTTAAGCAGTGTAGCCTGGCTCCAAGTGGTAAATGGGTAACATTGAACAAACCAAATTTTACATTTTTTTTTTTTTTGGTGCCCGCCGGACAAAGCCCAAAGTGGTCGAAGAGACCTTTGGGCGAAGGCCAAAGGGGGATTATGTTACGGGTCAGTCCGTCCGCCCACACTGAGGATGCGCGTATTGCAATTTGGTTCTGATCGGATGGTTTTTGCAGGACTTGTAGCCCCTGACCTATGACCTCTCATTTCACCTTACTTTATAGACAGTAACGGTCTTGTAAAATCAACTCCTCCTATAATTTTTTTTGAATATGTTTGCATTATTAGTATTAGCAGAGGTTTTACATACTTTTTAAGTGAAATTCTACACTGCTCAAAGCAGCTTCTGATTTGTGACCATGATCCTCCAACAGGTAGTGGCAGCATTGAAATTCCTGTTCTTTGTCTGCTTATCTCAGGAGATGCTAGGATGCTGGAGGTGAGGAAAATCTTTTAATCTACTCTCACTCTAAATGGACATTAGTGAAAATATTGGTACCACTTTAAAATAAGACTGCTCTAATAAAGAACTTGTAGTCTATAAGTAGGATATTAATAGCTTACAAATGCTTTATAATAAGCAATATTACATAAATGGGAGTACGATATCATTAAATATATAACTGCAGTGATTTGTCGTAAGCCTGACATGAAGCTTTATGTTGCTTTTATACAACAGTTCTACAAGCATAGTTTATTAAATGACAGCAGAACAGGACAAAATATTATTTTTGTTTGTTTAACCAGTTATTTTATTCCGCCAAGAAAAACAGTCCCTTCTGAATAAACTGTTGCGAAGCACCTCAATGAGCATAATATAGAAAAAAATAGCTCTATTGTCATTTCACACATGTAACCAAATTAATCAAACCACCAAGGTGCTGATGCCTTGGTGCCAGAGCCTTGGTGGAGGTATGCATTCTGGGATCATCACCAAAATGGTATGGGTCCCTCTCTAGCCCAAGGACCACCTCTGGTAAAAATTTCATCCAAATCCATCCAGTAGTTTTGGAGTACAAGCCTGCGCAGTGAAAATAATCTACAGTTCACATGCCCATACTGTCGGCGGCAACCAAGAGCCACCCAACTGTTTTGAACAGCTGCAAGCCAAACAAAAGAAGAGCATGGTGGCAGATGTTTTAAATGGCAGAAGCGATAGAGGTATGTGAATACAATTACAATCAAGATTAACAGGAGCGTTTGCTGTTTAGTGGCAGAGGAAGAAAAGAGATGCGCAAAAAGACATGCATTTGTTCGCCCAGTATTGGCAGATTGCTCAACACTTCCCTGTAGTGGGAGTTTCCAGGCCCATGCGCAGTTCACTGCAATCACTTGCAGGCGAGGAATGTTGGGACTTGGAGTTTTTAGCAAGTTTTTAACGAGTTTTACCTCGTCCTTCCTCTGCAAAACTAAACAGCAAAACCAGTGTGAAAACAATCGATGTGATGAATAAATGGTGTAGTTGCTGAATACATGTTTTTTTTTCAGTAACCGCTATTTTATAACAGTTCAGCTAGAGATTGACTGTGACAGGAAGTCATCCATGTGCTGTAAAAAAGTTGCACCGTTGCCTCTAGTGGCCCGGCATAGTTATTACAATACCTTTTCCCCTGGCTTCATTGACGTTAAAGGTGAGTTAAATTTGTGTTCATTTTGAAAACAAAACCTTATTTTGGAATTCTGGCAAATTAAAAGTCGAGAAAATATGGCGATACAATGATACAAGCCTTTAGTTCCACTTAATTTTGACCGGGCAAGCTGAAACGGAGAGGCAGACAGACGGACAGACACACACACACATCCACACACAGATGCATTAACTGATTATCGTATGCCTCTCGTTTCGCTGAGGCATAAATATACTGTAGAGCAGATAAGTCAGTGTTCATAGTACATGCAGTCCACGTGTTGAGTAGGTTTTAGTCTTATTAAAGAGGTACCAAAATGAGTTTTCTCTGACTCTGGATTGTGTTGTAAATGCATGTCTGCTATCATTCATGTTGTGTAAATATGCCCCTGGCTCAGCAATTAGATGCCTCCCTGAAGAAGGCTACGCCCTGGCTGGTGCTCGCCGGTTCTGGTCCAGCTGCCGATCTTATCAGCGGGCTGCTGGAGAACGGATTCTCCATTCGCCTCAGTTCCACCTCTCTTCCCACAGAAGGGGAGGCAGCAGAGGGTCTCAGCACAGAGCACCGGGACTGGGTCCACGATATTGTCCGAAGACACTTCCCTGCTGAGCATGAGCTGGAAAAACTTGTGGACAGTGTGAGTCAGACAGCACATGCGCCTTTATTTACATGTGAAGCAGCTACGTGGGTGGTAGGAGTAAAGAAACTCCTCTGTGGATATGTTGTCAAACAAAATATCCAAACAAACATGTCTGCAAACAAAGGAGTTGTGTTCAGATCTAACAGTGGTACTGGGGAGCTTGCTTACCAAGCCGACGTGAGTGGCGTTTGACATTTTGTAGTGTGCCTGTCTGGAATATCAGTTGCATGCTATTGTATGTACGGCATTCATGGCTCATGGGCATATTTTGTACAGGTAGTATTTGATTTATAAAAATATTTATAAAACCCCTTTCTCTCCTGTGTGTCTTAGGCTCTAAGTATTTATCAGAACAGAAATCTCATCACTGTTTTCCATGGGGAACAGGAGGGTTGTGATGACTTTGATACAGTTCTCCTTAAAGCCCTTGTTAGAGGTAAGTCAAATGTTTGTGTTTCACAATATAGAAATAAGACAGCAGTCACAAGATTTAGATTTAAAGCTCTTATTCACAACATTTTCATGAAAACAATTTTCCACAATACATCCACAAAACTTTTAGAAAAGTGCAGAATAAAAATGCAGTCTTTTTTAGAAATAATAATTACCTCCGCCAAAGGGGGAGGTTATGTGATCATCGGCGTTGGTTTGTCTGTTTGTTTGTTTGTTTGTCTGTTTGTCTGTT
Organism: Pholidichthys leucotaenia; assembly: GCA_020510985.1. Taxonomy (NCBI): domain Eukaryota; kingdom Metazoa; phylum Chordata; class Actinopteri; order Cichliformes; family Pholidichthyidae; genus Pholidichthys; species Pholidichthys leucotaenia. The sequence goes on along the minus strand of CM035838.1, from coordinate 313,580,681 downwards.
TGTTTGTCTGTTAGCAAGATAACTCAAAAAATTATGGACGGATTTACATGAAATTTTCACAGATTGTCAGAAATGGGGTATCCTACAGATGACCACATTTTGGCGGTGATCCGGATCAGCGTCCACAAGAAAACCGCCATTACGCAAAATGCCATTTTCGTCAATAACTACTGAACCACTAATCCTATCATTGTGAATCCAATTGCTTGTCATATGTTTTCATGGTCAAGAAATCTGAAAACGTACACACAAACACTGTATGGGGGAAACTGTGGCCATTACACAAAATTGCCATTTTCGTGAATAACTACTGAACCACTAATGCTATCATTGTCAATCCAATTGCTAGTCATGTATTTTCATGGTCAAGGAATCTGAAAATGTACACACAAACGGCAACAGAATACGGCAACAGAATACGGCAACAGATGGATTGAGCATGGCTGGCTAAAACAAATATCCAAAGCCATCCAGCTGCTTACCTCAGCCCAGACAAAATGTGAGAGCCTGCAGGGAATTTCTGCCCTCGGAAGGCTGCGACCCGGCAAAGTGGAAGCACTGCATTAACTTTGCAGTGTAATCGCAGTGGCGGCGATTGGGAGCTCGGGCGCGGCGTTGGTGAGAGACGGGGGCCACCTGGATCCAGCAGGACAGTGGTCTGAACCGGTGCTCAATTGCGAGGCCCAGCCGAGGAACGACCAGACTGACGGCGGTCGGTGACGGGGCCTAGACGGGGCCCAGCGGAGGAGCCGCCTAGCCAGACGGCGACGAGTGGCTGTGATCGGTGGATTCCGGCTGCGCCGGCGGTGCACGACACAACTGGCCAGGTAGACGGAGGCAGGCGATAGACGGCGGTGATCTGCGGAGCTGAGCAGCGTCACTCGGCGGAGAAGCTGCGCAGGAGCGGCGGGTCCAGTAGTGACCGAGCTAGTTGAGGCCTAGCCGGATTCTCTGCTTATTTCTATCCACAGGTCAGTAAAATGCCACCCAAAAAAGAGGAAATGGAAGAAATTAAAAAAACTCTGAACTTTGTGTTAGATGAACTGGCCAAAGTGACTAGCCAGCAGGACAAAATATTAGACCTAATACAGGAGGTACAAGCCCTACATTCAGTAATAAAAGAAAAAGACAAAAAATTATGGACCTGGAGCAACACGGGCGTCTTTTGGAGCAACGCGTTGAGGATCTTGAACAAGGTTCTCGCATTGATGACATAGTTATAAGTGGACTAGACATCAGATATCAGTCGTACGCCCATGCCGCTACAGGACTGAGTGGTGAACATGCTTCCATAAGTGAATCAATGTCCTTAGAAAACCAAGTGCTTCAGTTCCTTAATGATAAAGACATTAAGGTAGAAGCCAATGCGATCTCAGCCTGTTATGCTTTACCGAAGAAAGATAACAAAACAAAGAAATCAATTGTGATGCGCTTTGTGAACAGGAGGGTGAAAAATGACATACTGAGGCAGGCCAAAAAACTAAAGGAAACTCAAGTTTACCTAAATGAACACCTGACAAAAAAAAACGCTGAATTAGCACGGCAGGCACGGATGCTAAAGAAACATAATAAGATACAGTCAACCTGGACAAGAAATTGTAGAATTTGGATTAAACTAAATGGAACACCTGAGCAAGCAAAAAGTATAATGATCAGAGATGCTACTGACTTAGATAAATACAGATGAACACTGACTATGAAACACAGAGTGAGGAAACTCAAACTCTAAAAATATGCCACTATGCTGAACATAAACCACAAGAGATGGAGAATGATATTGATCCTGATAACCACTTTTTCAATAATATTCATAACCACTGTGAATATTACACTGAAAAGCAATTCAAAAGTCAAGTGCAATTAGATGGTAAACTGTCAATAATACACTTCAATAGCAGAAGTCTTAACAAAAACTTCTCACAGATTCAGGACTATTTAAAACAGCTAAACAGAAAATTCACAGCTATAGCAGTCTCTGAAACCTGGCTTAATGCAGACCAGGCTCCCCTGATGGCAATAGAGGGATATCAGATGTTTAACATTAACAGATCTCTAAAAAAGGGTGGTGGTGTTGCACTGTATATTGATGACCTATATAGATGTAAGCTTGTAAATGAAATGTCCTTAGCACTACCAGGGATTCTGGAATGTGTTACTGTTGAGATTGACCTAGACAAAACAAAAAATCTAATCATAAGCTGCATATACAGAACGCCGGGAACTTGCATTGAGACATTCAGAGATAAATTAGTCGAGCTGTACAATAATATTACTAGTAAGAAAATGGTAGCAATTTGTGGAGATTTCAATATTGACCTACTTAATCCACATCAACAAAATGTAGTTACAGAGTTCATGAACTCTATGTACAGCATGAGTCTATATCCCACAATAACACATCCCAGTAGAATCACAGCTCACTCTGCTACACTTATTGACAACCTGTTTGTCAATGTTCTCGACAAGAAAATAGAAAGTGGATTATTGATAAATGATATAAGCGACCACTTGCCAATCTTTGCACTTATCCATGGCCACACGGGGCCCAACCCAGAAAAAATCTCAAAATCGTTCAGACACAAATCACCAAACGCAATCAGTTCTTTTAAAGAGGACTTGCTGAAGCAAGACTGGACAGAAGTCTATGTATCAGATGTAAATGAAGCCTATGACACATTTACAAACATTGTAACCACTCTTTATGAAAAAAACTGCCCATTAGTTAAAAAAAAGCTTAAACACAAATTTACTGACAAACCATGGCTAACCAAAGGACTACAAAAGGCGTGTAAAAAGAAAAATTTATTATATAAAGCTTTCATAAAGAAAAGGACAAAAGAAGCAGAGCAGCAGTATAAAACATACAAAAATAAGTTAACATATATAATAAGATGTAGTAAAAGAGACTATTACAGTAAAGAACTGGAAAAAAACAAAGACAATATTAAAAATACATGGACAATAATCAACAGTATCCTTGGAAATAAAAGCAGAAATACCAGCTACCCAACTAACACTCCAAAAAATAATAAATCGACTCCGAATGTGAATATAGCTTCACCTGCAGATGAATTTAATAATTTTTTTGTTAACATTGGACCTAAACTGGCCCGAGAAATACCCACTACGGTGCCAACAGGTGATTCAATATGCAATAACACTGCTGTAAAAGACACCATCTTCATAAAGAACACAGACGAAAGAGAGGTCATTGAAATTGTTAAATCGTTCAAAAGTAAAACATCTACTGACTGCGATGGTATTGATATGCTACTAGTCAAAACTGTTATCGAATGCATAGTGAAACCACTGACGTATATCTGTAACCTGTCTCTCCAATCGGGTATATTTCCCAATGCAATGAAAATAGCTAAAGTAATTCCGATTTACAAGACAGGCGACAGAGGGGAACTCTCCAACTACAGACCAATTTCACTATTACCGCAATTTTCCAAGATACTTGAAAAAATATTCTATGAGAGAATTGACAACTTCATACTGAAGAATGATTTATTGTGTGAGCAGCAATATGGGTTCAGACACAAAAGGACAACAGCATATGCCTTAATGGAATTTACAGAAAAAATATCAACAGCCATTGAAAATAAAGAGTATTCAGTTGGAGTATTCCTGGATCTTAAAAAAGCATTTGATACAGTAGATCACAATCTATTATTAAAGAAACTACAAAATTGTGGTATCAGAGGGGTAGCACTGTCCTGGTTAAGTAGTTACTTAAAGAATAGATATCAGTTTGTATGTGTTAACAACAAAAACTCAGAGCTACTGAAGGTCACCTGTGGAGTCCCACAGGGTTCAGTTTTGGGACCATTATTATTCAATATGTATATAAATGATATATGTAAAGTTTCAGAAAAAATGGACTTAATATTGTTTGCTGATGACACTAACCTGCTATGCAGTGGAAACAACTTGGAACAACTTCTGGATACACTCGGAAAGGAATTAGGAAAGCTGAAACTGTGGTTTGATTCAAACAAATTAACGCTCAATTTAAGCAAGACAAAATTTATAGTCTTTAACAACCATCACAACTACCCAGTACCCAAACTCAGTGTAAATGGTGTAGAGATTGAAAGGGTATCCGAAACTAAATTCCTTGGAGTAATAATTGATAACAAACTGTGTTGGAAGCCACATATTAATTATATAAAAGGTAAAGTATCCAAATCAATTGCAATATTACACAGAGTGAAAAATTTGCTTAATCAACCCACACTATACACCTTGTATCATTCATTAATACTCCCATACATGACATATTGTAATGAAGTATGGGGAAATACATATAAAACAAACATATATCCACTCTTTATGCTTCAAAAGAGAGCTATTAGAATAATCAACAAAGCAGCTTACAGGGAACCAACAAACCCACTTTTTCTTAAACAAAAAACTCTCAAGTTGAAAGATCTGATCGACTTTAAAACCGCAATAATAATGTTCAAAGTGAAGAATCTATCACTGCCCGCAAATATCCAAAAGTTGTTCCAAACAAGGGAGAAACGATATCACTTCAGAGGAACATGTATATTTCAAAAGCCTACAGTGAGAACAACTACCAAGCAACACTGTATTTCAGTGCAAGGTGTCAGATTATGGAACGATTTTGGACCTGAATTAAAATCATGTACAAAGCTTGGACAATTTAAACAAAAACTAAAGGAAGAAATACTCCAAACATATTTACAAGACGACATGTAAACTCACATAAGGATTGACATTTCCAGCCTGTGTTGTGTTATAGCTTAGTTTTTCTTTTTTCTCTGTGACACTATGTCTTAGATTTGTTTTTGAATAGTAACCGCTTAACTTAGACTAGCTCAGTTTTCTTTTTCTCTCAGTCATATTTTGTCTTAGCCTTGTTTTAAATTGTAATCGCTCTTGTCTTGTTTTCTCTTTTTTCTCCTTTGAATTCTTGGATGGAATATGGGTGGGCAATATAAGCTGCGGCTTCAGCCATCACCCATTTCGGATAACTCACGTGGAATTGTATAGTAGAAGGAGTCTTTGTCTAATTTGACCTTGTTGTTATATTATACAGTTTCTTTTAACCTGTAATGTACTATCCGAAAATAAATTCATTCATTCATTCATTCATTCATTCATTCAAACACTGTATGGGGGGAACTGTGGCCGCCATTACGGAAAATGCCATTTTCGTGAATAACTACTGAACCACTAATCCTATCATTGTCAATCCAATTGCTAGTCATATATTTTCATGGTCAAGGAATCTGAAAACGTACACACAAACACTGTATGGGAGGAACTGTGGCCGCCATTACAGAAATTGCCATCTTCGTGAATAACTACTGAACCACTGCTTGTCATATGTTTTCATGATCAAGGAATCTGAAGACTGTATAGGGGGAACTGTGGCGCTTGGCGGAGGTCTGCGCTCTCCGAATGCTTTTCTAGTTATTATAGTTGTAAAATAATTATCTAAAAAAACTTGCGTTAAACACTTATAATATTTACATTTGAGAGGCTAACTGACAAGAATTATAGCAGCCAGTAAGCGCACCATTACACAGCACAGAGATCACTGGGTGACCATTGAGAGATCAAAAATTGGCCCAATCTCTCAATGATCTCCTAAAGCCTGGAAAAAGATATTTCAGTGTAAATGTTTGGGAGATCGCCATGTGATCAAAAACTCAGTTTTCATGGCGATATATAGAGATCTTTGAGAGGTCCTTTAGAGATCATTGAGAGATCAGAAAAGATCACCAGGAGAGATCATTGAGTTTCTTTTTGCGACCAAGGTGGTTGCTGAGCGTTTGAGAGGTGTCTAGTGATCTTTTGGATGAAGTAAAAACATAGACTCCACTGGGCCTTTCAATCCTTGATATAAACACCGGAACAGCTAAAACTTCTGATGTGTCAAATAAATGTGATTTGTCTGCAACATTTATTGCACCTTTGGCTTGTCTGCAGTCCTGACCTGTCCCTAACAGTGAAATTGTGAAAGGTAAAAAGCAATGACAACAACTCCATACTGCTGCACACAATAAGATGTGTTTGCGTGAAAAAAATGGGCCAAAATTCTAAACAAAATTAATTTTTTAATACTGATTATCTGCCCTAGATGTTTTCTGGGGGGGCTGACAGTTCTTTTGTATTCCATTTGTCCAGTTTCCTCAAGTGGATCAAGAAAACAGGACATTGTTCAGGTACAGGGACTAGACTAAAAATGATTTTTTTTAAAGCACAATGTCCAAAGAAAGCCTGGGGAATTATTACTCAAGATCACTTTAAAACGACAAGGAAGTCTGCTTCTTTGGAAGCAAAACATAAGAGGAGCCACCTAATACTTCAATACAGTACTGCATATACAGTATTAAAGTAAATTTAAGAATTACTTTAATCCCTTTTCTTTTGTTTTGTATATCATCCTAACCTTTACAGATCTGGGGATGAAAACTGGCTGTAGGTGTCCCATTTCTCTGTTAAAAAGAGCTTAGAGTCATAGAATCCAGCAGGCTAAATACAGGTCATTCATTCATTCATTCATTCATTCATCCACCAGCCAGACTATCCAATTCATATTTAGCTCATCTCCCCTTACTCTACTGTATGTCCTGACCCTGGGCAATACTGTGAAGCTTCTTCTTGTAGCTGCCATTTTCAGACCCATTCTGTCCTCTGTCCGCCTGTAAATGTGTTTCTTCAAGCATCAGTAGCACTTCAAATAATTTGCCACTAAATAACTTGTGCACACTGGAGTTGTGGCAGATGTAGTCTCTATAAACATTGCGTTCTGCATGTGTTTTAAGCGAGCAAATGTGTGTCCACTGACGTCAGTGATGCCAGTGAGTACACTGAAGAGCTGAAACTGGCTGTGGCCTGGAACCGAGTGGACATTGCTAAAGCTGAACTCTTCAATGGAGACATACAGTGGAAGGTAGGGCTGACTTTATTTCACTCAAAAGAGACTCTCATTTCTGCACCTGATTAAAACAGACAGACATTTGTTTTGAGAAAGATGGATCCACAGTGAAAGTCTTGACAATCCCGGTACAAGGAAAATTAGGTGGAAAGGAAAATCATTTGGTAAAGCAACTGTTAGATTTAATGTTTAATTTTGCACCTAAAATAAAAAGGAGAACCAGCAATGCTAATTTTTCAAACTTTAAAAGTATGTCTCAGTTCTGGTAGGGATGGGGGGGGGGGGGGGTTTAAATACTTCTGAAGAGTTATGGAGTTACCTCAAGTACTCGGTGGTCAGCTTGCCTCCTTTTAAAGAATGAGGGACCACAGAGTTAGGGCTTCAGTGGAGCTTAATGTTGAGAGCCAGGTTTCACCATCTAAAAAACTGAAGCTTCAAAAACCACACCACAATTCAAGAGAACCCTATATTAAACTCATTCATACCATGTCACACCTGCATCACACAGCCAGACCAGTGACTAATTCAACAGTAGCTTTTGCGAGCAGTGTGTAAGAAAATGTATGAAATGCATTCCTCTACACTTCTGATAAGCCGACTGTGTTTTCAGTATGTGGACCTCGAAGACTCCATGACAGATGCTCTAATTAACGACAAGCCACAGTTTGTGCGCCTCTTCTGTGAGAACGGTCTGAACATTATGAAATACCTGACGTACCAGCGCCTGGAAAGCCTGTACCGCTCACTCTCCGATAATTCATTGGCCTACGCTCTCCTCCAGAGGTATCTGAGTGAGAGGAAGGATCTGGCTGCATCGCTGGCCAATGTGAATGGATCGGAAATGATGCCTTTGAAAAATCGAGAGAATGCAGTTACTGCACCCGATTTGGCGATGGAACTGAGTCTATATGAGGTGAGGAAGTTGGTCATAAACTGGCCAAAGAGCTGATAGTTATTACGCTGATGAGGTTCCACAAGGGGTTAATCAGTTTGGTGAGCTGTGTGCATTGATGGTGAAAGATGAGGCCGATGACATAATCAATGCTTTACTGTTGGATCAAAACATTTGGTTGTCCTCTGTGCTAATGGACTGTCTTATGGAACTCCAGAAGCGATGTTCGAAGACGCTTCCTTCCACAAACAGAACACCGTTCCAGTGTGTAGCAACCATACTCTATGTACAAAGATGGATGACTTGAGAACAGTCCAAAACTGAAGGCCGCATGTCTCCATCACTCTCTAGTGGCTGGCTGCAGTAAGACAGCAAGTCCCTTGTTCTCCTTAATTGTCATCTGCAGCACTTTCCCACACTGAAATCTAAAAGTAGTCCTCAATTTTTAATTTTTTTTTTTCAAAAGATGGATTATGTATAAATTTTAATAGCTCATTCTGAAAAGCTGATAGGTGCTAATACGATGCTGGAATGACCGGAAGGAGCTGCTCTGTTGCTGATGGACTGATTATGCTGATGTGTCTCTAAATTGTCATTTTTTTTATTTATCAGTCCAGTTTATTTAGTTTTGATGCTTAAAATGATATAAAAATGGGGGCATGCCTGCAGCCTAATGGTTTAGTGATGGCAAGTTTGATTCTTTGTGTCTCTCTCTTCACTGCATCTGTCAAAAAAAGGCAAAAATGCTCAATTGAGTGTGTTAGTGATCACTTATATTTGAGGGAGCTGCCTACGGGTTGATGCTAATTAATAGCATCAACTAATCGAATGCTTTCTGTCATTGGGGTATAGGAAGACATAATCAAAAGCAAGCCAAAGCAGACTATCTTGTAGTAAGGGGGCGTGTGGTTCTGTTGTAGGTGTCTCGCTTGCTCTGGGACCTGTTAGGGGACGTGTGTGAGCCTTTCTACTGTGAGCCTCTGGATCTGGACCCCAGCTACAGCACTAGGAAGGCTTTGAAGGTCAGTGAACAGAGAGCGCCATACGCCACATACAGGTTTCTAAACAGCCCTGTCACAGAATAAATAAAACTGTCTGGGGTGAGAGAGTGAGAGAGAGAGAGAGAGAGCACGCGCGAGAGAGAGAGAGAGAGAGCGCGAGAGAGAGAGAGAGAGCGCGAGAGAGTCCACATCAGAAGCTGTGCAGAAGTTTAGTCGGCACACGTAAGGTGGATATAAAAAGTGTCCACACCCCTATTAAAATGTTAGGGTTTTTTTGAAAGAAATGAGATGCCCTTGATTCTTTCTAACCTCTCTGTGAACCCTGGATTTTGCCGTAGGACACAGCTGAGCAAATGTCAGGAAAAATCCGACTAGGGCAACTGAACTTTGTTTTGGCTTTAATCAGTCACTTTAATTGATGGCAGATGGCTATCCATAAAGACTAAATGCTGTAATTAAATAAATCAAAAGGTGCTTCAACAAAGTATTACTTTAGGGGTGTGCACACTTATGCAACCAGCTTATTGGATGTTTTTGATTTTCTACATTTTCCCCACTCACTGATTTGTTTCGTTCTCAATTGAATCGTGCAGGTTATACGTCACATTAAAGGTAGAAAAAGTTAGCAAATTATTTAGTGTGGTCTCATTTTTAGCTCTTTCTGGCGAAGCTGAAAGGAGCTAATGTGATAACGGGGCATCCATCCGTATGTCCACACGTCACAGGAATTGCTACTACTCCTTGGCATTTGCCCTAATGCTCACCAGACTCACTCACAATGGTCCTCAGCTGGGTCTGCATCCAGGTTGCGCTTAAGGGTCAAGGTCAAAGGTCAGGAGACCGGGGCACTTAGGTGATGTCATGAAAATTGCTACTCCTTCTAGACAGTTGCCCCAGTGGTTACCAAACCCACCCACAGTGACCCTCAGGTAGGGTTGCATCCAGGTCAAGGTCATTGTTAAAGGTCAGGAAATCTGTGCATTTCTGATTTCATGAAAAACGCTCCTCCTCCTAGGCCACTGACCTTGGCTTTAAGCACATCCTAGATGGGTCTGTATCTAGGCTGAAGATCTGAACACTCCCAGGGTGATTTCGTCAGGCCAGAATGAGCTACTCTGTCATTGACGGTCTGGTATTATGTCACAAAAACCTGGCATTATAACGGCAGTTTGTACACTTATACTGTATCTTAAATGTCACTCTGACATATAGAATTGTTGAGTTCAGATGGAGCTGGTGAGATGATTTCAAATGGGTAATATAAAACCAACATGGGGTGCGTGTTAATAGAGTTGAAGGTGTTTGCACGGACTCATCTTTGTGGTGACTGTTCTGCGTTTTCTTGCCATTAGCACGTCAATAAATTGCTGCTGGGAGAGTGCGCATACCGGAACCAGTTCTGCCTCTCGCCCTGGGCCTCCCTTTTCATCTGGGCTGTTCTGCAGAACCGTAGTGCGATGGCAGTTTACTTCTGGGAGATGGTGAGACATGTTTACACTAGACTGCTGCTACACTGAGGGCATTACATCATCGTATTTTATCGGGGGTCATGAAAGGAGGTCAGTACGGTATGGTACTGTGTACTATTAAGAGTCTGTGGCAGATGCATTACTGGAAAAAGGGGAAGCAACTCCTGTTAAAACCCACAATAAAAACCAGTCACACTTTGAGAAACATTGAGAAATTTGAGAAACTTTGAAAACATTATCTGCCACTATTATTCCATTTTAACACTGTGCGCTAACACTTTGCCTTCTGTGCTAACAGGTGAAAACTTAATCTCTTAACAGGGCAAAGTTGTGTCTTAACACAGCAAAGAAAGCCTAGTTTAGACACAATTTTATATGTCATAAGACTTTATACCAGGTTAACGTAGTTGTTTTAAATGTCTTAAGATGCTAAACGTCTCAAAGCACTCTTAGGGTGAGTTCATTAGGCTGGAGAGTGCTACTCTGTCATCTATGCTCTGGTTTTAAAGGATTTTCAAAATAGTTTTTATTTCACTCGAGATCTTGTGTTTCCATGCAAGCTTGAGGAGTCGGTGCTGAGTGCTCTGGGGGGATGCAAGATGCTGAGAGAGCTCTCCAAGCTGGAGATTGAAACTGAAAGCAAGCTGGCCATGAAGGAACTGGCTCAGAAATTTGAGAATCTGGCAAATGGTGAGTGAGTCTACAACAATTCTATTTTTAGCAGAGTTTACTACCACATTCTCCAACCTTTCAGCCAGGCTTCCTAAACAGGAACATTGTTCTTTCTCTGTGGCACCATGCTGTCTGTATGTTCAGATGTGTTTGGTGAGTGCTACCAGAACAGTGAGAGTCGCTCCTTCACCCTCCTCATAAGGAAGTCCCCGGTGTGGAGAGGGGCTACGTGCCTGCAGATGGCCACCGCTGCAGATGCCCGCTTCTTCTTCAGCCATGATGGTGTTCAGGTAGCACCACTGTCCTTCTCCTGAGAGTACAGATTACCAGACTGGTAAAAGTGATACACAGCAGAGTCGATATGCTTTCCTGGTAACATTGTAGCAGTGTTGTCTTACTGAGCTTACTACTTGTATGAAAATAGCTTGCCATTTCAAATCTTTGAGTTATTTCAAAATCTGCACAAAAGATTTCAGTCGTTGCTGGAAGTCGTCAAAAGGCTTAAAGAATGTCCATCTCTGTTCCAGTCTCTGCTGTCTCAGATCTGGTGGGGTGACATGGAGAGGAGCACTGAGGTTTGGAAACTGATTATGACCTTCTTCATGCCACCACTGGTCTACACAGACTTGATCAACTTCAGGTCAGTGTTGTGCGTGCGTTTATCTTTGTTCTTCCCATAATATTCTAAGCTTTGGCTTGGAATAAGTGCTTAGTAGTATGGAAGGCAAAATGGAAAATAAATTAATTGATTTATTTGTTTATTTGATGAACTGAGAAGAAAGTATAATATAATGCATTGGTACAACTTACAAACAACCAGTTTGACAAGTTAAATAGAACTATGTTTCCTTACTTACAGGGAACAAGAGGATGACATCAAGTCTGTGGCCATCACCCACAACAGGCAGTCCGACAGTCTGGAGGGAAATGAAGCAACTGTCTTTTCATTTGCTGATGTTGTACAAAAGTAAACCCAAAGCTGTCTACATAAATCAGATGTGTTAGGAGTATTTGCTGATGTCTCTAACAAGAGTCTATGAATCTTTATTTAACTGTAGTGATGAAGAAGCAGAAGAGTTCAAGGATTTTAAAGAGAACCTGGAAGGTAGGTTTACTCTTACAGTTATGGCCACATGAAGAATGGTCAGCATGGTGTGAGGGACACATTCTGGTCCAGTCCAGACCAAAGGGACAGGGAGCCTTCATGAAATCACACACTGCTACTAGGGTTTAGTAGCAGGACATTACTGAGGGACAGAGTCTGGTTTGGTGACCTCAGCACTAAATATCTGCCCGTGGTGGTTTTTCTACTACAGTTGCTGTCTTTGGAAGACTAAAATGTCCACTGTACAGTAGGTTTATTTGTAACAGTCATAAATGAAACCTATTTCGTAATAGTAACTGTGTTTAACAGAATCATTTTAGGACAGATGTCTCCGTTATAACCCCTTTACACAGGGGTGGAGATTGAGAAATTGTTGAGTGATGAAAAAATGGCCAGATCTTTCAATGATCTCTCAGCAGTCACCGAGACCTCCCAGTGATCTCCACAGTCCTCAGTTTTGACACAGAAAAAAACGATCTGTCAGCAGTCACCAAAGGAACGAAATCTCTCAACAACCTCTCAAGGAGCATTCAACAATCTCATCAGTCTACCAATGATCTCTCAGATCATCAGCCACAGTCTTTCAATAAACTCTATTGGGCTTTCATCGGATGCTCAGTGATCAGCCATCTCTACCTTTGGTTGGAAAATTTGGTGTTCATTGAAAGATTGCTGAGACATCATTGAAGTATCTCTGAGAGATCATTGAGTGGTCAAGGAGTGGTTGAGGATGATGTTGTGTACATACCCTCTGTATGCTTGGACAAAGAACAGAATTATGTTATTTACTTTCAAAATTAGATCAGATTAACCCTCATAAACAAGAGGTTGCACTGATGGATGCCTCGATAATCTGTAGATGGATAATTTACATTGTTGTTTGGTACTGTGCAAAAATCCATGGGACAGCTCTCACCAGCAATGACTGAGACCAAGTCTTACTTCTTAGTTCTACAGATGTGGTTGTGCTGAGATACAGCTACAATGCAGTTAGAGTCCTGCATCAGTCCCAGCTGGTTACATTTCTGCTGCGAAGCAGCATGGATCGCAACAAGATCGCACCTGAAGAGCAAGATCACTCTAGAATAGTAGGATAGCGTGAGAGCTTACTTTTGCCTTCAGACACTGAACTTGACACTGGAGCCCCAGTTGCTCTTGGTGAGTCAGGCTAGCACCTGTGCATGGCAGCTCCACCGGCATCAGTGTGTGAATGAGTGGATAACAGAATCTGTAAAGCACTTTGGTCATCTAGAGATGCGAAAAAGTGCTATATAAGTGAACACCATTTACCATTTCATCACTTCCTTGTGTGCTGGATGTGGCATCTGGTAAAAATACTCACAAATTTCTAGTGATCCATTGCAGTGAGAACAGACACAACGCATTGCATCTGGTGGGAAGACAAGCATTGACTAGAGTTGAACCTATGTCCTCCAGGGACCGCATCACAGCCAAAACTCAGTGTAATGGGTTAGTCATTTACATCTGTGTATGAAACGCTGACATTGTTGAGGTGTGGGTCGAGTGGTTGCCTCCGTCTGTCCATTTTTTTGTCTGTCTGGACTGTAACTTGAGAAAAGCTAGGGTCACCAAACTTGGTATACGGGTGAGCCTCAGGCTTAGCATGTGTTGCTAAGTGGTCAAGGGTCACAGGGTCATCCGTGCTCCAACTCAACAGGGAATGAGGCTACGGCCACCAAACCTGGTACACAGGTTGACCTTGGGACTAGTACCTATGGCTATACTTTTGCACTCAGAAGGTCAAACGTTAAGGTCACAGGGTCATAAAAGGTCAAAACCCAAATGGCTGATAGTGACTTCAATTTAAAAAAAAACAAACAAAAAACTAAAAGGATGTATGGTGGGGAACTAGGGCTTCAGAAGGTGTGGGTCTGCATCTCTGTTGAATGCAATTCTAGTTTAAAAGAGTGTGGGCTGTATTTTATGTGACTGGTTGCTGACATTTTTGACTAATTCTTGTGACAATGCTGTGCTGCTCTTCCCACAAGGTTCTTCACCATCTAACTCCAAGAGACCATTCATTGTATCCCGGTGGAGGCAGTTCTGGTTTGCCCCCGTCACCTCGTTCCTTGGAAACGTGCTGATGTATTTCCTCTTTCTTTGCCTGTTTGCTTATGTTCTGTTGGTGGACGTCCGGCCCCCACATCCTGATGGCCCCACCACTCGGGAGTTCATACTTTATTTTTGGGTTTTCACATTAGTTTGTGAGGAAATCCGACAGGTTGGTTGTGTCTACTCTCACTTGCACACAGTATGATCACTCAAGTTAAAAACTGAATTTTAAAAACAGAACGTTTGAAGCTGTGTAAAACGGTCCAGAATTGCTGGTGAAACTACCACCAGTCTGTTTTAAAATCAGGTGTTTTATCTTTCTTTGCCAAATTATGGAAAATTTCCTACACAGGTAAAATCATAAAATGTATAATAACTTTTTTCTTCTGTGGTTCACAGACATTGTTTTTGGACGGTTTGTCTGTGCTTCAAGGGATGAAAAAATACATCCAAGATGTGTGGAACAAGTGTGATCTCACAGCTATTTCCCTCTTTATTTTGGCTCTGTGTTGCAGGTGATTCTTCTTCCACTTTCCACATTGTATACCAATCCAAAAGTTCTTCTCGGGTGCCAAGATAGTGGTACCAGTCAAAGCCCATTCTCTTTACTGCTGTACAGTGCTGTGAAAAAGTATTTGGCAACTTCCTGATTTCTTTTATTTTTACCACACTTAAATGTGTCAGATCATCAAACAAATTTTAATATTAGACAGAAAACCTGAGTAAATACAAAATGCAGTTTTTAAATGATGATTTAATTTATTAAAGGAAAAAAGCTATCCAAGCCTACCTGGCCTTATGTGAAAAAGTAATTGCCCCCCACCTTTGTTACATCATGAATTAACTGTGATTAACCATTTTTTTTTTTTTGAAAGCTGAGTACAGTTTCATGAGCCACACCCAGACCTGATTACTGCCAGACCTGTTGAATGAAGAAATCACTTAAATAGAATCTGTCTGACAAAGTGAAGTAGGCTAAAAGATCTCAAAAACCAACACATCATGCTGTGATCTAAAGAAATTCAAGAACTGATGAAAAACAAAAACCCACAACATCAGAAGAACTGCAGACTTCACTTGCCTCACTTTGGTCAGGGGTCCATGATTCAACAATAAGAAAGAGACTGGGCAAAAGAGTTCTAAGGCAGAAACCACTGCTGACCAAAAATAACGCAAAGGCTCATCTCACATTTGCCAAAAAACATTTTGAGGATCCGCAAGACTTTTGGGGAAAATATTCTGTGGACTGATGAGACAGAAGTTGAACTTTTTGGAAGGCGTGCATCCTGTTACATCTGCCGTCAAACTAACAGCATTTCATAAAGGGAACATCATACCAACAGTCAAACATGGTGGTGGTAGCGTGATGGCCTGGGTCTACTTTGCTGCATCAGGACCTGGACAACTTGCCGTAATAGATGGAACCATGAATTCTGCTCTCTACTAGAAAATCCTGAAGGAGAATATTTGGCCATCAGTTCATGACCTCAAGGTCTCCAATGTCGCTGAATTAAAACAATTCTGCAAAGAGGAGTGGGCCAGAATTCCTCAATAGTGATGTAAAAGTCTCATTGGCAGTTATCACAAACGCTTGATTGCAGTTGTTGCCGCCAAGGGTGGAACAACCAGTTATTAAGTTTAGGGGACAATTACTTTTTCACACTGGCCAGATAGGTTTGGATAGCCTTTTTCCTTTAATAAATTAAATCATCATTTAAAAACTGCGTTTTGCATTTCCTTGGGTTATCTTTGTCCAATATTAAAATGTCTTTGATGATCTGAAACATTAACGTGTGACAAATATGCAAAAGCATGAGAAATCATGAAGGGGGCAAATACTTTTTCACAACACTGATTTTTAGCTCATTCCAGAAAAAGCTAAAAAAAAAAAAAAAAAAAAGCTAATGCAATGGTGCTGCATCCGTCTGTTTGTTCATATTCCATAGGAATCGTTGGGTAACCCTCCTTGGGCAATTGCCTTGATGCTCACCAATCTCACACGCAATGACCCTCAGAGGGGGTCTGCATCCAGATTAGGCTCAAGGTCGGGGTCAGGCTAAAAGGTGTAACGATCTAGCCACTTATGTGATTTCCTCAAAACTGCTACTCCTCCAAGGCAACTGTCCCTATGCTCACCAAACTCATGTACAGTGGCCCTCATTTATCAAAAGTGCATAGAAATCTGTGGGCGTTTTGGTGCAGAAATGATCGTAGGAAAAGTTCCTCCTGGCATTTTTGAAACTGTGCTTATCTGGTGAATCTCATCATCATTTAAATACCACACCCCACCTTCCTGACACCCAATGTTTACAACATGGCATAACTTAAGATGACAAAAAGAGAAACTTTCTCCATAGTGGAAATTTACCTTTTTTTTTTTTTTAAAGGAAAACAGAAAAATAATATAGAAGTGTTATGTGGCAACAAGTGCCATTAACGGGGACAACTGCTGTTTGTGTGGCGCCTGAACTCCTGTCGGGTTTTATAATTTAAATCTGTAGCCCTGATGTATATTGTGTAGCCTAGGTTGTATTACCTATATAATCACAAATTTTATGCTGTGATTAGAAAAAAGTGGTTGGGCTTTGACTCAGAGGGGCGAGTCACTGCAGTCATCAATTCTGTTACAGGCATGAGAAGGGATGAGTGTAATAGTTTGACTAAAGTTTGTTCACCTCCTCATTTTAACAGTGGAATCAAATGGATAGATAACCATCAAATACAGTAGTACATAATACCAAACTCAGTGATTGCTGTTAGCATTACTGCTAGCAGTGGTTGCTAACCTGGTTAGCATCAGGTACTTTTACTTTTTAGTCAAAGTAAAAGCATTACTTTGACTAAGTAATACCTTTTATTGGCATAAGAGATAAGTCAATCCTTACCGAAAGAATAGACGAGGCAAAAGAATAGGCGATCTTGAAAAACCCTGAGTTCATTCACAACTGTAAAAAAAAAAATAAAAAAAATCAGAATCTAAAATTTTAATTCTGTTTTGTCCAAACCATCAAGTAAAAGTTTTTTAAATTTCTGCTTAAATCCGCCACGATATTGGCCGTCATGACATAAATTTGCATGGAACATTCATTTTAACTGAAAACAGCTTTTTTTTAGTCTTTAAAGAAAATCATTAAACACTTTTCTGAATATCTCACAAGTCAAACGTCTCGCCTGAAAGGATGCACTGCTCCATGTATTTGATGTATTCAGATAACTCCCAAACAGCCAAGGTTTCTCTACTGCACCACCAGTCCACAATGACTTGCGTACAGAAGGTCAGACCTGCTGTGGTATTGGAACACATCCTAAAATCACTTCCAGACTGATGTCAGTCTTTGCATTGGAATGACCAGTACCACCGGTCTTCTGTGTTACACACATTTGATCAATGAGGGCCACCGTCCTCAGGTGGTTCTGCACCCAGGTTGTGCTTAGGTCAAAAGTCAGGAGATCTGGGCAGCCTCGCAGTGGTTTGATCAGGCTGGAATGAGCTACTGCATGACTGATTGTCTGGTTTGTTGTATAAACTCGTCATGTCACTGAATATGGGTCCTGAAGCATGGCCATTGACTACTGCTTTTGTTTTACAGAATGTTTCCCTGGTCATATAATTTTGGCCGTGCTGTAATGGCCGTAGACTTTATGGTCTTCACTCTACGTCTGATCCATATCTTTGCCATCCACAAGCAACTCGGGCCAAAGATCATAATTCTTGGCAAGATGGTAATGACACACACTGTAGTAGAACATCCTAATACACTCCTAACAGAAAACATGATGTGAAGCAAAACTTCTGTTACACAAATCAAATGTTTGTAGAAATTGCAGGAATATAGAGACAGACAGTTGTTTACTTGTGTCATTTATTCACTTCAACAAATAGCTTAACAAGCTAAACTGCTAGCTCTGTTTCCCTCTCAACACTGTTAAGCCCCCATAGCTGCCCTGAGGATTACCTGAACAGAGCACATAAGGACACAACTGCCTGCAGAGTCCACTACTTGGTTCAATTTGTTTGTTACACATTTGAGTATGTAATGCTGAATAGTTTAATACCAACTAGTGTTAACCTAACTTGCATGTTTTTGGCCTGTGGGAGGAAACCAGAGTACCTGGGGTAAACCCACGCAGACACGGGGAGAACATGTAAACGCCACACAAAAGGGTGAACTGAGATTTATTTGACTGTGCGAATATTAATTACAGAGTAATAGAAAAAGAATGGGACATCCAATATTAGCCGCTGTTTAAGAACTGCTTGTTTATTTTTATTTTTATTTTTTTTTTTTTTGTCAGCTTGTGGAGAAAGGAGGCAGGCAAGGCATAATCTACAACAAACAAGAATTCCGGGTCTCTGTGCATTCCTCTTTTATCTCTTTATTCCCATGCATCAAGACCAGGAACTTCCGACCATAACACATTGCTATTTGCACAAAGAACTGTGTGGCACATTGACACGACATAACGCCGGTGCTGAACTCACACCTTGATTCTCCCAGCGGTTCCAGCATTTACTTCTTTCCCTGGGGGCGCATAGTCCTTACTGTCCCGTCTGATACCCCCCGGTGACACCTCCTCTTTCCATCCCTTGTTCTCTGGGTGGAGAAGTCCCACACCATGCCCCCACACAGCCCTCCCCCCGAACACCCAGAAAGGACACTAACCCCCTGGTCTTTTGGGCTTGAGCTGGCGCTCATAGCGGCTGTAGCGGGGGTCGCTGATCCAGTCAAACTGCCCTGCTGGCGGGGTGTACCGGAGGGCACGTCAGTCTGTGGAAGGAAAAAGGGAGGGGGAGAAAACACATCAGCTTTGCGAGTGCAGGTCTCTGCTGAGGGATCATCACTTTGTGGAGCCACCAACGGTGGGCGTCCATGCGGGGGAGATTGGGCCAACACCACCTGCTCGTCTGCCAACACAAAAGCGGGCTTCAGCCTGTCGATGCATACGGTCTCCCTACACCCCCCCAAGTCTAACACAAAATGCTTCTCCCCAGGTACCAACACCTTGAGCGGTCCGTCGTACAATGGGCGCAGCGGGGTCTGGTGCGCATCGTGCCTGACAAAAACAAAACTGGCATTCTACAAGCTTTTTGGGATGAATGTGCGGGGAAAACAATGGTGGGCCGGGTCCGGTACGTTAAAAGCCTCCGTACTGTGCAAAAATTGCGCGGGCGGATCAGCCTTGGGTGTGCGATTTTCCGGTAAAAACTCTCCAGGGATCCGCAGCGGCTAAGAAAAAACGACTTCTGCCAGGTAGGCTGCCAAATCCTCCTTAGGTGCGGAGCGCAAACCTAAAAGAACCCAGGGCAGGCGGTTGACCCAATTTGCATCCATGAGTGAAGCTCTGAGCACTGCTTTAAGCGACCTATGAAAATGCTCGCATCACCCATTAGCCTGGGGGTTGTGGGCGGTAGTGCTGTGAATTTTGACCCCCTGGCTCTGGGCCATCGCAGACCAGAGTTCCGAAATGAATTGTGGACCCCTGTCGGAAGTGATGTCCCACGGGGGTCCAAACCGTGCAACCCAAGCTGACAAAAAAGCGCAAACCACTTCCGCGGACGTGGTAGAAGCCAGCAGGACCTCTTCAGGCTAGTGCGTGGTGAGGTCCACGATTGTTAAGAGGTGCATAAAACCTTGCGATGGCGGGAGGGGTCCCACCAAATCCACGTGGACATGGTCAAACCTCCTAGCCGGGATTTGGAACGGCTTGAGGGGGGCTCTGGTGTGCTTGTGCACTTTGGCCCGCTGGCACACGACGCAAGCTGTAGCCCACTTTTTCACATCCTTGTGCAAGCGCGGCCAGACGAATTTCGCCCCCACTAGCTTCACCGAAGCGTGCACTCCCGGATGCGAAAGGGAGTGGACTGACTCAGAAACGCGACGGCGCCAAGAGCTCAGAACCACCGGGTGTGGGCGGCTGGTGGAGACATCGCAGAGCAAGAGAAGGCACCCTTCTTGCACCACCCTGCTCTCCAGCCTTAACCCAGTAGGCGCAGACTGGAGCGCGCAAATGTCCGCATCCCCGGCTTGCTCCACGGCCATCGCGGGGAAATCTGTTCCCATGTACACCGGGGAGACTAATGCGCACGACAGACAATCGGCCACAACGTTGAGCTTACCGGCAACATGTTGAATGTTGATAGCAAACTCCGAAATCACGGCAAAATGTCGTTGCTGCCGGGCCAACCACGGTTCCGAGACCTTGGCCATTGCGTACATCAGCGGCTTATGGTCCACGAACGCGGCGAACTCACGCCCCTCTAACCAAAACTGGAAATGGCGCATCGCCAGGTGGATAGCCAGCAATTCCCTATCGAACGTGCTGTATTTGCGTTCGTTGTCGCGCAAAGTTCGGCTGAAAATGCGAGCGGCTGCCACGAACCTGAGACGTACTGCTCCACCATTGCCCATTGCCCCTATGACAACATCAGACGTGTCCGTAGTGAGCGCTATCTGTGCAGACGGAACCGGGTGGGCTAACAACGCGGCATCCGCAAGCACTGTTTTGGCATTAGTGAAAGCCTGGACTCGCTTGGGAGTCCAGTCGATGGCTTCCATGGGCTTCGTTTTTTTAAGTGCAGCATACAGCAGCTGCATCAGCTCAGCTACCTGAGGAAGGAAACGATTATAAAAATAAACCATTTCCAAAAACTCCTGTAGTGCTCTCACAGTCTGCGGGTGCGGAAAGTCTGACACAGCGTGCACCTTATCCGGTAATGGAATCGCGCCCTCAAATGCAGTGGCCCAAAAAATCAATCTCTGGCATGCCGAACTAGCACTTTGCCGGGTTAACTATCAGCCCGTGCGCTTCCAACCTCTGGAAAACTGTCTTGAGATGGGTGATGTGCTCCTCCTCAGACATGCCAGCTACCAGAATGTCGTCTAAGTAGACAAAAACGAAGGACAGGTTGCGAAGCACTGCATCCATCATCCTCTGGAAAGTCTGCGCCGCACCTTTTAATCCAAATGGCATGCGTAAAAACTCAAAAAGACCGAAAGGAGTTATTACCGCTGTTTTTGGAACGTCTTCCGTGCGCACCAGGACCTGATGGTAGCTGCGGACCAGATCCACTTTCGAAAAAACCACGTGCCCCAGCCAGGTGCATGGAAGAATCCTGGATGTGCGGAATGGGATAACGATCATGTTCCATGGCATTATTCAAGCGCCGGAAATCGCTGCACGGTCACCACGACCTATCGGCTTTAGGCACCATGTGTAGCAGGGATGCCCACGGGCTGTTGGAGCGCCTGATGATGCTCAACTGCTCTAAGTTGGCAAACGCCTCTCGTGCGCTGGCCAGTTTAGCTGCGTCCAAATGCCGAGGCCGCGCAAACACCAGTGGGCCTTTTATCATTATAAAGTGCTCGACCCCATGTTTCGTTACCGTAGCCGAAAAAGTTGGGACCGTGAGTGCTGGCAACTGTGCAAGAAAATGTTGGTACTTACCCCCTGGAGCTATAATGTTAGCCAGTGTTGTTGACCCAGCTACCCGAGCTGTGCAGGGCAGTGAGGTAAAAGAGACAGCATCCACTAATCTCCTATTAGCAACATCGACTAGCAACCCATAAGCACATAAAAATCTGTACCTAAAATGGGGCCGGAACATGCAGTTATCACAAAGTCCCACTGAAAGTTGCGTCCGTGTAAGCATATCGTCAGTGTCCGCTCGCCAAATGTCCTGATGGTGGATCCGTTGGCGGCCATGATCTCGGGTCTGCTGTGTCCTGCCACCCTTTCTGCGTTGGCCAGCAGGATGAGGCTCTTCTGGGAGCCGGAGTCCACCAAAAAACATCTCCCTGAACGTGTGTCTGGGACATTAAGCAGTCTGTTCCTGTCGCCATCTGTTGCAGCTGCCACTGAATTCCGAACATGCAGTCTTCCCGGCTTCTTGAATTTGTATGGTGACAGGCAGCATTGGGCATTTGAGCCGAAACAACGATGATATAAACAGATCGCCCCATTCCTTCGTCTTTTGGTGTCCGTCCCGGCTACCACGAATGGCTCCTCGACCTCATTGGAGTCCCTCATGGATGCCGGTGCCGCTGTCTGCACACTGGGAGCTCTGGTCACCAAAATGACGTGGTCTGCTTCCTGCGCCAGGGCGCGATAGTCCTTAGCAACCAGCCGCGGCGAGTTGGCCAGGGTCGCCCTCGCTGTAGCTGGTAGGTTCCTGAGGGACAACTGGGTGAACAGAAAAGATTCGTCGTCCTTCCCCCTCAGCGCCAACATGCTCTCCATGAGCGCCACTGCTGATCTGTCCCCTAACTCTTAACGCATTAGTAGTCTCTCTGCCCTCTCACTGTCAGAAAGGGTATAGTGCTGGAGAAGCATCCTCTTGAGCGCTTCATATTTTCCTTGGGCCGGTGGCTCCTGAAGCAGGCTCGTCACCTGTTGTGTGGTGCGCGCATCCAGCGCAGCGACCACGTAGTAATACCTGGTATTGTCCGTTGTTTTCCCGCGGAGTGCGAACTGGGCTTCTATGTGCAAGAACCATGTGGTTGGGTTGTGAAGCCAGAAGTCTGGGAACTGGACTGAAACCATGCATACGGCGCTGGTGCTCTCCTTCCAGGTAGTCTCCGGGGGGTGCTCGGTTTGCTTTCCATGGCACGTCTTAGGGTTACCATTTAGAGAAAGGAGGCAGGCGAGGCAACAAGCTGGACGACACAGAACTTTATTCTTTCTCCAGCATAACTTACAGCAAAATAAGATCCCGGGTCTCTGCATTCCTCTTTTATATCTTTAATACCATGCATCGAGACCCGAAACTTCCGACCGTCATACATTATGTTTAGAACAAAGCCTATGTGGGACATTAACATGACATAATGCCGGCACCACTCTCACACCCTTCTCTCAGCAGCTCCGGCATTTACTCCTCTCCCTGGGGGCACATAGTCCTTACTGTTCCATCTGATACCTCCTCTTTCAGTCCATTGTTCCCTGTGTGGAGAAGTCCAACACCATACCCCCAAAAGCCCACACTGCCGGTAAACATCACAGAAAGTGGCGGCGAGTACGGTTTTGCCTTTTCACAAGTGGGATTTATTGAAGTCCGAAGCAACGACATCCACGCTAGCCATAGGCTAATGGCAGAAGCTAACTGCAGGATATAGACAGTGCCAACGTGAGTAAAGGAGTTAAGGAAATGGCTGCTATCATTGGTTATATTGATGCCTTTGATGAATCTGCAGAGCAGTGGGCTACATATGTGGCTTTGTGGTTGCTAATGGAATCAAAGATGAAAAGAAAGTGTTAGTGTTTCTCAGTGTTATCGGGCCTACAACGTATGGGTTACTGTGCAGCCTGATTATTCTGGAAAAGCCCAGTAAGAAGACGTATGCAGAGATTATTGAAACACTGCAGAGACACTTTTCCCCTAATCCCATTGTTATAGTGGAAAGATATTGTTTCCTCAAACAAAACCAGGCAGAGGGGGAAACGGTAGCACAGTATAAAGTGAGCCACTCAGTTGCTGAAACTCTTGCCACAGTCTCCACGGACATTGCAATTTCCACTGCTTTTTGGTAGCTGAGGGATGTTTCTGTCTGCAGTCTCTTTTGAATGGATTCACTGTGCAAACCACACCCCAGCCGGTCACGTATTGCATCTTGTAAGTATGCCCCAAATTCACAGTGCTCCGACAGCTTCTTTAAAACTGCCACTAAAAAGTACAGGCAGTGTCACTTTCACCTGTACCTGAGAAAAAGTGCATGAGGTGTGGTAAAACAAATCACGCAGAGAGTGTTTATTACAGACAAGCAGTGCCATAACTGTGGAAAAGGGGGCCACATTTCCCGCATGTGTAAGAAAAAGAGAAAGGACAATGCACGAGATAAAACTGTAAATAAAAGCAATACAAGGTACAAGAAAGATTTTTCCAAAAGAAGCTCATTCATTCATCTTCTTCCGCTTAATCCTTTTCGGGTCGCGGGAGGGCTGGAGCTTATCCCAGCATTTATCCTTTTTTTTTTTTTTTTTCCTTTGAAAGACAAAAGTAAAATAGAAAGATGTCTACCTTCTTTACATGTTTCAACTGCACTGCAGCCTTCATCAAAATCTGATGAAGGCTGCAGTGCAGTTGAAACATGTAAAGAAGGTAAAGACATTTTTCTATTTTACTTTTGTCTTTCAAAGGAAAAAAAAAAAAAAGGATAAATAATTAAAAGAAGACAAAATGAACCTGTTTGACGTCTTATCCCAGCATCTTTTGGGCGAGAGGCACGGTACACCCTGGACAGATCGCCAGTCCATCGCAGGGCCAACACAGAGAGACAGACAACCATTCACTCTCACAGTCATACCTAAGGACAATTTAGAATCCCCAGTTTTGATGCCACTTAACCTAACTTGCATGTTTTTGGCATGTGGGAGGAAACCAGAGAAATCCCGGAGTAAACCCACGCAGACACGGGGAGAACATGCAAACGCCACACAGATCACTGTTGGTCGGGGGCTGGGATTGAACCCAGAATCCCCCGGCCAAGGGTGAGTTGCTGTGTTGCCGCAGTGCTAACCACTCCTCCACCGCGCCGCCCCCCCAAAAAAGCTCTGTTAACCAAATAAATGCAAATGTTCCCCAGAGTGATAATACAACAACCGATTCTGAAGGTGAAGTGTGTCTTCACACAATAACTGCCGTCCAGCCAGAGGCGGGTGGAGTGAAAATGGTGCAGGGTGCCTTTTCCCCAATCATTACGGTGACACCCACAATAGAGGGAAAACCCATCAAGATGGAGCCAGACACAGGTGCAGCAGTTTCCCTCATCTCAAAAGAGTTAAGGCTAAGCTAAAAGGCTAAGTTGTCACATGTTCGCCTGCATAAAACTAGTTTTTGTTAAAGACTTATACAGGTGAAATCATCCTGCCAGAGGGAGTGATTTAAAGTGAAAGTGTCAATGAATGGACAGAGAGCAAGACTTCCCCAGTCTTCAGCCACTCTCTGTCTCCACTTTGGGGCAGAGAGTGGCTGAAGACAATTAAATTAAACTGGCACAAGATAAAGGCTGTGAATACAGTAGAGCATGGCACTGAAAGTAAATTGGAAAAGTTACTGAATAAGTATGAAAATGTTTTCAAAGATGGACTGGGAACACTTAAGGGTTTTGAGGCTTCACTCACACTCAAACCTGGACATCAGCCAAAATTCTGCCAGGCTCGTGTTGTTCCCTATGCTCTCCGACCCAAGGTAGAAGCTGAACTTTGAATGACTGCAATAACTAAACGTCATCTCTCCAGTTCAATTCAGTGAGTGGCCAACCCCCATTGTACCCGTGGTCAAGAAAAAAGGTGATGTGAGAATCTGTGGTGACTTTAAAGTTACGGTCAACCCTGTCCTCTGTGCTGAACGCTATCCAATTCCCCGCATTGAAGACTTGTTTGCTACTCTTGCTGGTGGCCAACGCTTCAGCAAATTGGACTTGTCCCATGCATACCTGCAGGTACCAGTAGAGGAAAATTTCCACAAGTATCTCACCATCACGACCCACAAAGGGTTGTTCTGCTACAACAGAATGCCATTTTGGATAGATACGGTCCATATTCCAAAGAGTCATGGATAAGGTACTTCAAGGTCTCCCAAATGTGCACTGTTTCCTTGATGACATATTAGTGACTGGTAGTGATGACACACAGCATTTAAAGAACTTAGGGGCAGTGCTGAGTTGATTGAAA
Organism: Pholidichthys leucotaenia; assembly: GCA_020510985.1. Lineage (NCBI taxonomy): Eukaryota > Metazoa > Chordata > Actinopteri > Cichliformes > Pholidichthyidae > Pholidichthys > Pholidichthys leucotaenia. Next base: position 313,554,886 of record CM035838.1, on the reverse strand, counting down.
AAATTCGGACTCAGAGTTCAGCGAGGAAAATATGAGTTTTTCAAGAGCTCCCTAGAATATTTGAGGCATGTCATTGATTCATCTGGGTTCCACAAATCCCCTGAAAAACTGAGACCTATTGTGGAGGCCCCTGCTCCAACTAATGTCACTCAGCTCCGGTCCTTCTTGGGGCTCATTAACTACTACAGTAAGTTTGTTTCAAACATGGCAACTACACTGAATCCATTGATTGCATTGTTGCACAAGGGTGTGCAGTGGTGGTGGACTTCTCAGTGTGAGAATGCTTTCCAGGCAGCTAAGAGGCAGTTATTGTCAGACAGAGTTCTCACACACTACGACACAAAACTCCCCATCACACTGGCATGTGACGCCTCTCGTTATGGTGTAGGAGCAGTGATCTCACACGTTCTGCCAAATGGCGAAGAGAAACCCATAGCTTTTGCCTCTAGAACATTGAGCAAAGCGGAGCACAACTATGCACAGATTGAGCGTGAGAAATTCGGAGTTATTTTTGGGATCCGCAAGTTTCATGTCTACTTGTATGGACGCCATTTTACCCTGCTGACAGACGATCATCCACTCATGACTATATTGGGTCCAAGCAAAGCCATTCCTTCACTGGCTGCTGCACGACTCCAGCGGTAGGCTTTGTTGTTAGCAGCTCACAACTACTCTATTCAGTACAGAAGTGCTGCAGAACATTGTAATGCAGAAGGTCTTTCACGTCTGCCATTGCAGACATCCACAGATGAGAAATTAGGAACTGCAGATGTGTACCTTATAAATCATGTGGAATCATTTCCTGTGTGCAGTACAGACATCCGTAAAGAGATCAGATTTGACCCAATCCTGGTCCAGGTAACGGAAATTGGACGTTTTCCAAAAGCTAAAAGCGCAGACCCCTCACTAACACCATACATTTTACCATACTTTTTCCTTCTTGCCTTGAGAGAGAGCAGTCGCATTTTTCTTCCCTCCTCTCCTGCCTTCCTGATCTATTCCCAGCTTTTGCAATGCTGCGTTTTTGTCTGTGTTTAGTCGCTCTTCTTCTGCTGAATCTTAATCTAAACGGAAATTATGGATTTGGAAGCGGCTTAAATGTGCTATTGTCACTATTTTTCAACAAGAATTGGGCCAAGGGGGAGCCCAAGAATTGGAACCTGCGGGGAGACTCATGGACATTGGAATTCATGCGTCTGTGGAAACATTATTGGTTATGATCTCAGGACTTCTATTTTTGGCTGTGGAGTTCCCTGATGCATCAGAAATTGAAGGAAGGTGAGAGAGCTGATCAAAGCGGACCCGGCAAGCTCCTTCATCAAATTCGACCAGTTGGGGAGGGCACGAGTAGCAGCAAACGGTGAACTGAATGACAGTGATTCAGTGGAGGAATACATCTGGAGCCCTGTGCTCTCCATGGAAAAACAATTTAAGCCTGCACATATAATGGAAGCACAGAATTACATGGGTGAGGACAAATTCTATTCTCTGAGTGCACTGTGCTGATTTGATTTGATTTGACCTTGTTTGCCCCGTGTTTACATTCCTCCTGATTGAGATAAGCGGAAGGACCGGCTCTTATGTCTACCCAAACAATCGACAATCAGTTGTTGTCGTATCAGCGGATTGGACCCTCAAGGACAATGCCCATGTGCCTTCTGCAAGCAAGAGAGAGAGCAAGAGAGATAGACTCTGGACTCTGGACTCTGGACTCTGGACTCTGGACTTGTTTATAAGTCACATGATTATAACATCTATCCACTGCCAGGAGGCGCCCTCTGCTCTGCTGCTCACTAACAACTGTTACATTTACACTACACAATGCATACAACATTACATGCATACAATACACTGCCTCTCAACTTTTGTGTGTGATCTCCTGCTAAATGTCTGCTAAATGTGCATTGAGGGTTTTTTTTGCCTGCAATCAAAATTTCGCTCACTTGCCGAGCGTCATTCTGATAAAACATGTTTTTTTCTCTCGCCTACTGTGTCATATCCATTCTCTTTTTCTTTTTTTTTCCTTTCTTCTTTATGACTGGCGCCTAGCGGCTGCCCCGGCCTTGGATGTGCTCTGCAGAGCGTGCCCAAATGCCAAGTCACGTTTCGTTACCTTGTATTCATACATGTGTAATGACAATAAAGTTGAATCTCATCATCTCATCTCACATCACCAGGAAAGATGAACTCACCATTGTACAAGGATGCCTAATCTGGGGTAACAAAGTGATTGTTCCTCCAAAATACAGACCAAGTCTGTTAGCTGAGCTACATGCTGGACACCCAGGTATGGTTAAGATGAAAGCTATAGCATGCAGCTACATGTGGTGGCCTGGAATGGATGCGCAAATCGAGCAGCAAGCCAAGATCTGTACTCCATGCCAGCACACTCAAAGATCACCACCCTTATCGCAGCTACACACATGGCCGTGGCCAGGTGCACCATGGCAGAGAATCCATGTGGACTTTGCAGGACCTTATGAAGGTCACATGTTCTTTGTAGTGGTTGATGCTCACTCAGAATTTCCAGAAATCCACCTCATGGACACTACTACCTCAGCGAAAACTATCCAAGTTCTGAGGGGATTATCCAGTTGATATGGCATTCCTGACATTTTGGGGGAATGACAAGGGGCCACAGTTCACCTCAGAGGAATTTTCTGCTTTCCTCAATGCCAATGGAGTTAGACATATGCACTCAGCAGCTACCAATGGCTTAGCCATTGGTAGCTGTATAGCTATAGCTGTATAGCTATAGACTCCAACACTAAGTCCCCAATTAAAATGTGAATGTGGTTGGAATTAAAAAAAATATTAATGAATCATCATATAAATAAAATGATGGGTGATTATATTTTGACTGTTACAACTCTCTCCATTAAAATAACATAAAATCCCGTTAAATGTAATTTACTTTTTGTCACCACATCAACGCTGTTTGATTCCCACACTGGAAATGAACCAATAAATCCTGGAGAATGATTACACACAGAGTAGAAAATTAAGAACAGTAAATTTCTCAATGAGATTTTTTTTTTTTCTTTTGGGCTGTCACATTTGGGATATACAGTACGTATATGTGTGTGTGTGTGTGTATGTATATATATGTAGCAGGCAGAGAGTAGATGGACTCGGACTGAAAATTTTACAAAAAACCTTTATTCCATGACCAAGAAAATGTTTTATGAGACGGAAAAGGCTGTTGTTTCCAAGGCAACAAGTAGTACTAGCAAAAGACACGTTTGTGCAACAGCACAGCCTGGTGGTAGGAAAACAACACTGCAAAGACACAAAACCACCCACCAAACCACACCCATCACCTGCAACCCCCCCCCCCCACAAATGTCTGTTATATATCCTATACATTAAAAAAAATTTAAAAAAAAAAATGTCATACATATATATATATATATATATTTATTTTTTTTTAAATTTTCTATATTGTCCTCTTACATGTATCTGGGTCTTTCTTGTCGCCATTTGCACTACGGGTTGCATTACTGTACATAAACTGCTGTTGATGTTGTTGTTTTCTTTCTGTTGTCTTATGCCTTTTCCTTTCATATTATGCACACCAATGAAAAGAGAGAAGCACCATTTCAATTCTCCTGTATGCCCTTAAATTAAATTAAAATCACCCTTTATTGTCATTCAACTGTACAACCAATCATGTACAGTAGAACGAGATTGTGTTTTACCTATCTACTGTGTTAATCACACACACCCCAAGTGTAGAATCAGAGGGCCGCTGCCATGCAAGGCGCCGCCACAAATTTCCCTCCTCCATTCCATTTTTGCTGAGCACCAAGCTGGACGGCAGGAAGTTCCACTTTTATATGGTCTTCGGCATGACCCAGCTGAGATTTGAACCCCTGCCTCCTGGGTGTGGGGCGGATGCTCTACCAACTGAGCCACCACTCCGGTGCAGTGGTCCTGTGGTGGTCCGGTGCAGTGGTCCACTCCGGTCCTGCACATACTGTATAGTAGTATTGACAATAAACTCTTTGAATCTTGGAATATATTTTCTTTTCTTTTTTTTTAAACTCTCCCTTCTCTCTATTTCTCTTTTGTTCCTGCATGTCTAAACTGAGTTTTGATCTAAAAACATTTGTTTTCACCAGCATTTCAGTCAACGTTTGCCAATGGAGCTTAACTTAGACTGACTTAGGTGAACTCTGCATAACTTAGCCCAGCGCTCAGAAACTACTACAAATTGAGGACAACTTTCATCAACGTTTATTTCCAAACGTCAGCAAATTTTCAGCATGCTGAAAATTCTCAACGAATACAACTTTCGCAAGCGTTTGCCAACAAACACCAACTTTTATCAACTTTTGCCAGCAGAGCCAGATATTTGCCAAAACCTTAGTAAAAGTTGGTCCAAACGTTGTAGTGTGAATCCACCCAAAAAAGCAGGTCCAGAATGGCAGGAAGCCTCCGCAAATGCTGATCTGTATATGAGCGTCACCTGAAGCTGATGTCAGCTGAACTGCGCTGAGTATTTGTTGGCTTAAGTTAACCTAGGTTGGCAACTGCTACACATACACTAGCCTAAGCTGGCAAAAGTTTGACAATGTTGAATGCAACACTGGCAAATGCTAGCAAAAGTTTGTAAAAGTTGGTGTGTGCTCACAAACATAATTTCACTAACGTTTGGACTGATTTCTCTGATTTTTCAAAACGTCAGTAAAAGTTGGTCCGAACGTTTTAGTGTGAACCCAGCTTTAATGTTTCAGATCATCAAACAAATTTAAATATTAGACAAAGAATAACACAAGTAAACACAAAATGCAGTTTTTAAATTAAGGTGTTTATTATTAAGGGTAAAAAAAATCCAAACCTATATGGCCCTGTGTGGGAAAATGTGATTGCCCCCCCGTGTTAAAACATAAATTAAATGTGGTTTATCACATCTTTGGAAAGCTGAGTTCAATTTCTCTAGCCACACCCAGGCCCAATTACTGCCACACCTGTTCTCAATCAAGAAATCACTTAAATAGGACCTGCCTGACAAAGTGAAGTAGACCAAAAGATCCTCAAAAGCTAGACATCATGCTGCAATCCAAAGAAATTCAGGAACAAATGAGAAACAAAGTAATTGAGATCTGTCTGTCTGGAAAAGGTTATAAAGCCATTTCTAAAGCTTTGGGACTCCAGCGAACCAGTGAGAGCCATTATCCACAATTGACGAAAACATGGAACAGTGGTGAACCTTCCCAGGAGTTCCTGGCTGACCAAAATTACCCCAAGAGCACAGTGACGACTCATCCAAGAGGTCACAAAAGACCCCTCAACAACATCCAAAGAAATGCAGGCCTCATTTGCCTCGGTTAAGGTCAGTGTTCATGACTCCACCATAAGAAAGAGACTGGGCAAAAAGGGCCTGCAAGGCAGAGTTCCAAGACGAAAATCACTGCTGAGCAAAAAGAACATAAAAGCTCATCTCACTTTTGCCAGAAAACATCTTGATGATCCCCAAGACTTTTGGGAAGATACTCTGTGGGCTGACGAGACAAAAGCTGAACTCTTTGGAAGGTGTGTGTCCCATTACATCCAGCGTAAAAGTAACACAGCATTTCAGAAAAGGAACATCATACCAACAGTAAAATATGGTGGTGGTAGTGTGATGGTCTGGGGCTGTTTTGCTGCTTCAGGACCTGGAAGACTTGCCGTGGTAAATGGAACCATGAATTCTGCAGTCTATCAAAAAATCCTGAAGGAGAATGTCCAGCCATCTGTTTATGACCTCAAGCTGAAGTGCATTTGGGTTCTGCAGCAGGACAATGATCCAAAACACACTGCCAAGTCCACCTCTGAATGGCTTAAGAAAAACAAAATGAAGACTTTGGGGTGACCTAGTCAAAGTCCTGACCTGAATCCAATTGAGATGCTGTGACATGACCTTAAAAAGGCGGTTCATGCTCGAAAACCCTCCAATGTGGCTGAATCACAACAATTCTGCAAAGATGAGTTGGCCAAAATTCCTCCACAGTGCTGTAAAAGAATCATTGCCAGTTATCACAAACGCTTGATTGCAGTTGTTGCTGCTAAGGGTGGCCCAACCAGGTATTAGGTTTAGGGGCAATCACTTTTTCACACAGGGCCATGTAGGTTTAGATTTTTTTCCCTTAATAATAAACACCTTCATTTAAAAACTGCATTTTTGTGTTTACTTATGTTATCTTTGTCTAATATTTAAATTTGTTTGATGATCTGAAACATTTAAGTGTGATAAACATACAAAAAAAAAGAGAAATCAGGAAGGGGTCACACACTTTTTCACACCACTGTAAGTGGGTGTGTGGTTTTTTTGTGTGTTATCCCATTGTTTTTAATATATGCTGTATTTTTTTAATATACAGTGTTATTTTAAACAATGAATAAATCAACAACCACAGCATCTGATGTTCCTGACATGTCACATCAGCTGTTGATCGACTTGACAGTTCTGCCAGGTCGGTCACACCCCCATGCCGTGGTCTTTGGAGGGGAGAATCATCTCAGTTGAACAAAAATGATCAGGAGGCAACAGCAGTTAAAACAAATAAATAAATTATAAAATTAAAATTAAAAAAACATTGCACTGTGAAAAAAATACACATTTATGCTGCTTGGTGTTACCATGGAATTTGGATGAATGGTGAAACATTTCAGAAGTAAAAAATACTTGAATCCAGTTGACTTGACTGAGCTTTCATACAGCATAATTATCTGCCTGGATGACTGAGAATCTTCACCAAATTAAGAAATTGAATTAATTTTGCATTCATTTTAAGTCTTAATTATTTTTATTGTTATTGAATTGTTTCATTTTATTTTTATTTACTTTGGTCATTGTTCGATTTTTTTATTTTAAAAGCATTTCTTTCAAGTATTTATGTTCATGAGTTTTATTGATATTTCATACAACCCTTGCAGTAAAGTTGTGAATGAAACTGCAATCATGTGATTTTCCTTTAAGAGGCAAAAAATATCGGTATCAAAGAAAAAGTCCCATAAATGAATGGTATCGTATCGAAAGGAAAAATGCTGTTATCGCCCATCCCTACAATGAATGACTACTACGACCCCATGTGGACTGGAGACGGCACTACATCAGAATAATAAGAACAGCGGTAGAAGTGAAAACTTTTATTGATGACAATTACATATTTTTTCTGAACACCTCAATACTCGGGGATGCACACCCTTGTAACCTCTGCAAAGCACTTATAAAAACAAGACAGGAACAGACCAACACACAGATTTTGTGCATTCATAGATGGATTAACTAAAGACAACTTAAAAAACAAGCTAAACGAATAAATAAGTAAAGATTTTAGATTTTAATGGAGAGTTGGAATAAAATTTCATTTATACAGACTCTGTTGGCCTGAAATAACTCTAAACACCTAGATTATGTAAATAAACGCAAGATTAATTTTTATTAGGCCAAAATTTTAACAGTGGGTTTAACTTGAAGATGAAACTCAGACACTCCCTACTAAGTGTATAGACCAATCCAGCCAAATACTGAAAGTAAACAAGTCACCATTATCACGGTGGCACCTTCTAGAGATGTGCATTAAATTGACTCTAAGTTGTCCTTACAACTGTATAATTTCTTTTTACTTAATATCACTTTTGTAGCTCATGTATTTTTACCTACATATGTATAAGCACTATGGGATGCTTGAGATTGCATGTGTGGATTGACCTCACGTCTTAGATGGGACAATATGTCTGGACTGCCTGTGGATAACAACAAGAAGACGGAGGTACGGCGATAAGGAGCTGAAAGGACTTCCTGACCTCCTGGGGCCCAGGCGGAGGACTGAAGGGCGCGGGGGGGGGAGAGTTATTGTCAATAGAGGGGTTGACTGTGATACGTGATTCTTCCTTTGTCCTTGTGTGTATAAAAGAGAAGGTTTTGACTCAGCTCTCTCTCTTCTGTTTTTGAGAGATAGCTGGGGATGTGAACACGACATTAAAACCTGAACTGAGAAATGATTCAGTCTTATTTCACGCTCCCCACATTGGTGACCCCGACGTGATCCCACAACTTTCAATAAAAATGTCGAGGGCCACCTCAGCTGAAAATTTAATGAAAATCTTACTCCCCTGCAGGGCATGGATGCCCCAACATTTTCTTTCTACAATCTGGACGAGCCTGCTGCAAAGATGACTTGCTTGAAAATCTCGCATGGTCTAAGGACTACAATCCATCTGAGATGAGGAAAATGTCTCTGGGATGTACAATGGAACTGGCTGCGGGCGCGCAGCGCTATCTCTGCTGCCGGAGGAAGGGGACTTGGCCTTGCTTAAGAACTGGAGGCCTGTGGCTCGTCTTTGCACGGACTACAAGGAAGACTCGGCCTACTGCCACTGGCAATGTGGAATGGGTGGACTGCAAGGAATACTTTGTGTTGTGTGGGGGAGGGGGATGACTTATGTTTGCACTTTTCCAATGTGAGACACTTGGTGGAATGATATTGGTGCTCTTACATTTTTTGAATTGTGCAATAAAGGCATTTTTTAAAACTCAAAACTCTCTCTCTCTCTCTCAGAGACTGACCTTGGCGTGCTCTTTAGTTTTATATTTTTAATTTTTTTAAATCATTGCTTACTTTCTGTATCTTTTTTTTTTTTTTATCCCCTGCCGGTTGAAGCCCATAGGGGTCGGAGCGCCATCTATGTGCAGCCAGTTTGCACCTGCATTGCAAAGTTATTAAAAAAATCCAGAAGTTCCACTAGACTAGAAAATAAGACATTTACCTCACTAAACAACATTGCATTCTAACACTGACTTTATCTGTTGCAATTGTCTTTCTTTCAGATGAAGGATGTTTTTTTCTTCCTGTTCTTTCTGGCTGTTTGGCTCATGGCTTATGGAGTAGCTAACCAGGCACTCCTCTACTCCTATGATCCCCGTCCTAAGTGGATATTCCGCAGGGTGTTCTACAGACCATACCTGCACATTTTTGGACAAATACCCATTAATGAAATGGATGGTGAGTGGCACAAGCTCTGTTGTTCCTGTCTCTATATTAATAACATCATTTCATAATTCAAATATACAAATGATAGCTTTTCAGTTTAATAAATCAAATGATATAATTAAAAATAAATTTTATATAATTTTCATTAACACAAGAATGGCAGATCAGATTCTGTTCATGTTTAGATACTGAACAGTACAAAGTAATGCAATGGAATAAACTGGATTTAACATCATACCTGTATTGTAGAATGACCACAATAACCACACAGGCAACATAAAAACAATGTACCCTTTAAAATATCAGACTGACATGAATTACTTCCTATTTGTCAGTTGTCTTATACCGAAGATGTAACTACTTTCCTGTGCCTGTCCATGATTCAGCTTTACTTTGTCACTGTGCTGCATTGTAACATGCTGATAGTTTCAAAAGCGTCATTTATATGTTGACAGTAATCAGCGACAACAAATTTGTTTATTTAACGAGCTATTTTGTTCTGCCAAGATAACAAGAGTAGTTACTAGGAATGCACAATATTATATTTTTTTTCACATTAACCAGTATGCAGACATTGTGATAAGTTTTGTCGATGCTGATACCAATATATGCACATATTTTTCCCACCTATTTACATCTCCTTTGTTGTAAAGTGATGATTAAGTGGCACATAGAGATGTATTTCCCAAGGAAAATACATATACAGAAGTGGACAAAACTGTTGGTATCCCTCTGTTAATGAAAGAAAAACCCACAATGGTCACAGAAATAACTTGAATCTGACAAAAGTGGTAATAAATAAAAATTCTATGAAAATTAACCAATGAAAATCAGACAATGCTTTTGAATTGTGGTTCAACAGAATTATTTTGAAAAACAAACTCATGAAACAGGCCTGGACAAAAATGATGGTACCCCTAGAAAAGATTGAAAATAATGTGACCATAGGGACATGTTCAACCAAGATGTGTCCTCTAATTAACGTCACAGGTGTCTACAAACTTGTAATCAGTCAGTCGGCCTATTTAAAGGGTGACAAGTAGTCATTGTGCTGTTTGGTGACATGGTGTGTACTGCACTAAACATGGACCAGAGGAAGCGAAGGAGAGAGTTGTCTCAGGAGATTAGAAAGAAAATTATAGACAAGCATGTTAAAGGTAAAGGCTATAAGACCATCTCCAAGCACCTTGTTACAGTTCCTTTGACTACAGTTGCACATATTATTCAGAAATTTAAGACCCATGGGACTGTAGCCAACCTCCCTGGATGTAGCCGCAGGAGGAGACGTATAATACAAATGGTAACAAAAGAGCCCAGAACAACCTCTAAACACATTCATGGTGAACTCCAAGGTCAAGGTACATCAGTGTCAGATCGCACCATCCGTCGTTGTTTGAGCCAAAGTGGACTTCATGGGAGACGACCAAGGAGGACACCACTGTTGAAAAGAAATCATAAAAAGCCAGACTGGAATTTGCCAAACTGCATGTTGACAAGCCACAAAGCTTCTGGGAGAATGTCCTATGGACAGACGAGACAAAACTGGAACTTTTTGGCAAGGCAATCACTGCAATCAAACGATTTCTGTAACTGTCAATGAGACTTCTGCACCTCTCAGCAGGTATTTTGGCCCACTCCTCATGAGCAAACTGCTCCAGTTGTCTCAGGTTTGAAGCGTGCCTTCTCCAGACGGTATGTTTCAGCTTCTTCCACAGATGTTCAATAGGATTTAGATCAGGGCTCATAGAAGGCCACTTTAGAATAGTCCAATGTTTGGCTCTTAGCCATTCTTGGGTGTTTTTAGCTGTGTGTTTTGGGTCATTATCCTGTTGTAAGACCCATGACCTGCGACTGAGACCAAGCTGTCTGACACTGAGCAGCATATTTCTCTCTAGAATACCTTGATAGTCTTGAGATTTCATTGTACCCTGCACAGATTCAGACACCCTGTGCCAGCTGCAGCAAAGCAGCCCCAGAACATAACAGAACCTCCTCCATATTTCACAGTAGGGACAGTGTTGTTTTCTTGGTATGCTTCATTTTTGCGTCTGTGAACATAGAGCTGATGTGCCTTGCCAAAAAGTTCCAGTTTTGTCTCGTCTGTCCATAGGACATTCTCCCAGAAGCTTTGTGGCTTGTCAACATGCAGTTCGGCAAATTCCAGTCTGGCTTTTTTATGATTTGTTTTATGATTTGTTGTATCTTCAAAAGCTATGGAGCTACAGTATAGCCAGAAGAAAACCGCCATTACCGAAAAAGTTATTTTTGTCAATAACGACTGAACTAATAAAGATATCGATGTGAATCCAATTGCTAAAGGTATGTTTTGATGGTCAAGGAATCTGAAAATATAGATAAAATTAATGTAGGACTATTATATTTGGGGAAAATCCCAATATTAGGGGGAACTGAGGTACTTGGTGGAGGTCTGCGCTCTCCAAGTGCTTTTCTAGTTGTTTCCTGTCAAAATAAATACGGATGATAAGATAAAATATGAAAACTTAAATTTTCACAATTGCAGACAGTAATCAGGAACTTCTTGCTCTAAAAATAATCATATTTAACCACAGCGGTAGGAGCTAATGTGGGGGGAGAGCACAGGTTATTCTCACCGCTGGGACAACAGGAAATCAGAGGCAGTTGTCCCTGTGATCTGCTCGCTGAGAGCGTTCTCCAGACTGAACTGGAAAGAAAATGAATCTGTCTGTGGAGCCAGACTCCTGGGCTGCATCTGGCTGACAGTGGACCAATGAGAATACACTGTGTGTGCGCAGATAGTATGTATGGGACTTGTAGTTTTGTAGTCTCACTTTGCGATAGGTTTATCATTTAGATGTCGTTTAAGAAAACCTCTGCCCACCAAAGTGGCTAGCGGGAGTCACTGTCTTACCCACCATGGCCAAAATATACCTGCCAAGGGTGGGTGGGTGAGTGTTAATGTCAAGCCCTGGTTATGAATTCTCCGTCCATACGTTTGCCTAGTAAGAAAGTAGTAAGCAGCCAGTCATAGCAGATGACTGCCCCTCCCTGAGCCTGGTTCTGCTAGAGGTTTCTTCCTGTTAAATGGGAGTTTTTCCTCTCCACCATTGCTAAGTGCTTGCTCACAGGGGATCATCTGATTGCTGGATCTTTCTGCAATTGTGGGGTTTTCCCTGCATTTGGTAGTGCTATGAGATGACTGTTGTTGTGAAATGGCACTATATAAATAAAGCTGAATTGAATTGAAAAGTGTTTGACTAACACATTTTCTTACAACTGTTACTTTAAATTTGGAGAAATAACAGAAATTTAAGACTACTGACATACAATACAGGTGCATGTCAATAAATTAGAATATCATTGAAAAGTTAATTTATTGGAGTAATTCAATTCAAAATGTGAAACTCCTATATTATATAGATTTGTTACACACACAGTGATATATTTTAAGCGTTTATTTCATTTAATGTTGACGGTTATGGCTTACAGCTCATGAAAACCCCAAATTCATTTTTTTCAAAAAATGAGAATATTACATAAGATTGCTTTTTTTGAATAAATTACTGCATCAGTGGGGCGTGGCAGGAAGGCGATCAGCCTGTGGTACTGCTGAGGTGTTATGAAGGCCCGGGATGCTTTGGTTGCGGCCTTCAGCTCATCTGCATTGTTGGGTCTGGTGTGTCTCATCTTCCTTTTGACAATACCCTAGAGCAGGGGTTTCAAACACATTTTAGCCTGGGAGCCACATACCGCTGGATTTAATGTCAAGTAGGGCTGCACGGTGGCGCAGTGGTTTAGCACTGTGGCAGCACAGTTTTACCCTTGGCCAGGGGACCGCGGGGATCATGAGATCGTGGGTTCGATCCCAGCCCCCGACCAACAGTGAGCTGTGTGGAGTTTGCATGTTCTCCCCGTGTTGCGCGGGTTTACTCCAGGATTTCTCCGGTTTCCTCCCGCATACCAAAAACATGTAGGTTTAGGGCGCTCGCGCACGCAGCGACCAGCAGCCGGTGGCTTGTCACCAGACTGCAAACCAAGTCTACCTACGGGTACAAATAAGTAACAAAAAAAAAAAAAAAGTGGGCTGGATCCGTAAAATAACAGCAAAACAACCTAATGGCAACTCCAAATCAAAGTATGAACAACCTGATTTTGTTTTTTCCTTTTCTGCTCCGTTTTGAACTGAAGCTGCTGACGAACAATATCTAAATCCCGATAAAAACAAATGCCAGATATCATATCCCATCTACTGTTTAGTCCTGGAACTTGTTTGTATTTTGGACAATGACCCTAGCTACATGGTCACAATAAACCAATTACTGGCAATAAACTGATAATGCCAATAATCAGTTTTTGTATGTTTACATGCACTGAATAAACAGATTACTGGAGGGTAAACCACTTGAGTTAATGACCCCAGTTTATCGGCTTATTCTATTTGCAGGCCACAATAATCAGATAACTGCAGAAATCCAATCATAACTGGTTGATTACTGATCACTGACCAAGTTTACATGCACATGTATAAACCAGTTATGATTGGATTTCTAGAGTTTCAATCCAGATTAAGACCCTGAATCAGTTTTTGGCAGAATTGTTGCCCTTTGAGACCATTTCACATGTGTGACAGAGCAAGTTACAGTATTGTATTCACAGTTTAACCCTAAACAACCAAATCAAGTTATTTTTAAAGCGTGAAAAACTGGTTGAATTAACATTAAGACCATTAATCAATTTTTGGCAGGTGCAATAACATATTTATAAGCTATAACAGCCCTTTGAGACTATTCACAAGTTGGACAGAACATGTTATATTATAATCTTCACAATTCAACCTTGAAGAGACAAGTCAAGTAATTTTTGGCAGATAAAATGTTTGAATCCAAATTGGGAACCTTAATAAATTTTTGGCAGATAAAACATACATTTTATGGATTTTACTTACAATATTTAATTATAGGAGGTAAATAATGCACAAACACTAGTATTCGTGGGAAAGAAAAGCTTTTTTGACTTTTACATCGTTATACACAGATTTTGTTAAGTTCAGCACACTTTTGTTAACATATACAGCGGGGAAAATAAGTATTGAACACATCAACATTTTTCTTATTGAACATATTTCTGATGGAGCCACTGACCTGAAATTTTCATCAGATATCAGTAACAACCCAAGTAATCCATACATACAAAGAAATCAAGGCAACTGTGTTCACAGAACAAGTTATATTTAATAAAGTGGAATGACACAGGAAATAAATATTGAACACATGAAGAAAGAGGTGCAAAAAGGCATAGAAAGCCAAGAAACCAGCTGAAATCCATGAGAATTTAGGAAGCCATCCCATCCCCCTTCAGTACAAGTTAATTTCAGCTGGTTAAGTCCTAACTGATAGCCTTTAAATAGGTCTGTGAATATCAGAACTCATGCTGGATAGAAGCAAAGAGCTCTCTCTCGACCTTCACAACCTTATTGTTGCAAAATATAATGATGGCATTGGTTACAGGCGCATTTCTAAACTGCTGAATGTTCCAGTGAGCGCTGTTGGAGCCATCATTCAGAAGTAGAAAGAACATTATTTTACCATAAATCGGCCACAAACAGGAGCTCCTCGCAAGATTTCCAACAAAGGAGCCAAAAGAATTATCAGAAGAGTTATCCTAGAGCCAAAGACCACTCGAGAGCTCCAGAAAGACCTGGAGTTAGCAGGTACTGCTGTTTCAAAGAAAACAATAAGTAATGCACTCACCCAACATGGGCTCTATGCCCACTCACCTCACAGGGCTCCATTGCTGAAGAAAAAGCATGCTGAAGCTCATTTAAGTTTGCTGCACAACGTTTGGGCAAGCCAGTAAAATACTGGGTGGACATAGTCTGGTCAGATGAGACCAAAATTTAAATTTTGGATGCCACAACACAGCATGTTTGGAGGAGAAATGGCACTGCACATCCCATCATGGTGTGGGGGTGTTTTTCAGCACATGGTACAGGTAGACTTCATATAATTGAAGGAAAGATGAATGGACAAATGTACAGAGACATCCTTGATAAGAACCTGTTGCTGTCTGCCAAGATGCTGAAGATGAAATGATGGTGGACATTTCAGCAAGACAATGATCCCAAACACATAGCCAAGGAAACTCAACTGGCTCCAGAAAAGGAAAATAAAGCTGCTACAATGGCCCAGTCAGTCACCTGACCTGAACCCAATTGAAAGTCTATGGAACAAACTGAAGATCAGAGTTGATAGAAGACACCCACGGAACCTTCAAGATTTGACAGTTTGTGTGGAAGAATGGGCTAAAATCACTCCTGAGCAATACCTGCACCTAATTTCTCCATACAGGAGGCATCTGTAAGATGTTATTGCCAACAAAGGCTTTTCTATTAAATATTAAACGAATTTCATCAAGCGTGTTCAATACTTATTCCTGTGTCATTCCACTTTATTAAATATAACTTGTTTTGTGAACACAGTTGCCTTGATTTCTTTATATGTATGGAGTACTTTGGTTGTTGCTGATATCTGGTGAAAATCTCAGGTCAATGGTTCCATCAGAAATCTGTTTAATGAGAAAAATGTTTACGTGTTCCATCCATCCATCCATTTTCTGCCGCTTTATCCTTTTCGGGTTGCCGGGGGGGGGGGGGGGGGGGGGGGCGGCTGAAGCCTATCCCAGCATCTTTGGGTGAGAGGCAGGGTATACGCCCAGGACAGATCAACAGTCCATCACAGATGTTGACGTGTTCAATACTTATTTTCCCCTCTGTAAGGCAAAACATTAAAATCTGCTACAGGATAAAATGTCATCTGATTATTCTAACACAAAACTCATGGGCCTAAAATTATGACTAATCCCTCACCACGTTAAATATTCATAGACATACCTTTGCTAATTGCATGGACAAAAAGTCACGTCCACTTTGCTCAAAAGCAGCCGTCAGCTTCAGAATCAGAAGACAAACGGCTTTAGCCAAGCGAGGCGTACTCCAGCAGTGAGTCAATAAGTTTCTGGCGGCAAATCACTTTTTGGCAAGACACTGGCAGCTTCTCTTGTTTTGAACATGTTCAAAAAAATTTATGACAAGAAAAACTGGTTCCAACCATAAAAACATCTGGCAAAAGGCAGTGAACTGACGCCCCCCCCCATCTCCCGCCGAGCTGCGAGACACGGGGGTAAATGTATTTTTAAAGAACAGTTATTAAATACAATAAATACCGTGACATTTCAGTGTGTGCTGGATCCTAATATCTATTAAAAGAGACTTGTTGCGTATTTTTAGCGATCTGTTATGGGTGAGAGGGGATAATAAGAGACGCAGGTGGGAAAAGTTTGCCTTGGAGTCTTTCTAGAAGAAATCCTGTCCTCCCGACCTGCATAACAGACTTCATCCATCCATCCATCCATCCATCCATCTTCTTCTGCTTAATCCTTATAGGGTCGTGGCGGAGCTGGAGCCTATCCCAGCATCTTTGGGCGAGGGATTCCCTTAGTGGAAATTGGGGATCACTTTTGTGTCTGCTACTTTTGTGCAACCGCAAATGGATAAATTGGGAATAGCTGTTACTTTATTGAAAAAATTGCTGCTTGTGTATTGTATTTTTTAATTTTCACACTTTACAAATTCATCCTGCGGGCCGGTTTGGATTCTCTGGCGGGCCGGTCTTGGCCCGTGGGCTGTACATTTGACACCCCTACTCTGCAGGGTTGAGGTAAGGCAAGTTTGCTGGCCAATCAGTACAGTGATACCATGGTCAATAAACCAGGTATTGGTACTTTTGGCAGTGTGGGCAGGTGCCAAGTCCTTCTGGAAAATAAAATCAGCATCTCCATAAAGCCTGTCATCAGAGGGAAGCATGAAGTGCTTTAAAATTTCCTGGTAGATGGCTGTGTTGACTTTGAACTTGATAAAACACAGTGGACCAACATCAGCATATGACATGGCTCCTCAAATCAGGTGCCAAGTGCTGTCATGTGGAAATCATGGTCCCAGAGTTTGGAGGAAGAGTGGAGAGGCAGAATCCAAGTTGCAAGTGTGAAGTTTCCACAGTC
The DNA here is from genome assembly GCA_020510985.1 of Pholidichthys leucotaenia. Taxonomy (NCBI): domain Eukaryota; kingdom Metazoa; phylum Chordata; class Actinopteri; order Cichliformes; family Pholidichthyidae; genus Pholidichthys; species Pholidichthys leucotaenia. The sequence goes on along the minus strand of CM035838.1, from coordinate 313,537,874 downwards.
ACCGATGATTTGGGGAACCATGTCATGGATTACCTAGTCATTTTGATGCTTTCATTTTAAAGTGATTGTTAATCTTTAATGTGATCAAAGTTATTCACAAATTCTTAACTTTGTCCCGGTCTTTCATCCAGCTGATGTACTGGATATAAACTGTACAACGAACTCCTCAGCCGTTGACAGGGGAGGAGATCCTTGTCCGAGTCCCTACGCCAACGGACTGGTTGTCATCCTGCTTGTCATCTACCTGCTCTTTACCAACATAGTTCTGGTCAACTTACTCATTGCTATGTTCAGGTACATTTAGAACAATGTGCTTGGCAGATTTTATTGCATGTTGCACAGATGCATTTTCAGCATTTTTCATTTGCATAATCAGATTTTGATTTACTGCCTGCAGCTACACCTTCTCCAAAGTGCAGGAGCGCAGTGACACATACTGGAAGTTTCAGCGTTACAACCTGATTGTGGAGTACCACTCGAGACCCCACTTGGCACCACCCTTCATCATCATCTCACACCTTAACCTGTTTATCAAGAGATGCATCCGCCACATCCCTTCCGTGAAGAGCCAGCACTTCGGTGAGATGCTTTGTTTAGTTAAAGACCTATTGCTCTCTCTTAGACAAGGGTCCAGTCAGTGTCATCTGGAATAGTTGTAGCAAAGGATTTTCTAATTATGGGAAAAAATAAGGGTCAGAATCAGAAGCTTTATTGTCATAAACACAGTAAACAGCCGTTAAAACATTTCATGAAATTCTTATTGTTACATAACTCCCTTCACACAACAGTAAAAAAGCAAGCTAAATAAATGCAAACAGACATAGGAATAAATATAAAAAATAAAGTGTGCTGTGCTTAATGTGAGGTGGGTGCACTGAATTTTTGTGGGGGGCAGCGCTGACTAGTGCGAATGAAAGTCAGCGTCCAGGAGATCAGAGGTGGGGGATGGAGCATTGAGGGGGTGGTTAAGTGTTCGGGAGTCTGATGGCCTGTGGATAGAAGCCGTTTGACAGTCTGGATGTACGGGATTTCACAGTCCTGTAGCGCCTTCCTGATGGCAGAAGTGTGAAGAGCCTGTGTTGTGGACAGTTGTGGTTTTTGAGGATGTTGTTGGCCCTCCTGATGACCCTGGGGGTGTTGGTGTTCGTGAGAGATAAGAAGGCTGCTCCAGAGATGGATTGTGCAGTTTTTAATCACAGGCCGGAGAGTCTATTCTGAGCAGTGCAGCCACCGTGCCTCACTGTGACGGAGCTGGTGATGACACTGTCAACTGTATACCTGGAGAAGTTCCCAAGGATTTTGGTTGACATTCCAGATTTCCTCAGATATCTGGTGAAAATCTCAGGTCAATGGCTCCATCAGAAATATGTTTAATGAGAAAAATGTTGACGTGTTCAATACTTATTTTCCCCGCTGTATACAGACAGCATGAAAGCGACGCCCTAGCAACCCGAGCCAAATACTTCAGTGTTGTGCATAATAATGAATAATTATGCATCAGATTTATATAGTGCTTTTCATAGACACTCAAAGACACTTTACAATGGATACATTATTCATTCACTCCACAGACAATGTTAGTGGTAAGCTACTATTGTAGCCACAGCTGCCCTGGGGCAGACTAACGGAAACGTGGCTGCCAATCCAAGCGGTCACGCATCACGTGGTCAAATTGCATCAGGAAAAATGCCATCTGGGCGGGCACCAACTTCCACATTTAAAGTTCCGCGTTTTTCGTTCCGGCCATATAAAATTAAGTTATAAATAGATATTTAAGAATCAGAATTTTGCCATTTGTGCATCGATTCAGAATCATTCATGTCTGCATCGGGATGCATCAGAAAAATGATTATTTCTTCCACCCCACTAGACAGAGAGATCGAGCTGGAAAGGATGTGCAGCAAGTTAAGTTGATTAAGCACAGAAATGGTAATGTATTAACAGATGATGAGTGTGTTGCGAAGGTGGAAGGAGTACTTGGAGGAACTGAAAAATGATGAAAATCAGAGAGTAGAAAATGGATGAAGGAAAGATGGTGAACAAGGAAGTCCTGAGGATTAGCAAAGCAGAAGTGAGGGCAGCTTTGAAGAGGATGAAGAATGGAAAGGCAGTTGGTCCAGATGACATACCTGTGGAAGTATGGAAATGTTTAGGAGAGATGGCAGTGGACTTTTTAACCAGATTGTTTAACACAATTTTGGAGAGTGAGAGGATGCCTGAGGAGTGGAGAAGAAGTGTTTTGGTACCAATTTTCAAGAACAAAGGTGATGCTGTGAGCTGTAGTAACTACAGAGGCATAAACTTGATCAGCCACACTATGAAGATGTGGGAAAGAGTTGGTGAAGCCAGGTTAAGAGGAGAGGTGACAATCAGTGAGCAGCAGTATTGTTTCATGCCAAGAAAGAGTACTACAGATTCAATGTTTGCTTTAAGAGCGTTGATGGAGAAGTATAGAGAAGGTCAGAAGGAGTTGCACTGTGTCTTTGTGGATCTAGAGAGAGCATATGATGCCAAGAGAGGAAGTGTGATACTGTATGAGAAAGTCAGGAGTGGCAGAGAAGTATGTGAGGGTGGTGCAGGACATGTATGAGGACAGCGAGATGGTGTTGAGGTGTGCTGTAGGAGTGACAGATGGGTTCAAGGTAGGGGTGGGATTACATCAGGGATCAGCTCTGAGCTCCTTCTTGTTTGCCATGGTGATGGACAGGCTGACAGATGAGGTCAGGCAGGAGGCTCCGTGGACCATGATGTTTGCAGACGACATTGTGAACTGTAGTGAGAGTAGGGAGCAGGTGGAAGAGAACCTGGAGCGCTAGCGGTATGTTCTGCAGAGAAGAGGAATGAAAATCAGTAGAAGCAAGACAGAATACATGAGTGTCAATGAGAGGGAGGCAGGTGTCGCGATGAAGATGCAAAGAGAAGAGGTAGTGAAGATAGATGAGTTTAAATACCTGGGGTCAACCATCCGAAACAATGGAAAATGCACAAGAAAGGTGAAGAGGTTGCAGGCAAGGTGGAGTGGGTAGTGATGAGTGTCGGGTGATTTGTGACAGAAGGGTAGCAGCTAGAGTAAAAGGGAAGATTTACAAGATGGTAGTGAGACCTGCTATGAAGCATGGTTTGGAGACGGTGACACTGACAAAAAGACAGGAGGCAGAGCTGGAGGTGCCAGAGTTGAAGATGCTAAGATTTTCATTGACAGTGACTAGGAGGAACAGGATTAGAAATGAGTGTATCAGAGGGACAACTCATGGTTGAGCGGTTTGGAGACAAAGTAAGAGAGGCAAGGCTGAGATGGTTTGGACATGTGCAGAGGAAGAATAGTGGATATACTGGACAAAGGATGTTGAAGATGGAGCTGCCAGTCAGGAGGAAAAGAGGAAGACCACAGAGAAGATTCATGGCTGTAGTGAAGGAGGACACGGAGAGGGTTGGTGTTACAGAGGAAGATGCAAGGGACAGGGTGAGATGGAGACAGATGATCCGCTGTGGCGACCTCTAAAGGGAGCAGCCGAAAGAAGAAGTGATCTTTCCATGTGCCTGTACTTGTGACAGTTGGATGAGAGAAAATGGACATTAAAAAGCATATTCACATTATGGAATAAATGGATGTTAGATGTCAGTTAATATTATCAAACAAGAGCAATGTTTAGAAAATTGCTTGAAGCCACAAATCATTATGCCTGCACCCAAATATTCAGTTATCTGGATTATTGACATCTTTAATATTTGTTACACTGGTATTTGGTTTTCAAATTTGGTATTTGGTTAGTCAATTTTTCCACCTAGCTGCTTGATTTTATTTAATGTAAATTAAAAATTTTACCTTTACAATATTGAGGAAAGAATTTAGAAGAAAAAATTCCAACAAATTTACAGGAAAAAGTAGCAACTTGGTTATGAAGTCAAAAAAATTAATCAAATAAAAAAAAGTCACAGTTTGCATGACAAAAATAGCAAATTTATGAGTAACCCCCCCCCCCCCCGAATTTACAGGAATAGCAGCAAATTTATAGAAAAAAAAATGTGTATTAAGACCAAACATAAGACATTTATGAAAAAAAGGTATCAAATAAAACAAGGGAAGTTACAGATTTAAGACAAAAAAGCTGCAAATTTGTGTGAAAAAGTTCCAAATTTAAAAGAAGTCAAATTTTTGAATAACACTGATGTCGCTGCAGTTGGCTAAAGGAGAACAAAGACATCGATAAAATATTCACTCTGGATCGCTCTTGACTATTCAGAGCCCCAAAACTGAAATTCTGGGACAGCCCTACAAATCAGTCTGAAGATAAAGGTAAAACAGCCGACATATAACGCAAACTGGCCTACCAACACTATTAATAGGAGACGTTCCCTCTTTAATATGAAACTTATCTTGTAAATTGCATCTTTTTCTGTGCAAATGTGTTTTCCTCTTAAATTGATCATATTCTTGTACATTTGTGACATTTTAATCATGTTATGTTTTTTTCTCATGAATTAGTATTTTAGGCCATAAATGTAAGTTTTTTTCCCCTGAATTTGCAGTTATATAATAGACTTGTAACCTATTTCTTGAAAAATTGCATTTTCAAAAGCAAATTTGAGCGTTTTTCATGTAAATATGCAAAATCTCTTTCATAAATTTGACTTTTTATTCAGTTCTGCCAAAAGCTAAATGAACTAATGTCCTGGCTCTGCATCCATTGTCTGTCTGCCTGTCAGTCCATCCATCCATCCATCATGAGAATTGGCACTTTTTCCAGGCAATTGCCGAGATACTCAACAAACTCACACACAATGATCCTTGGGTGGGTCCGCATCCAGGTTATGCTCAAGGTCAAGGTGTAGGTCAAAGGACACAAGCTAAGGCTAAAGTGTCATTTCAGCTTTCGTTAGGCTGTCTAATCTTGGGAGCACCGTGGACCAGTGGTTAGTATTGTTGCCTGACAGCTAGAATGTTTCTAGTTTAAATCGTCAAGCTAGCAGGGTTGGACCCTTTCTGTGTGGAGTTTGCGTGTTCTCTCTTTGCTGTATGCATTTTTAGAATAGAATAGAGTTTATTGTCATTGTACAGTTGTACAGTACAACGAAATTATGGGTGCTCCATCAGGCTACTGCACAATAAAGTATGAGAGAAGGATATGAGAAAACAGTTATAGAATACAAGATTAAACATATGCCTGTAATAAAAATCGCCCACAGGTATATACACAGGTATGGTAGTGGCTTCACGGATGGAACTATGTATATAAGAGTGCATAGTGCAGAACACACAATTGAATAAAATGGCCCAACGATTATGGAAAATATACAGTACATAATAGTAGTTTCACGGATGGGTCAATATACATGAAAGTGCGGAGTGCAAAGACAGGTCCTCATTTCTGTGCATGTGAGCGTTCGGAGGGAGGGAGGTGGGGCTTCTGACTGTTTGCAGTTCAGATGGCCCAGGGCAAGAAACTGTTTGTCAGTCTGGAGGTGTGGACCTGATTGATCTGAACCATCGTCCAGAGGGAAGCAGGTCAAACAGGTGGTGGGTGGGATGTGAGGGGTCTCCTGTGATGACCTTGATCTTTCCGAGACAGGAGGATCTGGAGATGTCTTCCACGGAGGGCAGAGGGCCGCCGATGATTTTTTGGGTGGTGTTGATGACCCTCTGCACAGCCTTGTTTTTGGCCGTGGAGCTGGCGTACCACACACCCAGATAGTAGGTGAGCACGCTCTCCACTGAGCAGCGATAGAAGGCCAGCAGCAGCTTCTGGTCCAGGTTGTTCTTCCTCAGGACACGGAGGAAGTGCAGCCTCTACTGGGCTTGCTTCACCAGGGCCTTGATGTTGACAGTCCAGGAGAGGTCAGAGGAGATTTGGGTGCCCAGGAACCTGAAGCTGGGGACAGTTTCCACGGTTTTATTCCAGTTGCTCTGGTTTCCTCCCAAAATTCAAAGATATAGTACCAGCCAAAAGTTTGGAAACATCTAGGTGTGTCCAAACTTTTGACTAGTATTGTACTTGTTAGGTTAATTGGTGATTCTAAATTGGCCCTAGGTGTCTGTCTCTAAGTCTGTAGAATAGAAAATTTATTTGCTACTAGTTGTGACCTTTAAGGTTAAAAAAGTTCTATATGAATAAATATAGGTCCTTATCCTTTATCCATGTATTCCTAGGGTATACAGGTATACAGTTGCTGTCAAAATCATTCAACCCCCACTGCAAATTAGGTTTATTGGCAAAATGTACAAACTAGCAGTTGTTTTCAATAAACAAAAAATCAAATAAGAACAATTTACATAAATAGCTCAACAGAACTAATATTACAAGTGGTTTCTCCAAATTCTACATAAAATGACACTTTTAATGACTACTGCAGTTTCAAATTATTCAACCCCTTGATGACAAGCATCTTTAGTGCTTAGTAGCTTTTACTGTTTTTGACTACCTGTCTCCTCGGGACTCTGCTGGCAGCCGTTGATAGCGTCCTCTTTCTGCCAGGTCCAGGTAGTGTAGCTACTGTTCCTTTAACTTTAAAGTTGCAAAGTATGCTTCCATCTGTATCTCTAAGATCACTCAGTGCCTTTGCTGTCTTTTTGTATCCTTTTCCTTGTTTATGCAAGGCAATGATCTCTTCTCTGAACTTTTTAGACAATTCTCTTGACTTAGGCATAGTTCTAACATACGATCAAACATCACTGTCAACAGTTCAGGTATTTGAAGTGTTCTGTCTCCAGAACACCTGGTGCAACTAATGAAGCCCTTGACTGGTTGCATCATGTGTGCTTGAGACCACACCTGATTTGCAAATGTGTGCTCTTTTGAGGAATTCTATTCAGAGGGTTGAATAATTTTGAGTTTGAAGTAGTTATTGAAAGTAGGATTGTTGAATTTCGATAAAATCCTTGTAATATTACTTTTATTATTTAACTATTTAACCTGTTCTTGTGTAATGTGTTTATTGAAAACACCTGAGAATTTTGTAAATTTCCCAATAAACCTAAAATGCAATGGGGGTTGAATGATTTTGATTTTAACTGTATATAGAGAGAAGTGACAGCCTTTGGTAACCTTATTCATAAGGCTGGAATGAGAAGGGCTGGTTTCACATAAATGTGGAACCTTTTTTTTAACCTAAATGTTTAACTTTTTTCTTGTAAATTTAGATTTTTTTTCTCCCCAATAAACTTGCACATTGCTTTCTTTAACTGAGAAATTTCTTCTCTTAAATGTGTGCCCCCCCCCCAAAAAAAAAAAATCTTCAGGAGCAACTGATTCAGACCAAAAGAAACATATTGCTCCAGAGCTGCAGGTTTCATTCCCCTGGTTTAGAAAAACAAATGAGCAACCTTTTAATAATCTTTCCATTAGGTGTACATGCCTCCTATTTACTGCAGTGGTCAAATTTATCATCTATATTCAAAGCCCACCTGTAACTAAAGATACTAAATGATGACCAAATAAAACTGTTGACAGAGTGTAAAATAAAAATAGTTTCATATGAACTTGAACCTGTTTTCTCCTGCATTTCAAATTGTCAAATCTATGTCAAATACACACATTTAGAGAAACTAGGAAAAAGATGGAGTAGTCACAGACCTCAATCAAAAATGTTTCAACATGTGGAATATGAACATGTGTTTCAGCTTAGGTTCCTAGCTGCAGGACACTCAGTCTGGTTCTGTCTTTGACTCGTTGCTTGGGAAACAATCCGATCACAAATTCAGCCACAGCAATTAAACCTATTATTTACATCCAAAGAGTGTGGCATCTTGATGTTGTCATCAGATCCTTTGGGTCTCATAAGTTGTAAATTTGTGCCTCTGTGAATCGGGAAAATGCTCAATCAGACTGAGTTTGGGGGCCCAGATTTGTCAAAGTGCAGTGTTTAGAATAGAATAGAAAAGGTTTTATTATCACTGGTACAGCTGATGAATGAAATTGTGGGTGCTCCACCAGTCTACTGCGCAATAAAGTAAGAGAGAAGAATTTGAATTAAACACAGTTACAGAAGCAATATCTCAAAATCAATAAAGATCAATAGAGGATGTCGACAAGGCTGTCCACTTTCACCTTTATTGTTTACTATTGCAATTGAACCTTTAGCGATGGCAGTACGTTTACATCCACAAATATATGGAATTAAAGTTGGACCAACAGAACATAAAATCTCCCTGTATGCCGATGACATAATTTTGTTTATGTCGAATTTTAAAAAATCAATTCCGACATTGTTGAATTTAATAAAGAATTTTGGGGAAATATCAGGATATAAAATAAATAAAACTAAATCTTCAATATTAATGCTAAATGAGACCCAGAGAAATTACCCAACCCCTGAGGTAAATCAATTCAATGTTGTAAATCAGTTTAAATATTTAGGAATTCAAATTGTGCCTAAGTTAGAATCAGTCGCCAGTGCCAACTATGAAGCCTTAATGACAGACATTAATGAGTTAATTCAGAGATGGATGTCACTACCAATGTCGATGATAGGGAGAATCAATATACTTAAAAGTAATATCTTACCTAAAATACTTTATTTATTTCAATACATTCCTTTACCACCACCTTCAGATCTATTCTCAAGAATTAAAAAAAAGTTAGTGGAATTTATATGGAACAATAGGAAGGCTAGATTACGTCTGTCCTTACTATATTTACCATTTGATCGTGGAGGTCTGAAATGTCCAAACTTTATGTTGTATTAGTGGTCAGCACAACTGAGGTCTATGACATATTATTTTTCATCAAATGATCTCCCTCGCTGGACTGAAATGGAATCATACAATTTACCTTTACCTCTTCCCATATTCATATACTCAGATTTGGCAAAAAAATTACAGAAACAAGTTAAAAATCCATTTGTAAAGCATATGATCAAAATATGGTGTGAAACTAAAAAATATTTAAAAGAACCACATTTACTGTCACAATTTAGCCCAATATGGGGTAATCAATATTTTAAACCAGGGAGAGCGGATGCTGTATTTAAAGTATGGAATTTAAAAGGGATTCAAAAGATTCAAGATTTATATCTGTCATGTTCAGATAACATAATGTCTTTTGAAGAGCTGAGGATCAAATTTAATCTTAATAGAACACATTTTTTTAAATATCTTCAGCTTAGGAACTTTATTCGATCAAATCAAAACAATGCTCTCACTCGACCTATTTATTCATCCTTGGAAAAAATTTTGACGAAAGATAGTAAGAGAAAGGGTATTATTTCAGAGTTTTATAATTCATTGACACTATCTTCAAGTGAAAACTCACAGAAAAGATTGAATTATTGGAAAGAAGACCTGCAAATTGAAATTTCAGAGGAACAATGGGAATTGGCTTGTACAGAAGCTCAAACCAAATCAATAAATGTACGTCTTAAATTGATACATTTTAAATGGTTAATGCGGATGTATGTTACACCGGTGGAATTAAATAGATATAACAAAAACATACCAGATACGTGCACAAAATGTATGGAAAGTAAAGGAACCTTATTTCATTGTGTATGGGAATGTAGGAAAATTAGAATGTTTTGGGAAGAGGTGAGGGTAACAATTGAAAAAATAATTTCAAAACAAATCATATTGAATCCTAAATTGTTTTTGTTGGGTCTGTATCCAGAAAAGCATAATTTTAATAAAAGTGAAAGAGCATTCATAGACCTCAGTTTGCTTAACGCCAAAAAATGTATTGCACTATTGTGGAAAAAGACTCATAGACCAGATGTGACTTGGTGGTTAAAACAGATGTTAACAAACCTTCCACTAGAAAGAATAACATACATACTGAAATCAAAGGAAATTGTGTTTGAGAATATATGGAGACCTTTCATTGATTATGTAAAGAATTTAAACATAACTTTTGAAGAAGAAGGTGAATGATGTGTGTGGACTTTGTAAATTCCAAACTGGTGAATGTATAATATGTATACTTATGTAATGGATTGCCTAGACTAAACAGAGGAGCATTGTTGAAGACCTGTTCTTGTTAGTGGTTGTTGGTGTTGTTTTAGTATTTTTTTTTTATTATTACTTTAGTGTTAGTGTTTGATTGTTTGCGTTATGTTTGTAAAAAAAAAGGTTCAATAAAAATATTGTGAAAAAAAAAACCCACAGTTACAGAACACGCGATTAAACATACATACATACAGGTATGGTAGTGGCTTCACGGATGGAACTATGTACAGTGGTCTGAAAAAGTGTTTGCCCTCTTCCTGATTTCTCATTTTTTTTGTATGTTTGTCAGACTTAAATGTTTCAGATCATCAAATAAATTTAAGTATTAGACAAAGATAACACAAGTAAACACAAAATGCAGTTTTTAAATGAAGGTGTTTATTATTAAGGGTAAAAAAAAAATCCAAACCTACATGGCCCTGTGTGAAAAAGTGATTGCACAGTTAAAACATAAATTAACTGTGGTTTATCACATCTTTGGAAAGCTTCTCTAGCCACACCCAGGCCTGATTACTGCCACACCTGTTCTCAATCAACAAATCATTTAAATAGGGCCTGCCTGACAAAGTGAAGTAGACCAAAAGATCCTCAAAAGCTAGACATCATGCTGCATTCCAAAGAAATTCAGGAACAAATGAGAACCCCAGGAGCGCAGTGACGACTTATCCAAGAGTCACAAAAGACCCCACAACAACATCCAAAGAACTGCAGGCCTCACTTGCCTCAGTTAAGGTCATTGTTCATGACTCCACCATAAGAAAGAGACTGGGCAAAAATGATCTGCATGGCAGAGTTCCTAGACAAAAACCACTGCAGAGCAAAAAGAACATAAAGGCTTGTCTCAGTTTTGCCAGAAAACATCTTGATGGATCCCGAAGATTTTTGGGAAAGTACTCTGTGGATTGACGAGACAAAAGTTGAACTTTTTGGAAGGTGTGTGTCCCATTACATCTGGCATAAAAGTAACACAGCATTTCAGAAAAGGAACATCATACCAGCAGTAAAATATGGTGGTGGTAGTGTGATAGTCTGGAGCTGTTTTGCTGCTTCAGGACCTGGGAGACTTGCTGTGGTAAATGGAACCATGAATTCTGCTGTCTACCAAAAAATCCTGAAGGAGAATGTCCGGCCATCTGTTCATGACCTCAAGCTGAAGTGCACTTGGGTTCTGCAGCAGGACAATGATCCAAAACACACCAGCAAGTCCACCTCTGAATGGCTTAAGAAAAACAAAATGAAGACTTTGGAGTGACCTAGTCAAAGTCCTGACCTGCAACTGATTAAGATGCCGTGACATGACCTTAAAAAGGTGGTTTATGCTTGAAAACCCTCCACTGTGGCTGAGTTACAACAATTTTGCAAAGCTGAGTGGGCCAAAATTCCTCCACAGTGCTGTAAAAGACTCATTACCAATTATTGTAAACACTTGATTGCAGTTGTTGCTGCTAAGGGTGGACCAACTAGTTATTAGGTTCACACAGGGCCATGTAGGTTTCGATTTTTTTTCCCCCTTAATAATAAACACCTTCATTTAAAAACTGCATTTTGTGTTTACTTGTGTTGTGACAGTGGGAAGGCATGGGGCGGTGGGGTGATGATGTACGTCAATAACAACTGGTGCAGACCGGGACATATCACGGTTAAGGAACAGCACTGTAGCAAAGACATTGAATTGCTAGCTGTTAGCATGCAGCCAACATATCTCCCGAGGGAATACTCACACGTGATCTGCATTGTTATTTATGCAAATCCGACGGAGAACGCTGGGACAGTGCGTGACGTCATCCACTCAGTAACTGGCAGGCTGCAGACAGAACACCCAGATGCTCTTCTCCTCATCTCAGGCGATTTCAACCATATTTCACTGTCTCCCATTCTACCCACATTTACCCAGTATGTCACATGCCACACTAGAGACAATAAAACACTGGATTTATTCTATGCAAACACTAAGGAGGTGTACACCTCATCACAACTCCCCCCACTCGGGAGATCGGATCACAACTTGGTTCATCTCCTGCCGGTGTACAAACCCCTAGTGCACAGACAACCTCCAGTCATGCGCACAGTGAAGTTATGGTCTGAGGAGGCAATGGACGCTCTAAAGCACTGCTTTGAAACCACTGCCTGGGAGCAGCTCTGCGATCCACATGGTGAGGACATCAATGGCCTCACTCACACCATCACGGACTACATCAGCTTCTGTGTGGACAACACCATACCCACCAAGACCATACGGTGTTGCTCGAACAACAAACCCTGGATCAACCCTGAGATAAAAACACTTCTGAGAGAGAAGAAGAGGATCTTCAGGTCGGGGAACAGGGAGATGCTGAAGTCCGTACAGAGGGAGCTGAGGAGGAAGATCAGAGAAGGCAAGGACAGCTTCAGGAAGAATATGGAGGACAAGCTGCAACAGAGCGACATCGGTGGGGTCTGGAGGAACCTTCAAACCATCTCTGGGTCCAGAATACCTCCTCCCAGGCCATGGAGGGCAGGGAGTGGGCGAACAATCTGAACCTGTTTTTTAATAGGTTTGACCAACCGCCCTCCCCCCCGACTGCACAACAACCACTGCTGCCTCTAATGACATTGAGTCCTGCTGTCCACACCCCACTCCACCAACACCCCCCACTTCCAATACACAGCCCCCCAGCATGACCCTCACTAAGACCCAGGTGAGGACGGAGCTGAGAAAGATCAAGGCGAGGAAGGCGTCGGGACCGGACGGCATCAGCGCAAAGCTCCTCAAGTCCTGTGCAGATCAGCTATGTGGGATTGTGGAGCTCATCTTCAACCCGAGCCTGAAGCTGGGGAGGGTGCCACAGTTGTGGAAAACATCTTGTGTGGTACCTGTACCAAAGACCTCCCGCCCCAAAGACCTGAACAGCTACAGACCAGTGGTCCTGACGTCCCACATGATGAAGACCCCGGAGAGACTGCTCCTTGCTCACCTCCGCCCCCTGGTGGGACCAGCGATGGATCCACTCCAGTTTGCCTACCAGCATGGCATTGGGGTGGAGGATGCAGTGATCTTCCTCCTTCACCGTTCTCTGTCCCACCTGGAGAAGCCCGGGAATGCGGTGAGGATCATGTTCTTTGACTTCTCCAGTGCTTTCAACACCATCCGACCGATGATCCTGAAGGACAAGCTGCTGTGCGCGGGGGTGGACCAGCATTTGTCATCATGGATCCTGGACTACCTCACTAACCGGCCACAGTTTGTGAGAACTCGGGACTGTGTGTCCGACACGATCATTCCATCTAGCTACAATGCTCCTCACTGTGTGTGTTTATATGTTCATATATTTTTTTTTCCACAATATCTTTATTGAACCTTTTTTTTTTTAACAAACATGATACAAACAATCAAACACTAACACTAAAGTACTACAAAAAAAAAAAAAAAATGCACTAAAAACACCAACAACCACCAACAAAATCAAGTCTTCAACAATGCTCCTCTGTTTAGTCTAGACAATCCAATACATAAGTATACATATTATGTTCACCAGTTTGGAATTTACAAGGTCCACACACATCATTCACCTTCTTCTTCAAGAGTTATGTTTAAATTTTTTACATAATCAATAAAAGGTCTCCATATATTCTCAAACACAATTTCCTTTGATTTCAGTATATATGTTATTCTTTCTAATGGAAGGTTTGTTAACATCTGTCTTAACCACTGAGTCACATCTGGTCTATGAATCTTTTTCCATAATAGTGCAATACATTTTTTGGCATTAAGCAAACTGAGGTCTATGAATGTTCTTTCACTTTTATTAAAATTATGCTTTTCTGGGTACAGACCCAACAAAAACAGTTTAGGATTCAATATGATTTGTTTTGAGATTATTTTTTCAATTGTTACCCTCACCTCTTCCCAAAACATTCTTATTAATCTACATTCCCATAAACAATGAAATAGGGTTCCTTTACTTTCCATGCATTTTGTGCATGTATCTGGTATATTTTTGTTATATCTATTTAACTCCTCCGGTGTAACATACATCCGCATTAACCATTTGAAATGTATCAATTTAAGGCGTGCATTTATTGATTTGGTTTGAGCTTCTGTACAAGCCAATTCCCATTGTTCCTCTGAAATTTCAATTTGCAGATCTTCTTTCCAGTAGTTTAATCTTTTCAGTGAATTTTCACTTGAAGATAGTGTCAATGAGTTATAAAACTCTGAAATAATACCCTTTCTTTTACTATCTTTCATCATCATTTTTTCCAAGGATGAATAAATAGGTCGAGTGAGAGCTTTATTTTGATTTGATCGAATAAAGTTTCTAAGTTGAAGATATTTTAAAAAATGTGTTCTATTGAGATTAAATTTGATCCTCAGCTCTTCAAAAGACATTATGTTATCTGCACATGGCAAATATAAATCCTGAATCTTTTGTATCCCTTTTAAATTCCATACTTTAAATACAGCGTCCGCTCTCCCTGGTTTAAAATATTGATTACCCCATATTGGACTAAATTGTGACAATAACTGTGGTTCTTTTAAATAGTTTTTAGCTTCACACCATATTTTGATCATATGCTTTACAAATGAATTTTTAACTTGTTTTTGTAATTTTTTTGCCGAATCTGAGTATATGAATATGGGAAGAGGTAAAGGTAAATTGTATGATTCCATTTCAGTCCAGTGAGGGAGATCATTTGATGAAAAATAATATGTCATAGACCTCAGTTGTGCCGACCAATAACACAACATAAAATTTGGACATTTCAGACCTCCACGATCAAATGGTAAATATAATAAAAACAAACGTAATCTAGCCCTCCTGTTGTTCCATATAAATTCCACGAACTTTTTTTTTATTCTTGAGAATAGATCTAAAGGTGGTGATAAGGGAATGTATTGAAATAAATAAAGTATTTTAGGTAAAATATTACTTTTAAGTATATTGATTCTCCCGATCATCGACATTGGTAGTGACATCCATCTCTGAGTTAACTCATTGATATCTGACATTAAGGCTTCATAGTTGACACTGGCGACTGATTCTAGCTTAGGCACAATTTGGATTCCTATATATTTAAACTGATTTACAACATTGAATTGATTTACCTTAGGGGCTGGATAATTTCTCTGGGTCTCATTTAGCATTAATATTGAAGATTTAGTTTTATTTATTTTATATCCTGATATTTCCCCAAAATTCTTTATTAAATTCAACAAGGTTGGAATTGATTTTTTTAGATTCGACATAAACAAAATTATATCATCGGCGTACAGGGAGATTTTATGTTCTGTTGGTCCAACTTTAATTCCATATATTTGTGAATGTAAACGTATCGCTATCGCTAAAGGTTCAATTGCCATAGTAAACAGTAAAGGTGAAAGTGGACAGCCTTGTCGACATCCTCTATTGATTTTTATTGGTTTTGAAATATTGTTATTTGTTAGGATTTCTGCTGTAGCATTATTGTATATTATTTGAACCCATTTTATGAAATTATTTCCAAGTCCAAACCTTTGTAGGACTTCAAAAAGAAAGGGCCATTCAACTCTATCAAAGGCCTTTTCGGCGTCCAATGATAGGAGAGCTGTATCCGGTGCTTCTTTATTAAAATAGATAATATTAAATAGTCTTCTTACATTATGGAAGCCTTGTCTACCCTTTATAAAGCCATTCTAATCTCGATTAATAATATTTGGTAAAATTTCTTGTATTCGTCTTGCTAAAATTTTACAGATTATCTTAAGGTCGGCGTTTAATAGGCTTATTGGTCTCATATTTTCACATTTATTAGAGGGCTTACCTGGTTTTGGCAGCAGTATAATTAAGGCATTATTTATGTATGATGGTAAATTATTATTTTGAAATGCTTCTAAAACCATTTCCAAAAAAGGTTTTATTAATTTATTCTTAAATTTTTTATAAAGGTCAACTGGAAGACCATCTGGTCCTGCACTTTTTCCTGATTTCATATTATCAATGGCTAGCCCAACTTCTTCTTGACTAATTTTAGACTCCAATATCTCCCTGTTTTCATTTGGAATACACGGTATAGATAGTTCGTTCAAAAACCCATTTAGTTTTGTTAAATCAGGTTCATTTTTGGTATCATATAATTTTTCATAGTAATCTCTAAAGGCTCTATTAATTTCTAAAGGATCTATAACTACCTGTCCCTTACTTATAATACTGGTAATTGGTGTTTTAATTTCTAATTGTTTAATCTGCCATGCTAATAATTTTCCTGATTTTTCACCTTGTTCATAAAAAGATTGTTTCAATCTTAGAAGACTCGAGGCAGCTCTATTCGCTGATTTTTTGTCGTATTCAGCTCTCAAAATCAGTAATTCATTCTCCAACCTTGGGTCACTTCCTGCATACACTTTTTCCTGAAGACTTTTTATTTTATGTTCCAATTGGGCTCTCTCCTCTCGAGTCTTCTTAGATTTTGATCCTGTATAACTAATAATATGTCCCCTAATAAAAGCTTTGAAAGCCTCCCACTTTACACATGCTGATGTTTGTGTAGTATTGATGTCAAAGAACTCGTCTATCTGTTTTTCTATATACTTGACAAATTCCTCATCCTGAAGCCATTTATGCTGAAATTGCCATCTACCTGATTCCTTTGTCAATTTTTTATCTACATATATTAGACAACAGGGTGCATGATCAGAGATCACGATGTTATCATAAAAGCAGTTTTGAATCTTGGACCTTAATTCTGTGGAAATCAAAAAATAATCAATACGTGAGAATGTCTTGTAGGTACTGGAATAACAAGAATAGGCTTTAACTTGTGGTTTCATTTCTCTCCATATATCTAACAATCTCAATTCTTTCATAAAATGATTAATAGTCATCCTACATCCAATGTGCGTACAATCCAGTCCTGTTGATCTATCTATACCTGGATTCAATGTACAATTAAAATCCCCTGCTATTATATGTTGCCCTGTAAGTGATGATAAGATGAGAAATAAATTAGCAAAGAACTTCTGATCATCTATATTGGGACCATATAAGTTCACAAGATTTATATTTTCTAATAGCAAAGAACCTTGAATGATTACATATCTTCCAAATTTGTCTCCAATTACATTTTTCACTTGAAAAGGAACTGATTTATGTATGAGAGTCATAACTCCCCTGGCTCGGGATGAAAATGAAGAGGTGAATACACTTCCTTGCCATCTACTCCTAATTCTTTTAACATCCTCCTCTATTAGATGAGTTTCTTGTAAAAACACAATTTTTGAACCCATGTCTTTTATTTTATTCATAACTTGTTTAAGTTTTTTTTAAATTTTGTAGACCTCTGCAATTCCATGAAGTTAAATTAAGATTAACACTTTGGTTTATGATCAATAGAGAGTTTGGGATTACCTTGCAGTGTAAACATGCTCATACAGAGAAGCAAAAACATGAGTGGTTGAACATTCATCCTACAAACTACACACAAACAAATTTCCCCTTCCCACACTTGTGGCAAACCCCCCAAAATCAAAAAAAAAAATCTGTCTCCCGATATAGCCATCGACCGTTCCACACCCACGGGGAACAGCCTAAGCCACTCCTTCTTCATCCTCCCAATCACCCTAACTCTACTGCTTTTAATGACGTAACATTAACTCTCCTCTGTAGTTTTCCAACTTAACTCCAAAATTTTTAACAACTTTGTACATCATAGTTTTTTTGTTTGTTTGTTTTGTTTTTGTTTTGTTTTTTTTTAATATATAATACAATCTATATTTTGTAAACTTACTATTTACTTCAAGTCAGTCAGATGCCTGTGCAAATGCTTAATTATTCTACCTTATATTTTGTTCATGCTTAGCTCCCACCAGTCTCTTCTTCTTCTTTGATCTTCTTGATGAACTCCTGCGCCTCCTCTGGGGTCTTGAAGATGTGGGTTCTGCCCTCATACGTGGTCAGCAGTCTCGCAGGATAGATTACACCATGACGAATCCCAAGGTTGCGCAGCTCCTTACGTACGGGATCAAACTGCTTCCTCAATTGCTGGATTCCTGTGGCCAAATCTGGGTAGAACCGCACCTGCTGGTCCTGGTGTTTAATCTCTCCTTTAGCTCGTGCAGCGTTGAAGATCTTCATCCTGTCTCTGTTGCTAAGAAACTTCATAATTAAGGTCCTCGGCGGTCCCTTATCTCTCCGTGGGCCAATACGATGTGCTTTTTCCAGAACCACTGCTGATTGCAACTCCTCGCTGCCCAGCACCTCCGGAATCCACTTTTCCAGAAAGGAACATACGTCCCGACCTTCTGATTCCTCTGGAAGACCCACCAGCCTCAAGTTATTCTGTCTCGACCGAGATTCCAAATCCAAAATATTATCTTCCAGAGATTTTTTTTTTTTTTCCAAAGTGCGCACCTTTAATTGAAGACGGGTGACGTCATCTTCAGCACTAGCGAGACGGAGCTCCATCTGCGCCGTTCGTTCTACACAGTCACCCAATTCCTTTCTTATTCCTTCCAACGCTGTCATAATCCCATCAAATCTAGAGGAAAAGTCCGCTCTCATTGAACTCATGGCAGCCATCAGCGCATCTGCGCCTCCCCCCGCAGACATCACACCGTTGCCAGCCTCCTCCGCCATATATGGAGTTTTATTTGCTGCGTCACAGACCTGAAAGTCCGTTAATTTGGACTGTTTCGGCGGCTCGCTTTTTCCTTTTCCTGGTTTTCCAGCCTTAGGCTTCGCCGACATATCCTCACCCAAACGCTGGGATACGTTCTGTCCCAAATGAGAGAGTTATTTGCCGATTTTTTTTCTCCAGGAGCAGAGCAGAGCGAGACACGTCCGTCCTACGTGGCAGCCATAACCGGAAGTCATATGTTCATATATTTAGTCCATCTAGCTACAATGCTCCGCACTGTGTGTTTATATATCTATATATCCCATCTAGCTGCAATGCTCCGCATCGTGTGTCTATATATGTACATATGTATACTCGCTGCTCTTGTTTTTTTTCTTGCCTTCTGATTGTTGCTCTGAGTGTTGCTATCCCTGTGCTGTTGCAATCCTGGAATTTCCCCGTTGTGGGACTAATAAAGGCTTATCTTATCTTATCTTATCAACGGTAGCACCGGGGCCCCCCAGGGAACGGTTTTGGCTCCCTTCCTGTTTACCCTTTATACTGCGGACTTCTCACACAACACAACACACTGCCATCTACAGAAGTTCTCTGACGACTCTGCAATCGTCGGCCTCATCTCCAACGGAGATGAAGCTGAGTACAGAGGACTTATCCAGGACTTCGTGGACTGGTGCCATAGGAACTGCCTCCAGATCAATGCGAGGAAAACTAAGGAGCTGGTGGTGGACTGCCGCAAGCAAGACCAACCCCTCACAGCACCAGTAAACATACAGGGAACAGACATCGAGATGGTGACATCCTACAAGTACCTGGGTGTTCATCTGAACAATAAACTAGACTGGTCACACAATACCGACGCACTCTTCAAGAAGGGACAGCGCAGGCTGTTCCTACTGAGGAGACTCAGGTCTTTTGGTGTACAAGGGGCGCCGCTGAAGACATTCTACGACATGGAGGTGGCATCAGCCATCACTTTTGGAGTGGTCTGCTGGGGCAGTGGCATTACAGCAGCCGATAGGAAGAGATTGAACAAACTGATCAAGAAAGCTAGCTCTGTCCTGGGGCAGCGCCCTGACCCAGTGGAGGAGATAGAAAAGAGAAGGATGGTGGCTAAACTGTCATCTCTGCTGGAGTCCGAGTCCCACCCTATGCAGGACATACTGAACGCACTGAGGAGTTCATTTAGCAGCAGACTACATCATCCTAGGTGCACAACCGAGAGGTTTCGCAGGTCCTTCCTACCTACAGCAGTCAGACTGTATAACCTAAGCAGGGCTGCTCGCAGAGATAGCAAAAAGACGTGACAACCTAATAGTACTGAATGCAAAAGACGCAACAGACTTACACAATGGTCCCTTCCAGTATATACAGCTAGGACAGTATCGGTCGCTACGGAGGGTGACAATATGTATGGGTACATATTCATACTATGTAGGATAACTAAGTAGACGGTTATGCTGTTTATTCCATCTCGCTACAATGCTCCGCACTTTGTATATATATTTATATATTGATGTGTATATATGTATATCCACTGCTCTTATTTATATCTTCCGTATCTTCTTAATTATTGCTCTGAGTGTTGCTATCCCTGTGCTGTTGCAATCCTGGAATTTCCCCATTGTGGGACTAATAAAGGCTTATCTTATCTTACCTTATCTTTGTCCAATATTTAAATCTGTTTGATGATCTGAAACGTTAAAGTGTGACAAACATGCAAAAAGAGAAATCAAGAAGGGGACAAACACTTTTTCACACCAGTGTACATAAGAGTGCGGAGTGCAGAACACACGATTGAATAAAATGGCCCAAGAATTATGGAAAATATGCATAGTGATGATTTCACGGGTGGGTCAGTATACATGAAAGTGCGGAGTGCAAAGACAGGTGAGTTATTTTGATAATTAAAAGTTCCTCTGTTCTGTGCATGTGAGTGTTCTTAGAGAGGGGGGTGGGGGCTCTGACTGTTTGCAGTTTGGATGGCCCAAGGGAAGAAACTGTTTGTCAGTCTGGAGGTGTATGACCAGATCGATCTGAACAGTCGTCCAGAAGGAAGCAGTTCAAACAGGTGGTGGGCGGGATGTGAGGGGTCTCCTATGATGGCCTTGCTCCTTCTGAGACAGGAGGATCAGAATATGTCCTCCAGGGAGGGCAGAGGACCACTAATAATTTTTTGGGGTGGTGTTGATGACCCTCTGCACAGCCTTCCTGTTCTCGGCCATGGAGCTGGCGTACCACACACACCTAGACAGTAGGTGAGCATCCTCTCCACTGAGCAACGATGCTGCTGCCAGCAGCAGCTTCTGGTCCAGGTTGTGCTTCCTCAGGACACGGAGGAAGTGGAGCCACTGCTGGGCTTTGTTCACCAGGGCTTTGGTGTTGATAGTCCAGGAGAGGCCACAGAAGATGTGGGTGCCCAGGAACCTTAAAGCGGGGACATTTTCCCCTTAGATGCCATTTATGGGGGGGGTTCCTGTCTGTTCTTTCTGAAGTCCAGTATGAGTTCTTTGGGTTTTTGGACATTCATTTTCAGGTTGTTTGCTTGGCACCATAGCAGCAGTTTCTCTACCTCTGCCCTGTATGCCTACTCATCGTCGTTGGCGATGAGCCCAACCAAGGTGGTGTTGTCCACGTATTTTACGATGATGGTGGTTGGGTGGATTGGAATACAGTCAAAGGTGTACAGGGAGTACAGTAGAGGGCTAAGTAATGTCACGCCGCGCCGCTCATCAGCGGCGCCACCTGCTCGCACACCTGTCAACCATCAGCGGCGGGGAATATAAGCCGCCTCGCCCTGAGCTTCGGCCTGGAGCCGTTAGACTTCATCTCCCTTCCATGAGAAGCAACTACTCTTTCTTCAGCACCACGCTAAGCGGTAAGAAGATCACTTACCTCATCTTTCCAGTCTGCTCCCCTGTGCACAGGTGGATTCCTCGGCGGCGGACAAATCCGTCCTTCGTCCCTCCTCGCTGCTGCACCGAGTCCTGCAGGTGGCTGTCTCCCGGGGTCCCGTCCTTGAAGTGCCAGTCATCTGTCCCATACAAGTAAGCTTCTCTCCCTCGCCTATTCTCCTCTTGTGTTGGTGTGTGCCCATCACCCTGTGTCTGTTCTCTCCCATAGGGTTGCCGGCTGAACGGT
This sequence comes from Pholidichthys leucotaenia, assembly GCA_020510985.1. Classification (NCBI taxonomy): domain Eukaryota; kingdom Metazoa; phylum Chordata; class Actinopteri; order Cichliformes; family Pholidichthyidae; genus Pholidichthys; species Pholidichthys leucotaenia. The sequence goes on along the minus strand of CM035838.1, from coordinate 313,516,210 downwards.
CTCCTGCCTCTGTACCCGAAGCAGACGCCACCACCAACACATTAACATTCCGCAGACACACACCCATACATCCCTGTTGTTAATAAACAGTTTGAACTACTCTGAGCCTGTGTGTGTACGTCTCCTGAGCCGAACGTTATGTCAGTACGGCTCCAGCAGAGCGGCTCGGCAGACGGCGGGCTCGCACACCGGTTTACCACCCTCAAGGCTCGAGTGGATCAAGTTGTTTATCAGCAACAGGTGATCCTAAATCAATTAGTAAATTTAACTAACCGATTGAACCGCCTGGACCCCCAACAGCCGTTCCCCCCGGCTCGCCAGGGTGGCGCGGCTCCTGCTGTTCCAGCGGCCGTCCAGCCGGCTCCTGTGGCACCGGTTCGGCTCACACCGATTCCGACCCCCGCCCGCTTTAGCGGTAAGCTCGGCGGAGCGCGGGGGTTCATTATGCAGTGTGAGTCCGTGTTCCACCGTGTGCCCGGAGATTTTCCCTCGGATCACAGCCGAATTGGTTACATAGGGAATCTTCTGGAGGGGCGTGCGTTAACTTGGACCTACGCCGTAATGGCGAGGCCCAGTTATGCCACCCTCACCTACGACCAATTCGTGAGGCGCTTTCTGGAGGTCTTTGACCATTCTCAAACCGAGACGGTCCAGGTCGATCGGCTTCTCGCTCTCCAGCAGGGAAGCCGGTCGGCAGCGGACTACGCGGTCGACTTCCATGTAGCGGCGGAGGAATTGGGCTGGGAGGAACGCTTCCTCTGCGGCCTGTTCCTCCGCAGCCTCAATGATGATCTGAGGGATGAACTGGCTGGACGGGATATCCCTGAAACGCTAGCGGAGCTAACTTCCCTAGCCATCAGCTTGGACAACAGGCTGCGCGAGCGCTCCTCAGGACGGAAGTCGTCTACTTCGCGCCCTCGGGGAGCCTCGCTGCGCCTGCCCCAAGCTCGCCCCCTGGCGGCGCCGCCACCATCGTGCCCCGAGGAGTCGGAGCCGATGGTGACGGGCTGGACAAAGCTCTCCCCGGCAGAGAGACAACGCCGCCGTGAGTTGAATCTCTGCATGTATTGCGGAGACAGTCAACACACGGTGGAGCTTTGTCCACAAAAAGCCAAACGGCGGGGTCCGCGAGTCACTGTAGGGGGCCTCGCGGATGTCAATCGGTTAGATCCACTCACTCAGTTGAAGCTGCCCATCCGTTTCTGCCACAACCCCACTGGGCATCTCACCCACGCACTGGTGGATTCGGGCGCAGAAGGCAGCTTCATTTCACAGAGCCTGGCAACCCATTTGGGCATCCGCTGTCAGGCACTGAGGAATCCCATCTCCCTTGTCAACCTCTCCCGTGCCTCCCTTGGGAGAGTGTCTCACCAAACCGTCCCTGTACCGGTCATCATCTCGGGAAACCACCGGGAGGAGATGACCTTCTACGTCCTTCCCAACTCTGTGTCGCCCGTCATCCTGGGGTATCCCTGGCTTCGTCTTCATAACCCAGTCCTGGATTGGAGATCAGCTGGGGTATCGGCATGGAGTACATTCTGCATGGGCACCTGCCTTCAGTCCGCTGCCTGCTCTCCGTCCGCTCCTCCCCCTGCGACGGACGCTGCACCCCCGGACCTGTCTCTGGTGCCTCCGGAATTTCACGACCTGGGTATGGTGTTCAGCAAGACGAAAGCGATGTCTCTCCCCCCTCATCGGCCCTATGACTGTGCCATCAACCTCCGCCAGGGGGCTCCCTTACCTTCTGGTCGGCTCTACAGCCTGTCAGCGCCGGAGAAGGAGACGATGAACGCATACCTGAAGGAGTCATTAAGTGCTGGGATAATCCGCCCATCATCGTCACCCGTGGGGGCAGGGTTCTTCTTCGTGGGAAAAAAGGATGGGTCCCTCCGCCCTTGTATCGACTACCGGGCCCTCAACGATATCACGGAGAAGGACCGTTATACCCTGCCCCTCATGGACACTGCCTTCCACTCCCTCCAGGGGGCGACCTGGTTCACCAAGCTGGATCTCCGCAGCGCTTACCACCTCGTCCGGATCCGGGAGGGAGATGAGTGGAAGACAGCCTTCCGTACCCCGAACGGCCACTTTGAATACCTGGTAATGCCGTTCGGGTTGACCAACGCTCCTGCCGTCTTTCAGCGCCTCATAAATGACGTCCTCCGGGACTTCATCGGCCTTTTCGTGTTCGTCTACCTGGACGATATTCTCATCTTCTCCAAGTCCAGGGACGAGCACCAGGTCCACGTGAGGCGGGTCCTCCAAAGACTGCTGGAGAATCGTCTGTACGTGAAGGCAGAAAAATGTGAATTTTACGCCAGGACTACGTCCTTCCTGGGGTTCATCATCGCCCACGACAAGGTGCTCCCAGACCCAGAGAAGGTGAAAGCGGTGGTGGAATGGCCTACACCTGCATCCCGGAAGCAGGTGCAACAGTTCGTTGGCTTCGCCAATTTCTACCGCCGCTTTGTCCCCAACTTCAGCTCCATCGTTGGACCACTGACCCGCCTCACATCCCCGAAGGTCCCGTTCCAGTGGACCGAAGAGGTCGCTGCCGCCTTTAAGGCGCTGAAGGCGGAGTTCTCCTCCTCCCGGGTCCTTCGCCAGGTCGACCCCGCGCTGCAGTGCATCGTAGAGGTAGACGCCTCGGACACGGGAGTGGGGGCAGTGCTGTCCCAGCGGTCGCCGGACGATGGCGCCAAACGGCCCTGCGCCTTCTTCTCCCGGCGCTTGTCCCCGGCGGAGAGGAACTACGATGTGGGGGACAGAGAGCTCTTGGCCATCAAACTCGCCCTGCAGGAGTGGCGCCACTGGCTAGAGGGGGCGAACCTGCCGTTCGTGGTCCTCACGGACCACAAGAACTTAGAATATCTACGATCTGCCAAGCGCCTGAACGCCCGCCAGGCGCGCTGGTCTTTGTTCTTCGCCAGGTTCCAATTTTCAATCACCTTCAGGCCTGGCTCTAAGAACGGCCTGCCTGACGCCCTCTCTAGGCAGTTCACTCCCGTGGAGTCGGAGGAGATGCCCCACTCCATCCTGCCCAGGTCGTGCGTCGTGGGAGCCATCTCGTGGGACATCAAGAGCAAGATCCGGAAGGCACAGGAGGTGGAACCTGACCCTGGCGGCGGACCTGAGGGGAGGCTGTTCGTGCCATCCGCGGTCCGAGGAGAGGTCATCCACTGGCTACATACCTCCAAGCTCACCTGTCACCCTGGCACCTCCCGGATGATAGACCTCCTCCAACGGTCCTTTTGGTGGCCAGGCCTGCGGAGGGATGCAGCCCACTACGCCCGGGCTTGCCCAATCTGTGCCACCTGCAAGTCGGGAAATGCCCCTCCAGCGGGTCTGCTCCAGCCCCTGCCCGTCCCTGGCAGGCCCTGGTCGCACATCGCGTTGGATTTCGTCACCGGACTCCCCGTCTCCAACTCCTGTGACACCATCCTGACCATCGTGGACCGCTTCTCCAAGGCCGTGCACTTCGTCCCCCTGCGAGGCCTCCCTACTGCCCTGGAGACGGCGGACCTCCTCGTCCAACACGTGGTCAGGCTGCACGGGATTCCGGTGGACGTGGTCTCGGACCGGGGCCCCCAATTTTCATCTGAGGTTTGGAGGTCATTCTGCAACGCCATCGGAGCCAAGGTGAGCCTCTCCTCCGGCCATCACCCCCAATCCAAAGGGCAGTGTGAGCGGACCAATCAGGAGCTGGAGGCTGCGCTCCGCTGTGTGACCAGATCCAAACCCACGTCCTGGAGCAACCATCTTGCCTGGGTTGAATATGCTCATAATACCGCTCGCTCTTCTGCTACAGGGATGTCTCCCTTCAAGGCGTCCCTGGGTTACAACCCCCCGCTGTTTCCGGAGCAGGAGAGTGAGGTGACTGTCCCCTCAGTTAAAGCACATCTCAGGCAGTTCCGCTCCACCTGGGCTGTTTTTACGCACAGCGGAGCGCAACAGGACTGTGGCGGACCGGCATAGAAGACCTGCCCCGGTGTACAGAGTTGGGCAACGTGTCTACGTTTCCACCCAGGACGTCACTCTAAAAGGCGAGAGGAGAAAGCTGGCACAGCGCTTCATGGGTCCCTATCCCATCACCCGGATCATCAACCCGGTGGCTGTGCACGTGGCTATTCCCCCCTCCCTCCGCATCCATCCCACCTTCCACATGTCAAAGGTGAAGCTGGCAGTCACCGACCCCCTTTGCCCTCCTCCTGCGGCGCAACCCGCGCCCCGGATGATTGGTGGCCATCCTGCCTGGTCCGTCTCCTCCATCCTAGACTCCCGGCGCCGGGGTCGCGGGTTGCAGTACTTGGTGGACTGGGAGGGCTATGGGCCCGAGCATCGACAGTGGGTGCCCCCGTCGTTCGTGTTGGACCCATCGCTCATCGCCGACTTCCACCGAGCGCACCCAAAGCCATCGCCAGGAGGCGCTGCTAGAGGGGGGAGTGCTGTCATGCCGCGCCGCTCATCAGCGGCGCCACCTGCTCGCACACCTGTCAACCATCAGCGGCGGGGAATATAAGCCGCCTCGCCCTGAGCTTCGGCCTGGAGCCGTTAGACTTCATCTCCCTTCCATGAGAAGCAACTACTCTTTCTTCAGCACCACGCTAAGCGGTAAGAAGATCACTTACCTCATCTTTCCAGTCTGCTCCCCTGTGCACAGGTGGATTCCTCGGCGGCGGACAAATCCGTCCTTCGTCCCTTCTCGCTGCTGCACCGAGTCCTGCAGGTGGCTGTCTCCCGGGGTCCCGTCCTTGAAGTGCCAGTCATCTGTCCCATACAAGTAAGCTTCTCTCCCTCGCCTATTCTCCTCCTGTGTTGGTGTGTGCCCATCACCCTGTGTCTGTTCTCTCCCATAGGGTTGCCGGCTGAACGGTCTCCTGCCTCTGTGCCCGAAGCAGACGCCACCACCAACACATTAACATTCCGCAGACACACACCCATACATCCCTGTTGTTAATAAACAGTTTGAACTACTCTGAGCCTGTGTGTGTGCGTCTCCTGAGCCGAACGTTATGTCAAGTAAGCAGCCTTGGGGGAGCCAGTGCTGAGAGACAGTGTGGAGGAGTGGTGGGGGCCAAGTCTGACTGTTTGTGGGTGGTTGGTGAGAAAGTTTTTTATCCAGAAGCAGGTAGGGGGGGATCTGGAGGAGTTGCAGTTTGTTGATCAGGATGTCTGGGATGATGGTGTTGAAAGCTGAGCTGTAGTCCACAAAGAGCATCCTCACATAGTTCCTTGGGTTCTCCAGGTGGTTCAACACTCTGTGGAGAGTGGTGGCGATGGCGTGTTCTGTAGATCGGTTCTCCATGTAGGCGAACTGGTGGGGGTCGGGGGGGGGGGGGGGACTCTGATGTGCTGGGACACCAGTCACTCAAAATACTTCATGACTACAGATGTGAGTGCTATGGGTCTGTATCATTCAGGCTGTCAGTTGCGGACTTTTTGGGGATGGGGATGATGGTGGAGGCCTTGAGGCAGGAGGGGACAGTGGGTGTGTCAGGGAGAGGTTGAACAGCTTGGCGAGGATCTCTGCCAGATGGTCTGCACATGCTTTGACCATTGCTCCTGGGATGCTGTCAAGACCAGCAGCTCTGCGGGGGTTCACTGCTCCCAGTTGCCTCCTCACCTCGTGCACCTGTAGAGAGAGAGGGGGGAGGGGCGTGAGTTTTTTTTTTTTTTTGGGGGGGGGGGTGCTCAAACCGGGCAAAGAAGCTGTTAAGCTCTTCTGCCAGAGTGAGGCTGCTGTCTGATGATGATGGCGGGGGGGGGGGGGGGCTGGCCGGCCCTGGCCCCTGTAGTTGGTGAAGGCCTGGATGCCTCTCCACATCTGTTGGGGGTTGTTATCTGGGAGGAAGCCCCCCACCTTCCTCCTATAGACATTCTTGTGCCTCTCTTTAGGTTGGCTGTAGTAGTGCTGTACAGACAGCTGTCCCTCTGTCTGAAGGCTGACTTGCGTGCTCTGACCCTGGATGACCGCAAACCCTGGTCATCCAGGGTTTGCGGTTTGGAAATACCCAAATGTGTTTGGTGACTGTCACATTTTCTACACAGCATTTGATGTAGAAAAGGACAGACTTGGTGTAGGAGTATGGGTCCTGCTGTTCAAAGATGCCCCAATTAGTGCAGGCAAAGCAGTCCTGGCTGCTTTGCCTGGCTGGAGGAGGGCATTTTCAGGCCAGGCTTTAATTGTTTGTTTGGCTAGGAGGAACTCTTCCTAAGGGGAGTGTAGGCAGGTATTAGAAGCAGAGAGAGATGGTCTGATTGTCCAAGGTGGGGGAGGGGTGGCTCTGTAGGCGTGCTTAATGTTGCTGTAAACATGATCCAGTGTTCTTTCCCCTCTTGTGGGACACTTAACATGTTGGTGGAATTTGGGGAAGAACAGTCTTTCAGCATGCTTTGTAAAAATCCCCTGCAATTAATGTTGACTGCGTTGGGGTGATCTCTTTGCTGCCAACTGACAATGTGCTGGAGGTAATTGAGTGCTAAGCTAACATTAGCATCTGGAGGAACGTAAATAGCTGTTAAAATTACTGCTGTTAGCTCGCGGGGAAGATAAAAAGGCCTACACAGGAAGGACATGGCCTCTAAGTCCAGTGAACAGTGGCTATGAATTATTTTGCTGTTATTTAGTAATAGTATTAGTTATTTAGTAGTATAAATGTATACTAAATACGAAATGTATTTAGTAGTACATTTAGTGCCATATTTAGTTTAGTGCCATAGCTTCACATCTGGTTCCCAGTTTCATCCTTTTGGTTGAACGAATCCTTTCTGTGTGGAATTTACATGTGCATGTTTACTTTGGGTACTCCCAGAGTCTCGTGATATACAGTACATGCTGGCTTGCTTTGAGATTCTGAACAGATACCTGGGTATCCGCCATTCCTAAACCCATAGAATCAAGGTTGAATGTAGTTGTCAACTAAAAGCAATCTGATTGGTCAATAAATAAAAAAGCAGTATTTGAAGATGTTCTTTGAGCCCTTTCCATGTGGTTTTTGTGGTCTTTGCTGGTGAAAGAAGTGACAGCTGGGAAGCACCTTTTAAGTGAGTTGTACAGTATGTACATTAATGTTGCAATAGCACAAAAGTCAATCAACATTTACTGACAGACGGTAAGTCAGACGGAGCGATCCAGCATGGCACAAGGGATGACATCAGGTAAACATAGGCCAATGTCTTGCACAGTTGTTTTGATGTAATTTATACAACTGTGGCCACCAGGCCTGATTGTTTCAAATGGATTGTAGACTATAATGTGGTGGATGTGTTGGTTAGTTCGTCGGAAACCATGACTGACAAAGCTTGGATGGCTTGAGTGGATAGTAGAGATGATGGGTGGAATGGAATTGTAGAGACTAGCATTGGTTGTTTGTGATGCATGGGTGATGTTGAGAGTTTTGCGCTGTAGTCGAATGCTGCTGAGTGACCATCAAGGACCAACAATGTGAATTGTAGAGTGGAACGTGGTTGTACAAAATAATCTTCAAGGCATCAGATCTGGTGCCTTCCAAATCTTTTCCAGTTTGTTATTAATCTGCCCATGCCTTAGCTTGTATGTGCCAGCGTAAGATCTCATGATTTCCAGGTCCAAACATACAGCAGCAGAATACTGCCTCCTTCATAAAGGAAGGCCTAGTTTGGGTACCAGTGTTAACTGCTGAAGGATTTCAGAATACATCTTTGTGTGTACTTTCTACTTTCTTATTCTTACTTTTGTTGATTGACATCCAAAAACTGAGCTCATCTCTCCTCAGCTGTGGAGCTACGGGGGAGAAGGGCCAACCGACTCAACACATGGGAGGCTATCCAGAAGGAGAACCACCTCACAGCTCAGAATAAGCGTCAGAGGGAGAGCGACACAGCTCGACTTAAATGCACATCAGTCAAGTAAGTTTCTACTCCTGCCAGTAGATTAAGAGGGGTGGCTGAAAAGTTTTGAGCTTCATACAGAAAACAATGAATTATGCAGTTTTGAGTTTTTTCCATAAAATCTGCCACATGTTCTTACTATGCTGGGCAAGTTTCATGGTCATAGCACTTTTTATTAAAATTTCTTTTCACAGGTTCTAGAAATTGATGTATCGAGTGTTTCATAAAAAAATGAGGAAACTTGAGTGTCGGGCAGTGATCAAGTACCTTTAGTTAAAGAGGCATCTTCCCTTAATGTGTCCTGCATGTCCTCATAGATCTCAGCAGGGGTTATGCCTTTCAACAGCAGGTACTAGATCATTGCTCAATATTTGTGTTTCATGAAATGCCCGACACATTCATTTTGAGATGCATACAGCTGTGGAAAAAAGTAAGAGACCACTTCAAAATCTTTCCTAAATTAGCATCTCTATGGCAACCATTTAGTTTGAGTATCTGTTGAATTCCAGCACAAGGACACCTCAGTCTACTTAAGGAGGTGCTGATTAGGTGACCATCTAAACATGGTAAGATGCATGAAAGCTGTGAATATAAATCAGAGTTATTACACAAATACACATTTCTGAGTTTTCCCTAACTTACGGTGGTGTGAAAAAGTGTTTGCCCCTTTCCTGATTTCTCTTTTTTTTGTGTTTGTCACACTTAAATGTTTCAGATCATCAAACAAATTTAAATATTAGACAAAGATAACACAAGTAAACACAAAAATGCAGTTTTTAAATAAAGGTGTTCATTATTAAGGGAACAAAATCCAAACCTACATGGTCCTGTGTGGAAAAAATGATTGTCCCCTAAACCTAATAACTAGCTGGGTCACCATTAGCAGCAACAACTGCAATCAAGCGTTTGCGATAACTGGCAACGAGTCTTTTACAGTGTTGTGGAGGAATTTTGGCCCACTTATCTTTGCAGAATTATTGTAATTCAGCCACATTGGAGGGATTTTGAGCATGAACTGATTTTTTTAAGGTCATGCCACAGCATCTCAATCGGATTCAGGTCAGGACTTTGACTAGGCCACTCCAAAGTCTTTATTTTGTTTTTCTTAAGCCATTCAGAGGTGGACTTGGCAGTGTGTTTTGGATCATTGTCCTGCTGCAGAACCCAAGTGCACTTCAGCTTGAGGTCATGAACAGATGGCCGGACATTCCCCTTCATGGTTCCATTTACTACAGCAAGTCTTTCAGGTCCTGAAGCAGCAAAACAGCCCCAGACCATCACACTACCACCACCATATTTTACTGTTGGTATGATGTTCCTTTTCTGAAATGCTGTGTTACTTTTATTCTGGATGTAATAGGGCATACACCATCCAAAAAGTTCAACTTTTGTCTCATCAGTCCACAGAGTATTTTCTGAAAAGTCTTGGGGATCATCAAGATGTTTTCTGGCAAAACTGAGATGAGCCTTTATGTTCTTTTTGCTCAGCAGTGGTTTTCATCTTGAACTCTGCCATGCAGGCCATTTTTGCCCAGTCTCTTTCTTATGGTGGAGTCATGAACACTGACCTTAACTGAGGCAAGTGAGGCCCGCAGTTCTTTGGATGTTATTGTGGGGTCTTATGTGACCTCTTGGATGAGTTGTCACTGCACTCTTGGAGTAATTTTGGTTGACTGGCCACTCCTGGGAAGGTTCACCACTCTTCCATGTTTTCCCCATTTGTGGGTAATGGCTCTCACTGTGGTTTGCTGGAGTCCCAAAGCTTTCGAAATGGCTTTATAACCTTTTCCAGACTGATGGATCTCAATTACTTTGCTTCTCATTTGTTCCTGAATTTCTTTGGATTGCAGCATGATGTCTAGCTTTTGAGGATCTTTTGGTCTACTTCACTTTGTCAGGCAGGTCCTATTTAACTGATTTCTTAATTGAGAACAGGTGTCTCAGTAATGACGCCTGGGTGTGGCTAGAGAAATTGAACTTAGCTTTCCAAAGATGTGATAAACCACAGTTAATTTATGTTTTAACAGGTGGGGGCAATCACTTTTTTACACAGGGCTATGTAGGTTTGGATTTTTTTTTTTTACCCTTAATAATGAACACCTTCATTTAACAACTGCATTTTGTGTTTAGACAAAATGTTTTGTGTTTAGAGAGATTGACAGTCGGATTGGAGCAGCATCTGCAGTGATGCGGACGTTTTACCGTTCTGTTGTGGTGAAGAGGGAGCTTAGTTCTAAGGCAAAGCTGTCGATTTACCAGTCAATCTACATTCCTACTCTCACCTATGGTCACGAGCTTTGGGTAATGACCGAAAGAACAAGATCGCGGATACAAGCGGCCGAAATGAGCTTTCTCCGTAGGATTGCTGGACTCACCCTCAGAGATAGGGTGAGGAGCTCAGTCATCCGGGAGAGGCTCAGAGTAGAACCGCTGCTCCTCCACATTGAAAGGAGTCAGTTGAGGTGGTATGGGCATCTGATTAGGATGCCTCCTGGACGCCTCCCACTTGAGGTGTTTCAGGCACGTCCCACTGGGAGGAGACCCTGGGGCAGACCCAGGACTCAGTGGAGAGACTATGTGTCCGAGCTGGTCTGGGAACGCCTTGGTATCCTCTCTGAAGAGCTGGAGCAGGTGGCTGAGGAGAGGGAAGTCTGGGCTTCTCTGCTTGAACTGCTGCCTCCGCGACCCGGACCTCCGGAAAAGCGGTAGAAGATGGATGGATGGATGGATTTTGTGTTTACTTGTGTTATCTTTGTCTAATATTTAAATTTGTTTGATAATCTGAAACATTTAAGTGTGACAGACACACAAAAATCAGAAATCAGGAAGGGGCAAACACTTTTTCACACCACTGTAAAACTTTATTGTAGTGTTTAAGAGTGAACATGAACTTGCTTTCTTTGCATTATCTGATCTAAAAGCACATCAAAAAAGCAACATCTTTTTGTTGTTTTGGCTAGTTGTTATTTTCTTTAAATAAATGCTCTAAATGATATTTTGACTTGGAATTTTTGTGAATTGTTTTCATTGGGTTAAAGAATAAAACTTCTTCATTTTACTCAAACACAAACGTATAAATAATAAAACCAGATAAAGTGATGATTAGTGGTCTCTCTGAGCTATTATTTTTTTTCCAGAGCTATATATATATATATGTATATAGGGCTGCATATATATATATGGCCCATATATATGTACATATGGGCTGCACGGTGGCGCAGTGGTTAGCACTGCGGCAGCACAGTTTACCCTCGGCCGGGGGATCGCGGGGATCATGAGATCGTGGGTTCGATCCCTGCCCCCGGCCAACAGTGATCTGTGTGGAGTTTGCATGTTCTCCCCGTGTTTGCGTGGGTTTACTCCGGGATTTCTCCGGTTTCCTCCCACATGCCAAAAACATGCAGGTTAGGGATATGGGGCGCTTGTGCACGCAGCAACCGGCAGCTGGTGGCTTGTCACCAGACTACAAAACAAATCTACCTACGGGTACAAAATAAGTACAAAAAAAAAAAAAATATATGGAGAGCGAGAGAAACCAAAGTTACCAAGCCTCACACCCATGGTGGATGGCACATGCTTTTGATCTGTGCAACCTGCCAATCGACTGCCCACTCAAATCTCATGCAAAATATTACATCGTCTGTCACAAATATTCTAACCACAGGACTCAAAAGGCATAAAGACAGAATGCCTTCCTCCCACAATTCCATCTGGTCATTGGTTAAAGCCTATACACTTTCACACCTCCAAAATCCCTATGTCATATACACGGACAGCCAAACTATAAAAGAAGTTTGCCATTTTGGGGTAAAAATGTTGTGTGCATGGGCCTTATTCTGGCTGAGCATCCTTTTGGTTTTTTTTTGTTTTTCCGGCAGGGTGGACAGTGTGCTCAAGCAAATGGCAGAGATCCACGATCATGATCGAAGGTTGCGCCAGCTTGAGGCTGAGGTCAGTTGTCTGGAGTCTGTATGGATCTACAAGTCCTTTACTATGTTGTACAGGTGCATCTCAGTAAATTAGAATGTCGTTAAAAAGTTAATTTATTTCAGTAATTCAATTAAAAAAAAAATGAAACTCATATATTATGTAGATTCATTATGCACAGAATGATATAGTTCAAATGTTTATTTCTTTTAATTTTGATCATTATGGCTTACAGCTCATGAAAACCCCAAATTCAGTTTCTCAAAAAAATAGACTATTATATAAAATTAATTTAAAAAAAGATTTTAATAGAAATGTGGGCCATCTGAAAGTATGACCATGTACACACTTAATGCTTGGTGAGGGATCCTTTTACCTGAATTATTGCATCACAGCAGCGTGGCATGGAGGTGATCAGCCTGTGGCACTGCTGAGGAGTTATGAAGGCCAGGTTGCTTTGATAGCAGTCTTCAGCTCATCTGCATTGTTGGATCTAGTGTCTCTCATCTTCCTCTTGACAATACTCCATAGATTCTCTATGAGGTTTTGGTCAGGAGAGTTTGCTGGCCAATCAAGCACCCTGATCCTCCATAACACCTCAGCAGTGCCACAGGCTGATCGCCTCCATGCTACACCACTTTTATGCAATAATACAGGCAAAAGGAGCCCCAACCAAGTATTGAGTGCATACATGGACATACTTTTCAGTTGGTCAACATTTGTATTAAAAATCCGTTTTTGTTTAAAAGTGACACTCCACCAAAAATGAAGTTTTTTTTCTCATCAACATGTCTGTAACATGTTTTTTGTGACTTACAAGACATATCAAGAGCAAAATCAGTCCCAAACAGCAAGTCTGTTTTTCTGAATGTCCAATTAAAGTCCCCCCCCCAAAAAAAACAAAAAAACCTGCGAGTTTGGGCAGAGTGTTTCTGGCTACAGTGGTGTGAAAAAGTGTTTGCCCCCTTCCTGATTTCTCATTTTTTTGTATGTTTGTCAAATGTTTTAGATCAGGGGTGTCCAATCATGTGCCATGGAGGGCCAAGACCCTGCAGGTTTTCTCTTCTACCCAGTTGCTTCAGCAGGTGTTTTCACTGATCAGCAATCAGTGGGAAGAAGTTCAGTGAAATCTGGTGCTGAACACACTGGTTGGAGGTAAAGCCTGCAGGGTCTTGGCCCTCCATGGCACATGATTGGACACCCCTGTTTTAGATCATCAAACAAATTTAAATATTAGACAAAGATAACACAAGTAAACACAAAATGCCGTTTTTAAGTGAAGGTGTTTATTATTAAGGGAAAATAATCCAAACCTACATGGCCCTGTGTGAAGAAGTGATTGCCCCCCTAAACCTAATAAATAGTTGGGCCACCCTTAGCAGCAACAACTGCAATCAAGCATTTGCGATAACTGGCAATGAGTGTTTTACAGCACTGTGGAGGAATTTTGGCCCACTCATCTTTGCAGAATTGTTATAATTCAGCCACATTGGAGGGTTTTCAAGCAAGAACCGCCTTTTTAAGGTCATGCCACAGCATCTCAATTGGATTCAGGTCAGGACTTTGACTAGGCCACTGCAAAGTCTTCATTTTGTTATATGAGGTCACGAACAGATAGCCAGACATTCTCCTTCAGGATTTTTTGGTAGACAGCAGAATTCATGGTTCCATTTACCACCGCAAGTCTTCCATGTCCTGAAGCAGCAAAACGGCCCCAGACCACCACACTACCACCACCATATTTTACTGTTACCTTCCCAAAATTTTAACTTTTGTCACGCCAGTCTACAGAGTATTTTCCCAAAAGTCTTCGGGATCGATCAAGATGTTTTCTGGCAAAAGTGAGGCGAGACTTTATGTTCTTTTTGCTCCGCAGTGGTTTTTGTCTAGGAACTCTGCCATGCAGGCCATTTTTGCCCAGTCACATTCTCTTTCATGGTTCCATTTACCACAGCAAGTCTTTCAGGTCCTGAAGCAGCAAAACAGCCCCAGACCATCACACTACCACCACCATATTTTACTGTTGGTATGATGTTCCTTTTCTGAAATGCTGTGTTACTTTTATTCTGGATGTAATAGGGCATATACCATCCAAAAAGTTCAACTTTTGTCTCATCAGTCCACAGAGTATTTTCTGAAAAGTCTTGGGGATCATCAAGATGTTTTCTGGCAAAACTGAGATGAGCCTTTATGTTCTTTTTGCTCCGCAGTGGTTTTTGTCTAGGAACTCTGCCATGCAGGCCATTTTTGCCCAGTCTCTTTCTTATGGTGGAGTCATGAACACTGATCTTAACTGAGACAAATGAGGCCTGCAGTTCTTTGAATGTTGTTGTGGGGTGTTTTGTGACCTCTTGGATGAGTCGTCGCTGTGCTCTTGGGGTAATTTTTGTCGGCCAGCCACTCCTGGGCAGGTTCACCACTGTTCCATGTTTTCACAATTTGTGGATAATGGTTCTCACTGTGGTTTGCTGGAGTCCCAAAGCTTTCGAAATGGCTTTATAACCTTTTCCAGACTGATAGATCTCAATTACTTTGCTTCTCATTTGTTCCTGAATTTTTTTGGATTGCAGCATGATGTCTAGCTTTTGAGGATCTTTTGGTCTATTTCACTTTGTCAGGCAGGTCCTGTTTAAGTGATTTCTTGATTAAGAACAGGTGTGGCAGTAATCAGGCATGGTGTGGCTAGAGTAATTGAACTCAGCTTTCCAAAGATGTGATAAACCACAGTTAATTTATGTTTTAGCAGGGGGGATGGGCAATCACTTTTTCACACAAGGACATGTAGGTTTGGATTTTTTTACCCTTAACATTAAGCACCTTAATTTAAAAACTGCATTTTGGGTTTACCTGTGTTATCTTGTGTTATCGAGGGGCCAGCTTGGTGGCGCAGTGGTTAGCACTGTGGCAGCACAGAAAGAAGTTCGTGGCTTTGATCCCACCCCCTGACCATCAGTGACCCTTCTCTGTGGAGTTTGCATGTTCTCCCCGTGTCTGCGTGGGTTTACCCCAGGTACTCCGGTTTCCTCCCACAGGCCAAAAACATGCAAGTTAGGTTAATTGGAGACTCTAAAGTGGCCCTAGGTGTGAATGTGTGTGTGACCGATGTAGGGATTGGCACCGCACTGTGGTTGCCTCATCCATCCACATGGATGCCCTGAATTTCCCTCTGGGATTAATAAAGTATACAAAATTTTAAAAAAAAATATTTAAATTTGTTTGGTCTGAAACATTTAAGTGTGACAAACATACAAAAAATGAGAAATCAGGAAGGGGACAAACACTTTCACGCCACTGTACATAAGCATTCCTGCTTAGCCTGATTGGTTATAATGTTTACCAATAAGGGTAAGCACTGGGCATGGCTAAACGCCTGAGTTCACTCCCCCAGGAGAAAAGGGAAGAGCTGACATGGTTCCACGGATGGAGGCTCACGGTCTACCTACCACTGACCACGCTGACAGTCAGCGTCCCTTCCCTTGGATGGCGTAAAATTGACCGCAGCCGCCCGTAATTTTCCACCCCTGGGGCTACAGTATTCCAGAACCCTGTAGCACATGCGGGGTGTGGTCAGCTTGGAGACCGAAGTCCACCGGCTGCCGCACCTGCACATGCGGGGTCCCAGAGGCACCTGCGGAGGAATGGGAGGCACACGGTTGGAAGGCCGAACCAAAGAGGGACGGGGGGATGAAGGCGTCAAGACCACCATCTGTCCGTTTTGCATTCGTTTAACTCAGTTCGGCGAAGGTGGGGGGTTTTTTGGGGGGGGAGCACAAAACCCCCCCGGGTGCTCCATTCTATCCCTGCCAGGGAGGACGGAGGAGGAGGGAAGCGAGTTGGGTAACTGGGGGGATGCATGGCACAACGACCAGGAAGAGGCCACACGTGCCGCACTGAGGTTGTGGTTCAATGGTGGCGTATGCGTTGGCCTGCCAGCCCCCAGCGAGCTGCCCGGTGAGCACCCATCAACCTCCAGGTGGGACCGCTGAAAGCCAGCTTGCCTTGGCAGGTGTCGGCACCGTGTACATGTACGGCTGAATCACTCCGATGTTTTGACCAGCCATTGTTTAGTGAAGCAGTCCTCGGTGTTCTCGGGTCAGAGGAGAGGGGAGGGCTGGCCTTGCAGCATCCACTACTGGTGGGCGGGAGTATGGGTGGAGCTAATTAGAATATTCATAGATCAGTGTATACTTAAGTAGGTAGAAGATGTAAAAGCTCTTTTCAAGCAATTCTAAGGCAATGAATTTTTTTGTGTGTGTGGATAAAAAGCTACAATGTACTATTTTGGGCAATACACATTTGTTTTTGAGGTGGTTTTAGAGCCGTTGGAGTGCGTCTTTAAATTAATTTTATGTAATATTCAAAATTTTTTGAGAAACCAAATTTGGGGTTTTCATGAGCCGTAAGCCATGACTTTTTAAAATTAAAAGAAATAAACCCTTGAAATATATCACTGTGTGTAATGAATCTCCATAATATATAATTTTTTGAATTGAATTGCTGAAATAAATTAACTTGTTGATGACATTCTAATTTATTGAGATCCAGTTCTATTCCACTCCTTGGTAGTACTGAAATAATTATGACAATATGACAATTTAATTTAATTAGGTTGCAGTGTATTTAAAGCTGGCATAATGGGACAGTGGTTAGCAGGTTCTCAGTGATCCTGCATGGGTTTACTCCAGGTGCACTGGTTTCCTCCTACAGTCCTTAGACACGCTCTTTAGGTTATTTGGTGACTCTAAACTGGCTGTAGGAGTCGGTGGGGAAACTTCCTCTCCTCACCTGATGCAGGGGTGTACTTCGACTAGCCAGGAAGCGGGTCTGTATCAGGTTTGTTAAGTTATGACAAGAAAACTCCACAGAAGAAAACAGTAAATCCAAATGAGCTGTTTCAGGCAGATTTGTAGTTCTACTTTTTGTGGAAGAGAAAAAAAAACTACTTTGCAGGTAGACTTTTCAGCCCATATATCACAAAAATCTTACATCTTCTTCTTTTGGCTGCTCCCTTTAGGGGTCACCACAGCAGATCATCTGTCTCCATCTCACCCTATCCCTTACATCTTCCTCTGTAACACCAACCCTCTCCATGTCCTCCTTCACTACATCCATGAATCTTCTCTGTGGTCTTCTTCTTTTCCTCATGCCTGACAGCTCCATCTTTATCATCCTTTGTCCAATATATCCACTATCCCTCCTCTGCACATGTCCAAACTATCTCAGCCTTGCCTCTCTTACTTTGGCTCCAAACCGCTCAACCATGAGCTGTCCCTCTATGTTCATTTCTAATCTGCATCTTCAACTCTGCCACCTCCAGCTCCAACTCCTATCTTTTTTTGTCAGCGCCACCATCTCCAAACCATGCATCATAGCAGGTCTCAGTACTGTCTTGTAAATCTTCCCTTTCACTCTAGCTGCTACTCTTCTGTCACAAATCACCCCTGACACTCATCTCCACCCGCTCCATCCTGCCTGCATTCTCTTCTTCTCCTCTCATGCATTTTCCATTGATTTCGATGGTTGACCCCAGGTATTTAAACTCATCTATTTTCACTAGCTCTACTCCTTGCATCTTCACTGTTGCACCTGCCTCCCTCTCATTCACACTCATGTATTCTGTCTTGCTTCTACTGACTTTCATTCCTCTTCTCTCCAGAGCATACCTCCATCTCTCCAGGTTCTCTTCCACCTGCTCCCTACTCTCACTACAGATCACAACGTCATTTACAAACATCATGGTCCACGGAAACTCCTGCCTGACCTCGTCTCTCAGCCTGTCCATCACCATGGCAAACAAGAAGTAGCTCAGAGCTGATGTAACCCCACCCCCACCTTGAACCCATCTGTCACTCCTACAGTGCACCTCACCACTGTCTCGCTGTCCTCATACATGTCCTGCTTCACCGTCACATACTTCTCTGCCACTCCTGACTTTGTCATACAGTACCACACTTTCTCTCTTGGCACCCTATCATATACTTTCTGTAGATCCACAAAGACACAGTGCATCTCCTTCTGACCTTCTCTATACTTCTCCAGCAACACTCTTATAGCAAACATTGCATCTGTAGTACTCTTTCTTGGCATGAAACCGTACTGCTGCTCACTGATTGTCACCTCTCCTCTTAACCTGGCTTCAACAACTCTTTCCCATATCTTCATAGTGTGGCTGATCAACTTTATGCCTCTGTAGTTACTACAGCTCACAGCATCACCTTTGTTCTTGAAAACTGGTATGAAAACACTTCTTCTCCACTCCTCGAGTATCCTCTCACTCTCCAAGATTGTGTTAAACACTGTGGTTAAAAAGTCCACTTCCATCTTTCCTAAACATCTCCATACCTCCACAGGTATGTCATCTGGACCAACCACCTTTCCATTCTTCATCCTCTTCAAAGCTGCCCTCACGTCTGCCTTGCTAATCCTCAGGACTTCCTTGTTCACCATTCACATCTTGGGGGCGGCTGTGGAGTAGGTGTAGTGTGGCCGACTACTGATCGAAGGATCAGGGGTTCGATTCCCGCTCTGTCTGCAGTCTGCATGTTAAAGTGTCCTTGAGCAAGACACTGAACCCACAGTTGCTCCTGGTGGGTCAGGCCAGTGCCTGTGTATGTATACACACATTCTTTGTGTGAATGGGTTGATAGCAGGATCTGTAAAGCACTTTAGTCATCTACGGATGAGAAAAAGCACTATATAAGTGAAGGCCATTTATCATCTTTCCGTCATCCGTTCTCCTCTCTCCGCTCTCATTTTCTTTATTCATCAACTCTTCAAAGTACTCTTTCCATCTTCTCAACACACTCTTGTCATTTGTTAGTACATTATCATTTCTGTCCTTAATCAGCCTAACCTGCTGCACTTCTTTTCCAGCTCTATCTCTCTGTCTAGCCAATCGATACAAGTCCTTTTCTCCTTCCTTAAGGTGGATTCACACTACAACGTTTGGACCAACTTTTAGTGCTGTTTTGGCAAATGTCTGGCTCTGCTGGCAAAACTTAATGATACAGCTAGGCCCAGAAATATTTGGACAGTGACACAATCTTCATGATTTGGGCTCTGCATGCCACCACATTGGATCTGAAATGAAACAACTACAACGGAACTGAAGTGCAGACTTTAAGCTTTAATTCAAGGGGTTGAACAAAAATATATGATTAAACATGTAGGAATTGTAGCTATTTGTATACAAACGCTCCTCATTTCAGGGGCTCAAAAGTAATTGGACAAATAAACATAACCCTAAGTAAAATGTTACTTTTCAATATTTTGTTGCGAATCCTTTGCAGGCAATGACTGCCTGAAGTCAATGACTGCCTGAAGTCTGGAAACCATGGACATCACCAAACGCTGGGTTTCCTCCTTTGTGATGCTTTGCCAGGCCTTTACTGCAGCTGTCTTCAGTTGTTGCTTGTTTGTGGGTCTTTCTACCTTAAGTTTTGTCTTGAGCAAGTGAAATGCATGCTCGATTGGGCTGAGATCTGGTGAC
Source organism: Pholidichthys leucotaenia (assembly GCA_020510985.1). Taxonomy (NCBI): domain Eukaryota; kingdom Metazoa; phylum Chordata; class Actinopteri; order Cichliformes; family Pholidichthyidae; genus Pholidichthys; species Pholidichthys leucotaenia. Next base: position 313,496,925 of record CM035838.1, on the reverse strand, counting down.
TGACTCGGCCATTGCAGAATATTCCACTTCGTTGCTTTAAAAAACTCCTGGGTTGCTTTTGCAGTATGTTTTGGATCATTGGTGAAGCGCCGTCCAATCAGCTTTGCTGCATTTGGCTGAATCTGAGCAGAAAGTATATCCCTATACACTTCAGAATTCATCCGGCTGCTTTCGTCTTTTGTCACATCATCAATAAACACAAGTGACCCAGTGTCATTGGAAGCCATGCATGCCCATGCCATCACACTGCCTCCACCATGTTTTACAGAAGATGGGGTGTGCTTTGGATCATGAGCTGTTCCAATTCTTCTCCAAACTTTCTTCTTCCCATCATTCTGGTACAGGTTGATCTTAGTCTCATCTCTCCAAAGAATGCTGTTCCAGAACTGGGCTGGCTTCTTCTGGTGTTTTTTGGCAAAGTCAATTCTGGCCTTTCTGTTTTTGGGGCTGATTCATGGTTTGCACCTTGTGGTGAATCCTTTGTATTTACTCTCTTGAAGTCTTCTCTTTATGGTAGACTTATATACTGATACATCTACTTCCTGGAGACTGTTCTTCACTTGAGTGGATGTTGTGAAGGGGTTGTTCTTCACCATGGAAAGGATTCTGTGATCATCGACCACTGTTGTCTTCCGTGGACGTCCAGGCCTTTTTGAGTTCCCAAGCTCACCAGTGCACTCTTTTTTTCTCAGAATGTACCAAACTGTTGATTTGGCCACTCCTAACATTTCTGCTATCTCTCTGATGGATTTCTTCTTTTTTTTCCAGCCTCAGGATTGTCTGTTTCACCTCCATTGAGAACTCCTTTGACCGCATGTTGTGTGTTCACAGCAACAGCTTCCAAATGCAAACGCCACAACTGGAATCAACTCCAGACCTTTTAACTGCTTAATTGATGACAGGTTAACGAGGGAAGAGCCCACGCAGCCTTGTTTTTTTTTTTTTTTTGCAGCCTTCTGAGTCAATTGTCCAATTACTTTTGGTCCCTTGAAAAAGAGGCGGCTACATATTAAAGAGCTGTAATTCCTAAACCCTTGCTCCAATTTGGATGTGAATACTCTCAAATTACAGCTGAGAGTCTGCACTTTAAGCCCATATTGATTATATAATTGTATCCTGAATATGTTTTCGTAAACAGCTAAAATAACAAAACTTGTGTCACTGTCCAAATATTTTTGGGCCTAACTGTAGTTGGTGTTTGTTGGCAAACACTGGCGAAAGTTGTGTTTTGTGAAATTTTTCAGCCTGCTGAAAATTTGCCAGTGTTTGGGAATACATGTTGGTGAAAGTTGTGCTCAACCAATAAATCCTGGAGAATGATTACACATGGAGCAGAAAATTAAGAACAGTAAATTTCTCAATGAGATTTTTTTCTTTGGGCTGTCACATTTTTGGGAGATTTTATATATACAATATGTATATGTATGCATGTTGCAGGCAGAGAGTAGACAGATTCTGACTGAAAATTTCACGAAAAAAACTTTACCAAAACAATGTTTTTTCAGATGGCAAAACAGTCTCCATAGCTGTTGTTTCCAAGGCAACCAGTAATCCGTACTGGCAAAAGACACATTTGCGCAACAGCACAGCCTGGTGGTAGAAAAATAACACTGCAAAGACACGAAACCTCAAACCACTCACCAGACCACACCCATCACACCATCAAATGCCCATAAAATAAATATATATATATATATAATTATCCCATACATTAAAAAAATAAAAAACATCATACACACCTTGTTATCACCAAACAAATACTGTACATTGTCCTCTTGCATATATATTTTCTTTTTTAATTCCCCTTCTCTCTATTTCTCTTTCCTTCGTGCATGTCTGAACTGAGTTTTGATCTAAAAACATCTGTTTTTACCAGCATTTCAGTCAACGTTGGCCAAAGTAGCTTAACTTAGGCTGACTTAGGCAAACTCTGCATAACTTAGCCCAGTGCTCAGGAACTTTTACAAACTGAGCATAACTTTCACCAACATTTACTTCCAAATGTTGGCAAATTTTGAGCATGTTGAAAATTCTTAACGAAGACAACTTTTTCAAGCATTTGCCAACAAACACCAACTATCATTAAATTTTATCAACTTTTGTCAGCAGAGCCAGACATTTGCCAAAACGTCAGTAGAAGTTGGTCCAAACGTTGTAGTGTGAATCCACCCAAAAAAGCAGGTCCAGGATGGCGAGAAGCCTCCATAAACTCTGATCTTTATATGAGTGTTGCGTGACGCTGATGTCAGCTGACCTGCGCTGAGTATTTTTAGCTGAAATTAACCTAAGTTGGTAACTGCTACACATATACTAGCCTAAGTTGGCAAAAGTTTGACAACACTGAATGCAACGCTGAGAAATGCTAGCAGAAGTTTGTAAAAGTAATTTCCCCAATGTTTGGTCTAATTTCTCTGATTTTTCAAAACATCAGTAAAAGTCGGTCCAAATGTGAACCCAGCTTTAGTGTTTAGCCTCTCATACAACTCACTGTATGCCTTTTCCTTTGCCTTTTTTTTTAAATTTATTCATTTATGCAGGGACGTGCACAATATACATTGACCTTAAAGAGGAAAGATGCATTGTACCAGGTTATAGCACAAGTGCTAATTTCCACCTGTAGTCCCTGGGCAGGCTGGTGTTAGCATTAAAAAGCAGACATTTGCTAAAACTACAAGTAAGCATTGATAAAAAACTAAAACCAAACATTGATTAAAAAAGTAGAACCAAGCATCGCTAAAAACTAAAAAACATTAATATCATTGATAAGAACCCAAAACATTGATAAGAACTAAAACATACAATAATACATTTTTATAACTCCATCCATATAAACAATTTTTCACACCAAACCACTGACTCTTATTGGTCCCACTGCCAACATCACACACTCTAACATCTTTACATCACAGCACATTATGGACACAGGTTTGCTTAGAGATTAACTGTTTTTTCACCAAGCGTGAAAATGTGCGATAGTCTGTTACTGCAAGTAACTCCATTGGTAACATGTTCCACTGTCGCATGGCCACACATGAAAATGTTGAATTTGCTAATGTTGTCTTGTGCTTAGGAATCCTGCACTCGCCGCGTGCTGTTGATCGAGTTGTCCGAGATGCATTTACAGAACTTAATGAAACAAACCTTTTTAAGGGAGGAGCAGCAGAGTTATGGATTATCTTAAACAAAAGACACACATTTGTATACATAATTAAATTTTCAAAGCTCAACAGGTTATATTTGGACAGGATTGGGCAGTGATGGAACGTTCGTCTTTTCTTGTCATGAATCTTGACAGAATACTTGTATAATGATTCCAGAGGCCTCAGGGCAGATTTACACGCCTGTGACCAACTTGTCATACAGTAAAGAAAATGTGGAATTATCATAGCATTTAGATACATACTTGATGCTTCAGTAGACAGTGAATTTCTGATATGTTTGACATTAGCACAATTAAATTTGACCGTGTTTGTCATCTTTTTAACGTGTTTTTTAAAGCTTAAATTTGAGTCAAGTGTAACACCTAAATATTTAAATTCAGTCACATTCTTAATTTTTTGTCCTTCTATCAAGATATGACAAGAATTCTTGGATTTGTAGCGATTTGTAAAAAACATTGACACAGTTTTATCAACGTTTAAGGTTAAACAAGAATTCCTCAACCAATGTGAGACTTTCTCCATTTCCTGTGTTAATTTTTCAGTCACCTCTTCGGTCGTTTTACCATGAGTATATATCACAGTGTCGTCAGCATACATAATTATACTTGCATTACACACAGACGGGAGATCATTAATATATAATGTAAACAGCAAAGGCCCTAAAATAGAGCCCTGCGGTACACCCATACTGCATGCTTTTAAAGGAGATGTAACATTATTTACAATTACACACTGCTGTCTATCACTGAGGTATGACCTTATCCAATTTTGTGTATTTTTATGAAGGGAGAATTGTGATAATTTGTTTAAAAGTAACTCATGGTTAATTGTATCAGAAGCCTTTCGCAGGTCAAGAAAAACAGCCCCCACTACCCCTCCCCCATCCAAGCTGGATTTGATGTTTTCTAATAGATACAGTGGGGCAAAAAAGTATTTAGTCAGCCACCAATTGTGCAAGTTCTCCCACTTAAAAGATGACAGAGGTCTCCAATTTTCATCATAGGTATACCTCAACTATGAGAGACAAAATGAGAAAAAAAAATCCAGAAAATCACATTGAAGGATTTTTAATGAATTAATTGGTAAATTCCTCAGTAAAATAAGTATTTGGTCACCTACAAACAAGCAAGATTTCTGGCTCTCACAGACCTGTAACTTCTTCTTTAAGAGGCTCCTCTGTCCTCCACTTGTTACCTGTATTAATGGCACCTGTTTGAACTCGTTATCAGTATAAAAGACATCTGTCCACAACCTCAAACAGTCAGACTCCAAACTCCACTATGGCCAAGACCAAAGAGCTGTCAAAGGACACCAGAAACAAAATTGTAGACCTGCACCAGGCTGGGAAGACTGAATCTGCAATAGGTAAGCAGCTTGGTGTGAAGAAATCAACTGTGGGAGCAATTGTTAGAAAATAGAAGACATACAAGACCACTGATAATCTCCCTCGATCTGGGGCTCCACGCAAGATCTCACCCCGTGGGGTCAAAATTATCACGAGAACGGTGAGCAAAAATCCCAGAACCACATGGGGGGACCTAGTGAATGACCTGCAGAGAGCTGGGACCAAAGTAACAAAGGCTACATCAGAAACACACTACGCCGCCAGGGACTCAAATCCTGCAGTGCCAGACGTGTCCCCCTGCTTAAGCCAGTACATGTCCAGGCCTGTCTGAAGTTTGCTAGAGAGCATTTGGATGATCCGGAAGAGGACTGGGAGAATGTCATATGGTCAAATGAAACCAAAATAGAACTTTTTGGTAAAAACTCAACTTGTCGTATTTGGAGGAGAAAGAACACCATACCTACTGTGAAGCATGGGAGTGGAAATGGGGCCATGTATCGTGAGATTTTGAGTGAAAACCTCCTTCCACCAGCAAGGACATTGAAGATGAAACGTGGCTGGGTCTTTCAGCATGACAATGATCCCAAACATACCGCCCGGGCAATGAAGGAGTGGCTTCGTAAGAAGCATTTCAAGGTCCTGGAGTGGCCTAGCTAGTCTCCAGATCTCAACCCCATAATAAATCTTTGGAGGGAGTTGAAAGTCTGTGTTGCCCAGTGACAGCCCCAAAACATCACTGCTCTAGAGGGAGATCTGCATGGAGGAATGGGCCAAAATACCAGCAACAGTGTGTGAAAACCTTGTGAAAACTTACAGAAAATGTTTGACCTCTGTCATTGCCAACAAAGTGTATATAACAAAGTATTGAGATGAACTTTTGTTATTGACCAAATACTTATTTTACCGAGGAATTTACCAATTAATTCATTAAAAATCCTTTAACGTGATTTTCTGGATTTTTTTTTCTTATTTTGTCTCTCATAGTTGAGGTATACCTATGATGAAAATTGGAGACCTCTGTCATCTTTTAAGCGGGAGAACTTGCACAATTGGTGGCTGACTAAATACTTTTTTACCCCACTGTAGCAGCATGCTGTTTCAGTGGAATATCCTTTCCTAAAACCAAACTGAAAGGGGTTAAGTGCTGCCATGGAGTCAAGGTGGTCCACCAGCTGTTGTGCTACAGCTTTCTCCAGGCCTTTGGAAATGGTTGGGAGTACGCTGATGGGTCTGTAATTTGCGACCTGGAGCTTATCACCTGATTTGTACACTGGCCGTACAATGGCTGTTTTCAAAATTGTGGGAAAGGTACTCTCATTTATGGATTGATTTATAATTTTTGTTAATACTGGTGTTAAAATTTCTTTGTGTTCTTTCAGAAAAGCTGTATCCATTCCAAATATGCCTTTAGCTTTACTATTGTTAAGATTGGATATGATTTTAGAAATATTCCCTCCATCTACATTACTCAATTTAAAAGAATGAGCATCACAGTGGAATTCATGAGTGCAGTTTGGCTTAGAAAAACTCTTTGCCAATTGTGACACAGAGTTTATAAAATAATCATTAAAATGTTTTGCCAGCTCAGTGTTGTTATTTTGGATAACAGAATTTATTTTTAGCTTTAAGTCATCACATCTTGGTTTTTCTTTTCCCAATAGTTTATCCATGCTTCTCCAAATAAGTTTATTGTTGCCTTTTGCATCCTTTATTATTTGAGAAAAAAGTTAGCCTTTGCTTTTCAAAGTTGTATAGTGACTTTATTTCTCAAACTTCTATAAGTGTAATGATCAGGGGTTAGCCCTGACTTAAGAAATTTTTTGAGGGCCATATCTCTTTGTTTCATGAGGCCCCAAAGAGAGGTGTTAAACCATGGCAGCCTCTTTTTATTGGACTTTCTTTGTTTCAATTCTGTATATTTTGCAATAATATCTGTTATAGCTGTTGTAATATTTCTGCATGACTGGTCACAGGTTTTATCATTTTGAAACTCTGTGTTTATTTTGCTTAAGTCATTCTCAAGGAAGATTTGATTTTTCTTTGGAATGTAAGAAATTTTAGATGATTTTTAAATTTGCTGTTGATCCCTATACCTTAGTTTGTTTAATTTTCTGGCTACTAAAGTAAGATTATGGTCTGACAAACCTGTTATCAAATTACAGTATATGTTTTGGTTACCCTATCCGGCTTATTAATAAAAATTAGGTCAATCAAAGTTTGTGAATTTTTAGTCAGTCTTGTAGGTTTATTTATGAATTGTGTCATTTGTGTAGAATTGGTAATATCTTTCAGCTTTTTTCCTTCGCGCTTTATCAAGCCAGTTTATATTAAAATCACCTATTAGCAATATTTCCTTTCTTTCATATTTCTTTAAGATTTCAGCCAAACCAGAGTAAAAGTCATTAGTTGCATTTGGTGGGCGATACACAGCGAGTACAATGAATGACATTTGGGGAGATAGCCTTATTGTGACCCCGACACATTCCAGAGTTTGATCGCAGGTGTCTATCTGGTAACTGTCAATGCTGTCTTTAACGTAAATCAAAACCCCGCCCCCTTTTCCTTTCCCTCGGTCTCGTCTGTAAACATTGTATCCGGGGATTGTAAACACAGATAGAGGAGTCATGGTGTTCATCCAAGTTTCTGTGAGACACAGGTAATCCAGATTTGTGCCCTTCAGAGGTAAAGTGGGCTATCCCACAAAACCATTATTTTGAGAAAATGAGCTCTAAAGTTGAAATATTCTCATCAAATCATCAAAGATTTGATATAGGCACACTGATCACACAGTGTGATATAGGCACACTGATTTTTTGAGAATATTTCAACTTTAGAGCTCATTTTCTCAAAATAATGGTTTTGTGGGATAGCCCACTTTACCTCTGAAGGGCACATTTGAGTCCGTGAGTAAATGTTCCAGTTGTTCTGTTTTTGAAATGACGCTGCATATGTTTAAATGTCCTCCAAATATTCCCTTTGGCTTTGTTTGCGGGTTCCACAGTACAGATGCATGATTGACAGTTTGAAAAAGTTTGGTTTTGTGTTGTTTGAAGGCAACGGCCGTCTGTAACGAGTTTAATTGGTTACAGCAGCTGTTGTTGTTTGTCGTCTTAGACACATGGCGTGCGTTACCTTGAAACACTGTGATGGAATCGTTTCGGATACAGGTCACCGGTGCTGCTGCTGCTGTAGTCACCTGCTGCGGCTGCTGGGCGTCCACCGGTCCGGGGTTCAGGTGAACGTCTCCACAGAGCAGTAAAATAATGCAGAGTAAAGCAGCATTACCCCGCTGGACTTTTGTCGGAGCAGCTCTCCGTGTGTGATGCACGTTATGCTTAGTTTGAGCAAGTGCCCGTCCTTCATCCAACACGTTGGAGTAGATGATGTACTGGCTCCAGGAGTCCAGGGGTACAGCTGGTCGGTCAGATGGATCAGCTGGATGAGTTCCTGTGCATCCGCGGGCAGCAGCCCAGCTTCCATACAGCTACGTGGTAGTGAGAGCCATCAAGTAGAGCGCTACAATTAACACATTAAAAGCCTGGGCTTTGACGCATTTTGTTGATGGCCACAGAGTCCAGGTAATTAGTGCATTTGTCAAGTCAGGCGGCTTCCTAGATTTCATTTGAAAAGGTAAAACATCAGCACCTGCCAAGCCGCTGCTACCTGCTGCCGCCATCTTGTCCGCCATCTTTGCCACCTCTCTCTTTCCCATGCTCCTAGATTCCAAATACTCCTGTCTACTTTCTTCATCTCCCTGACTATCCCACTTTTTCTTTGCTAACCTCTTCCTTTGAATACTTTCCTGAACCTCCTCATTCCACCACCAGTTCTCCTTGTCTTCCTTTCTCTGTCCACTGCATGCACCACATACCTTTCTACTCGTTTCCCTCAATATTTTTGCTGCACTTTCCCAGTCATCTGGTAATTCTTCCCTACCACCCAGAACCTGTCTCAACTCCTTCCTGAACTCTGTGCAACCTTCTTCCTTCTGTAACTTCCCCCACTTAATCTTAGACTCTGCCTTCACTGTTTTCCTCTTCTTGTTTTGCAAAGTCATCCTAGAGACGATCATCCGATGTTGTCTAGCTACATTCTCCCCTGCCACCACCTTGCAGTTGCCTATCTCTTTCAGATTTCTCCTTCTGCATAAGATGTAGTCCACCTGTGTGCACCTTCCTCCACTGTTGTACGTCACCAAATGTTCCTCTCTCTTCTTGAAGTATGCATTCACCACAGCCATTTCTATCCTTTTAGCAAAATCCACAACCATCTGTCCTTCCACATTTCTCTCCTTAAAACCATACCTACCCAGAACCTCCTCATCACCTCTGTTCCCTTCACCTACATGTCCATTAAAGGCTGCTCCAATCACCACTCCCCCCCCCCCCCCCGGGAACACTCTCTACCACTTCATCCAGCTTGCTCCAGAATTCCTCTTTCTCTTCTACTTGACATCCAACTTGTGGGGCATACGCACTGACAACATTCAACATCACACCTTTGACTTCTAGCTTCAAACTCATGATTTTGGCTGACTCCCTCTTTACCTCCTGAACACTCTTCACATACTCTTCCTTCAAGATTACTCCTGCTCCATTTCTCTTCTTATCTACACCATGGTAGAACAGTTTAAATCCACCTCCAATGCTCCTAGCCTTGCTTCCCTTCCATCTGGTTTCTTGAACATACAGTATATTTACCTTTCTTCTCGCCATCATATCAGTGAACTATCTGCCTTTACTAGTCATAGTCCCTACATTTAACGTCCCTACTCTCACCTCCACACTTCTACCTTTTCTTTTCTCTCTCTCCCTCCTGACACGCCTTCCCCCCTCTCCTTCTCCTCGATCTTCGACCAACAGTAGCCCAATTTCCACCAGCACCCTGTTGGTTAACAGCACCAGTGGAGGTCATTGTTAACCCAGACCGATCCGGCATGAAAGTCTCATTCGTCATGATCAACATGTTTGATTTTGCAAAGGTTTTACATCGGATGCCCTTCTTGACACAACCCTTCCCATTTACCCGGGCTTGGGTGGCTGGGTTACAAAAATCTTACATAACCCACTAAAATAAAGGGGAAACCCCAAAAACAATAGGGGGTTAAAGGAAAGACTAGTCTATACTGTACTGGGTGTCCTCATTACTGTTGTTTAATGTACATAATCTTTGATTTTATGAACTCCTTTACCAAAGACACTCATAACTTGATAAGAAGCTTGTTTTTGTCCAGTTACAACCCTTATCTGGGCCAGATTATTTTAAAGATCGTGCATAGTTTGTGTGTATGCATTTGCATGTGTGCGTATATAAGGTGGGTCTGGTTTCTCTGCAGCTGTCATCTCTGTCTGCTCAGCATTAATCCATCTCTGTGGATCTCTTTGACAGCTGGACTACTGCTGCAATGCCCTCTCGTGGTTGACAGATGCTCTGTATCAGAGTGATCTGGTTAAAGCTGACAGCCCCCCTCCGCAGCACAGAGGTAAAGACCATAGTCTTCACTGACCTTTTTACCACCACCGGAGGTGATTTAGGACTGCCTTGGTGTTTGAGTCAACTTTAAAGACTGGACAAATGAAATGAGAAGCAACTGGGACTGATTTAATCTGGGCCAGACTCATGAAAATATCAAAGGTTATATTCAGATTACATACAATATTGTTCAAATTTGAATTTTTTTTTCGTCATATCAGATTTGCCTGTTATTACCAGTTCACATTGTAATTACAAGTGACTTTTACCTGATTTTAATATGAACCATCTGTCTCTGAAATGGCATGCATGTGCACATCATCAACAACAACAACAAATGCCGCCATATTTGTGCAGCCACTCATTCTGTCTTTCTTATTGAGAAAACAGAAAAGATGTATTTTTAATAAAGAGTAGTGCATGTCTGTAGAAAGCAAGTATTCCTGTCTGAAACAGGTAGACCAATCAGGCTTTCCAGGCCCAAATGTAGGCTGTATTTGAAAGTGGAATGAAGAGGTGTAGCCTGTATGTAGGCAATCACAAATATGAAAGGGACTGAACTGAGATTTATTTGATTGTGTGAATATTAATTACAGAATAATTGAAAATGAATGGGACATTCAATATTAGCCACTGTTTAAGAACCGCTTGTTTATTTTTTTTTTCAGATCACTTATTTGTGTGATCTTTTATGACTTATATTCATAAATGTTGTGTCTTGCACTTTGGGGAATGGGAGTTATTCAGTTACCATTATAATTTAGTTTATATGTGTAGTTTATAGTCGTCAATAATATAATAATAATAATAATAATAATAATCGTCAATAATCTCATGCAGTACTATAACAGGACACGTTTGCAAATATTTGAGACCCACTGTAGTGCATCCTTTTATATTTTAACAATATTATAAGTACAAAACACCAAAGATTATTATTATTTTTTTTGTATTTGTATCTTGTATACGTTATTGATCTCCAGAGGGAAATTCAGGGCATCCACACACACACACACACACACACACACACACACGCACACACAGCGGAGAATGTGTCGTTTGGCTGCAACTTATGCATGAGTATTGGCCATTTGTCTGTAATTATTTAAGGAAAAATATTTATTTCGTTATTTGGGCATTTTTGCATCTTGTTGTCGTTTAATCAAAACATGTATATGTGTCCGCATGTAATATGCAGTTGATCTGGTCATTCCGCTCCACAATGAAGTAGCAGTCGGGACTGTCATCTACCACTGACCGGGCAGGCTGAGCGTGCCTCCCCGCGAACGATCATGGAGCACCCAGTCGGACAGTGGTTAACGGGAGTCACCATGGGTCCCTGCCAGCGCCCGCACCCACCCACCCGGTGTTATCCATTACGAATTATCCGTTTGACCTACGCAATATATTTTGACTGAGCGACTCCAAACTCGGAGATAGCACTTATAAAATCTTTGTTTATGAAGCGCTGTGGTGACTGACAGGTTGTGATGCTGTGTGTTATCCAATCAGCATGGTCGTGATGCTGCGTATTGTCCAATCAGCATGGCTGTGATGCGGCGTATTAGCCAATGAGCACGGACTCAATCCGAAACCCCACCCACACTTGTTGAAGCCAGGACATGAAGACACAGAACAGTCACAGAGCGTGGCTAAACTTTAATTGATAAAAATTACATATTTTGACTGAGCGACTCCATATTCGGGGATGCACACCCTTGTAACCTCAGGAAAGCACGTTTAAATCTTAGGCCAGTCTGACGAACGGTTTGAGAGATATGTGAGGAACACAGACACACACACACACAGACAGACACATACAGACAGAGATTTCTTGTATTTGTAGATAGATTGCCTTAGGATTTTGCTTTGAAGGACTGCAGCTGTTGGTCAAATGTATGTGATCAGGTCCAGACAAATGCAGGAAACCAGATGGAGGCACAATGTGCTTTTTTAGCAACAAATGCGAATAACATAGTTAAGTGACGACATCAGCACCCTACACATGTGCTGAGGTAAAAAGTAACATGAAATCCAATGTGCTCCAACGTAAGCGTCATGACCACATACCAGATATAAAGATCTGATTTAGTGCCACAAATAGAAATATCTTAAATCTGATTTGCAGGTTCAGACAGTCCTAAAACACATTATGGTAAAAACATTGGATTGGAGTTATGTCAGAGCAGTAATGTGAACATGGCGAAAGAGGAACAGATCCAGTCACTGGTTATCAAAAGCTCTGTTTCCAATTGCAGGAACCAGGAACTAATTGAGGGGGCCAGGAACTTTTTAAGGGCTGTTCCTATATTTGGCCACCTCACCTGTTGTTTTCATTTATTATGACAGTAGAAACCATGAGGATTTCTTGGTGACATAATAGTCTAGACAGTTTTGGCTTGATACAGCGCAGCAAAAATAAAAATATTGAAATCATACAGAAATGACTGTGCACAAAATAAATATAGAGTGGAGTGCATGGAACCAACTTGCCACTGTTGTCTCATAATTGCCGAGAGGAACTTGTTGAGATTTGTAAAATAAATAAATATGCTGGTTGACTAAAGAGAGAAGAGAATCCAGCTTCGCTTATTCCTCTACATGCCAGATGACCACTGTGACAATCTCTGCTTTAACAGAACTGATCAATTAAACAGCACAAGTAGTACCAGCGGCGATTCCACCTCCAGCTGGTGAAGGTGTGGACTCAATCTCCAGCTACAAACAGCCAGAGTCTGGGCTATAACAGCCACACGAGCACATGGGGAGAAGCCAGCAGGAATTCGCGTCTCCCGTTGGCCGGGCTGTGTGCTCGTATCCCAGCAAAGGAGAGCAGTACGGTCGGTGTTGTGCGCCATACCACTCCGCTTGAAATATTCGATGTCTTAGACTTACGGTGAACAATCATTTAGACCCTCCACAATCACAGCAGCATTATATTTTTTAAGCATTAAATTTCCACTATTATCTTTAGTTTCCTTGGTGACGTAATCGTCTGACAGTTTCAGCCCCAACGCAGCATGGCAAAGTAACGTACAGTGGTGTGAAAAAGTATTTGGGTTTTTTTGTATGTTTGTTACACTTAGATGTTTCAGATCATCAAACAAATTTAAATATTAGACAAAGATAACACAGGTAAACACGAAAATGCAGTTTTTAAATGAAGGTGTTTATTATTAATGGGAAAAAAATCCAAACGTACATGGCCCTGTGTGAAAAAGTGATTGCCCCCTAAACCTAATAACTGGTTGGGCCACCCTTAGCAACAACAACTGTAATCAAGTGTTTGCAATAACTAGCAATGAGTCTTACAGCACTGTCGAGAAATTTTGGCCCACTTATCTTTACAAAATTGTTGTGATTCAGCCACATTGGAGGGTTTTCAAGCATGAAGTGCCTTTTTAAGGTCATGCCACAGCATCTCAATCAGATTCAGGTCAGGACTTTGACTAGGCCACTCCAAAGTCTTCATTTTGTTTTTCTTAAGCCATTCAGAGGTGGACTTGGCAGTGTGCTTTGGATCATTGTCCTGCTGCAGAACCCAAGTGTGCTTCAGCTTGAGGTCACGAACAGAACAGGACATTCTCCTTCAGGATTTTTTGGTAGACAGCAGAATTCATGGTTCCATTTACCACAGAAAGTCTTCCAGGTCCTGAAGCAGCAAAACAGCCCCAGGCCATCACACTACCACAACCATATTTTACTGTTGGTATGATGTTTCTTTTCTGAAATGCTGTGTTACTTTTACGCCGGATGTAATGGGACACACACCTTTTGAAAAGTTCAACTTTTGTCTCGTCAGTCCACAGAGTATTTTCCCAAAAGTCTTGGGGATCATTAAGATGTTTTCTGGCAAAACTGAGACGAGCCTTTATGTTCTTTGTGCTCAGCAGTGGTTTTCATTTTGGAACTCTGCCATGCAGGCCATTTTTGCCCAGTCTCTTTCTTATGGTGGCATCATGAACACTGACCTTAACTGAGGCAAGTGAGGCCCGCAGTTCTTTGGATGTTGTTATGGGGTGTTTTGTGACCTTTTGGATGAGTTGTCACTGTGCTCTTGGGGTAATTTTGGTCAGCCAGTCACTCCTGGGAAGGTTCACCACTGTTCCATGTTTTTGCCATTTGTGGATAATGGCTCTTGCTGTGGTTTGCTGAAGTCCCAAAGCTTTAGAAATGGCTGTATAACCTTTTCCAGACTGATAGAGCTCAATTACCTTGTTTCTCATTTGTTCCTGAATTTCTTTGGATTGCAGCATGATGTGTAGCTTTTGAGGATCTTTTGGTCTACTCCACTTTGTCAGGCAGGTTCTATTTAAGTGATTTCTTGATTGAGAACAGGTGTGGCAGTAATCAGGCCTGGGTGTGGCTAGAGAAATTGAACTCAGGTTTCCAAAGATGTGATAAACCACTGTTAATTTATGTGTTAACGGAGGGAAATCACTTTTTCACACAGGGCCATATAGGTTTGGATTTTTTTTTTTTTACCCTTAATAATGAACACCTTCATTTAAAAACTGCATTTTGTGTTTACTTGTGTTATCATTATCTAATATTTAAATTTGTTTGATGAACTGAAACATTTAAGTGTGACAAACACAAAAAAATGAGAAATCAGGAAGTGGCAAACACTTTTTCACACCACTGTGTCTCCAGCTGCTCATTTTGATGCTTGTTTTTTTTAAATACATGAGCAGAAATAATTGCTCTAAACTTTTTTTTTAATGATTCTAATCATTTTTTTCTTCTGTTATAGATTTTACGCCATTGTCTCGAAGCTGATTCCTCAAACTCCAGGACCTCTCTTACACACATAAGCACACAGACGCGCACACAGTTTCACAGTGTGATTTCTAGAATGAGATGACATGCAAATTTTACAGATGATCAATACCAATCACTTGTACCAGTGAAAACACAATAGCAAAATACATTTGGAGAAATTATGTGAACCACTTATCTGAACTACCTCAAACAACACTGCACTCCAATGTTTTACCCACTAATGCACATTCCAAGTATGGGGTAGAATTGACCATTGTTTTTTTTAGGGTGTAAGGAGGTTGACTGAGGGGTTGTGGCTGTGCAGAATGACTTAACTATAGGTTGTAGCTTATTTGAGAACCTTGAATCTAAACGTCACAAGTGACCAAAATTATGCCTTCCAGTTTACCTTCCAACCAAAGATGCCACGCACAACATTTAAAAATTAGAATAAGAATGAGTCAACTGATTTGATTTCAGTTCTTTTGTCAATTATTAGTTATTCATTATATTGTAACCACTACTGCTTATATGTTCTCTTATCTCTGTTCTGTTTCTGTGTGCATGTGTACTTGCACTGTTATTTGAGTTTTAATTTTCAAATGAGGACATGTTGAAAAAACTTTAAACCACTGTCCCCTTTTTCTCACACATTCAGAATCTTGTTTAGGGCTCGAGTTAGATTACATTTAGGGTCAAAGGTAAGCACTTTTTGTGGTTATTGTTGATAAGCGTCTTGGTAAGGGTTTTTTTCCAAAACATGTCCTCTCAATTATCATCTGCATGTTTTTGGTGCATTTACATTACACAGGAGGATCAGAGCACATAGTCTAGGTAAAAACTTTAAAAGTTCACAGTAAGTATAGTTTTATACTTGTATGTTAACCATTTGTTTTCCTTTGGTTTTTGGTATCTTGGTTATGATATTCTAGAATAATTCTGCATTTTAACTGTTACTGTGATTTTTTTTTTCTCATTTCTTGTAGTATTTTTGTCATGTTAAAATTCCTGCTACTTTGATTATGTAAGACAATCATCACTATATTTGGTGAAATGTTTAATGATTGTGGCCGTTCAGGAGAGTGTATTGTGAATTCATCACCGCTGAATCAAATGTCTTTAGTGTAAAAGGGATCACGTGCTGTGACAAACCTTTTAGACTCTTAGCTTGTTTTTCCTTCAACATTTTGTCCCTAAATTGTTTGATGGTAGCAAGTGACTTTAAAGATGCTGAGATATTCTATTTTTGTATGGGTTATGGTGAACTGTTTTTGAACCTATTGTAACGTTTGCAGGGTTCACACAAAGACAATGGAGCAGATGGCTGTGATCAACCTGATTTATTTTTCACACACCCCAACCCCCAACCTGCTTCTCAGCACAGACAGGAGCGGAGGTCATTCTCACAGACCTCTGTTTACATCACGGTTACACACACATGATACATCTTGCCCTAATCCTGCTAAACACTGCTGGGCCATTATAATGCAGTTATAATGACAGCAGTATAACTCAGAAGTAACACATTTAACACACACACAGTAACGTTTCAAACTGGCAAAGCATGCTGGGAAATCCCTGGCTCCCTTAAAATGGCCCCGACGTTACACTATATTTGCTATTTCTCTTTGGAAAAATGCTGTTCAGTTACAATCTTGTTTATAAAAACTCATGTTTTATTAATAGTCCCATGAAGTTTTTATCTTCTTGAAATTGTCCAGTTTTCCTAAAAGAGAGATATACGTACATACAAATGTGATGAAAGAAGAAACAAGTAATTGTGTGATTTCTGATTCATTTGAATCAGATTTACTGTACAGGTACACCCCCCCCCCCAATAAAAAAAGAAAAAGCAACCAGGCTTCAAATAAGCGAACTGAAATCTAACACAAATGAACAAATTGAGTAAAAGTATATAAAAGTCAGTGAGGTGCGGCGAGGTTCATGGCTGGTGAGGCACTGATGCTTTCAGTCAGATTTACAGATTATATGAACCCAGTAGATTAAGTTTAAATTCAACATGCAGTTGAAAGCTTGCATGGTTTTATAATCTACTAGTCTTACATTTTTAAAATAAGATTTAATAAATAATTTGATCAAAATAAGTGGAAGGTATTTTATTGAATTACCTCTTAATGGAATACACTGAAAAGGCAGTAATAAAAATCCATATTTTCATTTTATAACTCCTTGAGTACAGGCAATGTGCAAAGATCCTTGGTTACACAAGTATAATGTATTAAGTTGTTTTACAAACCAGTTTTTTTCTGGGTTTTTTTTTAGGGGGGGGGGTTTATATTTTTATATAATTATATTTTGTTCTCTGTGTGTGTTGCAGCTCCACAATTTACACTCATTTATAACAAATTTAAGTATTTACATTAACAATGCATGCATGGTCTTACCTTTACTTGTAAATGAAATCCATCCGCCTATCCCTCTGGACAAAAATCTCACTTTGCTGCAAAAGTCCTCCTTGTCTTCTTTTAGTTTAAAAGTCTCTCTGTCTCAATTGAGATCACTGCCAGTTTTGAAAAGTCCAATTTTGAGAATTTTTTAAGTTTAGCTATAAAATCTTCCATTTTTCAGTCATATAGAAGCACAAACGGAGTCCTCGGTACACCTGACTTTCTGATTTTATCTTTAGCTAATTTGGCTCTTAGCCTCAGTGTAGAAGAAGAAGAACAACAAGCAAACTCCTGTGCCTATGGTGCTCAAGCACGCCCCCCTCGTTGAGGCAGCAGTCCTACGCAGCCTCTAACCATGGTTTTTAACTAAAGTTTTGTCAGATTAAGAAGACTAAATATGTTATTGTTAGAAAAATCCTTGAAAACCTTCAGTCAAAAACCAGGCTGGATCAGAGTTTCAGCAAATTTAATTACACTGGCCAGTGGCGAACAATACAAAAATGGTCTCAGAGCCTGTTCGCACATCATTCTGACCCAAACACACATCACTCAGTTCTTTAAGCTCTCCGTTATCTGAGAGGTGGAGGAGCAAATTGTTCATCATGATTGGTCCAGTACATCTGGTCAAAACTTGGTGTACAGATTAGCTTTTCTCAGGTCACTCTGTCCCAGTCACACAGGAGCCATGCAGGCTAGACTAAAAACAAGATGATAACTAGTGCAGCTGTAGCCTTGGTATTTTTTACCAAACTCTAAGTTAGACTCTGAAACCAGACAAATGACAAATGCAAGACAAATATAGAATTTTTCTATCAGTTATACACACACGTGAAATATATTACATAGACTATGGAAAAGGAGGACACTCAATAAAAGCTCCTACAAACATTACCATAGGGCTGTCTACGCTTACGTCACCAATTTTATGAACATGCACTAACAGCACGGTGAGGTGTCAACAATGATTTCAATGCACTTCTACGGCAATGTTAGCCCAGTGTAATTTAAACAAAGAAAATGTCGAAATGTTGTGCAACTGGCTCATGTAACCATCACCATCTTATGAAAGATGGTGATAGCAATCCGAAATACAAGTTTTTTAGATTCACATCAGCCAGCAGAGACTAGTGAAGGAGGATTTTGTGGGTTGCCTTTTCATACGAGTTGGCTGAGGGATGATATGACCCACATCTCCGTCTGGCCACAAATGGAGATTGCTCCTGCTGCAGGTATGTCTGTTTATCAAAATATGACTTATTTATCATTAAATGTAACTTGCCTACACTTAAAGTTAATGCAAACATGCAAAAAACAACCGAATTTACATCAGAGGGCAATAATAGCTAGAATAGCATTAGCATAGAAACGCATCTGCTCGGTAGGAATATTAATTCCAATTTGAGCTGCTTATCAGCCTCAGAGTAAACATATCAACACTGCAATTAAACTAGTTTAAAAGTAAGACTGGCACTCACCTGCTGATAAATGGACCGAAGCTCTGTAGAGCTGAAACGAAGTGTCGGGATAAAGATAAGATAAAATAAGATAAGCCTTTATTAGTCCCACAATGGGGAAATTAATGAGGGTGAACGAGTGTAAATAAACAGGTTGTTTTTCCTGTGAGCTCCGGTGGATAAATTTTGCAAACTTAAACATGACGGCTTTTTGGGGATTTCCACAGCAGGTACACTTTATTTTCTATTATTAGAATGTTCCGCCAATGCACAGCCAAGCTGGCACATCTATTTGTTGTTACAAATATCAATAAATATTGTTTCTGGCCACTCTTTTGGATCATTCTTCCACATACTGGCTGATAGATGGTAGGGACACTTTTTGAGACCACAAATTTATAAAGTTTTTGATCATATCTGAACTGATCTTGCGGTGAAAGGTCGTCATAATTTCGATATGCCATATTATTTCAATGGTAAGCTGCCGGTTTTCCTTACCTCCGCGCTCTTGCGGTGAGCGCGTGCCCGTGTAGGTACCCGGATGTGTAGACAGTCCTATTTACAACATACACAGAGCTGTGACCAGGAACACGCATCTTGCATGAGCTCTAACTGGGCTGTGAAGGATTGGTAATCCTTGTGAGGCAGCGTTTGTTGCCTGCCTCTCTTCCTTGTATTTGAACAGGATCCCCAAAATTCAGAATCCATCATAGTACTGAAACAGCCTTAGCGAAGGTCACTAACGACCTCCTCATTGCATCTGATAATGGACTAGTTTCTGTACTTGTCCTTTTAGACCTTAGTGCAGCTTTTGATACTATCGATCATAATATTCTACTTGATAGATTAGAACACTATGTTGGACTTAATGGAACTTCGTTGCAGTGGTTTAGATCTTATTTATCTGATAGGTTCCAGTTTGTTCATGTAAATGATGAGTTTTCTTTCAGCTCAAAGCTTAGTCATGGAGTTCCACTGGGATCTGTGCTAGGCCCTACTCTTTTTAGTTTATATATGCTTCCGTTAGGCAACATTATTAGAAAGCACTGTATACATTTTCATTGTTATGCAGATGACACACAATTATACCTGTCAATGAAGCCAGATGATACTAATCAATTAGCCAAGTTAGAAGCCTGTCTTAAGGAAATCAAAGCTTGGATGACTTGTAATTTCCTGCTATTAAATTCAGATAAGACTGAAGTCATTCTTGTTGGTCCAAAAAACCTTAGAAATTCCTTTCCAAATCAAACTTTCAGTTTGGATGCAGTTACTCTTTCTCTTAATAGCTCTGTGAGGAACCTTGGAGTTATTTTTGATCAGGATTTGTCCTTCAATTCACATATTAAATTTGTTTCTAAGACTGCCTTCTATCATTTGCGTAATATTGCCAAGATTAGGAGCATCTTGTCTCAGAGTGATGCTGAGAAGCTGATCCACGCTTTTGTTAGCTCGAGATTAGATTATTGTAATTCTTTATTATCAGGCTGTCCTAAAACATCTTTAAAAAGTCTTCAGCTGATCCAAAATGCTGCAGCAAGAGTTTTAACAGGTACTAGAAAGAGAGATCATATCTCTCCGGTTCTGGCCTCCCTTCATTGGCTTCCCATAGAGTTTAGAATTAAGTTTAAAATCCTTCTTCTTACTTACAAAGCTCTAAACAATCAGGCTCCTTTTTATTTAAAAGATCTGATACTACCGTATCATCCTAACAGAGCACTACGCTCCCAAAATGCAGGATTACTTGTAATACCTAGAATCTCCAAAAGTACAATGGGAGGCAGAGCCTTCAGTTATCAAGCTCCTCTCCTGTGGAATCAGCTGCCAATCTGGATTCGGGAGTCAGACTCGATCTCTGTTTTTAAGAATAGGGCTAAAACCTACCTTTTTGATATAGCCTACAATTAGGGAGGGATCATGTGTTTCTGAACCCTCCCTTAGCTATGCTGCTAATAGGTTTAGTCAGCCGGGGGACCTCCAGTAATGCACTGGGCCTCACTCCTTTCCTCACTCTCTATGAAATATTTTTTTTTTTTGCTGGTCATTAACATTAGTTTGTTCTCTCCCATAGATTGAGTCCCCATCGTGCTGTTTGCTCTCTACATGTCTGTTCTTTTCTTCTTCTCTATCCCCTCACCCCCCAGCCAGTCGCAGCAGATGACTGCCCCTCCCTGAGCCTGGTTCTGCTGGAGGTTTCTTCCTGTTAAAAGGGAGTTTTTCCTCTCCACCGTCGCCAAGTGCTTGCTCACAGGGGATTGCCTGATTGCTGGGGTCTTTCTGCAACTGTGGGGGTCCCCCCTACAGTTGATAGTGCTATGAGATGACTGTTGTTGTGAAATGGCGCTATATAAATAAAGTTGAATTGAATTGAATTGAAATGCGCAGATTTGGCGATTTTAATTATATAAGTATTGTTGAAATGATCGAAATCATTCAGAAATTACATTTAGACATACAAGACAGAATAGTGGACAAATATATTTATTGTATAATTATTACCTCCGCCAGGCCGAAAAGGCCAGGAGGAGGTAATGTTTTTGCCGGGGTTTGTCTGTGTGTTTGTCTGTTTGTCTGTTGGTTAGCAAGATAACTGAAAAAGTCTTGGACGGATTTCCATGAAACTTTCAGGCGTTGTTGGAAATGGTACAAGGAAGAACTGATTAAATTTTGGGGATGATCCGGATCACCGTCTGGATACAGGAATTTTTTAAAGCATTCTTTAACACTGTGACATACGGCTATTTTCAACATGTGCGCAGGCGCAATGGAGGGCGCTGGTCATCGTGTCTGACCAACATAAACTCCGCGTTCTTCAACGTTTTAGGCACAAAAGCACGCGGAAAACACTGGTGGGCAGGGCCCGCCACCGTGCCTGTGTTTGCGCGACGCTGCAAAAGCTGAGACGGGCAGCTGTCCGCCGCCGGATTATTTGGCAGAAATTCCCCGGCCAGCCATAGGCGCTGCGCAAAAACGAGCTGCTCGGCAGCGTGCTGTGTGCCTGTGTTTGCGCAACGCTGCAAAAGCTCAGACGGCCAGCTGTCCGCCGCTGGATTATTTGGCAGAAATTCCCCGCTCAGCCATAGTAGCTCCGCAAAAAGAAGCTCTCTGCCGGGGAAGTTTCCAAATCATCTTTGGCCACGGAGCGCAACCCCAATAAAGATAAAGATTAGATGTACCACGAAGGTCGAGTGCAAGCAAGATGTTTGTGTCTGTGAACATTCCGTCTTTTGGCGAGTTGATACGTAACAATGTTTACAGTTTGATGAGAAGGTTGCTGCCATGTAACAATCATCTTATATCAGCAATTGTCAACTCGTCACTCACACTTCACTCCAGCATTTGGAAGTGGTGGCGTTCCATTTTATACTGAGTCCAATATTGTATTGTAACGTGCGCGCCAACTGACGACGTCCCACCGGGAGGTTCGAACTCATGCCTCCCGCTCCGGAGTCCCGCACTCTACCTGTGTCGCCAGTAGGGTCAACCCACTTGGCAAGCCAAGTAGGGTGCTCATATTGAGTTCGCTACACTACTCCCCTCTGGTTCTCGACATCGTCCCGATGTCAGCGCCGCACCACAGCTTGGGAACCAGTAAATCCCACTTCTGACACCAATGTAACGTGCGCGCCAACTGACGACGTCCCACCGGGAGGTTCGAACTCATGCCTCCCGCTCCGGAGTCCCGCACTCTACCTGTGTCGCCAATAGGGTCAACCCACTTGGCAAGCCAAGTAGGGTGCTCATATTGAGTTCGCTACAGTATGTTATTGTTGTTACATGACCGCCGACTGTCTGCTGATCTGTATATACTTTTATTTATTTATTTTCTACTCCTTTTAGTTCTGCATTTAATATGAACCCTGAGTTTGAAATAAACGTTTGAATTTTGAATAAAACCCACGCCAACCCGTCTACCTAATTGGCATCCGTCAGTGAAGCCCTCAGTGCTGCTTTCAGTGATCTAAAACGCTCGCATAACCCATTGGCCTGTGGGTTGTACGCAGTTGTGTCATGACTTCTTTTGTTTTTTCTTTTGAATTCTTGGATGGAACATGGGTGGGCAATATAAGCTGCGGATTCAGCCATCACATATTTCGGATAACTTATGTTGAATTGTATAATCAGAGGAGCTATTGTCTAATTTGACCTTGTTGGATTTTATTACCCCCTTTGTTATATTATTCACTTTCTTTTAACCTGTACTCTTAATCTATTCAAAATAAAGATTAATTCATTCATTCATTCAATTGCAACGCCCCCAGCCTGGGAGTTTGCACATGCAGGACATGGACACAACACCAACACTTCAATTTATTACCTCTGCCAAGGAGGTAATGCTTTTACTACTGAACCACTAATCCTATCATTGTGAATCCAATTGCTACTCAGATGTTTTCATGGTCAAGGAATCTGACAGCGTACACACAAACACTGTATGGGGGGAACTGTGGCGCTTGGCGGAGGTCTGCGCTCTCCGAGTGCTTTTCTAGTTCTGAAATGAATCTGCCTGTGATTTCTCACATTCCACAATGGAATTAATAAGTGTTCACTTCTTCCTTCTCCCTTTCGAACACTGTATACTGTTACTTTATCACCTCCGCCAAGGAGGTTACGTTTTCATCGGCATTGGTTTGTCTGTCTGTCTGTCTGTCTGTCTGTCTGTCTGTCTGTCTGTCTGTTTGTTAGCAAGATAACTCAAAAAGTTATGGACAGATTTTCATGAAATTTTCACAGATTGTCAGAAATGGGGTATCCTACAGATGATTACATTTTGGTGGTGATCCGGATCACCGTCCAGAAGAAAACCGCCATTACGGAAAATGACATTTTCGTCAATAACTACTGAACCACTAATCCTATCATTGTGAATTCAATTGCTAGTCATATGTTTTCATGGTCAAGGAATCTGAAAATGTACACACAAACACTGTATGGGGGGAACTGTGGCGCTTGGCGGAGGTCTGCGCTCTCCGAGTGCTTTTCTAGTTATTTTTTATTTTTTCATGATAAAAGGTGAGGCTCTGCCTCACCTGCCTCCCCTGAGTGCATGTCACTGATAAAAGTATTCCTTTAAAAAATGTACTCACGTAAGAATAAAAAAATATTCTGCAATACAACGACCTGTCAAGAAATCAGCTGCAGCAATACAGCCTTGTGCAATGAACAGGCCAGCACCTCAGCAATCTACAGTATCTCACAAAAGTGAGTACACTCCTCACATTTTTGTAAATATTTTATTATATCTTTTCATGTGACAACACTGAAGATATGACACTTTGATACACTGTAAAGTAGTCAGTGTACAGCTTGTATAACAGTGTAAATTTGCTGTCCCCTCAAAATAACTCAACACACAGCCATTAATATCTAAACTGCTGGCAACAAAAGTGAGTACACGCCTAAGTGAAAATGTCCAAATTGTGCCCAAAGTGTCAACATTTTGTGTGGCCACCATTATTTTCCAGCACTGCCTTAACTCTCTTGGACATGGAGTTCACTAGAGCTTCACAGGTTGTCACTGGAATCCTCTTCCACTCCTCCATGATGACATCACGGAGCTGGTGGACATTAGCGACCTTGCGCTCCTCCACCTTCCGTTTGAGGATGCTGCACAGATGCTCAGTAGGGTTTAGTTCTGGAGACATGCTTGGCCAATCCATCACCTTTACTCTGTTTCTTTAGCAAGGCAGTGGTCGTCTTGGAGGTGTGTTTGGGGTCGTTATCATGTTGGAATACTGCCCTGCGGCCCAGTTTCCGAAGGGAGGGATCATGCTCTGCTTCAGTATGTCACAGTACATGTTGGCATTCATTGCTCCCTCGATGAACTATAGCTCCCCAGTGCCGGCAGCACTCATGCAGCCTCAAACCACGACATTCCCACCACCATGATTGACTGTAGCCAAGACACACTTGTCTTTGTATTCCTCACCTGATTGCCGCCACACATGCTTGACACCATCTGAACCAAATAAGTTTATCTTGGTCTCATCAGACCAGAGGACATGGTTCCAGTAATCCATATCCTTAGTCTGCTTGTCTTCAGCAAACTGTTTGCGGGCTTTCTTGTGCATCATCTTTAAAACGGGCTTCCTTCTGAGACGACAGCCATGCAGACCAATCTGATGCAGTGTGGGGCTTATGGTCTGAGCACTGACAGGTTGACCACCCACCCCTTCAGCCTCTGCAGCAATGCTGGCAGCACTCATACATCTACAGGTACATCTCAAAAAATTAGAATATCATGAAAAAGTTCAATATATTTTGTCACTCATTTCAGAAAGTGAAACCCATATATTATATAGATTCATTACACAGAGAGTGAAATATTTCAAGCGTTTATTTATTTTAATTTTGATGATTATGGCTTACAGTCCATGAAAACCCCAAATTCAGTTTCTCAAAAAATTAGATTACATAAAATTAATTTTTAAAAAAAGTTTTTAAATAGAAATGTTGGCCGACTGAAGAGTATGTCCATGTACACACTCAATACTTGGTTGGGGCTCCTTTAGGATTAATTACTGTATCAATATGGCGTGGTGTGGAGGTGATCAGCCTGTGGCACTGCTGAGGTGTTATGAAGGTCCAGGTTGCTTTGATAGTGACCTTCAGCTCGTCTGCATTGTTGGGTCTGGTGTCTCTCATCTTCTGGAAAATGAAATCAGCTTCTCCATAAAGCTTGTCAGCAGAGGGAAGCATGAAGTGCTCTAAAATTTCCTGGTAGACGACTGCGTTGACTTTGGTCTTGATAAAACACAGTGGACCAACACTCAGCTTCTTTGGTTGACCATGGCGAGGCCTGTTCTGAGTGGAACCTGTCCTGTTAAACCGCTGTATGGTCTTGGCCACCATGCTGCAGCTCAGTTTCAGGGTGTTGGCAATCTTCTTATAGCCTAGGCCATCTTTATGTAGTGCAACAATTCTTTTTTTCAGATCCTCAGAGAGTTCTTTGCCATGAGGTGCCATGTTGAACTTCCAGTGACCAGTATGAGAGCGTTTGAGAGCGATAGCACCAAATTTAACACACCTGCTCCCCATTCACACCTGAAACCTTGTAACAGCAACAAGTCACATGACACCAAGGAGGGAAAATGTCTAATTGGGCACAATTTGGACATTTTCACTTAGGAGTGTACTCACTTTTGTTGCCAGCAGTTTAGACATTAATGGCTGTGTGAGTTATTTTGAGGGGACAGCAAATTTACACTGTTATACAAGCTGTACACTGACTACTTTACATTGTATCAAAGTGTCATGTCTTCAGTGTGAAAAGATAAAATAAAATATTTACAAAAATGTGAGGGGTGTACTCACTTTTGTGAGATACCGTAAGTCCTGACACCTTGGCCAACACGGGGTGCTGTAGTATTTAGTTGCTTTTTTCCCAACTCGAAAAAAAAATGAATGTGCAATTACATACATCACTTCTAACATACTTGTAAGCATTCTTTGTGGTGTATTAATCTGTACTCACTTTTTCAGAAATCTTAATCTGCATGTTATAACTCCTTTCAGAAATTGTGTAATTTCCAATCATGCTCATTCAGCTCGTTTGTTGAGGGGGAAAAACACTGATGTAAGTATCTATAAATGCAAGGAATCTGTCTGTGTATTTGTCTGTTCCTCGCATATCTCTTGAACCATTTGTCAGACTGGCCTCAGATTTTATAAGTGCTTTGCTGAAGTTACGAGGGTGTGCATCCCCAAATTTCAGCATCCCCGGATATGTGGAAGTTTAGGAGGGAAAATCTTTAATGAACATCCTCAGGGGAGCTATTAAATGAACACAGAGGTGGAAAAAATATAACTGCTGGAATTTGGGGGTTGAAAATTTGGATCTACTGCTATCATATTGAGTCTAATAACGCCTGTAAATTTCAGCCTCCCCGGATATGTGGAAGTTTAAGAGGGGAAATCTTTATTGAACGTCCATAGGAGAGCTATTAGGGCTGAAATTCTCAGGGCAGGCTTTGGAGGCCAGTGGTATAAAGTGATAAAAATTTGGGCCCAATCCGAGCTCCGGAACCAGGTCTTCCTTAGAAGACCTTATAAGGAGTTGTTCAGAACTCCTGACCTCAGACTCCTTATAAGGAGTTCTGAACAACTCCTTGTCAGGTGTTGTTCAGTTCAGCAGGAACTGAACAACTCCTTGTATGGTCGTGTGACTGGGCACTGCACTAGTTCTCATTTAACAGCTAAACATTCAGCTTTTGTGAACTATACCTGTAAAAAAAAATACATTGTTGCAATTAATACCATTTTTCCATAGGTCAAGTACAGGAAAAAGTTTACAGAATCCCCCAGACATGGGGAAAATTATAAAATCTTCTTGTGATTTGCATTGCTAAAACAAACAGGTATAACAGGTCAGAATTCACCCCTGTCCATTTTTCCCCTGGGGTGGTTCTGCCAAACTTACCCCGGGGAGTTAGACTAGGCCAAACTTACCCCTGGGATAATTGTAACCTTGGCTAGTTTTACCCCCAGGGGAAAACTGGCATAGCCCATTTTTCACCCCCCAAGGCCAGAATTCTCCCCTCCTCTAAATGTATATTATAACCACTATCACAAGAATAAAATACAAAAAACAATATTACCTACTTCTACTTCACTTTTATTCCTTTCAAATTTGTATTACATTCACATATATGTTACATTTATTTATTTGTTCTGCAAAATAACATGTTAAATGTTCACATAATTTATCAGAAGTCTGTTTACTCAGCTCCAATGTTAAAATTAAAATATTCAGGCCTGTTTTCTAAATACATTCAGAAACTCATCTGTGCTAAAAACTGAGTACTATGACTACTACTACTGCCTCTACTGATAGGTAATGTGCATCTAATTTCAATCAACTAAAATACTGTAGTCTTCAGCTGTTCACATTATGTTCACTTGTACTTTCACTCAACTCCAATAACAGCATTGAAGTGGTCAGTGTTATTCTCTGTATGCCAGTCTCTGTAGTATGCTGTAGACCAGGGATGGGCAACTGGTGGCCCATGGGCCTCATGCGGCCCACCCCCTCATTCACTGCGGCTTGCCAGCCCATTTCCAAAAATCAATTATTTATTTATATCATGTTTGCCGTATTTGGAACCACATTCGTAAATGCAATTATACAGTCCTCCAGCAGAGGGAGCGCTAATTGAAACCTAGGTGCCGCTCTGTGAGCAAGTGGTCAAGGAGCCAGAGGGAAAATGCACCAGTGGAGAAGGTGTTTTTAAGGTATGGTGCCTGCTAAGACTGCATTAATAGGCTGTAAATGGTAGTAAATGTACAAAGTAGGCTGCTTTTAAACAAGAATAAATACTGCTGAGGAGCTGTAGGATTTATTCTTGTTTGGCAGGTGAAGCCTCATGGAGCTCGGAGGATTTTCTTCTAATTGTGCAGAAAAATATTCAAAGCTTTGAGGTTTCTTTCTAAAAAACGGACTGAAGTACTGACAGTTTCAAATCCATGTCAACAGTAAAAGTTCAGAGACTGTGGTCATTGTAATCTGATCTTTTTTGTTGTCGTTGTTCATTTATACCAGTGGCTCTTAAACTTTTTTTTTTTAATTCCCCATTTTGGGGAGCCATTAACAAGCCCACCTACCCACAGCTATTTCTCTGCCCCTCCACCCACAATGAATCTAAAAGCAAACTAAGCCTCATCATATTTTCTTTTCTTTTTGGCTTTTTTTTTAACACAGGGTTACAAAAATATTTTTTTTTGTAAGTTGTCTGTGTTTTTTTCAACTGTTTTAAGACAATTTTGCACCGCTGAATCCAAAAATGACATCCGTTTCTCTCGATCAGGTGCTAAGTAAAAACCTGTACTTATTTAGTACTTACTTAGTACTGTACATGTACTTACCTTTATAAAAAGGCAAGTATATGTAAATTGAATGTTACGTCATCATTGTTCAAAATTCAGAAAATTTCAAGACATAAAGAATTTTGCATCATATAAAGCGAAAATACCCAAACATGTAAACAAAAACGTATAAAACAACATGTGGCCATAATTCAAAAAGTTGACCTGATTGAGCAAAACCAATGTGATTTTTGGATTCAGCACATCAAAATTGTCCTAACTCAGCTAAAAAAACCTTGGAGAATAAATTTGGTGTTGACCAGTGTAATCATCCAGAATTTCTCTTTGATCATCATTTTCCTTCCTGAGGAGCTTCCTGAGGAAGCTGAGATCCTTCAACGTGTGCAACAGGATGCTGGAGCTTTTCTACCAGGCCGCTGTCACCAGCGCCATCTTCTTTGCTGCTATCTGTTGGGGTAGCAGTATCAGAGCCAGCGACACCAACAGACTTGACAAGATTATCAAGAGGGCTGGCTCTGTAGCTGGTTTCAAGCCGGAGACTTTTGAGACTGTGGTAGAGAGGAGGACGCTAAATAAACTGTGATCCATCATGGACAGTCCTGATCACCCCCTCCACCACACACTGGACAGACAGCAGAGCACTTTCTGCAGCAGACTGCTACAGCTTCGCTGCCGAACAGTTGAGTACTGGAAATCTTTCCTGCCACATCCACTGTACAATAACTGACTCCAATGTTGTATTCTGGTCATAACTATGCTACCATACTGCACCTTACAGTCTAATTGGTGCCTCACATTTCACCCTGCACCTGATAGTTCTGCATTGTACAGCGGGTATGATTCATGTACCTATATGAGTCAGCATTGATTCATCTATGATGTATTTAAGTTTGTAGCAGTTTTACTTTACATGAGTAATCCCTTTGTCTATTATGCTGTGTGTGTTTCTGTTGTTTGGTCGTCTACTGTCATGCTGCTGTTACACTGTAATTTCCCAGTTTGGGATCAATAAAGTCTATCTATCTAGATGGAGAGAGTTTTAAAAATTAGGTCATGATATAATTTTATCCATTCATCCATCCATATTCTACTGCTTAATCCTTTTTGGGGTGGGGTGGGGTGGGGGGGACTGGAGCCTATCCCAGCATCTTTGGGCGAGAGGCAGAGTACACGCTGGACAGATCACCAGTCCATTGCAGGGCAGATATAATTTTATCAGTAATTTTATTTCTAATATGATAAAACACTGAGTCACTTTTATTTTCATTTGCATTTTCAGTTTTAATTGTGAAACTTTTGACTTTGCAAGAAATAATACCACCCCACCTTCCCCCCACGGAAGGTTTACATGCAAACCTGACCCTCGGGAAGTGAGGAAAAAATTTCGTGGCCCTCACTACCACCAAAGTTGCCCATCCCTGATCTATAACAAGTTGATAAAAACAACAAAGTTATATACTAATTGCAGGACGTACCGTTAGAGATAGGTTGAGGAGCTCACTCATCCAGGAGAAGCTCAGAGTAGAGCTGCTACTCCTCTACATCGAAAGGAACCACTTGTGTTTCAGGCATGTCCCACTGGGAGAAGACCCTGGGGTAGACCCAGGACGTGTTGGAGAGACCACAGTATGTCTCCCAGCTGGCCTGAGATCACCTTGGTATATCCTCTAAAGAGCTGGAGGAGGTGGCTGGGGAGAGAGAAGTCTGGGCTTCTCTACTTGGACTGCTGCCTCCGTGATCCAGACCCTCAGAAAAGTGGTAGAAGATGGATGGATAATCTTCCAACTTTCAACTTTCAGGTAGCCTTCTAATCCTTTTACATTACTACAACTCAGCTGCCTTAAGTTTTCTCTCTCCCCAAAGTAAAACAACAATTTAGTAACAAGTCAGGTGCACTCAGTGGGCAGAAATATAGAGCCATTTAGTTAAAACGTAGGTTATGATAACAGCAAACTATTTGCACATAACTCTTAACAACTGCTCTCAACCACTTGCAAATTTTGCTAGTACCCGTATGAAGTTTTCCAAATACTTAAGTAGGTTGGTGAATGCCACAAGTTCCTTAAATTGATCGTATGTCATGTTTACTAACAAATCTATTTGTAGACATGATTCTTACATGAGGCCCACAGTTCTTGGTTAATAAAGAGCTTAAGTCACTCCCCCTCTATTTTCACATATGGGACCTTAAATCAGAAAACTTCTCCATTCAAATGAATGGCAAGAGCAAAATTATCTTTTGATTTTGATCAAATTTTGCCATGAGTTACACATATGATGGTTGTCAATTTAAAAGATAAATTTTCCACGTAAATAACAGTGTAGGTTGTTGTCTAACTGTTAAGGTATAAGGTTATGAAAATACATAAATTAAACAATTACAGACACAGATGGACAGAGCTTACATCATCTTTTCAAAGCGCGCCTAGGGTGAAGTAACAAATGCTCCTCTGGCTCAGCTGCAGCTCTCACAACACATAACAATACATTTGTGTTGTTCTTCCTCCTCTTTGGATCCTTCTTTTATCTATCAGGAAACAGGAGGTGAGGTTTTAGTAATCTCCCGCCATGATCGTGTTTAGTGATGTGGGATGGTGGGAGATGATGTCCACTAATCACAGTGGTTAGCACTGTGGTAGCGCAGTAAGGTCACGGGTTCGATCCCACCCCCTGACCATTGGTGACCCTTCTGTGTGGAGTTTGCATGTTCTCCCCGTGTCTGCATGGGTTTAGTACGGTTTCCTCCCACAGGCCAAAAACATACAAGTAAGGTTAACTGGAGACTCTTAAAGTGGCCCTAGGTGTGAATGTGTGTGAATATGAAGGGATTGGCGCCACACTGTGGCTGCCTCATCCTTCCAGGTGGATGCCCTGTAATTTCCCCACTGTGGGACTAATAAAGGATTATAATAAAATAAAATAAAAAAAACAATCATTTAAACAAAAACTAAACATTACTCTATTATATGACAGCCGACAACTTTAATTACTGTACGTGGAAAATTATTTTTTAAACTGACAAACACCATATGTGTAACTCATGGCAAAATTTGATCGGGATCAAAAGATAATTTTGCTCTTGCCATTCATTTCAGTGGAGATTTTTTTCGATTTAATGTCCCATATGTGGAAGTAGAGGGGGGCGTGACTTAGGCTCTCTATTACAATGTTGCATTTTACATTGTACTGTATTGTTTTGTGTCTCAGATTTAAAAAAAAAAACTATTAATGGTTAGGATAATTGGCATCAAAACTGGGGATTCTAAATTGTCCTTAGGTATGAATGTGAGAGTGAATGGTTGTCTGTCTCTCTGTGTTGGCCCTGCGATGGACTGGCAATCTGTCCAGGGTGGACCCTGCCTCTTGCCTAAAGATGCTGGGGTGGGCTCCAGTCCCCCCGCGACTCGAAAAGGATTAAGCGGAAGAAGATGGATGGATGGTTTGACAAGTAGTTAATGGCTGTATAAATGATTTAAAAACATACAACCTGACCTATTGCTTCATGCCCCACTATGGTACATTCCATCTTTCCACATCACACTGGGATTGTAGAATTCTCATGGACCTATAGTGCTTAAAAGGTTGATGCAAGGATTATTTTTTTTTTTGTAGTAATACATTGAACACTGAAGACCTCACACCTCACCATGGCAACATGGTGATACAGTGGTTAGAACTATTGCCTCACAGCAAGAAGGTTGTGAGTTCAAATCCACCAGCCAGCAGCAGCTATCTGTGTGGTGTTTGCATGTTCTCCCTATGCTTGGATGGATGTACTTCCTTGCTCTCTGGATTCCACCCACATTCCATAAATATGTAAGTTAGGCTAACTGGAAATTCTAAAGTGGCCCTAGGTGTTAACGGTGAAAGGAATGGCACCACATGGTG
Source organism: Pholidichthys leucotaenia (assembly GCA_020510985.1). Classification (NCBI taxonomy): domain Eukaryota; kingdom Metazoa; phylum Chordata; class Actinopteri; order Cichliformes; family Pholidichthyidae; genus Pholidichthys; species Pholidichthys leucotaenia. The sequence continues at coordinate 313,464,614 of CM035838.1, read as the reverse complement.
GCTGCCTCATCCTGCTCATTGGATGCCCTTGAATTTCCCTCTGGAATTAACAAATACCAAAAAACTGGAAAAGCAGAGCTAAAGGCTCAAATCTACAGTATAAGCACGCATGCAGAATAGATAAGAATGCCATTGGCAACAATTAAAGCTCGTCAGTGTCCTTCCCCCTTCACCACATGCACTGCTTAAAGCTGGAAGTAAAGTTAGTTGAAAAAGCAGGGTGCTGGTTTGACCACATGGTTTTTGTTGGGCAGATATGGACCAAATCATTCCGACAAAAGAATCGAGAGGATGTTTCTTTCTCAAGACATCTCTGATCAGATCCTTAACTAACTCTCTCTCTCTCTCTCTCTCTCTCTCTCTGACACACGCACCACTCCCCTGAGAGGTAACTGAATCGTGGAAAGTGATTTCCCACTTTAGACAGTCCTTACATGGAGAGAGCTTGGGATGAGTTTGGCACTGGATTGGACTCAGAGAAGAAAATGAATCCTGCTGGGGAATGTGAGAGCTGTTTGATGAATGGGCCAATGAAGTGCACTTCTCTTATAGTCACTACACCCTGCCCTACACCTCGGATAACATCCATTCTTTACACATTTTCTCTTTACCACACGTTGCAGCTGTATGAGCAAATGTGTTAAGGGTTTTCATGTTTTCTCTTTGCCAACTTTTACACTAAGCAGAAGCAGCTGAGGTAAATGTCATTTTTCAAAGCAATGATAATTGAAAGGTTTTCCTTCACCACATTATGAAAAATAGAAAATGCTGCAGTAGTGGGAGTTAACTAAATGGGTCAAGTGAGTCAGTGAAGGCAAACCCTTGGTCCAAACTGAGAGAAGAAATGTCTTTGGCATGTCTGAGCTCATCTCCACTTTCAACTACTTTGCAGTCTTCATCTTGAGCTGGTCTCTGCTCTCATTCTGTCCTCAAGCTTCCCAACTTAGCTGTCTCTCCCTGCTCCTATCCTCTGACTTTATCATACACTTCATTATATATTTTTTCTAAACCCCCAAAGAGTGTGTGCTATATAAATCTATAAATGATGACTGGCACTGATAACAGGATAATGCAAAGCAAATGTTGCTTTGTTTTGTGATCTGTTGTGTGTAGTCATTCAGTGGACTGCTTTTATTTCACTGAGCTCAGAGGCTACATTAGAATAAAAAAAATAATGAAATGTAAAATATTAAAAAAATTCTAAAATATAGAATTGTTAACACTTTATAACACAGCTTGTTAAGTACTATGGAATTACTGTGTACTTTCAGTGGAACTACTGGTGGTAAGTTCAGGGTAACAAGGCCTGTTTTTACCTTAAAAATACCTTGTTCCAGCTGAAGTCCCACAGTTACCTTATAAAAATCCTCTGATTACCATGTTTTTACTTCATTGAATAATCTTATCAGTAAGTAACCCAGAATTACCTGGTCTGCATGGGGTTCTAATTTTGTAATTGTCTCACAATTACCTGGTAGCTACTGGGTTTCAGACAATTCTTCAGTTACTTTGCATGCTCATAATAACCTTGAAATTAGTGGGTACTTACTCGGTTCTACTTTCATTATTAGTCCAAAATATGACCAAGCAAAGTAACAGAAAACTCTTCTTCTTCTTCTTCTTCTTCTTCTTCTTCTTTTGGCTTCTCCCTTTAGGGGTGATCATAGCGGATCATCTGCCTCCATCTCACCCTATTCCTTGCATTATTACAGCCTGAAAAGTAATAAGTACCGGGTAATTTGGGTTAATTACTAATTGGAACTCACTAAAAAAAAACAATAATTTTGATGTAATTATGAAATTAAAACCCATTAACTACCAGGTATTTTTGGGGTGCTTAAACATAAGATTAGATGAACTCTGACTTTTGTCTGAAGCATGGAAACTACAGGATTCTTATGATAACTAAAGGATATCTACATGATAGGATACTGATTAAACAGTTCTGACAGAACAATGTGAATGGACCAGGAGTTACTATCTTCCCAGATAACTGCACTTGACTTTACTGAATTCAGCCTTATTTGTATAATGCCTAATCACAACAAAAGTCATCTCAAGGCGCTAGATATCGATGAGCACAACTCATTAGTCGGTCCTTTCAGAATTCTTATATTAGCCAGCTAATGATAACGATATCTGAAACACATAAAACAAAGTGACAGAATTACAGCACGAGTCATAGTTCTATATGCCCCCAGTCTTTAGAAGTTAAAGCTGGAACATTAAAATGAAAAGAGCAATACGGAATATATAACTGCAATGAAGCTCAAATAAATTAAAGTGAAATTTCTCATGCACAGGTTAAAGTGAATGTGTTATACATGTAGTTCTATGCAACTGTCTATAAAGGATCAGAGGTTAAATGTCATCTCGGAACCGAGCCGATGGTCTTGATTGTCGTGTCAAGTGCCTTGTAGCAGAAGAGTGTGAGTGACGTGGCAAGGTTTGGTTCAATGGAGGGGCCTGTTCCTTCAGACCTGGAGCGTTGTGAGGAGGGACTGGTCTAGAAAATTTTTCATGGGGGGGGGGGGGGGGGCGGGGGGGCACATACTCAGAAAAGGGTGGCACACTGAAATAACATAAATCAAAAACGATCGACATCTCTGGAGTTGAAGTATTAATAGACTTTATCAATAACCACATGGTATGTTTATTAAGCCGTCTTTTTCCAGTTGGAATGTCCTGTTCTGATATAAAGGGCATTTCAGAAGCACTGGGAAAGGAAAACCAAGTAAAGCTGTATGCACAGTACCAACTTTGAGTACTCAAGCCATGGGTGCTATGTGTACCGTGTTCTGGTGAAGGTCCTCTTCCTGTCATCTTGGCTCATTCCAGCATACCTTCAGTTGTGTCTGCTCTGGCCCATCTGCTGGATACTAGGACGTGTCTGAATGGAGAAAAAGAATCACTTGTATAGCTACAAATGATACAATTGCTAATTTACAGCAGTATCTATTAAGTCACAACAGCAATGATGCTAAATTCTTCATTGTGAACTTCAGCTGAGTATCATATTGTTATAATAATAAATAATTATTAATAAAGTTTTTTTCAAGACTTTCTTTATCAGTTTCAATTAAAGAAAAAAGGTTAAATACCCTGTATCTGAGTCGTGTGGTGTATGAAGAATATGGAGCCTCTTCTGTGTCATTCCCACTACATTTTGGGGTGAAATGTACAGACACTTCTTCATTCACATCGTTCACACTGGTCATGAAATATTCCATTGCATCTATAAGACAGTAGTAGTCTAGAACAAAAACATCAAATCTGTCAGAGAAACGTTTGCCCCTCCGGGGAAAAGAAGGAGCAGAGGACCCAATTGCCAGGCGAATCTGGTAAGCCATGATTTATTAACAACAGAAAATAACACAAGGGTGTACCCACCCTTTTTGGAGTCTGTGACTGGGGTGCTGTAGGGTGCTCCTCTTGGAGACTCCATTGTCCTACTGGGGGACTTCAATGCGCACGTGGGCAACGACAGTGAAACCTGGAGGGGGGTGATTGGGAGGAACGGCCTGCCCGATCTGAACCCGAGTGGTGTTCAGTTATTGGACTTCTGTGCTAATCACAGTTTGTCCATAACGAACACCATGTTCAAGCATAAGGGTGTCCATATGTGCACTTGGCACCAGGACACCCTAGGTCACAGGTCAATGATCGATTTTGTTATCATGTCATCAGACCTGCGACCGTATGTCTTGGACACCCGGGTAAAGAGAGGTGCAGAGCTGTCAACTGATCACCACCTGGTGGTGAGTTGGATCCGATGGCAGGGGAGGAAGCCATTCAGACTTGGTAGACCAAAACGTATAGTGAAGGTGTGCTGGGAACGTCTGGCTGAGGCCCCTGTCCGGGAGTTCTTCAACTCCCACCTCCGGAAGAACTTCAACCACATTCCGAGGGAGTCTGGAGACATGGAGTCTGAATGGGCCATGTTCTCCACTTCTGTTGTTGAAGCGGCGGCCCAGAGCTGCGGCCGCAAGGTGGTCGGTGCATCTCGTGGTGGCAACCCCTGAACCAAGTGGTGGACACCAGTGGTGAGGCGGGCCATTAAGCTGAAGAAGGAGTCCTATCAGGCTTGGTTGGCTTGTGGGACTCCCAAAGCAGCTGAGGTGTACTGGCAGGCCAAGCGGAGTGCAGCTCGGGTGGTTGCTGAAGCAAAAACCCGGATATGGGAGGAGTTCGGTGAGGCCATGGAACAAGACTTTCGGTCGGCCTCAAAGAGATTCTGGCAAACTGTCCGGCGCCTCAGGAGGGGAAAGCAGCTCCCTGTCCACGCTGTGTATGGTGCGGATGGGACACTGTTGACTTCGACTGGGGATATCGTCGGGCGGTGGAAGGAATACTTCGAGGATCTCCTCAATCCCACTGATATGCCGTCCACAGAGGAAGCAGGGTTTGGGGACGAGGGGGATGACTCGCCTATCACAGGGGCTGAGGTCGCCAAGGTGGTTAAAAATCTCCTTGGTGGCCGGGCCCCGGGGGTGGACGAGATTCGCCCTGAGTACCTCAAGGCCCTGGATGTTGCTGGGCTGTCATGGTTGACACGCCTCTGCAACATTGCGTCGAGGTCGGGGGCAGTGCCTTTGGCATGGCAAACCGGGGTGGTGGTTCCTCTCTTCAAAAAAGGGGACCGGAGGGTGTGCTCCAACTTTAGAGGGATCACACTCCTCAGCCTGCCTGGGAAGGTCTATGCCAAGGTACTGGAGAGGAGAGTCCGGCCGTTGGTCGAACCTCGGATTCAGGAGGAGCAATGTGGTTTTCGTCCTGGCTGTGGCATGTCGGACCAGCTCTTTACCCTCTCGAGAATTCTTGAGGGTTCGTGGGAGTTTGCCCAACCAGTTTACATGTGTTTTGTGGACTTGGAGAAGGCATTTGACCGCGTCCCTCGTGGTTTTTTGTGGGGGGTGCTTCGGGACTATGGGGTATCGGTCTTGTTGTTACGAGCTATTCAGTCTCTGTACGACCGTTGTGAGAGTTTGGTTTGTATTGCCAACACTCGGTCGGAGTCATTCCTGGTGAGAGTTGGTCTCCGCCAGGGCTGCCCTTTGTCACCGATCCTGTTCATAATTTTTATGGACAGGATTTCTAGGTGCAGCCAGGGAATGGAGGGTGTCATGCTTGGTGACCACAGCATCTCATCTCTGTTGTTTGCAGATGATGTTGTCCTGTTGGCTTCATCCAGCAATGACCTACAACTCTTGCTGGGACGTTTTGCCGCTGAGTGTGAAGCGGCTGGGATGAGAATCAGAACCTCCAAGTCCGAGTCCATGGTCCTCAGCCGGAAAAAGGTGGATTGTCCTCTCTGGGGTGGGGACAGGCTCCTTCCCCAAGTGGAGGAGTTTAAGTATCATGGGGTCTTATTCACGAGTGAGGGGAAAATGGAGCGAGAGATTGACAGACGGATTGGAGCAGCATCTGCAGTGATGCGGACATTGTACCGGTCTGTTGTGGTGAAGAGGGAGCTTAGTTCTAAGGCAAAGCTGTCGATTTACCAGTCAATCTACGTTCCTACTCTCACCTATGGTCACGAGCTTTGGGTAATGACCGAAAGAACAAGATTGCGGATACAAGCGGCTGAAATGAGCTTTCTCTGTAGGATTGCTGGACTCATCCTCAGAGATAGGGTGAGGAGCTCAGTCATCCGGGAGAGGCTCAGAGTAGAACCGCTGCTCCTCCACATTGAAAGGAGTCAGTTGAGGTGGTATGGGAATCTGATTCGGATGCCTCCTGGACGCCTCCCACTTGAGGTGTTTCGGGCACGTCCCACTGGGAGGAGACCCCGGGGCAGACCCAGGACTCAGTGGAGAGACTATGTCTCCCAGCTGGTCTGGGAACGCCTTGGTGTCCTCTCTGAGGAGCTGGAGCAGGTGGCTGGGGAGAGGGAAGGCTGGGCTTCTTTGCTTGAACTGCTGCCTCCGTGACCCGGACCTCCGGAAAAGCGGTAGAAGATGGATGGATGGATGGATGGAGAAAATAACACTGTGCGAGGGCAGAAGTGAAATGAAATAATAATCCAGACAACGTGGAGAGATAAGTAATAATTCCAAACGGCGTGGCATAAACAAACGTGATGTTAACATAAGACGCAGCAAAGAACACAGACTGAAAATGCACATAAATAGAGAAGGAAGCAATCAAGACAAAACAGAACAGGTGCACACCATCAAGGCCATCAAGCGGAACAGGACGGGCTGCAGCCCTGTCTAAACCACTACAAAATCATGCTGTATAAAGAAAAACATCTCTTGACTGGAGGCAGTTTTGTAAATAAAATACTGTACTTTTACTGGAATCCATTTATTAAAAAGAAACATTACTTTTACTTTTTAAGTACATTTGGTGATACTGAGTTACTTCTGATTTCAAAAAGGCTTTTCAAATACAGTAATAACTTGTTCTTAACAGAAAAGACCGGACAAAATAATAGACAATTGACAGAAATGACTGACAGCTGGTCGAAGCCGCTGAGGACATAGTCCAAGGACGGATAATTTTTTTCACACATAAGGAGTTGTTCAGAACTCCTTATAAGAGCTGCCTATGCAAAGAATCAAGTCAGTGGCGGTAATGCACTTGTAAGCTGGTTGCCAAACACCAATCAAATCTGAAAGAAGAAGAAGAAGAACCTTAAGACATTTTAGTGGATGTATTTTAGTTTATTTAAATCAAAACAGAAATCAGTGTTCTTTTATTCTCAATTAGCAAATATTTAATTCTTTACTGGCTACTGCTTTGTTACATGATACAGTATGAGTTATATAAGAGAGCAGATGTGTATATTTTGCATTTTATTTTTACATAGTAGTTATTTTTAGATAAACATACTGAAGATTAAAAGAAAACTTATAAGGAAATAAACTGCAAATTCACAAAAAATAAAAAGCTGCAAAAGAATGAAAAAACACAACAAATGAATGAAGGAAAATGTTCCAAAATTATCATTTTAAAAAATCTAATTAAAAGTAGCACATTTATGACAAAACAGTCAAATTTTCTGAGGGGAAAAAACAAATTTATGATTTAAAAATTCATAAATTCACAAGGAAAAGGTCTCAATTTGAAGGGCAACATCTGACAAATTTATCAGAATAAGGTCTCAAATATATGTGAAAACCTTAGCCTTTTTTATGGTCTTATACTTGAGCAGGCTTAACTTCTACTATAATAATAATAATTTCCAAGACACTCAAAGATGCTTTACAACAACAACAACAAAAATTAAAGACTAAAAATAACTCTGAACAGGTGGGTTTTGAGTAATGATTTGAAGTAGTTTAAGTCTGTGCAGTCATGAATCTGTTGGGGGAGAGAGTTCCAGAGGGAAGGGGCCGCGATGGAAAAGGCTTTGTCCCCCCAGGTTCTGTGAGGTGGCGAGAGGAGGTTTGCATCAGAGGAACAGAGGCAGTGGGGGAAAAGGGGGTGCCAATGCAACAGGTCGTGAGATAGGAAGGGGTCTGGTGATGGAGAGCTTTAAAGGTGAGAAGGACTTTGAACTGTGTACGCTTTGAGATTGGGAGCCAGTGGAGGTTCTGGAGGACTGGGGTGATGTGGTTGCGGAAGTGGGACTGGGTGAGGAGATGGGTGGCTGAGTTCTGAATGTACTGAAGTTTCTGGAGGACTTTGGATGATGAGCCGTAAAGAATGCAATTGCAGTAGTCAAGTCTGGATGTGATAATAAATGATAATGATAGTGATAATGTGTGTAACAGGGTTTCTACGGTGGAGAAGGTGAGTGAGGGACAGAGATGGGGTGTGTTTTTTAGGTGAAAGAAGGCAGTTTTGGTGACATGATTGATGTGTGGTTCAAAAGTGAGGTGGCTGTCAAAGATGACTCCAAGATTTCGTATCTGTGGGGGTGGGGAAAGTGTGGAGTTGGCAACAGTGAGGTTGAAGTTGTGGGTGGTATTGATGAGCGATTCCGGACCGATGATCATCATGTCAGACTTATCATAGTTAAGTAGTAGAAAGTTCTTTTGCATCCAGGATTTTATTTCAGAGAGACAGTTTCCAGTATAGAGCAGGTTACTGTGGTTATGCAATTAGAAGAAATGTAGATCTGAACGTCGTCGGCATAACAGTGGAAGTTAAGGCCATGTTGGCGGATGATGTTACCAAGTGGGAGTATATCAGTCCCTCCAGGATTTTGCGATGTTGCGTTCACGTCAATTCGCGCAAAATCAGCCAATCAGCGCAACTATTGCGCAACCTTGCAACTTTGTCCAATCACTGGAACTTTCCCGCAATTTTAGCCAATTCTTGTCAACTTCCGCCAATTTCACCAATCAAATTTGTCTCTCACTGGTGCCCAAACACTCAGTCTAACCAATCAAATGCATCGCTACACCCGTTCACTTCTGTGTTTACAGTGAGTATTAACCAAACACATCAGCAAAAACAGAGTGTGCGACTTTAAAAAAACACTCACCCGTGAGGTTTCCAACACCGTCCCTTCCTCCGGAAGGAGTAGCGGTTCTACTCTGAGCCTCTTCCGGATGACTGAGCTCCTCACCCTATCCTAGGGTGAGTCCAGCAATCCTGCGAAGAAAGCTCATTTCAGCCGCTTGTATCCGCGATCTCATTCTTTCAGTCATTACCCAAAGCTCATGACCATAGGTGAGGGTACGAGCATAGATTGGCTGGTAAACTGACAGCTTTGCCTGAGAGCTCAGCTCCCTCTTCACCACAACACACCAGTACAACGTCCACATCACTGCAGATGCTGCTCCGATCCGTCTGTCAAGCTCTTGCTCCCCTCACTCGTGAATAAGACCCTGAGATACTTAAACTTCTCCACTTGAGGCAGGAGCTTGTCCCCAAACCAGAGAGGACAATCCACCTTTTTCCGGCTGAGGACCATGGACTCAGACTTGGAGGTGCTGATTCCCATCCCAGCCGCTTCACACAAGGCAACAGATGAAGTGCAATGATGCACACCCTAATCACGTAGGAAATTGCAGGTGACGCTCGCTGTAAATTCAGGCCCACCATCTGATGTCAGTTCATCCTTGATGCCATAGGTCACAAAGATATGGTGTTGGGCGGTGATTAGTCCCTTGGCACCGTTAGTGGCCCATTCGACGATTGGCCTGTTACTGTACCTATCCACCATGATCAAGTAGTTCTGGCCACGATAAGTGAAGTAGTGTGCGGCAATGCACTGGAATGGATACTCAGGCTGGGCAGGAGGAGTGGGTGGTGAGCTTGGCTGCGATGGCACCATGCAATTGCAGGATGAGCAGCGGGCCCATATCTCAGTGATGGCAGGAGTCATGCCTGGCCAGAAGAATGAAGACTGCTCATGAGCACATCATGGTGATGCTTTGATGTGCTGAATGTAGTGTCCAGAGTACCTGGTCACAGAGTGATGGGGGGATGATGACGCAGTCCTTGTACAGGCATACCCCATCAAATTCAGTGAGGTTCTCTCAAAATTGGTGATATGGACGGATGTCATGAAGCAGTTCACTGGGGAGGTCGGGGAAGACCTGCTGAATTAGCTCAGCTAATCTGCAGATGGTTGGGTCACTGGACATGGCAATGTGGACATCATCTCATGTGACTGATTTGATTATATCTGTAGGGGGAGAGGCTGACTGACTGAAGATTTGAGCAGTATCCAAGACATGGGTTTGAATGGCAGCGAGGATGTCATGTGGCAGTTCAGGTGGCTGGCAAGAGTTGTTAAGTGTACTGACAGGTGTGACATCATCAGGGAGATGAAGCTGTGTGGCCTCTCCAAGGGGGTGTCTAAATACTCCATCGGCCACAGCATGGCGCACTTCCAGGATGTGAACCATGTAGAAAAGATACTGGAGTGACTTCTTAAGGTTGTGGAGTCTTGGATTTGGCATGTCATCAAGTGATTGGTTGCCAAACGCTTTCAGGAGGGGTTTGTGGTCCACTGCGATGATAAGGCTGGAACAACCGAGGATAAAGTGATGTGCCTTGTCAAGTGCATCTACAACTGCAAGTGCTTCTCCCTTCACTGGGGCATAGCGAGACTTGGCACCTGAGGTAAAGCGACTTCCGACGAGGGTGATCTTCCAGCCGGTCTTGCAGCAGAAGGGTTTGGTGGATGAGCAGGTACAGTGCTTTTGGAAAAGCCAAAACCCGATGCTGTCTTTGCTCCAGTCCGTTGCAAGTCAGGTTGGTTTGTTTTTGTCAAAGATCTCCACTCTTTTATGGATTTCACTGATGATGATGGATTTTAATTCATCAAATAGGTGGTTGAGCTGGTCCGTCAACTGGAAGGGAGTGCCGGGTGTGAGAAGCATGCAGAAGGGCTTCATGTGCTCGGTCGATGCGGAGGCGTACGATACTTGGTTGATGAGGCCAAACCAACTGCGAATGTCTGTAATGTTGCGAGGGGTGAGGAAGTTTTGGATTGCCTCAAGGTATTGGGAGCAAGGGTGCATGGTGGTTGGGGTGATCTCAAAGCCAGCAAATTCTACTGTTGTCTTGGCAAATGAGAATTTGGCAGGGTTGAGAGTGATGCCATTGTTGCCACATATTTCAAGCCATTCGACTGCCTGGAAGAATACTTCCTCAATAGTGTCAGATCACATCAGAGTATCGTCCACACACTTGGTCTTCTGTGGGATGTCAGAGACAATTTCATCAAATCGGCGACTGTAGCCATCCCCTGAGGCGACATAGCCTTGGGGACAGCAAGGTAACGATAGCACACGCTTGATGGAAGGGTGACTGTGTGTGATGAGTCTCTCAGACAGCATGGCGATTTAGGGGTTGGAAGTCAACTGTCCACCTGGATTTGCCAGATTTCTTGGTGCAGATCACCATCGTGTGGCACCATGTGACTGGGGTGCCGACTGGGACTGGTTCAATGACCCCAAATCGTACATCTTGGTCGAGACCTGCCTTCACCTCCTTTTGCCAGTACACAGGGACAGGAATTGGTGTATGGAAGGTGACAGGTCGAGCATTAGGGTCCACCATGAGTTGTAGTGGGGGATTGGTCATCATTGGTAATGGTTGGTGCTCACATACGTTGAATGTGCTGGACTTGTAGTGTTCAAGCAGCAAGGTTTCCAGTTTCTTGGATTTTCCTCTGTGGCTGAAAATGGAAGGGATCTGGGTCAAGTGGGTGGTCGCTGGCATTGAGGGCATTCACAAGTGGATGCAGTGTAGGAAGCGATGCCGGAACTGTAGGGCCTGCTGGCATCACCGATGATAGGGAAGCTGCTGGAGAGCATGCCAAGGGTGACACATGCTTGCTTTGACAAGAACAACCTATCGGATGAGTCAGTGAAATACACTATCTGGTGGGTTTCCAGAGTCTTTCCAGAGGGGGATGTACTGGAAATGCTTAAAAGGAACTCCGATTATATTGGCATGTTAGCTCTATATGCTTTGTTTTTATGTTACTAACATAACTATAATATAATTTTTTTGAAAATAATTCCCAGTTTTATATATTTTTAAAAAACTTTATTACGATGTAAATCGCCATTATTGTTTACGTCGCAATGCATTCTGGGTAGTGACGTAGAATGGTTGCAGCCATTTTTTCTGTCTTATACAAGCCAAGAAGCGAAGCTCCTAACTACTGCCATTTGTCAGTGAAAATGCCACATTGCGCGGCTTTTGGATGTAATTTCCAATCAAAGGGAAATAGAGCGGGGTAAGCCTCCATAGCTTTCCTAAAGAGGGAAAGTGGAGGAAAAAGTGGGGCGGCAGCGGCTCAGCAGGTAGAGCAGGTCGTCTAATAACCCAATGGTTGGCGGTTCGCATCACGGTCTCCCCAGATATCCTGCCGTTGTGTCCCTGGGCAAGACACTTCACCCGCATTGCCTCCAGTGCCCATAACACTGGGTATGAATGTGTAAAAATGTTTAAATGCTCGGTGGTTGCCGAGAGGCTGTTGGCGCGGATTGGCAGCCACATTTCCCTCACTCTGTCTGTGATCGCGCGCTGTAACACATGCCTGATAAAGCTGACATATGTATTAATCACGCTGTGATAATAGTACAATATCGCTCAAAGCACGCGCATGAGACATGTCTGTGATCGCACGCTTGTGTTGATCATTCCTGCCTTTCGTGTCCTAACTGTGGTTTTGGGACGCAGGGGAGATGCATCTTCCTCTACTATCTTACTCCCGAGTGGTACACAGAAGCACAGGCCGTTTTATTTCACCTTAAAATAATGTTCCTTGAGCGCATGCTTGAGACACTCGCGGAGCGGAGAGACACTCGCGGAGCGGAGTGAAACTTATATATTGTTGATTTACTTACAATAGAATGCTCAAACACAAAAAATTGTCTACAAGCATGATGGGCACTGAACTGATAAACATGGACTCTGAGCAACATAAAGCAATTTCTCTGTTGCTTTCTCAGAATGCGGGTTGAACGTCCATAAGCAGCGCTCCACTTTTTTTTTTTTTCTTCTGACTGTTGCCAGCCAGATCTTCGACATGTCAAGCCAAGCGCGCGCTTTGAGCGATATCACAGCGTGATTAATACATATGTCAGCTTTATCAGACATGCGTTACAGCGCGCGATCACAGACATGTCTCATGCGCGCGCTTTGAGCGATATTGTGCTATTATCACAGCGTGATTAATACATATGTCAGCTTTATCAGGCATGCGTTACAGCGCGCGATCACAGACATGTCTCATGCGCGTGCTTTGAGCGATATTGTGCTATTATCACAGCGTGATTAATACATATGTCAGCTTTATCAGGCATGCGTTACAGCGCGCGATCACAGACATGTCTCATGCGCGTGCTTTGAGCGATATTGTGCTATTATCACAGCGTGATTAATACATATGTCAGCTTTATCAGGCATGCATTACAGCGCGCGATCACAGACAGAGTGAGGGAAATGTGGCTGCCAATCCGTGCCAACAGCCTCTCGGCAACCACCGAGCATTTAAACATTTTTACACATTCATACTCAGTGTTATGGGCACTGGAGGCAATGCGGGTGAAGTGTCTTGCCCAGGGACACAACGGCAGGATATCTGGGGAGAGCGTGATGCGAACCGCCAACCATGGGGTTATTAGACGACCTGCTCTACCTGCTGAGCCGCTGCCGCCCCACTTTTTCCTCCACTTTCCCTCTTTAGGAAAGGTATGGAGGCTTACCCCGCTCTCTTTATTTCCCTTCGATTGGAAATTACATCCAAAAGCCGCGCAATGTGGCATTTTCACTGACAAATGGCAGTAGTTAGGAGCTTCGCTTCTTGGCTTGTATAAGACAGAAAAAACAGCTGCAACCATTCTACGTCACTACACAGAATGCATTGCGACGTAAACAAAAATCGTAATAAAGTTTCTTAAAAATATATAAAACTGGGAATTATTTTCAAAAAAATTATATTATAGTTATGTTAGTAACATAAAAACAAAGCATATAGAGCTAACATGCCAATATAATCGGAGTTCCTTTTAAGACCAGGACACCTAGTATGTCAATGCTATGATTGTTCACATTGGTCATTTTCATGTTGACTGGGATGAGGCGTCTTTTCTCCAGCCTCATTTTGGACAAGAGCTTTGTACCAGCTAGGCAAGACTGGTGGGCGGTGTCAGCCATGGCAGGGTAAGAGACTGATGGGGTGAAGCCGTGGAGTGGAGTAAAGAGGCCCAGGGCACGGGTGTCAGCTGGTTTTGCTGTAACAGAGATGTTGATGAAGGGTTGGGGGTCAGGGGTTGGATGCTTGACGTTCCCATGCATTTTAAAACTCATTGTATATGTGGTGCTCTAGTGTAATGGTATGGATGTCCATGGGTGAGGTGTCAGAGATCGAGCACAGGATGTTGAAGATAGCGGTGGCATCATCCTGTGGTGCTTGTGCACTGGTTGCTGTTGATGCCTGCTTTTGTTGTGTCTGCCGGCATACACTTTCATGATGGTGGAGCAGTCCATATTTGGAGCATGTGTGATTGTATGCAGTGCACTTCTTCATTCGTTCCTGTTTGTTGCATCCATGGCCTGGCTTGCCACAGTAGTCACAGCTGAGGCCCACTATCACGAGTTTGTGCTTTATGTTTTTTGTGGTGCTTGCAGGAGCTTGTTGCTGCTGCAGTCGCAGTGATGCTCCTCTCTGAGAGGCAATTTACAGAGCACTTGCCATTTTCTTTGGCCTCTACAAACTGTAACACATTCTACAAACTCATGTCCTGGCTGGGTTGTCCAGGAATGTCCAGACAGATTTCTTCATCCTCAAGCCCACGGATTAGTGTGTCCCTGATCATGATGTCACTAAAGCCAACAACTAAGGTACATGTGCAGGCCTTTTTGAAGTTGCACACTCCGGACTGTCCACGGAGGCGTGCAGCAAAGGTCCTTACTGGCTCATCATGGTCCTGACGCATTTGCTTCAGCTGTATTCGGGCAGCCATAATGTTCTCTTGTCAAACTGCCAAGCTTTTGATACTTGTTAGGATTGTCTTTTCATCTTCTGAGGTCAGTGCTCCGAACATTCTTCTCAGGTCTCTTCTGAGACCATCATTGCAGCACTCAAGTAACTGGTGGGCAATGTTGGAGCATGTGAGATGAGTGGCTGCTTTGTATTCAGACCAGCCTAGCTTAAAGTAGGACCAGTCCTCGCTACTTCCCGCAGCTGTGATCATTGGCTGTTTGACCTTCTTCACTTTAGAAGTGCATGGGGTGGGAGTAGGTGCTGGTATGGGGTTGGCTGGATGAGCAGTGCGGGCATGGAGGTTGATGAAGCTGAGCAGTATCTCTGGGGGTGTTGAGCTTGGCAATGACATCTGGCAATCAGGAGATGAGCAGGCAATGGTGTCTAACATCTTTATTCCATTATCATCGATGAACACAACTCTTTAGTTCTTCTTTTATTAGCCAACTAATGACAACGGCATCTGAAACACAAAACAAAGTAACAGAATTACAGCACAAGTAGTAGATTTACATACAGTATAAAACAAAGTAACACAATTACTGTACGAGTCATAGTTCTATAAGATACATAAGCACAAATCATAAGTAATTCAGAGAAAAACCCCAATGATCATATGAACCCCTATGAGCAAGCACTAGGCGGCAGTAGGAAGGAAAAACTCCCTTATAGGAAGAAGCCTCTGTCATAATGTCGGACCCAGGGAACACGTACACACAGGCTCAAGTTCAATACAATAATCTTTATTGAATACCAGCAGGTGCGTGGATGCGTGTGTGCGATATGTAAATGTGTTGTAGGTGAACGAGCTGCAGCCGGGGGTGAAACAGAGCGCCGTACAGCCTGGCAACCCTAGAGACAGAGCCAAACACAAATGTTAGATCTCAGCTGTGTTATAATGATCGGAGAATTAATAGGCTTACTTGTTGATGTTCTATAGACGATGTTGGCTTGGCCTTGGGCTTCCTGCCAGGGAGACAGCGTCTGGCGAGCGCACCTGGTGAAGCGCTGTGGAGCGCGGCGTGGAGAGAAGGGCGATTCCGCCGCCGCGAGAGAGAGAACTGCCGCCTTAGGGATCCACCTGTACACAGGGGAGAGCCTGGGAAAAAGGAGAGTGGAGAATGTCGAGCTTACGTGCCAACAAAGAGTCCAGCGGAGATGCACGGGGCTGCACGGGGCGGAATCAGGCGTGCGCAGGACGACGAGCGTAGCATAGCAGATGGCTCCGTGCCAAAGCTCCAGACAGGACGGGCTATATAGCCCGGGGCTGATTATTCCCAGGTGCGCGCACAGCTGAGGCAGATGACGGCCCAGAGTGAGTTGTAACAGTATTTTCCCCCCGAGCAGTGCCTCCTGGTGCTGGCTTACCTGGGTGCGCCCGGTGAAAGTCCTCGATGAGGCGTTTGTCCAACACGAACGACTGGTGCACCCAGGATCTCCACTCGGGGCCATACCCCTCCCAATCCACCAAGTACTGCAAGCCGCGGCCCCGGCGGCGATCCACCACTGCCCTCACCTTCTCCGGGTCCAGAATGACCTGGTTGTGTGAGATAATAAAGCCCAGGAAAAGGTCTTCTCGGTGCAGAACTCACACTTTTCGGCTTTCATGAAGAGTTTGTTTTCAAGTAGCCGTTGAAGGACCCGCCTCACGTGAACCTGATGCTCCTCCCGGGATTTGAGAAGATCAGGATGTCATCCAGGTAGACGAAAACAAAGGACCCCAGGAAATCCCGGAGGACGTCGTTGATGAGCCGCTGGAAGACGGCCGGAGCGTTGGTGAGCCCAAACGGCATGACGAGGTACTCAAAGTGGCCGCTGGGGATCCGGAATCCCGTCTTCAACTCATCGCCCTCCTGGATCCGCATGAGATGGTAAGTGCTGCGGAGGTCCAACTTCGTTAACCAGGAGGCCCCCTGGAGGGAGTCGAAGGCAGAGTCCATCAGAGGCAATGTATACTTGTCCTTGATGGTAATATTGTTCAAAGCCCGGAAGTCAATGCAAGAATGAAGAGAGCCGTCTTTCTTACCAACGAAGAAGAAGCCTGCCCCCACTGGAGATGACGATGGCCGGATGATGCCCGAGCTGAGCGACTCCTTGATGTATGCTTCCATAGCCTCCCGCTCCGGAGCAGATAAGCTGTACAAGCGGCTCGACGGCAGGGGGGCGCCCGGGCGGAGGTTGATGGCACAGTTGTATGGGCGGTGGGGGGGGTGGGGAGACAGCGCCTGGGCCTTGCTGAACACCGCTCCTAGGTCGTGAAACTCAGCAGGCACCCTGGACAAGTCGGGAGGTGGAAGGGTGGGGGGGGGATAGGGGAACCGCCGGAGAGCAGGCTGCCGATTGGAGACAAGCACTCAGGCAGAACGAGCTCCAGATGAGAAGGCTGCCAGTCCACCAGTCAAAGGTGGGGTTGTGTAAGCGCAGTCAGGGGTAACCCAGGATGACCGGGGCAGCCGAGGTGGAGAGAACAAAGAGCCGGAGGTCCTCACGATGGTTCCCAGAAATGATGGCTGAAACCGGGGCAGTCTGGTGCGTGACCCTTTCTAGAGGAGCCTTTGACAGAGTGATGAGGTTGAGGGGTGTTGGCAGAGCTTGGCAGGGTAGCCCCAATTGGGTTGCCAGTTTTTCAGAAATGAAGCTCTGTTCAGCCCCCGAGTCCACCAGTGCGTGTGTGAGGAACTCCGTGCGGTTGTAACAAAACCTAATAGGCAGGAGACATCTGGATAAGGGATTAGACCGAGATGAGTCCACGAGGCCCCCTATAGTGACTCGCGGACCCCCCCTTTTGGCCGAACTGAGCAGGACTCAATGTCGTGCTGGTCATCCCCGCAGTATAGGCAGAGCCCTAAGTCCCTACGGCGCTGTCTCTCTGCCTGTGAGATCTTAGTTCATCCATTACCATGGCCTCGGGCTCATCCGGACCCTCAAGGGCCGGCAAAGCCAACAAGGGTGATTGGGAGGAGCGGCAAAGTGTCTTGCCCGAACAGCCAGAGGACTTCCGTTCGGCCGCTCGCTCCCTCAACCTATTATCCAAACTAATGACCAGAGAAATGAGCTCGGTGAGCCGCTCAAGTTTATCTAGGCAGGCCAGCTCATCCCGCAAACTAGGGCTCAGGCTACGGGTGAAGATGCTGCAGAGCGCAGCATACTCCCACCCTACTTCCGCCGCCACCACCTGGAAGTCGACAGCGTAATCGGCCGCTGACCGACTAACCTGGCGAAGATTAAGCAAACGGGTAGTTGGCACACTATCGCGATCCGAATGATCAAACACTTCGTGGAAATCTCGGACGAACTGGGCGTAAGTGAGGTTAGCGTAGCTGGGCGTCGCCATTATGGCGTAAGCCGATGCTAACGGTCGCCCCTCCAAGAGATTAGCCACATAACCGATTCGGCTGTGATCGGAAGGGAAGTCCCCGGGAACGCACTCAAACACCGTCTCACACTGGAGGATGAAAGCCCGCGCCTCCCCGAGCTTCCCACTGAAGCGCATGGGCGTGGGGATCGGTGTGAGACGCGTGAACGTGCCCGGGCTAGCCTGGCTAGGTGGTGAGCTAACGGGAGCTGGCTTGCTGCTCTGGGCCGGAGGGAACGCCCGCTGTCCTTCCAGGCGATCCAACCGGCTGTTTATCTGACCTAGCTGGTTCAAAATTACCTGCTGCTGGTAAGAAACTTGATCGATTCAAGCCTCCAAGATGTTAAAACGGTGTGTGAGCCCGCTGTTTGCTGGGTCATTCTGACGGAGCCGTACTGTCATAATGTCGGACCCAGGGAACATGCACACACAGGCTCAAGTTCAATACAATAATCTTTATTGAATACAAGCAGGTGTGTGGATGCGTATGTGCGAAATGTAAATGTGTTGTGGGTGAACGAGCTGCAGCCGGGGGTGAAACAGAGCGCCGTACAGCCTGGCAACCCTAGAGACAGAGCCAAACACAAATGTTAGATCTCAGCCGTGTTATAATGATCGGAGAATTAACAGGCTTACTTGTTGATGTTCTATAGGCGATGTTGGCTTGGCCTTGGGCTCCCTACCAGGGAGACAGCGTCTGGCGAGCGCACCCGGTGAAGTGCTGTGGAGCGTGGCGTGGAGAGAAGGGCGATTCCGCCGCCGCGAGGGAGAGAACCGCCGCCTTAGGGATCCACCTGTGCACAGGGGAGAGCCTGGGAAAAAGGTAAGTGGAGAATGTCGAGCTTACGTGCCAATGGAGAGTCCAGTGGAGATGCACGGGGCTGAGAGGAATCAGATGTGCGCAGGACGATGAGCGTAGCATAGCAGACGGCTCTGTGCCGAAGCTCCAGACAGGACGGGCTATATAGCCCGGGGCTGATTATTCCCAGGTGCGCGCACAGCTGAGGCAGATAACGGCCCAGAGAGAGTTGTAACAGCCTTTGGCAGAACCAGGCTCAAGGAGGGGCAGTCAACTGCCAAGACTGGTTGGGGAATGAGGGAAGAGACGAAGAAAAGGAAGAAGAGAAATACTATTCATACAGATAACAACACCACATAGGTTGAAAAGCGTTCATCCAGATATGATGTGCAATGTTGTGTCAAAGCTAGGTTAACCTAGGAGTGCAGAATACGTAGCTCTCCACTTAAGTGGTGTTCTAATAATATTTTATTAGAGTAATGCTAGTGGCGTCTTATGTGACAATTGTAATGTCTTGTGTACCTTAATAGCCACAGTGTGTGTGTGGGGGGGGGGGGGGGGGGTTGAAAACGGACAGACCTCCCAACCTGGAAACTGTACTGTCATATCCTGGATTCATGCTATTACATACAGTGGGGCAAAAAAGTATTTAGTCAGCCACCAATTGTGCAAGTTCTCCCACTTAAAAGATGAGAGAGGTCTCCAATTTTCATCATAGGTATACCTCAACTATGAGAGACAAAATGAGAAAAAAAAATTATCCAGAAAATCACATTGAAGGATTTTTAATGAATTAATTGGTAAATTCCTTGGTAAAATAAGTATTTGGTCAATAACAAAAGTTCATCTCAATACTTTGTTATATACCCTTTGTTGGCAATGACAGAGGTCAAACGTTTTCTGTAAGTCTTCACAAGGTTTTCACACACTGTTGCTGGTATTTTGGCCCATTCCTCCATGCAGCACTCCTCTAGAGCAGTGATGTTTTGGGGCTGTCGCTGGGCAACACGGACTTTCAACTCCCTCCAAAGATTTTCTATGGGGTTGAGATCTGGAGACTGGCTAGGCCACTCCAGGACCTTGAAATGCTCCTTATGAAGCCACTCCTTCATTGCCCGGGTGGTGTGTTTGGGATCATTGTCATGCTGAAAGACCCAGCCACGTTTCATCTTCAATGCCCTTGCTGATGGAAGGAGGTTTTCACTCAAAATCTCACGATACATGGCCCCATTCATTCTTTCCTTTACACGGATCAGTCGTCCTGGTCCCTTTGCAGAAAAACAGCCCCAAAGCATGATGTTTCCACCCCCATGCTTCACAGTAGGTATGGTGTTCTTTCTCCTCCAAACACGACAAGTTAAGTTTTTACCAAAAAGTTATATTTTGGTTTCATCTGACCATATGACATTCTCCCAATCCTCTTCTGGATCATCCAAATGCTCTCTAGCAAACTTCAGACGGGCCTGGACATGTACTGGCTTAAGCAGGGGGACACGTCTGGCACAGCAGGATTTGAGTCCCTGGCGGTATAGTGTGTTACTGATGGTAGCCTTTTTGTTACTTTGGTCCCAGCTCTCTGCAGGTCATTCACTAGGTCTCCCCGTGTGGTTCTGGGATTTTTGCTCACCGTTCTCGTGATCATTTTGACCCCACGGGGTGAGCTCTTGCGTGGAGCCTCAGATCGAGGGAGATTATCAGTGGTCTTGTATGTCTTCCATTTTCTAATAATTGCTCCCACAGTTGATTTCTTCACACCAAGCTGCTTACCTATTGCAGATTCAGTCTTCCCAGCCTGGTGCAGGTCTACAATTTTGTTTCTGGTGTCCTTTGACAGCTCTTTGGTCTTGGCCATAGTGGAGTTTGGAGTCTGACTGTTTGAGGTTGTGGACAGGTGTCTTTTATACTGATAACGAATTCAAACAGGTGCCATTAATACAGGTAACGAGTGGAGGACAGAGGAGCCTCTTAAAGAAGAAGTTACAGGTCTGTGAGAGCCAGAAATTTTGCTTGTTTGTAGGTGACCAAATACTTATTTTACAGAGGAATTTACCAATTAATTCATTAAAAATCCTTCAATGTGATTTTCTGGATTTTTTTTTTTTTCATTTTGTCTCTCATACTTGAGGTATACCTATGATGAAAATTGGAGACCTCTCTCATCTTTTAAGTGGGACAACTTGCACAATTGGTGGCTGACTAAATACTTTTTTGCCCCACTGTAGCTGCGGTTAGCTTACTTTAAAAATGAATAACCAATGTCATGGTCTGGTGGAAAACCGGACTCAAACGCGATATTAAAAGTTTCAGCAGTGATTTATTAATGAGCTGGTCAAACAGGTGCAGCTCAAAAAACACAAAATAATAAACAGCTCAAGAGCTGAACAAAACTTACAAAAACAGGCAGGATCAGGTCAGGATACCAGGTCAGGTCAGAAG
This sequence comes from Pholidichthys leucotaenia, assembly GCA_020510985.1. Classification (NCBI taxonomy): domain Eukaryota; kingdom Metazoa; phylum Chordata; class Actinopteri; order Cichliformes; family Pholidichthyidae; genus Pholidichthys; species Pholidichthys leucotaenia. The sequence continues at coordinate 313,443,620 of CM035838.1, read as the reverse complement.
CAGAACAAAAACTGGAGTGTGCACCTTGGGTTGAGCAGGAACAAAAGAGCATACTATGGGAACAGCTGGAGCTGTGTTGTGTGCCTCAGGGACAGCGGGAACCATTGCGTGCACCTTGGGGACAGCTGGAGCCATTGCGTGCACCGCGGGGATGGCTGGTGCAATTGTATGCACCTCAAAGGTGGCTGGAGCTGTTGTGTGCACCTCAAGGATGGCTGGAGTTGTTGTGTGCACCTCAAGGATGGCTGGAGCTGTAATGCACACCTCGGGAGCAGCTGGAGCAGTCAGAAAAGGAGCCAGAGCTGGTGGTGATGCAACGAAATGATGTGGAGCTGGCATTGGAACTGGGGAGTGGTGTGGTGCTGGTACTGGATGAACCTCACGCAGCCCTGACGCAGCAACAGTAACTGGTGGAACATCTGGTCTGGGGGGCTACAGCTACTTGGAACCCACTCTTAGAAGAAGCTGCAGCTGGAGGGGCTTCAGGGGCAGCTGGCTCATCCCAAACCAGTAGATTGCCACCCAGTATAGCCAGTCTCTCACAAAAAACAGAAACAGGGAATGCAGATGAGGATGGGTGGATGGAAAGAGCGGCAGAGTTTATTGCAGAGGGATGTGGAGAGAACTCAGCGGGGGAAGGCAGCCGCGGCTGAGTCTCCCCACCGAGAACCAGACAAGTCCCTTCATTAATAGATGTTAAAAAAATTAATGGGTATTTGCCTATTTTCCTGCTTTGCTGCTGCTGCCCCATCTGGCAAGTTCTCCTGGGAGAAGCTGTGACATGTCAGACGGGGGAGGATGCCCGATGATGTTGCGCTGGGCTGAAGGAGGAAATGGAAGTCGGATGCTCCCTCACCAGGGATGAGAAACCAAGCCGCTGTGTCCCATGGCGCCGGCAATGACCTCGTCTTCCCTCAGATGGATTCAGTCCTCTGTCCTTCCCCGCCTCTCCCATCACCGGGAACGACTCCATTAACCCGCGGATGATAATCTGCATGTTGACGCTCTGCTCATGCAGATGGGCAACCCGAGGGAACCGTTGAACCGTTCTCGGCGCTCTCCAGGCAGTGGAGGGCCTCCTCCGGCATGCGGGAGGTGCAGGCATCCTCGATGTAGGCCTCGATGTTGGTGGCCACCCAGGCTTCCCTTTCACTGAGACCTATATGCCGAAACTTCAAATACGCTGGCTCCATTTGATGTGTATGGTACTGTCACGGTTTGGTGGAAAACTGAACCCAAATGTGATATTCAAAGTTTTGGCAGTGATTCATTAATGAGCTGGCCAAATGGGCGCAGCTCAAAAAACACAAAATAATTAACAGCTTGGGAGCTGAACAAAACTTACAAAAACAGGGAGGATCAGGTCAGGATACCAGGTCAGATCAGAAACAGGATACAGATCAGGCAGGAGCGTGTTGTTCACGCAGCATGACTTAATGACACACATAGCAAAATACAGATAGGGGCAGATATAAATACACACAGGAGCAATCAAACACAATACAGAGCAGGTGAGCACAATCAAGAGTAAACGGAGACAGCAGAGCATGGTCACAGAGAAACACGATGGGCGGGGCAGAGCAGACAATCACACACAGAGGATCAGGAGAGACAAGACCAGGAAACACTGGTAATAGTAAATAAAGCTGATAACTTTAAACTAAGAGAATGGCCATTGGAGAAAGTAAATATGCAAAACAGAATAATAATAATAGCAAACCAGAATAAAGATAATAACCAGAGTGAAACAGAAAATCCCAAAAATGAAACTTAAAGCAAGGGCAAGGGCTGAGGCCTATGCCCTGAAAACAGAATAATAAAATTATTAGTGGTGTTGGCGTTATCGCGTTAATCGCCCATTAACGCTTTGCACCTGTTAACGGTGACAAACTCTGTGATCGCGGTTAACGGCAGTTAACGGCAGAAGTCGCAAACAATACTTTTTGGCCTAGCGGTTGTCCATACCAAAGCCGTTCTGGCCACAGACACTGTGCGCTGTTGTGTGGGGATTTGACTCTTGGGGCTTACCGTAGCCTGGCTGAGGGGGTTGGGGTAATGACGTCGGGCGGGCTACGGCTAGAGTATATATTGTGTTGTTTTCCATAATAAAGGTAGTTCAGTGTTCAGTTGAAAACGGCTCCAGTCTCATGTTATTCGGACATAACATTTGGCACCAAGGATAAACCATGGGAGCGTGTATCGGACAACCACCTGTAACGGACTCGAACTAGTCAGCTACATTAAAATAACAAAATAAAATAAATCTTGGCCGATGCAGAGAAGTAGACGTCAGGCAGGATCTCGATCAGTCAGTAGTCTGTTTATTTCCCTTCCCAGGCTTCCAGCGTGTGAGAAACATAGCTTACAGCTACTTGGACTACATAACTTTAGATCGTATAGTTACAGTATACCACAAGCAAAGAAAAAGTTTAGCACCAAATACATGACAGCATTACATGACAGAGTTACATGACTGATCGTTTTTTCTATTTTTTACAACAGTACATTTAACATTTTAACATACCTGAAACAGATTGGGGCAGACAATTTACACATGACATGGGAATGGGGACAAGTGCTGGCATTCCTACAGAACAATGGACTCGTTAGCGCCTACTTAACTAGCCATCAATCATCGGTATTTATGACTCTACTTTGAATATTTTACATCGGTACTGCAAACGAAAATGTAACAGAAAATCTTACAATCAAAATTAGTACAATAACTTAAAGAAAACTACAGTAAATCAATCACATTAATCAATTTCGTTCCCTGAGGAATTACACACAACTTACCCCTTCCCAGGCTTCCAGCGTGTGAGGAAGTTCCCAGATGTGTCACACTAATTATCGCCCCATCAGAAACACTTGACATATTTACAACACGGACATTTTGGGAAGTTCATTACTGCAGGAACATATTTATTCTTAAGACTACTACACACCTCCATTTTTGCAGTCTCCGGGCATACCAGCCATACCATGGGACCACTGGCGGGAGACGTTCGATGTGTATGTGGCTGCGGCCGGCCTGAGCAACATCGTTGAAGAGAGATGGAGGAGCCTGCTCGTCCACTGCCTCGGTGAGGAGGGCCAGCTTATATTTTTTGGACTGTGTGGCAGCGGCTCACTGAAAGAAGGTTTGGAATTAATGGACTGTGTCTTCGGAGACCATTCCACCATCACGGCGCGGAGATATGAATTTTTTGACCGCCAACAGTGAGCTGGTGAGTCCACTCAGTCCTTTATTATGGAGCTCCGTAGCTTAGCAAAAGAGTGCCCCTTCGGGCCTATCGAGAAGGAGCTGGTGTGGGACAAGCTAGCCCATGGTAATGGCAACATGTGGCTGAAGAGCAAGCTAAAGCTAACTACTGATGCTCTCATGCTGGAAAAGGTGTTTGAACTGGTTAGGCAGATTGAGTCCACAGTTCAGCTGGGTCTGCCGGTATTGGCTAAAGGGAATAGAGCTGCTCAAGTTTTCCCCCCAAGCACGGCTGTTAGCAATGTAGCTAATTCTTTGGGGCGGACCTCTAGGAGGTGGCAGACTGTGGCACAGAACAGGACCTACACTATCACTGCTGAACTATTGGCGGCGGAGTCCGAGGACGCGACATGGGTGTGTGTAGCACACGCGAAGAAGGGACCGTTAAAGTGGTATGTCCTAAAACTCGACGGAGTCGATGTGTCGCTTATGGTGGACTCAGGAGCCGGTAAGTCCATACTGAATATGGCTACTTTGAAAAGACTTTTCCCAAATAAAACCATTAATGCTGGAGCAGTGAAGATGTCTGAGTACGGCCACGCACGAAATTGAAATGGCAGGCACGGTCGACTTTTCAGTGAAATGTGGGTTAAAGACGGTTCCCGTATTCACTTTCCAGATTTCACACCAGGGGGCAGATTTGCTAGGGATAGATCTGCTGGGTGAACTGGAATTCTCCATCAAGGACCCAGAGGGCTTAACGGTACTGACAGTGCACCCCGAATGACATGTCCGCTGGCCAGCGCTGTTCAGAGGGCTGGGATGCATCAGTGCATTCTACCACTGCCCGCTCATCAATTCAAGTATGACTCCAAAAATTCAACCACGAAGGTGGCTTCCCCTCGCTCTGCGGGACAATGTCACGGCGGAGCTGAACAAACTGCTCGAAGCGGGCATCATCAAGAAGGTGGAAGCTTCACCCTGTATATCAAATATCGTGGTGGCCAAGAAAAAATCAGGTGGCATCTGACCGTGTATCGACCTTAGGATGGTGAATAAGGCGATTGTTCCTGAAATGTACCCACTTCCCACGATGGAGGAACTCACCACAGCATTGAGTGGTTCAAAGGTGTTCACGAAGCTGGATCTTCACCAGGGTTACCTGCAGGTGTCACTCCTGTGCATCTTCACGACACACTCCAAACTCCTCGAGTTTGTGAGATTCCGGCTGACGGCGGTGGGGTCTGAGGCCCCTGCATTCAAACGTGGAGGCGGTCCTGCACCTCCCAGATTAGATTAGATTAGATTCAACTTTATTGTCATTACACATGTATGAATACAAAGTAACGAAACACAGTTTAGCATCCAATCAGAAGTGCAAAGGACAGCAGTGCAGTATATACAGTAATTGACAGTATGTGCAATTTAAGCAAATATATGCAGCAGTGCAGAAAGTTAAGAGTATTGTTATGTGCAAATAATGTACAATAAGTTAGGTGGGCAGTTATGTACAGGTAAGGATGGTAAGAGATGATGGTAAGAGAGTCAGCGCTGAACTAAGTTTGAAGTCCTCGGACGGTGACATTTTTTTATTGAACCAATAAACTGATTGTATGAAAATATTCCATTCTGGCCATTCCCGTGATTTAATATGTGTCACCAGCCTCCATAAATGACTTTATTTGGTAATAGCCCATCTTTCACTTAGTGATGCTGCAGTACCGCCATCTGTCGATAGGGGCAGGCAGCAGTGACGTCAGCTCAGGAAGAAGTGAGGGTGATATTGCCTGCCTGTGCTGTGAGCCTCATCAGAGAAACATTCCCATCGGATCACTACAAGGGATTTTGCCTACCAAGATTAGATTTGTGAAAAATGATATTTAAATAAAGTTTTGTAAAATCATATATTGAGTTTATTAATGTTCATGTCAATTTTATAATTGTAATATTTCAGCATTCATCAAAGTTGGATGTCATATACATTTGAATAATTTTTCTACCATTTTATGGTATAAAATTCGGGTTCAATTCGGCACTCAATGTGGTGGGAACTCTGGCTTGTACATAGTGCCACTGCTCCCATAAGTGGGTTGGATCAACCAAGGTTTTGTTGAACAGAGTATTCATCAGATCATCCACATATTCTGAAAAAAAATATATTCAATAAAAATTAGACATCCATTTGACTACAGTATGAAATACAAATTTGACCCAAATTAACATAATTTGATAAAAGCTATGAAATGTGAAAGTTGAATGCTTGCGGCCTGCATTTTCATTAAAGTGCATTGCAGCTAAACAAAGTCTGTAATTAGAATATTATCACAATGATTTATTTTTGGACGTATAAGTGATCTATCAGCAGAAACTCTATGTAATTGGCACTGTTATTGTCATGACGGCCGCTGGGCCGTCATCCCGCTCATCAGCTCCAGCTGCGCACAAAACAACAGGTGTTAATCAGCGGCTCTTAAAAGCCAGCGTCACACTTGCACTACACTCTCACATTTGACAATAAAGAATAACTATTTTGTATGTGTCTGTCTCTTGGGTCCTGAAACATGTCAGTTATTATAATTGCATTTCATATTTTTGGTCACATATTGCATCTCCTCACCTTGTCAACATTCCAAGGAATGAGAAGTGTACACTCTTTGGTGCAAAATGAATAATCAGACTGTGGAAAGCCTCCACATTTGAAGTTTGCTGCCCTGGACTCAGCTTTCGCACATCCCTGAGGACCCGTGTTTTGTTGATCATAACTTATTCACAGCCCTTTGTGCCTGAAATAAATTGTAGGTGTGAGATATGTCACCAAAAATGATGAAAATCAATGGGATAATTTTTATATATATATAATACTTGCACTGTTTCATTGTGTGAAACTGTTTTTTGTGTTAGGTTGCAGTCTCTCAGGAGCTGGGGGATCGTATGTAGCGCTCGCATCTTTGTACTGGTTGATGCGTAGGCAGCAGAGCAGCGCGCCGTTCAGCCGGAAAAAAGCAGAGGACAAGGGTAACGGGCACCACACCGAGACAGGGATAATCGGTGATAATGTTGCTTACTTGCAGGGGCAGGTGGCTAGCATCGGCAGCTGACGAGGCGCAGGTGTGCGCGCAGCTGGAGCCGCGAGTCGTGACACAAATTGCATCTTATTCTCGAAATCGCTGTCAACGAAATGTCTACTGCACATGTTGAGTGATTTACCGACATAATTCCAATTTTTTCGCGTTTTCTGAACGAATTTCACCCATGCCGTTCTGATTTTCCCAGGGACGGGAAATTCATAAACACTCACCGCATGCTCCTCTGATATACCGTCGCACCCGTAGACAACACAACGCCAAACCATAATTAATTTGATTACTGAAATCCTAATCTTAATAAATAATCTATTTGTAATCCACAAGTACTCCGAGAAATATCCGTAATCGCCGATTTTAAAACTTAAACAAGCAATGTCCGCCGAGCGTGTGCGTGTCTCTCCCTGAAATTACGTCACACAGTCAGTGGCCATCTTAGCCGCTGATCGCTTGAATGAGTCAGACAGCTCTCAAGGACAGCGTACTTAAAGAGCGCATTGTCACCTTATGCAACATTTGTTGACACCAAAACATGTGCGGTTCAAATTAGCTCGTCTCACACAAAAATTTAAGATATGATTTAGCGATATTGAATTTTCGTTCGGCCGACGCCTTTCAATAACATGACAGCTGTTGGAAAGAAATTGTTCCTAAACCTGCTGGTTCTAGTCCGAAGGCTTCTGAAACGCCTTCCGGAGGGGAGAAGCTGGAACAGTCCATGAGCAGGATGGTTGGAGTCCCTAAGAATGCTGCGTGCCCGGCGCAGACATCTTTTCCTGTAGACGTCCTCTATAACTGGAAGGGGAGTCCCTGTGATGCATTGGGCGGTTTTCACCACCCGCTGCAGTGCCTTACGGTCAGCGACAGAGCAGCTCCCATACCAGACTGTGACACAGTTGGTCAGGGTGCTCTCTATCACGCAGTGGTAGAAGTTGCCCAGGATGTCAGTTGACAGATGGTTCTTCTTCAGTGTCCTCAAGAAGAAGAGGCGCTGATGGGCCTTCTTGATCAGGCTGGTGGTGTTAACTGACCAGGACAGGTCCTCCGAGATGTGGGTCCCCAGGAATTTGAAGCTGGGGACACGTTCAACAGCTATGCCATTGATATGGATGGGGTCATGTGTCTCTCCCCTCTCCTTCCTGTAGTCCACTATGAGCTCCTTGGTTTTGCTGATGTTAAGGAGCAGGTTATTGTCAGCGCACCAAGTAGCCAAGTGCTCAACCTCTGCCCTGTAATCTGACTCATCGTTGTCCCTGATGAGTCCGATCACCATGGTGTCATCTGCGAACTTTATGATGGAATTGGATCCATATATAGGCCTGCAGTCATGGGTGAAGAGGGAGTAGAGGAATGGGCTGAGCACACAGCCCTGTGGTACACCAGTGTTGAGTGTGATGACGGAAGAACGGTTGGGGCCTGACCTAACATGCTGGGGTCTGTTGGTCAGAAAATCCATGATCCAGTTGCAGGTGGAGGTACTGATTCCCAGGTCCCCAAGTTTAGTGATCAACTTGGAGGGGATGATAACTGTGTTGAATGCTGAGCTGAAGTCAACAAACAGCATTCTTGCGTAGGTGTTTTTGTCATCCAGATGTGAGAGTACACAGTGCAGCGCTGTAGAAACCGCATCCTCTGTACTCCTGTTGCTCCGGTAGGCAAACTGGTGAGGGTCCAGTGTAGGGGGCAGGCATTTTTTGAGCTGTGCCAAGACCAGTCGCTCAAAGCACTTCATGACTATGGGGGTCAGTGCCACAGGGCAATAGTCATTTAGGCACGATGGTGTTGAATGTTTCGGCACTGGTACTATAGAAGTGGTCTTGAAGCAAGCTGGTACCACCGCCTGGGCCAGGGAAAGGTTGAAGATGTCCGTGAAGACCCCTGCCAGCTGCTCAGTGCATGCCTTCAGCACACGCCCAGGAATGCCGTCAGGGCCAGCAGCCTTACGTACGTTGATATGACTCAGTGCATTGCGGACGTCGGTGTGGGTGAGTGTGAGGTGGTGGAGGTCGTCAGAGGGTGGGAAATTGATATTCTTTTCGTTATTGTCCTTGTCAAAATGAGCATAGAAGTCATTTAGCTCATTGAGAAAGGACACAGTCATGGCTATAGGTATGGAGTTGCTGGGCTTATAATCAGAGATAGCTTGAATGCCCTGCCACATGCGTCGGGGGCCAGAGTCCCCAAAATGTTCCTCCACCTTCAGTTTGTAGCTGTGCTTGGCCTTCTTGATGCCCCTCTTCAGATCTGCCCTGGATGAACTGTAGGCCTGTGCGTCACCAGATCTAAAGGCATTGTTACGTGCCTTTAGCAAAAGCCGCACTTCTCTGTTCATCCACGGCTTCTGATTTGGGTACGTGGTGATCTGTTTTTCCGTGGTGACACTGTCAGTAGTGGTGTTGATATGGTCCAGGACTGAGTGGGTGTAAGAGTCGATGTTTATGTGGGAGCCACAGGTAGCCTGAGAGGTGAACATACTCCAGTCTGTGTTCCTAAACTTTTCCTGGAGTACAGAGTCAACCCCCTCTGGCCACACTTTAATGGTCCTCACTGATGGCTTCACCCGGTTGATGAGCGGTACATACTTGGGGGTAAGGAACAAAGATAAGTGATCAGACTGACCTAGGTGGGGGAGGGGAGTTGCTGTGTAGGCTCCCACAATATTGGTGTTAACGTGGTCCAATGTTTTGTCCCCTCTTGTGTGACAGGAGACATGCTGGTAGAATTTAGGAAGCACTGTCTTGAGGTTAGAGTGGTTAAAATCACCCGCCACAATAAATGCTGCCTCTGGGTGTGCAGTTTGTTGTTTGCTAATAGCTGCATGCAGTTCTTTCATAGCAAGCTTAGCATTAGCATCCGGAGAGATATAAGCAGCTGTTATGATGGTACAAGTGAACTTGCGTGGCAGATAGAAAGGTCTACATTTAACCATGAGAAACTCCAGGTTAGCTGAGCAGTGTCTCCCAACAGTAACAGAGTTCGTGCACCAAGCCTTGTTAATATAAATGCACACTCCCCCACCTCTGGTCTTACCGGAGTCATCAGCTGCTCTGTCTGCCCGGAGAGTGTGTAGGCCGGCTAGCTCAATAGCATTGTCGGGTATTCCACTGTGTAACCATGTTTCTGTGAAAATCATGATATTGCAGTTCATAAATCTCTTATTGTTGGTGATCCAAAGCCGTAGCTCATCCATTTTGTTCACCAGTGACCGTACATTAGCGAGGAAAATACTGGGTAGAGAAAGCCGGTGCGGTGTTAGCTTTAGCTTAGCTCTTAGCCCTCCGCGCTTCCCCCGCCTTTGTTTACGGTCTCTACGCCGCCTGCGAGCACTTCCGGTCGGCCAGGTAGCTTGCCTAGCGTCGGGTGTTCTCCAGAGCTCAGGGATGAGACGTAGGTTGCTGATAAAAAGATCGTTATTGTTATTTTGTAATCCAATGTCCAAAAGCTCATTTCGGGTGTAAGATATGAAAGCGAAGCTGTTCTGAACGAACAGACCCGAAATGAGCAGAAATAACACTGCTAATCCACAAAATCTGAGAAGACGCTGAGCCTCGCGTTGTGCACGCGCCGCCATCTTAGCAAAGACAGATCCAGATCCAACGATGCCTGCACAGATTTCCTCATTTCTGGCCATGGTGAACTTTTATGGACGTTTTATTTCCCGTTATTTGGAAACAATCGGACAGCACCGGGCACTTTTGAAACAGGATGCACTGTGGCAATGGAACCCAGCCTGTTCAGCGGCGGTTGCTAAGCTGAAGTCTCAACTGACCTCCCCTCCAGTGTTGGCCCATTTTGATCCAAAGCGGCCAACCATTGTGACCTGTGAGGTGTCTGGCTTGGCGGTGGGGGCGGTTATGTCCCAGGTACAAGATGGTACTGAGCGCCCAGTGGCGTTCGCATCAAGGTCTTCCTCAGCGGCTGAACAAAAATACGCTGTGGGTGAGAGGGAGGTGCTCGCATGTGTCTGGGCGTGCGAGCGATGGCACATCTATCTCTATGGGCACCATTTCACTCTGCGGACGGACCACTGAGCACTGACAACACTGCTGGAGGCGTTGGGTTCAGGACACAGACCTTTTTTTTTTTTTTTTATTACTTATTTTGTACCCGTAGGTAGATTTGTTTTGCAGTCTGGTGACAAGCCACCAGCTGCCGGTCGCTGCGTGCGCAAGCGCCCCGTATCCCTAACCTGCATGTTTTTGGTATGTGGGAGGAAACAGGAGAAATCCCGGAGTAAACCCACGCAACACGGGGAGAACATGCAAACTCCACACAGATCACTGTTGGTCAGGGGCAGGGATTGAACCCACGATCACGATCCCCGTGATCCCCCGGCCGAGGGTAAACTGTGCTGCCGCAGTGCTAACCACTGCACCACCGTGCAGACCTTTGCGGATCTACAGGTGGACGGAGCGTCTGAGGGCTTACAATTTTACCACCCAGTTCACTCCTGGTAAGGAGAACGTAGTGGCAGATTTCCTGTCCCATGCCACGGCCAACACCATACAACCGGACGATGAAGACGATGATCCCACGGAGACGGATCTGGTCAACACGCTGCACGGACCCCTCCAGGATATGGCATCCCTCCAAGAACTTCGGGCAGAGTCGTAACGGGACCCAGTGTTGTCACAACTATGTTCAGTGATTAGGGAGGGTTGGCCCACCAAGGTGCAGAGCAAGCTGGCATCTTTCCACCAGTTTAAGGATGAACTGAGCTGTTGGAATGATGTGTGCGTGGCAAGGGGACACTGCACACTAATTCCGGTGTCTCTGAGAGCACGTGTCCTGGCGATGCTCCACGAGGATCACCTGGGCGTGGTCAGGGTAAAGCAGTAAAGCAGTGTTGCAGAGATTCAGTTTGGTGGCCGGGTATTGATAAGGACATTGAAGCTATCGTAAAAAACTGTGTCCCACCTGAAAGTAGGTCAAAATGCATATTAAAACACATGTACAAAACAAAAACAACAAGAACTCAAAATATAATCCATAATAAACCCAATGCCTGAGCCACAGAGAATACACTGCTATCTATTGAAAAATTGGGTATAAATAAATTATATTTATGAACAAATAATTTGTTGCAATATCTGTAACAAAAGCATAACACTTGGTGTTCTCCTGCCCTGTGCTTGTCACTGCTGCTGCGGCGGCCATGTGTGCCTCTCCACTGTCACTCTCTGAGTCTGACTCGCTAGGCAGGATGCCCGCTTGGCACGGCTCAAACCTACAAGGTCTGATGCCCCCAGATTCTTCATTGTCATCCCCTTCTTCGGAACTATAATCGTCTGAAGATTGGACAACACAAACCAATTCCAGACTACATGTGCTGGAACCATCGTCAATTTTTTTTTTTTGTACATCTTCACTTCAGAAAGTGGAATACAGCTCCTTTGTTTTTGCTCTTATGTCTTACACTTTGACAACAGGCTCAACCATCAGGCTCTGTTTACTTTGCTGGTTCATCATACTGTTCATCCAAATCATTGCGTCACTGGTTTGTTTATCCACTTTGGTAACATCTGCCTCATCTACTGTAGGTGGTCATACTGCTCATCCTTTGTTTTGTAGGCTTCTACAAATTTTATGTACTGAATTTTTTTTTCTTTTTTTCTTTCCCCCTTGTCCTGTCAGGCAGCTACACACATGGACAAAATTGTTGGTACCCCTCTGTTAACGAAAGAAAAACCCACAATGGTCACAGAAATAACTTGAATCTGACAAAAGTGGTAATAAATAAACATTCTATGAAAATTAACCAATGAAAATCAGGCAATGTTTTTGAATTGTGGTTCAACAGAATTATTTTAAAAAACAAACTCATGAAATAGGCCTGGACAAAAATGATGGTACCCCTAGAAAATAATGTGACCATCGGAACATGTTCAACCAAGATGTGTCCTCAAATTAACATCACAGGTGTCTACAAACTTGTAATCAGTCAGTCGGCCTATTTAAAGGGTGACAAGTAGTCACTGTGCTGTTTGGTGACATGGTGTGTACCACACTAAACATGGACCAGAGAAAGCAAAGGAGAGAGTTGTCTCAGGAGATTAGAAAGAAACTTATAGACAAGCATGTTAAAGGTAAAGGCTATAAGACCATCTCCAAGCAGCTTGATGTTCCTGTGACTACAGTTGCACATATTATTCAGAAATTTAAGATCCACGGGACTGTAGCCAACCTCCCTGGACGTGGCCGCAGGAGGAAACTTGATGAAAAATGGAAGAGATGGATAATACAAATGGTAACAAAAGAGCCCAGAACAACCTCTAAACACATTCATGGTGAACTCCAAGGTCAAGGTACATCAGTGTCAGATCACACCATCCGTCGTTGTTTGAGCCAAAGTGGACTTCATGGGAGATGACCAAGGAGGACACCATTGTTGAAAATAAATCATAAAAAAGCCAGACTGGAATTTGCCAAACTGCATGTTGACAAGCCACAAAGCTTCTGGGAGAATGTCCTATGGACAGACGAGACAAAACTGGAACTTTTTGGCAAGGCACATCAGCTCTATGTTCACAGACGCAAAAATGAAGAAAATCGTTTGATTGCAGTGATTGCCTCAAAAGGCTGTGCAACAAAATATTAAGTTAAGGGTACCATCATTTTTGTCCAGGCCTGTTTTATGAGTTTGTTTTTTCTTTTGAACCACAATTCTGTTGAACCACAATTCAAAAGCATTGTCTGATTTTCATTGGTTAATTTTCATAGAATTTTTATTTATTACCACTTTTATCAGATTCAAGTTATTTCTGTGACCATTGTGGGTTTTTCTTTCATTAACAGAGGGGTACCAACAATTTTGTCCACGTAATAACGTTTAATACTTTATTTCAATTATTTTACCCATGGAAGACCCAACAGGATGGGGAAGAGGGAAAGGAAGTGTATGGAGGGGGGAAAGAAAAGGGAGGGGAACAGACAAAAAAACAAACAAACCAACAGCTAAAACAAACAAAACACAAACTGCTTCTTCCACCAAAGATGTCTCAACACGAGTCTGGTTTCTGCATCTGTTAAAAGAGAGACACTTGTGCGTGTATGTCTGCATGCATATATATGAGAACGCGCACAAGATAAGTGTGTGCATGTGAGTGGTTTGTCAGGAAACATACAAAGCGGAGGGCCGTTTGCAGCAGTTCCCCCCGGGAACCCTAAGCAGGCAAGGTAGCGCCACCAACCTCCACAGGGCACAAACGTCCGAGATCAGCAAGCCCCAGAAAAGCCAGGCATCCGCCCCCAGAGGGACGATCAAGGGAGGCCAGGCTGCTCGGTGGCCGGCGCGATGAGCCCACACACCTGGACCCGCCCGACCCCCCCTTCCCCCCCAGCAGGGCCAACACCTGCCCCCGGGCCCCAGGCACCAGGAAGCCAGCGACCCCACCCCCTGGCGCGAGCCCCCCCAGACACCCCCACAGCAGGCCCGCCCCAGCGCCACTGTCGCACACCCCGGGGACCCCCATGCCCAAAGAAGTCCCCCCGCCCAGGGGAGCCCACATTGCCAAGAGGCACTACCCCCCTTAATCCAGCACCTCCCGACTCGCAGACACACCCCTATATGCACTAACTCCCTGTCACTCACCCAGACCGACCCATTCTCTCTCACTCCTGTACCCATTCAAACTCACCCCTCATTCACCCTTGTTTCATAAGGCGGCTGTGAAGCAGATGCAGCAAGCCTGAACACGCACCAGTGCCCGGCAGTGACCAGGGAGACCACCGGCGCAGGCCACAGAAGATCTTTTTATTTAAAAGATCTGATACTACCGTATTATCCTAACAGAGCACTACGCTCCCAAAATGCAGGATTACTTGTAATACCTAGAATCTCCAAAAGTACAATGGGAGGCAGAGCCTTCAGTTATCAAGCTTCTCTCCTGTGGAACCAGCTGCCAATCTGGATTCAGGAGTCAGACTCAATCTCTGTTTTTAAGAATAGGGTTAAAACCTTCCTTTTTGATATAGCCTACAATTAGGGAAGGATCATGTGTTTCTGAACCCTCCCTTAGTTATGCTGCTAATAGGTTTAGTCAGCCGGGGGACCTCCAATAATGCACTGGGCCTCGCTCCTTTCTTCACTCTCAATGAAATATATATTTTTTTTTTTTTGCTGGTCATTAACATCTGTTTGTTCTCTCCCATAGATTGAGTCCCCATTGTGCTGTTTGGTCTCTACATGTCTGTTTTTTTTCTTCTTCTCTATACCCTCAGCCCCCAGCCAGTCACAGCAGATGACTGCCCCTCCCTGAGCCTGGTTCTGTTGGAGGTTTCTTCCTGTTAAAAGGGAGTTTTTCCTCTCCACCGTCGCCAAGCGCTTGCTCACAGGGGATTGCCTGATTGCTGGGGTTTTTCTGCAACTGTGGGGGTTCCCCCTACAGTTGAAAGTGCTATGAGATGACTTGTTGTGAAATGGCGCTGTATAAATAAAGTTGAATTGAATTGAATTGAATTGAATAGAAGCAGACCCCCACCCCCTGCGTCCACCTGAGTGACCAATCAGCAGACCACCGCAGGCGCCCCGAGATGCCACGCGACATGCAAAGCGCCGCACAAAACCGGCCCACCATCACCACCTCCATTTATCACCCCCTCACTCTCACTTATGCTTATATTCAGCCCCCCCTCACTCCCTTGGTTGTATCTATACATTCAGTAGCACCCAGGGATTTTGACAACATGATAAGTCCCAGGGTCCCCACCAGGCCCCCACGCCCCCAGCAGGAGCAGGGCAACAGGGGTGGGGGAAGCCCCCCCCTCCCCGCACAAAACATGGTGGGTGGGTGTCGGTTATATGATGTAATTGTGTGTAAATGTGTGGACTACCAAAGTGCAATTAAAATTGTGGGGATAATGATTGGAGCACTGCTAGCCACTGCGATAGGCAGCAGGGCCCCCATCCCCCCAAGCCCTCAGTGTCTAAAATGCAATTAAAATTGAGGTGAGTGCAGCCCCACCGTGCAGCAAAGGTATCCCCTTCGCCGACACAGTGCGGCACACCCCCACTCCAAAGCCCTAAATGTATCAAAGAAGATGTATATTCCACCCAGAGTCAGGGGGAGGGGGAGGGGGGGAAATAAGACTGGGAGGTAGGCGGTCCAAAAGTGAGGCCATCCCCTCCAGAAGCCAGCTTGCAATCTGGTTCATGAGGCCACCCACTGCCCCCAAATCCCAACCCAAGGCGAGGGCCGCCAGTGGAAGCAGCCCAGGACCCACCAGCATCGTGCCCCGGCACTCCCAGCATCACAAACGTGATGAGGCAGCCATACCATTTTCCACTCATCTTACACACACAAACATGGACAACAATAGTCACAATAGTGAACAATGGGCCGGACCCACACGGCGCCCAACATGCCAAGCGACACCCCCGAGCGCTCACTCAGGCCCACGACCACCCACCCCAGATGCACACCGACAGCTGCAGGCCGCCGTGCTACTACAGCCACCCCGGAGCAACCTGACGGAAACACGGCCATCAATCTGCACCAGTGGCCCCCCAACCACCCCCAAGTACCAACACACACCCGCCGCCAATGACACCAGGGGCAATGCGACAAAGCGCCTCACCCCGCAACACAACAGCAGGACAGCCAGGACAAGCAGGCCCCGAAATGCCAACCCCCATGCCACTAGATGGACTGCCTAACCCCTGCCACCCAACAAAGTTCTCCTACCCATACACACATCTTCCACCCCCCAGACATGCACCCACAGGAAACCGCACCCATACACACACGTACCCCCACCCACCATCACACATGCCCACCTACACCCACACACAGCCCCACCGGCCCACTCACAACACACACACCCACTTCCGCATCCGCTCATACACAAGCCCCCCACTCACACCCACTCTCACACACTTACATACACACACACATGCACACCCACACCCGCAGACCCCAGTGGACGGGGAGGGTGATCCAGGATGCAGGCACCTACCCCAGGGTGCCGCCAGGGCCCCAGGGAAAACACAACTCTGTCGCGCAAGGATGCACCAGGGCCAACCCGCACCACCGGCGCACACCCGACCCCAGCCCAGGTGGGGAACCCCCCCCCCCCCCCAGCACCAGGGGCCCAGGGCCAGACCCACACCCCCCCGCCGAGAGGTGAGGCCAGCCGGCCAGGGGCCACAGCCCACCCCCCGGCCCACCCCGCAGCTCAACCAACTCCCCCCCCTCGCCCCCAGGACCAGACAAACGGCCATCCCGGAACAGGCCGCCACCAGACACCCATGGTCGGGGCGCAGCCAGCTGCCAGAGATGCCAAGGAGAGCAAGCCACCACCCGCCACCCCTCAGATTATAGAAATAATAAGCAGGGACCAGAGAGAATTTAATTCCACCAATTGATTATTTGAGGAGGCTGACAATCTCTCCAGGCTAATATAATCCAATAATAAGTTATTATAATAAGTCATGCATAAGTTATTTCTTGATTTCCAATTCATGAGGATAGTTTTCTTTGCGATGCATAAGGCAGTGAGAACCATGTGTGACATCCTTGCATCTATATTTATTTCACTTAAATCACCTAATATGCAAAGTGCGGGTGAGGATGGGACACCTATACCCAAGCCATGCCAACAAGTCCTCACATGTCTTCTGCCAGAACTTTTGAACCAGAGCACAGGACCACATAGCATGCATATAGCTATCTGGGATGTTGCTGCTGCAGTGAGAGCAGATATTTGTGTGACTCAGGCCCATTTTGAACATCCTTTGTCCCGTGTAATGAATTCTATGTAGAACTTTATACTGTATAAGTTGTAAGTTAGAGTTTTTAGTCATCTTAAAAGTGTTTAAACATATTTGTGTCCAGAAACTTTCCTCCTTATTAATCGATAAGTCTGTCTCCCATTTTGATATTGGAAGAGATACAGACTCATCCAGCTTTGATAATAGTCCATGTATTTTCTATATCAATTTAGGGGAATGAAGATTTAGAAACTCTGCCACCTTAACTGGTACCTCTAAATCTGTCTGATTAAGATTAAATCTTGCTTTTATTATGGATTTAAGCTGTTTGTATTCAAAATACTTTTTATCATTGATGTCGTACTGTGACACTAGTTCCTGAAATTGGATAAAATTTCCACCTTGAATAAGATGTTCTAAGTTATTTATTCCCTTCTCTTGCCATAGTGGAAATTTTAATGTCCTCTTTTGTTGCAAGATATCAGGATTATTCCAAATGGGCGTGAGTTTACAGGGGACAAGTGAAGACCCTGTTATTTTTTAAAAATTTCCACCAAGCCATCAGAGAGGAGCTGATATTAATACTTTTAAAACAGTCATGGCATTTAATACAGGGACTTATAAAAGGTAAGTCAGAGATATTTAGGGACCCACAGAGAGCTTGTTCAGCATCTAACCATGTGTTTCCTAGTGGGGTTGATTTTGTCCATTTTGAAACAAACTGCAGTCTATTGGCTAAAAAGTAATTTGAAAAAATTTGGGAGATTTAAGCCTCCGCATTCTTTCGCTTTTTGGAGGGTTTTTAAACTAATCCGTGATGGTTTATCCTTCCATAAAAAATTACTTATATTTGAGTCTAGAGACTTAAACCAGGCCATTGATGATTAGGTAGGAATCATTGAGAACAAATAGTTGATTTTAGGAAGGACCATCATTTTAACGGTTGCGACTCTTCCCATTAGTGATAAAGGTAGTGTCCTTCAGCGTGTAAGGTCGTCTTGTATTGTTTTTAAAAGGGGAATGTGATTTAGTCGCAATAACTCTGAGAGCCTGGGGGAAATATCTATTCCTAAATATTTAATATTACCTGATTGTATTGGAATAGTAGATGTATTTGAGAAATTGCAATTTATAGGTATAACTATTGATTTCACCCAGTTAATAGAGAAGTCTGATAATGATGAAAAATTATCAATGAGCGCCACTGTCTGAAGAAGAGATCTTTGTGAGTTTTCAAGGAAAATCATACATCATCAGCATAAAGACTTATCTTGTGTTCTTTTTCTCCAATTTGAATGCCTCTGATATCAATATTTTGTCGTATGGCTGCTGCTAATGGTTCAATAAAGATGGTAAAAAGTGAGGGAGGGAGTGGACACCCCTGCCTAGTACCTCTCTGGAGATTAAATCTTCTGGAAGTCTGATCTTTTGTTCGGACAGACGCAACTGGACACCTATATAATGTTTTGATCCAGTTTATGAAAGATGAACCAAACCCGAACTTGTTTAACACCATAAAAAGAAATTTCCAGTTAACAGGGTCAAAGGCTTTCTCTGCATCTAGGGACAAGATTGTAGTTTCTATGTTATTGATCTTGCAGTAGTCTATTAAATTAAATAGCCTACTGTGGTGACCCTTCACAATCTACAGGGACATTCATCCTCACACTCAAAAGGTCCGGAACACAATTTGCATACAGAGGACAATGCACAGACGGACAAAGAGCCAACCAATGTCATGCTAATCATATGTGTAGGAAAGTGTTAATTTTGGATAACCTCTAGTGAACCCTCAGAAACAGTGTGGATTAGATGCTAATGGCAAATGTGAAGATTCTTAATAAATGTACCTAAGAGACTATAATTTAATGATTAATAGTAAGTGGGAGCATTTATAGGGAATGTATTAAAGTACTGAATATGCACTGTCTAGATATGAGCTGTCAATGGAAGTAGTAGCATTTCTACGCCAGAGGTGGCGCTCAGTAATGTTAAGACACTGTGTAGTGTTAGAGAACACCATAGAAGAAGAGTGTATGCGCTCTAGTGAGTGTGTTCCAGAGAATGTTCGAGAGAGGAGACGTAGAGAGTGCTGTGTAAGTGATGTGCCGTGCCGTGTGAGCTGGTGAAGTGAATAAACAGTCGCTGCAAAGTCTAAACAGCTTGGCTCATCATCCTTCCTCCCCTTTGCCCCTCCTGGGTGTAACAAAACTTGGTAGCAGAGGATGGTTCAGCCGTGTATAAGACGGTGAGTGAGCAAATAAATAAAAAGAAAAGAGAGGCCATAACAATGGAGCTGGAGCAGCTACAAGCTAAGCTAACTGAGGCCTTGGTGCCGTTACGGGCCGAACAGCTAAATGAGGTCTGTTTATTTGCAAAGATAAGCCCAGCCGAACCGTCTAAGAAGTACACGCTGATACGACTGTTAATCGAGGAGGTGGAGAAAACCATTGAACGCGAAGAGGAGGATGTTGTCCGCGAGTTTCTGCTAAGGCTAATAGAATGTGCTAACGAAGCTAAGCTAAGTGAACCGTTGACGCAGGCAGCGACAACGGCAGGCACGAGCCGTGAGGCGGAGGCACTCGCCAGTTTACAGAGCCAGTATGCCGCTCTGCATGAAAGTATTATTGACTCAACTAAACGGGTTGAAGAAGAAATAATAAGGCTGACGGATGATCAGGCCGCGCCGTCACCGGGCCGCCATTTTGTGACACAGCCCGAGACCGCGCCGCCACCGAGCCGCCATTTTGTGATACAGCCCGCGGTCCCCACAGCGCCCCTACCGCCAGAAGTGGGCTGCACGGTGCTGCACGGTGGCGCAGTGGTTAGCACTGCGGCAGCACAGTTTACCCTTGGCCGGGGGATTGTGGGGATCGTGGGATCGTGGGTTCGATCCCAGCCCCCGACCAACAGTGATCTGTGTGGAGTTTGCATGTTCTCCCCGTGTTGCGTGGGTTTACTCCGGGATTTCTCCGGTTTCCTCCCACATACCAAAAACATGCATGTTAGGTTAATTGGCTGTTCTAAATTGTCCCTAGATATCTGTTTCCTATAGGCCCTTAGAATAGAGGGTTAGTATTAATGAAAGCGCTTTGAGTGGTCTTTGTGACTAGAAAAGCGCTATATAAGTGCAGGTTAGTTAGTAGTAGTTAGTTAGAAGTGATCATTAAAGAGAGTTTAAGATAAATGGGCAGATAGGGGAGAGGGGCCAAAAAGACAAGTTGTCTTATTCCAATCTCACTCACCAGATTAATATGGGCTTAAAGAAAAAGCACAGTGAGGCTGAGATAATTGAGGCTGTTGTCAAAGCAGTGAGTCCTGGATTGAGTTTGCGCGCTATGCTGGAGATTAAGTCAGATCTTACACTGCCACAGCTGCGCATAATCCTGCGAGGACATTATAAAGAAGATAGTTCCACTGACTTGTATCATCGTCTGATAAATCTCACACAAGAAAGTAATGAGTCACCTCAGAACTTCCTGTTTCGTGCCATTGAGCTAAAGGAAAGACTTTTAGCAGCATCCAGAGAGCCTGGCACGGAAGAGCAGTTTAGTTCTGATCTTATTCAGAGGAAGTTTCTGAGGGCGGTGGAAACAGGACTGATCAGTGTTGATGTGAAATATCAACTGAAGCGTTATTTGGAGGATCTTGCCGTCACCGATGAGCTACTGATTTCAAAGATGAATGCAGCAGCCAGTCTTGAATGGGAACGGCATCAAAAATTTAAAAGGTACACAACAGAACTAAAGGTTCGAGAATGCCGAGTGGAAAATCTGACGGGTCAGTATGCAACCGAGAGAGAAGTGGATGGCCAGGAGCGCCCCCTACCATCGACAAAAGGAAAAATCCTTAAATCCCAAAGCACAGTGACCCGTACGGAATCTGAGCTCCTGAACATAGTCACGCAGCTGAAGAGTGACATGGAGGAGATCAAAAAGGTTATACGTGAGTCTCCCAGAGCACCTCGCGCTCAAAGAGCCAGGAGGACACGTGGCTGCAAAAGATGCCAGTCCACCAGCAATGGCGAACAATGCAACCACTGCTTCAGGTGTGGAGTCAGCGGCCACATGTCAAGGGAATGTCGGATAGGGAGGAGACTCGGAAGAGGAACAGGGCAAGTAGACACGGCGGCCAATACTGTCGCAACCACATCAGAACAAGCTAACACACAAGAACTGTATGAGCTTGTTACTGACAGTATTCGGAGGTTAGAAGCAAGGCTGGTAGCTCAGGCCGAGGTACCTCCTGTAGAAACGGTCTGTGTTAATCTACTGTCCCCTAATCGCCAATTACAGTTACTCAATTTGGTTGGAAAAAAATGTGTCATCACCTGCTTCCTTGATGACAAGGAGACACAGGCATTGTGGGACACAGGGTCACAGGTTTGTTTAATGAATGACACCTGGAGACAGGAGCACCTGCCACACACCACCGTCAGAGACTTAGCCGAATTGGTGGGTCCAAATATCCTGAGTGGGAGGGCAGTGAACCAGACACCGATTCCATTCTCAGGGTGGGTCGAAGTCACATTTAAGCTGCCGACAGTTAGTCGCCCACCGGTGGAACTCTTAGTTCCTGTGCTAGTGGTGAAGGAGGACGGAGTGGCAGAGCCGCCTATCATTGGGTTCAACGTGATTGACCATGTCCTGAAGATGGGCATTAAATCCCCATGTGCTATCAGTGAAGCTGTTAGTGCAGCCTTCTCATTTGACTGTAAGAAAACAGAAGTGTTTTTGAAAGTGATGCAAAGTGAGGAGGATAGGCTGGGGGAAGGAATGGTAAAAGTTGGCAGTGAGTTGGTTACCATCCCTGCTGGCCAAACCAAAACAGTCAAAGGCTGTGTCAGAGCAGGCTCACTTCCAGACACACAAGACGTCTTATTTGAGCCAAGTCAGTACACCCAATTACCAGAGGGTTTGCAGATGCAAAGTGGGTTGGTGCAGTTATGGAAAGGGAAGCGATCTATGTTCAAAATACCGATAACAAACAGTACATCCCGTGATATCCAGCTGCCCGCTAAGACCATTTTGGGGGAAACGCAGAGAGTTAAAACTGCTTATCCGGCAGATATTAAACCCCCTGCTGTAAACCAAGCAACCGTCGACCCAACGACGAGTGAGACAGGAAGAAACAAAGAGACCAAGATGAACTGTGCTGTCAAAGAGACTATGGACATGTGGGACCCTCCAGTTCCCCTTGATCATCTCTCGCCCATACAGCAAGAGCAAGTAAAACAGCTACTACGGGAGGAACGGCAAGCGTTTTCCCGTGATGAGTATGATGTAGGGACAATTCCCTCTTTACAGTTGAAGATCCGACTCAAAGATCACGATCCTGTCAAAAAGACTTATGTTTCTGTTCCCAAACCACTTCATAAAGAAGTAAAGGAGTATTTAGAAGACCTGCTTAACAGGGGCTGGATCACCAAATCCAAGTCATCGTATTCCAGTCCAATTGTCTGTATGCGAAAGAAAGATGGAGGTCTGCGTTTGTGTTGTGACTTTAGAGAATTGAACAAGAAGTCTATCCCAGACAGACACCCAATTCCCCGCATACAGGATATGCTGAACAGTCTAAGTGGGAGTGTGTGGTTTTCAGTCCTCAACCAAGGAAAGGCGTATCATCAGGGTTTCCTGGAAGAGTCGGGTAGGCCCCTCACTGCATTTATCACTCCCTGGGGTTTGTTCGAGTGGGTAAGAATTCCATTTGGTTTGTCCTCAGCACCAGCAGCATTCCAAAGATCTATGGAGGAGTGCTTGTGGGGGTTGAGAGATGATGTTTGTCTGCCTTACCTCGATGATAACCTTGTTCATTCACAGACTTTTGAAGACCACTTGCGCGACCTGAGAAGCGTCCTGCACCGCTATCAAAGCCATGGAGTGAAGTTGACTCCCCGGAAATGTGAGTTATTCAAACAGCAGGTACGTTTTCTTGGTAAAATGGTAACAGGACAGGGTTACACCATGGACCCTGCGGACATTGCCCCAGTGCAGACACTCAAACAGCAGCAACCTTCCACTGTTGGAGAGCTAAGGAAATTGCTAGGTTTTATTTCATATTACCGCAGCTATATTCCAAACTTCTCTCGTATAGCAAAGCCTCTTTACGACCTTCTGGCTAAAGATCACACAGACAAAGCAAAGAAAAACTCAAAGAAACATGTCAAAAAGAACGATGGTGGCCACTTACCCTCATCCCATGTGATCAGGTGGCGCTCAGAGCATCAAGCAGTAGTTTGTCAGCTTGTTGACCTTCTTACCCAACCCCCAGTGTTAGGTTACCCGAACTTTGAAGAACCCTTCATTTTACACTGTGATGCTTCACAGGAGGGGCTTGGGGCGGTGTTATACCAGCGACAACAAGACAAACTGGTGGTGATAGCATATGGCTCCCGGACACTGTCAAATTCAGAGAAGAACTACCACCTTCATTCAGGGAAGCTGGAGTTTCTTGCCATGAAGTGGGCCATCTGTGAGAGGTTTCGGGATTATCTGTACTATTCTCCACCATTCACTGTCTATACGGACAATAATCCCCTAACGTATGTGCTCACCACCGCAAAGTTAAATGCAACCACACAGAGGTGGGTAGCAGAACTAGCTGATTTCCAGTTTGTGATTAAGTATCGCCCTGGAAAAGCAAACGGAGATGCAGACGGACTTTCACGTATGCCCCTAGATATGGAGCAGTACATGAACAAATGCACACAGAATGTTGATCCTGATGTGATGAATTGTGTGACACAGGCAGTCAAGGTGAAGTCACAAGAAAATGAACCATGGCTCTGCCCAGTCACCATTTCTACTCTCATTAGTGAAGCAGATCAAGAAGCCAGCTCTATAGCTGAAATATCAAAGACTGATCTAAAAAGAGCTCAAGAAGAAGATTCCGTGATTGGAGAGGTGTTGCGCTATGTGTTGTCAAAACAATGGCCAAGAAGTGTAAAGCAGCACAACAGTAAAATTGCAGCTCTAGTCAGGCAAAAACACAAGCTGTACTTGGAAGATGATGGACTGCTTTACAGGAGAACAGCAACACATGACCAGCTACTCCTACCCCAGAAGTTTCACAAACTCGTGTTCAAAGAGCTCCATGAAAACATGGGTCATTTAGGGGTAGAGAGAGTGATGAACTTGATAAGAGAGCGTTTTTATTGGGCTCATATGCAAAGAGATGTGGAGCACTACATCACGAGAGTTTGCAGTTGTTTGAAGAACAAACGTCCCAATAAGATAACAAGGGCACCACTGACTAACATTGTCACCACGTACCCATTTGAATTAGTGTCAGTGGATTTCCTGCATTTGGAAAAGTGCAAAGGAGGATATGAGTATATCCTGGTTGTAATGGACCATTTTACTCGTTTTGCCCAGGCTTACCCATGTCGTAACAAAGCTGCCCACACCGCTGCTGAGAAGATCTTTGGAGATTTTGCCCTCAAGTTTGGCTTCCCCACACGACTCCATCATGATCAGGGAAGAGAGTTCCAAAATAAACTTTTTGCAAAACTCCAAGAGTACAGTGGTGTGCAGGGGTCCCGAACAACGCCCTACCATCCCCAAGGGAATGGGCAGGTGGAACGATTTAATCGTACACTGTTGGCAATGCTCAGAAATTTGCCCGAAGCAGCTAAGGAAGACTGGAAGTCCTTGCTGGCAAAAGTGGTTCATGCCTATAATTGTACGCATAGTGAAGCTACGGGGTACGCACCATATTTTCTGTTGTTTGGTCGTAGTCCAAAGTTGCCTATTGATCTGATGTTTGGCCTCACAACAAGAGAGCAGAGTGTTTCTCAGCAGGACTATGCGGAAAAGTGGAGAGTTACAATGACTGAAGCTTACAAACTCGCTTCTAAAACAGCAAACAAAGAAGGGATGAGAAGTAAAGCACTTTATGATAAAAAGGTTCACAGTGCTGAGTTACTCCCTGGATCCAGAGTATTGGTTCGAAACTTGACCGAAAAAGGTGGGCCAGGAAAATTAAGATCATATTGGGAAGACAAGGTGTATGTCGTGACCCAAAAGAAGTACCCAGACAGTCCAGTATATGAAATCAGACCTGAAACTGGCAAGGGACGCACTCGGGTCATGCACAGAAACCTTTTGTTACCATGTGACTTTCTTCCCATGGAAACAGTGAAACATGCCTCTAAGAAAATGAGAGAAAGAGACTCTAAAAGACAAAGGCATGTGGACAGACAAAGCAACACGGATGATGAAGATGAAGAGGGTTGGAATGCCATAATCGGATTACGAGCTGGGAAGGATCAAGAGCAGTGTCCACTGAGAGCCGATGCACCGGAGTTCTACCCGCATGATGACACTACTCCGGAGGATGAGGACCAGGACCCAGATGACGTCACGCAGGTGCAGCTGGCACCAGAGGTCGACGATCCGGTGGTTCCAGATCCAGCTGAGGCAGACGAGGACCAGAGTGATGAGGTGTCGGAGTCCAGTTCCAGTGACCAGGAGGGACCTGACGAGATTCCTGTTAAAACGTATCCTTCAAGAATAAGAAAACAGCCATTGAGACTGACTTATGATAAGTTAGGCCAACCTAGCACTTCATTGCATTTCATCTGTCTAGAACAGAGGTGTAGAAGCTAAAGATAACCATTGGTCAGACATAAATGTCTTGAGAAGTAACTTGGTAGTTACTGTGATGGTTGATAAAAAAATTGAAAAAAGAACAAAAAAATTTAAAAACACAAAAAGAGACTTGCAGTATGTTACTAAGGCACAGGCATCACACCAAGGTTTATTTGGTAGGCTATGACTAGATTGAGTATCCTTACTCTCAGGAAAGATGCAGATACCCACCATGATGGATGGAGCGGTTGAAGGTTATCGTGCACAAAGACCTCTTCTGCAAATGTATTGCATGGAATAGGAGATACATGCTGTACTATGGACAATCACCAGTGGCATCTTTATAGACTTTAATGAACTCTGACTCCTGTGTAGTGATACCCTACTTAACATGTAATGCATGATTACCAAATGTGAACTGACAGAAGAAAAGGAAAAAAAAAAAACTACTGTTTTCAGAAAGGTGTAATGTCGGGACGACATTAACTTTTTGAGGGGTGAGTGTAGGAAAGTGTTAATTTTGGATAACCTCTAGTGAACCCTCAGAAACAGTGTGGATTAGATGCTAATGGCAAATGTGAAGATTCTTAATAAATGTACCTAAGAGACTATAATTTAATGATTAATAGTAAATGGGAGCATTTATAGGGAATGTATTAAAGTACTGAATATGCACTGTCTAGATATGAGCTGTCAAAGGAAGTAGTAGCGTTTCTACGCCAGAGGTGGTGCTCAGTAATGTTAAGACACTGTGTAGTGTTAGAGAACACCATAGAAGAAGAGTGTATGCGCTCTAGTGAGTGTGTTCCAGAGAATGTTCGAGAGAGGAGACGTAGAGAGTGCTGTGTAAGTGATGTGCCGTGCCGTGTGAGCTGGTGAAGTGAATAAACAGTCGCTGCAAAGTCTAAACAACTTGGCTCATCATCCTTCCTCCCCTTTGCCCCTCCTGGGTGTAACATATGCATTGACTGATATGTATATCAACATGCTAATGTGCCATGCATTCTCTCTGTTTGTATAACATGTATAAAAGAGCTTGCTGTACATGCCTCGAGACAGCACAATGCCACACAACGCAGCACGGTAGACCACTGTAGCGCATAGCGCTACAAGTGCATCTCATTTTGATGGAGGAAATAAAACTCTGCAACCTTCCAGCTCGTCGTACATCGCTGAGCTTATTCCTCCACACTGGTGACCCTTGACCCTTGGAACACGAGGTGAACACCCCAGAGATTACCCGGATGGGAAGCCCCAGCACGCGTCATGGTGCGCCCCTCGCTTGATCTTTTCCCTCCACACTGGTGACCCACGACGTGTCATGGTGCACCCCTTGCCTGATCTTATCCCTTCACACTGGTGACATGACGAGAGAGAATGACCGTCTGCTCCCTCTCACCGCGCTGTGGACACAGAGGACCAGAGAACACCTGCAACCTCTTCATCCTCACCGGAGCGCACTCCCTGGAGCGGGCAACACTTGGATCGACACGCACCATGAACGGCGACACGAGCGAACGAAGGAAGCAGCCTGAACGGGGACGATTATCGACGCCAACTGCATTGATTTCCACCGAGCTCCCCGACTCTGACTAAACTCACAACAGCAGACCTCCCGCGCACAGAAGCCCCGCACGCACACTGCAGGATTACGAGGACAGCGCAACTGCGAGCTAAGTGGTCACTGCGCCATGCGTGCGCCACGATCAGGGTCAAGCCGGCTCCACAGACTGATACAGTGCCTCCACCGCTGCACATGCCCTAGAAAAACGGCCTATCGCCAGCCTCGGAACCTTCAGGGCTGCTCATGCACCTGAAGCAGACGTGCAGCTCGCACACAGGACATTGTATAGGTTTCTCAGCCACGGCGCACAAGGGGAATTTAGCCGATTGCTGTCCCCGATGGCATTAGGGCTGCTTCCTGCACCTAAAAGCCAAACCACCAAGTCCCTCACACAGCTGCAGTTGTTTCACAGCCACTACGCATCCTCGGGGAATTTGACCACTCACCTTCCCCACATCCTTGCTGGATCGAGCCGTGAGAGGAGTCAGAGACATAATTTTTTTTCACAGCCGCTGTGGATCTCCGCCAGGTTTACCGGGAAAGTCCCTCACCATCGCGGATCCACATGCAATTTTTGCGCGGCCCAGACACCTTTGATGTCCCGGGCCGGCACTCACTTATTCCCACCCCCCTCCCCCTCCTCAGCACTCTTCCCGCACCTCACTCCCTAAAGCCGGCCGATTGCTGATCTGGTTCCATTACGCACGACCGCACATCGGCCCCGGCGCCCACAATCCACGTCCGTTCAACGTGCTGGAGCTCGGAGCGGAGCACACTGTCCTTTCCACCCTTCCCCCGTCCCCCCCACAGACTGACAAGCCATCTGACACTCCTCTACAGCAGGACAATTCCACCGGAGCTGGAGCCCAAATGACCGGGGGGGGGGGGGGGGTCACAGCCCCTTTTGAGCGTTCTGGGGGGAGCCCTGTGGTGACCCACCACAATCTACAGGGACATTCATCCTCACACTCAAAAGGTCCGGAACACAATTTGCATACAGAGGGCAATGCACAGACGGACAAAGAGCCAACCAATGTCATGCTAATCATATGTATTGACTGATATGTATATCAATATGCTAATGTGCCATGTATTCTCTCTGTTTGTATAACATGTATAAAAGAGCTTGCTATACATGCCTCGAGACAGCACAACGCCACACAACGCAGCACGGTAGACCACTGTAGCGCACAGCGCTACAAGTGCGTCTCATTTTGATGGAGGAAATAAAACTCTGCAACCTTCCAGCTCGTTGTACTTTGCCTGAATTTATTCCTCCACACTACGTGTATTATCAGCCGAGTGCCTACCCTTGATAAAACCTGTTTGATCTGGGTGTATAATAAACGGAATTATCCTTGCCACTCTTTTGGTGAGAGCTTTGCAAATTATTTTAAGATCGACATTCATAAGTGAGATGGGATGGTAGCTGGATGGAAGTGTAGTGTCACGACTCGCCGCCCATCAGCGGCTTCAGCTGCGCGCACACCTGCGCCTCGTCAGCAGCGGGCTATTTAGCCCACTCGGCCCAGTGCTGCGGTCTGGAGCCGTCTGTTTGCATCGGCACTTCGTAGCTCGTGAATCAACCTCTGATCACCAGCAAGACTTCAACTACGCGTAAGCATCCCTTACCTTTCTCCAAGTTCTTCACCCCTGTGCACAGGTGGATTCCCCGGCGGCGGATTTCCCCCGTCATCGCCGACCCATTTTCACCATCTAAGCAGGCTCTGCAGTACGCTGTCTCCCGGGCTCTCCCCTTGCCAACGCCAGCCACCTGTACCCACAAGTAAGCAACACTCAGACTCATTATCCCTGTCCAGGTGTGGTACCCGTTACCCTTGTCCTCTGCTCTCTCTCTCCATAGGGTTGTCCGGCTGTACGGCGTGCTGCTCTGCTTCCTGCACATCAGCGTTCATCCCCCAACACATACACATACCGCATACATCCATTCAGACACACCTGCTTGTTGAATAAAGCTGTTAAATCTATCCTGAGCCTGCGTGCGTGTTTTCTGGGCCAGACACTATGTCATGTATGTTCTTTTCCAGGTTTAAGGAGCAGGATAATACTAGCCAAATTCATATTTGGAGGGATTACATTATCTTCTTTAATTTGGTTCACCATTTTAAAAAAAGTAGGTGCCATCACAGGCCAAAATTCTTTATAAAATTCTACTGGAAAACCATCTGGTCCTGAAGCTTTCTTGTTTGGGATGTGCTTAAGTGCCTCCTGGAGTTCAGACACCTGAAGAGGTGCATCCAGAGCTGCAATCTGTTCATTATTGAATTGTGGTAACTTAATATTGTCCAAAAATTTATTTATCTCTGAGTCAGATGGGTTTACCTGAGATGAGTAGAGGTTTTCATAAAACTTTCTGAAGAAGTTATTTATTTCTTCAGGCTCATGGGTAATATTTCCAGTCATATCCTTGATAGAGTGGATAGTTGTTTTTTCTTTATTCAATCTAAGCTGGTTTGCAAGATCTCGCCCTGATTTATTACTGTGTTCAAACTTCTCAAGATGCAGTCTTTGTATTAAAAACTGTGCTCTTTTGTTTGTATTTTCTATTAATTCCAGCTTTAATTTTCTTAGATCGTTAAGTGTCTGTTCCTGTGGGGAAACGGCATAGGTTGTCTCCAGTGATTTAATTTTCTGTTCCAAGTCCAGTACCAGTGCTTTTTCTTTTTTATTCGTATATGAACAGTAAGAGATTATTTTACCTCGCATGACCGCTTTTGCTGCTTCCCAAAGAACACCTGGGAATATTCCTGGCACATCATTATATTCCAGATATGATTCCCACTCTTTATTAAAGTAGTTAATAAAGTCTTTGTCTTTCAGTAGTGATACATTAAATTTCCAGCTCCTAGTTTCCCTTGTAGCTTTCCTATTTACTAGTGTAAGAGATACTGGCTGGTGATCACTAATAGTTTGATTTGAACATATTTCAGTGTCTGTGAAGTCCCACACAATAGAGTTACTGGCTAAAAAGAAATCTAGATGTGAATGTGAACTATGAACTGATGAAAAAGAAGTGCATTACTAACTAACTAACTAACTAACCTGCACTTATATAGCGCTTTTCTAGTCACAAAGACCACTCAAAGCGCTTTCATTAATACTAACACTCTATTCTAAGGGCCTATAGGAAACAGATATCTAGGGACAATTTAGAACAGCCAATTAACCTAACATGCATGTTTTTGGCATGTGGGAGGAAACCGGAAACACAAAATAATTGTCTGGGTGACCCCAAACTTTTGAACGGTAGTGTATGTTGCGTGTAAAATATACACCTACACATATATGATTGGGTGTGCGCGCATGTCTCTGTTCCATTTGCCTGCAATTGCAAGCAAATGGGGTACATTGGGCTGCACGGTGGCGCAGTGGTTAGCACTGCGGCAGCACAGTTTACCCTTGGCCGGGGGATCGTGGGGATCGTGGGATTGTGGGTTTGATCCCAGCCCCCGACCAACAGTGATCTGTGTGGAGTTTGCATGTTCTCCCCGTGTTTGCGTGGGTTTACTCCGGGATTTCTCCGGTTTCCTCCCACATGCCAAAAGCATGCAGGTTATGTTAATTGGAGACTCTAAAGTGGCCCTAGGTGTGAATGTGTGTGTGAATGGTTAAGGGATAGCGCCGTATCGTGGCTGCTTCATCCATCCAGGTGGTGGATGACCCTCAGTTTCCCCTCTGTGGATCAATAAGGTATACTAAATCTAAAAATAAATCTACATGTATTTCAAGTTATTTCCTATAAGCCAGAAGTATGAGAGAAAACAGACATAAAGGTTAGTAAGTGGTGAAAAAATGCAGATAACATACAACAATGACCTAACAACTACAAAAAAATTAACTACAACAGACAAATAAACAACAACCTCAATAACAAAGAAATAGACATTTTGACAAATGTTAACAAATTAAACTGAGATTGAGTAAAAGTAAGAGACCTGCGCACAATCGCACTCTTTTTCCACCTGTAGCTAAAAAAACCCAACAAAAAACAAAATAGGCTCTAGAATAACCAGGGTGTTATAGTTTCATCCATAAACAGCTTGCCACCTATATACAGTCTATCCACAGAAACAATAGCTCGTTTACCTTCTTGGATGTTTTGTTTCCTAATGGGAAAAAGTTTCCTTCTCCTTTTCAAGATTTCCTGTGGAAATTGATCATTTAGACCATAATTGGTGTTTTTAAGCTGCTTACCCTGCCGCTGTACCAAACTTTTTTGCTTGAAATGCTCAGATTTGGCAACAATAGGTCTGGGATGTTTATTCTGGGATATTTTTTTGCCCAATTCGGTGGACTAGGTGGAAGGTAATTGAATTTGTGACTTTGGGGAATAGTTTTAGTTGTGTTGAGATAAATTCACAGACCAGCTGTTCTGGATTTTCATTATTTTTTTCAACGATTCCAGAAAAAACAAGATTATAGCTCATGCGTGACTGCAAACTGAGAACTGTTTCCTTCATTTTTTGGTTTTCTCCCTCAGCAACGCCAAGCCGCGTGGTTAGTTTGTTTACTGTCTTTTTTTAGGCTGTTATTTTCCTCTACAAGAGAGACCAGCTGTGCTTCGTCGATGTTTTCTACCGCTTCCATCCTGTGTGTATAATGGGCAGCCAAGCGCCATGTTCTCCCGATGACATCACAACATGGCCAGGGGGTTTTCCAGCCACTGACGCAATTGGTGATGTGGCGCTCATGAAAATGTCCGCTATTCGCATGAAAAAAAGCCTGTTTGACTTAGAACTGCACAGACCAACCTATTTCATCATATTGTATTATGTGTTGAAAAATTAGATGAAGTCAAAAACGTGTCATCAGACCTTTAAAAGTAAATCAAAAAAAGTTGTGTGCACACACCAGTTTATAAAGCATCACTACATTAGATCTCATGATGGTAGGTAGCAGCCAGAGGTTTGTATTTTATTTGATGTAGTTTACAGTAGCGTAATGTAAACTTGTCTTATCCAGAAGATTAACTTATCTTGCAAATTAATTCAGCACTGTGGCTTATATTATTCATATATCCATACCTACATATGTATAGACATAAGAGGAATGTTTAGAGATTGCATATGTAGAATGACCTCACGTCTCAGAGCAGGACAAGAGGTCTCGACCACCGGCGAAGATCAAGGAGCAGACGAGACGCAGCGGTGGAGACCTGAAGGAACTTCCTGACCCCCCCAGGGTCAGGTGGAGGAGAGAGAGGACAATAGAGGGAGATTACGCTGATGCGGGATGTCGGCTTTGATATGCAATGTCTTTTGTTGTGTGTGGTATAAGTATGAAGGTCTGACTGCGCTCACCCCTTCATTCTGCTTCTGCAATGAGACGAGACATGTTAGGGACTGGAAGCTGGCAATAAAGCTTGATTTATAAAATCACTTCGCTTCCTCATTTCAAGCTCCCTACATTGGTGACCAGACGTGAGAATGGACCAAAGATGTTCTCCCGCTACAGGCTCGTCAGAGGCGACCCAGGCAAGCGCCGTCGCCAACGCAGACAGGGGAACGGATGGAAGACGTTCCCCCACAGCAGAATCGTCAGAGACGGCCCAGCCAAGCGCCGTCCCCAACCCCACCGCGAGAACGGAAGAAAGGCGTTCTCGTGCTGCAGACTCATCAGAGGCGACCCATGCAAGCGCCGTCGCCGTCAAACTCCCAGAGTTCTGGCAAAATGACCCGAACTCGTGGTTCCAGCAGGCTGAGGCTCAGTTTGCACTGGCGGGGGTTACGGCGGATGAGACTAAATTTTACCACATCGTCACCAGACTCGACACCGCCACATCAAGATGCGCGCGGAGCGTGATACAACAGCCGCCCGCCAACGACAAATACAAGGAACTGAAGGCGATCCTCATCGAGAGTTTCGTCCCCTCGGCCGAGGAAAGGGCCGGGAGGATTCTGGCAGTTTACGGCCACGGGGGACACAGACCGATGGCCCTCATGGAAGACATGCTGCAGCTGAGGGAGGCAGACAATGACAACTTCCTCTTTCAACACATCTTCCTCAGCACTCTGCCGCCGCACATGAGAGGGATCCTGGCCAACATGCGGTGTAAGACCCAGCAGGACTTCCGCGCGCTGGCCCAAGAAGCGCAGCGGCTCATCAACTCCTGTGGCGAACAGATGGCCACAGCAGCATCTGCAGATCTGGGCGCGGAAGCCCAGAGCAGCGGAGAGTCACAGACGACGGAGCAGAACCCGCCCACCATGGCAGCGACGCGACCAAGGCGCAGCAAGCGGAGTGATCTCTGCTACGATCATCAACGTTTCGCCGAGAGGGCGTACAAATGCGTGCCCTCCTGCAATTTCAAGAGCTTGGGAAACGCAAGCCGGGAACCATTAGCAGCTACGGCTCTCGGCGAGACAAACAAGCTGCTCTACGTGACTGACGGACGCTCCGGGAGACAGTTCCTCATCGACACCGGAGCTCAGATGAGCTTCATCACCCCGTCCAATGCAGACCGGGCAACAGGACCCCGAGGAAACGGAGCGATGGCAGCTAACGGCTCGATCATCGACACTTTCGGTGAAAGAAACCTGCCTCTGTCCATTCACGGCCGCAACTATAGTTGGACCTTTATTATAGCGGCGGTGAGTTTTAACTTGTTGGGCGCTGATTTCTTATGTGCACATGGGTTGTTAGTCGATCTTGCAAACAGACGCTTAGTTAATGCACTGTCATTTTCTTCTATTCCCTGCTCAGCTCGAGTCTCTCCACCACCCGTGCAGGCCAGCGTCACCACAGCAGGAGGTAAGTTTGACCAACTCCTCACCCAATTTCCAGCACTCACAGTTCCAAAATTTTCAGCAACAGTAGCGAAACACGGGGTGGAACACTCCCCACAACAGGCCCACCTATTTTTGCCAAAGCTCGGCGCTTAGACGCGACCAAGCTCGCCATAGCACGTGACGAGTTTGCCAGCCTGGAAAAACTGGGCATTATTCGGCGCTCGAAAAGCCCTTGGGCATCACCACTACATATGGTCCCGAAAACTGACGGTTCTTGGAGACCTTGCGGTGATTACCGCAGATTAAACAATGCGACAGCGCACGACCGCTACCCAATCCCTCACATCCAAGATTTTTCACTACATCTGGCGGGTGCGCGCATTTTTTCTAAAATAGACCTGGTCCGTGACTACCACCAAGTTCCGGTTCGACTGGAGGACGTTCCTAAAACGGCTGTAATAACCCCTTTTGGTCTTTTTGAATTTTTGCGAATGCCGTTTGGCCTCAAAGGCGCTGCTCAAACTTTTCAGCGTATGATGGACGCTGTGTTACGCGAGCTCCCCTTCGTGTTCGTCTACCTCGACGACATTCTGGTAGCCAGCTCGTCAGAGGAAGAACACGAACAACACCTCACTACGGTTTTTCAGAGACTAGAAGAGCACGGGTTAATAATCAACCCAGCCAAATGCCGATTCGGCGTGTCACAAATTGATTTTTTGGGACACAGAGTTTCACCAGAGGGGGCAGTTCCATTGCCGGACAAAGTGCGCGCGGTAGCAAATTTCCCCCGACCACAAACGGTCAGATCGTTACAAGAATTTTTAGGAATGGTGAATTTTTACAACCGTTTCCTCCCCCACGCAGCTCAAC
Source organism: Pholidichthys leucotaenia (assembly GCA_020510985.1). Classification (NCBI taxonomy): domain Eukaryota; kingdom Metazoa; phylum Chordata; class Actinopteri; order Cichliformes; family Pholidichthyidae; genus Pholidichthys; species Pholidichthys leucotaenia. The sequence continues at coordinate 313,408,856 of CM035838.1, read as the reverse complement.
TCATGCACCCCCTGTATGCCGCGCTCAGAAAACAAAAACCCTCCAACGCGGTCGAATGGACCCCGGAGTGGGAACACGCCTTCACAGAAGTAAAAAGAGCACTAGCAGATGCTGCATTGTTGGTCCACCCCGATCCCTCGGCCCGCATAGTGCTGACCACAGACGCGTCAGACCTGGCCATAGGGGCAGTCGTGGAACAACATGTTGGCGGAACCTGGCAACCGCTAGCATTTTTTAGCAAATCCTTAAACCAAACCGAGCGCAAATACAGCACTTTTGACAGGGAGCTGCTAGCGCTCCATTTATCCATCCACCATTTCCAGTTCTGGCTGGAAGGGCGGCGGTTTACGGCTTTCGTAGACCACAAGCCACTCACTTTTGCGATGGCTAAAATTTCAGAACCATGGTCAGGCAGGCAACAAAGACAACTAGCCGCAATTTCAGAGTTCACCACGAATATTCGACATGTGGCAGGCAAACTTAATGTGGTAGCAGACTGCCTCTCCCGCTCCGTGACATCGTCAGGGAGCGAGGAAGCAGATTATACTACCGCAGCCGCAGAGCTCATGGCCAACGCGGACGCGTACGCGGCCCCAATCCACGTAGGGATAGATTATGCGGCCATGGCAGCGGAACAAAGCAGTGACGCGGACGTGCGCGCGCTCCAGTCTGGACCAACAGGGTTAAGGCTGGAGGCAAGGGGTTTGCGTGACGGTGTTCCCCCCCCTAATTTGCGACGTGTCAACCGGCCGACCTCGCCCGGTAGTTCCAGCCGCGTGGCGCTGCCGCATTTTTGACTTGGTTCACTCCCTCGCGCACCCAGGGGTGTGTGCCTCGGTTAAAATGGTCGCGGAGAAGTTTGTTTGGCCAGGCCTGCGTAAAAATGTAAAGGAATGGGCGAAGACTTGCATGTCTTGCCAACGCGCCAAAATTCACAAACACACAAAAGCTCCTCTAGAACCTTTCCGAATCCCAGCCAGGAGGTTTGACCACGTACACGTCGACCTCGTGGGCCCTCTACCGTCGTCGCAGGGGTTCACACACCTTTTAACAATGGTAGACCGTACCACACGCTGGCCAGAAGCGGTCCCGCTGGCGTCAACTACAGCCGCGGAAGTCGCTCGCGTTTTTTTAACAACCTGGGTGGCGCGTTTCGGCATCCCATTGGACATCACGTCCGATAGGGGGCCCCAATTTGTCTCAGAACTGTGGTCAGCCACGGCCAGCAGCTTAGGGGCGACAACGGGTTATGCAAGCGTTTTCATAGGTCTTTAAAGGCCGCCCTCAGGGCCTCACTGACGGATACAGATTGGGTGAATAAACTTCCCTGGGTTCTATGAGGGTTGCGTTCTGCGCCTAAGGAGGATCTAGACGCCTCCCCGGCAGAATTAGTTTTTGCACAACCTCTCAGGCTCCCGGGTGAGTTCTTACCAGAACATCCAGAGCCCGGGCACCTACCAGCCCTGAGGCCCCTAAACAGCACGGGACCGGACACGCTCCCCGGACCCGTACATCACTCTTTTCCGCGGGTTTTTGTTCCCCAAGCTTTGAAAAACGCCGAGTTCGTTTTTGTTAGACATGAAGCTTTAAAACCAACCCTCCGCCCACCATATGACGGACCATTTAGAGTGCTGGAACCTGGTGATAAGCATTTTGTGCTTGATTTAGGGGACAGAAAACAAACAGTCAGCATTGACAGACTTAAACCTGCTTTCATGTTGAGCGACAAACCTGCACGGGTGGCGAGAGCACCTCGACGGGGTAGACCCCCCAAGAGAAACAACTCAGCCCCCCCGCAGGGACCAAATAACCACTCTCCTCCCCAAGCTGCAGATCCCTTACAGGACAGTCCCGCCAGGACGCCAAAGCGGGCCTACAGCAGATTCGGGAGAAGATTGAAACCCAGACGACACATAGACTGATGTAAAATTGACAAAGGGTTGTTAACTATGCTGTCGGATTGTGCCGTTACAGTTTTAAGGCTTACTTATGACATAAGCTGTACTGTTGTTGTTACCACTGAATTTTTAACAGGAGCATGCTACATAGCTTGAAGGTTAACATGACTGCTGAAGATATTTTTCCTTTTTCCTGTTGAGATGAATAACGGTATGATATGTCATGAATGTTATCTTAAGCTGTAAACTTAATTTTATTGTCCTTTTCTTAGACGTTTGGCGGGGGGCTGTGGCTTATATTATTCATATATCCATACCTACATGCAGTATGTATAGACATAAGAGGAATGTTTAGAGATTGCATATGTAGAATGACCTCACGTCTCAGAGCAGGACAAGAGGTCTCGACCACCGGCGAAGATCAAGGAGCAGACGGAGACGCAACGGTGGAGACCTGAAGGAACTTCCTGACCCCCCCAGGGTCAGGTGGAGGAGAGAGAGGACAATAGAGGGAGATTACGCTGATGCGGGATGTCGGCTTTGATATGCAATGTCTTTTGTTGTGTGTGGTATAAGTATGAAGGTCTGACTGCGCTCACCCCTTCATTCTGCTTCTGCAATGAGACGAGACATGTTAGGGACTGGAAGCTGGCAATAAAGCTTGATTTATAAAATCACTTCGCTTCCTCATTTCAAGCTCCCTACAAGCACAACCATTAAATAAAGTAGACTAAACATGTTGTAAAACGTATTCTGAGCTAAATATGTGTATGCATTGGAAAAACTGTTAGTATATTGTGCTGCATGCATACTCACTTTCTGAAAAGCTGGAAACTCTGGGAAAAGTATGTATTTTAGCAAAAGTAGAAAATAACAAATTAAGGTCTGTACATACTCCGCAAGAACAGACACATCATTTCTTTTTCTCGAGGTGGCAACAACAAGAACAAAATTCTTTCTGGCCAGAACATTTCATACCTCACAAGTGCAGAACTCCTGGGAAATTCAAATTTCTGACCAGTCACACAATAGTTCTTGGACACCACACAAGAAAAAAGTTTTGCCACGATGATGTATGAAGAACAAGCTGCAAGAGCTCTCAAGCCAGGGCTGCAAGAACAAAATGACATCATTTTGTTCTTGTAGCCCTGGGAGAGAGAACAAATTTCTCTGTTTTTGCAGAGTATATATAGGCCTTTACATTGAACATATGAAGGGGGGCTGAAAAGTTAATAGGCTGAAAAAATTCATAGTGATCAAATTTGACCAAATGTGGTTTGTTTTTCCAACATGGTCTCCCCTTCAGTCCACACACTTCTTCCATTGGTGTTGCAGCACTTGGATCCCTGCGGTTAAAAAATAAACCACATTTGGTCAAATTTGGCCACTATGAACTTTTCAGCCCCCCCCCCCACACACACACACACACACACCTTCCCTCCGTCCTCGTATGTGCAAAATGATAAAAAACACTATTCTATATTACGCTCTTTGTTTGTTTTAGAAATATCTAAAAATAGCATTTTGAACTATTTGTTTGCATGCAGCGATACTAGTCTTGGCAGAATAATATAACATTAAGTTAATAATGAAATCATAATCTGTAATTATTGTCATCTTATATAGTAAATTTTGTTTGTGGAACTGTTGTATAAAACCCATATTACACTTGAGGTCATGCATTATCATGAATATAGCACCATTATGCCATTAGCCCTTCTCTGCATGATGAGTATAGACTACATGGTAAGTATATGGCACTTAAATGATAACAACAGACACTTTTATGTAAAATCAGGCAGTGTTACCATGTTGTTACTCTGAACATTCAGTTTTTTTAAACACTGTTTAACACCAATACTTACACTGAAAGTATTTCATAGTACTTCACTGTGTTATAAAGTGTTACAATTTTTCTCACTTTTGAGACACTAACTGTCACGACTCGCTGCTCATCATCTGCCTCAGCTGCGCGCACACCTGCGCCTCGTCAGCCGTGAGCTATTTAACCCACTAAGCCCTGTGCAGCGGTCTGGAGCCGTCTGTTCGCATCGGCACTTCTTCGCAGCTGGATCGTCTCCTAAACGACAGCTAAACTACGCTTCTACGTAAGCATACCTTCCCTTACCTTTTGCAAGTCTTCTCCCCTGTTCACAGGTGGATTCCTTGGCGGCGGACACCCCATCATCGCCATCCTACCCTCACCGTCGTCAAAGGCTCTGCAGGACGCTGTCTTCCGGGCTTCTCCCTTGCCAACGCCAGCCACCTGTCGTCCACAAGTAAGCAGCACACTGTTCATTATTCCTGTCCAGGTGTGGTACCCTTTACCCCTGTCCTCTGTTCTCTCCATTGGGTTGCAAGGCTGTACGGCGCACCACTCTGCTTCCTGTGCATCGGCGTTCACCGTCAACACATATACATATCTCACACATCCATCCATACACGCCTGCTTGTTGAATAAAGCTGTTAAATCTACCCTGAGCCTGCGTGCCTGTTTCCTGAGCCAGACATTATGTCAGTACGGCTCCAGCAGAGCGGATCAGCAGACAGCGGGCTCGCACGCCGTCTTTCCACCCTCGAGGCTCGGGTGGATTTAATAGCCCACCAACAGCAGGTGATACTGAATCATTTGACTAACATCACTCACCGGTTAGACCACTTGGACCCCCAGCAGGCGTTCCCCCCGGCTCGTCAGGGAGGGGTAGCTCCTGCTGCTCCGGTGGCCGGCCAGTCTGCCACGGGAACGCCAACCCGACTCACGCCTATCCCAACCCCCGCCTGCTTCAGCGGGAAGCTCGGCGGAGCACGGGGGTTCATCATGCAGTGTGAGTCGGTGTTTCTGCGCGTTCCCGGGGATTTTCCCTCGGACCACAGCCGAATTGGCTACATTGGTAATCTCCTGGAGGGGCGAGCGCTAACTTGGGCTTATGCCATCATGGCGAAGCCCAGTTACGCAAACCTCTCCTACAGCCAGTTCGTGCAGAGCTTTCTCGAGGTATTTGATCATTCCCGGCGTGATAGCATCCTCGTTGACCGTCTCCTTGGCCTCCAACAGGGAAGCCGGTCAGCGGCGGATTACGCTATCGACGTCCAGGTCGCAGCGGAGGATGTGGGCTGGGGTGAGGCGTCACTCTGTAGTATCTTCCTCCGCAGCCTCAGCTCTGGTCTGAGGGATGAGCTGGCCAGCCGAGATCTTCCGGAGATGCTCTCGGAGCTAATCTCCTTAACAATTAGCTTGGATAACAGGCTGCGTGAACGGTCCACCGAGCGGAAGTTAATCGGCCGCTCGCGTGGAGGCTCCGTCTGCACGCTTCAAGCTCGCCCCCTGGCATTACCTCCTCTGGAGCCTTCCGAGGAATCAGAGGCAATGGTGGTTGGTCGGCTAAGGCTCCCTCTAGCAGAGAAACAACGCCGCCGGGAGTTGGGCCTCTGCATGTATTGCGGAGGCAATCAACATACCGTGGAGCATTGTCCGGAGAAGCCAAACGGGGAGGTCCACGAGTCACTGTAGGGGGCCTCGCGGACTCTAACCGGTCGAATCCCCTCACTAGTTTATCTCTGCCCATTCGATTCTGTCACAATGCCACAGGGCACCTCACACACGCACTGGTGGACTCAGGAGCAGAGCAGAGCTTCATTTCAAAGAGCCTGGCAACCCAATTGGGCATCCCCTGCCACCCTCTGGCCGCTCCGCTCAGCCTGGTCACCCTCTCCCGTGCGCCCCTTGGACAAGTGACTCATCGCACCCAGCCGGTCCCTGTTATTGTTTCAGGTAATCACCGAGAGGACCTCACCTTGTACGTCCTGTCCTCCTCTGTGTCACCTGTCATCCTAGGTTACCCCTGGTTGCGCCTGCACAACCCTGTGCTGGATTGGCAGACAGGAAGAATCGCTGCCTGGAGCTCCTTCTGCATGGGAACCTGCCTACAGTCCGCAGCCTGCGCCCCGTCCTCTCCCCCTCCGGCCAAGGATGCCGCGCCTCCGGATCTCACCCTGGTGCCCTCGGAGTTCCATGACCTGGGTCTCGTGTTTAGTAAGTCCAGAGCGATGTCTCTCCCTCCTCACCGGCCCTACGACTGCGCCATCAACATCCGCCCGGGGGCGCCCTTGCCATCCGGACGCCTCTACAGCCTGTCAGCGCCGGAGCGGGAGGCCATGGATAGCTACATCAAGGAGTCACTCAACGCTGGAATCATCCGCCCCTCCTCGTCTCCGCTCGGCGCAGGGTTCTTCTTCGTCTCTAAGAAAGATGGGTCGCTCCGCCCCTGTATAGATTTTCGGGCCCTTAATGACATCACGGAGAAGGACCTTTACACCCTGCCTTTAATGGACACTGCCTTCCACTCCCTCCAGGGGGCGACCTGGTTCACCAAGTTGGATCTCCGCAGTGCTTACCACCTCGTCCGGATTCGAGAGGGGGATGAGTGGAAGATGGCCTTTCGTACGCCTAGTGGTCACTTCGAGTATCTGGTGATGCCGTTTGGGCTGACCAACGCCCCCGCTGTGTTTCAACGCCTCATAAACGACGTCCTACGTGATTTCCTTGGCCTCTTCGTGTTCGTGTACCTGGATGACATCCTTATCTTCTCCAGGTCATGGGAGGAACACCAGGTCCACGTGAGGCGGGTCTTACAACGGCTGCTGGAGAACAGGCTGTACGTCAAGGCCAAAAAGTGTGAGTTTTACGCCAAGACCACCTCCTTCTTAGGATTCGTAATCTCGCACAACCAAGTCCTTCCCGACCCCGAGAAGGTCAAAGCGGTGGTTGAGTGGCCCACGCCGACCTCCAGGAAGCAGGTACAGCAGTTTATTGGGTTTGCCAACTTCTACCGCCGTTTTGTGCCCAATTTCGGTGCCATCGTGGCCCCGTTAACCCGTCTCACTTCTCCCAAAAACCCCTTCCGGTGGACCGAAGAGGTTGCAGCAGCATTTCAGGCGTTGAAGACGGAGTTCTCCTCCTCCCGAGTCCTGACCCAGGTTGACCCCGCGCTGCAGTGTTTGTTGGAAGTCGACGCGTCTGATACGGGAGTGGGGGCGGTGCTGTCCCAGCGATCACCCACCGACGGGGTTAAGCGACCCTGCGCCTTCTTCTCACGGCGTCTGTCTCCGGCTGAGCGTAGCTACGACGTCGGGGACAGGGAGCTTCTCGCCATCAAGCTCGCCCTGCAGGAGTGGTGCCACTGGCTGGAGGGGGCTGCATTGCCATTCGTGGTGCTGACGGACCACAAGAACCTGGAATACCTAAGATCTGCCAGACGACTGAATGCCCACCAGGCGCGCTGGTCCTTGTTCTTCGCCCGGTTCCGTTTTACCGTCACCTACCGCCCTGGTTCTAAGAACGGCCTGCCTGATGCCCTGTCCAGGCAGTTTGCCCCTGAGACGTCGGAGGAGCCGGGTCATACCATTCTGCCGAGCTCGTGTGTTGTGGGGGCGATTTCCTGGTCCATCAGGGACAAGATCCAGAAGGCGCAGGAGACCGAACCGGACCCTGGTGGCGGACCGGAGGGAAAGCTGTTCGTTCCATCTACTGTCCGGGGGGAGGTCATCCATTGGGTTCACACCTCCAAACTCGCCTGTCACCCTGGTGTCTCCCGGCTAGTGGACCTCCTCCAGCATTCCTTCTGGTGGCCGGGGCTTCAGAAGGACACCGCCAACTATGTCCGGGCGTGTCCTGTGTGTGCCACCGGCAAGTCAGGTAACTCTCCCCCCGCGGGTCTGCTCCAGCCCCTGCCAGTCCCTGGCAGGCCCTGGTCCCACATAGCCCTCGACTTCGTCACCGGCCTTCCGGTCTCCAACACCTATGACGCTGTGCTGACCATCGTGGATCGGTTCTCCAAGGCTGCCCATTTCGTGCCGCTCCGGGGCCTCCCTACGGCGCGGGAGACAGCGGACCTTCTGGTTCAACACGTGGTCAGGCTGCATGGGATACCGGTGGACGTCGTCTCTGATCGGGGGCCCCAATTTGTCTCGGAAGTTTGGAGGTGTTTCTGCAAAGCCCTGGGGGCCACGGTAAGCCTCTCCTCCGGCCACCACCCACAGCCCAATGGACAGTGTGAACGGGCCAACCAGGAGCTGGAAGCTGCCTTACGCTGCGTCATCTCCTCCAACCCGTCGTCCTGGAGCGCACACCTGGCCTGGGTGGAGTATGCCCACAACACGGCACGGTCTTCTGCCACAGGGATGTCCCCCTTCAAGGCGTCCTTGGGATATGACCCACCTTTGTTCCCGGAGCAGGAGGGTGAGCTGGCCGTTCCATCCATCCAGGCGCACCTGAGACGTTGTCGGAGTCTGTGGACCAGGGCGCGCGATGCGCTATTACGTACGGTGACGCGCAACAGCACCACGGCGAATCGCCACAGGAGACCGGCCCCTGCCTACCAGATGGGCCAACGAGTCTGGTTAGCCTCTCAGGACATTCACCTCAAGGCTGAGAAGAGGAAGCTGGCCCCACGCTTCATTGGCCCCTTCACCATTTCAAAAATTATCAACCCGGTGGCTGTGCGTCTGGCCCTCCCCCCCTCCCTCCGCATATGTCCCACCTTCCACGTGTCTAAGATCAAGCCCGTGGTCTCCGATCCCCTCTGTCCCCCGCCTGCGGCGCCGCCTGCGCCTCTGATGATCGACGGCCACCCGGCCTGGAGAGTCGCTTCCATCATGGACTCCCGGCGCCGAGGTCGCGGGCTGCAGTACTTGATGGACTGGGAGGGATTCGGTCCTGAATGGAGGTCCTGGGTGCACTCTTCCTTGGTGTTGGACAGGAGTCTCATCACGGAGTTCCACCGGGCGCATCCGGACAAACCAGCGCCAGGAGGCGCTGCTAGGGCGGGGGAGTACTGTCACGACTCACCGCTCATCATCTGCTTCAGCTGCGCGCACACCTGCGCCTCGTCAGCCGCGAGCTATTTAACCCACTCAGCCCTGTGCAGCGGTCTGGAGCCGTCTGTTCGCATCGGCACTTCTTCGCAGCTGGATCGTCTCCTAAACGACAGCTAAACTACGCTTCTACATAAGCATACCTTCCCTTACCTTTTGCAAGTCTTCTCCCCTGTGCACAGGTGGATTCCTTGGCGGCGGACACCCCGTCATCGCCATCCTACCCTCACCGTCGTCACAGGCTCTGCAGGACGCTGTCTTCCGGGCTTCTCCCTTGCCAACGCCAGCCACCTGTCGTCCACAAGTAAGCAGCGCACTGTTCATTATTCCTGTCCAGGTGTGGTGCCCTTTACCCCTGTCCTCTGTTCTCTCCATTGGGTTGCCCGGCTGTACGGCGCACCGCTCTGCTTCCTGTGCATCGGCGTTCACCGTCACCACATATACAGATCTCACACATCCATCCATACACGCCTGCTTGTTGAATAAAGCTGTTAAATCTACCCTGAGCCTGCGTGCGTGTTTCCTGAGCCGGACATTATGTCACTAACGCCACAAACTGTGACAGATTTTGAACAAAATGCCAAAAACAATCTGCTGTACAACTATTAAAAGCATAACAGTGAAGTACACTTAAGGGATAAGGATCTGCACTTATATAGCGCTTTTCTAGTCTCAAAGACCACTCAAAGCACTTCACTAGTACTAACCCTCTATTCTAAGGGCCTATAGGAGACAGATATCTAGGGACAATTTAGAACAACCAATTAACCTAACATGCATGTCTTTGGATTGTGGGAGAAAACCGGAGCCCCCAGAGTAAACCCACGCAGCACAGGGAGAACATGCAAACTCCACACAGAAATGTTCCTACCCCTGCCAGCCTGGGGATTTGAACCTGGAATGTTCTAAGCTGTTAGGCAACATTGCTAACCACTGCACCACCATGCTGCCCTTCAGTTCAGCATATCTTTGCATTTGTTGTTTTCTGCAGCATGTGAAGAGCTGAGCTAAGATATATTTATCAATAATGTCAAAGCTTTGCACCTAAATATACAGCATATAAATATTGCTATACTGATGAGTGAGATTTTGACTTTGGTTGAGGGGGTGTTTTAGAGGTTCCATTTCCAGTCATTTCTTCATTCATGCAGAGGTGAGAATTGACAGAGGGTGTGGGATACAGTGTTGGTCCCGCAGACAGAGCCAGGGAGGCTCACATTACACTGACTCTGACAGTGTGTGGTTTTTAAATAGAGTGGTTGTCAACTTCTCCCTGTACAAATCCATTTATTTTGGGGACAGCATGTAGGGGGAGGGACAGACTAGGGGTAGAGATCAGTGTCTTGGCTTGGCCTATATGCTTGGTTGCACATTATGCTAAGGCTGTGTCAGCATGATGGAGATACTGGGCCATAAGATATATTTTGTTAAAACACAACCCTGTGCATCAGATTAATGGTTGTATAGGCTAACGACTCAGGAATATATACTGAAATGTCTACCCCTCCTATTATGACAGTCCATCCATCCATCATAGCAGTCTGTCGGGGGCGACAATGACTGTTTATTACACACTAAATTGATGACTTAGCTATTCTTAGCAAAAATGTGTGCTAAGAGGGCAGCAAAAGGTCAAAGTGTCATTAAAATGAAAATGATTCCCTTAGGATCATAAATGTAGTAATGGCTCTCCTACAATTTATATCACAGTATATATCAAACGAGCTGCTATTAATTACGTTCTATTTGGAGGAACTGAGAGAGAACCACTAATGTTCAATGTCAGTGTTAAGTACAAATGGCAATAGCTTTAGCTACCAAGATGCACGTGTAGTAAAAATGTTGTAAACAATCACTGGGCAATGCAAATGATAGAATGGAAGACAACCTTGTGTGATTCTGTAAGTGTGGCTATTGTGTGCTTTTTGGGGTCCTTTACATAGAAAAGCGTTGGATCATTTTTTGGTGTGATGAAACTTTAAAGTAGCTTCTTTTAAGCATATTCTTGCCCTGATTTTTGGTTTGAAACTTAAATATGTAACAGTTATCACAATTGTTGCCCTTTCCTGAGAATATTCTATTCTGTGTGCATGGGCAGGTTGTTTGCCTCAGCAGCCATATACAGTATATCATCAGGACGCAAAGTTAACTGGATCAGTGGGTTGGACTGAGTAAAATGTTGGACTGAGGCTCTAGAGGAAAGTTCAGGGACTCACTCAAAATATTAATTTTCATACGCTTGCTTAATGAGATTCCAGAATAGACAGGTGTGCTGTGGTGCTAGTGAGCCAGAGCGTTTGTCCCCCCCAAAACGATATCACAATTTACCAAACTGTACCATGTCCAATTACATGTCTATCATCCTCATTGCCCTGTAACAACTCATCATACTCCATTTCTAATAATAAGGTTCCAGCTGTGCCATACTGGGCACACTAACTTTCAAGCTGAATTTTATCATTATTTCACACAAACAGGAACCTTTGATGATGGTGGAAAAGCAAATATTCTCCATCCGTTCCTTATACCCACTCCAATCGCCCCCTTTTTCTCCAAGTAGCTTAACTTATGGATACAGCAAGCCTGCCCACCAGCATTTGCCCCTGTCAGTCAGTCCAACTGCCCCCCTTGTTCTCAGCTTACCCCATAGGTCGGTCTCACTCTTTTTCTGTCACTCTCACATTAGTCCTGTATGTGGCTTCAGCACTGACCAGTTACTGGTGGCTCTCCTCTCTGCTGTCTCACTGATCACACAAGTGCTGTACTGGACAAAAGACACTCTGTTTTATCTGGCCCCATATTCAATTGTAGGACACCTGATTTTTCAAGGATCATTTTTTTTACAAGACGGGAACAAATAACTGGATCTTGGTGTGGAATAGCTACCCACTCTTCACTGGACCTTTCTGCAGGACACAGTTTGAACTGGTGTCCATTCCCTATTCTACGGTGGTCAAGAGGAGTGTGCGCACCTCTAAGTGGGCTTGAATTTGTGAGATTGTCTGAGGGGGATTGAATTGGCAAAGAACTGCAGTGCTGGACTCCTGCAGTGATTCCAGGTTAATTCTTTGTTAATTGGTCACATCTTGGCTGAGAACATGGCATCGTTGAGAAGTCTCATTCTTGCACTGCTGCTGGCACTACTGTGCTCCTTCCACACCCCACTGGCACCCACTGCCAAGGCGCAAGATCTGCCATTCCGTTCAGAGGAGGGTCTGATGGCTGATGATGACGACGATGACGACGACGACGATGACGACGACGACGATGATGACGACGATGATGACGACGACGATGACGACGATGACGACGATGACGATGATGACGATGATGATGACGATGACGACGATGATGACGATGATGACGATGACGACGACGACGACGATGATGACGATGATGATGACGACGACGACGACGACGACGACGATGATGACGACGATGATGACGATGATGATGACGACGATGATGACGACGACGATGATGACGACGACGACGATGATGACGATGACGATGATGATGATGACGATGATGATGACGACGATGATGATGATGATGACGATGATGATGATGACGATGATGATGACGACGATGATGACGACGACGATGATGATGACGACGATGATCATGAAGGTCAGTTTCTTTAAATGCAGCTCTTAATGTTCTTATCCTTTAGTCTGTCCTCAACTAGTGTTGTAGTCAAGACCACACAGAGATCAAACTGAGACCAAACTCTATCAAGACCAAGACGGGCAGAAACCAAGTCAACACCAAGATTACTATATATGAATGGCTTAGTCTTGACTCTTGATTAAGTCGAGTGTACCGAAATTAAGTCTTGACTTAATTTCGGTACACTCTGGTTTTGGTCTGGTCTCTGTCTGGTCTTAATGTAATTTTGAGTACAACACCAGTATTAGCTTACATGCAGACATGTGCACTTGCCACTAGTGTTGAAGTCAAAACCACACCAAGACCAGACTGAGACAAGAGTGGATACAGACCAGGAGCAAGACAGGCAGAGACCAAGTCAAGACCAAGACCATTGTGTACACTGCTAGTTTGGATACATCTACCCATTGAAAATGAATGGGTAGATGTGTCCAAACTTTTGACTGGTACTGTATGTATGTTATGGTCTTGACTTAGTCTTATTCTTGACTCCTCAAAGTCTTGGTCTTTTCTGGGCCTTGGTACACTCTGGCCCAGTCTGGTCTCAGTGTAGTCTTCACTACAATGCTACCTGTAATACACTGCAAACTGTGTTCTGCACGGTCCTGTTCAAGCTGTAATTGGATAGTTGTGCAGTTATTTTATATTAAAACAGAAAAGGCCAATGCCTAGACACAGCAAAGTTCCTCACGTCTCAGATGATGTATTTAAAGTGCTTTCACAGGCAGTTGACTATGTGCTTCAAAGTGAAACGTCTGTACCACAGTCAGTTTGAGAGTGTGTGAAGGAAGGAGCTATTCAATACATTAGCCACTCTCCTCTGCTTCACATTGTTACAACCTCATCATCTCTTTATCAATCTTTATCAATCCTTTCAAGAGCTCAGAGCTATAAAAGTCCCTCCTCCACCCCTTTTCAGCTGTCATTTTCTCTTGCTGTCTCTGACATTGTGTTCTTTTCCCTACTTAACTAGAATTATGAGCAGTCTGGGGAAATTGAACTGGCCCATCAGAAGTCCAACTGTCCGAAGTCCTTCGTACAGAAAACTAGATATGAACTTGGGGACTGCAGAAGCAATGATTTGAGAGAGAGAGCGAGAGAGAAAGAAAGAACAAAAAAGCAATATTATACATGCCAAGCTTGACTTGGAAATCAGTCTTTGGGGTCACTAGTGTGAGATCTTTTGATTTGTGTTTCATTTGAAAGATTGGTTCCCTCAGAATGGTTCCTCTACTAGGATCTTCCTTTATCGTTTGTCCTGGAAAAGACTGATCTGCATTTGTGTCTTTATGTGAACCTACAGAGAAAGAAAGAGAGACAGGGATATTGGGACTAAATTGGGGGTCCTACAGGAACAGACAGCACGAGGGGAGGTGCAGGAGGGCCACTGCTAAAACTTATTCATTTCACAAAGAACTTTAATCAAAAAACAGTTTCTCTCTTTCTCCATATCTCTCATTCTCTTTCTTTCTCTGTGGAGCATATTTGCCGCTGGCTGTTGTAATGCACTGAAGTTCTTTTCAGGTCTGGTGTGCACACTTGTAAAATTGCAGAATGCGAACAATAGAATAGCATATAATGTTTGTGCAAAATGTAATAATCTTACCTCATTTTATTTTCTAAAATGCTGATATTCTGAATCATTAAAGGAAACATACATTTTGGATCACATTTTATTAGATCAGATTAGTGACAAAAATCCCTCTCTCTTTTTTTTTTTTTGCAATTTCTCTGTTAATATTCAAAGTTTCTTTGGCAATGATATAATTGATACACATGTGTTCTTTGTAAAAGAAAGATTAGCTGATGTATAACACCTCTTTTGTTATTTAATGTTTCAACAGTGGATTTGCTGATTTTTTTAGGCCTTCAGGGAAAGAGTGTTTGGGAAAAGAGAGAAACATCTCTTTATGTTCACACATAAAATGATCAAGAGATGGAAAGGTTGTCTGCATTCTCTGTTATATAGTAAGACTGATTTTTGTTGACTGTGAACAATCATGTGGAAATATAACAATAATCACTGTTCATATATCATCAACCTTACTTTCATTCATTAAATAAATCAAATGATCATAAACTGCCTAATGCAAATCTGTTACTAAAGGCAGTGGATTTATATTAAAGCTGTGAGACTTTTATTAGAACTGTGTGCAAACATGTTATATTACCTGTGTAAGGACCAGAGCTGGACACATTTGGCTGACTGTGTCTGAGTGAGTATTTGTTCTGACAGCAATATATGCTCTATATGAACTGTATTGTAAATGCTTATCTGGGAGCAGCTGGGGATCTGGGGTGGTGGTGGAGGAAGTTTAGTAGAAGCATTCAAATGTGATACCACTGCAATGGTCTTCATTAAAATGAAGGGTCAACATAGATTTTAACATCTCAGTGCCTTTTTTGTGGCTTTGAAAAGAATTAACACATTGCTCACTTTTTAAAATCCTCTGATAAAGTTGATGTGCAAAATGTCGAATGCATACAAAAATTGAATTGTCCAACAATTGCGCTAACATCTAGTTACTGCTGTTGATAACACAAGTAGTGTTGTAGTTAAGATCATACCAATACCAGACCGAGACCAGTGTGTACCGAGAACAAGACTTTAAAGGGGTAATTGATTGCACTTTTCCCCACATTTTAACAACTCACAGGTCTTAATGAATGTTTGTGACTTTTTTTTACATCTTTGCATTCTTTCAAAGAATGGCTGGTTTCAATGCATGTGTCTTTAAAGGGCTGATGACACGATTTTGACATTTTTTAGGATGTTGTGTAAACCCAAAAGTCATTGTTGATGATCAATATAATATTTACATCCGCGCCAGCATAAACTAGTTATCATCAAAAAACCGCAGCCGCTGACTGGACTGTGGTGCCGCCCACCGAATTAAGGGCAGCACCCCCATGACGTAAGCGACAGAACGGACTCCGGTGTTACTGACTGGAATGACAGCAGCTTTGTAGCTCACAGTTTCTCTGGTTTCTTGTTGTAATTTTATGGCTATGCCTTCGCGTTGTGTCGCAGGCTTAGATAAACAGCAAGCCGTGAAAGACCACATCATACGCTTCAGCTCCAACTGTCATAAGCCTCCTTGTGCGCTTCTCGTGCACTTTTACACAGGAGGAGTGCACGAGGAGGGGAAGGATTAATGGATTTACGCGCAGCTTTGACCTACTTTCTGTGATCGCATGCTGACATCTCACTGGTCCGGCCACGTCCCCTCTATCATTATCACCAGCTGATTCAAACTCCCGCTGATCATGTTTCCCGGTCCTCGCCCAGGTGCTTCTCATCACACCATCACCAGCAGTGCGTGTACATATTAGCGGCTGTTTGCCAGTAACACACTGCTGGTCAATAGTATTGTCATCTGTGCTGTTAGTCTGCCAGTATTTTCAGCACTCTCACGACGTGTTAGTCACTCCATGTTTGCCGTGGTTCTCGTGCGTCCTTGAAGTGATGTCGGCTCTGGGGCGCACCTGTGGCTAACACGTCTCCTCTCATTCGTTCTCTGGGTGATGCCGCTATTTCATCCTCCCTCTCTGTGCCGTGCGTAAGAGCGCACGGAGGGTCATGATGAATGGATTTAGGCGCAGAATTCACCACAGCACATGTATTGAACATAAGAGTGATGACAACGGTTCCCAAAAAGGTGAAGACTTACAAAAATAAACAGAAACACTTACAGTTGGCATTTGGGGCTGACATCGCCCAGCGAACTTGGAGAGGAGACATGTTAACCACGGTTGCGCCCCAGGGCCGACATCGCTTCAAGGGGTGCAACAGAACCACGGCTGTGTGGAGTGGCTAACACGGTGTGATAGTGTTGGCAATATTGGTTGGCTGACAACACGGCAGATGATGCACACAAACCATGAGCAGCTGACTGTCAAAGAGAGAGGGCGCGTCGTTGGACCAGCGAATCTTGGACAGTACACACCTGAAAGTGGGTCAAAATGCACATAAAACACATGTACAAAACAAAAACAACAAGAACTCAAAATATAATCCATAATAAACCCGATGCCTGAGCCACAGAGAATACACTGCTATGATTTTATTGAAAAATCGGGTTTAAATAAATTATATTTATGAACAAAAAATTTGTTGCAATATCTGTAAAAAAAGCATACCACTCAGTGTTCCCCTGCCGTGTGTTTGTCACTGCTGCTGCGGTGGGCATGTGTGCCTCTCCACTGTCACTCTGTGAGTCTGACCCGCTAGGCACGATGCCCGCTTGGCACGGCTCAAACCTATAAGGTCTGATGCCCCCAGATTCTTCATTGTCATCCCATTCTTCGGAACTGTAATCGTCTGAAGATTGGACAACACAAACCAAATCCTGTTTCAATCGCTTCCATCCTGTGTGCACAATGGACAGCCAAGCGCTGTGTTCTCCCGATGACGTTACAACATGGCCGGGGGGTTTTCCAGCCACTGACGCAATTGGTGACGTGGTGCTCATGAAAACGTTGGATATTCGAGTGAAAAAAAGCCTGTTTGACTTAGAACTGCACAGACCAACCTATTTCGTCATATTGTATTATGTGTTGAAAAATTGGAGGAAGTCAAAAATGTGTCATCAGCACTTTAAATCTCTGACCACATTCAATTTTGCCCTCCCTCTTATGTTACTATTGTTCACAACAGCTGCCTAGCTAGCTTAGCATTGATAAAATATTTAAATAATTTACATAAGTGTGGGTCTAAAGCACGGTTTGACAGTGTGGAGACAACACCATCACTAAGGGTGCATTCACACTGCCACTGCTTGGTCCGGACCAAAGGAACTCTGTTCCGCTTCTGCAGATAGTACAGTTTGTTTAGTGCAGTCTGAACGTGCAATCGAACTCCGGTGTGCAGCAAACAAGTAAACTCTGGTCCACTTGAAAACTGGGGGTTTCAGTTCACTTACAAGTGAACCCTGGTGCGATTCACTTGCAGTGTGAATGCAAATGGACTATCCAGCGGGAAAAAAAGGGTGGAAGTGCCGCTCGGCGTTTGTGTAACCATAGCAACATGTAGTCTCAGAAGAGGAAATGACATTTACCGTAGTGCATTTTGGGTAGAAAATATCAACAAAGACAACCGCGGGAATCCGAGAAATCCTTTTACTGTAAGTAAAAACAGAAACCCCAAGATTGCGTAAAGTTGGTGCTGCTCCATTGTTTGTTTGTGGCGGACAAACAATCTGGCTGAAGGGAACGGATTTCCGTTTTTGGTCCTGGCGAATCGTTGAGCCGGATTTTTCCTCTTCGTCGAGATTTTTTCTTTTTGGTCAGTGATGGTTTCGACTACAGCGCCCCAAAAAGCAATTGTTGTAACTACGTGACATTGTCCAGGCAGTTTGGTCCGCTTGAGTAAAGTGCAGAGTGAATGCGAACTAAACCAAATGAAGGTGCGAAAATTCTCAGCATTCCCCGCCCAATCGAACCAAGACCCCTGGACTATCCTGGTGTGAATGCAGCCTAAGAAGCAGCTTCACAGTGAAACACAAAGTTTGTTTTAGGGTGCTTTCACACCTAAATTCATTTACTTTGGTCCGAATCAGTTGATAAGTTTGTTACTTTGTATCATTTTCTCCTTGGTTCAGTTCCCTTTCACACAGGCAAAAATTCAAGTGGACCAACTTCCCTCACATTAAATCCCGTGAGAGTTACGCCAGAACGTTCTCTGCTCTTATTGGTCAGATTTTTTGCTGCCAGAACAGGAAAGGTAAATACAGGAAGTAGGATGACTACTGTGCATTTACACTACCGTTCAAAAGTTTGGGGTCACTTAGAAATTTCCTTATTTTTGAAAGAAAAGCACTTTTTTTCAATGAAGATAACTTTAAACTAATCAGAAATACACTCTATACATTGCTAATGTGGTAAATGACTATTCTAGCTGCAAATGTCTCGTTTTTGGTGCAATATCTACATAGGTGTATAGAGGCCCATTTCCAGCAACTGTCACTCCAGTGTTCTAATGGTACAATGTGTTTGCTCATTGCGTCAGAAGGCTAATGGATGATTAGAAAACCCTTGTGCAATCATGTTAGGTCTGCAATGCTGTAATTGCTGCAAATGGAGGATTCTTTGACGAAAGCAAAGTTTGAAGGAAAAAATTATTATTTCAAATACAAATCATTATTTCTAACATTGTCAATGTCTTGACTATATTTTCTACTCATTTTACAACTCATGGTGGTAAATAAGTGTGACTTTTCATGGAAAACACAAAATAATTGTCTGGGTGACCCCAAA
The DNA here is from genome assembly GCA_020510985.1 of Pholidichthys leucotaenia. Taxonomy (NCBI): domain Eukaryota; kingdom Metazoa; phylum Chordata; class Actinopteri; order Cichliformes; family Pholidichthyidae; genus Pholidichthys; species Pholidichthys leucotaenia. The sequence continues at coordinate 313,390,161 of CM035838.1, read as the reverse complement.
CTTTTGAACGGTAGTGTATGTATATACAAAATAAAATAATACAAATCGTAGCATAATCTTTCATCACCCTGTTATCGTTTATTGCATTACGTGCATATACCACTTTAGGCAAATCATACTGTTTGAAAATGGAGCGTGACTACGGATGGAAAATAACATGTTAATGTTCATTAATCCTCCAGAACTGTGACATGCTCAGCCACAGATATTTTCAAAGCTCTATCAGGTACGTATGTACAACGGCATAAAATGTTTTACCATTTGCCACTGGTCCTGTTTTAGTACAGTCCCTTTCTCAACTGCAGAACCATACCAGAGTTTGCCACTTGATTCGAATTGAGACCACCTCTTTTAGGAGGTCTTGATACGGATGTTTTGGTGCACACCTGAGTGCAATTACCATGTTCTCACCAGACAAAACAAACTGCACTAACAGAGAAAACAAACTCAAGTTTGATTGAAATGAACTAAAGCCTGTTGATGTGAAAACACCCTTAGGCTGCATTCAGACCAGCATAGTCCGGGGGTCTCAGTTCGACTGGGTGGGGAATGCCGAGAATTTTTGCACCTTCGTTTGGTTTGGTTTCCATTCACACTACAGCAGGCTAAAATGCATCGACAACGTCACGCTGTTACAACTGCTTGTTTGGGGTGCTGTAGCCGAAATCACCACTGACTAGAAAGAAAAAGTCTCGGTGAAGAAGAAAAATCCAGCTCATTGACTGGCCAGGACCGAAAATGGAAATCCGTTCCTTTCAGCCAGGTTGTTTGTCCACCATAAACAAGACATTTTTAAACTTTTCTCCTCAGCTTTCTCTGGTAAAAGGATTTCTTGGAACCACACAGTTGTCTTTATTGTTATTTTCTGTGATGGCCCAGGCGCTGATTCTGTCCGCGCTCGGGACGTCTGGTATTTTCCCCGTTCTTATCTCTTTTTTTCATATGGCCATTCAGGACTTTTATTTTGACAGCGTCACTACAGGGCTTCCGGCTGTCGAAGCCGAGTCTCGTTGTGACAGCTGCTCATCATTTCAGTTAATTACATTCCCCTTCTTTGATTAGTCTTTGGTTTTCATTTAAGGGAGCAGCTGAGGCTTCCTCCTCGCTGCAACCTCGTCAAACGTTGATCCCCACAACATTGGGCTGGAGTCCCTAACCCCCACTCCAGTCATCCTTTGATTCATTGTGTTTCTCAGTAAGTGTATTTCCTCAGAGTCCGTTTTCCAGTGTCTAAGTGTTATTCGTGTTTTTGCCCCACATGACTGTTTATTTTGTCATTTTATCTTGTGTTAATAAAACATGCAAACTCACTGGTTGGCCTATAGCATCTTATTGGTGTCCCGCAAGGGTCACCCATGACATTTTCTACCCAAAATGTGCTATGGTAAACACCATTTCCTCTTCTCAGACTACGTGTTGCTATGGTTATACAGGGGCACTTCCGCCCTTTGGTCCGCTGGATAGTCTGTTGGCATTCACACTGCAAGCAAAGCACACCAGACTTCATTTGCAAGTGAACCATGACCCCCGTTTTCAGGCGGACTACTTTGCTTGTTTGGTGCGCACCAGAGTTCGAACGTGCGTTCAGCCAGCTCCAAACGAACCAAACTATCCACGGACAGTCCTTTGGTCCGGACCAAACAGTGGCCGCGTGAATGCGCCCTTAGTCAAGCCATTGGCTAAAGTTAGCGCTGATGATAACAGGCCGCACGCGGATCCCTGGGTCTGCGTGGAAGTTCAGCTGGTAGCTCATGCTACGGTGAGGAAGGCGCTATTGTACAGGTGATGGTGGTGGAACCGGGAGCCTCTTCAATGTTTGTCTAACAATAACTGATAACCTGCTGTGTGCAGGACTGCTGTATTTATCAATAAATAACTCCACAGAGGTGGATTAATAACCATTTTGTCTCCAGTAAAACATGTTCAGTTTTTGTGGTATAGCCAGTGTAGGATGTAGAGCAAAAAACAAAAAATTTAAACAGAAATTGTACTTGGATAAATTAAGTTAAATGTACCTTCACTGCCCTGATAGGATGATAATGGGGGAACGATTCTCTGTTTTTTTCTAGGTTGGAGGGGACATGTCCCCACTGGATTTCAGTGTGTTCAACCTATTTAAGCCACTATACTCTGGTCTCAGTCTGGTCTTGGTGTGGTCTTAACTACAGCACTAAACGTAATTAATCTTTCAGCACTTCAAACATGACTTTAGTAATATATTCTGAGGAAAACGCATACTTATTAAAACAGAAATGCATTCCAAATGGGAGAAAATAATTATCTGGGTGAAATGGGTAGAGTAGCTAAAAACTGTACTGAATTAATTTAGTTCAAATCTGTGATGTCAAAATTAATTGAGAGGGTGAGCAACCAAGTAATGTACAGTATATACAGTATTTTTTTAAATAAATATGCTCAAGTAAGACTAAAATATATCCTGCATTTAAACTGCTCAGAAAAGAACAGTTTTGTGGAAAAAGTTACTTCAATAGGCCTGTTTGTAACAGAATAAATTCAACTTGGCACTACCCACATCTGGCACTAAACTGCATACATGCTTAAATATTTGAAGAATAAACTGCACTGTAATTCTATGAAATAAAAATGCCTTACAACTGTAAGGTAAGAGACACTATGTTGATAAATACAATGTTACCGCTTTACAGATGAACATTATAAATTAGTGTAAGAAAATATGCTTTGAGTTTAATTCAGACAGAATTCCTTCAGTCACTTTCACATGTATGTACCTACAGATATGGTCTCATTTCTGTCTTGAATGTTTAGTCAAAATTTTAATTAATTAAAAATAATAGGAAGAAAACCTCAGTCACTATGCACACTCTACCAACAGTGTAACATAGTACCAAGTATTGCAAGCTTTAAAGTCAAATATTTATAACCAATATTCTACGCAGATGATGATGACGACGATGACGATGAGGAAAGTGCTTATCACAAGGGGTCTCTGTGTGCATTTTGTGAATTCTGTGAGGTACGTAAATCTGCAAACAATATCCACACAGTCCCATATAAAATGATGAAAGAGAAATCCAAAGTAACATCACAACATACAGTGATGAGACACCAGATGAGTTGATGATTTCAGAGATGGGATTGTTCCTTGACTGAAATTAAATACATTCACTCCAGTGATCTCTTGTTTTCTTGTGACTCATCTAACTAAACATGCCTCTGCCAGCACTGCGACAGCTGTGATAAATGTCCTTGTAAAGAGGGAGACAAGTCTGAACACTGCGACGACTGCAAGGTGAGTAAATACTATACATATACACTAATCCAGCCAATACCAGAAATAGACGAGCTGCTGTTACTATTACTAGTGTAGAGATACAGTATATGCCTTGTTAAATGTAAGCTGTCTACAACTGTACAATTTCTTTTATATTTTCTTTTAACAAAAATGCCAAAGAAATCAATAAGAACATATGCATTTTTAGGTTGCTCCAGCAGCAATTGCAAATGTTAACTTTAGAACATAACACCATGTGAAATACATGAGCCTGGACGTGTGTTCCTGTCCAAGACTGCACAGTCCACACAGATTCCCTGGGCATGCTGTGGGCCATTATGTTTGACAGAAATGAATCAAGACTATTAACAGGAAGGATTTTGTTCCCAAAACAACAGCAAAATGATTAACAGGTAATGGTAATGCTTTTAACCGCTACTCAGCTAGGTAACATTAATGGGCTAACATACAGTGAAGATAAAAATTAGAGAACAATGTATTAATACTTGATTTATTCTGAATATTGTTATTCTTCATTGTTTAGAATGTTTACAGAATATCAGCTGTGGCTATGCCACTGCTGCACAAGCATGATTTTTTTTTTTTACAGTGCTTCACTTTTTCCACATTTTGCTATGTTACAGCCTTATTCCAAAAGGGATTAAATTCATTTTTTTTCTCAAAATTCTACACACAACTCCATAATGACAATGTGAAAAAAAGTTGTTTTTTTTGAGATTTTTGCAAATTTATTAAAAATCAAAACTAAGAAATCACATGTACGTAAGTATTCACAGCCTCTGCCATGAAGCTCAGAATTGAGCTCAGGTGCGTCCTGTTTCCACTGATCATCCTTGAGATGTTTCTACAGCTTAACTGGAGTCCACCTGTGGTAAATTCAGTTGATTGGACATGATTTGGAAAGGCACACACCTGTCTATATAAGGTCGCACAGTTGACAGTGCATGTCAGAGCACAAACCAAGCATGAAGTCAAAGGAATTGTCTGTAGACCTCTGAGACAGGATTGTCTCGAGGCAGAAATCTGGGGAAGGGTACAGAAAAATTTCTGCTGCTTTGAAGGTCCCAATGAGCGCAGTGGCCTCCATCATCCATAAATGGGAGAAGTTTTTGAATCACCAGGACTCTTCCTAGAGCTGACCGGCCACCTAAACTGAGCAATGCCGGGAGAAGGGCCTTATTCAGGGAGGTGACCAAGAACCCATCACTCTGTCAGAGCTCCAGCATTGCTCTGTGAAGAGAGGAGAACCTTCTAGAAGGACAACCATCTCTGCAGCAATCCACCAATCAGGCCTGTATGGTACAGTGGCCAAATGGAAGCCACTCCTTAGTAAAAGGCACATGGCAGCCTGCCTGGAGTTTGCCAAAAGGCACCTGAAAGACTCAGACCATGAGAAACAAAATTCTCTGAGTCTGATGAGACAAAGATTGAACTCTATGGTGTGAATGTCAGGCGTCATGTTTGGAGGAAATCAGGCACCGCTCATAACCATGCCAATGGTGGTGGCAGCATCATACTGTGGGGATGTTTTTCAGTGGCAGTAACTGAGAGACTAGTCAGAATAGAGGGAAAGATGAATGCAGCAATGCACAGAGACATCTTGGCTGAAAACCTGCTCCGGAGCACTCTTGACCTCAGATTGGGGCAACGGTTCATCTTTCAGCAGGACAACGACCCTAAGCACACAGCCAAGATATCAAAGGAGTGGCTTCAGGACAACTCTGTGAATGTCCTTGAGTGGCCCAGCCAGATCCTAGACTTGAATCCAATTGAACATCTGTGGAGAGATCTGAAAATGGCTGTGCACCGACGCTTCCCACCCAACCTGATGGAGCTTTAGCATTGTTGCAGAGAGGAATGGGCAAAACTGCCGTAAGATAGGTGTGCCAAGCTTGTGGCATCATATTCAAAAAAGTTTGAGGCTGTAATTGCTGCCAAAGGTGCATCAACAACGTATTGAGCAAAGGCTGTCATTACTTATGTACATGTGATTTCTTAGTTTTTTATTTTTTAAAAATTTGCAGAAATTTCAGAAAAACTTTTTTTTCACATTGTCATTAAGGGGTATTGTGTGTAGAATTTTGAGGGGAAAAAAATGAATTTAATCCCTTTTGGAATAAGGTTGTAACATAAAATGTGGAAAAAGTGAAGTGCTGTGAATAATTTCCGGATGCACTGTAAATAACCAAGGCACTTCAACAAAAACATTTATTTTGTAAAAAAAAAAAAACAGTGAGCAAAATTAGAGAACAGTAACCACTGTGTCAGAAGAGAAGATTTAAACAAGGGTTGGTTTTTTTTTTTTTTTTTAGGGCTATATGATTCAGACGTTAATAGGAATTGTAGAGGCCCTTGCTTTGAATGACTTCAGCACATCTGCACCCACAGGACATCACTAGCTTCTCACGCTGCTCTGGTTTGATCTTGGTCCATTCTTTTTGCAGTTCAGTAACTGTACTGGGTTTCTTAGCCATTATTTTGTCACCAAGGATTTTCCAGAGATTATCTATGGGGTTTAGATCTGGACACTGAGCTGGCCCTTTCATTGTTTCTATATTGTTAGATTCAAGGAACTGTTTAACCCATTTTGCAGTGCAACAGGGGGTGTTGTCTTGCATGAAAATTGCGGACTGACTGGGAGACAGTTGCAGTGAAGGAACTGCATGTTGCTGAAGGAGGTCCACATAAACATTTGCATTCACCCTGCTATGCAGCTGTACAAGAGGCCCAACTCCTGCTGTAGAAAACATCCCCCAAACTATGACATTTCCTCCTCCGAATTTAACTGACTTCTTTTCACACTTTGGTTTCAGGCTTTCCCCAGTTTGATGCCGAACATGTTGTTTCCCATCAGACCCAAATAAATTGAACTTACTCTCATCCCTGAAGTGCACTCTGGACCAGTTCTCCTCTGTCCACACAACATGCTCCTTAGAAAAGGCAATTCTAGCTTTTTTATTGTTTCTAGCGATGAGCTGTTTGGTCACTGCAGAGTTAGGTTTGAGTCCAAATTGTCTTAAACAATGAGACACTTTGTGCCAACACAGATCCTTGCCCTGTTCAGCAGTGAACTGGCGAGCAATTCCAGCTGCAGTGTTGAACTGATTCCCCATTGAGAGTCTTCGTATAATCCTGTCCCCCAAACCAGAGCAGTGTTAGAAACTAATGATGTCCTGTGGGTGCAGATGTGCTGAAGTCATTGAAAGCAAGGGCCTCTACAATTCCTATTAATGTTTGAATCCTATAGCCCTAAAAAAAAAAAAAAAAAAAAAAAAAAAAACCTTGTTTAAATCTTCTCATCTGACACAATGGTCACTGTTCTCTAATTTTGCTCACTGTTTTGTTTTGCTTTTACAAAATAAATGTTTGTGTTGAAGTGCCTTGGTTATTTAAAAAAAAAAACACATGCTAGAACAGCGGTGGTATAGCCACAGCTGATATTCTGTCAAATTCTGAACAATGAAGAATAACATATCTGTCATAAGCTGGACAGGGTTAGACCCTGTCTATGCTTTATGTTCTTTTTGGACTTATCATTATCCTCATTATCAGTATTCTCACCCTCACTTCAGTAGATACATTCTTAGTTATGTTTATCCTTTATATCATTATTATCACCATGATCCTGTCTTGCTTTGTATATTGTATTTATTTTGTGACAGCACTCTCAGTTTATTCTGCTCCTTTGTTTATTGGTTCTTTTGTTGTTAATCATTCACAGCCATTCCTCATTTTATTAACCAGCTCTTGCCTTAGTTATACACCGCACGCCTTACCCTCTGTATGGTGTGCTCCTCATTCATTGCACCCTCCACGCCACTGCTTTACAGTTATTTTGTTGTTTTCTGCAATAAATTATGTTAAATGGTCGCCCAGCATGTGAGTCCTACTATCCGCCCTGGAGGGCCAGCCATGACAAGATCTCAGAATAAATTAAGTATTCATACATTGTTCTCTAATTTTGATCTCCACTGTACTTTTGCAGTGGTTACACACAAAAACTTTTCAATAATTGGATAATTAATATGAAATTTAAAATTAACTCACATTAGGTCAACCTGATGGCAACAAAGAAAACATCATTAAGTTGGAAACACAAACATAACGATGTCCCTGGCAGCATTATGTGCCATAGGATTGCACATAACTGTCAACACAGTTGATAATGTCTACATTTCATTTTAAATTAAAACATCAGCAACCTTTTTTTCAAAAATATGAATATTACTTACCAGTGTGGATGGGATATTTATTTTTATATAGTAGAGAGAATGAACAAGGCGAGGCAACGAGTTGAATCAGCACAGACTTTATTCTCTCTAACAAGTCAAGATCACATGAGAGCTCCCAGGCCACAGTGCATCTTACTTATTTACCTTTAATCATTTGCATAGTAGCCTGGGGCTCCAACATCATACTTATTACATGACCAAGTCCGTGCGGTGCATTAACATAACATTATGCTGGTGCTGCACTATTTCCTTCTCCCGGTGCCCGTGTCTCCCCTTCTCCCCAGGGGGTGCCCAACCTTTGCTGCTCCATCTGGACCCCCCGGCGACCTCTCTTCTCCTGGGCCATAACTCTCTGGGTGGAGAAGTCTAACACCTAGCTAACACACAAAAGATGCATTCCGCAAGCTTTTTGGGGCGAATGCGCGGGGAAAACAGTGGTGGGCTGGGCCTGATACACTCCCTACCTCTGTGCCACATAGAGCGTGCGAGGGCGGCTTGACCTCGGGCACAGGGTTGTCCGGTAAAAATTCCCCGGGGATCTGCAGCGGTTGGGAAAAAACGAGTTCTGCCAGGGAGGCTGCCAAATCCTCCTTCGGTGCAGGACGCAACCCTAAAAGAACCCAAGGTAGACAGTCTACCCAATTTGCGTCCGTGAGCGAAGCCCTGAGTGCTGCCTTAAGTGACCTGTGGAAACGCTCATTGGCCTGGGGGTTGTACACGGTAGTTCGGTGAATGTTGACCCCCAGGCTCCAGGCCATTGCGGACCAGAGTTTGGAAACGAACTGTGGGCCGCTGTCGGACGTGATGTCCGAAGGAGCTCCGAAACATGCCACCCAAGTTGACAAAAAAGCGTGCACTACTTCTGTGGACGTGGTAGAAGCTAGCGGTACCACTTCGGGCCAGCGCGTGGTGCGGTCCACGACTGTCAAGAGATGCATAAAACCCTGCGATGGCAAAAGGGGCCCCACCAGGTCCACGTGGACGTGGTCGAACCTCTTAGCTGGGATGTGGAATGGTTCAAGGGGAGCCCTGGTGTGCCTATGCACCTTGGCTCGTGGGCAGGCAACGCAAGCTGCTGCCCACTCTTTCACCTCTTTACGCAAACGCGGCCAGATGAATTTCGCCCCCACCACTTTCACTGAAGCGCACACTCCCGGGTGCGCAAGGGAGTGGACCGACTTGAAAACCCAACGGCGCCAAGAGTGCGGGACCACCAGGCGCGGGCAGCCTGTGGAGACGTCACAGAGTAGGGGAGGGCCCCCTTCTTGCCGTATCCTGCTCTCCAGCCTTAACCCTGTTGGTCCAGACTGGAGCGCGCAAATGTCCGCATCCCCGGCTTGCTCCGCGGCCATGGAGGGGTAATCTATTCCCACGTAGACCGGGGCCACCAATGCACACGAGAGGCAGTCTGCCACCATGTTGCGTTTACCGGCCACATGCCGAATGTTGGTCGTAAACTCTGAGATTGCGGCCAGCTGCCGTTGCTGCCGGGCCGACCACGGTTCCGAGACTTTGGCCATGGCATACATTAGTGGCTCGTGGTCCACAAACGTGGTGAAGTCACGCCCCTCCAGCCAGAACTGGAAATGGCGTATCGCCAGGTGGAGAGCCAGCAACTCTCTGTCGAATGCGCTGTATTTGCGCTCGTTGTTGCGCAAAGATCTGCTGAAAAACGTGAGCAGCTGCCACGAACCTGCGACACACTGCTCCACAATGGCCCCTATGACCACATCAGATGCGTCTGTAGTGAGCACTATCCGTGCCGACGGATCTGGGTGCGCAAGTAACACGGCCTTCGCCAGCGCTGTTTTGGCGTTCGAAAAAGCCTGATCCCGCTCGGGAGTCCAGTCAATGCTGTCCGCAGGTCTCATTTTTTTAAGTGTGCCGTACAACGGCTGCATCATCTGGGCTGCGCGGGGGAGGAAACAGTTGTAAAAATTAACCATCCGCCAAAACTCCTGAAGTGCCCTCATTGTCTGAGGACGCGGAAAGTCTGACACCGCATGCACCTTGTCCGGTAACGGAATCACACCCTCCGGTGAAATGCGGTGGCCTAAAAAAATCGATCGCTGCCACACCAAACTGGCATTTCGCAGGGTTGATTATTAAACTGTGCGCTTCCAATCTCTGGAAAACCGTCCTGAGGTGGGCAACGTGCTCATCCTCGGACGCGCTGGCCACCAGGATGTCATCCAGGTAGACAAAAACAAAGGGCAGATCATGCAGCACTGCGTCCATCATCCTTTGGAAGGTCTGTGCTGCGCCTTTTAATCCAAATGGCATGCGCAAAAATTCGAAAAGGCCGAACTGAGTTATCACCGCCGTTTTTGGTACGTCTTCTGCACGCACCAGGACCTGGTGGTAACCGCGGACCAGGTCCACCTTGGAAAAAACGCGTGCCCCGGCCAGGTGGACGGAAAAATCCTGGATATGGGGGATAGGGTAGCGATCGTGTGCTGTAGCGTTGTTCAATCGCCGGAAATCGCCGCATGGCCGCCACGACCCGTCGGCTTTAGGCACCATGTGAAGCGGTGATGCCCATGGGCTGTTTGAGCGCCTGATGGTGCCTAACCTCTCCAAGTTGGCGAACTCCTCGCACACGCTGGCCAGTTTAGCTGCCTCCAGGCACCGAGGTCGTGCAAAAACTGGCGGTCCTTTGGTAGTGATAAAATGCTCGATCCCGTACTTGGTTACAGCCGCTGAAAACGTTCGAACCGTGAGTGCTGGGAACTGGGCGAGTAACTGTTGGAACTTACCCCCTGGAGCTGTAACGTTGGCTAGTGTTGTCAACCCGGCTCCCCGAGTTGTACAGGGCAGAGAATCAAAAGACACGGCATCCACCAGCCGTCTATTAGCAACATCAACTAATAAACCATGCACACATAGAAAGTCTGCACCCAAAATGGGGGAGGCACATGCAGCTGTAATGAAGGTCCACTGGAAGTTACACCCATGCAAACTTATAGTCAGTGTCTGCTCAACAAATGTCTTAATGTCCGATCCGTTGGCGGCTGCCAGCTCGGAACCACTACTTCTTGTCACTCTGTCTGAATTGAACGGCAGGATGAGGCTCTTCTGGGAGCCGGAGCCCACCAGGAACCGTTTCCCCGAACATGAGTCTGTGATGTAGAGGAGCTTATCTCTGTCGCCAGCGGTCACAGCTGCTACTGACTGCTGGCCTTGGCGTTTCCCGTGCTTGAACTGGCACGGTGGCATGCATCGCCGTACATCTGCTCCAAAACGGCGATGATAGAAGCAGATCGTGTCCTTCCTGTGCCTCCTGGCGTCTGCACCAGCCACCACCAGCGGCTCCTCGACCTCGCTGGCCGTCCCTCTGGGCTCCGGCGCTGCTGTGTTCACAGCGAAGGTTCTGGTTGCCAGGATGATACGGTCCACTTCCTGCGCTAGCGTGCAATAGTTCCTCATCACCAGCACTGGTGAGTTTGCCAGGATCGCTCTCGCTGCAGCTGGGAGGTTTCTGAGGAACACGTGGGCGAACAGGAACGGCTCACCATCTCTGCCCATCAATGCCAACATCCTCTTCATCAATTCGATGCCTGATCTGTCCCCTAACTCAGAACGTGTCAGGGCCTTTCCGCTATTTCACAGTCCGAAAGCGTGTAGCGCTGGGTCAGCATCTTCTTGAGCGCCTCGTATTTTCCATGGACTGGCAGCCCTTGGAGCAGGCTTGCCACCTGCTGTGTTGTGCACGCATCCAGCGCAGTGACCATGTAGTAATATTTGGTCTCGTCTGCTGTTACCCCGCAGAGAGCGAACTGGGCCTCTGTGTGTAAGAACCACGCTGTCGGGTCGTGCAGCCAAAAGTCCAGGAGCTTGACTGAAACAGCGCACGCAGCCCTGGCACTTCCTCTCCAGCTTGTCTCCGGGGTGCTCATCTCGCCTTCCATTGCACGTCAAGGGTCACCAGTGTAGAGAGAATGAACAAGGCGAGGCAACAAGCTGAATCAGCACAGACTTTATTCTCTCTAACAAGTCAAGATTACATGAGAGCTCCCAGGCCACAGTGCATCTCACTTATATACCTTTAATCATTTGCATAGTGGCCTGGGGCGCCGACATCATACTTATTACACAACAAAGCCCGTGCAGTGCATTAACATAACATTACGCTGGTGCCGCACTACTTCCTTCTCCCGGTGCCCAGCATCTCCCCTTCTCCCCAGGGGGTGCCCAACCTTTGCTGCTCCGTCTGGACCCCCCGGCGACCTCTCTTCTCCTGGACCATAACTCTCTGGGTGGAGAAGTCTAACACCTAGCTCCCCCACAATATTTTATAAAGAGAAATGGGTGGCACATTCAGTTTTGGGTTTTATATAGATTATATGCAATCTCTAGGACATTAAAAGCTATTTCAAGGACATGAAAAAGTTTCCAGTAATGCAGTAGTGTAAAGTGGTTAAATGCAAGACTTCACTATAACACCTAATGATTTTTTTCCACCTGACTGTAGACAGTACAGAGTGCCTTGAGATGGCTGGTTGTGATTAGGTACTTTATAGTTGAGCCAAACTGAGTTGTGAAAAAAAAATTAACATGTGAAACTGTGTCTATTGTACATGGTAATACAACAACATGAACAAACTCTTAAAGTAAAAATATAGTTAAATGTAGTAAAAAGATTTTTTTAATTCCCCCGATCATCTTCTATCACCACTGTCATCTTAACTATAGCTCCTCGTGCAAATACAAAGTATTCCCACATTTAATTAATTTCTGTTCAATTTTTTTCCCACAGATGTGCAATTTCTGCCATGTTTGTCCTGTCTGCCAAACTGTTTGTAAGCCTGGTAAGTAAAGGCAGAGTAAAGGCATTCACAGATTTACACACATTTGAATTTTAGATCTGAATCTTTTTCCCAAAACCAGAAACCATACCACAAGCCAAAAGTTAGACAGAAAATCGACCAAAGTATTGAAAAAATACAGAAATAGAGAAGGCTATTTAGTGTTATAGGCAAGATCACACCAAAACCAGACCAAAACTTACAGGGGTCCAAGTCGAGACCAAGTCAAGACCAAGATGTGCATACACAGTGATATTGGTCTCAGCGTACTGTGGTTTCAGTCTGGTCTTGGTGTCATCCCAAGTTCATGTTTCAACAGCAATAAACAAGATTCCATCAAAAAGATGCTGAGTGTTGATATTTTACCATTTTTTTACAGGAGGATTTATTGATGAAGTGACTGGATCAATCTACAAGTAAGCCCTGTATAAACAGAATTCATTCATCATTTCATTATGTATGTATTGTATTGTAACTTGTTCATCTCTTTATACACAGAACTGTAGCCGACGTCTTTGATGATGACGATGACAACTAAACCCAGTCAAATCTTGCCACCATGTGGCCAAAAAAACCCAAAACATATTTCACCTTCTCTTCTAATCTTAGTTGTTTTTTTTCCTTTAGAATGTTACACATTTGCTGAACAATGACTTAAGGGAATATTAATTCAAGAGAATATCTTAATATATTTGTGTACTGTTATTACCAGAAGAGTCCATTCTATAAAAACATGATTATAATGAACTCTGTTGAATAAAAAAAGAGAGGACATTTTCAGTGAGTGTTTTATTGATTTCTGTTGCTTTGCACTGAATGTGTGCTGTACTGTGTTACTGAGTTTGCCAGCAAGAGGTTAAAGTCATTGTGCTTTAGTCACATGACCTTCATATTGTTATTTTGGACTTTGTTCTTTTGGCTGAGAGACTGACTTAATAATGTCCTGTTCTGCCATGGAAAGCATCTTTTAGCATAGGCCTACAATAGACAATATTTGGGTAACAGTCAAGAATTTAAAAACTGCTGTGTATGGGTGCAGCTGGCATTAATATTGACAAAACATGTACAAGCATTAAGAAAAAAATAAGATATCAAGTATGAAAACTGGTTAAAGAGACACTCCAGCAAAAATTAGGTTTTTCTGTTGTTAACATGTCTGTAACGTGTTTTTTGTGACTTACAAGACATCCAGCGCAAAATCTGACCGCAGTCCCAAGTCTGTGTTTTTGTGCTATGAATTTCCAGTTACCCCCCCCACCCCACGAGCCATTTTGGACAGAGCGTTTCTAGCTACGTAAGCATTCCTCATTAGCCTGATTGGTTATAACACTTGTGGTGTATGTGAAACGGTGCAAAGCACCACGTTGTGGTAACACGTAGGCATGTGTGACATCATGACGTCGCAAGGGTATATTAGGCGGTTGCCCGGGGCTAGTCATCCTCTTGGCACTCCGCCCGTCCATGCTCCACCTGTACTGAGTACTATATATCTTGGCTAACGTTCAATAAAGCTAACATCAACACGTGGATATGTCCGCCCTTATTTCCAGACATACAGTAACATTTGGCGATGAGGATAATGGAAACGCTGCTGACACCTCTACCACCGGTCCTTGTTTTACCTGGTGAGCTGCCTATTCCTTGCTCTCATTGGTAAAAGTTGTTTGAAACGTTCGTGTCTGCCATTGACTTAGCTAAAGCTAGCAAGGTTAGGCTACATGCCATGCTAATTCATTGCGTTGGCAGAAAGCGACAGCATGTCTTCCAGACGCTCGGACCTGCGGAAACCTATGATGAGTGTGTTGCTTTATTAAGATAAGATGAGATAAGATAAGCCTTTATTAGTCCCACAATGGGGAAATTCCAGGATTGCAACAGCACAGGGATAGCAACACTCGGAGCAACAATCAGAAGGCAAGAGAAAAAACAAGAGCAACAAGTATACATATGTACATATAAATATAAATATATATATACAGACACACAGTGCGGAGCATTGTAGCTAGATGGGATAGATATATAAATATATAAACACAGTGCGGCGCATTGTAGCTGGATGGAATAAATATATGAGTATATAAACCACAGTGCGGAGTATTGTAGCTAGATGGAATGAATATGTGAATATATAAACACACAGTGCGGAGCATTGTAGCTAGATGGAATAAATATGTAGATATATAAACACACACAGTGCGGAGCATTGTAGCTAGATGGAATAAATATGTAAATATATAAACACACAGTGCGGAACATTGTAGCTAGATGTAATAAATATATGAATATATAAACACAGTGCGGAGCATTGTGGCTAGATAGAATAAATATGTAGATATATAAACACACACAGTGTGGAGCATTGTAGCTAGATGGAATAAATATGTAAATATATAAACACACACCGTGCGGAGCATTGTAGCTAGATGGAATGAAACAGCACAACCGTCTATTTAGTTATCCTACATGGTATGATTATGTACCCATACATATTCTCACCCTCCATAGCGACCGGTATTTTCCTAGCTGTTAGCTGGACATTTCGCCACCCCTGAGAGCGTTTTGGTCTGAAGAATCAAGTTTCGCCAGCGCCGACAGCAGGCGGGTGAGTCGGTCCAGCAATATGTCACTGACCTCCGCTTTTTGACTAGTATGTGTAGGTTTGGACACCTGGAAGACGAGATGGTGTGAGATCAGTTAGCAGAGTACACCACCAACGCATAGCTGTGGGAGAAAGTGCTAATGGCACCGGACGACTTACCGCTGGCCAGGGTTGTGGAATTAGCATCCCAGCTAGAGGCAACAGCTCAGTTAGCAACGTAGCTAGGAGCCTCCAGCCTATGCTCCCCACATCCAGTTCCGCTAGCACAGGCTGTTACTCTGGCTGCTCAGCCTGCTGACCCCACATCTTCTCAGGAGTACCCCGAAGTGATCATCGCGGGACGGCAAGGCTCTATAGTAGGGCTGGGAATGATCCATAATTTCCAGAATCAAGTCGATTCCGATTCTTGAGATTATGAATCGGTTCAATTTGATCCAATCCAATCCCAATTCAATCTGGGAAATTACCATTTTAATAGCCATTTTACTTGCCAGGAAAAAAAAATCTTCGAGACCTAATGCTGCAAATTGTACCAAGAATACTCTAACTTTGTTAATACATAAATTATCACATAAAGAACTGACCCAGAATCAGTTACAATAATGCACTTTTTATTATCTAACTTATGATTTCACAAAGTGCTCACAAGTGCTTTCTTTAGTGCAAAGGGTGTGTAGTGTCAAGTTAACAACCCAGAGTCAGTAAACAAATTCAATGCATGAAGCATGTCTACATAATCTCACTGTATTTCAGTCCCTCCAGGATTTTGTCAGCTGTTTTGGTGATTGTTGTGGCCCAAAAAGCCTGAATTTGTGGGAGCTTTTCCAAAAAGTTGTGACATTTTTAGAGGTTTTTGCACTGAAAGTTGTGTGAGGAAGTACAGATTTTAAAATAGCTGCTTTTTCCATAGCTTACAGTGATGCCATTCTATTTAACACCACAAGAAAAGCACAGGATTGCCAAGAATTTACTGTTAAACAGTGATCTATGAAGAATTAAATGCTCAGTAAAGTTGTCAAAAAATGACCAACATTGTATTCTTGCTGAGAACTTTAAATAAAAAAGATAAATAAAAGAATTAGTCATTACAACAACTAAGTTGCACTGGATGCATGTTTAGAGTATGGAGAAAATTATTACAGCACCTTCTTGAATCTTGATTTTGAAAACTAAAACCCCTGAAAAATTTGAGGTCCTCTTCTGTGCTGAAATCCACAAGGAAGCAGGGATGCTCCTCCACTGATAGCCTCTTCCCTTCAGAAGGTCTCAGTGCAGGATGGACCTTGGAGTGGAAACCCAGTCTTCACACATCTAAAGGGATGATGAAAAGGAGAATAGATTTCACAGTAAAATTAATAATCATATTTTTAAATCCCCACACCACAGTAGGGTTTAATAATTTAGTTCTTTTATATTGTGTTGTTTATATTTTAATTACAAATTAACTTTCAATTTTTGAAAAGGGTTTCAATTTATTTACTGGGAAGATTTGTTCATTTCAGTTTAGTTCTACCGAGTAAAAATGGCTTGTATCATGTGTCTGGGGAGAAGTGGCCACTCCAGACCCCAGACACAGACTATTATTGTATTTTGCTTTTCTGTTTTGTCCACTTATCACTTAGAGTTATTCTGTGTTCTGTTTTGCCTCTCCCTCTTTCTCCAGGCACTTCCCATTGGCTGCTCAGCCTGCCGCTGCAGTGTGCAGCCTATAATCAGTACACCTTTGCTACCACGCATCTGTATTCACTCTGTACCGTTAGTTGACTGTGTATTTATTTCCTATCGGTTCATTCACCCATTGTCACAGCATTAGTCTGCATCCTGCACACTGTTAGCCTCTCAGTCAGCTACTCTCTGTGTTTGGACTATTTTTCCCTTGGACCGTGTGCGGTGTTGTTTATTCCAGAGCCTCGCTGTGCTCCGACACTTTCATGTAAGTCCACCTTCTCCCGGTTTTCATTTCTTGTTTCCTCCAGCAGCCTGTTTTTCCTGGGCATGAAGTGAACTGTTTTCCTCAAAGCCAACCTGACTCAGCTGTACTGTGCTCGCCAGTGGTGTAGTTTATTATTTGTGGATATCTCATGTTGGACATTTGTTGCATTTTGACCTTTTATTTAATAAGCACGCTCTTCACCTGCAAGTGGGCTCAATCTTTCCATTTTGTGCGTGTGTAAAGCACACGCTCATGACAGAATGCCATGACCCGAAAAGAGCCCAGTGGTGAAGTAGTGGGATATTCCTTTTTTTTCCTTCACCTTTTTCCCTGTGTGTTTTCCTATCTGAGTCCTACGGAACCATGGGTCACCTCGATGGGTTGGAGTGGCAGGCGATGTCCCTACTGGAGGATCTCCTGGCATGGGTGCGGACTTCTCTCTCTCCAAGTACGATTTGGGAGAGTCAGGACAACGCAGCGTGGGTAATGAAGACGAACGCTGGCCTATGGAGTCACCCGGAGGCTACGGATGTGCTCAACTGCATAAACTCCCTGCTGATGGAGGAGGTTCTGACGCCAGAGCCGGTTCATATTAAAAAGGGACGCATGCACCGCATGAGGCTTCCTGCTTCTCCTCCGACAGCTCAGCTTCCTCCTCCGGAGCCATGGCCTGCTCCATCTGCGGAGGAGATGGAGGAACGCAGACAAGTGCTGCTGGCAGAGGCGGACCTCCTCTTGGAAGTGAAGCCGTGGATCCTCCCAGAATTGGCGGTGGAGTTCGAGGAATTAGCCCCAAGGGAACCGAAGCGCCTGCCGGAAGTTGAGCATGCTCTCACCTCGGAGCCTCCTTCTCCCCCGTGTTGTCGCCATTCCCGGAGGTCTTGCCCAAGGGACTCTACCATCATCCACCCAGCTACTCCTCCTTTGCTGGAGGGGAGAATCCAGCAGCGGAGCTGCTTTTTTCACCTGCTGTTTCACCTACTGCCATCTTCTCCACAGCTGTTACCTCTGCCAATGTGGAACGCGCATTTTCTCCCATGTATTCATCCACCTCTGTGCCAGCTTGGGAGGCTTCTCCATCGCATGTAGAGGAGCACAAAGCCACCATGGACATGGAGAGGGATGAGAGTGTTCCTGACGCCACTGGAGGCATTGTGATCTAGGAGAGCAGGCAAGTTTCTTCTTATTCTATACCAACTGTTGGACAATTTTGCCTGTTCCCTGGTCAAGAGACTCAGGTTCTGCAGCCCCCTGAGTTCTCTGCACCAGTGGCATGTAATAACCCCTCACCAGTCCTCTCCATTTCTTCTCTGTGTGCTTCTGTGAGTTTGCTGGCTGCAGAACCAAGCCACCAGATGGAGGAGAGGCCTGAGGCCTTGGAGGATCCAGTGCCTGGGTCGGCGGTGAGGCAGCCCCCAGCCATCACACCGGATGAACCACCAGTGTGGGGAACATCGCCTGGGGGCCTCGAGACTGCTATCACCATATTGCCTGCTGCGGTGGCCGCCACAGCAGAGTCGGCGCCTGATTTGGACTACCAAGGTGTTGGGACTAAGACGTCCCCGTCGGGATCATTGAAGTCCTGGACAGCGGTGAAGCTTGAGTCCAGGCAAGTGCTCTTATTTGTCTCTCTCCCCTTAGATTTGGAACACCCTTGCCTGGCTCTTGGTGAGGAGAGTCAGGTGCAGCCTTCAGCTGCATCTGAACTTACCTCGCCAGGCTCCGCCGTTGCCAGTGACCCTAACCTCTGTTCCTCTCCTGTCACTCCCAAGCGTCCTCCTAGGGTCGCCGGGGAGGATCATTCACCACCAGGGGTCCCTGCAAACAACGACGAGGGTTCAGTTTCCCCGGGGGAGGTCGACGTGGGGGTTCTTTCCCAATCCGGAACCTTTGTGGGTGCCACACCTCCTCAGCCTGATGAGCCATCTCATCTTGGATTGCCGGAGTCCTGGACGGCGGTGGAGCCCGAGTTCAGGCGAGTACACTCCTTAATTTCTCTCCTGTCTATTTTGGAGCCACCTTTCCTGACTCTGGTGAGGAGAGCCAAGGGCAGCTCGCCGCTGCACCCGGGCTCACCTCGCCAGGCCCTGCAGCTGCCGGCGACCCTGACCCAGTCTCTCTCGCTCTCTCTCCTGTCTCTGAGTTTCCTGCCAGGGTCGTCGGAGAGCAGCCAACGCCACCTGAGGCTGTGGAGGATCCGGGTTCGCCAGCCGAGCTCACTGTGGAGGTCACTACGGGTGCTGCAGAGCTCCAGCCGGAGTTCACCGTGGGTGCTGCAGAGCTCCAGCCAGAGCCCACTGTGGGTGCTGCAGAGCTCCAGCTGGAGTCCACCGCGAGTGCTGCAGAGCTCCAGCTGGAGTCCACCGCTGCGGGTGCTACAGAGCTCCAGCCGGAGTCCACCGCGGGTGCAGCATTAGCCGAGTCTGGGTCCACAGCAGGTGCAGCGTTGGCCCAGTCCGGGTCCACCGCAGGTGCAGCGGAGTCCCAAGCCAGGATCACCGAGGATGCAGCCGGCCAGCCTGAGGACACCAAGGCCTCCTCTCCCCTTCATGAGGCCTTCGGGGTGTCCCTTCCTCCCCTGCCGGGCACCGCTGTGGTCCACCTTCCTCCATCACCAGAAGCCGTAGGGGTCCCCCTTCTCTGGTCCGGCTTCCTACTTTTAAGCCTTTTGGTGGGCAAGCCGCCTCCTCATTCATCCCTGCAGTCCTGGTGGCTCAACTACGCTGGTCGGCCACCCGAAGTACTGAGTCTCCGGGTTGGACAGCCCATTTGCCCTGGCAGGCTGTCAGACATTGCTCAGCGGGCCGCCTGCTGGCCCTGGGACTTTGGCCAGCCGCCTGAATCCTGGAGCCTTGTGACTGTGGGGGGCATACAGCCTTGTCGGGGTGCAGGTGCAATTTATTGAGGATTCTTCCCTCCTAGCCGGGTTTCCCCCACCTCCCTCCCTGGGTGATCTTCTTTGTTTTGTTTTTTTTGTTTTTTGTTTTTTTTTGCGGGGGGGGTGGCCTTGGATGTTACTTGGGGGTGTCTGGATGCACCCTTGAGGAGGAGGCTCTGTCATGTGTCTGGGACGAATTGACCACTCCAGACCCCAGACACAGACTATTATTGTATTTTGCTTTTCTGTTTTGTCCACTTATCACTTAGAGTTATTCTGTGTTCTGTTTTGCCTCTCCCCTTTCTCCAGGCACTTCCCATTGGCTGCTCAGCCTGCCGCTGCAGTGTGCAGCCTATAATCAGTACACCTTTGCTACCACGCATCTGTATTCACTCTGCACCGTTAGTTGTCTGTGTATTTATTTCCTATCGGTTCATTCACCCATTGTCACAGCATTAGTCTGCATCCTGCACACTGTTAGCCTCTCAGTCAGCTACTATCTGTGTTTGGACTATTTTTCCCTTGGACCGTGTGTGGTGTTGTTTATTCCAGAGCCCCGCTGTGCTCCGACACTTTCATGTAAGTCCACCTTCTCCCGGTTTTCATTTCTTATTTCCTCCAGCAGCCTGTTTTTCCTGGGGCATGAAGTGAACTGTTTTCCTCAAAGCCAACCTGACTCAGCTGTACTGTGCTCGCCAGTCGTATAGTTTATTATTTGTGGATATCTCATGTTGGACATTTGTTGCATTTTGACCTTTTATTTAATAAATACACTCTTCACCTGCAAGTGGCCTTTATTAATTGTCATTTTCATTTTATTGTTATTTATCATTATCTTCAAATCGCTCACGTAAGTGCTAGAAGTCCATAATCTCATAAAATATACCTTTATTCTGCATTTATTCACATCGCTTAACCAACAGTTAACTACTGTATCCATAGTTTGTAAAAGAAAACACCATCATGCTGGATAAATTATTAATTTACAACACAGATGTTGAAACAAAAATTATATTTTATTTACAATCTCAGTCGCTCCAAGTCTTCCTCTGTTCACGAGTTTCAGCCAGTCTCCATGTGTTTATCAGTCATCGACTTTACGTTCCAACTCAGCACTGCACGTAGTACAAAATCATTTATCCTCACTTTACGAAAAATATTCGTAAGCTGTTGAGGACAGTCTTTACGGTGACTTTTGTTGATAAATTAAGAGACACGCACGTTAACAACTCCGCTCATGTAAAGACTTGTGCATGTGCCGCAGGGAACTCTTGCCAGATGAGAACCGTTTTAACACCACAGAAGAACAACTAATATATCCATTACCTTGTTAGCTGTTAGTTCCTTTAGCGCTCCAGGTGTTTCTGGTTCTTTGCCGCTGTTTCTGGCTCACTGACCTGGTTTCGACCCGATCAGACTCAGCAGACGTTCACAGACGTTAAAGCATTATATTAAAAGATCGATCCGCGGATTTTGTGGATCGATATCGGCTCAGTCAAACGTGGATCGATCCAGATCATTGTATCGATCTTTTGAACCACCCCTACACTACAGCATGCCGACCATGTGGTAACTGTGGCTCACACTTGCATCACACATGCATGCCTGCCTGCTCTGCCACAGGACGGAAGTGCCAGTGCTTTGGTAAACTAAACCATTTTGCCAAAGTATGTCACTCTGCCCCAGCAAGCTTGCTGCCTAGCTTGCTCAGTCGGCCCAGTCCGACCACCGTTCATTCTGTGGACTCCAGTAACACGCCGTATAAGTGGTGCACAGTGGAATTGGATAGCGTCACTCTACCGCTGCTGCTGGACACTGCTGCCATGAGGTCCTTGATGGACGAGGCCATGGTTAGGAGTTTTTTTCCCCTGCAACCAATCAAGCCAGATGAGGTGGAACTGTTCAAATATGGACTTATGAAAATTGGCATGGTAGAACTATTACTTTGTCAGTTCACTACGGGTCAGGAATCCTCCTGGCGTTCACATTCCAGGTGGCACGCCACAGTGACAACATCCTGGGATGTGATCAATTCCACGAATTGGTTTTTCCATCACAGACCACATGGGATTCTGTTTGGCTGACGATGGCCCAAGTCTGCTTCGCCTGGACGTGGGTGCAGCTACTCCCTGCTTCACACCACACAATGAGCGATGCACTGGAGACTCAGAACTGATCCTCTCACGGCGTGAGCCTCCCCAAGCCACCGCCTCACTGCAGGAGTTCCAGTCTGTGTCTACGCAGGACCCAGTAGAACGTAGGGTCCACCCTGTCAGCGGCGATACCACCTCGCCTCTACGTCCATTTCTGAGCCATTCTTGTCCCCCGCTAGATGACATCCCAACAATGGTGCCTTTCTCCAGCGGCAGGACAAAAGAGCAGCAGCACATTGTGAAGAGGAAACAACCCTTGCTCACGGTGCTTGACTGGGTCCAGATCCGGTGACCCAATTGCTCTCACAAGCTGCAGTTGTTCCAGACAACGCAGATACATATCAGTGCTCAATTTGGACCAGCCACCTTCCAGATGGCTGATGGATCATGATGGCATGCCAGCCATCTCAGAAAGGTAACACTATCTCGTGCTCCGGACCAAGAAACAGCAACCAAGCTGGCCCAGCCAATATGAGAGTCGGACTGGGACTTTGCTTATGAACAGACCACAATTACAGCGAGGCGGCCTCCAGAGTCACAAAAGCTGATGCCGCCAGGGTTGCGCCCACCATGGGCTCGACAGAGGCCCCGCTGAGTTCTGAACTGTTACTGACTCTTAGGTTCTCAAGCACATGTTTAGCCAGGGCATGGTCCGTTCAAGTGGTAGAATAACCCACACGACCACGTGGGTATACTGGCAGTCTACTCGGTTGCCCAGTTAGAAATGTTATGGTTGAAATATGCCTTAAGTGGTTCTTTGCACCGGCCCGTTCGGTCCAGTTATGTATGCATTCTGTTTCACATTAGGCAATGCGCTAATCATTATACCGGCCCATTCGGCCATATCATGTGTGTGTTTAAGCTTTGCATCAACCTGATGAGCTAACAGATGTAGTCCTACGTATGTCATTTGTTCCTGCTAAGCTAGTCCGCATGTGCGTACATGTCCAACCCTATATTAGCCGATTGGCAAAGTCGTGGGTATTTCAGCTTTGCTTCAGCTTGATGAGCTAACAGATGTGTTCCTATGCCAGCTGTTCCTGCTAAGCTAATCCGCATAGTGTATACTGTATGTCCAACTTTACATTAGCCGATATGCCAATATATGTGTTTTACTTTCCGCCCTTGCTTAGGCCAATTTGCATGGGTAATGTTCTAAGCTTTTCAAGGGGAGAGTGAGTGTGGTGTATGTGAAACAGCACGACACACCAGGCTGCAGTAGCACATATGCACGTGTGACATCATGACGCCGCAAAGTATTTTAGATGGCTGCCCAGGGCTAGTCATCCTCTTGGCACTCTGCCCTTCCATGCTTCACCTGTACTGAGTACTATACAGTATATCTTGGCTAACATTCAGTAAAGCTAACCTCAACACGTGGATGTGTCCGCCCTTATTTCCAGACATAACAACATTAACCTATCAGGCTCAGCACTGAGACCCCTACTTGATCCTCTCAGGAGAAGAGGGAGGAGCCGAGGAGCAGGCAAGATTTGAGGCAGAGAGAGAGCGGTTGAGAGGCTTGAATGAGGCCGGCAAGATAATGAGCTGAGAGGACTGGCTCAAACTGTATCTACCACTGACCAAGCTGACAGTCGTTCACAATGTTCACAGCACGAACCGACTGTGGTGCCATTTTCCACCAGTGGCACTACCTTATTCCGGAGCCCTGTAGCGCATGTGGGGCACATTCAGCTCAAAGACTGGAGTCCACTGGCTGCCACTCCAGCTGCCGGAGGTGCCCACAGAGGAATGGGAGGCACACTGTTGGAAGGCTGAACCAGAGAGAGAGACATCTGCTCTCAGAAACACAAATTTAACTCACCACTGCTGTGTAATTGAGCCGCGAAAAAAGGTGCTGTAACAACTATGCTGGGCCACTAGAGGTGGCAGTGCAACTTTTTTACAGCACACGAACAACTTCCTAAATACAGCTGACCACAGCGGATAGCTGAGGAAAGGAAAAAACCTTTAAAAGTAAGTTTTGTGCTTAAATTATGCAGCAATTTTAATATTAAAACACTAATAACGTAGAGATAAGGCTTCATTTTCAACACAAACACAAGTTTAACTCACCATTGTCATGTAATCAAGCTGTGAAAAAGGTATTGCAATAACCATGCCGGGCCGCTAGAGGTGGTAGTGTGACTTTTTTACAGCATGCAGGCGACTGTATACATGGCAGACCACAGCAGGCAGCTGAGGAAAGGGAAAAAACTAGTGATGGCCAGATGAGGCTTTCTGGAGGACTTGAGGCCTTTCATCAAAATGGTTCATATAGACGAGGCCTCATGTGAAACTTCATTTTCTCTACTAGGCCATCTAGTGGACAAAACATATATAACATGTAGATTTTTACAAGGGTGTGATTGGTTTGTATATTTTTTTCATTTCAATAAATGCACTGTCTTTTAAGAAATATCAATGATCATAAGGGAAAAAAGAAACAATAAAACTGAGGTGACTACAGTTAATGTGCTTGTGCTACTTGTCCATTTTTTTTTAAAGAAAAAATAGCTTTTCAACAGTCTTATACTGTCTTTCCCAGTTCATTCATCTCTGTCCTTATTGTCATGCAGGGCACAATAGTGCCTCAGCATAATGATGTGTTATTGTTGTATCCAACCTTTTTAAAACACAACAGACACTTCACCTTGCAAATAATAAATTATAAGAAAAACCCCACTTGGACCCCAGCTCTCAAGATGCAAGACAGATATTTTACTTCTAGGTTACTACTTAGTGATGGCAAGATAAGGCTTTCTTGAAGACTTGAGCCTTTCCATCAAAATGGTTCATATTGATGAAGCCTCATATGAAACTTCATTTGCCCTGCTAGGCCATGTATTCGACAAAAAGTATACAGCATGCAGATTTTTACAAGGGTATTATTAGTTTAATGTGTATTTTTTCAGTTTCAATAAATGTTAAGTTAACTGGCATCAAACTGGGGATTCTAAATTGTCCTTAGGTATGAATGTGAGAGTGAATGGTTGTCTGTCTCTCTGTGTTGGCCTTGCAATGGACTGACGATTTGTCCAGGGTGTACCCTGCCTCTTGCCCAAAGATGCTGGGATAGGCTCCAGCCCTCTTGCACACCTGAAAAGGATTAAGCGAAAGAAGATGGATAAATGTGCTGTCTTTTAAGAAATATCAATGATCATAAGGGAAAAAAGAACTAATAAAACTGGGGTGACTACAGTGAATGTGCCTGTGTTACTTGGTGTGTGTGTACCATTTTTATTAAGAAATAATAAATTTTCAACAGTCTTATACTGTCTTTATCAGTATATTCAACTCTGGCCTTATTCTCATGCAGGGCACAATAGCAATAGTGCCTCAGCATAATGATGCGTAATAATGATCCAAGCCCTTTGAAACACAACAGACACGTCACCTTGCAAATAAAAATAAAATTACAAGAATGACTCAGCTGGGATTCAAACCCCAATCTCCCACTTGTAGAGCACATGCTTTACCACTAAGCCATTACCTCAGGTACAATAAATATCCACTATTTGTGAAAAATACATCAATGGGAGAAATGCGCTCAAAATGTTCCCAAACGGGAGAAGTCTGTGTTTTTGGTGCTGGCTGTGAAAACTGGCTGTGACAAATCCCTTACACAGTCAAACATGACAACACAAAATGTGAGGGATGGGGATTTCCATTTTGTATTGCTGCTCTATTTCATGTTGCAAGCAAAATCATGAATGGCTTGCTGACACAGTCATGTGGTATGACGTCATCAGCAATACACGCCTTGAAATGCACTTTGCCAAATATTTCTTGGATAAGCTCGGAGTTCTGGAGCCTGCCATCCCATCACTAGAAAAAACCCTTTAAAAGTAAGTTTTGTGCTTAAATTATGCAGCGATTTCAATATTTAAACACTAATAACTCCTACAACTGCAACATTTGATTTTTAAAACTTATGTTGCATCACATTATTTTTCTCATCAGTAAAAACTACAAGTCCCACGCATCCTAAAACATGCCGGACCACAGCAGATAGCTGAGCGAAGGAAAAAAATGTTTCAAAGTAAGTTTTGTGCTTAAATTATGCAGCAATTTCAATATTTAAAAACTAATAACTCCTACAACTTACAGGAAGGATAACCCAGAGAGAAAACCCGGCCCTCCAGAGTGAAGGTTTGGCATGGGGCCAACTACTCCATCCTAGAAAACAGCATACTGTTACAGAAACTGCAACAAGCAATGTTGCGGCCTTATGCCCCACCTGGGACGAAGAGGATAAGTAACTCCTACAACTGCAACATTTGATTCTTAAAGCTTATGTTACATCACACTATTTTACTTCCAATGTTGTATTTTTTTTTCGTACTGGGGGCTGCTTGGTTGCATTAATTATGCCTCAGTGCAAAGTAACGTAGGCATGCCATAATCACTACACGTGTCTAGTTTGAGTAGGTTCATTCTGTCTTCTTTTTCAATTATTAGTTTTTTTGTTTTCCTTATTTCTACAAACGCCAGTCGAAACATACCAAGGTAAAGTTAAACCATTTCCTTTTCATCCTTGCCTGAAATAAGAAAAACAAAAAACTAATATCTACATGTGTCTGTGTGTGAATGTGTCTGTCTGTTTACCACTTTTTCTGCTTGCCTGGTCAAAATCAAGTGGAACTAAAGGCTTGTATCACTGTATCGCCATATTTTATTGAATTTTTATTTGGCAAAATTTCCACATGCAGCTTTGTTATTAAAATAAACAGTAATTTAACTCACCTTTACGTCAATGGAGCTGGGATAAAAGGTATTATATGCCGGGCCAGTAGAGGTGGCATTGCGCCTTTTATACAGCGCCTCCCCCCTCCCCCCCAATGCCTTCCTGCCACAGGCATTGAGGCGTCAGCACCTTGGTGCTTTCATTTAGCGAAGCAGTCTTCAGTGTTCTCAGGTCAGACTCTCCACTCAGAGGAGATGGGAGGGCTGGCCTTGCAGCATACACTACTGGTGGGTGGGGGTATGTATAACCGCTCCCAAAGTCTTCTTCTAGGTCAGAAAACCACGCTCCAACTGATGTTGACAAGTTTTTTGTTTATTTTGCCACAGCAAATCTTCGCCCCTAAACACCGTGAAAAACTAAAAATACAGACATAAAAAACATGAATACAAAATAAATTATAACACTTAACAAATGTTCATAAACAAAAATAATCACATACCGTGTGCGCCTTCTGCCTAGAATTTAGGAGTTGTTAGTCATGTCACAAATTTCCCAAACAAAGTCCTCTCTCCGCATCTGATTATGGACAGCCTCCAGCAGCCGTGTGACTCTTCTAATCAGGCATGTGAACAGCGGATGCCTACCACCCATTTTGGCACCATATCAGATCCAGGTTCGCCGCTGGTTTCCTCACAAACATGGAGAACATTTAACAGTCCGGCTGCCTGCAGGAAAAAACACTCCGTCCTCTCTCCCGACACTCGGTCACACAATGGCGCTGATAGGCGGGGCGAGACACCTGCACGAGCCCCCTTCACGAGCTCTCCAACTCACCAGCGAGCTCGGCAGCATGAGCGCATATGCGCCGCAATATGGAGGGACTGAAGGCGGAGAAAAGGACACCGCTAATGTCCGCAACACTGGCGCACACACCCATAAACAAACATTATTTCAGAAAAAGAACCAAAAATACATAAACCTTTTCACTGTGACAGCTACACTGCCACCAAAATTACAAAGATTTATATTCACTCAACTTTTAACAAACAAAATTAAATCTTGTAATTTTCCTTGAAATAAATGTAAACCTTCAAATCATATGTTGCTTTAATAGCATTGATATTATTTACTTTCTAAACTTAAGCGTTTCTTTGTCATTACTGTATCATCTAACTTTAGTTTTATTATGTCCTCCCTTTGTAGTCTAGGACTCATTTTCAACTAGAACTAATAGTTTCTGAACAGGTCTCTCAAGAACTGAGACTTGCTTTAAGCGTTCACCTTTTTTCCCTAGCTCTCTTTCTCAACCTCCCTCCAATTCTAAGGAGGTTATCTACAAGGACAGGATCAAGATGATGCATTTTGTGAGTTTTTGGTAGTTTAGCTGACTTTTGACTGAACCATTTCAGCTCATCTTCAAATGCCTCCTTTTGTGCTGCCCGAATGAGTGTGAGAGAGGCAACTCTTCTCTCCTCTACACTAATTGGACCGGACCTGTCTTCTTTTGCCAGTCTTTTAATCCTTGCTACAACATTGATGGCTGTATTCCAGTCAGAAAATCTTGAAAACCTTTCAAGAAAATTGTCTCTTTCAACAGCATCTGTCTTCAAAACCTTTACTTCAGGGTCACCTACGAGAAGCTCTGGTGAATGTTGAACTGTGACAATTTCACGTTCCCATAAAAACTCAGGCCCAGTGAGCCAGTTTGAGTCAATCAGCTCTGCCACCTTGAGACCTCTAGAAGCATGGTCTGCTGGATTTTGATTGGTTTCAACGTAGAGCCATTGCTTTGGATCTGTAGTGTTTTTTATTTTCTGGACGCGATTGGCAACAAACACATGGAAGCGCCGGGCTTCATTCTTGATGTACCCAAGCACCACTTGAGAGTCTGTCCAGAAAAACTCTTCGTCAATCTTCAGCTCGAGCTCTGCTCTGAGAAAGTTACTCACACCAGCTGAAACTGCTGCAGCAGTCAGCTCAAGACGTGGGATGGTGACTATGCTTGTGGGTGCCACTCGGGCCTTACCCATGACAAGAGCACAATGAACTTGCACATCAGAAACAATCCTGATGTAGGAACACTGTCCATAACCACTGCTGCTACCATCTGAAAAGTGATGCAACTCAATTTTTTTGGATAGTGCCGAGGTATTCAGGAATGAGGCATCTTGGTATTTTAATGTTTTGAAGATTTTCCAAATCCTGGAGCCATATTTCCCACTTGGCCTAGATTTGAGGGGAAACAGGTTCATCCCATCCAACACCCCGCCTGCACATGTCTTGCAGCAGTTGTTTGCCAGTCAAGATGTAAGGAGAGAGAAATCCTAGTGGGTCATACACACTCGCAACTGTTGCTAGAATTCCTCTTCTTGTGGCTGGTTTTTCTTTGAGGATACCACTGAATGAGAACACATCAGCTTCCACATTCCACTTTATCCCTAATACACTCTGCATTGGAACCTCAGTGTAATTCAGATTTACATCTTTCTTCTCACTTGCATGTTCTGTTTCTGATATCACCTCCAGGACCTCTTTGTACTTGGGATTTTTTTCCATTTTCCCCTTTAAATGCCTCAATCGAACTGTAGCAAGCTGCTTGTTGTTTGGAAGCTGTGGATACTCTCTAAAGGGTAGGGGCATTTCCAAATGTCCTTCTTTGTTGTGGTGAATGTTTCCGTTCAAGAACTGGAGAAACTGAATGTCCTCTCGGGATATATTTCCTTCTCTTGGATTTGTGTCCAAGAAATCTCGTTCCAGGACTTTGATCACAGAGGAAGGTGTGATGGATGGAAACTCCTTTACAGAGACACGATTGCAGACTCCTATTACCTCCATTAGACCAGTCCATGGTTTGATGGAACCCACGATAGTCCAGCCTAAGTCTGTTTTGACTGCATATGGATCATAATCCTTTCCTGGTACGACCTTCCTTGGTTTTAATGCTCTTGCACAGTCATAGCCAATCAGGAGCCCTGCGGGACAGTCTAACAGATCTGGCATCTCTTCTGCAATGCTTAGAAGGTGAGTCCACTCTTTCGCTGTCTCACGAGTTGGGATGCTGTTTTTCTCAAGTGGAATGTATTCTCGTGTATAAGTAGGTGGCAAGACAACATACTCTTGTGAATGGTAACCTCTTACTTTGAGCCCATCTACTCTGTGACAATGTACAGTTGAACCCCGGTCAGTCATTATTGTCAACCTTAACTTAACAGGTTCTGTTTTGGCATGAATTTTCTCACAAATGTCTTGATCAATGAATGTATTGCTGCTTTGAGTGTCCAGAAGTACATACACCAAGGTCTCTGGACTGTTTTCTGCTGCACAAGAGAGCCATACTGGAACAATCATTGAAGTGCGATCACTGTTGCCCACCTTTACACTACATGCAACTGTGGAAGTGCTTTCCTCTTGTGGTGGCATTTCTGGCTTTTCTCCTTGAGGACGTTCCTCGTGAAGTGGAGAGGGGTGACTTCGCCTGCAAATATTACAAGTGACCTTCTGTCGACAGTTTTTGGAGATGTGACCAACTCTAAGGCAAGCAAAACACATGTTATTATCAATGACAAATTTTTTTCCTGTCTTTGAGAGGCATTGCTGCAAACTTGTCACACTTATAGATAAAGTGGTCTTGCTGACAGCAAATACACTTAATCTGCTTCTTATTCTGAGATTCTAAAGAGCTGGGCTTGGAACCTTTGCCATTTTGGGATGTGGCCTTTGAGGTTTGTTTTGGATAATTGGGTACATTTGTTAAAGCTACCAGGACACTGGCCTTGACACGTTTTTGTTCCTTCTCTAGTTTTTCACTTGTATGCTTTAGCGCATAAAGGGAAGAAATAGGATTGCATGCTATGCGTGCTTCTTCTGCCACAAAGTGTGCAAACTCTTCGAAACCTGGATATGCCTTCCCTTCATCCAGTGTTTTAGTGACATGTCCGTTCCAGCGAGTTGTTGCCCAGTCTGGAAGTTTCAGCAGTAATTTCTGATTTTCCTCACAATCATCCAAAACTCCAAGTCCTTGCACATGGGGTATGGCATTTTTACAAGAGATGAGGAAATCACTGAACTCTCTTAGTTTAAGGGAGTTTTTTGGTCCAATCTTTGGCCAGGAACTCAGTTTTCCCCTGAAAGCTCTTTGGAGTACAAAGGGGTGGCCATAGCGCTTGTTTAAGGCATCCCAAGCCTGTGTGTATGCTTCTTCATCACTACGATAAAAGGTTCCTTCTAACACTGAAAGCGCTTCTCCACTTATATATTTTTTCAAATAGAACAGCTTATGCGCTGGATCTGTACAGCTTGTTTCTATCAAAGCCTTGAAGCAAGTGCTCCACTCTGTGAATTTAAGTGGGTCTCCTGTAAACACGAAAGGCTCTGGTGCCGGAAGTCTTGTCATAGCAAGGGATTTCTTGAACGCTTGGACTAGTGAGACTTCGCTCTCTCTGGGCTCAGATATCCTGCCAGAGTTGTGTGGGACTGATGCACTGTGGGGAATATTGATGCGTTTACTCTCAGAGTAAGGAGGGGTCGATACATTTTGTGGAACTTGAGTGCATGGAGGGCTACTATGTTGCATTGCTACTATGCTGCTACTATGCTGCAGGTGGATCACCGACTTCCTGATGGACCGGAGGCAGCATG
This sequence comes from Pholidichthys leucotaenia, assembly GCA_020510985.1. Taxonomy (NCBI): domain Eukaryota; kingdom Metazoa; phylum Chordata; class Actinopteri; order Cichliformes; family Pholidichthyidae; genus Pholidichthys; species Pholidichthys leucotaenia. The sequence continues at coordinate 313,358,962 of CM035838.1, read as the reverse complement.
TGCGGCTGGGAAAGACTGTCTCTGACTCTGTTAGCATCAGCACCGGATCACCCCACAGCTGTGTACTTTCCCCCCTACTCTTCTCCCTTTATACCAACTCCTGCACCTCCAGCCACCAGTCTGTCAAGCTGATCAAGTATGCGGACGACACCACCCTCATCGGGCTCATCTCCAACGGCGACGAGTCCGTCTACAGGAAAGAGGTAGCCCAGCTGGCGTCCTGGTGCAGCCACAACAACCTGCAGCTGAACGCTCTGAAGACAGTGGAGATGATCGTGGACTTCAGGAAAGTCACAACCCCTCTGCCCCCCCTCACCTTCACAGGCTCTCCCATCACCACTGCAGATTCCTTCCGCTTCCTGGGCACCACCATCACCCGGGACCTCAAGTGGGAGCCGACCATCAGCCCCCTCATCAAAAAGGCCCAGCAGAGGATGTTCTTCCTGTGGCAGCTGAGGAAGCTCAAGCTACCCACCAAGATGTTGGTGCAGTTCTACACGGCCATCATCGAGTCCATCCTCACCACCTCCATAACCGTGTGGTACGCAGGAGCCACTGCCAGGGACAGACTAAGGCTGCAGCACGTCGTGCGCGCTGCTGAGAAGGTGATCGGCTGCAAGCTCCCATCCCTCCAGGATCTGTACATCTCCAGGACCCGGAGGCGTGCAGGCCGGATCATAGCCGATCCTTCACACCCTGGTCACGCACTGTTTGCCCCCCTCCCCTCAGGTAGAAGACTTCGGTCCATTCAGACTAAAACCTCCCGTCACATGAACAGCTTCTTCCCCTCTGCCATCAGACTGCTGAACACTAAGTGACTTATTAGACTCTCGTGCACTATGTACAGCAGCTCAACCAGACTCATGTCAATCATCACTGTTTTCTTTTTGCATTTCCGACTGCACTATGGGGTACTCCACAATATCTGCTGCTCGCTAATATATTTAAAAATTGCTTTGTCTAGTATTACTCATTCATATTCTACATTTTATTGCATGTATAGTTTTTTATTTCTAGCTTTTATTTTTATCATGTTTAATGTTGCAGCATTGCACCGAGACAAATTCCTAGTTTGTGTACTACATGGACAATGGCAATAAATCTGATTCTGATTCTGATTCTGGAAGCTGACTTGGAGGCAAAGCACTTTTTACTTCAACATCCCTTATTTCAGCATTAAACCTTGATTCCTCTTCAGCATACACATTGTATTCAGCCTCTATGACTTCAAGATCCCTTTGATCTTCCAGCCATTTTAGTTTTTCTTGCTGAGCCAAAATCTCCTTTCTCTGGGCAGATATTTTTTTTTTATTTTTTTTTTTTATTACTTATTTTGTACCCGTAGGTAGATTTGTTTTGCAGTCTGGTGATAAGCCACCAGCTGCTGGTCGCTGCATGCGCAAGCGCCCCTTAACTCCCTAACCTGCATGTTTTTGACGTGTGGGAGGAAACCGGAGAAATCCCAGAGTAAACCCACGCAAACACGTGGAGAACAAGCAAACGCCACACAGATCACTGTTGGCCGGGGGCAGGGATCGAACCCACGATCTCACAGTCCCCGCGATCCCCCGGCCGAGGGTAAACTGTGCTGCCACAGTGCTAACCACTGCGCCACCGTGCAGCCCGTGCACCGTGCACTGTGCAGATATTTCCATCTCCCTGTTTATTTCAGCCTGTTTTGATGCCAAACGTGCAGCTGCATCTGCTTTTTTCGCCGATACATGACTTCCCTGCTGACTATGACTTGACTGACTGCTTTGACTAGTTCTAGACACAGTTGATCCATAAATTGACCTTGCATCTTCTCTTTGGAGTAACTGAAAGAGAGATTTCTTTACAGCTACTGCATCAAATTCCTTAGTATCAACATTTGCATACCGTCTTTGCAGGAGTAGGATTATTTCAGTTGTAACTGATGTGCAGCTATCAATCTTCCTTCTCATATCTTGAGATGGTAAAGTAAGTGCATGTAAACTCTCATACCTTTGCTTTAGTTCTGACTCACACTTTTCTATTGAATGGATCATTTCACCCAACTCAGTTTTAGAGCACTCTTCCTTAAGTTTAGATCTTGTTAGTTGAATCTCTGCTTTAAAGTTAAGATACGTCGACATAAACTTTCTTTCTCTCTCTGTTATTTCCTTTCTTTTAAACGCAACGATTTTTTCTGTAGGGCGTCTCTCCCTTTCTGATTGTCTCACTTGCGTTTCGACTTGAGATGATGATGATAACCCTATCTTGTGTATTTCAAGATCTCCAATTATTTCTCTTATCCGTGTCTCAATTTCTCGTCTTTTTAAGTCAACAGATTCAGTTTTTAATTTCTCTTCCAACTTTACTTTCTCATCTTCTAGAGCTGCAAGTATTTCCTCTAATGCACAAAACTCACTTGTGCTCTGCTCCATTTTCAAAAATGATTTGAACTAACACTTTTGGAATTTTACAGTGAAAGGAAAGTTAGAAAACTGCTGGGAGAACATGCAATAGGAAACAAGTGACACTCTTCACTAATTTACAACACTTCAAGAATAGCTTTTACTTCAGTTTCTTTTCTCAATTTAACTTAGGAATTAAAAAGTTCCAAACTGAAAATATACCATCTAACCTGGTACCTTAAAGGTGTTGTGACCTTTTGCAAACTGCATTGTCCATAAATGTTGCTCTGGTACTTCTTCTGTCCAGCTGAATATCCAGCGGATGTGGGAAGAAGCATGCACGTCTTTTATTTGGGCAGCAAACAAAGTCCTTGAAGCATGGCCCTGCAGGAATCTTGCTGCTTGCTCCTGGATTAGGCACGTTTTTCACTGTAACCGCTCCCAAAGTCTTCTTCTAGGTCAGAAAACCACGCTCCAACTGATGTTGACAAGTTTTTTGTTTATTTTGCCACAGCAAATCTTCGCCCTTAAACACCGTGAAAAACTAAAAATACAGACATAAAAAACATGAATACAAAATAAATTATAACACTTAACAAATGTTCATAAACAAAAATAATCACATACCGTATGCGCCTTCTGCCTAGAATTTAGGAGTTGTTAGTCATGTCACAAAATTCCCAAAGTCCTCTCTCCAAAGTCCTTTCTCCGCATCTGATTGTGGACAGCCTCCAGCAGCCGTGTGACTCTTCTAATCAGGCATGTGAACAGCACATGCCTACCACCCATTTTTGCACCATATCAGATCCAGGTTCGCCGCTGGTTTCCTCACAAACATGGAGAACATTTAACAGTCCGGCTGCCTGCAGGAAAAAACACTCCGTCCTCTCTCCCGACACTCGCTCACACAATGGCGCTGATAGGCGGGGCGAGACACCTGCACGAGCCCCCTTCACAAGCTCTCCAACTCACCCGCGAGCTCGGCAGCATGAGCGCATATGCGCCGCAATATGGAGGGACTGAAGGCGGAGAAAAGGACACCGCTAACGTCCGCAACACTGGCGCACACACCCATAAACAAACATTATTTCAGAAAAAGAACCAAAAATACATAAACCTTTTCACTGTGACAGCTACAGTATGGGTGGAGCTAATTAGAATATTCATAAATCCGCGCATACTTAAGTAGGTGCAAGATGTAAAAGCTCTTTCCAAGCTATTCTAAGGTAATGAATCTTTTTATTTCAGGGTAAAAAGCCACAATATGCTATTTTGGGCAAAACATATTTGTTTTTGAGGTGGTTTTAGAGCTGCTGGAGTGTATCTTGGTGCTATATCTGTGAATATAGAATTATATTCCAGTAAATTTGCTACCCTGGCCTAAGATTATACTGTGAGGTTTTAATCTAAACTTTCAAGAACTGATTATAAAAGTGAGCTAACTGCTAGCTAGCTAACACTTGATCTGCATCTCCACTTTTATTTTTTCTTTTCCCTGCCTTCTTAGTCACCTTCAGAAAAAGTCTAAGTCTAAAGTCAGCAGCGTGCATAAGGCTTTAGTAGAAACTGTACACTTTGAGGTTTTAATGTAGCTACACTTTGGGATTATTAATATTAAAAGTGTGGAAACCACAGCTAATAGAGCTAAGTATTAGAATGAACTCACAACAGAGGAAAACAATTTCTGGGTTGAGAAGTCTCTTTTCAAACTGGCACAACCACACTACAATCCTCACATAAGAAGCCACATATAGTTCTGTAATGAATGATTATTTTTACACTGCTGAAGCAGACTGAAACATACCTGGTATAGCATCTGTGTGCCATTATAGAGGGATAGCCTATAGCAGGGCTATTCAATTACAAAATCAGTTGGGCCACAATTTGAAATCAAGACATGTAACTGGAACACACATGTTCAATTTCAAATAAACACAGATCAATATGATGAAAAATATGTACTTTTTATTGTCTTGGTTTTAAATGTGTGCTTGGCACATGACAAAGGCACATATGTGTATATGAACACAATAACAGTGCTGGGGGTTGAGCTGAACTTGAAGTAGTTGAAATATTTTTCCTCTTGAACAATTAAATAAATAGAATGAAAAAAATAAAATTCTGTAAATAAAGATTTAGGTCACATCTTACTCAGGCATATCTCAAAAGTGTATAAAAACTTAATGTGCACTGTTAGTAACATTAACATTTGTTTCCCTTTGGAAATAAAATATATTACATCCTGGTCATAACTGACCTTAGGACATCACAAAGTGCATTTAGCTGAATAAAAAAAGAACTGTCAAACACTTCAGTGCACAAACCCCCCAAGAAAAGATTGCTAATATTAACAAACACTGCACATCCACTATTGTGGTTTGTTTTGTTTTAAATCACTGCATGTGTGAGTAGGAACCTCTTTTTATAACTACACATTCCATTACACACACATATCAGTCAACCAAAAATTTCTAATAGAGTTAAGGATCCAAAAAGCACCCACTTAAAAACTTGATCAATGACTTCAGTCTTGAAGGTTTGTGACATAACGCACGGCTCAGGAGACGCACACACACAGGCTCAGAGTAGTTCAAATAGTTTATTAACAACAGGAGTGTATGAATGTGTGTCTGCGGGATGTAAATGTGTTGATGGCGGCGTCTGCTTCGGGCGCAGAGGCAGGAGGCAGGAGGCCGTACAGCCGGACAACCCTATGGGAAAAGCACAAGGAGAAGGGTGACGGGCACACACCAACACAGGAGATATAAGAGCGAGAGAGGAGCTTACTTGGAGAGGACAGATGACTGGCACAACAAGGGACAAGGTCCGGTAGACAGCCACCTGGAGAACCCGGTGCAGCAGCGAGGAACAGGCGATGGAGAGGCGTCGTCCGCCGCCGGGGAATCCACCTGTGCACAGGGGAGCAGACTGGGAAGGAAAAGGAGGTAAGGTCTTCTTACCAGAGTAATCAGCTGAGGGTGAAGAAACTCACAGCGATGCATGGGGAAGTCTGACGGCTTCAGGCCGAAGCTCAGAGCGAGACGGCTTATATCCCTCGCCGCTGATGATGTGCAGGTGTGCGTGCAGGTGGTGCCGCTGATGAGCGGCGCGGCGTGACAGTACTCCCCCCTCTAGCAGCGCCTCCTGGCGATGGCTTCTCTGGGTGCGCTCGGTGGAAATCAGCGATGAGCGACGGGTCCAACACAAACGACGAGGGTACCCACTGTCGATGTTCAGGCCCATAGCCCTCCCAGTCCACCAAGTACTGCAACCCACGACCCCGCCGCCGGGAGTCCAGGATGGAGGCGACGGACCAGGCCGGATGGCCACCAATCATGCGGGGCGCGGGTTGCGCAGCAGGAGGAGGGCAAAGGGGATCGGAGACTGCCAGCTTCACCTTGGACACGTGGAAGGTGGGATGGATGCGGAGGGAGGGGGGAATAGCTACACGCACAGCCACCGGGTTGACGATCCTGGTGATGGGGTAAGGACCCATAAAGCGCTGTGCCAGCTTCCTCCTCTCGCCCTTTAAAGTCACGTCCTGGGTCGACACGTAGACTTGCTGACCAACTCTGTACGCCGGGGCAGGTCTTCTGTGCCGGTCCGCCACGGCTCTGTTGCGCTCCGGCGTGCGTAAAAGCGCATTGCGCGCTGACGCCCAGATGGAGCGGAACTGCCTGAGATGCGCCCGTACTGAGGGGACAGTTACCTCACTCTCCTGCGCTGGGAACAGCGGGGGGTCGTAACCCAGGGACGCCTTAAAGGGGGACATCCCTGTAGCAGAAGAGTGAGCGGTGTTATGGGCGTATTCAACCCAGGCGAGGTGGTTACTCCAGGACGTAGGTTTGGACGCCGTTACACAGCGGAGCGCAGCCTCCAGCTCCTGGTTGGTCCGCTCACACTGCCCGTTGGATTGGGGGTGATGGCCGGAGGAGAGGCTCACCTTGGCTCCTAAGGCGTTGCAGAACGACCTCCAAACCTCTGAAGAAAATTGGGACCCTCGGTCCGAGACCACGTCCACCGGAATCCCATGCAGCCTGACCACGTGTTGGATGAGGAGGTCCGCCGTCTCCAGGGCAGTTGGGAGACCTCGTAGGGGGACGAAGTGTACCGCCTTGGAGAAGCGGTCCACGATGGTCAGGATGGTGTCGTAGGTGTTCGAGATTGGGAGTCCGGTGACGAAGTCCAGGGCGATATGCGACCAGGGCCTGCCAAGGATGGGCAGAGGCTGGAGCAAACCCGCTGGGGGGGCATTACCCGATTTGTTGGTGGCACAAATTGGACAGGCCCGGGCGTAGCGGGCAGCGTCCCTCCACAGGCCCAGCCACCAAAAGGACCGCTGGAGGAGGTCAATCATCCGGGAGGAGCCAGGGTGACAGGTGAGCTTGGATGTGTGCAACCAGTGGATGACCTCCCCTCGAACCGTGGATGGCACGAACAGCCTCCCCTCCGGTCCGCCGCCAGGGTCAGGTTCCACTTCCTGCGCCTTCCGGATCTTGCTCTCGATGTCCCAGGTGATGGCTCCCACGATGCACGACCTGGGTAGGATGGTGTGGACCGTGTCCTCCGACTCCTCAGGGGCGAATTGCCTAGAGAGGGCGTCGGGCAGGCCGTTCTTGGAGCCAGGCCTGAAGGTGATGGTAAATTGAAACCTGGCGAAGAACAAGGACCAGCGCGCCTGGCGGGCGTTCAGGCGCCTGGCAGATCTAAGGTACTCCAAGTTCTTGTGGTCCGTCAGGACCACGAACGGCAGGTCCGCCCCCTCTAGCCAGTGATGCCACTCCTGTAGTGCGAGCTTGATGGCAAGGAGCTCTCTGTCACCCACATCGTAATTCCTCTCCGCCGGGGACAAGCGCCGGGAGAAGAAGGCGCAGGGCCATTTGATACTGTCGTCTGGCGACCGCTGGGATAGCACCACCCCCACTCCTGTGTCCGAAGCGTCCACTTCCACGATGCACTGCAGCGCAGGGTTGACTTGGCTAAGGACCCGGGAGGAGGAGAACTCCACCTTCAGCGCCTGAAAAGCAGCTGCGGCCTCTTCGGTCCACCGGAACGGGACCTTAGGGGACGTGAGGCGGGTCAGCGGGCCAACGATGGTGCCGAAATTTGGGACGAAGCGGCGGTAGAAGTTCGCAAACCCAACGAACTGTTGCACCTGCTTCCTTGATGCAGGTGTAGGCCATTCCACCACCGCCTTCACCTTCTCTGGGTCCAGAAGCACCTGGTCATGGGAGATGATGAACCCAAGGAAGGATGTTGTTCTTGCGTAAAATTCACACTTCTCGGCCTTCACGTATAACCGGTTCTCCAGCAGTCTTTGGAGGACCCGCCTCACGTGGACCTGGTGCTCGTCCCTGGACTTGGAGAAGATGAGTATGTCATCCAGGTAGACGAACACAAAAAGGCCGATGAAATCCCGGAGGACGTCGTTGATGAGGCGCTGAAAGACAGCTGGAGCATTGGTCAACCCGAACGGCATCACCAGGTACTCGAAGTGGCCGTTCGGGGTACGGAAGGCTGTTTTCCACTCGTCTCCCTCCCGGATCCGGACGAGGTGGTATGCGCTGCGTAGATCCAGCTTGGTGAACCAAGTCGCCCCCTGGAGGGAGTGGAAAGCGGTGTCCATGAGGGGCAGGGTGTAACGATCCTTCTCCGTTATGTCATTAAGGGCACGATAGTCAATGCAAGGATGGAGGGATCCGTCCTTCTTACCAACGAAGAAGAATCCTGCCCCCACAGGTGATGACGATGGGCGGATAATCCCAGCACTCAGCGACTCCTTGAGGTATGAGTTCATTGTCTCCTTCTCCGGCGCCAATAGACTGTAGAGACGTCCAGAAGGTAAGGGTGCCCCCTGGTGGAGATTGATTGCGCAGTCATAGGGCCGATGAGGAGGGAGAGACATCGCCTTGGATTTGCTGAATACCATACCCAGGTCGTGAAATTCCAGTGGCACCAGGGACAGGTCCGGGGGTGCAGCGTCCATAGGAGGGGGAGAAGCGGACGGAGAGCAGGCAGCGGACTGAAGACAGGTTCCCATGCAGAACGTACTCCATGCCGACACCCCGGCGGACTTCCAATCCAGAACGGGGTTGTGGAGGCGTAGCCAGGGATACCCCAGGATGACGGGCGACACAGAGTTGGGCAGGACTTAAAAGGTTATCTCCTCCCGGTGGTTTCCAGAGATAATAACCGGGACGGGGACAGTCTGGTGCGTAACTCTCCCAAGGGAGGCTCGAGAGAGGTTGACCAGGGAGATGGGGTTCCTGAGTGCCTGACAGCGGATGCCCAATCGGGTTGCCAGGCTTTGTGAAATAAAGCTGCCTTCCGCGCCCGAATCCACCAGTGCGTGGGTGAGATGCCCAGTGGGGTTGTGGCAGAAACGGATGGGCAGCTTCAATTGTGTGAGGGGACTTAACCGATTGACGTCCGCGAGGCCCCCTACAGTGACTCACGGACCCCGCCGTTTGGCTTCTGTGGGCAAAGCTCTACCGTGTGTTGACTATCTCCGCAATACATACAGAGATTTAACTCACGGCGGCGTTGTCTCTCCTCCGGAGAGAGCTTTGTCCAGCCCGTCACCATCGGCTCCGACTCCTCGGGGCACGGTGGTGGCGGCGTCGCCAGGGGACGAGCTTGGGGCAGGCGCAACGAGGCTCCACGAGGGCGAGAAGAAGACGACTTCCGTCCCGAGGAGCGCTCGCGCAGCCTGTTGTCGAAACTGATGGCAAGGGATGTTAGCTCCGCTAGCGTCTCAGGGATATCCCGCCCAGCCAGTTCATCCCTCAGATCATCATTGAGACTGCGGAGGAAAAGGCCGCAGAGGGAGCGTTCCTCCCAGCCTAATTCCTCCGCCGCTACCCGGAAGTCGACCGCGTAGTCCGCTGCCAACCGGCTTCCCTGCTGGAGGGCGAGAAGCCGATCGACCTGGACCGTCTCGGTACGCGAATGGTCAAAGACTTCCAGGAAGCGTCTCACGAATTGGTCATATGTGAGGGTGGCATAACTGGGCCTCGCCATTACGGCGTAGGTCCAAGTTAATGCTCGCCCCTCCAGGAGATTTCCGATATAACCAATCCGGCTATGATCTGAGGGAAAGTCTCCGGGCACACGATGGAACACGGACTCACATTGCATTATGAACCCCCGCGCTCCGCCGAGCTTTCCGCTAAAGCGGGCGGGGGTCGGAATGGGCGTGAGCCGAGTCAGTGCCACCGGAGCCTGCTGGACGGCCACTGGAGCGGCAGGAGCCGCGCCACCCTGACGAGCCGGGGGGAACGGCTGTTGGGGGTCCAAGCGGTCCAATCGGTTATTAATATTTATTAATTGATTGAGGATCACCTGTTGCTGATAAGCTATCTGATCCACCCGAGCCTCGAGAGTGGTAAGCCGGTGTGCGAGCCCGCCGTCTGCCGAGCCGCTCTGCTGAAGCCGTACTGACATAACGCACGGCTCAGGAGATGCACACACACAGGCTCAGAGTAGTTCAAATAGTTTATTAACAACAGGAGTATATGAATGTGTGTCTGCGGGATGTAAATGTGTTGATGGCGGCGTCTGCTTCGGGCACAGAGGCAGGAGGCCGTACAGCCGGACAACCCTATGGGAAAAGCACAAGGAGAAGGGTGATGGGCACACACCAACACAGGAGATATAAGAGCGAGAGAGGAGCTTACTTGGAGAGGACAGATGACTGGCACAACAAGGGACAAGGTCCGGTAGACAGCCACCTGGAGAACCCGGTGCAGCAGCAAGGAACAGGCGATGGAGAGGCGTCGTCCGCCGCCGGGGAATCCACCTGTGCACAGGGGAGCAGACTGGGAAGGAAAAGGAGGTAAGGTCTTCTTACCAGAGTAATCAGCTGAGGGTGAAGAAACTCACAGCGATGCATGGGGAAGTCTGACGGCTTCAGGCCGAAGCTCAGGGCGAGACGGCTTATATCCCTCGCCGCTGATGATGTGCAGGTGTGCGTGCAGGTGGCGCCGCTGATGAGCGGCGCAGCGTGACAGTTTGAGGTTTTTCTCCAAAATTTATAACAATTTTCTTATCGTTTTCTGCTTTTCTCTGTAAATTTATCTAAATTTGAAACCATGTTCCTCAAATTTGTAATTTCCGCTTGTAAAATTGACTTTTCTTGTACATTTGAGACTTTATTATAAATTTGTGGATTATTCTATGGCAAACTTTATGTCTATTTTTTAAAATAAAATTACTGTTGCTTTTTTTTTTTAATAAATTTGAAACAGATTGTGGTAAAAACAAAAAAAAAACTTTTTTTTCCCTTATACAATTTACACTTTTGACCATAATTTTGCAGAGCCAGAACAGAACAATAGTTTAACTCTGATTTCAAAGAAAAAAATATTATTAAAATTATATTTAATTAAATAAATTCACTTAAATTACCAAAGATGCAGTTATTTCTGTTTTAATATTTCAATATATTTACAGGGTTTTTTTTAGAACTCTCCTCACCACCCAGACAGCAGGAAAAAACTCCCTTATTTTGAAATCCAAATGTCGGCATGTTTAGTTTGTCCGAAGGCTGTTGGCGGATTAAAGTTATTGACTTTGTGAATTTTGGTCATCTTAACCTCTTGCGCTCCATTGTACTGCGGACGGGCAAGTCTCTGCGTCCTAGAGCACACGAGGGCGCTCTCGTGCGCTCTAGGACGCATGATGGAGATTGTGATGTAGGTGGTGTATGGCGTCCAAGCGCGCACTGAAAATAAAAGCTGCAGACACAGCCGGGAACAGATTTGTTCATCTGATTGACCTCTCATTTGACTAGTAAGAGCCTTGAATTGGGTTTCTGAAACCTTGAACAACCAATGACTGAAAACCTAGCCAGAAGGACCCGCCTACCAAGGCTGTGAATGCAGTGAGCCAATTGAAGCAGAGAAGTTTGCAAGCTGTTTTTTTTAAGGCTGGGGGAAGACTGACTGCTGGAGCGGATCATAAAAGGACCCGCAGGAAGAACCCCACAGACCCAGCAGCACGGAGACCATCCACAAATGCAACCTGTGTGACAGGGAGTGCCATTCGCGTGCCGGCATGTTCGGCCACAGGTGGTGCTTATTTTATTTTGGTTCCAGCAGAGTAGACGTTATGATTTCTTCCATGGTCATAGACCGACGGAGGCTGACGACGAAGGCTGAGTGACACACACGCCTTCGCCAGTCTTTTTTTAATTACTACTGTTATTTGTTTTGAAAAATCGTTCGCCAAAAACCGCAATCATGGAAGCACAAAACCGCAATAATGGAATTATGTTTTGATCGGGTCGCGAGACCAGAACCACGAGCGGACCAGCGTCGCGTTCGTCTGACAATGGGGAAGAGAAGTTCGCCAGGACGCTGCTGTGAAGAGGTAAGGTGTTATAAGCTAAATTATTCTTTATTCCTGACTATTCTTATGTAGCGAGGGGGGGGGGGGGGGGAGCCGTGGTGACTGAGCTGCTGTCCCACATCCCACATGAGGCTAATCCGTCATGTAGCGATGGCCGATGTCCATCCTCTGTAGCGAGGGTGGGGGGGGACAACCATACACACACACACACAGACACAGCCCTGAGTGTCACCTTTCATTAGAGCCCAAAATGAAGCGTCTACATTGACTCATTCAAAAGTTACAGACGTTTTTCCAAACTGTGCCATTTGGCACAATTTGGCACAGTTCCAAAACGTCTGGGAACAGCCTGAGGAAAAAGCTGTGTAATATATTCATTTTTTGTGGTATTGTTACCAAATTTGGACCTCAGCTGGATAACACTTGGTTCTACATTTCCATTGCATTTTCCAGCCCGGATCTGAAGCTGTGTGTTATTTGCAAGCATTTGTATCCAAAAAAACACCCAGGCCAAATTTATTTTCTTCAAGTTCACTATGTTTAGATGACTGTAACTCAGTGGCCGGAGCACTTAGAGAGATTATGACTGTTTTGCCAAAAAATTCAAAGTGTTTTCTTTTAATTGAGGCCAATCCCATGAAGATGCTGCAAAGGGTTGAAGAACAGCTTTCGATTTACTTTGGGCACATTATTTTTTGGCGTTTTTAGGAAAATTGACCGGAGTGCAAGGGGTTAACTTGCCAGGTACATAATAATGAACATAAATTATTAGTTAATATTGTAGTGGCTGGTGAAGTAAATCCTCAGCAATTCATCAGTCACTCTTGCCTTTCCCTGCATATAAAGCTTAACCACACCAGTTTGTTAAGCAACTCTTCAGTATTGTTCCGATTACCAGCAGGTGAAAACCACCATAAATGCCTCCACTGCTTACATACCTCTTCTGCTTTTTTTCCATGTTTAAAGTACTTTAATAAGCTCATGCTTCTCTCGGACAGTGATGCTAGTGAGACACTCTGCCTGCCGACTGGAACAGTCACGCGGGCGAGGCGCTTCTGAACTCCGCGCAGATGATGGTCACACGCGTTATTTGTGTGCGCACTTGCGAACCATCATTCCTTCATATTTTTTTCTTAAATTTATATTTCCTTGGTGTGGGCTGGGCCTGGGCCATTCGGAGGTTGGTTCTGGGCCGCAAGTAGCCCACTGGCTGCTAAGTGAATTGGCCTGACCTATAGTAACTCTTGCAATCCCTATTGTCCAATCAAATTGCTTTTTTGAAAATATTTGTTGTATAATTATACTCATAACTTTCTGCTGGTTTTATACTTGTGGTTCACCAACTGAATCCAGTAATGCAGTGCTAAAGCTGCCAGCCCCAACATCAGTGTCATCCTCCGCAACTACTGGTTGATATATTTCATCAAAACGAAATTATTTGAATTTTCCATTATGAGTGAGAGTCCAAAGGTAAGGTTTTCAAAAGAGTTATACTGACAAGTTATCACCCATGGACAATTGCTCTTTCAAAGCACAGTATGACAGTTTAAAGCCAGTAAAGCAAGATAATGTTTTAATTTTATCAGAGTTAATGTTTAGCAGTTATCATTGGCAGTCATCTCACATTTCCAGAGTGCCAGTTGTATTCCAAAGCCTGGTTGGCTTGTAGGACTCCCGAAGCAGCTGAGGTGTACCAGCAGGCCAAGCGGAGTGCAGCTCGGGTGGTTGCTGAAGCAAAAACTCAGGTATGGGAGGAGTTTGGTGACGCTATGGAACAAGACTTTCGGTCGGCCTTGAAGAGATTCTGGCAAACTGTCCGGCAGCTCAGGAGGGGGAAGTGGCTCCCTGTCCACACTGTGTATGGTGCGGATGGGGCACTGCTGACTTTGACTGGGGAGATCGTCGGGTGGTGGAAGGAATACTTCAAGGATCTCCTCAATCCCACTAACACGCCTTCCACAGAGAAAGCAGGGCTTGTGGACGAGGGGGACGACTCACCTATCACAGGGGCTGAGGTTGCCAAGGTGGTTAAAAATCTGATGGCCAGGCTCCGAGGGTGGACGAAATTGGCCCTGAGTACCTCAAGGCCCTGGATGTTGTTGGGCTGTCATGGTTGACACGCCTCTGCAACATTGCGTGGAGGTCGGTGGCAGGGCCTTTGGCATGGCAAAAAGGGGTGGTGGTTCCTCTCTTCAAAAAAGGGGACTGGAGGGTGTGCTCCAACTTTAGAGGGATCACACTCCTCAGCCTTCCTGGGAAGGTCTATGCCATGATACTGGAGAGGAGAGTCCGGCCATTGGTAGAACCTTGGATTCAGGAGGAGTAATGTGGTTTTCGTCCTGGCCGTGGCACATTGGACCAGCTTTTTACCCTCTCGAGAATCCTTGAGGGTTCATGGGAGTTTGCCCAACCAGTTTACATGTGTTTTGTGGACTTGGTTTTTTGTGCGGGGTGCTTCGGGAGTATGGGGTGTCAGGCTTGTTGTTACGAGCAGTTCGGTCTCTGTACGACCATTGTGAGAGTTTGGTTCGTATTGCCAACACTCGGTCAGACTCATTCCCAGTGAGAGTTGGACTCCACCAGGGCTGCCCTTTGTCACCGATCCTGTTCATAATTTTTATGGACAGGATTTCTGGGTGCAGCCAGGGAACGGAGGGTGTCATGCTTGGTGACCACAGGATCTCATCTCTGTTGTTTGCAGATGATGTTGTCCTGCTGGTTTCATCCAGCAATAACCTACAGGTCTTATTGGGACGGTTTGCCGCTGAGTGTGAAGCGGCTGGGATGAGAATCAGCAACTCCAAATCCGAGTCCATGGTCCTCAGCCGGAAAAAGGTGGATTGTCCTCTCTGGGTTGGGGACAAGCTCCTGCCCCAAGTGGAGGAGTTTAAGTATCTTGGAGTCTTATTCACGAGTGAGGGGAGAATGGAGCGAGAGATTGACAGACGGATCGGAGCAGCATCTGCAGTGATGTGGACGTTGTACTGGTCTGTTGTGGTGAAAAGGGAGCTAAACTCTAAGGCAAAGCTGTCGATTTACCAGTCAATCTATGTTCCTACCCTCACCTATGGTCATGAGTTTTGGATAATGACCGAAAGAACAAGATCACGGATACAAGCGGCTGAAATGAGCTTTCTTCGTAGGATTGCTGGACTCACCCTCAGAGATAGGGTGAGGAGCTCAGTCATCTGGGAGAGGCTCAGAGTAGAACCGCTGCTCGTTCACATTGAAAGGAGTCAATTGAGGTGGTATGGGCATCTGATTAGGATGCCTCCTGGACGCCTCCCACTTGAGGTGTTTCAGGCACGTCCCACTGGGAGGAGACCCCGGGGCAGACCCAGGACTTGCTGGAGAGACTATGTCTCCCAGCTGGTCTGGGAATGCCTTGGTATCTTCTCTAAAGAGCTGGAGCAGGTGGCCGGGGAGAGGGAAGTCTGGGCTTCTCTGCTTGAACTGCTGCCTCCACAACCCAGATGTCCGGAAAAGTGGTAGAAGATGGATGGATGGATTGGCAGTTGTCCCTATAAATTTGTTATGTTATTCTAGTACATTTGAAGCTTTTATTGTATATATATGTTTGTGATGGGGTTTTTTTCTTGTAATTGTGTAGCTTTTTCTCAAAGTTTTGCACCTTTGGAAAATTTTTAGACTTTAAAACTATGACAAAATATTTATGCCAAAGAGATAAAGTAATTTCTTTCTTTCTTTCTTTCTTCAAAACCGCAGGGATTCACTTGTTAAGTGCAAAAGTGGGATAATTCTAACCTCTGTTAGACTATTAAGTGTGATGGTTGAATGTTGCTAGGTAAAACATATTTGCATTGTTAAAGACCACCTTAATCATCTTGTGGTTCAGTCTTTATTTTTATTCCAATTAAACCTTTATTTTTCCAGGCAAAAATTAGGAACAGTTTCTTATTTACAATGTCAGCCTGGCAAAACAATTGTAGAGGGAAGAGGGAGAAAACAAAACAAAAGAACAAACACATTGAACAGTAACACAAATGAAGTCATTAGAACTTTAACAGTGTCGTGGTAAAACATTTACAAATGTCATTATTAAAAACTGCCTTTAGTCAGCCTTTCAAAGCAGAGACAGAAATAAGAGCGTCACATTTCAATGTTTTTAGGAAATAAGTTCCAGTCATTTGATACAATAGATGAAAAGGACAGCAATCGGGGGTCTTTAGTGTGATGTTGTGTGATGACCATGTGTTGTTCTTGACTGCAGATAGTCGATGCAGTAGGTGGCTTAGATACAGAGGTGAATGAATGTCCTAGCAGAGTTTTACAGATCAGTGAGAACCAATGAATACTAAAGTAAAGCGGTGATGCTCACTCTTGGGCTGAATTTGTAAGGACGACTTGACCTGGCAATGTTGGCAGTAATTTTAAATGTTCTCTACTTTTTCTTGACAGGGGAATGGCTGATTTACAGTAGTTTTGGGATCTTTTCGCATCCATTTCCACACTTAATATGCATCTACAAGTTCCTTCATGAAGGCCTCAAAGAGCTTTTGAATGACGCCATGGTGATACCACAAGAGTAACCCAAACTATATGTCTGAGACTCCTCCAAAAATGCTCTGTAACAATGTTCTAATCATTTGTACCTCATGTAGTGGACCTGAATTTATGCATTTTAACTATTAATCAATGTTGAATTGAGCTAACCTTTTCTCAGTGGGAATTTGGCCTCTGTAAATTTCTTTTGTTATATACAGTAAGGTTTTTTGTAAAGATGATGCAATTACATCAGATTTTTCTATAGATATATTTTGAAAGAAGTTCAAATGTTGATAAAATCATATTACTTAATATGGAATATTTATTATAGCATCTTAAATTTTACTGACTAGGATTAGCAAACCAGGTGGAAAAACAGATGTCCAGTGAGGGTAGATAAATAAATAAATAGAAAATAGCTTTAAAGCAGCGTTGCTGCCTGAGCTGTATGCACCTCATAATGATGTTTTCAGGGGTGCAAAAGTAGCCCGCCATGAGCCTCACGACGTCTCCAAATGCGTCACCTCCTCCTAGCGTGCTCAGGATCCTCTGGCCCTCCATACCAAGGTTGTGGACCAGAATAGCCCTCACACGTAATTTGTCCAGGTCGCCAAGGTCCAGCTCTGTGAGATAATTCTCAAAGGCCGCATACCATCTGGCCCATGGGACCAGTGGCTCACCCGGAGCCTTCAGAAATGGTCGAAAAGTGCCCTCTCCATGCAATATATCCTTGTCACCAAATGTTGTGTCTCTAATTAAGAAGGAGTCGAGGTGACATTTTATAGTTTTATTAAGAACACGATACCAGGAACACAGGGGACTCTTGTGCTAGTCTGAGAATCACAGCGAAGAGAGAAGATGGCTCCTGCTGCTGTCTTATATACCCCAGGTGACGCCGCCCCCAGAGGCAGGGAGTCACCACCTCTTTACCCTAAGGCACCGCCATCATAATAATATACACAATATACTATCCAACATCGCCCAAAGATGCTGGGGTAGGCTCCAGCCCCTCCGCGACCCAAAAAGGATTAAGTGGAAGAAAATGGATGGATGGATGGATGAATTAATGAACTTGGTGGGAACACGGATGTCTATAGGCTGACTAGAAGTTAAAGAAAATAGCAATAAAAACAGTGGCTACTAAGCTAACTCTGTAGCCATAGTAGGACTGTTGGTGTGGGATTTGATGCCTACAAGATAAATAAAATGGACGGAGATGGCGCATGTGAGCTCCAGCTCTCATGTCTAAACCGGTGCCAAATCAAAAACACTCATTTCAAGACGAACCCTAACAAAGTGACAGGCTTCTGTTTTTCCAGACTTTTTTTCATTGGCAACCTCTTCAGACACCCAAATAGGTGTGCAAACGCACTGAAAAGTGACATTTTCATCATATACTGTATTTCCTTTCAAAATTGTGTTTTTTTCCTTAATAAAGATTTCTTGTATGGTGGTTTCTGCCAGTCTTGTGGTGAAAAATAGAGACTCGTCCAAAACAAGCTTACTCCAAAAAGCTTGCTCAACAGCTATCAGCAGACACACCCACCTTTCTTCCACTCCCCTCAGTAATAACACAGTCACTTCCTTCACCAAGCCCGACAGCACTGCTCCATTCGTGTCGACTGCCCAGAGTCCACGAATACAGCCTTGCACCTTACCCCACCAAGTCAACTTAAAGAATGTAAGTAAAGACCTCTGGCATGTTTACCTATTTATGTTTATGTATTGATTCTAGTAAGCTTGTTGCTTTTTATTATCATACAGCAATAGACGAGGTGTGTTCATTCCCAGTTTTGTCATCTATTCCAGTTCAGGTTAATTCTCATTACCTGTATAGAATACAATATAAGCTAATAGATACCCCAATCAAATTAAGGATTAAAATGTGTCTGTCAGTCTGAGATAGTTTCTTTGGAGGCCTCTAAGACCAGGTGTCCACGTATGCAGTGATGTAACTTAGACAAAATGTGTGTATAAAAGTTCATGGTAAAAGGTAAAAGTCAAATATATGTCATTGTTTGCACTGTAATGACCCAAAACCTGTAAACTCTTTGGACCTTTTTACAATGAATGCCTTAAACAAAAGTCTTTCCTCCCTTATCTCACTTGGGGCCTGCAGCAACACCTCTACAGAGCCCAAGTGACAGCAGCCACATTCCAGCAGCCTCTCCATCCCCTGCTCAGACATGTCCCTCTGCAGCTTTGGGGTAGAGCCACTCTCCTGCCACGCCTGGAACAAAGACAGGACCCGTAGGTGAAACAACATGCAGTCACTCCATACAGAGAAACGCAATGTACAAAAGCATGCAAAGGTGCAAAGAAAAGAGGACTGCAGCCACTTTAAGCTTTCTTCATAACTGTGTGTTCAGTGCAGGGCGGAAAGTGCCGATGCATTTTCTTCCTCCTCTAATTGCATTAATGTTGCCTGGTGAGCCGCAGGGAATGTGATTATTGATATAGTGACTGGAGTCAGAGAGCTTTAATGCACAATTCTGACTGCACTCCAGCTGCAGGATGTCTGAGCATGTGAAATGAGAGTTATTACCGGTACAGGTAAACACATTCAGTGTTTCCCCTGCCATTATACAGGCTGAGGGGCTACCAGGCCAAAGACATCCCCCACTGAGCCAACGACAGGCCAAAAAAAGGGAAAGATCAAGTGCAGCAAACAGCCATGCAAACTTTGTTCATATGAAAAGGAGTTTACTGAGTCATTCTCACCATGTGACCACTTTCTTTATGTGTGTTACATGTAAAAGACCAACCAAAAGCCCTGTTCTTAGCTGACAGAAGTGGCATCAGTTGAGGTCTTTTGTTGCTGAATCCCATCTGCTTCTAGGGTCAATGTGTTGTTCCTTCAGAGATGCTCTTCTTTATACCTCAGTTGTAATGAGTGTTTATTTGAATTACTGTTGCTTCTCTCTCAGCTCTAGCCAATCTGACCATTCTCCTTTGACCTTTGGCATCAGCAAAGCATTTGGGCCAAAAGAATTGCTGGTCACTGGATGTTGCTCTTTTTCAGACCATTCTCTGTAAACCTTAGAAATGGTTAGCCTATGTGTGAAACTTATTAATTTGGTTTTGTTTTGTCTGTTTGCAGTCGTTTTCTTAATTTGCAGCTCTTTTGCACTCTCAGGCCACCGTAACTTTATGCAGTTTCAGCTCTACATATGCTTAACAGCTTAGCTTTAGTGGTAAACCAAGACAACAATTTTAAACAGTGGATGCTATAGCAAGGCAAATAGGGAACTTTTCCTCCGAGGTCCATGCTGAACACATCAGTCCGTAATAAGCCACAGTATTGGCTTTTTAAATATAAATGTACATGGCGTCGTCCTTCAACTATGGAACACATAGGAAACTAGAAAAGCAGTCAGAGAATGCATGCCTCCACCAAGGCTCCTTCCCTCCCTCCCTTTGTCCATCCATCTGTCCATACCTCCCTGCCTCCATCCCTTTGCACATTGCAAGATAGGGCCTTGGTGGAGGTATGTACTCATGTATCACCTCCAAAATCTAATGGGTTCGTCTGGAGCCCAAGGACCACCTCTGGTGAAAATTTCATCAAACTCTGTCCAGTAGTTTTTGAGTAATCTTGCTAAGACATTGTGAGAAGATCGAGCCTTGGCTGAGGTATGCACTCTCGAATCATAACCAAAATGTAATGGGTTCCTTTGCAGCCCAAGGACCACCTCTGGTGAAAATTTCATCAAAATACATCCAATGGTTTTTGTGTAATCCTGCAGCACAAATACAAACAAGGGCCTTGGCGGAGGTATGCACTCTCAGATCTAATCTAATCTAATGGGTTCATCCTTAGGCCAAGGGCCACCTTTGGTGAAAATTTCATCCAAATCTGTCCAGCAGTTTTTGCATAATCCAGCTAACAGACAAACGAACAGAAACACTGGCAAAAACATAACCCCCTTGGCGGAGGTAATAACTAAAAGTAATGTTCTGTTGCATAAACACATGCTACAGCTTTTCCTGATGATCTTTGACTCGTCTCACTTTAGTTTCCTGCTGGGATCTGATCTGCTGATTCAGACCTTCTTCTCTGGATGAGACGGATGAATGAATGAGTGAATGAATGAATGAATGAATGAATGATACTAAGAAAATCATTTAACCTGGTATTTCCACTATTAGCTTTGGTGTCTTAACTGCATTTTGATTCCAACAATCAAATCTATTTTCTTTGTGACTGAATGGCTTTTTATGTACAGGTGTGTTATTTCTCTATTGTTGTTTCAGTATTGTTCCACATAATGATGTTTTGTTTCCTTCCAGAAATTGCTCTGAGTCCTAACAATAATATAGTGAATATCTTTGAGAAAAAAGGCAAAGAATGGGTCAAGATCCATGAGCTGACTGAGCACACTGAACGGATAACAGGTACTGTATTTCCGACTGAAGTCAGAAAAAAGCTTTTTTAACTGTGAATTTGTACAAAACAAATAATTTAATGCATACCTGACTTTCACAGTAGCAGAATTTTTTTCAAAACTAAATTTCTACATGTACATAACCTTTAAGCTATTCCTCTTTTGTCAAAAAAGTTAGCATTGATTAAATACATAATGATGCCTAAAGTTCACTTGTGAAATGGATGTAGAGCCAAAACCTTGTCATTGTGGTGAGTGAATTATTATTACTGTATAGCCCTTGCTCTTTACTGTCATCTGATATTCGTAATGTCCACAGGGATTGACTGGGCCCCCGAGTCCAATCGGATCGTGACATGTGCCTCAGACCGTAATGCCTATGTGTGGAGTCTAAAGGACGAGGTGTGGAAGCCCACCCTGGTCTTGGTGCGCATCAACCGTGCAGCTACCTGTGTGAAGTGGTCCCCGTTGGAGAATAAATTTGCCCTGGGCAGTGGAGCTCGCCTCATCTCTGTCTGCTACTTTGAGGAGGAAAACGACTGGTGAGGAATGCAGAATTTTGAAGTTTTGCATTTTTCACAAGGAGTTTGGTGTTGAAGGCTTGAATTTGTTTCATAGCATACTGAGCCAGAGGATTTTGACTAAACTAAATAAAGAAATACATTTTCAAACACATGCACATACACAGTCTACTTTGATGTCTAGTTCATGACTTTTACCCTTTTTCAGGTGGCTGAGTAAGCATATCAAGAAGCCCCTTCGTTCCACTATCCTGAGTCTGGAC
This sequence comes from Pholidichthys leucotaenia, assembly GCA_020510985.1. Taxonomy (NCBI): domain Eukaryota; kingdom Metazoa; phylum Chordata; class Actinopteri; order Cichliformes; family Pholidichthyidae; genus Pholidichthys; species Pholidichthys leucotaenia. Next base: position 313,337,564 of record CM035838.1, on the reverse strand, counting down.
TGGCATCCCAACAACATCCTTCTGGCTGCTGGGTCAGCAGACTTTAGCTGCAGGTAATGCTAGCACCAAAACTGTGACGCAAACACTGCATTTGAATATTTATGATGGCAGTATGAAGACAAGCAAAATGCAGAGCCGAATTATGACAGTCAAGTCAAAAGTGTGATGTCAAAAGCACCAGGCATGTTTTTATGGATATATCGAAGTCCAGTTGAAGTTGCGCCAAGTGTGTCCTCATGTGCAACTGTCTCCAGAAATGAACAATGTACACCCACACATATTTAGAACGAGCCTCTTAAATAGCAATTAATAATGCACCACTGATGTTAGACTTGGTTTTTCTTAGTCAAATGCACAATGTCATTAAGCTGCTGTAAAACAGCAGTGCACCAACTTTGTGTCCAGCCAGACCCCTTTTAAAAGACACCACTGCTATGGGTGCAAAGCGAGTGCTGTCCTTTGTTATTTGAATGACAACAATGCAGATTATAAAAATGGGCAATGCGCCACCAGAAACTATCAAAACTTCTAGTGGAAGGTGTAAAGTGCAGTGGAAATTTAGATCATTGTTATAGGCCCAGAGTAACATGTTTCTCACTGTCTTACTTTACCAGTAAGCAATGAAGCAATCTGATAGTGAATTTTTTAGGGACATGATTTGAAAAAGCACATCTTTCTTGTGTAATGGTGTCATTAAAAGTATTCCTACTTGGTTTGCCACATGGGTCGTCCCTCTTGGTGACCCAAGTTGGGTGATGTGTCTGTCTGATCCCCAGATGCTACCAGTGCGCTTTGTCCCAGCCATAAGAAGTGTTGTTGATAGGACGTACTGGTGGTGATTTAGCCAGAAAGCAGAAATCTTCCCTTAATGAGTCCTGCATGTCCCCATGGACCTCGGCTTGGGTCATTCCTTTTAACGGCACCATACTCTTTTAGTGCTCTTGGCCACTCACTGCTTTTTCACCATGCTTTTTACCTACTCTCATACATGCTCATACATAATTATTCTATGCGTTATGGTTTCCATCGCACACACCAGTCAATACGTTGGCAGAATCTTAATGACCCTGCAGACTGGAGAAACCCCCCCGACTACAAATCAGCCAACACAACACTGTGTGCCTCAAAACAGAGTCGACTAACATTTATCGATATCCATGCTCCACAGGGTGTTCTCAGCCTACATTAAAGACATTGAGGACAAACCTGGACCTACTGCCTGGGGGACCAAGATGCCCTTTGGGGAGCTTATGCTGGAGCATAAGGACAGTGATGGGTGCGGGTGGGTGCACAGCGTCTCCTTTTCCGCCAGCGGAGATCAGCTGGCTTGGGTGGCCCACAGCAGTATTTCTGTGGCTGATGCTGCGAAGGGAAAGGAGTGAGTACTAAGGCGAACACTTGTTCTAGCAATGTGACTAATATTATTACTCACCTAAAATAAAGTATGCAGTGATACAGTATTGTGCACAAGTCTTAGGAACCCCTCATTTCTCTATATTTTTTCCAAGGAGGCAGATTTTCTTGTGATCTTTAAAGTGGTTTTGAGCAATAGTTCTCTATGTTTTCTGAAGGTATTTCAAAGTATTTCTTTGGAAATTAGCTGCTTTTTCATTCATTTTAATCCAGTCATTGCACCTGAACATCATCCAGTTTCCTCGATTTTTTTTTTTGGAAGAACGTGACAAAGAATACAACAAAAGTCAGCCAATATTCAAAGAAGACCTTCAATAAGCCTGGGGAACTTTTCCGAAGACTACATAAGAAAACTACAAGAAAGCTTAGCTAAGAGAGTTCAGGCTTTGTTGAATAAAGATAGTCAGACAATACACTGACTTTCAAGCTTGTTAGAATTGTTCAAACTCTGTTTTTGCCTTGTATACTGTATTTCTATCTATCTTTGTAGCTGTTTCAATAAATCACCCGATCTGTTTTCCATTCTCTTAGAAAATATTTTAAGAATAAGGGGCTGCCTGAGACTTTCGCTCAGTACTTTTTTTTTTTTTTTTTTACGTCAAACAGGTTCATTTTGTCTTCTTTTAATTATTTATCTTTTGTTCATATAAAAGACAAAAAATAAAATAGAAAGATGTCTTTACCTTCTTCTTCTTTACCTTCTTCGTCAGCCACTGACGAAGGCTGCAGTGCAGTTGAAACATGTAAAGAAGGTAAAGATGTCTATTTTATTTTTTGTCTTTTATATGAACAAAAGATAAACAGTACTTTTATATGTCAGTTTTATCGTCATGCGTGTGTGCATGTTAACCTCAGAATGCCGCACCTGTCTGTCTGCAGGGTAACCCACCTGACCACTGACTATCTGCCCCTGCTGAGCGTGCTCTTTGTCGGCCCTACTGAGATTGTTGCTGCGGTAACTTTACCTGCTCTTTGTGTGTGTCTATATATTAAGAAGGCCAGAATATATAAAGCTAGAGTATTCACTAAAAAATAATATTGGCAGTGTCAGAGCAGGAAGTGAGTTAAACACCCTAATATCATTTAATATTTTTTTCAGCAATACAAGAATAATTTATTGTAACAAAATGTTCATTACCCTTATGTTGTCCATTGGTAACACTTTACGGTAAGGGTACATGAATTGAACAATCAAACAGAAGATCTGCACACCAAAAAGCTCCCATACAGTAACTTTTAATGAGAGTAATGTTTCAGGCCATCTGCCCTTCATCAGACTCCCATCACAATAAAACCAAACAGAACAGTCGTCATCTAAAATACATACAACACCATTGTAGATTATCGTGTGATTTAAATCACCTTATGTTAGAATGGTTCTAGGCCTTCAGCCTTATACAATTTTTTTTTTATCAAGTAACCTTTTTGAAATACAGGTATGACATTTTTTCACAGAAATTTGCAAATTTTTATTTGTAATTAATTTGACGACCATTTTCTTGTAATTTTGCAGCTGTAATCTTGTCCAATAAGGTTTTTCTCTTAAACAGCTATGGTGACCCTGGAGGGTAAATCACAAGAGCAAATAATAAAACACAGTGGTACATTAACAAAACTCAATGCATATTTTAAAAAAAAATCACACAACAGCAAAAGAGAAATGACAAAATGTCAAGTGAGTAAAATGTATTCTATTGTAAAAGTACTTACATAAGTATAATTTTTGAAAATGTTACATAAGTGTATGAACTTGAGTAAATGTAAATGTTTACTGCCCACATCTGCATGCATTAAATTATGAACTATCAGGAATTTAGATCAGTTGCCAGTATCATGTTACAATTGATTAATAAATGGCAACTTAAGTTTTAATACAAGAGCAGAATAGGTTACACCAAAAATTCTAGTATAGGCACAAAAATGTCTTGAAAATGCTTAACACTGGCCATGTTTACATGTACACGAATAAACCGATTATTGTTGGATGTCTGAGTTACCTGATTATTCAAGTGGCCATGTAAACAGCATAATCCAATGAAGGCCATGTAACCGGGCTCATTAACTCAAGTAGTTTACCCTCCAATAATCCATTTATTCAGTCCATGTAAATAAGGCAAAATTGATAATTGCCGTTATAGGTTTATTCCCAGTAGTCGGTTTATTGTGATCATGTAACCAGGGTCACTCCAGCAGTAAAGTTTTCTGACACTGGAAAGGGCTTTAAAAATAGAAATAAAAATGACAAAACATCTTGAGACAAGTTGTCAACAACAAACAACAAAAAAGAACCAATCCATGACAATCAGAAGAGAGAAATTATGGTTATGATTAACATCTCCCAAGTAATAATAAATTGCACCTTATTACCTTATTTGTACAATAAACTAGTATCTTGGTAATCCATTAATGCATGCATAAGATACTGGGAATTCATGTAAATTCCTGGTAGTTCATGACTGCAACACTAACTCTTTCAATAAAGTGTTACCTGTCCATCTAACATTTTAAACAAGACCCAATATTCACATTATCAAATAATCACTTTTCATTGTACTATAGGGCCATGACTGCTGCCCCTTCCAATACACTTATAAGGGTCCTGGAGCTCTGGAGTTTGTGAAGAAGCTTGACATGCCCAAGCAATCTTCCAAGACAACCACGTCTGCCATGCAGCACTTCCGCAACCTGGATAAAAAGGCCACTGAAGAGGACAGTACTAAACTGGACACCCTTCACCAGAACAGCATCACGTAAGATGTTTCTACCTTGAGTAGCATTTTATAATACAGCCCACAAATTACAGGCTAAGTACAGGGTAAATACTGGGAAAAAAACTGAGGAAAAAAACAGGGTTTAAACAAGGTTAAAAAAAAAAAAAAAAGCAAAGTGAAAAACACAGAAGGAAAAAAAAAACTGTGTAAAAATGTGTAGCGGAAAAACAGAGAAAAACAGGGTATAAGCACAAGAAAGTACTGGGGCATGGACTGTATTATACCTCAGCTTTCATATTACCTTAAATAAATATGGATAAAAACATGAAAAAACAGGGTAAATACTGGTTAAAAACAAGCAGAAATTACTTGTAATACAACAAGGTACAGGTAAGTGTCAAAAAGTGAAAACATGGGAAAAACTGGGTAATTACTCAAAAAAGGGGGGAAACGGACTAAAAAATGGTTTAAAAAAAACAGTAAAAGCAGGGTTAGTACTGCTCAAGACAGTCAAAAAACAGGGTAGTCAAAGTATATTTTAAAAATCCACGGTGAAAACAGGGTAAAAAAAAACAAGGAAAAGTGGGCTAAAAACAGAACAAAACAGAGAAAAACAGTAGAACAGGTGAAAGAAAAAAATTTCAAGGTAATTTCTGGAAAAAAGCACAGCAAATACAAAAAAATGGAGGAAAAACTGTAAAAATCATTGCAAAAGCAGGGTAATAATCAAAATGTCAAATGACATTTGAGTCAAAATGATTAAAAAAGCAAGGTAAAAGCATACAAAAGACAGAAACAGGACAAGTATAGGAAAAAACATGGTTAAAAACAAGGTGGTTTTACCATGTTTTTTCCTCTGTTTTTACTATTGTTTTCCTTGTTTTCTCCTGTACTTACCCTGTTTTTCCTGTGTTTTACAGATTATTTCACAGTTTTCTTTGTCAAAATCAAAATACAATCCATTTCATTAAATTCAATCAACGTCTCACTGGGTCGAAGGCCAGGGAGTTAAAGTGCGGTTTTTTGGGGGAAGGGGGGGTTTGAGTTTTGTATACTTTATTGATCCCCAGAGGGGAAATTGAGGGCATCCACCTGGATGGGTGAAGCAGCCACGGTACGGCACGGCACTATCCCTTAACCATTCACACACACATTCACATCTAGGGCCACTTTAGAGTCTCCAATTAACCTAACCTGCATGTTTTTGGCCTGTGGGAGGAAACCGGAGAAATCCCGGAGTAAACCCACGCAGATACGGGGAGAAACATGCAAACTCCACACAGATCACTGTTGGTCAGGGGCTGGGATCGAACCAGGGATCCCATGGCCAAGGTTGAGTTGCTGTGCTGGTGCAGTGCTAGCCACTGTACCACCGCACCGCCCCGTTTTAAGAAGGATTTTAAAAATGGACAGTGAAGGTGCTTGTCTAATGTGCAAAGGTAAATCGTTCCATAACCTGGGTGCCATGATCATTAAGGTTCTGTCCCTCTGAGCTTCCGCTTCGCCTTCGGCACCCTGAGGAGCAGCTGGTCAGCTGACCTGAGGGACCGGGTGGGAGCGTAGGGATGCCAAAGCTCAGAGATAAGGCGAGGCAAGATCGTTCAAGGATTTAAAAACAAATAAAAGAATTTTAAAATGAACTCTAAAATGAACTCTAATATATGTTAGTCTTAAGAAAATAAAACATAAACTATTCATTTGTACCCTCTAATCTAATCCAAATCATATAAAAGACTACAGACACTGGCAAGAATCAATTCAATATTTCCTGAGACAAAATAGAAGAACAGTGATTTCAGCACCGGTTTTGAAATAAATGATAAATTCACTATAAGGACTAAAGAGGGAGTCGTTTCTGGTAAGAACAAATAATTACAAGCACATTTCTAACCTCTTTTTTGAAGTGAAATCAAAATAGAGGTTGCTCAGGACTTTTTGGTAATCTATCATTTCTGACAGAGGGTTAAATTCTATCATAATCTGTTATTACCTGTCATTTTAATTGTCATGCTGTATGTGTCAGGTCAGGCATTGGCTTGCTTGCTACCGGATAAGCATGAAAACCGATACTACCTGTCTCATGGGTCGGGCCGTCAGCGACTCAACCGGCATCCCCGCCCTTCCAAGGGCGTGGAGGGTGAAACAGGGCATCCTGACAGAACTAAAAACAACATCTGCCGCAGGTCTGTGGTAGACCACTCCCAGTTACACAGGGTGAGACTGGACATCTTGGCAGGTGTCTTTTGTCAGAAGACAAAAGAAAAGGAAAACTGCAGCCTTGTGTGTAGCAGAATGGAATGTACGCACTCTGTTGGACAGAACAACATCACAGTGCCCAGAAAGACAGACCGCGCTTGTGGCCCTGGAAATGAACAGGTACAATGCAGACATAGCTGCACTTAGTGAAACAAGATTGTCTGGATATGACAGCTTGGAAGACCATGGGTACATCTTCTTTTGTAGTGGGTGATCAACTCAAGAAAGGAGAGAAGCAGGAGTGGGCTTTGCAGTTAGAAAGGAGATAGCAGCAATGCTTGATGAGGAACCAGTGCCAATCAATGACAGGATAATGACTATGAGACTCCCACTACAGCGGAAGATGTATGCCACACTCAGTGTATTTGCCCCAACAATGACCAACACAGAAGAGGTGAAGGAAGAGTTCTACAGTGATTTACGTGAGACTATCAGGCGTGTACCGACTGATGACAGGCTGATACTCACTGGAGATTTTAATGCCAGAGTTGGTTTGGACACTGAGAAATGGGAAGGAGTGCTAGGCAGTCATGGAGTAGGCAAGTACAATGCTAATGGAGAACTTCTACTTGCACTATGTTCAGAGTACAACCTTGTGATAACCAACACTCTATTTAAGCACAAGGACACACACACAAGAAGACATGGATGCACCCAAGATCCAAGCACTGGCACTTACTAGACTACATCATAGTCAGGCAGAGAGACATAAGGAATGTATTGGACACCAGAGCAATGAGAGGCACGGACTGTGGTACTGATCATGTTATACTGAGTGTGACAACGGAATGTCGCCACTGCTACGGTTTCTGTAATTGAGAATTATATTATATGTGTAGAATTTGTAAATGTTAACATGATTGTATTGATAAAGTGCACATGTTTGGAGATCTGTTTTGATTGAATTGAATTCCTTTGTGAGATAAATGTTAAGGTTAATTATATTAATTGGGTGAGGTAATTGAATCATAAGACCACGTACCTTTGCCAGCATGCTTCCTGGTGGTATCCAGGCAAAAGACTCCTTAGGGGTTTGAGTGCCTTTTAAAGGATGTCAGGAGGAAGGAGGCATGTGATGGTTGAGTAAGGGGTAATTTAATATGTAAATAAGGGTTTAAAACTATTTATTGTATTATTTATGGTGTGTGTTTATTTTGTAAATGGGGGAAAATTATTTATGTATTTATGTCTCTTTTAGATATTTTTGGGTATATGGAAATATGAAAATGTTTATTGTTTTGCTTGGGATTTTGGTATGGTCCAATTAAGTCTAATTATCTCACTTAGTATATAACAGGTGTTTGTCATTTGGTTTGTGGTGGGTGTTGGATGTTCACGGGAGTTGTTGCCTGTGAAGTATCTTGTGTTATAAATGGAAAATTGCTGATTGCAAAATTGTTTGGAAGCCTCCGTTCCTTATCTGGTGTGCCTTGACCGCTCGGGTTCGTGACACTGAGATCTAGATTAAGGATTTGCAGATGAAAACAGCACTGCAGTACGGGTGCAAAGCCACCACGGAAGCTAAACACTAGTGCACTGAAAGGCCAAAAGAAGCAGGAAGAACTTACACAGGAAATGGATGAAAACTTGAAAGACTGGGACAGCAACAACTCAGAGAATGACATACAAGAGAAATGGGCAACACTGAAGGATACGGTGTATCAGACTGTGAGTGATGTATTAGGCTACCCTGAGAGGAAACATCAAGATTGGTTTGATAAGATAAGATAAGATAAACTTTATTGTCCCTCAAGGGGAAATTTGTCTTGGGCTTGTCACCCGTGCTGCAACCACACAATCCACACATACACAGTGGATGTAGTACATAATGAATGAAATAAAACCCAATAAATAATACAAGTACATACATACATAAATAAATAGCAGCAGTCATTAAGAACAGGAGTTATAAGTGTCCCTGACCTATTTATCTGAGTTTAAAAGTTTTACTGACGTCGGGATAAATGAGTTCTTGTATCTATTGAACCTGCACTTGGGGACTCTGTATCTCCTCCCTGAGGGCAGCCGCACATATTCATTGTTTAGTACATGGCTCATGTCACTGATTATTTTTTGAGCTTGTCTACAAGCTGCCTGGTCGTGTAAGATCTGCATGGGTAAATACTCTTTAACTCCAATAATTTTCCATGCAGTATGAATTAAATGCAACACTCTGTTCTTTAGTTTCACAGAGAGGTTGCCAAACCAAGCTGTAATGCTGTATCTAATACAGCTCTCCAACACAGCCTGGTAAAATATTAGTATAATCCTTTTATCAACACCATGTATTCTTAATCTACGCAAGAAATGCAGCCGCTGTTGTAGTCTACTGCAGAGGTAATCAATATGTGTGCTCCAGGTTAATGAATTGTCAATAAATACTCCCAAATATTTATAGGAACTAACCTGTGTTATAGTGTGGTTGTGGATGACCACAGGCCTGTGGTCACCAACTCCCCGAGGGTCAAACACCATCTTCTTTGTTTTATCAGTATTCAAAATGAGATGACTGTCTTCACACCAGTTGACAAACCTCTGAATTTCTATAAAATAGCTTGACAGATCATGAGTCTTTTGAAGTAGTGATAAAATAGCAGTGTCATCAGAAAATTTAATAATTTGATTGCCTGGATAGACACTTCTGCACTCATCAGTGTACAAGGTGAACAAAAATGGTGAACTAACACAGCCTTGGGGAGCTCCTGTGCTGAGGGTTCTGGATTTAGATAAAGTTCTATTTACACTAACTTGCTGTTTACGATAAGTTAAAAATGAGTGGTACCATTTAATAATGACAGGATTGTAGCGGGTTGATTCAACCCCCACAACACAGAGACAGTCAGCTCGCGCTCCTTGGTTTTTCCCGCTGCACTACTGAGATGTAATGTGCCATTCATGTATCGTGATGCAATGTGCCATTCATGTACTGTGATGTAATGTGCCATTCATTTATAGTGTTCATGCGTCCTGTCCTTACTCTGTGGGGGTTGTCCCACAGGATGCACTTTAAAATCATTTAACGTCTTAATTAAAAGGTGTGGCTGCAGTGTGTTAAAAGCTGAACTAAAATCAACCAATAAAAGATGTGCATATGAGGTTGTCTCCTCCAAATGTTTAAACACAGAATGAGTTAAGGTTAAAATGGCATCCTCTGTACCTCTATTATTTTATAAGCAAACTGCAGAGGATCCAAAAGTCCTCCAAAATCAGTTTTCAGAATGTCAATGACAATCTTCTCGAGGCACTTCATTACCAGTGAGGTCAGTGCAACAGGACGATAGTCATTATTCTCTTTGCAGCTTGCTTTTTTTGGTATAGGAATTATAATAGAGCTTTTCCAAATTACTGGGACAGAACACATATCTAAAGACTTTTGGTAGATGGGACTCCAGGCTTCTGCTAGCTCCTCACTACATGACTTCAGTAAGTGCCCAGAGATCCCATCAGGTCCAGGTGCCTTCCTGGGGCACATACGTGAGAAAAATCTTTCCACAACATGCTCGTCAACTATAATTTTTTCGGAGCCTAATACTGATATAGCGTCCAGAGCAGCTTTTTGTTCATGAGAAAAATCTCTAGTCTCAAATCTGCAAAAGAAATTATTCAACTCGTTTGCCTTTTCTTCCTCATTCATTACATTAATGCAGGTTTTGGATGGAGTCATCTTTGTCATTACCTTAACTGAGTCCCACTGTTTCCTAGAACTTTTTCCTAGGCATTCAGATTCAAATTTCTTCCTCGTCTCATATCTAGCTGTTCTTAGTTTGTAATTAATTTCTTTCTGTATATTTTTCATACCTAACATGTCCCCATTCTTAAAAGCAATCTTTTTCTGTACTAAGCATCGTTTTAATTCCTTGGAAATATAAGACTTATTATTGGGGTACATAGTGATTACTTTCTGAGATAAAACATTTTCTTTACAGAATTTTATGTACTCAGTTATGGTATCTGTGGCCTCGTCCAACTCCAAGTTATGGAAGAGTCCCCAGTCGGTACAAGAAAAACAACCTCTCAAAGTTTCTATGCCTTCATTGTCCCATATGAAGATTGTCTTTGTCTGTGGTTTGCTGCTTTTAAGCAAAGACTTGTAAGTAGGAATCAGATGAACAGCATTATGGCCTGAGGACCCCAGGGGGGGCTTAACCCTTGCTATATAGGTATTTTTGACGTTCCCATAGCATTTGTCCAAAATATTTTTCCCCCGTGTACTGCAGTTCACATATTGGCTGAAGCCAGGCAGTGCTGCATCCAGTTTTCAGTGATTAAAATCCCCTAAAATCAAACAAGGTGCTTCAGGTGTGTGTTCCAGTTGTCTATGTACACAGTCCACAATAGCATTCACCGCGTTGAAAGTGTTCCCGCTGGGCGGGATATAAACGGTGCATAATAAAATGTTTCCAAATTTGCAGGGGAGATAAAAGGGTCTCAGGCTTAAGCACAGCAGTTCTATGTCCGGGGTACAAAGCGACTCTCTCGTAGTGAACTGTGAACACCATTTGTTCTTAACATACACACAAATGCCTCCTCCTTTGATCTTACCGGAGAGCGCGTCCCTGTCCTGCCGCACCAGGGAGAAGCCGTCCACAGATAGGAGCGAGTCAGGTACGTCCTCCTGAAGCCACGATTCCATGAAAACGAGCAGGCATGACTCCCGGTACTTGTATAGGAACCTGGCGTTGATTCTGAGTTCCTCTATTTTGCTCTTCAGCGAGCGGACATTACAGAGCAACATGGATGGCAGTGGCGGCCTGTTCTCTCTCCTCCGCAGTCTCTGTCGTACTCCGCCACGTTTCCCTCTCTTCCGTGACCGACTTCTACGTCCTCCCGTCGGACTTCATAAGAGCTCCCTAGGCAGGAGGGGTGCCGAGACGTGGCTGGAACGAAGAAGCAGCAGCTGGTCTCGAATATAGCTCGGGAGCGTGGTCGGCCTCATGTCCCGATCCACTTGGGTACAGTGGCACATTATCCCGAGCAACCAGATCACAAGCAGTCCCTTCAGCAAAAACGTCATTATGACACTTAAAACTGAGCACAAACTGAGCACTAAAAACTAAGTACTACAGACACACACACAGTAGCAGCACAGGGTAGCTCGGGTCGCAGCAGAGCAGCGCCACCAGCAGCATCCATGTTGTATGCTTGATGAGCATGATGAACACCTGAAGAAACAACTAGAAGCGAGGAATACAGCTAAGCAGGAAAACCTACAATGTAACACAAGGTCGAAGAAGATGAAATACTCAAAGGCTCAGAGTGAGCTACAGAAGTACACCAGAGAGATGAAGTCCAACTGGTGGGATGAAAAAGTGGAGAAATTTCAAACTGCAGCAGACAGAAAGGACATGAAAACATTCTTCACAGGTTTGAGAGAAATCTACGGCCCTAAACCAAGAGGATTGATCCAACTAAAGGCTATGGATGGTGAAACGGTTTTGCAGGAGAAAGACAAGATCCTGGACAGATTTGCAGACCACTTTTGCCAACTACTAAACAACCCTGGAGATCTCACTGAAGAGGCTAAAGAGGCTCTAGTGCAGCGACCAGCTGTATCAAGTCTGGATGAACCACCAAATTTTGATGAACTAATGGCAGCTATCAGGACAACACCGGATGGTAAAGTTCCAGGAAGGGATGGAATTCCAGCAGAAGTGTGGAAATTTGGTGGTGTTCAGCTGACCAACTGCCTGCACAAGCTCATCCAAGAGATATGGGATGCCCAGAAAGTACCTCAAGACTGGAAAGATGCAAGTATTGTGCCTTTGTTCAAGAAAGGTGACAGGAAGGATTGTGGAAATTACCGAGGTATATCACTGCTAGCCACTGTTGGTAAGATTCTGTCACGTGTACTACTTAACAGACTCAGTGAACACATCTCGCAGAATGTACTACCGGAAACCCAGTGCGGCTTTAGAAGTGGAAGAAGCACAACGGACATGATTTTCTGCTTGAAACAGGTTCAAGAAAAGTGTATCGAACAGAACATGCCGCTTTACGTTGTCTTCATAGACTTCAGTAAAGCCTTCGATACTGTTTCGCGACAAGGACTTCGGCAGGTACTCAAGAAATATGGTTATACAGAGAAGTTTGTCAGCCTGACCGAGGCACTCCATACAGGTATGCAAGCAAACGTGGCAATGAGTGGTTCAGTATCTAAACACTTTTCAGTAAGCAACGGGGTGAAACAAGGGTGTGTGCTGGCACCTACACTCTTCTCGCTATATCTGGCAGCCATGCTTGAGGTGGCCTTCACTTCAGAAGGCCAGAGCAAGACACTTCAGAAGGAGTATACATTCAAACAAGGAAAGAAGCAGACTTGTTCAACGTGGCACAGTTTAAAGCCAAGAGTAAGACATCAATAAAGGTAGTAAGAGAAATGCTTTTTGCCGACGACAGTGCTCTAGTTGCACACAGTGTGGAAGATATGCAATCTTTAGTGGAGAAATTTGCAAGAGCAGCTAGCCAATTCAGCCTCCAAATCAACATCAAGAAGACAGAGTGCCTTTATCAACCACCAAAGTTCCAGTTATCAACATCACTACCAGAAGAGATCAGCGTTGGTACAGAGCCACTAGTCAAGTGCAAGACTTTCAAGTACCTAGGGAGCACTGGTTCAGAGAATGCTAGGCTGGAGGATGAATTATCTCTCAGAATGGGACGAGTGAGCGCTGTGTTTGGAAACTTGAGGGAGAGACTGTGGAACAATCGACATGTGTCTATCCGTGTGAAATGTAAAGTGTACAGAGCGACAGTACTGGCTACTCTATTGTACGGTGCTGAAACTTGGACTGTCTACAGAGTGCAGGTGAAGAAACTCCACGCGTACGTGATAAGACACCTTCGAGCCATAATGAACATCTCATGGAAATACAAGATAACCAACATAGAAGTGTTGAAACGAGCTGGTCTACCATCAGTGGAGGACATGCTAATACAGATGAACCTGAGATGGCTCGGACATGTTGAGAGGATGGACCACCAGCATCTCCCCCGGCAGTTACTCTAATCACAGTTATGCGAGGGCAAACGCAATCAGGGTAGACCAAGGCTCAGATTTAAAGACACTGTAAAAAGAAACTTGAAGAAGTTGGACATAGACAGGAGTTCCTGGCAGTGGAAGGCTAAGGACAGAGCTGTGTGGAGGAATCTGATCAGACCTAAATGAAACAGTCATTGTCGCCCATGACAGACTGCTATGAACAGAACAGAGAGATGATAGGACACTGGGTAGCTTTTGTTTTTGTTCGCATGCTACACCAGTAACCATGCATGCTTGTGCTCCATTCTCTACTGCATCACTTTCTCTTTTTTCACCAATCTTATCAACAACATCATAACATAACTGTGGCCATCTGAAGAAAGGTTTTACACTCAGCTGCTTTAATATTTATAGCAGATGTAGTGGAGTGAAGACTGTGTAGCTGCACACAGACAGAGAAAAGTGAACCATCATAAAGACTTTGGGCCATATTACGATGACAAGGTCAGTTGATCAGTTGTCACTGACGCAGAACGCGTTTATGGGCGTTTCAAGTTCATTTCCTTATCACAATGGCGTAAAAATGAACTTTCCTCCAATGCATGATCCAAAGAAGCCAGTCTAATCATTCAGAGGTGTGTTTTGGATAATCCAATCCAAAGCGCTCCTTCCCATCCCTTTAATGCAAAGAGGCGCATTATCTAAAGTGAACTGTGATCATGATGGTTTAAGATGGTTTAAGTTTAAGGTTTTGCACTGACCAAAGCCTGTGTGTGTGAGCCAAAATGCATGCTAATAATAATGCTGCTTGGTAATAAGGAAGACATCAATCACAGCTGATGCTCAGTTAGTTATACTAGAAAGAACAAACGGTGAAGAATGGGCTGAAAAATCAGCTGAATGGTTTAATGGTTTTTGTAAATAATAATGTAACCTTGCCTTATATTTTCGGATGACAATTTAGCATCTGTCCGGGGACTGCGAATGAAGCCATTTTGGATAATTCTGGTGCATTTTACAGTAATGTGAATTAATGTACAATGTCCATGTCATAAATCGCCCTTCTCCAGGGTGGACTGAAGATGCCAAACGCAGACTGAGAGCTTGCACATTTATTAACAAAACAACACACAAGCACAAAAATACAGAAAAACACAAAACTAAGACTGAAACAGAATACTACAACTTCCCAGCGAAGGCTGGACTTATGATTACAGAAGCGGGGAACACCTGGAGAGAAATAGCAGACGGGGACTCCGTCCAGGAAATAAGGAGACATTGAATTAATGTCTACACCTTAAGACCGCTATGAGGAGAATGCCTCGTAGCAAGTCTATAATAGAGACAGGGAAATTAAACAATAAATGACCGGTTTAGAAAGAAACCACAAACCGTCCCAGCAAACCGTCCCAGCAAGAACTGTAGGTCATTGTTGGCTTCATCCAGCAATGACCTACAGTTCTTGCTGGGACGGTTTGCCGCTGAGTGTGAAGCGGCTGGGATGAGAATCAGTACCTCCAAGTCTGAGTCCATGGTCCTCAGCCGGAAAAAGGTGGATTGTCCTCTCTGGGTTGGGGACAGGCTCCTGCCCCAAGTGGAGGAGTTTAAGTATCTTGGGGTCTTATTCACGAGTGAGGGGAGAATGGAGCGAGAGATTGACAGACGGATCAGAGCAGCATCTGCAGTGATGCGGACATTGTACCGGTCTGTTGTGGTGAAGAGGGAGCTGAGTTCTCAGGCAAAGCTGTCGATTTACCAGTCAATCTACGTTCCTACTCTTACCTATGGTCACAAGCTTTGGGTAATGACCGAAAGATCGAGATTGCGGATACAAGCGGCTGAAATGAGCTTTCTCCATAGGATTGCTGGACTCACCCTCAGAGATAGGGTGAGGAGCTCAGTCATCCGGGAGAGGCTCAGAGTAGAACCGCTGCTCCTCCACATTGAAAGGAGCCATTTGAGGCGGTATGGGCATCTGATCAGGATGCCTCCTGGACACCTCCCACTTGAGGTATTTCGGGGACATCCCACTAGGAGGAGACCCCAAGGCAGGCCCAGGACTCGCTGGAGAGACTATGTCTCCCAGCTGGTCTGGGAGCTCCTTGGTATCCTCTCCGAAGAGCTGGAGCAGGTGGCTGGGGAGAGGGAAGTCTGGGCTTCTCTGCTTGAACTGCTGCTTCCATGACCCGGACCTCCGGAAAAGCGGTAGAAGATGGATGGATGGAATGACCAGTGTGGGTGACATGAGTGAAGTTATTTAAGATACTGCTGACAGCTGTCAAAGCCCGTGAACTGATCTTGACAGGCGGAAGTGCAGAGACTGTCAAAATAAAAGCACAACTGGTGAACAGCAATACAAAATAACCCTGAAAAGGAAAAAATACAAAACATAATTGAAAACAACTGAAGCGTGCGCTGGGTGCTCCCCCCGTGCTCCACTTCGTGACAGTCCCTGTCATGATCCCCCGTGTGCTATTACACAGTGCACGAAGGGAGGAATGACAAGTCCACAGGCAGAGATTAGTTTGCGCACTTTATTAGCAAAAACCCCCAACCATGTCCAACAAACAGTCCCACAAAGACCGGGTAATGAAAATGATGAGTTTGGCCACCAGACATACAGGGACGCCACCTGGATGCTCTACAGCCCCAGGAGAGGAATGCCTAGTGCCGCAGGACTGCTGTCGGCATGGGGAGAAAGGCAACAAAGGCTTACCGAGCTGGAGCAATCTGGAGCGGTCCGTGCAGTCCGATGGATGAGGGGGAAAAAAAGCAGGAACAGCCGCTTACACCAACAAAGTGAAACAGTCATGAAGCGCAAGACAAGACTATATAGTCAGGCTGAAAGTAATGAAGGGAATGACAACTTACATTCAGGGAGGAACATGCTACTGTAAATGAAGCACATTGAATGCTCTGGCGATCTCTCTCAACTCTCCGGACGTTAAAATAATCGTAACACTCATGAGGAAAGAGACCGCCGGTGTGAAGATGAGTGGGCTGGACATAATAGAAAACATGTGTGCTTGAGTGAGTGTAAGAGTGTGTGAATGAGAATGAATGAAGTGTGTGCGTGTATGTGTGTGAACACCCATAATGCGGATCAGCTGGCGATACTGACAGGAGGAGGAGGCGTGGCCGAGCTGTCATGGAGGAAGGACCCCAAGGGTTTCCTGAAGCGCCAGATGGAAACTAAATAAGAAAGTGGGCCAAAACCCATGATACAGGACTGGGTTTGGAACTCCCAAACCTAGGCTCATGACAGTCCCTGTCAAATAAACCAGTAAATAAAATAAAATAAATAAATGTAGTGCACACAAATGCAACACACAGACATGAATGGGTTTGAAACTTCAGGAAAAGAGGATGATGCCTCTGCAAACTTTCATTAACTTTCATAAATTTTCATTAACTTCTGTGCCATTGTCTTCTCCTTTCCTTTCCTCCATCTCCCGTGAGGAGATGGAGGAAAGCCACCTCTGCTGGGGGCTGACGGGTGGCTGTCAGGGAGCTTGTTGGGCTGGAAGTTCATACAGCCGTGGCAGATGTGGGTGCATTTCCTGTCTCTGTGGGGAGTTACAAAAGTAAAACACTGCACATTCCTTGTTCATTCATTTATTCCCCTAAAAATAAACACATTAATGCCTAATAAGTCCGTGATGAAATGAACCCCCACCCCCACCCCAGCACCACGCATCACACTGGAACACACTGGCACATATGCTCCCTGTTCATTCATTCATACCCCTAAAAAAAATCCTACATTAATCCTATAATAATGCATAATCTATAGACTCCAATTAAAATGAGTGTGGATGGAATTTAAAAAAACTATTGTTTGATCATAAAATTATGGGCGACTATGTGATGACTGTTACAAATATCTCTATTAAAATAAGATCAGCACATGCTCCTCATGAGCTCCGGAGCTGAGCGATTTCAAAACACGGCACTGAAATATCATTAAACAATGCGCTTCTGACGATAGACCTACTTTTTCCTCATCAAAAGCAGATTATCATGGAATGCACTATAATAGTAGTGCAAATTAGATTGTGCACCGCCACACCTCTTTGAAATGGCTCTACTAGTAATTTAACGGCGTGACGCAAGGCATAAAAAACAGACAATGTGCTGACAGAAACTAACAAAAACACCGGCGTATGGTGGAAGGTCTGTTGGAAAAGTGTGCAGATGACCGTCAAAATAGTGCCCTTAAAATGCTGAAGTCAAATAGTAGATAATCACTATTATAATGCAAAGTGGACGGGGAGAGTTAGAAGTACAACTTACAATAGATCCCCCTCAGTGTAATCTGTCAAAACATAATTCAGATTTCTCTATCACTGCTTAATAAAAATCTGTCAGTGACAGACAGTTTCCAATCAATGCAACCTCTTCTCAAAGAGTACCATACCACTAAATGCACTTGAGTAAAAGTACAGGTTGTACTCAAGTAAGAGTGAAAAGTGTCCTGAAATAAAATTACTCATGAAATTACAATTTTATGAAGGCTACTTGAATACATGTATTTGAGTAAATAAATTTCTACCACCTCTACCAACAAAGGAGCATCTACTGGCAAAGGTCAGACCTTTTTATCTGTTTTTACATTAATGCCTTCTTCATCTCCCTTCTTCTGATTGTCATGCTTGAAGTTTTTGTTGCAGTTTTTTCCTCTCTCGCATCTAGTCTTCATGACTGTAAAGATTTAACTGAAAGGTTTTTATAATTATGAACAACGGCCATTTAGGGTTGTCTCTGTGATCCTTCTTTTGTGTTGTGTTCTTCAGGCAGCTGTGCATTGTATCAGGAGACAAAGCCAAAGTGGAGAAGTACAGCAGTGTGGGCCTGGATGGAGCTATGGTGATCTGGGAATTTAAGGTAAGTGTCACACACAAGAGAGAAAGTGTGGTACTGCATAAGAAAGTCAGGAGTGGCAGAGAAGTATGTGAGCATGGTGCAGGACATGTACTGTATGATGACAGTGAGATGGTGGTGATGGGGGTGGGATTACACCAGGGATTAGTTCTGAGCCCCTTCTTGTTTACTATGGTGATGGACAGATGAGGCTGCCAGACGAGGTCAGGCAGGAGTCTCTGTGGACCATGATGTTTGCAGATGACTGTGATCTGTAATGAGAGTAGGGAGCAGATAGAAGAGAACCTGGAGGTATGCTCTGGAGAGACGAGGAATGAAAGTCAGTAGAAGCAAGAAAAAGTGCATGAGTGTGAATGAGAGGGGGCAGGTGTAATGGTGAAGATGCAAGGAGTAGAGGTAGTGAAGGTAGATGAGTTTAAATACCTGGGGTCAGCTATCCAAAGCAATGGAAAATGCACAAGAGGTGAAGAAGAGAGTGCAGGCAGGGTGGAGTGGGTGGCGACGATTGTCAGGGGTGATTTGTGAGAGAATGATAGCAGCTAGAGTGAAAGGGAGGATTTACAAGATAGAACAGAGAATAGAATAGAATAGAATAGAATAGGCTTTATTGTCATTGTACAGTAGTACAGTACAACGAAACTGTGGGTGCTCCACCAGGCTACTGCGCAATAAAGTCAGGGAGAAGGATTAGATAAAACACGGTTACAGAGCACATGATTACACACACAACTGAAATAAGAATAAATGAAAATAAAAATAAAATAAAGATACATTTAAAAATGGCCCAGGATTATGGAAATATACACAGGTATGGGACGTGGGTGGATCTATGTATATAAGAGTGCAGAGTGCAGACACACAATTGAGTAAAATGGCCCAAGGATTATGGAAAAATATACATAGTAGTGGATTCACGGATGGGTCAATATACATGAAAGTGAGGGGTGCAAAGACAGTTGAGTTATTGTGATAATTAAAAGGTCCTCAGTTCTGTGCATGTGAGTGTTCGGAGGGAGGGGGGTGGGGCCTCTGACTGTTTGCAGTTTGGATGGCCCAGGGGAAGACACTATTTGTCAGTATGGAGGTGTGGGGCCTGATTGATCTGAACTGTCATCCAGAGGGAAGCAGATCGAACAGGTGGTGGGCAGGATGTGAGGGGTCTCCTGTGATGGCCTTGATCCTTTGATCCTCCTTGATTTTTTTTTTTTTTTTTTTTTTCTCTCGGCGCCACACCAGTCGGCTGCCTTTTGCAACAGCGGCTCGATTCCGAGTCTTTTTCCCTTCCTCTCTCTTTTGATCCGTCTTTTTTTTTCACCCCACTTATATCACGGACACACAGATCGTCCTAAATGTCTCCTGAGCCGGTGGACGGAGCCACTGTTTATAGCAGGATACGATACAGCAGAGAACAGCTGCTAGCATTCAACCGCCACCCGGTCCCATTGGAAAAACTCGACATACCGAGAGAACTGAGGCGAAAATGCCGCGGCTGCCGGGCTGGAGTAAGGCGGAGGACAAAAAATATAAGGTACAGACCCTCCCTTCCATCTGTTGTCATGGGAAATGTACGGTCGATACTGGGAAAGTTAGATGAGCTAGCGGCTATCTCCCGTTATGATAGCACATACCGGGAGTGCTCTCTCCTTTTGTTTACTGAGACGTGGCTAACTGAACTAGCAGCAGATGCTAACATTGAGCTGGAGGGTTTTCACATGATACGAGCTGACCGAACACCAGACAGTGGCAAGGCTAGGGGCGGTGGAGTGATAATGTATGTTAACAACAACTGGTGCAGACCGGGGCATATCACTGTTAAACAACGACACTGCAGCAAAGACATTGAGTTGCTAGCTGTTAGCATGAGGCCTACATATCTCCCGAGAGAACACTCACACGTGATCTGCATTGTTGTTTATGCAAATCCGACGGCGAACGCTGGGACAGCACGTGACGTCATCCATTCAGTAACCAGCAGGCTGCAGACAGAACACCCAGATGCTCTTCTCCTCATCTCAGGCGATTTCAACCATGTTTCACTGTCTCCCATTCTACCCACGTTCACCCAGTATGTCACATGCCACACTAGAGACAATAAAACACTGGATTTATTCTACGCAAACACTAAGGAGGCGTACACCTCATCACAACTCCCCCCACTCGGGAGATCGGATCACAACTTGGTTCATCTCCGGCCGGTGTACAAACCCCTAGTGCACAGACAACCTCCGGCCATGCACACTGTGGAGTTATGGTCTGAGGAGACAATGGACACCCTAAAGGGCTGTTTTGAAGCCACCGCCTGGAAGCAGCTCTGCGATCCACATGGTGAGGACATCGATGGCCTCATTCACACCTTCACGGGCTACCTCAGCTTCTGTGTGGACAAATCCGTTCCCACCAAGACCATACGGCGTCACTCAAACAACAAACCCTGGATCAACCCTGAGATAAAAACACTTCTGAGAGAGAAGAAGAGGATCTTCAGGTCAGGGAACAGGGAGATGCTGAAGTCCGTACTGAGGGAGCTGAGGAGAAAGATCAGAGAAGGCAAGGACAGCTTCAGGAAGAAGATGGAGGACAAGCTGCAACAGAGCGACATCAGCGGGGTCTGGAGAAACCTCAAAACCATCTCGGGGCTCCAGAATACCTCCCCCCAGGCCACAGGGGGCAGGGAGTGGGCGAACAACCTGAATCTGTTTTTCAATAGATTTGACCAACCGCCCTCCCCCCTGACTGCACAACAACCACTGCTGCCTCTAAAGAAATCAAGTCCTGCTGCCCACTCCCCACTCCACCAACACCCCCCCACTCCCAACACACAGCCCCCCATCCTGACCCTGACCAGGACCCAGGTGAGGACGGAGCTGAGGAAGATCAAGGCGAGGAAGGCGCCGGGACCGGACGGCATCAGCGCAAAGCTCCTCAAGTCCTGTGCAGACCAGCTGTGTGGGATTGTGACGTATATCTTCAACATGAGCCTGAAACTGGGGAGGGTACCACAGCTGTGGAAAACATCTTGTGTGGTACCTGTACCAAAAACTTCCCACCCCAAAGACCTGAACAGCTACAGACCGGTGGCCTTGACGTCCCACTTGATGAAGACCCTGGAGAGACTGCTCCTTGCTCACCTCCGCCCCCTGGTGGAACCAGCGATGGATCCACTCCAGTTCGCCTACCAGCATGGCATTGGGGTGGAGGATGCGGTGATCTTCCTCCTTCACCGTTCTCTGTCCCACCTGGAGAAGCCCGGGAATATGGTGAGGATCATGTTCTTTGACTTCTCCAGTGCTTTCAACACCATCCAACCGATGATCCTGAAGGACAAGCTGCTGCGCGCAGGGGTGGACCAGCACCTGTCATCATGGATCCTGGACTACCTCACGAACCGGCCTCAGTTTGTGAGAACCCGGGACTGTGTGTCCGACACGATCATCAGTAGCACGGGGGCCCCCCAGGGAACGGTGCTGGCTCCCTTCCTGTTCACTCTTTATACTGCGGACTTCTCACACAACACAACACACTGCCATCTACAGAAGTTCTCTGATGACTCTGCGATCGTTGGCCTCATCTCCAATGGAGATGAAGCTGAGTACAGAGGGCTTATCCAGGACTTCGTGGACTGGTGCCATCGGAACTGCCTCCAGATCAACGCGAGGAAAACTAAGGAGCTGGTGGTGGACTGCCGCAGGCATGGGCAGCCCCTCACAGTACCAGTAAATATACAGGGAACAGACATCGAGATGGTGACATCCTATAAGTACCTGGGTATTCATCTGAACAATAAACTAGACTGGTCACACAATACTGATGCACTCTACAAGAAGGGACAGCGCAGGCTGTTCCTGCTGAGGAGACTCAGGTCTTTTGGTGTACAAGGGGCGCTGCTGAAGTCATTCTATGACACGGTGGTGGCATCAGCCATCACTTTTGGAGTGGTCTGCTGGGGCAGTGGCATTACTGCAGCCGATAGGAAGAGACTGAACAAACTGATTAAGAAAGCTAGCTCTGTCCTGGGGCAGCGCCTTGATCCGATGGAGGAGATAGGAGAGAGAAGGACGGTGGCTAAACTGTCATCTCTGCTGGAGTCCGAGTTCCACCCTATGCAGGACATACTGAATGCACTGAGGAGCTCATTTAGCAGCAGACTACATCATCCCAGGTGCACAACCGAGAGGTTTCGTAGGTCCTTCCTACCAACGGCTGTCAGACTGTACAACCTAAGCAGGGCTGCTCGCAGAGATAGCAAAAAGACGTAACAAACTAATAGTTTTTTTGAATGCAAAAGATGCAATAGACTTACACAATGGTCCCCTCCGGCATACAACTAGGAACTTACCGGTCGCTATGGAGGGTGAGAATATGTATGGGCACATAATCATACCATGTAGGATAACTAAGTAGACGGTTATGCTGTTTCATTCCATCTAGCAACAATGCTCTGCACTGTGTGTGTTTATATATTTACATATTTATTCCATCTAGCTACAATGCTCAGCACTGGGTGTGTTTATATATTTATATATCTACATATTATTCCATCTAGCTACATTGCTCCGCACTGTGTGTGTTTATATACTTGCATATTTATTCCACCTAGCTGCAATGCTCCGTACTGTGGGTGTTTATATATTTACATATTTATTCCATCTAGCTACAATGCTCTGCACTGTGTGTTCATATATTCATATATTTATTCCATCCAGCTACAATGCTCTGCACTGTGTGTCTGTGTGTGTGTGTGTATATATATATATTTTATAGTAATACGTACATATGTATATTAGCTGCTCTTGCTTGCTTGTTTTTTTTTTTTGTTTGTTTTTTTTTTTTTTTTTTCTTGCCTTCTGATTGTTGCTCTGAGTGTTGCTATCCCTGTGCTGTTGCAATCCTGGAATTTCCCCGTTGTGGGACTAATAATAAAGGCTTATCTTATCTTATCTTATCTTATCTTATCCTTCTGAGACAGGAGGATCTGGAGATGTCTTCCAGAAAGGGCAGAGGGCTGCTGATAATTTTTGGGGTGGTGTTGATGACCCTCTTTGCAGCTTTCCTGTTCTCGGCTGTGGAGCCATACCACACACCCAGACAGTAAGTAAGCACGCTCTCCACTGAGCAGCGATAGAAGGCCAGCAGCAGCTTCTGGTCCAGGTTGTTTTTCCTCAGGACATAGAGGAAGTCCAGCCACTGCTGGACTTTCTTCACCACGACCTTGGTGTTGACAGTCCAGGAGAGGTCAGAGGAGATGTGGGTGCCCAGGAACCTGAAGGCAGGGACGTTTTCCATGTGGTCGCCGTTTATGAGAGGAGGGCGGGGGGAGGGGGGGTTCTGTCTGTTCTTTCTGAAGTCCAGTATGAGTTCTTTGTTTTTTTTGGACATTCAGTTTCAGGTTGTTTGCTTGGCACCACAGCAGCAGATTCTCTACCTCCGCCCCATATGCCTTCCCACTGTTATCGGTGATGAGCCCAACCAAGGTGGTATCATCGGCATATTTCACAATGACAGTGGTTGGGTGGGTTGGAATACAGTCAAAGGTGTACAGGGAGTACAGTAGAGGGCTTAGCATGCATCCTTGGGGGAGCCAGTGCTAAGTGACAGTGTGGAGGAGTGGTGGGGGCCGAGTCTGACTGTTTGTGGGCGGTTGATGAGAAAGTTTTTTATCCAGGAGCAGATGGGGGGACGATCTGGAGGAGTTGCAGTTTGTTGATCAGGATGTCTGGGATGATGGTGTTGAAAGCTGAGCTGTAGTCCACAAAAAGTATCCTCATGTAGCTCCTTGGGTTCTCCAGGTGGCTCAGGGCTCTGTGGAGGGTGGTGGCGATGGTGTCTTCCATAGACTGGTTTTCCCTGTAGGTGAACTGGTGGGGGTTGAAGGAGGGGGGAAGACAGTCCCTGATGTGCTGGGACACCAGTCGCACAAAACACTCCATGACTACACACGTGAGTGCTATGGGTCTGTTGTCATTCAGGCTGCCGATTGCTGACTTTTTGGGGATGAGGATGATGGTGGAGGCCTTGAGGCAGGACGGGACAGTGATGTGCGTCAGGGAGAGGTTGAACAGCTTGGTGAGGATCCCTGCCAGCTAGTCTGCACATGCTTTGACCACCGCTCCTGGGATGCCGTCTGGACCAGCAGCTCTGTGGGGGTTCACTGCTCTCAGTTACCTCCTCACCTCATGCACCTTTAGAGAGAGGGGGGAGGAGGGGGAGAGAGGGGTGGAGACGGGGGACAAGTTTGAGGGGGGAGGTGTGCTCAAACCGGGCAAAGAAGCTGTTAAGCTACTCTGCCAGAGTGAGGTTGCTGTCTGATGTTGGGGAGCCCTGGCCCCTGTAGTTGGTGAGGGCCTGGATGCCCCTCTACATCTGTCGGGGGTTGTTGTCTGTGAGGAAGCCCTCCACTTTCCTCCTGTAGGTGTTCTTTGCGAGTCTTATGCCTCTCCTCAGGTTGGCTCTGGCAGTGCTGTACAGAGAGCTGTCCCTCTGTCTGAAGGCTGAGTTGTGGGCTCTGATCAGAGCCCGGACTTCACTGGTCATCCAGGGTTTGCGGTTTGGAAAGATCCGAATGTGTTTGGTGACTGTCACATTTTCTACACACTGTTTTTTTTTTTTCTTGCCTTCTGATTGTTGCTCTGAGTGTTGCTATCCCTGTGCTGTTGCAATCCTGGAATTTCCCCGTTGTGGGACTAATAAAGGCTTATCTTATCTTATCTTATCTTTAATGTGGAAAAGGACAGACTTGGTGTAGGAGTCCAGATCCTGCTGTTCAAAGATGCTCCAATCTGTGCAAGGAAAGCAGTCTTGTAACTGGAGGAAAGTGTTTTCAGGCCAGGTTTTAATTGTTTGTTTGGTTGGGGGTGATCGCTTCCTGAGGGGGGTGTAAGTAGGTATTAGAAGCAGAGAGATGGTCTGATTGTCCAAGGTGGGGGAGGGGGTGGCTCTGTAGGTGTGCCTAATGTTGCTGTAAACATGATCCAGTGTACTTTCCCCTCTTGTGGGACACTTAACATCGTAGAATTTGAGGAGCACAGTCTTTAAGCATGCTTTGTTAAAATCCCCTGCAATAATGTGGACTGTGTTGGGGTGATCTCTTTGCTGCCTGCTGACAATTGATTGAGTGCTAAGCTAACGTTAGCGTCTGGAGGAACATAAACGGCTGTTACAATTGCTGCAGTTAGCTCACGGGAAAGGTAAAAAGGCCTACACAAGAATCACATGGCCTCTAAGTCTGATGAACAGTGGCTATGAATTATTCTGCTGTTATTACAACAAGCCTGAAGCACATAAACACAGAGCCCTCTGCCCCTTCCCTTACCAGAATCAGCGTTGCGGTCGAAACAGTGTGAAACAGTGTGTAGTTTGGCCAGGTAATTCCACAGCGGCGTCAGGAATATGTGGGAGCAGCCATGACTCGGTCGCAATCAGAATACAACAGTCCTGGATGTAGCGATTATAGGCTTATAGGCTCATCCATTTTGTTGGTGAGGGATCTGGTGCTGGTAAGAAAAATTGAAGGTAATGGTGGTCTGGTGTGTAGTTTGCACAGCTGGGCACGGAGGCCAGCCCTGCAGCCTCATTTCTGCTTTTTCTCCCGTCGTCTGCACCGCGGATGTGGTAGAAATTACTGGAATGAGCGCTGGAGATGTCAGAGGCAAGTTGGTGACCAGTGCCTTTACGTTCCTGGTGACTGTAGGTAATTAGTCCATCACAGAAGGAGCACAGAAAAAGGCAGAAAAGACAAAAAAACAAGCGCAGTAGTCCAGAGCATCTAGTCATTGCGTGTGCACGCGCCACCATCTTGGATTGGTAAAATGGTAGTGAGACCTGCTATGAATTATGGTTTGGAAATGGTGGTGCTGACAAAAACACAGGAGGTGGTGCTGGAGCTGGCAGAGTTGAAGATGCTTAAATTCTCATTGGGAGTGACTAGGAGGGACAGGATTAGAAATGAGTATATCAGAGGGACAGCTCAGGTTGAGCAGATTGGAGACAAAGTAAGAGAGGCAAGGCTGAGATGGGTTGGACATGTGCAGAGAAGGGATAGTGGATGTACTGGACAAACGGTGTTGAAGATGGAGCTGCCAGACAAGAGGAAAAGAGAAAGACCACAGAGAAGATTCATGGAGTTAGTGAAGGAGGAAATGGAGAGGGTTGGTGTCACAGAGGAAGATGCAAGGGATAGGGTGAGACGGAGGCAGATGACCCACTGTGGCGACCCCTAAAGGGAGCAGTCAAAAGAAGAAGAAGAAGAAAAAGAAGAAGTCACACACATTTTTCTAAAAATATAAAGGCTAGAAGAATCCATTGCTTTTTTGTTATTTTCACTTTTACCTTTACCTCAATTGTATGGTTAATCATGTGTTCTGTAACTATTTTCTTTCAAATTCTTCTCACTTACTTTATTGCGCAGTAGACTGATGGAGCACCCACAATTCCGTTGTGCTATGCAACTGTACAATGACAATAAAGCCTTTTCTATTCTGTTCTATTCTATTTACCTTGGTTTTGATGCTGTTATTTAATCTTTTTGCATTTAAAGAAAATGGTCTTCATATATACTGTAAGAAATGAATCTTTTTTTGTCTCGGTGGAGGTGAGACAATTAATGAAAATTTGAAACTATATATACACTGCTCTCTAATCCGTGAGTTTAAGGGCCCTATTACGGTGATCAAAAATGCACACTGGCTAGAATGAGTCTGGCATTTTAAACAATTTTTGTGAAAGTTATTCAAATAGAAAGACTTGATGGTTTTTGATGCAAAAACTCATTAAAAAATGCTGGAAGTATTTATCTTTAAACAGCCCATACTATTATTAATACTAACTACAGGGGGTAATTTGTGCTGCAGTTTATTTCATATTTAATTCCAGATGCCTCATCAAAATATTTTGCAGGGTGGTTTGTGCTGACAGTATTGTGAAGGAAGCAACATGCTGGATGTCTGCACTCAGTGCTTTTAACTATAATGCAGCAACCATGGTCTAATATTTGTGCTCTCATTTTACAGCACTGAACACACACTGGTTGACAGTCCTCGAATCAGCAGATAATTGAAAGCAACCTTTTATCATCCACTTTTTACTTCTTTTTGAGCTACTGGAAAATACTGACAGCATACAGTGTGTGATTATGATGTTTGTAAAAAATAAATGACAAGACAATGTAAAAATAGTGTGATGACTGTTATTCACATGTTCATACTGTGCTATCATTTATCAACATTTTCACAGTCTTGGTTATCGTACCTTTCTAAGCATGGTGTTCGATTGAGGTGGGCATTCATCCTCAGCTACACTGTAAAACCTACCAGTAATTCTTAATAAAAGAAGTAAATATAACTTAATTCTTCAAAAAAAAATTGGAGTCACTACTTCTACAATTTTAACCTTACTCAAAAATACACATTTGTAGTAGTAACTCAGTTACTGTGAGTATACTTGCATTTTTGCAGGTATTTTAAGTATTGGTGACATATTTTCAGTTTGTTGCATTTACTCATTTTGTCTGAGTTAACATCAGTATTGCTGTAAAAGGACTGCTGACATTTGTTTTTCATTTGGGTGTTATGACCCGAGCACTATGTCATCGTGCTCGGGCTATTCCTGTCAGGGCTTGACAACGGCGTTGTCATTCTGGCTCTCCGAGCTCTTATTGTGACGGTGCTCGGGGAGGCTTCCGCTCAGCTGTCAAGTCCTGAGCAGCTGTTCTGCATTTGCGGTCGTTAGTGGTGGACTTCTTATACCCACGCTAGCGGCCGCATCCCTGCAGCAGTGTCAGTCTCTCTTCGTCGGAGCTACGCATGCTTTGGACTGTTACTATCCTGTCTGTCTGTGGTTTGACCGTCGCTTCCTGTGGACCTGTAAGTGAGCTGTTTAGCCTTACGCCTCCCGGTGTGGGTAGACTATATGTGTCATTGCCTCAGCAGCTTGTGTTGTCACTTTTTCACCGTAAATAAAAACTCTCACACAACTCTGGTGACGTTGTGGCGTCTTATGGTGGCTCGCGAGGGCCACTGCATGACATTGGGGTTTGAAATCATTAAGCTGTGCTCCAATAAACCAATAATCAAAATCATTTTATGTTCCTCTAACAAGAATTCATATTAAAGATCTCAAGTTCACTCAAAGCAACTTAAACCTCCAGAAAATAATGTTAGTGTCTCTGTAAATTTGAATATTATGACTTGTAATTTCAAAAATTTGAGCCAAAATCATCAAATGAAGAGGTACTTTTAAAGCTATCTCTCTCTCTGTCTCAAAAAAATGCAGCTGCAAGGGCTAATGGGAACTAAAGAATGTTGGAAAGTAAGCATTATGTCCTTTTAGTGAGACTGTCAGTTTACTGTATGTTACTGTTGTACAAATGTTGAAGCTTTTCCTGCTAGGATGTTTGTGTCATGGGGGGCAAGATTAGGATCATGCTCCATCCTCTGTGTGATAAATTTAATGTTCCTGTTTTAGTTCGCCATCTCTTTTGTGTAAATGTTTCATGAAATAGCCTTGCCTTGTTCTTGTTTTGATTTTATTTTGAAATATTTCTTGTTTTGGTTTTGTCTAGTTTTATTTTCGTGGTTTCCCTTCCTGTTAGTCCTGGTGATTCACACTTACTGCTTGTTATGTAACCCGGTTTAGTCTGTTCCTGATGTCTCATTAGTTTGTGTATAAGTTTAGTCCCATGCCTCTGTCCTCTGTTGCATCATTATCACTGTCAGTGGTGTTTTCTCATATCTCCTGTGATCTCCCAGTTTGTTTAGTTATTTTCATGTTCCCAGTTTGTTCAGCTAATCTTATCCAGCCCCTGTGCTGCACTTTCTGTTATAATAAACCTTTGTGTACTTGATTCCACCTGCATTTGGGTCTTTACTCTTACCTATCCACCCCCGTTGTGACAGTTTGTTTTCAATAACTTTTGTGTTTGGCACCATGAACTGCCATAGCTGCAAGTATGCTATGGCAGCTATTCCATAACTGAAGAGTTATTATGAAATTCAAAATTAATTGTTCAAGCTAGGGCAACCTAATGACCAGGAAATAAAATCAAGTAACCACAAACAGAATAATGGTGGCAGCATTATTCATTCTTAGGTTGAATGTAACTGTCAACAGTCGATAATGTCCACATTTCCACAACTAGAAAAGGACTCAGACAGCGCATAACTCTCAAGGCGCCTTCCGTCGCTCATGGAGCACTTCCAAAATGTAATGGGCTCGTGTGTAGTGCGAATCAGTTCTGGTGAAAACTGCATCAAAGTCTATCCAGTAGTTTTGGGGGATTCTTGCTAACACACTGTGAGAAAATAAAAGCCCTGGTGGAGGTATGCATTCTTGGATCATCACCAGAATGTAATGGGTTTCTCTCAAGGGTAAGGACCACCTCTGGTGAAAATTTCATCCAAATCCATCCTGTAGTTTTTATGTAATCCTGCTGCACAAACAAGGTCCTTGGAGGTATGCACTCTCAGATCATCACCAATATTTAATGGATTCATCCTTGGCCCATGAGCTACCGCTGGTGAAATCTTCACCAGAATCCATCCAGTAGTTTTTGTGTAATCCTGCTGACAATCCGGTTTATTCACATTTCGTCTACGCTCTACTTTTCATATACTGTATACTATTCATAAAACACTTTTATCTGACATTTTTATTTATCACTTTTCAGAAAACTCAAGATACAACATATGGTTTTTCTTATGGCATCTTTATTACAGAAATCAAGCAAAGCAGTATCACATCTAACTCAATTCACATGGTCAACATTTTTCCGTTACACATCCTTACTGATCACAAAACTGAATTTATTAAGAGTTAGAAATATTTACATTTGTCACTTTTCATAATATATGAAACTGGGAAACTACACATAATTACAACACTGTTTTTTATGGAGCTGTTATTGTTGCAAAACTTTTTGTAAGCGTAGGCACGGTGCCACAAATGCGTGCACAGTTCCACAAATGTGTGCTTTAAAAAAAAAAATTGCAAATGCGTGTACTGATCCACAAATATGTAAAAACTATTTGCAAATGTATACACAGATTCACAAATATGGAAAAATGTGTAAGATTTTGTGTACTTAGTTAAAAATGGCTTGAAAAGACCACAGCTGTCTCAATTGGCTGTCAAAGTACATGTGACTTTTGCAACACATTTGACATGTTTGGATGGTCTGGATCTGCAAATGTGAAGACAGCTCTACAAATGCCAGTAAGCTGGGTTTTTGTTACCCTGAATTCAGGGTGACAGGCTGCCTGCAGGGCTCCATAGTCGTTCCTTTCTACCAGTTTGGCTGCAGCTCTCCTTCTCCACACTTACACTGCAGACACAGAACTTCACATGGATGGAGCTGGACTGTAACGGCTACTACTGACCTATTTCTTTTTCTTTCTGTGTGTCTCTGAATTTGCCGTAAGTGAATGACTGCTGCACCCACAATTAATTATGACTCACAATCCAGCATCAGACAACAGAGGAGATGTGGGTCTCAGAGCTCTGGAGGCAGAGATGGTACCTGTTGGTGATGGATTTTGACTGTTTTTGTGATTAATACACTAATCGAGGAATTGACTGTTAAAACTAAAGTGGTGCAGAGAGAGATTGCAGTTTTTATTGGTTTTATGGGCTCTCTGACAGTGATGTACAGGCCTTTTTATTTGTGTTCAGGTTGAACTTGTTTGTCAGCCTGCCTTTTTAGTTATTTTAGTACCTAGTAAAAGTAATTTGTGTTTTGTTTTATCCGGTCAGGAGCATTAGTTGTGTAGAGTTGGAGATATTGAATGGTGGATTAATTTAATAGAAAAGTTATCCCTTTTTTTTTGTTTCCTTTTATTTGGCTCTACTCTGGAGTTTTCATTTTTACCAGTTTCTTAATTACCTCCGCCAGGCCGCAGGCCAGGAGGTTATGTTTTTGCCAGCGTTTGTCTGTCTGGTTAGCAAGATAACTCAGTTTTGGACAGATTTCGATGAAACTTTCAGGCGTTGTTGGAAATGGTACAAGGAAGAACTGATTAAATTTTGGGGATGATCCGGATCACCGTCTGGATACAAGAATTTTTTGAAGGATTCTTTAACATTGTGAGATACGGCCATTTTCAACATGTGTGCAGGCCCAATGGAGGGCGCTGGTCGTCGTGTCTGAACACAAACTCCGCGTTCTTCAAAGTTTTAGGCACAAAAGCACGCAGAAAACAGTGGTGGGCTGGGCCCGGCAGCGTGCCTGTGTTTGCGCTACGCTGCAAAAGCTGAGACGGGCAGCTGTCCGGCGCGGGATTATTTGGCAGAAATTCCCCTGGCAGCCATAGTGGCTGCGCAAAAACAAGCTCTGCCAGGGAAGCTTCCAAATCCTCTTTTGCCACGGAGCGCAACCCCAATATAAAACCCACGGCAACCTGTCTACCCAATTTGCATCCGTCAGTGAAGCCCTGAGTGCTGCTTTCAGTGATCTATGAAAACACTCACATAACCCATTGGCCTGTGGGTTGTACGCGGTTGTGCGATGAATTGCAACGCCCACAGCCTGGGATTTTGCAGATGGAGGAGATGGACACAACACCAACACTTCAGTTTATTACCTCCGCCAAGGAGGTAATGCTTTTACTACTGAACCACTAATCCTGTCATTGTGAATCCAATTGCTAGTCATATGTTTTCATGGTCAAGGAATCTGAAAACGTACACACAAACACTATGGGGGGGGGGGGGGGGGGGGAACTGTGGCGCTTGGCGGAGGTCTGCGCTCTCCAAGTGCTTTTCTAGTTGAGTTTGCTTTCTTTTCATTTTGCTTTTTAATCATTGGTTTGCTGCATGATTTTGTTGTTGCCTGTTTTACTGTGGTGTTTTAAAGGACAATTTTCTTTTTTTTTTTATTTAAGTTTTTGTAAAGGGTATACAGGTCGTTACAGCAATGCAGTGTTTACATTTTCATCACATGTTCCCTTATTTTCTGATATCTGACAACATTGGAAGATTAATTCTTACAACACCCCTTTTTTTTTTTTTAAAGTGAAAGTGAAATTAAAGAGAAAAAAAAACAAGAAACAAATGACAAAAAAAAAAAACCAGTAAAAAACAAACAAAAAGAAAAAGTAAGTAAATAAAGATAAAAGAGCATCTGAGTAGCGTTGGAACAAAGAGCGGAACCATTATTGAAATGGTATTTGTCAAAGATTAGATCTAATGGAAGACACATATGCGGTCCAGGGTTGCCAAAAGTTCATGAACACATCCATGTCCTGTCTCAGTGCGAATGTCAACTTTTCCATCGAGTAAATGTCTTGGATCACGTTAGTCCAATCTTCAGGTGTAGGACAGTCCTTCAACATCCATTTTTTAGTTAGAGCTTTTTTGCTTGCCAATATTAAAACATTGAATAAGTATTTTTCTCCTCGTCTTTCCAGTGAGTCCGGTAGTAAACCCAAATACAAAGTTACAAAAGAAAAGGGAACTGTAATTTTGAATATTTTCCCCAATATTGTCTGTACCTTGGTCCAATATTGGTGGATAACTGGGCATGACCAAAACACATGAAAATGATTTGCAGTCTTTTCACCACACAAGCGCCAACAGTTCAATCCCTTATGGGTAAATTTGTTTTGTGCAGGTGTTCTGAAAAATCTTGCCAAGTTTTTCCATCCAAATTCTCTCCACTGCAGGGATGAGGTACTTTTCCATTGCTGTTTATTTAGCTTTTCCCATATTTCCAGTTGTAAAGTGAAATTCCCCTCTTTTTCCCATCTCTCTTTTATAGAAGATGTGTTGTCTCCTTTTAAGTCTTGAAGACCTTGGTATATTTTAGAAATGTATCTGATCCCTGGGATCCCTTTATATGCCATTAAGAAGACCTTCAGAACACCTGACTGGGCCCTTTCCAAAACCTCCTTTTTAAGTATATTGTTTATGTGGTGTCTAAGCTGGAAGAACCTGTAAAGGTCTTGATTTATTAGGCCTTGTTTTTTCAAATCTTCAAAACTTCTTAAGATTTGCCCTTTAAAAAAATCGTAATATTTTATCAGCCCTTTCTCCTTCCACTTTTTAAATCTGGTGTCTGTTTTATTAGGAGTAAAGTCCTGATCATAGGCGATCCATTGCAGAAGTCGATAGGGCTCTTTAGTTTGATTCTCTCTGACTATCTTAAACCAAATTTTTAGCGGGGTCTCTATCCACGGGTTAGTGTTATTCAAAAGCTTAGGTAAGACATTGTTCCCTATTATCGCCTGTAGGGGGATGTCACTTGTTATTTGGCATTCGATCTCCTTCCATTGTGCAGTGTAGACTGGGTTACATATCTCTACTAAAGTTTTAATTTGTGCGGCTTTAAAGTAGTCCCTGATATTTGGCAGCGCGAGCCCACCTTTGTCTTTGTTTAGCTGTAGGGTTCTATATCTGATTCTAGGTCTCTTGCCCTGCCATATGAATCTTGAGATCCTTCTGTCCAGCTCCTGCCATGTTTTTTTGGGAGGTTCTACCGGTATTGTTTGGAAAAGGTATAGAAGACGTGGAAGTATATTCATTTTGACTGCTTCAATTCTTTGTGCAGTACCCAAGAATGGTATCATATTCCATCTTGCTAGGTCAGATTTTATTTTTGTCACCAGTGGATCATAGTTTAGTGATATAATTTTGTTGAGTTGTTTCGGGATATTGACCCCCAGATATTTCATAGATTCCGACTCCCAGTTAGTTTTGAGTTTGCTTAGTGAATAATGATTTGGGTCATAGTTGAATGTTAAAACTTGGGTTTTATGCATATTTAATTTGTACCCCGATAAATCTCCATACTCTGAAAAAACTGAGGTTAGTTCTGGTAAAGAAGTGTCCGGCTGCCCTAGGTATATTAAAATGTCATCAGCAAAGAGTGCTATTTTATGTTCCTTCTGACCAAGTGTAATACCTTGAATTTTTTGGTTTTGTCTTATCCATTGGCTCAGAGGTTCTATGAAGATTGCAAAGAGCAGTGGAGACAGGGGGCAGCCCTGACGACATCCTCTTTCCAGTTCAAAAGATGATGATAAATTACCGTTAATCCTTATTTTAGCTATTGGTTTTTTATATAATGCCTGTATAGTTCTAATGAAGTTGTTATGAAAATTGAAACTGGATAAGATTCTATATAGAAAAGACCAGTCAACCGAATCGAATGCTTTTTCAGCATCTAATCCCAATATGACTGCATTTAAGTTATATTTTTTTATATGATGAATTATGTGTAAAGTGCGTCGAATGTTGTCTTGTGTCTGTCTTTGTCTTATAAAACCTGTTTGGTCTAAATGAATTAGGTCTGTCAGTATATTTTCTAACCTTTTGGCAAGGATAATGGTAAAAAGCTTATAGTCCTGATTTAGTACACTGATTGGTCTGTAGTTGGAGCACTCTAGTTTATCCTTTTCAGGTTTAGGTATAACTGCAATGACCCCTTCTCTCCAGGAGGGGGGATTTCTCCTGTGTGGAGGACATAATTAAATGTTTTCAGGAGGAGAGGAGATAGTTGCTGTTTAAAGGTTTTGTACCACTCTGCTGTATAGCCATCAGCTCCTGGGGATTTGTTAGCTTTAAGTTTCATAATTGCTTTTTCCAATTCTTTAGGATGTATTTCTGACAGTAGTGTTTTATTTTGTGACTCCGTAAGTTGGGGAAGGTTTAATGTGTTTAGGAATGCCTCGGATGCGTTTTTATGTTTTTTGTGGGAGTATAAGTTCTTATAGTAATTCTCGAAGTTTTTAAGAATATCCTGAATTCTGAATTTTATTTCCTTTGATACTGGGTCTCTGATTTTGTAGATTGCTCTTTCTGTTTGATGTTTCCTCAATTTATAGGCTAGCAATTTTGCCGATTTACTGCCTGCTTCATAGTATTTTTGTTTCAGAAATGTAAGTTTCTTCTGGATTTCTATTGTGTAGATCTCATTTATTTGGTTTTTAATTTCCTTAATCTTGAGCGAGTCAGTAGAATGAGTGTTGCCTTTGTGTTCTTTTTCTAGGTTCCTAAGTTCTGACTCTAATGTGGATAGTTTTTCTTGTCTTAGTTTCTTTTGGGTTGCCAGTTTTGCAATAATCTTTCCTCTTATTACAGCTTTACATGCATCCCACAGTATTAAAGGGGATACTTCTCCATTATCGTTATCTTCCAAATATCTGAGAATATCTGATTCCAATTCATCTTTCAATGGTCCTTTCAGGACATTTGAATTTAACCTCCAAGAAAATGTATTATTTGTGTATTTTTGGATATTTAAGTCCATGTAGATCGGACTGTGGTCGGAGAGATCCATCAGTCCTATTTTACATGTTTTTACTCTTCCAATGTCTCTATTAAACATAAAAAAATAGTCAATCCTTGAGTAAGATGAATGTGGAGTTGAGTAAAATGTATAGTCTTTTACACTGGGGTTGAGTTCCCTCCACACGTCACAGATTCCCAATTCTTTTAGTAGCATCCGAGTCTTCCTGTTTTGGGTGTTATTTTGATGTGGGGAATTACCAGAAGCATCCCAGTATGGATTCAGTCTAAGATTGAAGTCCCCACCACATATCACTAAACCTTGAGCTTTAGTTATCATTAGGTCGAATACATTTTTATAAAATTTCCAGTTAGCCCCTGGGGGAGCATACACATTCAGCAGGGTGATATCTTCTCCCTCTAGCCGCCCAGTTACCAAACTGTATCTCCCTTCTTTATCTTTGTGTTCTGATTTTTTTTCAAATGTAATTTTGGTTGATATCAATGTCGCTACTCCCCTCCTCCTCCCTGATTTATATGAAGATGAAGAGATCATTTTAAACCCTTGTCTACTGAGTTTATTGTGTTCCACGTCTGTTAGGTGGGTTTCTTGTAAAAGTATTATTCCTGCTTTGTCTTTTTTCATTTTGCCTAGAATCTTGGATCTTTTAACTGGATTCAGGATTCCTTTTACATTATATGAAATTATTTTGGTTACACCCTGTTTCTCCATTGTGGTGTTTTGTTTAGTATAACTGTGTGGTGGCCCTCTTTTGTGCTACTCAGAAACTGAAAGAACATTAAAAACAAGAAAAACATTAAGAACATAGTGTAAAAAACTTTAAAACAAAAAGCTGTCATAAGAACTTCCTGAGCTGAGGTCTTTTTAAAGACCCTGTAAGAGCCTTGATGGAGTGAAGGCTCTGAGGGAAATTCCTCAAACTCTGTTACGTGTTGAGGGCCCTCTCTTACCACTGAAAGTAGTCCCATGCTTTTAACGTGAGTTTCAGAACCCAATCCAAACTTGTAATGATTTTTTTTTTTTTTTTTTTTTTTTTCCTTTTATGCCTAAACCCTGTGAAATTGTGTGCACCCTCCCACCCCCATCACATCAAACATTCACGCAAAAACAGTATTTGTTAGTATGAGGAGAACATGTGGATTATTGTCACATTTCTATTTTAACAAGTTTTTTTTTTTTTTTTTTTTTTTTTTTTTTTTTATTACAAAGACTTATTTGTTTCAAATAATTGTTCCATGAAATGTTTTACCACATGCTGAATATGCATCTCCTTTAATGTTACCTTGTATGAGGGGGGTTGGATGTGCGGATTGATAAGAGGGGGAAAAAAAAAGGTCGCTATTCCAACCTGAAAACGGATAGTTTATCCGCGACGCTCTGGTGCTGGGTTTCCCGCTGCTGGTCCGTGGATTTTGAGGGTCTTTGTGTTGTCCATGTTTGCGCTTTGATCTTCTCACTCGGGTCTGCTGCGGGTTTAAATACCGTTACCGGGAGCCCTCTTTTCGCCATGTCAGCTGTTGCTTCTTCCGCCGAATTATAGAGACACGTTTCATCGCCGTAGAAGACCCTTAACTTCGCAGGAAATGGTGTCTGAAAGCGCAATTTCTTCTCTCTTAACACCTTTTTCGCGTCATTGTATTCCCTGCGCTTTTTAAGGACCTCCGGGGCGTAATCGTGTTCCACGTAGACTTTTCTCTCCTGGTGCATAAATCCTTTTTTCTGCCAGGCCAGTCTTACAACCTCTTGTTTTATTTTGAAATTGGAAAATCTTACCAACACCGAACGTGGGGGCGCTTCCGCCGCCGGCCTAGCGGCTAATGAACGATGTGCCTTTTCTATCTTCAAGTCGGTGGTTTGTGGAATATCCAATTTCTCTCTTAGTAAGGATTCCACGCATTCTGCCATTGAGTTAAAACCATTTTCGGTTCCTTCTATCAGACCATGAATTCTTATGTTGTCTCTTCTTTGTTTTCCTTCTTGGTCGGTTAGCTTAGCCTCTATAGCTGCTTGTCTTTTGCGTAGGTCTAGCACAGAATCTTCGAGCACTTTTATTCGATCCTCTGTTTCCAAGATTCGGTTCTCGGCCTGGTCCACTCTGCTGTTTGTCCTTTTCAATTCTTCTCTGAATTCCCAAAATTCGGCCGTAACATCTCGGCGAAGTCGTCGTAGCTCCTCAAATAGTGATTTCAGGCTAACCCTTTTGTTAGCTATCACCAGTTCCTCGTCTTCTGAACGGAGATCTTCCAGTTCGGATTCTCCGGCCGATACGTGTCCTGGCCTGGAGAATTTCAGTTTCTTCTGTTTTCCTTTAGACATGATGATTTTGTCTTTTGATTTTCACTCCTCCAAAAATCCGTTAAGTTTGATTTTCAAGGTGTTATCCTGGGTTGGGTCTGAGAACTTCAGTGTTAAGCTGCAGTTGCCATGGCGTCCAGACCGGAAGTCCAAAAGGACAATTTTCTAATCTAGCAATTGCTACTATAACTCCACTCCTGTCCAGCTCACTGACTGTGATTTGAATTAAACTTTTTAAAAAGTTATTCTCTGTTTTGCTTTGCTGAAGTGCATCACACAAACAATGAGGAGAGTTTTTAGGGAGCTTTTGCCCTGGTCAGTAACATTCTGAGATTACATTGCATTCAGAAAGTATTCAGTGCTTCACTTTTTCCACATTTTGTTATGTTACAGTTTTATTCCAAAAAGGATTAAATTCATTTTTTTTCCCTCAAAACTCTACACATAACACCCCATAACACCGAGAAAAAAGATTAGATTAGATTTTTGCAAATTTATTAAAACTAAAAAAACTAAGAAATCACATGTACAGTGGGGGAAAAAAAGTATTTAGTCAGCCACCAATTGTGCAAGTTCTCCCACTTAAAAGATGAGAGGTCTCCAATTTTCTTCATTGGTATACCTCAACTATGAGACAAAATGAGAATCCAGAAAATCACATTGAAGGATTTTTAATGAATTAATTGGTAAATTCCTCGGTAAAATAAGTATTTGGTCACCTACAAACAAGCAAGCTTTCTGGCTCTCACAGACCTGTATCTTCTTCTTTAAGAGGCTCCTCTGTCCTCCACTCATTACCTGTATTAATGGCACCTGTTTGAACTCTTTCAGTATAAAAGACACCTGTCC
This sequence comes from Pholidichthys leucotaenia, assembly GCA_020510985.1. NCBI lineage: Eukaryota > Metazoa > Chordata > Actinopteri > Cichliformes > Pholidichthyidae > Pholidichthys > Pholidichthys leucotaenia. The sequence continues at coordinate 313,298,947 of CM035838.1, read as the reverse complement.
ACAACCTCAAACAGTCAGACTCCAAACTCCACTATGGCCAAGACCAAAGAGCTGTCAAAGGACACCAGAAACAAAATTGTAGACCTGCACCAGGCTGGGAAGACTGAATCTGCAATAGGTAAGCAGCTTGGTGTGAAGAAATCAACTGTGGGAGCAATTATTAGAAAATGGAAGACATACAAGACCACTGATAATCTCCCTCGATCTGGTGCTCCACGCAAGATCTCACCCCGTGGGGTCAAAATGATCACGAGAACGGTGAGCAAAAATCCCAGAACCACACGGGGGGACCTGGTGAATGACCTGCAGAGAGCTGGGACCAAAGTAACAAAGGCTACCATTAGTAACACACTACGCCGCTAGGGACTCAAATCCTGCAGTGCCAGACGTGTCCCCCTGCTTAAGCCAGTACATGTCCAGGCCCGTCTGAAGTTTGCTAGAGAGCATTTGGATGATCCAGAAGAGGATTGGGAGAATGTCATATGGTCAGATGAAACCAAAATAGAACTTTATTGTAAAAACTCAACTTGTCGTGTTTGGAGGAGAAAAAACACCATACCTACTGTGAAGCACGGGGGTGAAAACATCATGCTTTGGGGCTGTTTTTCTGCAAAGGGACCAGGATGACTGATCCGTGTAAAGGACAGAATGAATGGGGCCATGTATCGTGAGATTTTGAGGAAAACCTTCAATCAGCAAGGGTATTGAAGATGAAACGTGGCTGGGTCTTTCAGCATGACAATGATCCCAAACACACCGCCCGGGCAACAAAGGAGTGGCTTCGTAAGAAGCATTTCAAGGTCCTGGAGTGGACTAGCCAATCTCCAGATCTCAACCGCAGAGAAAATCTTTGGAGGGAGTTGAAAGTCTGTGTTGCCCAGCGACAGCCCCAAAACATCACTGCTCTAGAGGAGATCTGCATGGAGGAATGGGCCAAAATACCAGCAACAGTGTGTGAAAACCTTGTGAAGACTTACAGAAAACGTTTGACCTCTGTCATTGCCAACAAAGGGTATATAACAAAGTACTGAGATGAACTTTTGTTATTGATCAAATACTTATTTTACCGAGGAATTTACCAATTAATTCATTAAAAATCTTTCAATGTGATTTTCTGGATTTTTTTTGTCTCATAGTTGAGGTATACCTATGATGAAAATTGGAGACCTCATCTTTTAAGTGGGAGAACTTGCACAATTGGTGGGTGACTAAATACTTTTTTCCCCCACTGTACATAAGTATTCACAGCCTTTGCCATGAAGCTCAAAATTGAGCTCAGGTGCATCCTGTTTCCACTGATCATCCTTGAGATGTTTCTGCAGCTTAATTGGAGTCCACCTGTGATAAATTCAGTTGAGTGGACATGATTTGGAAAGGCACACACTTGTCTATATAAGGTCCCACAGTTGACCATGTATGTCAGAGCACAAACCAAGCATGAAGTCAAAGGAATTGTCTGCAGACCTCCGAGACAGGATTGTCTTGAGGCACAAATCTGGGGAAGGATACAAAAAAATTCTGCTGCTTTGAAGGTCCCAATGACTACAGTGGCTTCCATCATCCATAAATGGAAGAAGCTCAGAACCACCAAGACTCTTCCTAGAGCTGGCCGGCCGTCTAAACTGAGTCATTAGGGGAGAAGGGCCTTAGTGAGGGAGATGAACAAGAACCCAATGGTCACTCTGTCAGAGCTCCAGCATTCCTCTGTGGAGAGAGGAGAACCTTCCAGAAGGACAACCATCTCTGCAGCAATCCACCAATCAGGCCTGTATGGTAGTGGCCAGACGGATGCCACTCCTTAGTAAAAGGCACATGGCAGCCCACCTGGAGTTTGCCAAAAGGCACCTGAAAGACTCTCAGACCATGAGAAACAAAATTCTCTGGTCTAATGAAATAAAGATTGAATTCTTTGGCATGAATGCAAGATGTTCTGTTTGGAAGAAACCAGGTACCGCTCATAACCACGCCAATGGGGGTGGTAGCATCATGCTGTGGGGATGTTTTTCAGCAGCAGGAACTGGGAGACTAATCAGGATAGAAGGGAAGATGAATGCAGCAATGTACAGAGACATCCTGGATGAAAACCTGCTCCAGAGCGCTCTTAACATCAGACTGGGGTGACAGTTCATCTTTCAGCAGGACAACACAGCCAAGGTATCAAAGGAGTGGCTTCAGGACAACTCTGTGAATGTCCTTGAGTGGCCCAGCCAGAGCCCAGACTTGAATCCAATTGAATACCTCTGGAGAGATCTGAAAATGGCTGTACACCGACACTTCCCATCCAACCTGATGGAGCTTGAGGTTCTGCAGAGAGGAATGGGCAAAACTGCCCAAAGATGGGTGCGCCAAGCTTGTGACATCATATTCAGAAAGACTTGAGGCTGTAATTACTGCCAAAGGTGCATCAACAAAGTATTGAGCAAAGGCTGTGAATACTTATGTACATGTGATTTCTTAGTTTTTTATTTTTAATAAATTTGCAAAAATCTCAAAACTTTTTTCACGTTGTCATTATGGGGTATTGTGTGTAGAATTTTGATGACAAAAATGAATTCAATCCACTTTGGAATAAAGCTGTAATATAAAATGTGGAAAAAAGTGAAGCGCTTTGAATACTTTGCAGATGCACCGTATATATTATCCTCAGTTTGTAAACATTTTGCTGTTACGAGAAGGTCAAATGAAGAGCACCCTGTTATCTTGGCCCAATTTTTTTTTTTTTTTTTTTTTTTACATGAAAATTCTGATTCACTCAAACATTTTTTTTTTTCCCCCACCTTGCAGGAGTTTTCAGTGATTGTGAGCCACCCATTGTTGGTACTGACAATGAGCAAGGCATGGTCAGTGCAATAGCATTAACATTTCCCAATTCATATAAATTAACATGCACTAGGCACTTAAGTCAATGTGTCTGCTTATTTGAAAGACAAGATAGGACTTAACTCAAGTGACAGACAAGCAATTCATAATTTAATTTTTGGGCATAATGGACTGAGTCAGGCAATCAACGCCATTTTATTTGATTACAGACGGGAACAAGTGAAGTCTCTATGTACTTCTATAGTTCCTTCATTAAATAGTTACTTGGAAAAACAAATATTTTCTTACCTTAGACAGAACATGAAATGTACAGTAGATGATAATATGAATAATGTGATGCAATGAAGCAATAACTGTGAAAGTGATGATGCTGCTTTAAAGAGGCTGATTAACTGGGAACAATAATCTGTAACTAATTTAGTAGCCAAGTTGTATGATTTTGTTTAAGAACAGTATTTAGATACTGAAAGGTCTTTAGTGGGTTGTGGGGAATCCACACTATACCAGCCATTTAGGAAATACAGTACTACAATAGAATACTGCATCTCAAGAAATTTCAATAAGAACTTTACCGCAAGGGCACAATTGTGAAGTCCCCATGTGGGACAAGACTATATATGCAGTTCCATCGAGCGGCAGGAAGAAACCTCACCAAATTAAGTGGCCAAGGAGTTCTAAAACAATATCACCCAAACATTGTGCTAGGTTGCAGTAGGGCTGGGTGATATATCTAAAAATAAAATGCACTGTGATATAATGTCACAATACATATCATGATAAGATAAACCTTTATTAGTCCCACAATGAGGAAATTCCAGGATTGCAGCAGCACAGGGATAGCAGCACTCATAGCAATAGTAAATAAGATAAGAATTGGTTAGCCAAAGCAGTATGTACAGTTATATAAACAGTGCAGGAACATTGCAGCTAGATGGTATCAGCAGGATTACAGTTTATTAAAATACCTGCAGAATATAAATATAAAATCTGACAGTATATTTCACATTTATGAACAGTGTTGTTGCCACCCTCAATAATATTTGTAATTGTTGTGTTGGGTTCTTTTATAAATAGACTGCTGCTTTGGGTGAACACGGAGCCTCCTTTATTAACTGGCTGGAACAACATTAACACACGAACTCCGCCATATTATTATCCGTCCTGTTGTACACCTGACAACATCCGGTCTGTCGCCCCCTAGTGGCTCCACATATGTAATACTTAGATTACACCACATCCCCCTTACTGAAGCCAAGTTGACCCCTTTTAGCTGAAAACACAAAATACATTCTTATTTCCGTTCCCTTTTGTCAGCTAACTATGACAGCATAAATTTAACACATCACCCCCTTTTACAAATCTATAACATTTCTTTTTTTTTTTTTTTTTCTCAACACTGTTGCCATGTAAGAACATATTATGCAAAGGCCTCTTATGTTCTATTTAAAGAAGGCATTTTCAGAACTCAACTGTTTTCACAAATATTAGCATGCAACTTCTACAGATCCAGTCTCTTTGGTTTAATCACTTCTCTACCAGACCTGGTTCTAACACCTGGTGTTTCCTGTGCATTGGGCTCAAACAGTTTCTGTAGGAGTGTCTTTTCCATTTGACTGGGTCCGTTGTGGTTCCATCTCAGTCTCTGGTATCGACATAGGCACAAGATGAGTGCGATTCCTCCTGATTGTCCCTTGTGGTCCACTAATGACATAGGACCGTGGAGTTTTGTGGACAGATGTCACTGTGCCCTGTGCTTTTGCATCTGTAATCCAAACAGAGTTTCCGGGTAACAGTTTATCCAAATCTCTCATTCTGTGTCTTTTGTTGAAACATTGTTTGCCTCATCCGTCTCTCCTTTTCCACGTGACGAATTTGTTGCAGATTCGGCACGCATGGCTGCAAGGCCTCGGGAAGCATTGGCAGGGTGGTACGAAGTCTACGCCCCATGAGAAGCTGTGCTGGGCTGTAGCCATTTGCCAACGCTGTGGTTCTGTAGGCTAACAGTGCTCGGTATGGATCACTGGCTTTCTTAATTAGGTTTTTGACTGTTCTGACAGCTCTTTCTGCCTCACCGTTACTTTGGGGGTACCTGGGACTACTGGTCACGTGCTCAAAACAGTACTCCTTTGCAAAGTCTTCCATTTCCTGACTTGCGAACTGCGGGCCGTTATCCGTGATCAGTATCTCCGGTATTCCGTGACATGCAAACATTGATTTTAAATGCACAATGACATTGGCAGAGCGAGTTGGGCTGAGCTGGGCAATCTCTATATACCTAGAGAAGTAGTCCACTAATAACGGGTAGTTTTTGTCTTGTAGCGTGAACAAATCAGCTCCCAACTTCTGCCATGGCCTTTCTGGTAAATCTGTGGCCATTAAAGGCTCTCACATTAACTCTTTCCTGTATGCACTTTCTGCATTTGAGTACAATTTCACTGATCTGGTTGCTTAAACCTGGCCACCATACAGCCTGACGGGCACGCTCTCTGCATTTAACCACCCCCTGGTGGCCCTCATGTATCTTGTCCAAAACTGCATTTCTCATGTTAGCAGGGATAACTAACCTCGTGCCTCTCAGTAGTCCATTATGCACACTCAAAACGGCTCTCTCAGACCAGTAGTGCTTCACCGCTCCCTGTAGCTGGTTACGATCCGGCCAGCCTTCTGTGCAGTATTTCATGACTTGTGAACAGACACTGTCGGACTGCAGTTGCTCTTGGAGATCTGCAAGATATTTGCTGCTTGTAGGGAGTCCCTCTAGCACAGAGTCAACATAAATGTTAGTGTCCTCCATAAGATCTGTGTCTGTGTGAGTAACACTGAGCGGTAAGCGTGAGAGCGTGTCGGCAGTGGTTAGACTTTTGCCAGGGATGTGCTTTATAGTGTATGAGTACCTCATTAGGCGCATACGAAATCTCTGTATACGCGGTGGAAGCGCATCCAAAGCTTGTCCTCCCAGTAGGCTCACTAGTGGCTTATGATCAGTTTCTAGTTCAAAGTGCAGACCCAGGATAAAGTCATTAAATCTTTCACAGGCCCACGTGAGAGCCAGCGCTTCTTTTTCCAGCTGTGCGTAGCGCTGCTCTGTAGGTGTCAATGATCAAGAAGTGTAAGCAACTGGTGACCACACGTCTCTCTCTTTCTGTAGCATGACTGCCCCCAATCCGTATGAAGAGGCATCTGCAGATATTTTCTGTGGTTTGTTTGGGTCATAGAGCTGCAATACAGGAGCAGAGGACAGTTCTTGTTTGAGATTACAAAACGCATTTTGTTGTTCATGCCCCCAGTACCACATGTTCTTTGTTGAAAGCAAGTCTCTCAATGGTTTGTCCTTTTCAGAAAGGTTCGGAATGAACTTCCCCAGCTGGTTCACCATTCCGAGAAAGCTCCTGAGCTCACTCACGTTGCTTGGCTCTTTCATGCCCTGAACAGCTTGGGTTTTGTCTGGATCTGGCCTCATTCCTTCTGCTGAAACAATAAACCCAAGAAATTTAACCTCTCTTTTGCCAAACTCACATTTTGACATATTCAATGTAACGCCGGCTTTCTCTGCGCGCTTCAAGACAGCGTGCAGTCTTGCGTCATGCTGCTCCTTGGTGGATCCCCAGACCAGGATGTCGTCCATGTGACAGACGACTCCGTCAAGACCCGATGTAACCTCAGTCACCATCATGTTTTGGAAATGTTCAGGTGCTCTGGAAATACCAAATGGCAAACGGTTGAAGTGGTATCTGCCAAATGGCGTAATGAATGTGGTGAGAAAGGCCGACTCTTTAGACAGTGGTATTTGCCAAAATCCCATATTTGCATCAAGCTTTGAAAAATACTGAGCACCTGTGAGCATGCCTAGCGTTTGGTCCACAGACGGGAGGATGTATCTTTCGCGACACACCGACTCGTTTAAAGGTGTCATGTCCACACAGATACGCACCTTTTCTTTGTCCTTTTTGGGAGCTACAACCATGCCACAGCACCAATCTGTTGGCTGCTCCACGCGACTGATGACTCCCAACTTTTCCATCCTCTCGAGCTCTTCTTTCACTTTACCCATGAATGGCAGTGGCACACGCCTTGGCACCTTGAGTGAAAAGGGCTTAGCATCAGGTTTCAGTTTAATTGTGTATGGCTTTTGGACAAGCCCAAGTCCATCGCATAACTTGGGGTACGCTTTTCTCACTGTCTCTTGGTCTATAGTGTCAATTCTGGCAATTAGTTTCAGTCTCACGGAAGCTGTTCTACTCAGTAGTGCCATGCGCAGATTTTTGACAATATAGATTTTCTCAGTAGCGCTCTTGTCACCGTATGTAATAGTCTCTGTCATAGACCCCAACACGGTTAGCGCAGTTCCACCCGGTCCGTAGAGTGGTTTTTGTGCCTTTTCCAACTGTTCATTTTTCTTCTTGAAGATTTCAAATGTTTGGTCAGAAACCGCTGTGACATCCGCTCCGGAATCTAACTTAAGTCACTTTATTTCCTCTCACATTTATGTCTGCCAGCCATGGATCCTCCCCTAGATCCACTTCACCCAGAAAAAGTCTGTCTGCATTGTCAGTGACCTCATTCACAGTTGGGTTGGACCTACAGACTCTAATATAGTGTCCACGTTTTTTACAGTTATGGCATTCCGCGTTTTTAGCTGGGCACTGTACTGCTGCATGTGCTGGTGCTTTGCCACACTTGGAACAAACTTTACTGTCTTGTTTTGTCTGCTGAGGCCTTGAGGACTTAATCTGTTTTTGTTCCTTGATTATGAACTTGTTTGGCTTGGCTTTTCTGATGTGTACCGCATCCACGGCTGTTCTGTTAATGCTAGTTTCACCTCTTAGGTCAGTTTGTTTTATTTCTTCAGATTGTCTTGCCATTGTTATAGCTTTAGCTAGTGTAAGATCTTTGTCAAGCCGCATTCTTTCTGACAGCGACGAATCTTTTAGACCCACTACAAGCCTGTCTCTCAAGAGGTCATCATGAAGTGCACCGTACTCAGTTTTCTGCCAGCGCGTAGAGTGCTGTTATGAACGAGTCTACTGGTTCTGCCGGCTGTTGCACTCGCTTGTTGAATTTTGCTCGTTCGTAAATCACGTTCTTTCTGGGAACGAAATGTCTATCAAAGGCTGTTTTAACGGCATCGTACTGCTGGCGCTGCACACTCGTTAGCTCAAGCCCTCTTAGCACGTCGTCAGCCTCATCTCCCATGCAATAAACCAGCGTATTTACTTGGTTTGCCTCAGATGAATTATTCAGGTTACTTGCCAGTCTAAAACGCTCAAAACGTCTTATCCACTTTTCCCACTCTTGGGGTCTCGCAAAGTCGAAGGGCTCCGGTGGTTTAATGGTGAAGGTTGCCACTGGAGTAGCCGCCGCCATTACTGGATCAATTGGCGCAGCTGCCGCTCTTTGAACTTCGTCCGTCATAGCCACTAGCCGGTTGCAAAGCTGACTTTTCTCACCTCAAAGCGCACCAACTTCTGACACCATGTTGTGTTGGGTTCTTTTATAAATAAAGACTGCTGCTTTGGGTGAACACGGAGCCTCCTTTATTAACTGGCTGGAACATTAACACACGAACTCCGCCATATTATTATCCGTCCTGTTGTACACCTGACAACATCCGGTCTGTGTCGCCCCCTAGTGGCTCCACATATGTAATACTTAGATTACACCACAGTAATTGTCTTAGTTGTTTATTGGAGGGGATGAGCTCTATTGTACAAAGCTGTGACATTTATTACTTTTAATACGACCTCTATGAGCAGCACCAGTTAGGTTATAAAGTCTGACAGCCATAGTTAGGACCTGCGGAACCTCTTTCTCAAGCCCTCAGGATGGCACAGCCTACCGCTAAATGAGCTCCTCAGGGCATTCTGCATGTCCTGCATGGGTGGGACTTGGCAGCAGAGATGATAGCTTAGCCACCATCCTGCTCTCTCCTATCTCCTCCATTGGGTGGAGGCGTCGCCCCAGAACAGAGCTAGCTTTTTTTAATCAGCCTGTTCAGTCTCCTCAGGAACAGCCTGCGCTAGTGATGGCCAGATGAGACTTTCTGGAGGACTTGAGGACTTTCATCAAAATGGCTCATATAGATGAGGCCTCATGTGAAACTTCATTTTCTCTACTAGGCCATCTAGTGGACAAAACGTATACAACATGCAGATTTTTACAAGGGTGTTATTGGTTTGTGCATTTTTTTTCATTTCAATAAATGCACTTCTCACTTGTCTTTTAAGAAATATCAATGATCATAAGGGAAAAAAGAAATAATAAAACTGAGGTGACTACAGTGAATGTGCTCGTGTTACGTATCCATTTTTATTAAGAAATAATAACTTTTCAACAGCCTTATACTGTCTTTCTCCGTACATTCATCTCTGTGCTTATTGTCACGCAGGGCACAATAGTACCTCAGCATAAGGATGTGTTATTGTTGATCCAAGCTTTTTGAAACACAACAGATGCTTCACCTTGCAAATAAAAAATAAGAAAAACCCCACTGGGAGTTGAACCCTAGCTCTCCAGATACAAGACAGACATTTTACCTCTAGGCTACCACTTTAGGGACAGCCAGATAAGGCATTCTTGAAGACTTGAGCCTTTCCATCAAAATGGTTCATATCGACGAGGCCTCGTGAAATTTCATTTGCTCTACTAGGCCATGTAGTTGACAAAAAGCATGCAGCATCCAGATTTTTACAAGGGCATTATTGGTTTAGTGTGTACTTTTTCAATTTTAATAAATGTGCTGTCTATCAATGATCATAAGGGAAAAAAGAAATAATAAAACTGTGGTGACTATAGTGAATGTGCCTGTGTTACTTGGTGTGCTTGTACTACTTATCCATTTTTATTAAGAAATAATCAATTTTCAACAGTCTTATACTGTCTTTCCCAATATATTCAACTGTGGCCTTATTCTCATGCAGGGCACAACGCTAATAGTGCCTCAGCATAATGATGCATAATAATGATCCAAGCTCTTTGAAACACAACAGACACTTCACCTTGCAAATAAAAACAAAATTACAAGAACAACACAGCTGGGATTCAAACCCAGGCCTCCCACTTGTAGAGCAGATGTTTTGCTAAGCCATCACCTCAGTTACAATAAATATCCACTATTTATGGAAAATACATCAATGGGAGAAATGCGCTCCAAATGTTCCCAAATGGGAGAAGTCCATGGTTTTGGTGCTGCCTCCATCTGAAAATTGGCTGTGACAAATCCCTTACACAGTCAAACATCGACAACACAAAACGTGAGGGATGGGGATTTCCATTGTGTATCGCTGCTCACTTTATTCCATGTTGCATGCAAAATCATGAATGGCTTCCTGACCTAGTCACATGGTACGACATCAACACGTACCTCAGCAATACACACCTCAAAATACGCTTCACCAACCATTTCCTGGATAAGCTCGGAGCACCCTCGAAGCGCCGGAGCCTGCCGTCCCATCACTAGCCTGCGCTGCCCTTCTTGTAGAGCGCAGTGGTGTTGTGTGACCAGTCCAGTTTATTGTTCAGGTGAACACCCAGGTACTTGTACAATGTCACCATCTCAGTGTCTTTTCCCTGGATGTTTTACTGGTGCTGTGGGGGTTGTCCTCACCTGCAGCAGTCCACCACCAGTTCCTTGGTTTTCCTCGCATTGATCTGGAGGCAGTTCCACAGGCACTGTCGGGGGATAGTGTGTTTATGAACAGCATTTTGGTTAACTGTTGTTTTTCCACTGTGGACCTGTTGACTGTGCGAAGTGAACAGCACTTGAGTGGCTGACCAGCTGGAGGTGATTAATCAATGAACCCGTTGTCTGCTAAGCCTTTTTCTGCTCCTGCTGAGGGAAATGCAGGTAGCAGTTGTCATGCAGGAGAGCTGGTCGGATGCCCCAGGAGCTGCAAAAATCTCTGGTCACTGTGTTTTGCAGTCACCTCTCCTCATCATGGATTCCAGTCTTCCAGCGTGGAAATTGGAAGCCGTGCTGAGATGGTCATTGGATATAATGGGCCTGCATGTTATGTCCGTAAAACGTGGCACAATAATGAGGTGAGTAGGGAACTGAAAAGGATTTTATTATATAACTCACTGGGTACAGCCAGATGCTCCCGCTAGGCAGAGAGGTGGACAAAGAGACTGTGCCTCTTCCGCATCAGCCCTTTATACCCCGGGTGGCAGCGGAACCAGAAAGGTGGAGCTGCCACCCATAACCACAATAATACATAGTATTAATATCAATAAACAACATCACCCCCCCCCCCCAAAAAAAAGAGTCCAAAATGCACACACACAAATTCAGGCCCTCCCAAATCTGTAACCCAAATCACACACTAACAATGAACAGAAATATGCACGACCTATCCATGCACACAAATAACTAAAGCTAGAGGGGGCCAGGTGGACTACTCACTCACCTCCACACGGCCAGAGGGATTATTCTGCTGTCTTTAGTACTGTATAGTCCATAACCAAAAAACTGCCGTTTTCCTAGTATAACGCATAAAATAATCCCATGTACATATGTACAAACAGGATAAAACCTTAATTCAACACAACACAATGTTAACATCCACACCATGCCAGAAATACGTCCAACCAAAACCACCCCCGTAACCCGGACAAACTACACCATAATAGATGCCCCAAACACAGCGGCACAAACATTACTTGGTCTTATTTTTTCACATGGGCAACTCACATAGCAACACTGTGATGAGCAAAAAAAACATATTGACTATGTAGCCTGGGCAATTAGTAATACAGTAACACATAGTAAACACATTGCCCCCCCATTACCGTACAGTCCCCATGAAGAAACCACCCCCCGGAGACCCATCAGGTGGGTCCCATCCAGAGCAACTTCTTCTCTTTGCACCCGGAGATGACCCACTTTGATGCCGGGACACCTCCTTCTCATCAGTGGTGTGCCGCAGCACGTTAGGATGTCTCCATGAGCCATCAGACAGTTGAAGGTAGCCGTCCTCCTGAACAGCCACCACCTGCAGCCACCCCTGGTCTTCCTGATGTTTGCGCTTCTTATGAACTCCTTGACCAGGCCACCCCTCTGGGCCAGACCACATCAGCGACCCCCAGAGGAGCCCGACTCGGCTTCCAGTGTTTGTGTGGCACGTCGTTTCACCGTGCCAGCCGGTCCTGCCCCGCTCGCTTTCATTTCAGATGCTGGTGAAGCCATCGTGACCCCGTTTCTTGGTACCTCCCAGCCGAACTCTGGTGGCAGATTGGGCCAGCCACTCGGCTCCATCCACCGTCATGGGCGTCCCACCGCGCCACCCAGTTCCCTCAGCTAGGGCAACTTGGACCCTGGCGCAGGCACCCTCCCGCGATGGCCCTGGATGGGGTTAGTCCTGCTCATCTCCCAGAATACTAGGCCAAGGTTCGTCCCATATTGCGTCGTCCAACACTCGCAGAACCAGCCGGTCCCACAAGCCACAGCCTGACAACTCCTCTCCACTACCGCTGGTGATTGTGAAGCTAAGTCCGTAGAAAAGGTCGCTGCCCATCACATTAACTCCACTGGCAGTCACCACAGACTGCAAATTGGCTGCCTCCGCTGCCTTGTATCTAGCCGTCAGCTCCAGCGAACCCACGATGGGCAATCTATTCCCACCATATCCATAAAATGATGTTGAAAGACCTCTCACTCGGTGATATGGGAAAAAAACTCCTCACAGTAGGCCAGTTCAGCACGGACCTCACCGTGCCTGTGTCCACCAGTAACGGCATCTCCTCACCGTCCAACTTCACCACACAGTATGCACGGTCGTCTGTGCTCAGGGAGACGGTGTGAATCACCATAGGAGTTGGAGCAGGGGTAGCCGCTTTGTGTCACCGTTCCCCTCACTCGAACTTATTATAGGCTCTGGCAAAATGATGCAGGTATCCGTACTTGCCACAGCGTTTACCTCTCGCCAGACACTCTAGCCTTATATCAGTGCTTAGTGGACCCACAACCTGAATATTTGGGTGATCCCAGGGCGGATTTCATCTTCACAGCTGCAGCGCATTCCTCTTGCTTGCTGTCTTCGCTGTCTGCATCCACAGCCTGCGTCGTTGATTGTGAGTCATGGCGGTGTAGCGTAGCTCTCTCTGAGGTTGTGTGATAGCGCAACAGTGTGAAGCAGCGGGCAAGCTATCTCTACAGCCGTGGCTAAAGTCAATTTGCCAGAGTGTGTAAGCAATCTCGATTGTGCTGACAAACACAGCATGTGCTCTGTCAGCTGGTCGCGGACCATTTCTTCCTCTAAATCACCAAATTGGCAGCCTCCAGCCACCTGCCACAGGTCCACAACATAATGCTGCACCGACTCGCCGGTCCGCTGGAGGCGCTGCTGAAACTGGATCCTCCTGACGATGACGTTTGCAGGCGCGCGAAAATGTCGCGCCATTAGCTCAATCACGTCATCGAAGCTATCGTTAGCTCCCAAGGTAGAAAGGATACGCTGTCCTTCCATACCCAAATTGTGGACTAAAATCGCCCGTGCTCGTACCTTCCTCAGTTTACCGATGTTTAGTGCTACCAGATAGTTCTGAAAAGCAGCAAACCACCTCGTCCAAGGCACTGGAGGCTCCCCCGGAGTCTCCAAAAACAGCTGAATAGACGACATGCCCCCATCCATACTTTATCCTCGTCGCCAAATGTTATGTCCGTAAAATGTGGCACAATAATGAGGCGAGTGGTGAACTGAACATGACTTTATTATATAACTCGCTGGGTACAGCCGGACGCTCCAACTAGGCAGAGAGGTGGTCGAAGAGACTGTGCCTCTTCCGCATCGGCCCTTTATACCCTGGGTGGCGGCGGAACCGGAAATGTGAAGCCGCCACCCATAACCACAATAATACATAGTATTAATATCAAACAACATCACACTGCACTTCTTGAATCAAGGAAAGTAGTAACTCAAGTGCTGATGAATTGTTTTAAAGTGCCAGTAATGAGCCAGGCTGAGCACTGATTGTAATTTTTTCCAATCCTTCCTACAGCAGTGGGGCAGAGACGTGGAACTCCCGGCGCTGGATTCTGGAACGGATTGTGGTGAATTTGAGGATGATTCTTTCCTGTCGGTGCAAGGAAAACTCGGCAGCTTTTAGAGATTGGGCTGGGCTGTGTGGTATAACCTCCTTTTAGAGTGTTTTAGGAAGAAGAGATAATTATTATGCTTTTTTATCAGTGATGTTTATTCATTTGTTCTCTGCCTTGTCCAAGAATTGTAATAAAGAGAACATTGATTTTAAACTAAGTTATGTCCTTCGATCTGTGTTGATGTGGCCGGGATTCTGAACCTGTAATGGATATCTAACAGATTACAAACCTGTTACAGCACCAATCCACAAAGTCCTGCATAAAACCTCTGTACTCCGCATCATCCCCATCGGCCATGAGTCCGACAATCGCAGAGTCATCAGAGAACTTCTGTAGATGGCAGTGTGGAGTGTTGTGTGAAAAGTCAGCAGTGTAGAGGGTGAACAGGAAGGTAGCCAGAACTGTTCCCTGGGGGGCCCCCGTACTGCAGATAATGTGTCAGATACACATTCCTGGGTTCTCACAAACTGTGGTCGGTCTGTGAGGTAGTCCAGGATCCACAATGACAGGTGCTGATCCACCCCTGCACACAGCATCTTGTCCCTCAGTATCACTGGTTGGATGGTGTTGAAAGCAGAAATCAAAAATTTGGTATATTTTCCTTAAAATTTGTTGTAACTTACTTTGCCATTCAAAAAAAGCACATTTTGTGCACATGCCCACACATGACAGAGTTTAATTTCTCTTATGAAATAGCTCCACAGTCAATTAAAATTAAATCCCACATCACGGACAGTTCTTCACAACAATATGTAACTGATGAAAATGCATGTCTTTTTTTCCCCCTTGCTTAACATTATCAAGTAATCAAGTTTATCCACAGAGGTAGAAATATTTAAGTTTTGCATTCAGTTCGAAGAAATAAGATGTTTTTCTGGATTTATAAGTTTTTTTTTATCTGTTTTTTTCATAGCTAATTGCTGCTGCTGAAATGTTTATGTTCACTTGGCTTACGTTTTGTGTGCATGTAGAGATGGCCTTGCCTTCATTCTGATGGCCAGGTGTTTTCTGACTGCTCTGCTTTGCTCTTGTGTTCAAATCTAATAAAGGTTGTTATCCCCTGTACCCTGCTTGTGTGTGTGCATGCACCTATATCTAAGATAAATAGTATGATGTTGGAATGATATGAATAAATGACAGCTGTGGGTGACCCCCACAGCCTACGGGACAAGCAGAGTGCTCAGCTGGAGCAATTAGCAGAACAGTGAGATGTATGGACTGATATCAATAGGCAGCCTCTCTTTGTCTAATCCCGGCACCAGTAATCCTGCTATTGATATGCGTGACTCTAATGCAAATGTCCATGCTTTACTGCTGTGCATGTATTGTCTGTAGCTGGGTATATAAGTCAACTGCATATCACTTGCTCTCTCTCTTTTTCTCTCTTTTTGACCACTCTGATGACTTGCTGCTACTAGAGACGGAGGGATCGCTCCAGCGCACTGCCACAGCACTGGGGTGAACTCTCGTGATGGAGGATGAATAAAACACCCTTTTAAACTTCAGTTCGCCGTGTCCGCCTGCACTTATTCCGTGCCTCCACACTGGTGACCCCTGACGACGAACGAACGCAGCCCCCGGCGGTGACTCAGACGACAAACGAACGCAGCAGCCTGACGCAAATGGACTGCCCTCCCTTCTGCCACAGGGAGACCTCGACGCAGAACCAACACCAGGCGAACTCCCCCGGAGATCATCCACGACCGGGAAAGCTGCAGAAAGTGTCATGGTGCGACCCTCGCCTGAGATCTGGACATCCACGCTGGGACCGGCCGAGGGACACAGAACGTCTACTCCCTCTCACTGCCCCTCCGCATCCACACGACCGCGCACGCACCTCGTCCTCTTTCCACGACGGCGACCTCCAGGGCCGGACGGAGAACGCAGCGCTTGGACCAGAACACACCATGACCCGGCACGAGCGAACGACAGCAACAGCCCGAACAGGGAAGACCATTGGCGCCGATGTCACTGATTTCCATCAAGCACCCTGACTCATCTCTAGACAGCGGACCACCCACGCACCGAACCCACGCACACACACCGGGGGGTTACGAGGACAGCGCACCACACACGGGACAATACCGGCTCCACAGACGCCATCGTCCTCCACCGCTGCACATGCCCGAGAAACACAGCCGACCGCCATTCCCGGAACCTTCAGGGCTGCTCACACACCTGAAGCAGACACGCAGCCCGCACAGGACGTATGGGTCTCAGCCATGGCGCACAATGGGAATTCAGCCGTCAGCTGTCCCCGAGGGCTTTAGGGCTGCGCCCGCACCTAACGCCAAGTCCCCCACACAGCTTCAGCTCCTGTTTTTCTTCATGGCCGCTACGCATCCTCGCAGGACTGAACCACGAGAGGAGTCAGACAAATTTTTCTTCTCACAGCCGCTGTGGATCTCCACCACGTTCAACAGGAAAGCAGCTCACCATTGCGGATCCACACGCAATTTTTGCGTGGCCCGGACAACTTTGCCGTCCCGGGCCGGCACTTGCTACCCCCACCCCCCCTTCCTCCCCCTCCTCCGGCACAGAGCCTTTCCCGCAGCTCATTTCCAAAGCCGGACGATCGATGCCTCAGCCCCCTGCTGAGCCCTCTGGGGGGAGTGGTGTGGGTGACCCCCACAGCCTACGGGACAAGCAGAGCACTCAGCTGGAGCAGTTAGCAGAACAGTGAGATGTATGGACTGATATCAATAGGCAGCCTCTCTTTGTCTAATCCCGGCGCCGGTAATCCTGCTATTGATATGTGTGACTCTAATGCAAATGTCCATGCTTTACTGCTGTGCATGTATTGTCTGTAGCTGGGTATATAAGTCAACTGCATATCGCTTGCTCTCTCTTTTTCTCTCTTTTTGACCACTCTGACTTGCTGCTACTAGAGACAGAGGGATCGCTCCAGCGCGCTGCCACAGCGCTGGGGTGAACTCTCGTGATGGAGGATGAATAAAACACCCTTTTAAACTTCAGTTTGCCGCGTCCGCCTGCACTTATTCCATGCCTCCACACTACAGCAGACAGTTCTGACAATGACTATTATTTGAGCACTTTCATGTCCCATGCATTTTTCCTTTAACCAAAAGCTATTTTTCTTTTAGTTATCTGGTGCAGAAAAACTGGTGATTTTCCTTTCTCTCTTCAGCTTTCTCATTCACTTGCCCAGATCAGGATGCATAATGTAATATTAGTAGGAAATAAACAGCAACACTTAAGAAAAGCACAGACCCATGAAAATATCTGCAACACCGTCTGCGCCAGTTAATCTCGACGGACGCCCATTAGCTGCAGTGGAGCTAGCTAGCTTAGGCCCCCCTGTCAGCGGTTTCCCGGCTCTCCTCAGCAGCGAGGAGACTGGGTGGGTGACGGTGAGAAGGAAGCCTAGTCGCAAAGCCCCGGTTCACCACCAACCTGTTCACGTTTCTAATCGTTTTTCCCCGCTCAGCGACACACCCGCTGAGGAAAAAACTCTGATCATTGGCGACTCTGTAGTCAGAAACGTGAACCTAGAGACTCCAGTGGTCATGGTCAAATGCATTCCTGGGGCCAGAGCAGGCGACATCGGGTCAAATTTGAAAATGCTGGCTAAAAGTAAGTGTAAATATTCCACAATTGTTATTCACGCTGGCATTAATGACATCCGTCTCCGGCAGTCGGAAGTCACCAAACTTGATGTAGAATCGGTGTGTGACTTTGCAAAAACGATGTCTGCCACTGTAGTATTCTCTGGGCCCCTCCCCAATCTGACCAGTGATGACATGTTTAGTCGCTCGTCATCCTTGAACCGCTGGCTGTCTGTGTGGTGTCCTAAAAATGACGTGGGCTACATTGACAATTGGAGCTCTTTTTGGGGAAAACCTGGTCTTATGAGACGAGACAGCATTCATCCCACTTTGGATGGTGCTTCTCATTTATCTAACAATCTGGCATCTTTTTTATCCAAATTTCCAAAACCATGACTACTCAGAGTTGGGACCAGGAAGCAGAGTCGCAGTCTTACACGCCTATCTGCAGCTCCTCTTCATCCGCCACCCCTCAGCTTAGCCCCCGTCTTCCCCATCAGAGAATCGTTGTCTGCTCCCTCCAAAGTGAATAAAAATATCATGCATAAGCATCCCAAAGTGCTAAAGCAAAACATTGGTAAAACTCAAATTAAACAAAGCCTCTAAATTGAATGATTTGGCCTCTGTTCCTCCTCATAATTTAAAAATTAAATGTGGTTTACTAAATATTGGGTCTCTAACTCCCAAGTTTCTGTTAGTCCATGATCTGTTAATTGATCATCAGATTGATTTAATTTCCCTTACAGAGACTTGGTTAGGGCAAGAGGATTATGTTGGTTTAAATGAATCAACTCCCTCTGGTTATTTAAACTGTCAAAATCCCAGAAGTTCTGGTCGTGGAGGAGGAGTAGCAACAATTTACCATTCCAAATTACTAGTTAATGTAAAGCAAAAAACATGTTATAATTCCTTTGAGGGCCTGGTCCTCAGTATTGGGCACTTTAGCAATTTTAGGTTAAACCCAATTTTATTTGCCATAGTTTATCGTCCCCCATCAACCTACTCAGAATTTTTATCCGAATTTGCTGATTTCTTAGCTGATTTAGTGCTGAAATCTGATAGAATAATTATAGTAGGGGACTTTAATATACATGTGGATGTAGATAGTGACTGCCTTAATGTGGCATTTAATTCAATATTAGACTCGATTGGGTTTTCTCAGAAAGTAGGAAATTCTACTCATTACCTCCACCATACATTGGACCTTGTTCTGACATATGGCATAGAAATAGAAAATCTTGTAGTGTCTTCTCATAACCCTGTACTGTCAGACCATTGTCTGTTAACCTTTGATTTTACTATTTCTGACTATTTGGCTCCTAAAGAAAAATATTATTACAGTAGATGCCTCTCAGATGACGCTGTTTCCAAATTTATGCAGATTGTTTCCTCTATGCCATGTGTCAACACAACGGAAATAAGCTATAGACAGCTTGCTCCTTCTGTAATTGATAACATGGTGGATAGTGTTTCAGCTTCTCTGCATCAGGCTCTAGACTTGGTGGCCCCCTTAAAAAAGAAAGTCTAATCAGAGATTTCTAACTCCTTGGTTCAACACAGAAACTCGTAGCTTAAAACAGAAGACTCGTCAATTAGAAAATGGCGCTCTACTAATTTAGATGAAATCTATTTAGCTTGGAGAAATCATCTTTTAATTTATAAAAAATCTCTTAGAAAAGCTAGAATAAGTTATTACTCTGCATTAATAGAAGAGAACAAGAATAATCCCAGGTTTCTTTTCAGTACTGTAGCCAGGTTGACAAAGAGTCAGGACTCTGTCAATCCTAGCATTCCCTTAGAGCTTACTAGTCAGGACTTTATGAACTTTTTCAATAATAAAATTTCATCCATCAGAGATAAAATCAGATTCTTCCCACAGTTAACTTAAATACTGTAACTACTACAACTCCTTCTTTTGATGTCTGTCTTGAGTTTACTCCAATCGACCTTTGTGAGTTAGACAAAATAGTTTCCTCATCCAAACCTTAAACTTGTCTTTTAGACCCTATTCCTACTAGGTTATTTAAAGAAGTCTTCCCACTTATTGGTAGCTTTATTCTTCATATAATCAATTCTTCATTAACTTTAGGCCATGTACCGCAGGCTTTTAAAACGGCTGTAATTAAACCCTTACTCAAAAAGCCAACGCTAGATCCAGGAGCTTTAGCTAACTATAGACCAATCTCTAATCTCCCTTTCATTTCAAAAATCTTAGAAAGAGTTGTTGCTACACAATTATTTGACCACCTGCAGGGAAATGGTTTACTTGAGTTTCAATCTGGGTTTAGAATCCATCATAGTACTGAAACAGCCTTAGCGAAGGTCACTAACGACCTCCTCATTGCATCTGATAATGGACTAGTTTCTGTACTTGTCCTTTTAGACCTTAGTGCAGCTTTTGATACTATCGATCATAATATTCTACTTGATTAGAACACTATGTTGGACTTAATGGAACTTCATTGCAGTGGTTTAGATCTTATTTATCTGATAGGTTCCAGTTTGTTCATGTAAATGAGTTTTCTTTCAACTCAAAGCTTAGTCATGGAGTTCCACAGGGATCTGTGCTCGGCCCTACTCTTTTTAGTTTATATATGCTTCCGTTAGGCAACATTATTAGAAAGCACTGTATACATTTTCATTGTTATGCAGATGACACAATTATACCTGTCAATGAAGCCAGATGATAGTAATCAATTAGCCAAGTTGGAAGCCTGTCTTAAGGAAATCAAAGCTTGGATGACTTGTAATTTCCTGCTATTAAATTCAGATAAGACTGAAGTCATTCTTGTTGGTCCAAAAAACCTTAGAAATTCCTTTCCAAATCAAACTTTCAGTTTGGATGCAGTTACTCTTTCTCTTAATAGTTCTGTGAGGAACCTTGGAGTTATTTTTGATCAGGATTTGTCCTTCAATTCACATATTAAATTTGTTTCTAAGACTGCCTTCTATCATTTGCGTAATATTGCCAAGATTAGGAGCATCTTGTCTCAGTGATGCTGAGAAACTGATCCACGCTTTTGTTAGCTCGAGATTAGATTATTGTAATTCTTTATCAGGTTGTCCTAAAACATCTTTAAAAAGTCTTCAGCTGATCCAAAATGCTGCAGCAAGAGTTTTAACAGGTATTAGAAAGAGATCATATCTCTCCGGTTCTGGCCTCCCTTCATTGGCTTCCCGTAGAGTTTAGAATTAAGTTTAAAATCCTTCTTCTTACTTACAAAGCTCTAAACAATCAGGCTCCTTTTTATTTAAAAGATCTGATACTACCGTATTATCCTAATAGAGCACTACGCTCCCAAAATGCAGGACTACTTGTAATACCTAGAATCTCCAAAAGTACAATGGGAGGCAGAGCCTTCAGTTATCAAGCTCCTCTCCTGTGGAATCAGCTGCCAATCTGGATTCGGGAGTCAGACTCGATCTCTGTTTTTAAGAATAGGGCTAAAACCTACCTTTTTGATATAGCCTACAATTAGGGAGGGATCATGTGTTTCTGAACCCTCCCTTAGTTATGCTGCTAATAGGTTTAGTCAGCCGGGGGACCTCCAGTAATGCACTGGGCCTCACTCCTTTCCTCACTCTCTATGAAATATTTTTTTTTTGCTGGTCATTAACATTTGTTTGTTCTCTCCCATAGATTGAGTCCCCATCGTGCTGTTTGCTCTCTACATGTCTGTTCTTTTCATCTTCTCTGTCCCCTCACCCCCCAGCCAGTCGCAGCAGATGACTGCCCCTCCCTGAGCCTGGTTCTGCTGGAGGTTTCTTCCTGTTAAAAGGGAGTTTTTCCTCTCCACCGTCGCCAAGTGCTTGCTCACAGGGGATCACCTGATTGCTGGGGTCTTTCTGCAACTGTGGGGGTTCCCCCCTACAGTTGATAGTGCTATGAGATGACTGTTGTTGTGAAATGGCGCTATATAAATAAAGTTGAATTGAACACTGAATTATTGTATTAACTCAGATATTGGGTATAATTCCTCACATGGTTGTGGACAGCTGTGGTCAAAAATTGGGTGTGATTTATTTTAATACAAGTTCCATGTTTAAGAAAACACAAAACACACATAATCAGGAAAATTAGCAGAGTTGGACACCTGTAGCTTTTGTCCAAAGTTATTCACATAACAAAAAACCCAAACTGGCATCTTGGAGTTCATGGCCAAAGACAAAGGCTGGTATAAATCTCAGAATGTTACTGACCAGGGCAAAAGCTCCCTAAAAACCTCCTTGGCGGAGATTATTACCTCCGCCAGGCCGAAAAGGCCAGGAGGAGGTTATGTTTTTGCCGGAGTTTGTGTGTTTGTCTGTCTGTTGGTTAGCAAGATAACTCAAAAAGTCTTGGACGGATTTCCATGAAACTTTCAGGCGTTGTTGGAAATGGTACAAGGAAGAACTAATTAAATTTTGGGGGTGATCCGGTTCACCGTCTGGATACAGGAATTTTTTAAAGCATTTTTCAACACTGTGACATACAGCCATTTTCAACATGTGCGCAGGCGCAATAGAGGGCGCTGGTCGTCATGTCTGATGAACACAAACTCCGCCTTCTTCAAAGTTTTAGGCACAAAAGCACACAGAAAACAGGGCTCGCCAGAGTGCCTGTTTGCACTACGCTGCAAAAGCTGACACGGGCAGCTGTCCGGCGCCGGATTATTTGGCAGAAATTCCCCAGCCAGCCATAGGGGCTGCGCAAAAACCAGCTCTCTGCCGGGGGAGGCTTCCAAATCCTCTTTTTTCCGCGGACCGCAAACCCAATAAAACCCACGGCAACCATTATCGCACCTTCTTTTGTCCTGCGGCTCCGCAACAGAGAGGAATCCCGGCGCCAGTAATGCTGCGCCTGATGTGTCACTCTAATGCTAAAAGTGATGGCAGAAATTCCCCGGCCAGCCATAGGAGCTGCGCATTTGGCAGAAATTCACCGGCCAGCCATACGCGCTGCGCAATAACGAGCTCTCTGCCGGCGAAGCTTCTAAATTCTCGTTTGCCGCGGAGCGAAACCCCAACATAATATAATATAAAACCCACGGCAACCTGTCTACCCAATTTGCATCCGTCAGTGGAGGAGATGGACACAACAGCAACACTTCAGTTTATTACCTCCGCCAAGGAGGCAATGCTTTTACTACTGAACCACTAATCCTATCACTATCAGATTGATTGTCATTAATTAATTGTGTGTTTATTGCACTGTTCCTGTCAAATAAACAAATAATCATTGCGAATCCAATTGCTAGTCATATGTTTACATGCTCAAGGAATCTGAAAACGTACACACAAACACTGTATGGGGGGAATTGTGGCGCTTGGCGGAGGTCTGCGCTCTCCGAGTGCTTTTCTAGTTGTTTGTGTGATGCACTTCAGCAAAGCAAAACAGAGTAACTTTTTAAAAAGTTTAATTCAAATCACAGTCAGTGAGCTGGACAGGAGTGGAGTTATAGTAGCAGTTGCTAGATTAGAAAATTGTCCTTTAATAAAACACCACAATAAAACAGGCAACAACAAAATCATGCAGCAAACCAATGATTAAAAAGCAAAATGAAAAGAAAGCAAACTCAATTAAGAAACTGGTAAAATGAATAAAACTCCAGAGTAGAGCCAAAAAAAAAGGAAACAAAAAAAAGGATAAATTTTCTATTTAATTAATCCAGCATTCAATATCTCCAACTCTACACAACTAATGCTCCTGACTGGATAAAACAAAACACAAATTACTTTTACTAGGTACTAAAATAACTAAAAAGGCAGGCTGACAAACAAGTTCAACCTGAACACAAATAAAAAGGCCTGTACATCACTGTCAGAGAGCCCATAAAACCAATAAAAACTGCAATATCTCTCTGCACCACTTTAGTTTTAACAGTCAATTCCTCGATTAGTGTATTAATCACAAAAACAGTCAAAATCCATCACCAGCAGGTACCATCTCCGCCTCCAGAGCTCTGAGACCCACATCTCTTCTGTTGTCTGATGCTGGATTGTGAATCATAATTAATTGTGGGTGCAGCAGTCATTCACTCATGGCAAACTCAGAGACACACAGAATGAAAAAGAAATGGGTCAGTAGTAGCCATTACAGTCCAGCTCCATCCATGTGAAGTTCTGTGTCTGCAGTGTAAGTGTGGAGAAGGAGAGCTGCAGCCAAACCGGTAGAAAGGAACGACAATGGAGCCCCGCAGGCAGCCTGTCAGCCTGTTGAATCTTGAACTCAGAGATGCTGTCTTCCTTCTGGAGGAGAGTGAGCAACTGATACAGGTCGGGGTGGTCCCTGCCAGCAAGACGATTTAGTCTGTTGTGCCAACCCTCCAGTCGGTTGTTGGTGCGATCTTTGGTTGCCTCATAGTGGTTCCACATCTTCACTGAGAAGTCCCTCATTGAGGTTTGGGTGAAATACTGCACAAACTCTTCTGCAGGGATGGAGTCAGACACGTATTGAGTTTGATGGTGCTCCAAGTGAGGCGGACAGTCTCTGGTGGCAGGAAGGCTAGCGCTGCAGCATGCTTAATAAGGGTCTTGAAGTTCTCATCATCCCGATACACAACAACGTGGCTGTTGTTCTGCACCCACCTCCACAGACACTGTAAAAAGTGAAAGTAGCATCCTTTGACGTAGGTGTCTGGGAAGTGCAGATGGACTGACTGCAGAAAGGCCTTCTCAAAGTCCACCAGAACATGAGTTGGACAAAGAATGATGTCCAAATTCTGCAGCTCTTCTTTGAGGAGGGTGAAGAAATGGTTGTATGTTGCCCTAGACTTGTTGGAAAGGAGCACATACACTGCATCTATGGCTACTCATTACTTTCATGATATTTTATACATTTGTCTTACAAGAAAAGTCATTTTATTCTTGAAAATCTTGTGTTATATGCACTTGAACTAATTTATTCTTGAAAATCTTGTTATATTCATTTTTTTTTATGTTGTGTACTTTATTGATCCCCAGAGGGGAAATTCAGGGTATCCACCTAGATGGATGAAGTAGCCACTGTACGGTGCCATCCCTTCACCATTCACATGCACATTCACACCTAGGGCCACTTCAGAGTCTCCAGTTAACCCAACTTGCATGTTTTTGGCCTTGCTTTAATTTATACTGGTTTTACAGGGGGGGAAAAACACTTTTTTAACCTTAAAAACGAATTATATCTTGAGTTTTTATGAAAAGTGATAAATAAAAATGTCAACAGATAAAAATGTGTATGTTTGAATACTATATATGAAAAGTAGACAAGAGTAGACAAAATGGAAAGTAGACGAAATAAGAAGTTTCCAACAAACTACCCCGATTACATTACCTCCTTGGCGGAGGTAATAAATCGCTGACAGTCTTTTCAAAAGATTAATATTACTTTTTCACCAGTGTAGATGATGGATGGAATAGTTTTGACTGTACATTTAATATTATATTTAGTAATTATATTGAGTGTGCCACCCACATTTAGTTGTGGGTTTTAAGTCAAATAAATGCAGTCTCTGTGATATTATACAGGATTTGAAAACAGTTCACAGTAATGCATGTATTAAATAGTTAAGCACACTAACTTGAATAGTTGTCACTGCCTAACATCGTCAGTTCAATTGTCCACCACTGGCCACCTCTATAATGGTGGTGAAACAGATGAAGCAACACACAAATCAGTCGCTGGATTGCTCTAAAATATTTAAGCAATTTTCAAAAAGTTTTTGTTTGCAGGTGTTGAGACAGTAGTCTTATTATAGAGACATCTTATAGGATGCCCTCCTGCTACTATATGATGATTGGGAGCTGCGATCCCCAATGAACAACTGGTGAGTAACAATGGGGTGGAAAGCCAAGAATAAACTTCCACCACAACCAAGCTCAGGGAAGGGCAGCCATTTGCTAAGACTAATGCCTAGGTGCCAGAGCCTTGGTGGAGGTATGCATTCTCAGATCATCACCAAGATGTTATGGGTTCCTCTCTAGCCCAAGGACCACCTGTGGTAAAAATTTCATCCAAAGCCATCTAGTAGTTTTAGAGTATTCTTGCTAACACATTATGAGAAGATAAGAGCCTTGGTGGAGGTATGCATTCTGGGATCATTACCAAAATGTTAGGACCACCTCTGGTAAAAATTTTATCCAAATCCATCCAGTAGTTTTGGAGTACACGCATGTGTAGTGAAAATAATCTGCAGTTCACATGCCCGTACTGTCGGTGGCAGCCAAGAGCCACCAACCTGATTTGAACAGCTGCAGCAATGGAAGTACGTAAATATGATGGCAATCAAGATGAACAGGAGCTTTTGGTGTTTAGTGGCAGAGGAAGAAAACAGATGGGCAAAAAGACGGACATTTGTTCACCCAGTATTGGCAGAATTCCTCTGGCAAGAGTTTCCAGGTGCATACACAGTAGAGTTCCATCGACGGTAAAGTTGAGCTATTTTTGTGTTTTGTTTCAAAAACAAAGTGGTGGCCTAGTTGGTAGAGTATCTGCCCCACAACCAGGAGATCGTGGGTTCAATCCCTGGCCAGGTCATGCCAAAAACCATATAAAAAAGGTACTTCCCACCTTCTAGCTTGGTGCTCAGCATAATTGAATGGGGGAAGGAAAAGTTGTTTGTGGTGGCACCTGGCACGGCAGTAGCTCCTCTGATTCTAGATGTGATTAACATTGTAGATAGGAGAAAAATAATTTTGTTCTGCTGTATGGATTGAATTACAATAAAGTTAGCTTCTTATTATTATTTCTAAATTCTGGAAAATTAAAAGTTGAGAAAATATGGCAATACAATGATACAAGTCTAGTTACACTTAATTTTGACCGGGTGAGCTAAAGCAGAGAGGCTGACAGACAGATACACAGAGCCACAAACAGACAAACTAAGAAAATACCGTATGCCTCTGTTTCACCGAAGCATAATCAAATAACATACCAGGCAAACACAATGTAAGTGAGACAGCAAATCATGTTCATGAACAGCAGAAATCCTGCAACAATGTGTGGAGGGGGCTAAAAAAAAACAAAACAAGAGGGGCGGCGCGGTGGCGCAGTGGTTAGCACTGCAGCAACTCACCCTTGGCCGGGGGATCCTGGGTTCGATCCCAACCCCCGACCAACAGTGATCTGTGTGGAGTTTGCATGTTCTCCCCGTGTCTGCGTGGGTTTACTCTGGGATTTCTCCAGTTTCCTCCTACATGCCAAAAACATGCAAGTTAGGTTAATTGGCATCAAACTGTGGATTCTAAATTGTCCTTAGGTATGAATGTGAGAGGGAATGGTTGTCTGTCTCTCTGTGTTGGCCCTGCGATGGACTGGTGATCTGTCCAGGGTGTACCCTGCCTCTCGCCCAAAGATGCTGGGATAGGCTCCAGCCCCCCCACCCCCACCTCGCGACCCGAAAAGGATTAAGCGGAAGATGAATGAATGGAAAAAAACAAGAGCTCAGCATGTGGGAGGTCCCCCAGCTGCCCAAGCTTATACTGTAGCTGCGTAACTATGGCCTCATTTACATGTTATTAACATGCGTCTCCAGAGATCCTGTTTGTGATCACACTTCTACTGGCTGCCCACTAAGTGAGAAAAAAGATATGTATGTCGGTGGTGTTATGTCTGTAAACCCGGGAATGACCAATGGAAAGCAGTGCTGCTTTGGAACACAAACTTTATTATACAAACTATTACTGGTATAGTACTGGTTTACTTTTGGGGCTGTGCACTGTATAGTCTGGAGTCGAGAGAGGCCTAAGATGGCCAACTCTCCCTTTTTATCGGCTCGGCATGATGACATCACCATATGGCTGTGTCATCACACCAGTGCCTGTTAACCCTGTAGTTCCCTTACACTACATTCATCCCCCGTTGGAAAAAACAGAACAGCATGCAAAACGAATCTACCCTCCCCAATCTGATATCACCAAAACACAAAACTAGCTAGGGTTAGCGGGTAGACCACCGTGTAGCCCAGCACGGCTGAGTGGTTTATTCTGCCACTATCCATTGGCAGCTGCACCCCTAGCTAAACAGTTCTCTTTTATTTTTTTTTTCTCTGAGAGGGCAGTTCAGTTGGAGGGGGGCCTTGAGGCGAGCTCATGGTGGACGCGCCCTTAGAGGCACCAGTTGCAGCAGGCCCGGGTGCCATCCCGCTAGAGTCGCAGCACACTCGTCAACAATGTCCCAGCCAAGCTCCCACACCAGCTGGGTCGGTTCCAACGCTGCGTCCTGATCCGTGGCAGCTGCTCTCACCTTCCGCAGAAGGCTGGCTTGCCATCTCGATCCAGCCACTATCTAATCGGCAGCTGGTCTCAGCTGCGCAGCGATCTACATAGGTGTCCTGGTGGTGACGATGTTAAAGCTGACTGTGACTCCGGTCGCTTGGTCCTGCGGACCCGAACCCAGTTCATCACTGTGAGTGTTGCTCTGTTTGGCTGTGTTCGGCATCATGGTTGTGATGTTATGACTCTCACGTCTGCTGCGGGGCATCCATGAGGTTGTGGTGGCTCTATTACATCCTGTTGGGTCACAGACTCTTCATCCTGCGTCTCAGCGGTGGCTGCTGGAGACTGATGCCGGTCGTGGATTCAGAAGACATCCGGTGGTTCCATTGCTTTTTTGATGATCGCGGACTCTTCATCCAGCAGCTCAGCGGCGGCTTCTGGAGGCTGGTGCCAGGCATGGATTTGGAAGCAGTCGGGTTTCTTTTCTCTCTCACCTGGTTCTGGTTGAGGTCGGGGTGATGTGTTGCTGTTGTTGACAATGAGACGCGCACCAGGCTTTCGGTTACCGGAGTCCCCTTCTCCATGAACTCCCTCTCTTGCGGCTCCGCAGCAACTTCCTGAGGCTCCCGCTGGGTGAGGAACTGAGGTGAGTCCAGTCGCTGCTCTCTCTCCGTGCTGTGTTCTCCCTCTGTCCTGTGTTCACTCTCTGTGCTGTATCCACTGTCTGTGCTGTGTTCTCCGGCTGTACTCACGTCCATGAAGTCACACTCTCCCTCCCGTGATGAGGCTGCAGCTCAAGAATGCTAGTGCTGCATGGGGACCGGCTCCGGGTCCTGTGTTTGTGGACCAGGGCTCTCGTGGCTGCTCCGGTTCTTCTGGGTTCTGTTCAGTGTGCGGTGCAAGGCAGGGGGTGACTGTTCATCAGTCCACCTGGGCACTATGAGGGAGAAGCCCAGTTCACAGAACAAATCCCACCCCATAATGTTATCGCCCTGGCGTGTCACCTGGAACCAGAATGCTGGGATTGTTCTGTCGCTGTATTGCACTGCCAAGGTGATGTTTCTGCCGTTCGTGGAGCAACCGTCGTCTGGCATCCGTCCCGGGCTTCAGGCCGCCGGGGAGTGAGCCTTCTAACTGTGGCCTCGTTTACCAGGGACTGTGAGGCAGCGGTGGCCATTATTATTGATACACTGACGCCGTCCAGCTTCACTACACGCTGTAGTCCTGGCCAGTTTTCAGGGCCCACAATGTTGATGTTGTCTACAGGCCTCTGCCTCCGTTGATGAGATCTAATGTTCCGCGCCGTCACGTCAGGTGTGGCGAAGGAGCTAGCTAGCAGCTCGACTGAATCAGCAAATGACTCCGTTGGTCCTAGCATGTGGAAAATGCATTGGCCTTCTATGCACAGATAGTGAACCAATAGAGCTTGTTTCTGTACCTTGTCTATCTTGTCTAGGCCAAATGCCTCTATGTAGGTGGTGAAAGCATCAAACCAGCACGGCCACGGAACGGGCAGCTCACCGGGATTTTCCAGAAATGGTCATAGTGGCCTCAAGCACGCTTCCATGGTTTAACACTAGAAGACCCAGACATTAGCCCTCTTGTGGCCACTTGATGGTCCCCCTATGGGTTTTCTAGCCAAAAAGGCCAAATGGCCCCTCTCTGGGTCTTCTAGTGTTAACTCTCGTCGCCAAATGTTATGTCTGTAAACTCGGGAATAACCAAAGGAGAGTAGTGCTGCTTTGGAACACAAACTTTATTATACAAGCTATTACTGGTCCAGTACTGGTTTACTGTTGGGGATGTGCGCTGTGTAGTCTGGAGCTGATAGAGCTCTAAGATGGCCGACTCGCCCCTTTTATTGGCTCGGCATGATGACGCCTCCATACGACTGCGTCATCACACCGGTGCCCGTTAACCCTGTACTTCCCTTACACTACAGGTGGGTGTAGAATAATGCATTCAATGAATTATTGAGACAAAAAACAAAAGGAATCTTTCTTTCTTGATATGGAAACCATACTGTTACTCACTTATTGGCACCTCTCTTCTTAAAGCCCAATTTATGACTTTGCATCTTGTTGACTGACACAGTTATCAGAAATTTTTTTGTGTGTGCTGGTTTGAAGGGGTTGTTGCATTGCCAAAATGGGTTTCTGCCGATGTACAGCAGGGAAGATAAGTATTGAACACATCAACATTTTTCTCATTATACATATTTCTGAAGAGCCATTGACCTGAGAGTTTCACCAGATACCAGTAACAACCCAAGTAATCCATACAAACAAAGAAATCAAGACAACTGTGTTCACAAAACAAGTTATATATACAATAAAGTTAAAGTGGAATGACACAGGGAATAAGTATTGAACACACTTGGTGAAATTCATTTAATATTTAGTAGAAAAGCCTTTGTTGGTAATAACAGCTTCAAGATGCTTCCTCTATGGAGAAACTAGGTGCAGGCATTGCTCAGGAGTGTTTTTAGCCCATTGTTCCACACAAACTGTCTTAGATCAATCTGTTACAGATGTGATAGCTATACCAGGAGTCGATGTTTTTAGATTAGATGGGAATATTTTTGGTGATGGTGTGGCAATGTATGTGCAGAGTCACATCCCCAGCAGGGTAAGATCAGACCTAATGGTTTCTCACAGAGGTTCTTTGGTTGGAGATTTGTCTTGCTTATTGTAAATCAGTTTTAGTAGGTAGTGTTTATAGACCTTCAAGTGCAAATGTGCAGCATGTAGATGAACTGTGTTCAGTGCTAATGAAGGTAACAGACACTGGCAAAAAGGTTTTTTTCTTGGTGATTTTAATATTGATCGGCTGTCAGATTCTTGCTCACTGAGGAAAAGTTAAATAGTACTGCCCTTATGAGTGACTTGACACAGATGTTTAATACACCAACAAGAGTTTATTGTAATTCTGATGGGCAGATATCGGCAACCTGCATTGACCACATATTTACTAATAATAGAGAAGTATGCTCCAGGGCAGTATCTGTCCCTGTCAGGTTTAGTGATCATAATATTGTGGCTATTGTAAGAAAAACTAAAGTTCCTAAAGCTGGTCCGAAAATACTCTATAAGCGGTCATGTAAAAGGTTTAATGAAAATGATTTTGTCAGAGATATTGCAAATGTGGAATGGAGTACAATTTTGGCTTTGAATGGAGTTGAAAAAGCCCTTAACTCATTTACTGAATTATTTCTTTCTGTGGCAGATAAACATGCACCATTATGAAAATTTTCAGTAAAAGCAAAAAAAGCATCATGGTTTGATAAAGAGTTGAGGGAATGTATGTAAGAGATATGCTGAAAAAAAAGCTGCTATTGCCTGTAAACAGAAAGATATGTGGCAAAAATATTCTAAAATGAGAAACAAAGTTACAAAGTTAAATTGAAGGAAGAAAAAAGCATATTATCAGAAAGGTAACTTCCCATTTTGTCTACTCTCATTTTGGCAACTATTCCCATTTCGTCTACTCTTGTCTACTGTTCATATATGCTATTCAAATATGCACATTTTTATCTGTTGACATTTTTATTTATCGCTTTTCATTAAAACTCAAGAAATAACTCATTTTTAAGGTTAAAAAGTGATTTTTTTTGTAAAACTAGTATAAATTAAAGCAAGTGAATATAACAAGATTTTCAAGAAAAAATTAGTTCAAGTGCATTTCACACAAGATTTTCAAGAATAAAATTACTTTCTCTTATAAGACAAATGTATATAACATCATGAAAATAAAGAGTAGCTATAGATGGAGTGTATGCGCTCCTTCCCAACAAGTCTAGGGCAACATACAACCATTTCTTCACCCTCCTCAAAGAAGAGCTGCAGAATTTGGACATCATTCTTCGTCCAGCTCATGTTCTGGTGAACTTTGAGAAGGCCCTTCTGCAGTCAGTCCAGTTGCACTTCCCAGACACCTACGTCAAAGGATGCTACTTTCACTTTTTACAGTGTCTCTGGAGGTGGGTGCAGAACAGTGGCCACATTGTTTCGGGATGATGAGAGCTTCAAGACCCTTATCAAGCATGCTGCAGCACTAACCTTCCTACCACTAGAGACTGTCCACCTCGCTTGGAGCACCATCAAACTCAATATGTCTGACTCCATTCCTTTGTGCAGTATTTCACCCAAACCTGGATGAGGGATTTCTCAGTAAAAATGTGGAACCACTATGAAGCAACCGAAGGTCGCACCAACAACCGACTGGAGAATTGGCACAACAGACTAAATCGTCTTGCTGGCAGGGACCATCTCAACCTGTATCAGTTGCTCACTCTCCTCCAGAAGGAAGACAGCATCTCTGAGTTCAAGATTCAACAGCTGCTAAGCAGTGGACTCCCAGTGACAAAGAGAAACAAGTGGCAGAAGCAGGACAAGAGAATCAAGCACCTTCAAGAGAAATTTGCAGCTGGGAAACTGTCTATTGCAGACTTTATGGAGTCGGTGGCTCACTTTCGTAGCTTGTAATGTGTAAAGTTTAATATGTAGAGTGCCAAATGCTAGATCTTAGACTATTGAAATCAGCTCAGTTCTGTGATAAATAAACTTAAACACATCAGAGTGGCATGTGTTAGAGGTGTGACAGATTACCTTCACTTTTAAATGTGAAAAGAAAAACAGCGTTGTAATTACATATAGTTTCACAGTTTCATATATTATGAAAAGTGACAAATGTAAATATTTCTTACTCTTGTAATAAATTCAGTTTTGTGATCAATAAAGGTCCATCTATCCATTTTCTATCACTTTTCTGGGGGTCCATGTCACAGAGGCAGCAGCTCAAGCAGAGAAGCTCAGACTTTCCTCTCCCCGGCCACCTCCTCCAGCTCTTCAGAGAGGATACCAAGACGTTCCCAGGACAGCTTCAAGACGTAGCCTCTCCAGCGTGTCCTCGGTCTGCCCCGCGGTCTCCTCCTACTGGGATGTGCCCAAAACACCTCAAGTGGGGGGCGTCCAGGAGGCATCCTGATCAGATGCCCAAACCACCTCAACTGGCTCCTTTCAATGTGGAGGAGCAGCGGTTCTACTCTGAGCCGGATGACTGAGCTCCTCACCCTATCTCTAATGGTGAGTCCAGCAATCCTACAGAGAAAGCTCATTTCAGCCGCTTGTATCCGCAATCTCATTCTTTCGGTCATTACCCAAAGCTCATGACCATAGGTGAGGGAAGGAACATAAATTGACCGGTAAATCGAAAGCTTTGCTTTTGAGTTCAGCTCCCTCTTCACAGCAACAGACCGGTACAACATCCGCATCACTGCAGATGCTGCTCCGATCCGTCTGTCAATCTCTTGCTTCATTCTCCCCTCCCTCGTGAATAAGACCCCGAGATACTTAATCTCCTCCGCTTGGTGCAGGAGCTTGTCCCCAACCCAGAGAGGCCAATCCACCCTTTTCTGGCTGAGGACCATGGACTCGGACTTGGAGGTGCTGATTCTCATCCCGGCCGCTTCACACTCAATAGCAAACCATCCCAGTAAGACCTGTAGGTCATTGCTTGATGAAGCCAACAGAACAACATCATCCGCAAACAGCAGAGATGAGATCCTGTGATCACTGAATATTTTTCCGTTAC
Source organism: Pholidichthys leucotaenia (assembly GCA_020510985.1). Lineage (NCBI taxonomy): Eukaryota > Metazoa > Chordata > Actinopteri > Cichliformes > Pholidichthyidae > Pholidichthys > Pholidichthys leucotaenia. Next base: position 313,265,701 of record CM035838.1, on the reverse strand, counting down.
ACATCTGTATTGATGATGGTGTCATCAATAAAGATGTGTAACGGAAAAATGGTATGACCATGTGAATTACTGAGTTATACATATGTGATACTGCTTTCCTTGATTTCTGTCCTAAATAAAGATGTTATGAGAAAAACCATATGTTATACTGTATTTTGAGTTTTTTTTTAAAAGTGATAAATAAAAATGTTAACAGATATTGTATATGTATGAATGGTATATATGAAAGTAGATGAGAGTAGACGAAATGGGAATAGTTGCCCAAATGAGAGTAGACAAAATGGGAATTTTGCTGTAGATGAAATGGGAATTTCATAGCAGACGAAACAGGAATAAACCATCAGAAAATGACTGGTGAACAAAAGTATGATGGTAACAAACTATGGAAAACTTTAAATCAAGTTTTGGGTAGAGTTAAAACTGACTATCCCTCTTTTTTAGAGGTAGATGGGATTTTTTAATGAAAGCAGAGGACATTGCCAACCATTTCAGTAATCACTTTGCAGACAGGATTGATAATCTAAGGAGTGGAGTGGGTTCTCATAGTAGAGGTTTTATGTCTTCTCAAATAATAGCTAATTCTGTCATGAACCGAGCCGGTTTTGTCCTTTAGGCTTGGTTCTGACCGTTCTCTGTGGCCCAGGTTATCTGTGTATTTGTGTTTTGTGTTACTATCTTTTGAGTTCTTGTTGTTTCTTTGTTACTAGTTTACTTTTTTCTGTACCTGTAGTCACTGTTCTGGCCGGCAGCTGTGAGGCAGCCTCCTTTGGCCTACTTTCTTGTGGGCGCTGTGTGACATTTGCCGGTCCGACCACACCCCCTCTCTCATAACAGCCAGCTGGGCCTCTTTCAATGATCGCCCTTCCCGCGCCTCGCCCAGGTGTTCCTAATCTGCGTTGCCAGCAATGCTTGCACTTAAGCAGGGCTTTGCCAGTCAAGCATTGCTGGATTATTGTGTGCGTTTGTCATTGAGGAACATTTGGCCACGGTTCACTGTGGTCTGCCCGCTGCACATCTCGTGTGAGCTGTAAGTGAACAACTGTCTCCTTTTTGTTTGTCAGTTTTGTGTTTTGAACAGCTTGTTTTTTTGTGACCACCGTACACTGTGGTCTGCCCGCTGCCCGCTCGTCGTATGAGCCCTTTAGTGTACCCTGTAGACTTTTTGTACGTCAATATTTTGGAACTGTTTGTCTTTTTGTTCAGTAAATGTGTTGTGGTGTAACCCTGCACGTAAATCCGTCATTTCTCTTCACTCCTCGATGTGCTGCGTAAAAGCGCACGAGGAGGGTCGTGACAGAATAATCGAGCCAGCCGAGGATTTAGCACACATTTGTTTTTCTTTTTTGAACTGTTTTCTCACCCACCTGAGCACTAGAGCTCATTATGTCCCAGGCTTGCCGGCCTCACACCAAGAGAGAAAGGCAGCGGGGTCTCTGACCGTGGAGGAGGAGTGGACGGCAGACTTCATCCAGAGTTTTGTGGATGAGGATCTCGCTGCCCGGGGACCCGAGCAAGCCTGGGAAAGTGTGTATGGAGTGGGGGGAATTCTGCAGACGCATCCCAGCCTGTGGAAGTACCCCAAATTTTCTGAGCTGTTATCAGCAGTATTAGCGCTACAACGATCGTTTCCTGGGCTGAGGATGGGGGTGTTTCCTGAGGAGCCGAAGTGAAGGCACTCTCCACAGCTGACGTCCTTCTCCCCTCCCAGCTCGCCAGCTTCACCTCCAGTGTCAGAGTGCGTAGCACCAGCTTTCCGCAGACAGCATTATCCTGCATGAAAACGCCGGGAGAGGCCCTCACCGTTTTCGGCAGCTATTCTCCCTCCAGCAACCGGGAGGTGTGCGAACGCCCACCTCCGTTACCATAGAGACGGCCCCTCCACAACCCTTTGAAGGAGGCCAGATCGCCGTTGACACAGAAAGGGATGACTGTTTGCCTGTTGCAGCTGTCAACATCCAGGACCGAGATGACAGGCAAGCGTTTTTTTTCATTCTACCCCATTAAATCATGATAAACCTTGTCTGTCTCCCAAGGGAGAGGCCCGGTCTCAGCAGTCCGCTGGGTCCTCTCCTCCAGCTGCAAACATTAATTCTCTTTCTGTCCTCTCTGTGTCTCCTCCAATTTTCCCTGAATGTCCACCAGCTCTGGAACCTAGCCGCCTGGCGATGGAGGAGCCTGAGGCCCTGGAGAATCCTGCTCCTGACTCTGCATGGAGCCAGCCCTCAGCCTCCTCACCGGATCCATCTCCAGCAGGGGTTATTTTGTCTGAGGACTGTTGGACTGCTATCATCTTGCCAGCTGTGGAGACAACCGCAGCAGACTGGGAGCCAGAGCTGGGCCTCCTAGAGGCTGGGCCCGAGACTTCATCACCGGGATCAACAGAATCCTGGACGGCGATGGAGCTTGAGCTCAGGCAAGTTATCTCTCTTGTGTTTCTTTTGTCTGTCTTGGAGAGATCTTGCCTGGCTCTAGGGGAGGAGAGTCGGGTGCAGCCCTCAGCTGCATCTGAACTCCCCTCGCCAGGCTGTGCTGCTGCCGGTGACTCTAACCACGTTTCTTCTTCTGTTGTTCCTGAGCTTCCTCTTAGGACCACCGGAGGAGAGTCATCGTCACCAGGGGTCTCCATGGATTCACTCTCACCGCCCGGCGATGTTGTTGGTCCAGCTCCCCCTGCCGCAATCGTCAGGGTACCTCTAGTCGACCGCCTCCTCAGCTTGGTGTTCCTGCGGGTTGGCCCGCTCACCGTGGGTGCAGCATTGGCCCAGTCAGGATCCACTGTGGGTGCTGCAGAGCTCCAGCCGGGAGCCACCGCAGGTGCAGCGTTGGCCCGGTCGGGGTCCACCGCAGGTGCAGCGTTGGCTCGGTCGAGGTCCACCGTGGGTGCAGTGTTAGCCCAGTCGGGGTCCATCGCGGGTGCAGCTGTGTTCCAAGCTGGGACCACCAAGGGTGCTGCAGGTCAGCCTGAGGACACCATGGCTTCCCCCTTTCCTCTGTCCAGCGCCATGGGGCCTCCCTTCCCACGGTCTGGCCACTCTCCAGTGAGCCTCCCGGTGAGCAGGCTGCCTCCTGCTTCACCCCTCCAGTCCTGATGGCTCAACAACACTGGCCGACCTCCAGAGGGACTGAGTCTCTGGGCCAGGTGGCCCATGTTTTCCGGCAGGCCATTGGACTCTGTGCGCCGGACTGCTTGCTGGGCCTGGGACTCTGCGCGGCCCTCTGAGCCTCCACACCTTTGGACTTGGGGGGATTAATTGTTGGCATCAGCTGGGGATTCTAAATTGTCCTTAGGTATGACTGTGAGAGTGAATGATTGTCTGTCTCTCTGTGTTGGCCCTGCGATGGAGGGTGTACTGGGATAGGCTCCAGCCCCCACCCCCACCCCCACCGCGACCCGAAAAGGATTAAGCAGAAGAAGATGGATGGATCAGCATAGTTACGGTACACGGCAGGCTTCTCAGTGTCACTTGGTGAAATAGAAACCCAGGACTAATGCAGTGTGTAGATCTGTAATGTACAGGGCTATCTCACTGTGGAATGGCCTGCCACTTTTCTTGGTTGAGGCCCGAAGTAAGACCATTTTTAAAAGACTATTGAAAAAAATATTTTAATGTTGCATTAATTTAGGATTTTTGATAAATTGCTGCAGCTTGATGGGGTGCATGTAGTGTATATATTTTTGTTTTAGTTCGGGTTGTGCATTTTTGATATGTTTTTTGTTGGAATTTTGGTTGACTGTTTTAAGGGTTATGTTGTAGTTATGTATTGATTTTGTTTTCGTTGTAGTTATGTATTGATATGTATTGATTTTAATGTTTTTAGGGACCCTAGGAAGAGTAGTGGATTTGTTCATCAGCGAATGGGGATCCCATTAATAAATCAAATCAAATCAAACCTTGAAGGTTCCATGTATGTCTTCTATAAACTCTGATCTTCAGTTTGTTCTATGGATTTTCAATTGGATTCAGGTCAAATGACTGCCTGGGCCATTCTAGCAGCTTTATTTTCCTTCTCTGGAGCCAGTTGAGAGTTTCCTTGGCTGTGTGTTTGGGATCATTGTCTTGCTGAAATGTCCACCCTGGTTTTATCTTCAGCATCTTGGCAGATGGCAAAAGGTTCTTATCAAGGATGAATGAATGAATGAATCTTTATTTTTAGATAGATTAAAAGTAAAGATTAAAAGAAAGGAACAGAATAATATAACAAAGGGGAAAGAAGGAAAAAAAATCTAACAAGGTCAAATTAAACAATAACTCCTCTGATTATACAGTTCAACATAAGTTATCTGAAATGGGTGATGGCTGAAGCTGCAGCTTATATTGCCCACCCATATTCCATCCAAGAATTCAAAAGAAAAATAAAACAGGAGCGATTACAATTCAGAACAAAGCTAAGACAAAATGTGGCAAAAAAAAAAAAAAATAAGCAACAGCACAACACAGACTGAATATGATTATTCTTATGTGATTTTACATGTCGTCTTGTATATACACTACCGTTCAAAAGTTTGGGGTCACCCAGACAATTATTTTGTGTTTTCCATGAAAAGTCACACTTATTTACCACCATGAGTTGTAAAATGAGTAGAAAATATAGTCAAGACATTGACAATGTTAGAAATAATGATTTGTATTTAAAATAATAATTTTTTCCTTCAAACTTTGCTTTCGTCAAAGAATCCTCCATTTGCAGCAATTACAGCATTGCAGACCTAACATGATTGCACAAGGGTTTTCTAATCATCCATTAGCCTTCTGACGCAATGAGCAAACACACTGTACCATTAGAACACTGGAGTGACAGTTGCTGGAAATGGGCCTCTATACACCTATGTAGATATTGCACCAAAAACCAGACATTTGCAGCTAGAATAGTCATTTACCACATTAGCAATGTATAGAGTGTATTTCTGATTAGTTTAAAGTTATCTTCATTGAAAAAAAGTGCTTTTCTTTCAAAAATAAGGAAATTTCTAAGTGACCCCAAACTTTTGAACGGTAGTGTATGTTTGGAGTATTTCTTCCTTTAGTTTTTTTTTAAATTGTCCAAGCATTGTACATGATTTTACTTCAGGTCCAAAAGTGTTCCACAATCTGACTCCTTGCACTGAGACACAGTGTTGCTTGGTAGTAGTTCTCACTGAAGGGTTTTGAAATATGCTGTACATGTTCCTCTGAAATGATATTGTTTCTCCCTTATTTGTAACAACTTTTGGATATTTGCGGGCAGTGATAGATTCTTCGCTTTAAACATTATTACTGCAGTTTTAAAATCAACCAGATCTTTCAACTTGAGAGTTTTTAATTGAAGAAAAAGTGGGTTTGTTGATTCCCTGTAAGCAGCTTTGTTTATTATTCTAATAGCTCTCTTCTGAAGCATACAGACTGGATATATGTTTGTTTTATATGTATTTCCCCATACTTCAGTACAATATGTCATGTATGGGAGTATTAATGAATGATACAAAGTATATAGTGTGGGTTGATTCAGCAAATATTTCACTCTGTGTAGTATTGCGATTGATTTGGATATTTTACCTTTAATATAATTAATATGTGACTTCCAACACAGTTTATTATCAATTATTACTCCAAGAAATGTAATTTCGGATACCCTTTCAATCTCTACACCATTTACACTGAGTTTAGATACTGAGTTGTTGTGATGGTTTTTTTTTTTGGTTTTTTTTTGTTACTTATTTGTACCCGTAGGTAGACTTGGTTTGCAGTTTGGTGACAAGCCACCGGCTGCTGGTCGCTGCGTGCACGAGCGCCCTAAACCTACATGTTTTTGGTATGCGGGAGGAAACCGGAGAAATCCCGGAGTAAACCCGCGCAACACGGGAAGAACATGCAAACTCCACACAGCTCACTGTTGGTTGGGGGCTGGGATCGAACCCACGATCTCATGATCCCCGCAGTCCCCCGGCCGAGGGTAAAACTGTGCTGTCACAGTGCTAAACCACTGCGCCACCGTGCAGTCAGGTTGTTAAAAATTATAAAATTTGTCTTACTTAAATTGAGCGTTAATTTGTTTGAATCAAACCACAATTTAAGCTTTCCTAATTCCTTTCCGAGTGTATCCAAAAGTTGTTCCAAATTGCTTCCACTGCATAATAAATTAGTGTCATCTGCAAACAATATTAAATCCATTTTTTCCAAAACTTTACATATATCATTTATATACATATTGAATAACAATGGCCCTAAAACTGAACCCTGTGGGACTCCGCAAGTAACCTTCAGTAACTGTGAGTGTTTGCTACCAACACATACATACTGATATCTGTTCTTTAACCTGTTGAACTCTGTTCAACTTCCCTAAAAACGCCTAAAAATAACATGCCCAAAGTAAATCAGAAGCTGTTCTTCAACCCTTTGCAGCATCTTCATGGGGTTAGTCTCATTTAAAAGAAAACACTCTGAATTTTTTGGCAAAACAGTCATAATCTCTCTAAGTGCTCCTGCCACTGAGTAACAAGAAAGTTTGCCTGGGTGTTTTTTTTAGATACAAATGCTTGCAAATAACATACAGCTGTCAGATACTGGCTGGAAAACACAACAGAAATGTAGAACCAAGTGTTTTCAAGCTCAGGTCAAAATTTTGCAAAAATACCACAAAAAATGAATATATTACACAGCTTTTTTCTCAGGTTGTAACAAGGCTGTGTCTGTACTGGAAGACCGGAAATACAGCTTTTTGTTTCAGTGCACACTGAGACGCACTAAGATGCAGAGACGTGACTGCCCACGGAATTCACAGAGTTCAAGGGATTAAGTAACTACATAACCAGGACAGTGCTACCCCCCCCCCATACCATAATTTTGTAGTTTCTTTAACAATAATTTATGATCCACTGTATCAAATGCTTTTTTAAGATCCAGGAATGCCCCAACTGTCATGTTCGGGGTCCTCACCCCGAGCATGACTTGTGGCTGTTGGGTTTAATTATTACTTATTAATTCCAGCTGATGGATTGAGCTTTGCTCTCCGTCAGCCCCACAGCCACGCCTCCTCCTCTTACCAGGCATTCACCAGTTTTCTCTTCACCACATACACACTCACACACTCATTCTCGTACTTATACTCACATACACGCACACACACCCTCAATCAGTTCAATCAGTCACGCACCTGTTGCGACACAACTGGTCATACTTGCTGTCATTAGCGCTTGGTATTAATAGCAGGGCAGTACGACCAGCCGGCATGGCAACTTTGCAATGTCAACTTTGGATATCCAGGCTCGCATCGGTTGGTTTTCCCCTGGACTAAAAGCGTGTTGTTCCCTCAGAGCCTTTCTGCTCCGACACCTTCGTAAGTCTTCCTTTTGTGCCTTTTCCCTCCGCTCCTGTTTGCTTGGAGCACGTAAGGCATTTCTTTGACCAATCAAGCTTGTAGCCGGGTGTCTTCCCTTCTGCTGTGACTGTATTTGGACTTTCTCCACATTCACCCATTGTAAATAAACACGTTCCTTACTCTGCGTTTTGGGCTCGTTGCTATTCCCTATGTTTGCTGCACAGTTTGTGCAGTGTACATGACACCAACTGAATACTCTTTATTTTCAACGGCAGTTGATAGTTTTTCTATAAATTCCATTAGAGCAAATGCAGTTGTTCTCTTGTGTCTGAGCCCATATTGCTGCTCACACAATAAATTATTCTTCATTATGAAGTTGTCAATTCTCTCACAGAATATTTTTTCAAGTATCTTGGAAAACTGCGGCAATAGTGAAATAGGTCTATAGTTTGAAAGTTCCCCTCTGTCACCCATCTTATTTATCGGGATTACTTAAGCTATTTTCATTGCACTGGGAAATATACCTGTTTGGAGAGACAAGTAACAAATATACGTCAGTGGCTTCACTAAGCATTCAACGATAGTTTTGACTAAAAGCATGTCAGTACCATCACGATCCGTAGATGTTTTACTTTTAAACGATTTAACAATTTCAATGACCTCACTCTCATCTGTGTTCTTTATGAAAATGGAGTCTTTTATAGCAATGTTTTTGCTTATTGTATCACCTGCAGATGCCATAATGGGTATTTCTTGAGCCAAATTAGGACCAATGTTAACAAAAAATTTATAAAATTCATCTGCAGGTGAGACTGCATTCACACTCTGAGTCGTTTTTTTGTTTGTTTGTTTGTTTTTGTTTTGAAAGATTGGCTGGGTAGCTTGTATTTCTGTTTTTATTTCCAAGAATATTGTTAAGTATTGTCCATGTATTTTTAATGTTATCTCTGTTTTTCTACAGTTCTTTACTGTAATAGTCTCTTTTACTACATCTCATTATATATATTAACTTATTTTTGTATGTTTTATACCGCTGCTCTGCTTCTTTTGTCCTTTTCTTTAGAAAAGCTTTATATAATGAATTTTTCTTTTTACACGCTTTTTGTAATCCTTTGGCTAACCATGGCTTGTCGACAAATTTCTGTTTAAGTTTTTTCTTTACTAATGGACAATTTTTTTCATAAAGAGTGGTTACGATGTTCATGAATGTGTCATAGGCTTCGTTTACATCTGATACATAGACTTTTGTCCAGTCTTGCTTCAGCAGGTCTTCTTTTAAAGAACTGATTGCATTTTGTGATTTGTATCTGAAAGATTTGAAAGTTTTCCCTGTACATTTGTCATTTCTGCTGCACGGTTGCACAGTGGTTTAGCACTGTGGCAGCACAGTTTTACCCTTGGCCGGGGGATCGCGGGGATCATGAGATCGTGGGTTCGATTCCAGCCCCCGACCAACAGTGAGCTGTGTGGAGTTTGCATGTTCTCCCCGTGTTGCGTGGGTTTACTCCGGGATTTCTCCGGTTTCCTCCCGCATACCAAAAACATGTAGGTTTAGGGCGCTCGCGCATGCAGCGACCAGCAGCCGGTGGCTTGTCACCAGACTGCAAACCAAATCTACCTACGGGTACAAATAAGTAACAAAAAAAAAAAAAAAAAAAAAAAAAAAATTCATCTTTCCGTCAGTTATATGAAGTCTGCCTGTACCATGTGATGAAAAACACCTCCACACCATAATGCTCCCACCTCCAAACTTCACTGTTGGTATGGTGTTTTTGGGCTGATGTGCAGTGCCATTTCTCTTCCAAACATACTGTGTGTTGTGGCATCCAAAAAGTTGAATTTTGGTCTCATTTGACCAGACTATATTCTCCCAGTGTTTTACTGGTTTACCCAAATGTAGTGCAGCAGACTTTAAATGAGCTTCAACATGCTTTTTCTCCAGCAATGGAGTCTTGCGAGGTGAGCAGGCATAGAGCCCATGTTGGTTGAGTGCATTACTTATTGTTTTCTTTGAAACAGCAGTACCTGCTCACTCTAGGTCTTTCTGGAGCTCTCCACGAGTGGTCTTTGGCTCTTGGATAACCCTTCTGATAATTCTTTTGACTCCTCTGTCAGAAATCCTGTGAGGAGCTCCTGGTTGTGGCCGGTTTATGGTAAAATAATGTTCTTTCCACTTCCAAATGATGGCTCGTCCAGTGCTCATTGGAACATTCAGCAGTTTAGAAATGTACCTGTAACCAATGCAATCATTATGTTTTGCAACAATAAGGTTGCAAAGGTCTAGAGAGAGCTCTTTGCTTCTACCCATCGTGAGTTCTTTGTGGTGTGACAATCTGATATTCACAGACCTTTTTAAAGGCTATTAGTCAGGACTTAACCAGCTGAAATTAATTTGCACAGATGGGGGATGGGATGGCTTCTAAATTCTGATGGATTTCAACTGGTTTCTTGGCTATCTATGCCTTTTTGCACCGCTTTTTCTTCATGTGTTCAATACTTATTCTCTGTGTCATTCCACTTTATTGAATATAACTTGTTTTGCGAACATAGTTGCCTTGATTTCTACGTATGTATGGATTACTTGGGTTGCTACTGATATCTGGTGAAAATCTCAGGTCAGTGGCTCCATCAGAAATATGTTTAAAATGTGTTTTAGTTTAGGCTTGATCTTAGGATCAAGCCCATGCTTTGTTTATTTGTGTTTTCTGTATGCTCCCCGGATTTTTTTATTTTATTTTTTTTGTGATTATTTGCATTTATTAACCTCTGTGTTTCCCTGAGTCCTCTGTCATTGTCTTCTGTGTCATCCCCTGTCTGGTCTTGAGGCGTTGTGTGTACCTGTTCACCTATTCTTCCAGCTCCTCATGTTTTCCGTACCCATAGCCCCTGCCCTCTCTGTATTACTCCTGTATTGTTGTCTTGTTTTATGTGCATACCCTGTCTGTGATTGTCTGTACTGCTCAACCCATCCTGTTTCCCCCACCTGCAGCCACTTCCCTGCTATCCTTGGTTGTTTCTCCAGCTGTCTCTCGTTTGTGATTATCTGTTCCCATATACTGTATATGTGAGTGTTCAGTGTCTGTCTGGTGTGGCATCGTTGTCTCTTATTCCCTGCTAGTATCCCAGTATCCCGTATCTCTGTAAGTTATTTAGCTTGAGTTATTTTCCAGCCCACATGCCGTATTTTGTTTGTTCATCTGTGTTCTTTAAGTTTCTGCAATAAAGCATGTTACGCTGTAGTTCTGCCTGCTACCTGAGTCCTTACCTGCCTGCCAGAGGTGAGCATGACATAATGAGAAAAATGTTGATGTGTTCAATACTTATTTTCCCTGCTGTATAGTGATATGTGGCCATTCTGTGTTTTTGTCTGTTAAATAATGACAGACAAGAGCAGATGTGATGATGTTGGATGTTAAAAAGTAACTTTTCAAACAACTGCTGCAACAGAGAAAAGAGAGAAGACATTGGAGAAAATGGTATGTACCACCACCACTGTCATCATTTCACAATAATTACTGAGGTCCTTAGATGCGTGACCACCAATTCCAACACTCTTCCATGAGTGTGGTCAAAAATGACCCCAATTAGAATGAGTGCGTTTTATGCTGTAAACTTAAGAAATTTCTTTCATTTTGGTTAAAGATGATTATTTTTATTATATTTTGGGTGATTATTATTATTATTTTAAATTATATTTTGGTCAACAAAAGAAGGGGACAGCTTGGGGTCATTTTTGACCCCACATATGGAAAAGTGTGGTACTGATACAAAAAATGCAATTACTTAAAAAATATAACATTTAGATACAAATCCAAATGGTCTCATGTCAAAGACAACCTATTTGAGGAATACATGGAAGATTAAATGATAAAAAATTAAAATTACAAAGATATCGCAAAAAAAAAACAACCACTGGGGCATTTTTTTACCCCTGTATCTAACAATACCTATTGTCCTCATCTGTTTACCCTCTCTGTTTACCCTTGGCATCCAGTCTGAGATGCTAATTGCAGTGTCTACAGTGTTACTGATAACCGTGGTGAAATTCAAAGGGGACAGCTTGGGAAAAGCTTCGGGTCCTTTTTGACCCCACATATGGAAAAGTGTGGTACTGATACAAAAAATGCAATTACTTAAATATAACAATTAGATACAAATCCAAATGGCCTCATGTCAACCACAACCTATTTGAGGAATACATGGAAGATTAAATGATAAAAATTTAAAATTACAAAGATATTGCAAAAAAAAAAAACAACCGCAGGGGTCATTGTAACCCCGCTGATGCATCAAAGAGTTAGGATGAGTCACACAGATGTTCTATAGACAGATAGATGTACTTTATTGATCCCAAACTGAGAAATTACAGAATAACAGCAGCATGACAGTAGACGACCAAAATGACAGAAACACACACAGTATAATAGACAAACGGATTATACATGGAAAGTAAAACTGCCTAAAAAACTTAAATACATCGTAGATGAAGAGATGGTGACCCATATAGATACATGAATCATATCCACTGTATAATGCAGGACTATCAGGTGCAGGGTGAAATGTGAGGTACCAATTAGACTGCAAGGTGCAGTATGGCAGCATTGTTATGACCAGAATTGCAGGTTACTTAGTAGTTAGTAGTAGAATTCAACATCAGAGTGAGTTATTGTACAGTGAGATGGCATGTGGCAGGAAAGATTTCCTGTACTTGGACGTTCGACAGCGAAGCTGTAGTAGTCTACCGGAGAAAGTGCTTGGCTGTCTGTCCAGTGTGTGGTGGAGGGGGTGATCATGTGGTAATCCACGGTGGGTGTGCTCTGTCTCTAATTATCTTCCACAGCTGCGCCCACACCTGCTCCTCTCATTAACACAGCCTTTATAAGGATTGGTGCCCTGCAGTCTGCACGGAGACATCTACGCTCCTCCTGGGTAAAGTACTCTGTGCTTCAGTCTTCCCCTTCCTTCTGTAAGGGATTTTCGCCTCCCTCATCGCTACAACGGCAATTCATCGTCTGGGAGTCTCATCTACCCAACTCTGCCGTAAGCTACCTTTTGGAAATAATCCCCTCTGCTCCTGCCTCTCTCTCTGTTCCCTGTACACAGGTGGACTTACCTCTTAGCAGACTTCCTCCTTCTCCTGGCGGTGGACCAGACTTCCATCTGTGAGCTGGGCTCCACTTCTCTCCTCAGCAGAAGTGCAGGTTCCTAAACTGAACTCTTTCTCCTCTGAGGCACCAGCACTGTTTATACTGCACGAGCACCACTTTATCTCAGCGGGACTCTGGTTAACGGGTGAAGAACTGACGCTCTTCAGTGCTGCTACAACCCTCCTGCGCCATAAGATTAATTCATTAATTTGCTCATTCAATCAGTGTTCAGAGAACTCATATTTCTGCCTCTCTTCTCTCTACAGGGTTGCCAGACTCGTCCCCGTTCTGCATGTCTTCATCCACTTATTCACACATTCACCCACACTCACACACTCTCACTCATTCAATAAAGATTATTGTGTTTATTTTGAGCCTGTGTCTGTGCTTGGGTTTTGTCTGAACCATGTCAGATCAGGACTGTCCGTGATGGATCGCAGTTTGGTGTCTTCCTCCCACAACATTCTCAAAGGTCTCCGGCCTGAGACCAATCACAGAGCCAGCCTTCTTGATAATCTTGTCAAGTCTGTTGGTGTTGCTGGCTCTGATACTGCTACCCCAACAAACAGCAACAAAGAAGATGGCACCGGTGACAATGGCCTGGTAAAAAAGTTCCAGTATCCTGTTACACATATTGACGTTAGCTCAGCTTCCTCAGAACGTAGAGTCTGCTCATCCCCTTCTTGTATGCAGCATCGGTGTTAGATTTCCAGTCAAGTCCGTTACTGATTATGACACCCAGGTATTTGTAGTCCTCCACTACCTCCACCTCCCCCCCATCTGCAATGGCAGTGAAAGTGTCCTCTTCTTCCTGAAGTCAATCACCATCTCTCGTCTTGCTGATGTTCAGCCTCAAGTGATTCTGCTTGGTCTACTCCACAAATATGTCTACCAGTGCCCTGTACTCCCCCTCCTCTCCCCCTCTTATACACCCAACAACGGCTGAGTCATCAGAGAATTTCTGCAGGTGACATGACTTGGTGTTGTACTGAAAGTCAGTGATGTATAAGGTGAAGAGAAAATGAGAAGGCATAATCCCCTCTGGAGCTCCTTTATCACTAACCACCACATCAGACAAGACACTTCCCAGCCGGACAAACTGTGGCCTACCTGTCAGGTAGTCAGTAATCCAAGAGATCATAGACCTGTCACGCTCCATCCCCCAAAGCTTCTCCCCCAACAGCAGTAGCTGGCAGCAAGGCACTGGAGAAATCAAAGAATGTGATTCTCACAGTGTCTCCTCTGCCAAATACCAACTTCCTCAATATTTTTTTGAATTCAGACTGTTGTTTATCAGACTCGCTTTGGAAGCAGCGCAGTGGTGAATGAACAGAGAAGAGAACCAGGAAGTGTATAGGAGACAAAGTGGACCAATCACAGCTTTGTGGTCCACCAAACCATATGCTGTGGGGGACACAATATACAGTGTTTGTTGGATTTTCCCTCACACCCAGAACACAGGGCAATGGACAGAAGGAGAAAGAGCCGCGGGGGTAATCAGACTGGACTGTTAAGTTATACGCCCCCCCGAAGAAAGAATAACCCAGAGTCGCTGAGACCAGAAGATGGGTCAAAGCGGCGCCGGTGTATGAATATGATAATGTATCACACAATTCCTTTGTACATGCATGATGCATAATGCGCCAGCCCATTTCTATGCATGATTAATAAAGCTATAAAGGCAGAATGCAGAGAGACCTGGAGAGGCTTCTTAGCCCCAGCACAGTTCATGGCTATACATGTTTGTTAGAGGGAAATAAAGATCCTGTGTCGTCTATGCTCGTGCCTCGCCTGTATCCATTGCCTCTACAATACCACATTTCCTCCCCCCCATAGAAAGTCCGAAAACACACACACAATTGGAACCCAAATCATGCTCTAAAATAACGGAAACTGATGTACTAAATTGGCCTAACGCATTGTGTTTTGCCCCTCGTGGCATGTTCTTTTGTTTCCTTTTTTCATTAATAAATAAGCAAACTAACTGCTGGCATTTGGTGCCTCATTTATGCCCTGAAAGGGGCATTCATAACATCTGTAGGATTTCTGCTATTCATTAACATCATTTGCTGTCTCACTTAGGCTGCATTCACACCAGGATAGTCTGGGGGTCTCAGTTCGACTTGGTGGGGAATGGCAAGAATTTTCACACCTTCTTTTGGTTTGGTTTGCATTCACACAGCACTTTACTCAAGCGGACCAAACTGCTTGGACAACAACTGCTTGTTTGTGGCGCTGTAGCCGAAACTACCACTGACCAGGAAGAAAAATCTCGGCGAAGAAGAGAACTCCGGCTCATCAATTGGCCAGGACCGAAAAGGGAAATCTGGTGTTGTGCCTAGAATTGCTCGCTTGCCAAGAACTGCATTCCATCCACCAAAACTATAAAATATAACACTACAACCAGGCTTGTAACCATTTGTGCATTTTTGAAGTACCCATTATACATTTTTAGAAGTAAAAATTGCTGTTACCTCTTGTAAATTATCTTTAAATTATGTTTATTTGCCAGACATTTTAGTATTTTAAAGAGGGTTAGAACTCATAGTGATCCAACTCCACATTTTACAATCTTCAAAGCTGAGATTTTGCATTTATGCATTATTGGTAAAAAAGGGTAATCACTTTTTCAAAGTTGTATTGATTTTGACTAACACAAAACACCTGCTTGCGATGATGGGATGCAATTCTCACCAAGCGAGCAATTCTCGGCATAACACCGCTCCCTTCAGCTGGGTTGTTTGTCCACCACAAACAAAAATAAAAAACTCCACTGTCTGTATAAACCCCCGTGTGGCCATCATGTCGCTAAACGTTTTAAAAACATCGGTATTCTTGTGTTTAGCCACAAGCAGCTGAGAAATCTGGTCCTCAGACCAAATATCTATCAGAGCCTGCATCTCCTCACTACTCCTGTCCACAAGACATTTTTTTTAAACTTTTCTCCTCGGCTTTCTCAGGTAAAAGTGTGATATATGGTTTGGTGGCACTTTATTGTGAAGTGCAGTGTGATGACATGCACTTCCCGTCATGTCACCGCACTGCCCTATATAGGAGCGAGCCACCATCTTACGGTCTCTTTATACCGGATGATCCCACTGGGATCTGCTTTGTAAATAGTTCTTATAATAAAGCTGTGTTCATCAACTTCATCTTGCCTCATTCATCACCCAGGAGGCGTGCATTACACCACTCCATCCCTTCCTCGAGCTCCCGGGAGAACCACCGGTTCTATGGCCACATTGGTTGGAGGCCTATCAAACGTATATTAGGGCGCTGGACCTCGGGAAGCTCAATAAGGTGAGGGCGTGGGCGCTTCTAGTCCACAACCTGGGTATTGAGGACTGGAGGGTCCTACAGACGGTCGGCACAGCAGACTTGTATGAGGAAGTTGTGGAGCTGCTAGCTAAACGTTTCTCCACCCCAAACAGCGTGACTGTTTGGAGAATTTGCTTTTGTTGGAGATGCCAGCATGTAGGTGAGCCTGTCCACCAGTATGTCATTGACTTGAAGCAGCTGGCTAGCGAGTGTCATTTTGGATCGCTTGAAGATGAGATGGTACGCAACCAACTAGCAGAGCACACATACAATGCTGAGCTGTGTGCTAGGCTATTAGTGACGCCTAATGACTTGACGTTAGCTGAAGCAGTTGAGCTAGCTCTCCGGTTGGAAGCTGTTGATAAGCTAGCTGTGGAGCTAAATTGGCGCCAGCCACAGAAACTGTCCACCTCAACTAATGTTGCGGACCCTGATAGCGAGGATAGCTTGGACGAAGATTACTGGGAAATCAGTGCTGCCAGCCAAACGGGATGGAGGCATGCATCCTACAGATGTTATGAATGCCCCTTTCAGGGCATAAATGAGGCACCAAATGCCAGCAGTTAGTTTGCTTATTTATTAATGAAAAAAGGAAACAAAAGAACATGCCACGAGGGGCAAAACACAATTACTATACATACGACCTTGAAGGGTGAATAACTGAACAAACAAAGAATCAAAACAGTCACTTGGGGGCGGCAGTGGCTCAGGAGGTAGAGCAGGTTGTCCAATAACCCCATGGTTGGTGGTTCGAATCCCGCTCTCCCCAGATATCCTGCCGTTGTGTCCCTGGGCAAGACACTTCACCCCCTATTGCTCCTGGTGGGTCTGGAAGCGCCATGTTAGGTAGCATGCCGCCATCAGTGTGTGAATGTGTGTGTGAATGGGTGGATAGCAGGATCTGTAAAGCACTTTGGTCATCAAGAGATGAGAATAAAAGCGCTATATAAGTGAATGCCATTTACCATTTACCATTTACTTACATATACTTAGCGAGGGTGAAACCTAACGCTGAACAAAGGACTGGAACCAGGACTGGGGATTCCAGTCTGGTAGGGCGAGGTCGTAGCGAGGACTAAGCCTCGACAGCAATCTTAAATAGTAACACAAAAAGCTAATGCACCAGTGGGTGAGGAGAGAAAGTAATCACTAATCACAAACAGCTGTGACAGGCTCAAGCAGGCTGACAGGCAGAAGTCCTGCCGTGGCGCTGTCAAAATAAAAGCACAAAATAATCCCCCATAATAAATGAGACTAAATAAACAGAAAATGGGGAAAATAATAAGTGACTCGAGCACAGAACAGACCCACGCTCAGGATTACTACAGTGCCCCCACTTTAAGGGATGGATTCCAGGCATCCCGACGTAACATCAAGGGAAAAACGGAACCCCCCTACCCCCCCAACCAGAAAACTAACAGAACCAGCCTCGGGAGAGCGGAGGGGGAATCCAAGCCTGGAGGGAGTGACACAAGAAAATAAACTCAAAATGCTTAACAGCAAGATACTAAGACATAAGCTGACGTGAAAAAACTCTCAAAGTACCTCAACACAAAAAATATCATAACAGAAGTCAAAAGTTTAAGGACAAATGAGAATATTCTTCACAGCAAGATACCAGGACTAAAGTGAATGCCAAAATATCACCCACAAACTAGAAATGAAAATTTCCTTCTTTCTTCTTTTTTTTCCCAGAAATGTCAATGTGAAAATTTATCAAAGTACTCGAACACAAACATAGCAGATTCCCAAACCTCAAGTTCAAACGAGAATTTACTCTTCACCCAGAAAAATCAAACCAGAAAAGAAATCTGGGCTAAGATGACTAGAAAATTAATGCTTACTGCTAATAAACAATGGAGAATAACCAAGAATCAAATATTAGCAGACAACTGAGAGAACTGTTCTGGTGGCCTCCCAGAGTCCCAGCTCCACCTAACTGTCACCAGGAAAAGGTCGGGTGGCCTACCAGACCTCCAGAAACACCAGGACAGGCGAAAAGGTCCATCAGGTGGCCTCCCCGCCTCGCTAGGCCAGCGGACCATGGAACCCCGCACACCTCCCCCAGTAAGCAGAAGAGGAGACGGATAACCCCCGCAGACCCCTGGCAGGGAGCAAACCACGATGGAATCAGAAGACTTTAACAGCCCCACTGCAGCCTTGAGCACCAGCGCAGCACCCTCGGTGGCCTCGGCTTGAGATGTGGCTGCACCCTCGGTGACCCCCGGGCTGGAGCATAGCCCCGGAGGAAGCCCAGGCTTGAAAGGCGTATCCACCACATCTTCGGCTGGTGGAGCTGGACCCACGAAGACCTCGGGCAGTGGACCGGAACCCACGGAGACCTCCAACATGGCAGGAAGTTCCTCAGTGACCCTGAGAAAAGGCTCAGAAACAAGGGGCACAGGAACAAGGTCAGGGTCACCGGCAGCAGTGGAACCTGGCGAGGAAAACTCAGATGCTGCTGACAGCAGCACCCGGCTCTCCCCCCCAAGAGCCAGACAAGATCTCTCCAATACAGAAATAATGAAAACAAAGGAGAGTACTTGCCTGAACTCAAGTTTCACCACCGTCCAGGACTCCGTCGATCCGGATGGCGATCCAACTGGCCCGGCCTCCTGGAGGTCTGACTCCAACTCTGCTGCCACGGCCCCAACAGTAGGCATGATGGTCTTGGCAATCACCGGACCCCCTGGAGCTGCAACCCATGCAGATGGCTCGCTCTGCGTGGCAACAGGAGATCCATTCCCAGCTGGGACTGAACTCTGCTCAATGGAGACTCGGGGACGCTTCATCGTCAGTTCAGACTCCAGATGGCAGGCAGCCCTCCTCCTCTGTCCATATCATGGCTGCGGGGCTGGGACCAGGTTCACCAGGGCCGCAGGCTCCTCCTCCGTCCGGCAGTCTAATCCTGGCACCGGCGAACGCTCAGGGGATATAGGAGGAGACACAGAGGATGCAGGTAGTGTATTTGTGGCTGGAGCAGGTGGTGAGAGCTCAGTGGACTGCATGGTCTGAGCCTCACCCCCAGGAATCAGACAAGGTAATTCATCAGTTAGTAATAAAGAATGAAAAAACACTTGCCTGTTTTCCTGGGGAACAGTGGTCACTGCTGCAGCAGTCTCTATTCTTCCCTCTCCCATTGTATCAGTGATAGCAGACCCCTCAGGAAGACAAGGAAGAACCACTTCAGAAGGATCGGTGCTGGGGCAGCCGGAGGTGAAACCACTGGGCTCGCAGCAACTGGAGGAAGTGCCGTAGAGGAGGGAGGAGCAGCTGAGGCAGTCTGGGGTAGGGGAGCTGCCGAAACAGCTGACAAAGAAGACATATACTGATAATAGGATGATGGTTGGAACAGTCTTACTTGACTTAAGTGCTGCATTTGATATTGTAGATCATCGGTTACTGTTAACTAAATTAACATCATATGGGTTTAATCCATCATCAGTTAGTTGGATGAATAGTTATTTATCCAATAGGATGCAGTTTATTTATTTAGCGAATGCAAAGTCCTCAAGCCAAGCAGTTGCCTCCTGGTTTGCTGTATGGAGGGTGTGTAATCCTCCTTCCAGTCTTTGGAGCGGGCAAGCCTCTATGATGTGTTCCATTGTTTGCTCCTCTCCACATGCGCACAGTGGGCTAGGGCTACTGCCCCATCTGTGAAGGCTGGCCAAGCAGGGGCCATGTCCAGTCCTGAAGCGATTGAGTGTAGACCACTGTCTCCTTGGGAGGTTGGTTCCCGGGACCTGTTGGTTGGGGTTTGTCACCAGGTGTTTGTTTGGGACCTCCTTGGTCTCCCATTCCTCTTGCCAAGCTGTCTGGATGGTGAAATCAGCTGGGGGAGGGTTTTTCCAAATCGGCCATCTGGATGGAAGTCGGGCAGTGGGTGGGGTGTAGATATTTGCATGGATTGGTAAGTGAGGAGAGTCTTTGGCTTTTTGAAGCATCCTTTGAGTTAGTGCTGCTCGCCGGATGTGTGGGACAGTACAGGGAGCCAGGGGAGTGGTGTTGAGCGGATTGTCCCAGTTATGGTTCTCATGGTTGTGTTGAGCTGGGTGTCTACGCGGTGTGTGTAGGATGACCTGGACCAGACAGGGGCACAATATTCTGCTACGGAGTATGAAAGGGCCAGTGCTGAGGTGCGCAGGGTGGAGACTGCCGCCCCCCATTTTGCACCAGCGAGCTTGCAGAGCAGGTTGTTTCGTGCCTTCACCTTAGCAGCCGTCCCCTTTAAATGTTCCTTGAAGGATAGGGTCCTGTCAAGGGTCACTCCAAGGTAGGTTGGATTCGAGGCATGCTTAAGCTTGAGTCCGCTCAGGTGGATGTTTAGTTCTCTGGCAGCTTTTACGTTGTGGAGATGGAATACACTGGAGACGGTTTTTGCTGGGCTTGGTTTTAGGTGCCAGGTTTTGCAGAACTGGTCCAGTTTGGCAAGATCTTCCGTGAGCACTCGTTCCAGTGACTCAAAGTCTGGTGCTTGGAGTGCCAAACAGATGTCGTCTGCATAGATGAATTTGCGGGATTTTGTAGTGAGCAGGTCGTTTATGTAGAGGTTGAACGAACTAGAACTGAGCCTTGTGGGAGTCCGTTTTTCTGCGTTCTCCATGCGCTTGTGTTCTGACCAAGGTGGACTCTGAACCTTCGTTTGGTCAGCAGGGTTTTTATAATTGCTGTTGACCAGGCAGGGATCGCCTTTGTAAGTTTCAGGAGGAGGCCTTTGTGCCAGACCGTATCATAGGCGGCTGTAAGATTGAGAAAAACAGTCCCTGTCTTCAGTCTGCTCTCGAAGCCATTTTCGATGAAGGTGGTTAGGGCCAGTACTTGTTCTCCTGTGCTGCGGTCCTTGCAGAAACCTGCTTGATCCACACTTAGAATTTCCTCTATTCCTGGGGAAATACGTTGCAGTATTAGGCGCTCCATGATTTTATAAGGAACGCTGAGTAGGGAGATTGGGCGGTAGCTTGCTGGTAGTTTGTGGTCTTTGCCAGGTTTTGGTATGGCAATGACCTTTGCTGTCCCCCATTTCTTTGGGATCGAGTTTGTTTGTATGATCCTTGTGTAGAGTTGTGTCAACCAGGTTACAGCTCGGGGGCCAAGATTTTTCATGAATTCTGGGAAGATGTTGTCGTATCCTGCTGCCTTTCCACATTTCAGGCCCTGTAGGACTTGCTCCAGTTCAGCAGCCTTGAAGGGTTCAGGGTTCGTTTCCTCTACGGGAAATTTTTTGGTGTTTTTTTAGCTCAGTTGTAACTGCTCATCTGGTGTCTTTGTCTTGGGGTGCTTTGGCGATGGTCAGTAGGTGGGATGCAACTTGGTTGGGTGTAACAGATGCTCGGCTTTGGCTAGGGGGCTTCTGTGCAGCTCCTAGGTGATGGATGAGGCTCCAACATTTCCTGCTAGAGTGGATAAAGCTCCGGTCAGCAACTGTCTCCTCCCATTTCTTTTGCCGGGCTGTACTTAGCGATTCAATGAGATGGTCTGCTATTTCTGGGTCCCCTGATGTTTGATAGGATTGTAGGAGGGCAGAGCTTTCTCCGTCCAGGCATGGGACATAGAGGGGTCGGTAGCCTCGTGGGATTGCAGTGTGAGCAGCCTTGACGATTGCGCTGCAGAAGCGGTTGTATGCTTCATCTACAGTGATGGTGTGGAGTGGGATGGTAACAGCACTCCGATCCAGGGTTTCACTGAATTTCTTCCAGTTGGCTTTGCGGAAGTTCCAGCGCATCTTTCTTGGGCTGTTTATGACTGGAAGTTGTAGACCAATGTGTACAAGCAGGGGCCGGTGTTGGCTGTGTGGAAAATCGTCAAGAATGAGGATCTGTATAGGATATGGCGTCCCATTCAAAGAGCTGACCCAGCACAGGTCAGGAGAATAGTCCTTCTTCCACCTAGCAGAGTGGAAGGTTCCTCTTTGTTTGGGGTCATGTATCAGAGTGAGATCATTTCTAGATGCCCAGTCTGAAAGTACCTCCTCGTCACTATCCACTGCTGCGTACCCCTAGTCAGGGTGATGGCTGTTAAAGTCCCCCACATAGATGGCAGGGTGGGATGGGTAAGAGCTGCAGATCCCAGTTGGCACTAGGGGGCTTGTACACATTGACAATATGGAAGCCACCAATAGTTATGGTGTTTGAGAAATGTGTTGTTGTCAGGTGGTTTACTTCAACTATGTCAGAACGCACATAGGTGGCACGTCCATGTTTGGCATGTGGAACATAGCACAGGAGGTCAAAGCCATTGATGGTGTAGCGGCCAGCTTCCTCTGTGCCAATATGAGTCTCTTGGAGGCAGATTACATCAATCGAGTGTTGGAAGGCGAGGACTTCAATAAGGCTTCTCTTGGCTGCAGATAGGCCTTCAACGTTTAGTTGTAGTATGCGAAGGGCAGGTCCTACCGCAAGGTGCTCTCGGGGCTGTTTGCTTTCGGCTTTGGGACAGTGACTAGGATTCTTCTTTGACTTGGCACTGAGGTGTCGTCTCTTCGAATTTAGTCTGCTGGTAGGATCATTAGCTTCCCTGGGCAAGCCCGGGTACTGGCGGAGGGCACGACGAGAACGCTGATCCATTGCCCTCAATGCAATGTTGCATGCAAGGATGCAGTGTGTGTACATTAACAGTAGTTTTTCTCATCCTAAATATACACAGTGGGGTGTTTCTCAAGGAAGTTGCCTTGGGTCATTATTATTTTCTATTTTTATAAACGACTTACCCTATGTTGGGGCGGCGCAGTGGAAGAGTGGTTAGCACTGCGGCAGCACAGTAACTTACCCTTGGCCGAGGGTTCCTGGGTTCGATCCCAGCCCCCGACCAACAGTGATCTGTGCGGAGTTTGCATGTTCTCCCTGTGTCTGTGTGGGTTTACTCTGGGATTTCTCCGGTTTCCTCCCACATGCCAAAAACATGCAAGTTAGGTTAATTGGCATCAAACTGGGGATTCTAAATTGTCCTTAGGTATAACTGTGAGAGTGAATGGTTGTCTGTCTCTCTGTGTTGGCCCTGTGATGGACTGGCAATCTGTCCAGGGTGTACCCTGCCTCTCGCCCAAAGATGCTGGGATAGGCTCCAGCCCCCCCGCGACCCGAAAAGGATTAAGGAGAAGAAGATGAATGAATGAATGAATGACTTACCCTATGCTTTGATTAAGTGTAGTGCTATTCAATATGCTGATGATACAACTACTTATATGGCATCACGTAGTATGAATGAATTGTGGAATACACTTCAATCTGAGCTACAGTTGGTGGTGGAGTGGATTTGTAACAATAAGCTTGCATTGAATGTGACAAAAAACAAAAGCGTTTTGTTTAAGTCTAGACAAGTTGGTGATTGCCAGCTTTGTCTGTCACTTAAAGGCTCACATATTGAGCAGGTTCAAGAAGTTAACTTGGTGTCAAACTTGATGGGCAGCGGACATGGGAAAAGCATATTGATACTATTGTTAAGAGAATGTCAAGGGATATCTTGTATCAGAAGATGTTCCCCATTTCTTTCTTTTAGTACTAGAGTGCTGGTAACACAAGCTCTAGTCCTCTCTAATCTTGGGACTGGATCTTCCGCAGGCTCCTCCTCCATCTGTTGGCTTGGTTCGGGGACCAACGAACTCAGAGAAGCAGACAGAGGACACGGAGGAGACTGGTGAGGGATTGTCGCATGCCGCTGGTGTAAAGAACTCAGGGGACTGCAAAACCTGAGTCTCTAGACCAGGTATCAGGCAAGACAATAATGGAAATAGAATGAGAAAGAACTTGCTTGTTCTCCCGGTCCACGTTGTTTCCAGCGATGTCAGAAGCACTCTCATCCTTCTCCATGTCCATGGCGGCCCTGGGCTCCACTGTAGGCAGCAGGAACGACTCCCAAACAGGCATGGAGGCAGATGAAGCCAGGGAGAAATTTGCCCTCTCCACTTTGGTGGATGTAAAAATTGAGGATGAGGTGATTGCAGGCAAGGCAGCTGCAGGAAGAATCAGCCCCGCTGCGGGATTCTCCTCCGCCAAGCGGTCTAATTCAGCCAGCCACACCAGTATGTATTCCTCCCCGTTCCCTGCGGAAGGAGCGGGCCCGAGCTCTGGAGATGGAGGCGGAGCTGGAACAGGATTTTCCTCCTCCAAACGGCTGTCAATCATCCGCCAGTAACGCCAGTCTGCATTCTTCCAGGCTCCCCGACGATTAAGCGGACCCCAGCTCTGGAGACGGAGGTGGAGCTGGAGCGGGAGAGCTGCGGGAGGAGGAAGGCTTCTTCCATTGCAAACACTTCTTCTTAGACAGAGATGGCTCCAGCACTGGTGATTCCTTCCCGGGCTCCTCATAAGGCAGGGAGAAGATGAAATGCAGAATGTTGGCCACCTCCGGGAAAAACCAGAGGTCGGGACACAATTCCACCATCTCCACAGCGGTGTCCCGGGCCGCCCGAACAGCCTCAGGAGTACACGGGCCCTGTGTCCACAAGTAGGCATTCCCCAGGAGGTCCAGTGCACGCAGCTCCTTGTCACTCCGGAAGTCCATGGCATCAGCTCAGGGGGATGAACAAACACAGACAGATGAAAAAAAAAAAACCGCACACAACACCTCCGCTGGGTTTTTCTAATAGGGTCAGTTCATTCTGTCATATCCGTGTGCTTTTATGCAGTGCACGGAGGGGAAGAGATGAAAACCTAAACGCAGGATGGTGTTGTGTGAAATTTATTGAGCACAAAAGCATAAGCAAGCTCCAACGAGCGAAAAGAGTAGGTAGAATGGGTAACGAACATTAATACCCTACGGTTCATTGGAGTGTGAGAGGAAGGACCCACCGTGCTCTAAGACGGGACTGAGGGGTGGGGAAAATTAAGACAGAGAAACCCACGGCGTTCCCAGACAGAACTGGAGAACGGTGGGGAAGTAGTACTTACAGATTTCTCAACAGAGCGGACCATGCTCAGGAGTAGGGAAGACAATCCAATGAACCGATGAGTTACAGATGAACAGACAGGACTTAAATACTGACAAACATAATGAGTCAAGTGAGCACAGTGTGTGTGGGTGTGCGTGCGAGTGTGGGTAGGATTGAGTGAATGCAGGTGTGGGCGAATGCATGTGTGTGTGTGTGTGTGTGTGTGTGTGTGTGTGTGTGTGTGTGTGTGTGTGAGCAGAGTGGCAGACACAAATGATAATGACATTCAGCTGGCAGGCACTGGCAGGAGAGGGAGGGATGGCTGTCATCTGACAGGGAGCAGGGCAAACCCTGAAGGCTCCCTGATAGCTGCCTGACAACAAATAAGAGACCAAGACACAAAACTAGCAAACACCTGGCACCAAAATATCACAGGAGAAAAATGCAGCCACAATGCCATGAAGCTAGGTTTGGAAAAAGTCCAAACCCCACTCATAACAGCTCCCACTTCCAAACTTCACTGTTGATATGGTGTTTTTGGGCTGATGTGCAGTGCCATTTCTCCTCCAAACTGTCATGAATTGCCCCTTTGGGGCAGAGAGGTAGACCCAAGCGCTGAACTGCTAGTTGTGCAATTTAATAAACAAAACACAAAGTCCATACAGTGAGCAAAAGCAAACTTACAACTGAGGAGTGCAGGAAAATGGTGAGATGAAAAAACACGGGAATGAACGTTGGAACAGGGAAGGGGTTCCAACGGAGTAGAGAATACAATGTTGACAACTATGAGGCACTGACAAGTGAGCAAACGGAAAGGCAGTCTTAAATAAGGCAGTCAATCAAACACTGCAAGTGCCATCAAGTATGGATCACATGAGCAGGCAGGAGGAGAGAGTGATTACACAATACAGATCAGCTGTGAGCCATGAGAGGGGAGGAAATGGGACTGACAGCTTGACAGGAGCACCGTCCACTACCAGAGCAAAACCCAGAAGTGCCCCTGACAGCTGCAGCCCCGGAGAGAGAGAGAGAGAGAGTTTGAGTTTTAAAAAATGCCTTTATTGCACAATTCAAGAAAATGTAAGAGCACCAATATCATTCCACCAAGTGTCTCACATTGGAAAAGTGCAAACATAAGTCATCCCCCTCCCCCACACAACACAAAGTATTCCTTGCAGTCCACCCAGTCCACATTGCCAGTGGCAGTAGTCCGAGTCTTGTAGTCCATGCAAAGACGAGCCACAGGCCTCCAGTTATTAAGCAAGGCCAAGTCCCCTTCCTCCGGCAGCAGATATAGCGCTGTGCGCCTGCAGCCAGTTCCGTTGTACGTCCCAGAGACATTTCCCTCATCTCAGATGGATTGTAGTCCTTAGACCATGCAGGATTTTCAAGCAAGTCATCTTTGCAGCAGGCTCGTCCAGATTGTAGAAAGAAAACGTTGGGGCATCCATGCCCTGCAGGCGAGTAAACCGTGTCCTTGTAGTGGGGGCAAAGAAGAGCCACAGGCCTCCCGTTTTCAAGCCAGGCCAAGTCCTTGCTGCGCGCCGGCAGGAGACCGGTAAAGATCCAGTTCCGTGACAGTCAATTACAGTCAATTAGAAACGTCATATAAAAGTCTGATCGAACAATATCCCAAAAATGTGTAAAACAGGCAGAGGAACGACCGCCATTTATTCCTCCTGTCGGGGGCGCTTGACCCCTGTTCCTCCTGCTGCTTTACACAGGGCTGTGAGGTGTTTCTTGAGGCGAAAACGTTTCCATTCATCCAGGAGGTCAAGACCAACCTGCCTTCTTAGCACATTAACAGACTTAATGAATTTATCAGTGTCACTGAAGTAGTCAGTGACTTTAATGGCCTTGTTATAGGTTTCATCCAGAAAAGCATTTATTTCTTTCAGTGAATACAAACTCATGTTTGTACTGCATTTTGCCTCAATAGACTCAGTATTAGACACAGTGTCGGGATCAGATTCCATTTCCTCGTCAGCACAACTCAGCTGACTGTGTGGTTCATCTGGGCCAGTGGATTCATCATGGGCCACATTTTCCTGGACGTCACCCACAGCAGCTGACTGTCGCTGCTCCGTCTCCTGCTCTGAAACGGTAGCAGCCTCCGGAAGCACAGCCGCTGATGTCACACAGCGAGATTCTGACGCACCATCAGTGACAGTTTGGGCGCCATCAGCAGCGACGCTCCCGGCCGTAAGCTGGGCTGCGGGCGCCACAGCTGGGCTGTCCACAGACACAGTGGCAGGCTCCGGAGCAGGACCGGCGGAAGGACCTGCAACGTCATCCGTAGTAGCGGCGGGAGCGGAGGCCGCGCCGGAGAGAGAGAGAACACAGGCTCAAAAGGGTGCTGGCAACAATACAAATATAAGGCGAAAATTACAGTAAGAGCAAATAATAAACTGAAGGATAAATACAGATAATACCAATTATATAAATAACAAAACTGTGATAAACGTAAACAAGGGAATGAGGAGAACTAAGAAATAATACAAACTATCCATCCATCTTCTTCCGCTTAATCCTTTTTGGGTGGCGGCGGGGGGGGGGGGGGGGCTGGAGCCGATCCCAACATCTGTGGGCGAGAGGCAGGGTACACCCTGTACAGATCACCAGTCCATAATACAAACCAACCAAGGATAAAATGATAGGAACCTAGGAACCCAAAAATACAACAAATATACAAATATGGAGAAAGACAATGAGGCTGAGCACAGCGGAACCCCCCGTGCTCAGATCATGACAGAGCCCCCCCTCTCAAGGGGTGAACACCAGACACCCAGGGAAACATCAAAAAAGAAAAAGGACACCCCCCCCCCAAAAAAAGGAGGAGAACAATAAACCACCCCGGGCGGGTGGTGGGGGGAAACAGGCTAGGAGGGAACAAAAAAGAAACAAAGAAACCCACTCAGGACCCACACCAGGCAAAAACCAAGCCACCTAAACCCCCTGGACCAGAGAGCTGGACAGTTCAGGTGGGCAGCCAGAGTCCCAGGCCTGGCAGAGGACACAATGGAAGGAGTAAGGCGGCCTCCCAGAGAACACGGACCACCTGCCCTAGTGGCGCAGTCTGTCGGGTGGCCTTCCAGAGTTCTTTAACCACCCAAACAGAAAGGTTAGTCCAGGAAGCAGCCACCCAACAGGAAGTATAGGTGGTGTGGAGGATGGAAGGGAACGGGGATCCCCGATGATGTCGGGCAGAGGACTGGGAACCACAAAGACACCAGGCAGGGGAGAGGAGACCATGACGGTGTCAGGCAGAGGAGAGGAGACCACGACGGCATCAGGCAGAGGAGAGGGGACCACAATGGCATCCGGTAGAGGAGAGGGGACCACGACGGTGTCAGACAGAGGAGAGGGAACCACAACAGTGTCAGGCAGAGGAGGGGGAACTACGACGGTGTCAGGCAGAGTAGGGGAAGCCACGATAATGTCAGGCAGAGGAGAGGGAACCACGACAGTATCAGGCAGAGGAGGAGGAACCACAACGCCTTCGGACTGGCCTGTAGCACCCTCGATGGCTCCAGGTTGGAGCAAAGCTGCACCTGTGGTGGCTCTGGGCTGGAACAAAGCTTCACCCACAGTGGCTCCAGACGGGAGCGCAGCTGCACCCGCAGTGGCCCCAGACTGGGACAGAGTTGCACCCATGGTGGTCCTGGACTGGGACAAAGCTGCACCCATGGTGGTCCCAGACTGGGCAGAGCTGCACCCATGGTGAACTCAAGCTGGGGCACAGCACCCACGTTGGTCTGAGGCTGGGATGCAGCGCACACAATGGCCCCTGACTGGGACACAACACCCACGGAGATCCAGACTGAGCAGGAGCTGCACCCACGGAGGTCCTGGGATGGGACAGTGCACCCGCAAGGACCTCAGCTGGGGTGGGGTGGGGGGCAGCACCCACAGAGGTCCCAGGCTGGGACGGAGCACCCAGGGCACCCTCAGCTAGTGGGGCTGGACCCACAGAGATCTCCGGAAGTGAGGCTGGACCCACAGAGACCTCTGGCAAAGTTGAACCATCTTTGGTGACCCTGGGGGAAGACTGACAGGAGGGACAGAAACACAGGATCCGGGTCATCGGTGGCAGTGAAGCCCGGCGAGGTGAGCTCAGGTGCAGCTGACGGCTGCACTTGGCCCTCCCCACAAAGAGCCAGACAAGCTCTTTCAAAAATAGAAACAGTGAAAATAAAGGAGAGCATTTGCCTGAGCTCAAGTTCCACCACCATCTCGGACTCCGTCAGCCCTCTGCAGGTCCAGCTTTGGCTCTGCTGCGGCGGCCCCTGCAGCAGGCATGGTGGTTAATGCAGTCCTGGGACCCTCCAGCGAAGTGACCCACGCAGGTGGATTACCCGGCATGGCAACAGGAGGCCGGCTCACTGCTGGTGCTGGATCCTGTACTGCTGAGGACAGGGGACACTCCATCATCAGCACAGACTTCAGCTCGGTGACAGCGCTTTCCCTCCGCCGGACCATGGCTGCGGGGCTGAAAATAAGTTCTCCAGGGCCGCAGGCTCCTCCATCGTGCGGCGGCTTGATCCTGGGGCCGGCGGACACTCAAGGGGAAAAGAAGGAGACACACGGAGAGAGCAGGTGAACAGGTTATAGCTGCAGCAGGTGGTGAGGACTCAGAGGATTGCATAGTCTGAGCCTCACCACTGGGAATCAGGCAAGATAATTCTTGTTTTGATGAATAAGAATGAAAAAACACTTGCTTGAGTTCCCAGGGCATGATGTTTTCTGCTGCAGCTGGCATTGAATCTGCCCTCTCCGTGGCTGCAGTTGTTATGGGCCCCTCAGAGGAACGTAGAGAAGCTGCCCCTGCAGACGTGGTGATGGACGGAGCCAGGAAGGAGACGCCCAGACCTTCAGCAGCAGGAGGAGTTGTCGAGGAGAAGGGAGATACAGCAGCAACGGAGGAAGAAGCTGACAGGACAGGCGGACAGAAGAAGGAAGATGAGGGAGCTGCTGCAGGAGTCTTCGACAAGGGCGAAGGAGGGGCTGCTGATAGGGAAGTGGAGATGTTCCTCCAGCGATGTTCCACTGGGCAGCGGCGGGAGACGGCTGACCCAGGTGATTCTCTCCCGGAGAGTCCAGTTCTGTCACGACTAGAGGACGGGCGGAGGCTGGCCCATGGGGGCGGTGTCTCGGAGCCGACGAAGCAGGAGCAGGAGCCGACGAGCAGAGGATGGTGGATGACGTCTGCTGCGGACAACAGCGCTTCCGCGTCTGCTTTGGTCCCACTTGAAGTGGCCTCATCGTTAGCCCGGGGAAAGACTGCTGGAGTGAGGAGACCGTGGACAGCAGCTCCGTGTATTGGGGGTACCTCCTCAATCCAGGGTGCGCCTCCACAATCTCAACCGCTGCATCCGTACTCTCCCAGATCTCCTTGGGGCTACGGGAGGCAAGAGCTTTGTCCACAAAGCCCTGGATGAACTCAGCAGCCCACTCCTCTTCCACGCTCAGAGGCCCAGCTGCCAATCTCCCTCTGAAGGCTGAAGGCCAGCATGCTGGGGACATGATGAGAGCTCCAAAAACCGGTGAGTGAAAAAACAAAAAACACAAGCTAGCAGAAGCTGGGTCTAAACTGGTCAGTGCCTACTGTCATGAATCGCCCCTTCGGGGCAAAGAGGAAAGCCCAAGCACTGAATTGCTAGTTGTGCAATTCAATAAACAAAATACAAAGGCCATACAGTGAGCAAACACAAACTTACAACTGAGGAGTGTAAGAAAACAGTGAGATGAAAAAACATGGGAATGAACGTCGGATCAGGGAAGGAGTTCCTCTGGAGGAGAGGATACAATGTTGACAACTATGAGGCACTGACAAGTGAGCAAACGGAAAGGCAGTCTTAAATACGGCAGGCAATCAAACACTGCAAGTGCCATCAGGTGTGGATCATATGAGCGGGCAGGAGGAGAGAGTGATTGCACAATACAGATCAGCTGTGAGCCATGAGAGGGGAGGAAATGGGACTGACAGCTTGACAGGAGCACCGCCCATTACCAGAGCAAAACCCAGAAGTGCCCCTGACAGCTGCAGCCCCAGAGAGAGAGAGGGAGATAGAGCTAGATAGATAGAGAGAGAGAGAGAGAGAGAGAGAGAGAGAGAAAACACAGGATCAAAAGGGTGCTGGCAACAGTACAAATTTAAGGCGAAAATTATAATAGCAAATAATAAACTGAAGGATAAATACAGATAATGCAAATTATATAAATAACAAAACTGTGATAAACGTAAACAGGGGAATGAAGAGAACTAACAAATAATATAAACCAACCAAGGATAAAATGACAGGAGCCAAGGGACCCAAAAATACAACAAATATACAAATATGGAGAAAGACAATGAGGCTGAGCACGGCGGAATCCCCCCTGCTCAAATCATGACACAAACATGCTGTGTGTTGCGGCATCCAAAAAGTTAAATTTTGGTTTAATCTGACCAGACTATATTCTCCCAGTATTTTACTGGCTTGCCCAAATGTAGTGCAGCAAACTTGGAATGAGCTTCAACATGCTTTTTCTTCAGCAATGGAGTCTTGCGAGGTGAGCGGGCATAGAGCCCATGTCGGTTGAGTGCATTACTTATTTTCTTTGAAACAGCAGTACCTGCTAACTCCAGGTCTTTCTGGAGCTCTCCATGAGTGGTCTTTGGCTCTTGGATAACCCTTCTGATTATTCTTTTGACTCCTCTGTCAGAAATCTTGCGAGGAGCTCCTGGTCGTGGCCATCCATCCATCCATCCATCTTCTTCAGCTTAATCCTTTTCGGGTCGCGGGGGGGCTGGAGCCTATCCCAGCATCTTTGGGTGAGAGGCACGGTACACCCTGGACAGATCACTAGTCCATCGCAGGGCCAACACAGAGAGACAGACAACCATTCACTCTCACAGTTATACCTAAGGACAATTTAGAATCCCCAGTTTGATGCCAATTAACCTTACTTGCATGTTTTTGGCATGTGGGAGGAAACCGGAGAAATCCTGGAGTAAACCCACGCAGACACGGGGAGAACATGCAAACTCCACACAGATCACTGTTGGTCGGGGGCTGGGATCGAACCCAGGATCCCCCAGCCAAGGGTAGTTTATGGTAAAATAATGTTCTTTCCACTTCCAAATGATGGCTCCAACAGTCTCACTGGAACATTCAGCAGTTTAGAAATGCACCTGTAGCCAATGCCATCATTACGTTTTGCAATAATAAGGTTGCAAAGGTCTAGAGAGAGCTCTTTGCTTCTACCCATCATGAGTTCTTTGTGGTGTGACAATCTGATATTTACAGACCTTTTAAAGGCTATCAGTCAAGACTTAACCAGCCGAAATTAATTTGCACTGATGGAGGATGGGATGGCTTCCTAAATTCTGATGGATTTCAGCTGTTTTCTTGGCTATCTATGCCTTTTTGCACCTCTTTTTCTTCATGTGCACAATACTTATTCCCTGTGCCATCCCACTGTATTAAATATAACTGTCATGATTACAAGAATCATCAGCTCACATGCAGGATGCTACACCAGTGAATGCACACAACACAGAAGCAAAGCTTAAACACAATTTTATTGAACAAGCAAAGGCAGAATTAGAGGGAAAGCACTTCACTCACTAGAGGAATACCCAACCTGTAAGTAGGGAGATGAGAGCAGGTTAGTATGAGGAGGGAGACTGGGAATAATGAATACAGGAATATTCTTACAAATAGGAGCAGAGAGCCGGCAGAGGAAACCCAGCAGGACAAAGATGAACTAGCGAGGAAGTAATGGATGAGTAGGGTTGGGAGAGGTGTCTGACCGAGTGGAGATGGTAGTCCGAAACAATGACGATGATGATGGAGCAGGTGAGCCACACAACAACCCCCGGGGATGCACCGCGGAGATGCAGCAACCTGAGAAGGAGGAAGAGAAAAAGAGTTTAATGTCTGGGTTCCTAAATAACTTAAATTTCACTTGCTTTTTTTTTAAATGACAGCTATACCCAACGAGCCAGCACTGGAGCGTTCACAAACTGGTCCTTTTAAGTGCTGACAGGGAAGAGGCAGCAGGTGTATCCACTCACACAGGTGTAATGATTACCTGTGGAGCTGGGGACAAGATGAGGAACCTCCCACAGGAAGGGAGGGGAAGCACGCTCACCTGATCATAACAATAACTTGTTTTGTGAACACAGTTGCCTTGAATTTCTTTGTATGTATGGATTACTTGGGTTGTTACTGATATCTGGTGAAAATCTCAGGTCAATGACTCCATCAGAAATATGTTTAATGTGTTATAGTCCAGGAAGCCCATGCTTTATGTTCATTTGTGTTTTCTGTATGCTCCCCAGATTTGTTTGTGTGTGTGTGTGTGTGTGTGTGTGTGTGTGTGTGTGTGTGTGTGTGTGTGTGTGTGTGTGTGATTATTTGCATTTGCATTTATGGCCCTCTATTTTCCCATGAGTCCTCTATCATTGTTTTCTGTGTCATCCCCTGTCTGGTCTTGAGGCGTTGTGTGTACCTATTCTTCCAGCTCCTCATGTTTTCCATACCCATAGCCACTGTTCTCTCTCTCTTCACTCCTGTAACACTGTCTGTGATTGTCTGTACTGCCCCACCCGTTCTGTTTCCCTCACCTGCAGCTGTTTTCCTGCTACCCTTGATTGTTTCCCCAGCTGTCTCTTGTTTATGATTATCTGTTCCTATATATGTAAGTGTTCAGTGTCTGTATGGTGTGGTGCTGCGTCTCTTATTCCCTGCCAGTATCCCAGTATCCCATATCCCTGTAAGTTATTTATCTTGAGTTATTTTCCAGCCCATGTGCTGTATTTTGTTTGTTCATTTACTGTATGTTCTTTTCTGCAATAAATCATGTTACGCTGTAGTTCTGCCTGTTACTCAAGTCCTTCTTCCCTGCCTGCCAGAGGTAAGCCTGACATAATGAGAAAAAGTTGACATGTTCAATACTTATTTTCCCCTCTGTATAGTGATAATGACAGACAAGAGCAGATGTGATGGCGTTGAATGTTAAAAAAAAGCAACTTTTCATACAATTGCTGCAACAGAGAAACAAGAGAAGACATTGGAGAAAATGGTTTGCACCACCGCCAGTGTTATCATTTCACAATAATTACTGAGGTTAGGATGAGTCACACAGATGTTCTATAAATGCCAACTTCCTCAATATTTTTTTTGAATTCAGATTGTTGTTTATCGGACTCGCTTTGGAAGCAGCGCAGCAGTGAATAAGCAGAGAGCAGAGACAAGAACCAGGAAGTGTATTGTAGGATGTGTCTAGCTCATGTGTTTAGATAGGGCAGCTCAGTGCGTGAATGTGAGTGAGTGAGTGCGTGTGCGCGGCCGAGGTGTGCACGCCCTGTGAATGACTCCACGGAGCAGACGGGTGTGTGTGTGTGATGACCGGTGAGGAGACAGAGATGGCGACCAGGGCAGGTAGCGAGCTAAAAGTGCTACTAATAACAGTGCAGTCAGACAATAAAGCCCCAACTCTTCAGCAAAACAGCCTGTTCTTCCATGTGCTACCATACTTTTAACAAGCATGAAGTTTACTCAGGAGTTAACCCCGGAGGGAAAGCTGCCTCCAGCCCTGGAGAAGATAGATCTCCCCTGTGTCCCCCAACCACGGTTAGGAGACCAAAAGCAGGAACGGTTAACACTGGCAACCACAAAGGGACGCTCACATTGTTAAAAGAGTGGTGAATATTAAAAATAAAAGGACAATAACAACTAAGCCGAGTGACTGTAATACAACTGTAATAGCAGCGTAGCTAAACTAATGCAACATGGCGGCCGCTCACTATCCCACCGATGTTTATGGACAAGAAACCAACTACTCAGACCCGTTCATGTTGCTAACCAATGATCAAGACCGTGGACAAGGTACTGTGAAAGCTTATGAACACGGGGCTGAGACCAAGTGTGAACATTACAACCCATTTCTGTGTGATGAAAGCTGCGTGAACACACTTGCTAATGGAGAAGATTTGTTGGCGCCATTCGACAGCCCAGCTCAGTTTGCCCCCACAAATCCCTTTTTTGGAGCCGACAGTCAAAGCCACGGCCCTGTGAGAAGCCTAGACATTTACATGCCCCCGTATCCTGCTCCAAACGTGTCATTAAAGGTGCATTATGTGGATACAAACCCCTTTGACACTGCTCACATGAGAAGTTTTGTATACAGCACACCAGCTACTTCCAAACCAGAAGCAAGTACGCTTCCCATGTCTACTCCTTGCATTTATCCAGAAGAGACTGATAAACCATGGACATTCCCATTGAGCCATCCCTGTCACTCACCTACACGTAAGAGCCGTTCTGCGCCCCGTCAGCCTCTTACATCGGACAGTGATGAGGATTATGATCCCAAAGAGAAAGTTCCCACTCTACGTCCAGGCCAGTACAACGGCAGCACACCATGGAGAGAGTTTCTGCACAGATTTGAGAGCTGTGCAGAGGCAAATCACTGGTCAGTAAAGACAATGGCCACCCAGCTGAAATCCTGCCTTGTTGGAGCTGCAGGCGCCATCGTCCACAAATACCCACGGTCATCCAAATGGGACTACCGCCGCCTGCTGGAGGAACTCGAAACTACATACAGCCCTTCTTCAGATCACTCAGCGGCTGTGGCAGTGGAGCTGAGGCAAAGAGTACACAAATATGGTGAGGCCCTTCATGTGTTCTGAGATGACATTTATGGGAAAGTAGCTGTGGCTTATGGAAATTGGTCAGGGGCTGAGCAAGATGCTATAGCTGTTGAAGTTTTCACAAATGGCCTGGGCGATGCAGAGCTAGTCCAAAGACTGTTAGAAGAACGTCCAGCCACACTAGCCAGAGCTTACGAGATAGCCCATCACCATGAAACCACAAAGACAGCTGCGTCCTATGTCACCAGCGTCATGCAGCCAGGGGCCCGTAACCTCACTGAACGCAGGCCCCAGGCCGCTGTTGTCAGAGAAAGAGACAAAAACGAGACTGTAACTGCCACTTACACCTGTAGCTAGCTCCTCACCCAATCACTTTGTCCCACACACATCTGCAAAAACACCAGGGCAACACAAGAACTTTAAAAAGGGTGACATTCACTGCCATAACTGTAAGGGCTGGGGTCACAAACAGAGCCAGTGCCTCAAAGAAATGCAAAGACTTTCATTCCGAGCACTCCCCAGGAAATCCCACAGGCCACTGTGCTCCACCTTAAAGGCCAGAGTCGTGAAGTGAGCATCCACATGCGCATATATAAACTAGAGGTGTGCACAGTCCTGGACAGTGGAGCGCAGAGGAGCGTGCTGCCCCTTCACCATTACAATGCCATTCACCAAGACATGAGACCCCATACGGTCATCCATCGTAGAGACTCTGCTCGGGGTGGGACCAGGAGACGTACTGGTGCTTGGTGAGGCCAAAATACCTGTCAGTATCAACAACTGGAAAGTTGAAGTGGACTTCCTCATGGTGGACATAGCGGGCAATGAAGTACTGCTTGGCCACCCGTTCCTCACCCAAGCAGAGGCCCACTTTGATTTTGATAAGCACCGCATTGTTCTGTTTGGAGAAGAAGTGCCATACTCTCACACAGAGACTGTCCCAAAATCGCACGCTGTGAGAGTAGCCAGAACTGTCGTGGATGAACCTGGACAAGAGTACCTAGTCAAGGGCACTGTGCATTGTGGCAAAGCAGCTCAGGGAGACATGATGCTCAGCCCCATAAAAGGCTTCGTTGAAAAGCACAAAGTACTCATTGCCAGAGTCCTAGTCAATGCTCAGCCCACTAATGTTGTTCCACTACGCCTCTTTAACCCTGGCAACAAGGCTGTCACTGTTAAAGAAGGTGCCGTTGCAGGCCTCCTCCAGCCAGCTGAAGCTCTGCCCCCGCCCAGGGTCCCCACAGTGGCAGACTTTCCAGCTAGTTCCCCTGCAGTCCCAGAGCATCTCCAGGAGCTCTATGCCCAGAGTTCCACTGAGCTTAATGACAATGAAAAACTTGAACTGTCTAACCTGTTGTGTGCCTATGAAAATGTCTTTTCCAGAGGATCCGGTGACCTGGGTCGGACCAGTCTTGTGAAGCACGACATCATAACTAACTAACTAACTAACTAACCTGCACTTATATAGCGCTTTTCTAGTCACAAAGACCACTCAAAGCGCTTTCATTAACACTAACCCTCTATTCTAAGGGCCTATAGGAAACAAATATCTAGGGACAATTTAGAACAGCCAATTAACCTAACATGCATGTTTTTTGGCATGTGGGAGGAAACCGGAGAAATCCCGGAGTAAACCCACGCAACACGGGGAGAACATGCAAACTCCACACAGATCACTGTTGGTCAGGGGCTGGGATCGAACCCACGATCCCACGATCCCCACAATCCCCCGGCCAAGGGTAAACTGTGCTGCCGCAGTGCTAACCACTGCGCCACCGTGCAGCATAACCTGGCCTGGAGCTCCCGTGAAGCAGCCCCTTCGTCGCATGGCTGAGGAAAAGCAGCAACACGCAGACCAGCAGATCCGTGAGAGCCTCCAGAACAGCGTCGCCACCCGCAGCCACAGCAGTTGGGCCTCATCGATTGTTATGGTGTGTAAAAAGGATGGGACTTACCGCCTTTGTATAGACTACAGAGCACTCAACAACCGCACCATCACTGATGCATACCAGCTACCCCGCATCCAAGACACATTGGACACTCTTGCCACTGTCAAATGGTTCAGCACCTTGGACCTTGCTTCAGGTTATTGGCAAGTCAAACTGACGCCAAGAGCCCGCCGCGCAGCCGCCTTTTGCACCCGAAATGGACTATTTGAATGGAACGTTATGCCATTTGGGTTATGCAATGTGCCGGCGACGTTCCAACACCTTATGGACCGCGTCATTGCCGGCATGCAGTGGGAGACCTGCCTCGTCTACCTGGACGACATCATTGTGCTGGCCAAGGATGCGCCCGGGATGCTGCGTATGGGATGCTATATGCCAACGTGTGTTGGCATATAGCAGCCGCAAACTAGCCAAAGCTGAACAGAACTATTGCTCTACAAGACGAGAGCTGCTAGCCATTGTCGATTTCACGTCACATTTTCGGTAGTATCTACTTGGGCGGCCTTTCAAAGTACGTACTGACCACAGCAGCCTGCGTTGACTAACCCAAATGAAAGAGCCAGAAGGTCAGTTAGCCCGGTGGCTTGAGAAGCTAGCAGAGTACGAGTTTGAAATCATTCATCGCCCAGGTCGCTTACACACTAATGCTGACAGTCTCTCCTGCAGGCCCTGCCACCAGTCCTGTCCTTGTAATCTGCAGGACCCCTCTTCACAGCCGAGAACCACAAGTCACCAAGCCATTCAATGTGAATTGGACTCCGACACCAGCTCCCTGTTGCTGAGTCCGGTGGGGGTAGAGACATGCCCTACAACTACAGCTGTGAGTCCGATGGGGGTAAGCTCAGACAGCTTTACCAATACAGACACTTTAAAACTTAAAAAGACAATCTATGTGACAAATACAAACAAGACCACACTGTTTCCTGGCTAGACTATGGAGGAGTTGTGCCAGGCCCAAGCCGTTGTATACAGACATTGCAGCCAATAAAAGCTTGGTTAGAGGCCAACAGTGAGCGCACCCCCCTGGACCACAGGTCTCCCCTTGCAGTCCGCCACCAAAACATACTGGAGTCAGTGAAAAGACTGTATTTCAGAGATGGAGTTCTGGTCCATCGATTTTATTGTTTGGATGACACACAGTACTATCCCCAAATTGTCCTGCCACGCAAAATGCAACCCGACGTTATGCGCCAGATGCACGAGGGGCCAGTAGGTGGACATTTTGGTATTGAACGGACTGTGGCCAGACTTCAAACCAGATACTAC
Organism: Pholidichthys leucotaenia; assembly: GCA_020510985.1. NCBI lineage: Eukaryota > Metazoa > Chordata > Actinopteri > Cichliformes > Pholidichthyidae > Pholidichthys > Pholidichthys leucotaenia. The sequence continues at coordinate 313,227,220 of CM035838.1, read as the reverse complement.
TGGTACCACATGAGAGAAGACGTGGCCCTCTGGTGCCGGACTTGTACTAACTGTGCATGCAGAGTCAGACCCCCACACAAAACTCCACAAGCGCCCATGGGAACTGTTGGGTTGGAGCCCCCATGGAGCGCATTGCAGTGGACATTATGGGCCCACTCAGTGAGACAGAACACAAAAACAGCTATGTGCTCATAATACAGGAGTATTTCACAAAATGGACTGAAGCATTTCCTATCCCAGACGAAAAGGCTGTCACAGTGACACATATTGTTGCAACAGAATAGGTGTGCCACTTCGGAATGCCTCACTCTTTGCACAGTGGCCAAGGACTCAATTTTGAATCAGAGGTATTCCAAGAAATGTGCCGTCTATTTGACATTGAGAAAACCCACACTACGCCATTCAGACCACAGTCAGACGGCCAAGTTGAACGTTTCAATGCCACACTTCAAAAGATCCTGGCCTCTACTGCAGAACGCTGTCACTGGGATTGGGACCTGATGATCCCATATGCAGTTATGGCCTACAGAGCGACCAAGCACAGTGCTACTGGTTTCACCCCCAACTATATGATGTTCGGACGTGAAATAAATGAGCCAGTGGACCTTGTAGCTGGTTTGCCCCCGGACTCTGACCATGCACCTTCAGCCCCAGAGTATGTGCAACAAATGCGCGAGTGGCTGGAGCTGGCTCACAACATCACTCGCGAAGCCCTGGGTGAGTCAGTCACACGTGCAAAAAGACAATACGACAAAAACGCTTGCCACACACAGTACAAAGTCGGAGATGCACTGTGGTATCTCATCAAAGGAACACGTCATGTCAAAAACAAAGTCAAAAAGTTCCTCCCCTCCTACGAAGGACCCTTCTTTGTTATGGGACAGTTGGATGATCTAGTCTACCAGATCCGAAAGAGCCCCAGAGCCAAAGTCACAGTCGTCCACCATGATCAACTGAAATACTACCGCAGTTGTGAGCCGCTGGACAACACTTGGATCCTGGACCAAGCCCAGAACTGGACACCTTCTGAGATCTTGCCACCAGCTGTGGACGGGGACCCAGCAGACCAGGACCTCGACCTGTACAACCTGTTCTCTACTGTCTCCAGTGATGGCCCCAGCAATTCCCAGCCGTCTACTCCACCTGCTAATGTTCCCAATGTGATCGGGTCTCTTCCATCCACTCCTTCCCATGTGATATTTGACCATGGTGGGGGTGCGGTGGGGAGAGCCACACCACCAGGCTCAGCACATATCACGGCCCAAACGTTGCGCAGAGGACCGGACCGTTTACGGGACTGGTTTACTGAGTGAGTCAACTGTGACAGTTCATATTTGCACTAGAGACTTTACAGTTTACATTTTTGGAACTCTGTCTAGTTATAATGTTCTATACATTTGCTATAAAAAAAACAAAAACTGAAGAGACAATGCTTTCATATACACACGTGGACAAAATTGTTGGTACCCCTCTGTTAACCTGTTGAACTCTAGTCAATTTCCCTAAAAACGCCTAAAAATAACATACCCAAAGTAAATCAAAAAGCTGTTCTTCAACCCTTTGCAGCATCTTCATGGGTTGGTATCATTTAAAAGAAAACACTAATTTTTTGGCAAAACAGTCATAATCTCTCTAAGTGCTCCTGCCACTGAGTAACAGTCATCAAAACAAACTGAATTTTGAAGAAAATAAAGTTCGCCTGGGTGTTTTTTTTTAAATACAAATGCTTGCAAATAGCACACAGCTGTCAGATACTGGCTGGAAAAATGCAACAGAAATGTAGAACCAAGTGTTATCAAGCTGAGGTCAAAATTTTTGTAACAATACCACAAAAAATGAAATATATTTCACGGCTTTTTTTCTCAGGTTGTTCCCAGGCGTTTTTGAACTGTGCCAAACTGTGCCATTGGCACAGTCTGAAAACGTCTATAACTTTTGAATGCTTTAACATAGAAGCTTCATCTTGGGCTCTAATGAAAGGTGACACTCAGGGCTGTTGCGTGTGGGGGAGGGGGTTGTTTGTTCATTCATGAATGAATGAATGAATGACAAACAAGCCCCCCCACACACAAAGAAACATGCCACGTAAAAAATGTGTGGCCTTTTTTTACAAGAAAAAATAACCTACAGTGCAATAAAAATGATACTAAAATATCTGCAATGTAGAGGATAACAACTCCCCCCCCCCACCCCGGCTACAGAGGAGCTTGGTGCACAAAAAAAAAAAACTTGTGCCATGACGGACCGTTGTAATTACCAATCGGTCAAAAGTCATTTTTATTACTATTTTCATTGATAAAGAATAATTTAGCTAATAACACTTACCTGTCCACAACAGCAGTGTCGTTGGCGAACATCTGTTCCTCATTGTCAGACGAACATGAAGCTGGTCCGGTTGGTTATGGACTCGTGGTTCTGGTCACCCGGACCCGGTCAAAAACCATCTCCGCTTCCATGATTGCGGTTTTTGCAAACCATTTTTCAAAACAAATAAGAACAGTAGTAATAAAAAAGACTGGCTAATGGCTGAGAGTGGCTAACGCTACCGTTACACACAGGTCTCAATGTGAGTCACCCAGCAGCTTCGGCCAAAAAAGATTTTACGCACGGGACGCACGCGTTTCAATCGTCAAACTTCTCTGCTTCAATTGGCTCACTGTATTCGCGGTCGTTGGTAGGCAGGGTCCTTCTTGCAGGTTTTTCAGTCCATGGTTCTACAAGGTTTCAGAAACCCAATATCAAGGCTCTTATTAGTCGAATGAGAGGTCAATCAAATCTAAACCAATCAAACACTCCTTGGCTTTCTGTTCGCGGCTGTGTCTGTACTGGAAGAATAGAAATGCAGCTTTTTTTTTTTTTTTTTCAGGTGCGCACTGAGACGCACTATGACGCAGAGATGTGACCACCCGCGGAATCCCGGAGTTCAACAGGTTTATGAAAGAAAAACCCACAATGGTAAAACTGAAACTGACAAAAGTGGTAATAAATAAAAAGTCTATGAAAATTAACCAGTGAAAATCAGACAATGCTTTTGAATTGTGGTTTAACAGAATTATTTTAAAAAACAAACTCATGAAACAGGCCTGGACGAAAATGATGGTACCCTTAACTTAATATTTTTGTTGCACAACCTTTTGAGGCAATCACTGCAATCAAACGATTTCTGTAACTGTCAATGAGACTTCTGCACCTCTCAGCAGTATTTTGGCCCACTTCTCATGAGCAAACTTCTCCAGTTGTCTCAGGTTTGAAGGGTGCCTTCTCCAGACGGCATGTTTCATGCTCCTTCCACAGATGTTCAATAGGATTTAGATCAGGGCTCATAGAAGGCCACTTTAGGAATAGTCCCAATGTTTCGCTCTTAGCCATTCTTGGGTGTTTTTAGCTGTGTGTTTTGGGTCATTACCTGTTGCAAGACCCATGACCTGCGACTGAGACCAAGCTGTCTGACACTGGGCAGCACATTTCTCTCTAGAATACCTTGATAGTCTTGAGATTTCATTGTACCCTGCACAGATTCAAGACACCCTGTGCCAGATGCAGCAAAGCAGCCCCAGAACATAACAGAACCTCCTCCATGTTTCACAGTAGGGACAGTGTTCTTTTTCTTGGTATGCTTCATTTTTGTGTCTGTGAACATAGAGCTGATGTGCCTTGCCAAAAAGTTACAGTTTTGTCTCGTCTGTCCATAGGACATTCTCCCAGAAGCTTTGTGGCTTGTCAACATGCAGTTTGGCAAATTCCAGTCTGGCTTTTTTATGATTTGTTTTCAACAATGGTGTCCTCCTTGGTCGTCTCCCATCAAGTCCCACTTTGGCTCAAACAACGACGGATGGTGCGATCAGACACTGATGTACCTTGACCTTGGAGTTCACCAAGAATGTGTTAGAGGTTGTCTGGGCTCTTTTTGTTACCATTCGTATTATCTGTCTCCTCCTGCGGCCCACGTCCAGGAGGTTGGCTACAGTCCCGTGGAGCTTAAATTTCTGAATAATATGTGCAACTGTAGTCACAGGAACATCAAGCTGCTTGGAGATGGTCTTATAGCCTTTACCTTTAACATTCTTGTCTATAATTTTTCTTTCTAATCTCCTGAGACAGCTCTCTCCTTTGCTTCCTCTGGTCCATGTTTAGTGTGGTACACAACCATGTCACCAAACAGCAGAGTGACTACTTGTCACCCTTTAAATATGCCGACTGACTGATTACAAGTTTGTAGACACCTGTGATAGGACACCTGTGTAGACACCTGTGATGTTAATTAGAGGACACATCTTGGTTGAACATGTCTCTATGGTCACATTATTTTCAATCTTTTCTAGGGGTACCATCATTTTTGTCCAGGCCTGTTTCATGAGTTTATTTTTTAAAGTAATTCTGTTGAACCACAATTCGAAAGCATTGTCTGATTTTCATTGGTTAATTTTCATAGAATTTTTATTTATTACCACTTTTGTCAGATTCAAATTATTTCTGTGACCATTGTGGGTTTTTCTTTCATTAACAGAGGGGTACCAACAATTTTGTCCACAGCTGTACCTACATGCACTTTATTCCATTTGAATGTACTGTAACGTCGGGGCTCTGTTAAGGGGGCGGGGATTTTCCCGGCATGCTTTGGCAGCGGAGGATTCAAAGGGTGTTACCATTCATGTGTTTTAAAGTGTTATTACTGTGTCATTATAACTGCGTTATAATGACACAGCAGTGTTATAAGAAGAATCAGAACAGTGACTGATCAGGCGTTTGTGCCACCCTTAGTGAGACGGAGGTCTGTGTGAATGACCTTGTAACACCACTGTAACACCTCTTGTGTGTTATACTACTTTAGGTGTTGTCTTGTACCCTTTTGGTAATACTGGGTATGGCAGTGTAGTTACCTTTAACCTACTACCTGGACAGAAGGGACAATTGGGCCAGGTCAGATAGACTCTGGGTTCGTAAGAGCCTGGGAGGTGTAACAACAGATGACACAACACCGATATATAGGAACTTGCAACTATGTGTATTTTTTTTTTTGTAACTTAAGATTTTTATTAATTTTTCATTATATATATTGCGTTCAGATCACAGTCTACATTTAAAAAAAACAAAGGGGCTAGAGTAAAAAATAAAAAGAAAAAAAAAAAGGGGGGGGGGACAAATGTTGGAGCATCAAGTTTTTAGTTTCCATCTCTTAATTCTTCTGGTTTTTCCAGCGTCTTTGGTTATTCTTTCAATATCTGTCTCGTTGTTGCACTTTGTAGTGTGTCCATTTCCGCCATTTTTTTCCCCACAGTCCTTCTTGCATTCTTTGTCGATATGTTAGTTTTTCCATCATACGTATGTCCTCAATAATGTCAGTCCATTGCTCTTGGTCAGGAAGAACTTCTGATCGCCATTTTTTTGTGATTGTTTTTTTACAATGCAATCAACAAGATTTTAACTAGATATCTGTCCTCAGCCTGTATAACATTGTCTCTTTTAAGATCACATAGGTACATCAGGTTACAGTTCATTGGTATATTATATCCTAATATCCTCTGTATTGTCACATGTATAGATTTCCAGAACGATGAGATTTTGCAGCATTTCCAAAACATATGTGAGTGGTCTGCATTTGAGCCCCACATCCCCTCCAGCATAAAGATTGGGTATTTGTATATTTTCCTTGAATCTGTGGTGTAATGAAAAAGCGAATCAGGTTTTTCCATCCAAATTCCCTCCATTGGCTATGAGCAACGAGACCAGCAACGGAAGGGGCTAGTTGGCTAGCTGAGGCCCAGCTGGATTCGAGGACGATCGGATCAGATTCTGGCAATATAAGCAGAATTAATTTTACTATCCACAGATTTTCTTTTTCCTTCTTTCCAAGAAAGACTGAAGATGGCTGCCACCGGATTAAAAAGTGGGCTGATGGGCACCACTAATAAGCCTTCTCTACTTATCTACTTCCTCTTCGTTTTGTCTTTGTGTGTCTGGACCTGCAACAAGAAGGATTTTCCGACAAACTCAACCAAAGGTGAAGTTAAAAAGTTTTATCTGTATGGATTTGGGCTTGGACATCTCACCCTACACTCTATGTGGTCTTTAAAAGCCCTGAGCAAAAACTTCCAAATTAAGGCAAACATGGCTGTTAAGCAAAAATCACAATATGGCAGAGGATATACAATTAAAGTTCTGTTAGTTCTGCTACTTCTGGCAGGAGATATTCACCTTAACCCTGGACCTGCCACTATTAAACAGCAGACCACTGGTTAGCACAAAACCGAGCTGTACAAAAGCAAAAACAACATTTATTTTTCCAAACTGTTAATCATGCACGAGTTCTTTGGGACACCAAGGCTAAACCAAAGGGGATCCTCGGTGGTCATTTAAACATACGGAGCATAATCCCCAAAAGAGATGAGATTTCGGTGTTGCTGTTGGACTCAAATCTGGACTACCTTTGTCTCTCAGAAAGCTGGCTACACAGGAACATAGACACTAATATGATCGATATTGTGGGCTACCAGTGTTTTAGAAAAGGACAGGCAGGTAGGGAGGGGAGGAGGTGTTTTAATTTACATCAAAGAGAAATATAAATGTCAACTGGTTGATTTGAATACTTCACTTGAATGTTTAGCTGTTAATGTATGTCTCTCTCCGGTAATGAATTTCAACATTGCAGTAGTGTACAACCCACCGTCACACAACTCTTCCTTTTATAATTAATAAAGTGATCTGGTTAAACAACTTGAGAAGAACAGAGAAACAATAATTCATGGTGACTTTAATATCAACTGGTCTGATAAAAAAGACAAACAAAAACTGAAAAGCCTCATGACTAAATTTAATTACCAGCAAATCATCAAAGGACCCACCAGGATAACCAAACAATCCAGAACACTTATTGACATGGTATTTACTAATAAACCAGAACGAATAACCAGAACCTATAATCTTGTAACTGGTCTCTCAGATCATAACATGGTTCTTGCTGTCAGGAAACTTACTAAAAAGCGACTACAGTATTTTGGGGGAGTCGATATTGACAAATCAAATTTTATTATCCCCCAAATCAAAAACTGCGGAGTTTGAACATTACTTAGAGAATCAAAATTGGGAGCAGCTCATGTCAACATGTGAAGTAGATGATTGTTGTAATTTTATAACTGCAACAATCACAAAGTCTATAGAAAAATTTTCAAAGCAAATTAAAAGTAGACAACAGAAGATTAGCCTACCATGGTTAAATAATGAAATAAGAAAACTTATGAAGAGGCGAGACTATGCACTGAAAACATCACTAACCTCCAAACTACAAAATGATCACCTTGTGTACAAAAGTTTAAGAAATAAAGTGGTACATGAGCTGCGAAAATCAAAAATATCTTATTACAATAAACTGATAGATCATGCAAAGGGTAACAACAGTTCCCTATGGAGCATTTAAACAACTTAACTAATAAAAAAAACGATCAGAAGGGGGTAAAGGAACTTAGAATCAATGGCAAGACCGTCAGTGACAAGGCTACTTTGGCAAATGAATTTAATTCACACTTTGTGGGCTCTGTGGAAGACTTAACAAAAATTTTTGTGCTGCCAAATGTGCTCAACAACACAAATTCCATACTTCCAACAGATACTTTTCACAATCAATGAGGTAAATGAGAAGTTAATTGCTGGTATTGTTAAAACACTGTCAAACTCAAAAACTAATGATATCTACAATATGAGCACCTCCTTTCTCAAAATGCACAGCAAAATATTAATCAAACCACTGACCCATCTCATTAATCTCTCCATTAGGTCTAGTACATTTCCATCTGGCTGGAAAAAAGCTGTCGTCATACCAGTTCATAAATCAGGCAGTAAAGACGATATATGCAATTACCGCCCAATCTCTATCTTACCAGTCCTATCTAAGGTTCTTGAAAAAAGTTGTAGCTACACAGCTGATAGACTACTTACAAGACAGTCAACTTCTTCATCCACATCAATTTGGTTTTAGACCAGGATACTCAACAGAAACAGCAAATTGTTGCCTTATTGAAAACGTCAAACAGTCCTTGGACAGGGGTAATGTGGTAGGAGCTGTTTTTCTAGATCTCAAAAAGGCTTTCGATACTGTAAACCACAGTTTGCTTTTATCCAAAATGGTATCTTTTAACTTCTCCCCAAATACATTAGAATGGTTTGCATCTTATCTCCAGAATAGAGAACAGTGTGTAAAAGTTCACCAGGATAAATCCTCATTTTTAAACAACCGCATGGGTATCCCACAAGGGTCCATTCTTGGTCCTTTACTTTTCAGCATTTTTATTAATGACTTGCCGTTACGCTGCTCAGCTGCAACATGCCAACTTTATGCAGATGATGCAGTTATTTACACAGCTGCCAAGACTCCAGCACAGGCTGCAGATGTACTGTCTACAAGTATGGTTGATGTCCAAGAGTGGCTCCTCAAGAACCATCTATTGCTGAACCTTCAGAAAACAGTCTCAATGTGCTTTTCAATCAAAAAATGTAACCTGCAACATTTTTAAAGTTAATATACATGATCATGACATCAGTTTAGCTACAGAATTCAAATACCTTGGCATTGTACTAGATCCTCAACTCAAATTTAATCTTCATATAAAGAAAATTTCAAAAACAGTAAAAAAAAAATCTGAACTGCTTTAAATTAATTAGATATTACATACCTTACGAAGCAGCTGCACTGTATATGCATTCTATGGTTTTTTCTCATATATCATACTGTTTGACAGTCTGGGCTCAAGCAGCCCCTTCCACAATAAGACATAGGTTCATTATATAATCAAACCCTAAAAATCTTGGACAAAAAGCCCATTAGGTGGCATCACTGTAATGTTTTAAAAAATACAACCTATTGAGTTTTGAGAGCTTCATTGACCTCTGTCTTCTGAAATTAACGTTCAAATGTTTCCATAAATCAGCACCCGAGCCACTTGCTGGTTTCGTCCAAAGACAGGACAGCAGCAGAGCCACCAGGAGTTCTGTTAACAATAACTGTAAAATATTCCACCGCAGAACCACATTTGGACAAACAGCTTTCTCTATAAAGGGCAGTCACATCTGGAACACAATGCCAAATGAAATTAAAATAATAACGGACTTTAAAACATTCACTAAAAATGTTAAAAACTGGCTGAAAAATAAACAAGAAGGTACTCATGTATGAATTAATTGTCTGCAAAGTGAGAGTGAATGAAGGGAAGGAATAAATGTGTTTGTTTATAGTGAGTGACGGAGGGAGGAAGGCCTGAAATAGGCAAATGTGAGTTATGTTATATGTGTTAAATGTGAGTCAGGCTGTTATATTTGTGTATTTATAATATTTATAATAGTTATGTTAAGTGTGAGTCAGGCTGTTATATTTGTGTATTTATAATATTTATAATATTTATAATTGTGTATTTATAATTTTTCTGCATTGATGTATGTGGTTATTGTGTATATTTTTTTTTTCCCATCTTTACTTGATTCTTTTTTCTAAAGCCCATCCAGGGACAAGAGTTGCAAATTAGCTAATAGCTATACACTCTATGTGCAACACATCAGATTGATTGTCTTTGATTAATTGTCTATGTTTATTGCACTGTCCCTGTCAAATAAACTAATCTACTACTACTACCATGTTCTTGAATTTGTTGATGTGTGTTGTGTTTTCCATATTTCCTGCCAGCTTTCTTCTGTTATGTTTAAATTGAGCTCTTTCTCCCATTTCTCCTTTATATAGTTACTTGAATGATTGTTTGCCATAAGTTTCTGATATAGCTTTGAAATAATTCTTGTTTTATTTCCTGTATATGAGCTTAAAATGAATTGTATAATCTCGCTCACATCTGTTTGGAGGTTATGCCTAATCTTCTTCATATAATAGTCTCTCATCTGCAGATATCTGAAGAATTCTGATCTTTTCTAGTTTAAATTTTCTCCTGATGTTTACAAAGCTCCCGAGATCTTTTTTTCCGATATTGCCCCATGCTGTGATTCCCTTGTTCACCAGATTTTTGTATCCCCTATCTTGTTTTGCCGGTTCAAACTGACTGTCAAATGCTACCCATTTCAATAGTTTTATGTCTTCCTTTATATTATACTTTTGTACTATTTATACCACAGTTCTAAAGTAAATTTAGTGATTGGGTCTATTTTGTTTGATTTGCTTATATGCATCTTTATCTCCTATTATGCTTTGTACTGGGAGTCCCTCAATTTCCTTTTCCATTTCTTTCCATTTTGCCTCATATCCCTCGTCGCACCAACATATGATATATCTTATTTGTGCCGAGTAGTAATATTCTTTTAGACTCGGTAGGCCCATGCCTCCTTTCTCTTTTGGTAATTGGAGAGTTTTATATTTCACTCTTGGTTTTTTACCTCCCCAAACAAATCTCGATATCATCCTGTCCCACTTTGAGAATTGGGCATCTGGAATCTCTGTTGGTAGAGCCTGGAAGAGGTAGAGTAATCTAGGTTGTATGCTGATTTTGACTGTCTCAATTTTTGAATTCAGATCCATATTTAAGATTGACCATCTATCAATATCTTTTTTTATTTCTTGTTCCAACCTATCATAGTTTGCTTTATAGATTTTGCTTAGATCTTTAGGTATGTTCACTCCAAGGTATTTTATTTCTTTTTGTTTCCAGTTTAGTTTGATCTTATCAGTTATCTGGTCTAGAGGTTTATAGTGGAATGTCAGTATTTGTGTTTTTGTTATGTTTATCTTGTATCCTGATAATTTTCCAAAATTTTCTATCAAGTTCATCATTTCCATTATTGATTCATCTGGTTGTTCAAGGTAAACTATAATATCGTCTGCAAATAGCCCAATCTTGTGTTCCGCCCCCTTTATTGTTACACCTTTTAATTTCTTATTTTGTCGTATTGCTTGAGCCAATGGCTCTATGAACAGAGCAAACAAGGTGGGCGATAAGCAGCATCCCTGCCTAGTTGATCTTTGTATATTTACTTTGTCTGTTAAGCTACCGTTTATCTTGATTCTTGCCACAGGTTCTTGATACAGCGTCCTTATGCATTGTACTGATTTTTCGTTAAATCCAAAGCGTTCCAGCACACTATATAGGAATTTCCAGGTAACCCTGTCAAATGCTTTTTCTGCGTCTAAACTCATTATTACTGCGCTTTTCTTTTCTTTATGTATTTGATTAATTATATGTATTGTTCTCCTGATATTGTCATGTGTTTGGCGTCCCTCTATGAAACCAGTTTGATCATCTTCTATCAATTCCGTCAAGAATGTCTTTATTCGTTTACATATAATGGTTGTATATATTTTATAATCCACATTTAATAAAGAGATTGGCCTATAGTTTCCGCATTGTTCTCTATCTTTCCCTGGCTTTAAAATGACTGAAATAATGGCTTCGTTCCATGATGGAGGTATTTTGTTGTTGTTCAACGTCCAATTAAATGACTTTAGGAGCTGTGGAGTGAGTTCTTCTATAAACAGTTTATAAAACTCAGATGGGTATCCATCACTACCTGGTGATTTACCGTTTTTAAGTGACTTAATCACATCTCTAATCTCTTGTGTTGTTATTTCTGCTGTTAGCTTTTCATTTTGTTGATTTCCTATTGATGGCAAGTCCAATGTGCATAGAAATTTTTTAATATCTTTAGTATTTGTTTCTTCAGGTTGCGAGTATAGTTCTTGGTAGAAATTATGGAATATTTCTTCGATGTTTTCTGGGTTAACTGTGGTTTTATTTGTGGTGGGGTCTTTAATCTTGTATACATTATTCATTGTTTTGTGGCGATGTTAAAATAAGACACGGCGTCTGGAGTTTTAATGAAGTTTATTGATCAAATCATCGCCATCACGGAGCTCACCCCAGCTGCTGTATAAGCATGCTGGGGATCGCTCTCAGGCTCTCATGAGCTGTAGTCAGAAGCAGTCAGAAGAAGAACAGAGGGTGAACATATGAATTCAGCCACTTAAATACCCAGCAACAGACAATACATCAAAGGCATTTTATCATCAAAGGAAATGCATTCAGACATGTGACATTTGTACCACAATGCGAGCAGGAAGCATGAATGTTTGCATTTGCGTCATACATATCCACAGGATGCTGGTGCCTGAACTAAGCACAGGAAGGCTGCCTATTGATCTCAACACACACATCTCACTGTCCTGTTAATTGCTCTAGTCGAGCGCTGTGTTTGTCCGTGGCTGCTGTGGGGGGGTACCCCATACACTCCCCCCCCAGAGGGCTTAGCGGGGAGCTGAGACCTCGGTAGTCCCGCTTTGGTGGCGAACTGCGGGGAAAGTCTGTGCCGGGGAAGGGAGGAGGGTGGGGGTAGCAAGTGGCGGGGATGTCCATGGCTGTGGGAAGAAAAGTTAGTCTCTGATTCCTCTCGCGATTCAGTCCGGCAATGAAGAAAAACAGGAGCTGAAGCTATGTGAGGGACTTGGCGTTTAGGCTTTAGGTGCGTTCGCGGCCCTAAAGCCCTCGGGGACAGCTGACGGCTGGATTCCCGTCGTGCGCCGTGGCTGAGACTTACACCAAATCCTGTGTGCGGGCTGCGTGTGTGCTTCAGGTGTGTGAGCAGTCCTGAAGAGCCGTGTGCAGCGGCGGAGGATGATGTATAAGTCTGTAGAGCCAGCTTGTCTCTGGTGCGCGGCACGCGCTGCGGCCACGTGCCTTCCAGCTGCGCTGTTCTGATGCGAGGCTTCTGTGCATGGCCGGTCCGCTGTCGCGAGGCGAATCAGGGTCAGGGGGCTTGATGGAGATCTGCGTAGTCGGCGCCGATTGTCTCCCCTGTTCGGGCTGTTGGTCGTCGCTCGTGCCGGGTCATGGTGCGTTCAGGTCCACGCGTTCTCCGTCGGCCATGGGCCGCCGTCGTGGAGAGAGGGCAAGGTGTGTGCGCTCTCGTATGGAGACACAGAATCGTGTGTCAGGAGCCGTGAGAGCGGCCGGTCCAGCGTGGATGTGCCGATCTAGGCGTGCAGACCTCACCATGAAATTTCCTCAGCTTTCCCGGTCGTGGGTGGTCTCCGAAGAGCGTCAAAGTCTCCCTGAAGCAGAAAGGAAGGGCAGATCAGTCGGGCTGCCGCGTTCGCTCGTCGTCGGAGAATCACTGCCGGGTGCTGCGTTTGCTGGCAGCGTGTTCTTTTCAGCGTCGGGTCGCCAGCGTGGTTGTCCAGACCAGAAGGTTGCGTCGCACAAAGCGTGTGCGTCTGCGGGGTCACCAGTGTGGCGATGTTAAAATAAGACACGGCGTCTGGAGTTTTAATGAAGTTTATTGATCAAATCATCGCCATCACGGAGCTCACCCCAGCTGCTGTATAAGCATGCTGGGGATCGCTCTCAGGCTCTCATGAGCTGTAGTCAGAAGAAGAACAGAGGGTGAACATATGAATTCAGCCACTTAAATACCCAGCAACAGACAATACATCAAAGGCATTTTATCATCAAAGGAAATGCATTCAGACATGTGACATTTGTACCACAATGCGAGCAGGAAGCATGAATGTTTGCATTTGCGTCATACATATCCACAGGATGCTGGTGCCTGAACTAAGCACAGGAAGGCTGCCTATTGATCTCAACACACACATCTCACTGTCCTGTTAATTGCTCTAGTCGAGCGCTGTGTTTGTCCGTGGCTGCTGTGGGGGGGTACCCCATACATCACGTCGGGGTCACCAGTGTGGCGATGTTAAAATAAGACACGGCGTCTGGAGTTTTAATGAAGTTTATTGATCAAATCATCGCCATCACGGAGCTCACCCCAGCTGCTGTATAAGCATGCTGGGGATCGCTCTCAGGCTCTCATGAGCTGTAGTCAGAAGCAGTCAGAAGAAGAACAGAGGGTGAACATATGAATTCAGCCACTTAAATACCCAGCAACAGACAATACATCAAAGGCATTTTATCATCAAAGGAAATGCATTCAGACATGTGACATTTGTACCACAATGCGAGCAGGAAGCATGAATGTTTGCATTTGCGTCATACATATCCACAGGATGCTGGTGCCTGAACTAAGCACAGGAAGGCTGCCTATTGATCTCAACACACACATCTCACTGTCCTGTTAATTGCTCTAGTCTAGCGCTGTGTTTGTCCGTGGCTGCTGTGGGGGGGTACCCCATAGTTTGTTGTTTTCTTAACCGTTTTGCCAGCAGTTTTGTGGCTTTTGGTCCCGTTTCATAATATTTTTGCTTTAGATATCTATTTTTCCTTTCAATTTCATCCATTTGTGTTTCTTTTATCTTTATTTTTTCTTCTTTAATTTCTTGATATATTTTTGGGTCATTTGTGCTTTGATGTTTATGTTCTAATTCCCTCAGTCTCTCACATCTTTGTTCATATGCTTCCAGTTTAGTCTTATTTGCTTTTCCTGTTTCAACAATTAATTTACCTCTTAACACGGCTTTTAGTGCATCCCATAGTATTGTTGGGTCCACTTCTTCATTGTCATTCTCTTGGATATATTCATTTATGTTTACTTTTATTCTTTCTTTCATTTTATCATCATTTAACAGTCCTACATTAAGTTTCCATGTTGTTTGTCGTTTTCTATTGTTTAAATTTATTTCCATGTATATAGGATTATGATCTGATATTTCTGCCCCTCCAATCCAACAATTTCTCACCCTGTGTCTGTCACCTTCACTCATAAGGAAGTAATCTATTCTAGAGTGTACTTTATGGACTGCTGAATAATGTGTATAGTCTTTTTCGAGTGGGTGCAGGTCCCTCCAAATGTCTACCATACCCATTTCTGCCAGTGAGGTTCTTATGAATTTTGTTACATGTTTTTTTGTCTTCTTAACACTTGTTGTATCAATTTCATGATCCATGACAGCATTTAAGTCTCCTCCACAAATTAGGACTCCTTCACTGTGTGTTGCTATGAGATCAAACAGATGTTGAAAAAAACCCTTGTCACTTTCTGGTGGGGCATAGATGTTCACTAATGTGATCTGCATTCCATCTATTCTACCCTTTATTATTACATACCTGCCTTCTTTATCCTGGATTTCCTGTTCACATTCAAATTGTATTTTATTTGAGATTAGTATCATAACCCCCCTTTTAGTTCCTCCCTTAAATGAACTGTAGTAGGAGTTCTTATAGCCAAATCTCTTTAGTTTCACATGTTCTGTCTTGCTCAAATGTGTCTCTTGCATAAATATAATTTCGGCTTTTTCCTTCTTGAATTTTCTTATTATTCTTTCCCTTTTAACAGGTGAGTTCAGACCATTCACGTTTAGTGTTATTATCTTAAGATTTTTACCCATAATCATGTTTTTCCATTTTTTTAACTTGTGCTCCTAGCCCCTTTAACAACAAATATAACACATATTTATATAAAAACACATTAAAAAATCTCGACCTCCGTACTTTGGGCCTTTCTTCTGCCCACTGGTCCCTGTTGGTGGGTGGAGGGAATGTCCTCACAGAGTGTAGGGCCCTCCCTAGACCTGTATTTACTATCCAAGAAATAGTCATTAGTCTAGAAATGTCCAACAAATATCACTTAAACCTCTCCTAGCCGTCTGTTTCTCTTTTACCTTGTCTTCTTGGCCTTCATTTCTTCTGTGTCTTTCTTAATCTTTGTTATAATCTAGGCTTTCAGTTGAAAGCCTTGTAGTCTTTCCTGGGCCCGCTGCTCCACGTCTCCCCCCGTCTTTTGCCGATCACTCGCCTCCACTCCGGCTGTCGTGATGCGTTCAGGGCCGCCGCTGCTCCTACCGTTTCCTCCGGCACGTACACCTCAAGGCCCCGCTCCATCATGTCCTGCGCTGCCTCTCTGGCTGTGTTGTATGTCCTCATGCCGTTCTCCCAATGAATCCTCATCTTCGTTAGCGGCGTTTGGAATCTAATTTTTTTTTCTTTCAGCGTTTTTTTAATGTTGGCATATTTCTTCCGCTGCTGCACAATTTCTGCCGGGTAGTCATGATCAAAGAATATCTGCTTGTCGCCGATTCGTATCTTTTTTTTCCACGCTCGTGTCAGGATTCTTTCCTTTACATCATATTTCTGAAAGTTTACCACAACTGACCTGGGTGTAGAGCGTGGGTTCGGGTTCTGTGCCGAGGCTCTGTGCGCTCGTTGAATCTGCAGATCTGCTTCGCTGGGCAGTTCCAGCTCTTTTTTTAAGAACTGATCCATGAATTTCGTCATCGAGTTGCCTTCAATGCCCTCCGGGATCCCGAAGATGCGTATATTGCCCCGTCTGGACCTGCTCTCCAAGTCGGTTACTTTCTCCTGCATCCTCTGCATTTGTGCCGTCAGGGTCTGCAGCTGTTCGCCTGCCTCGCTATTCCAATCTTCCAGCTCTGATATTCGGGCCTGCGCTTCTGTCATACACGCCCGCTGGGAGCGCAGCTCCTCCATGTTTTCTGCTAGCTTGCGCTCCATTTCTCTTCGGAGGCCCATAATTTCCTCCTTAATCTCTTTTTTCAGCTCCTCCTTAAGAGCCGCTAAATCCTGTTGTAGCTGCCGTTTGAAGTCTCTCAACTCTTTTCCCAAACTGGCGATGCCAGTGTTCATGGTATCGAGTGTGTCCTCCATTTTCTCTGCTGCAGTCACCTCGTTTTTTTGGGCCCCGTGTTCAGCGGTTTCTCCTGCGTTGTTGAAGAGGAATTCTTTAATTTTACTCTGCTTTTGTCCTTGTGCCCGGCTCCTTCGTGTTTTCATCCCTTAGTTTATTGATCCGCTTATGTCGAGTTGGCCATTTACCGATGATTTTTAATCCGGCTAGGGAGAGCTCTCTGTTTAAGCGTTATGTCTCTCCGCCATCTTCCCGAAAGCAACTATGTGTATTTTTACAGATATGTACACTTATTAAAAAAAACACAGCACTTGTCACAATAATAAAAAAAAAAATAAATAAAATACCCAAAATATATTTACAAAATATACAGTCCTCTAGTGTCCTTTCCAGGTGATCAGTTGGATCACCTTTACCAGTCAATCGGGTTCGGGCTTTGGCTCGCCATCCAGATCTGGAGAATCCACGTTCTGGTCAAACCAGTCCAAAGAAAAAACCTGACCAAGCTAAGTGACACGTGTGTCATGGGTTCCCGCGCTCAACATGCGTTTACAGCCTTTGGATCCAAATCAATCTCAAGTTTTATCCGAGACAAAGACTGCTATTAGCACGTTAGCGTCGCCATATCATCAAGGACCATCTCTCTCTCTTGGTCGGAGTCTTTTGGCGTCTGGCGTGACTGAGTCAAAAAATGCAAGTCATACCCAGACCCGGAGAGAGAGCGCTTAACCCATTGGCTGGCGCTGCCAAACAACGGCACAGCCATTGGTTGCTCAAAATACCAAATAAAAACATTTGGGACTTTATCAAAACTCCCCAGAAAATGTTCCCTACCGTTTTATGAATATATATTTATTTAAATATTCATCTTTAAATTATTTACTCCCATTGTGAAATGGGTGTTTTTCTTTTTAAAAGCGGTATCAATATTCATATTTTTATTCACGTTTTTAACACTGGGTTACAACCTCCCCTCCTGTCTGTGTTGAGAGGGTATGTTTTAAATAAAGCCTGTTTCGTCACAGCCATCTCTCCTTTCTTGTGTGAACCCCCACTACGCCACAGTATTGTATCCTGATTCAGTCAGTCAGTATTACTCCCGGTCGCCAAAGAATAGGTTTTAAAGCGTAATGTACGCTTTGGTTAAATAGAGACAATTGCATTTCAATGTATTTTTCAATGTGTTCACTGCTAAATGAGCTAATTTTTTATCACTGCATAGACACTTGCTATTATAGTAGAACCTACCTACTTATTTGGATTCATGTAATGTATTGGACACTGCTATCTCTTCACATTTTTTTAGGCCTACAGATATAGAGATTGTATACCAGTTTTATATTATTTAGATGGAATGGAGGGGGCAATTTGCCTCTGATAGGGTCTCCCAAGACAAACTGGTCCTGGGTGAAGGGCCAGACTAAGAACGATCCAACAGACTCTCATGATAAATTGTATATCAAGGATTCAGTGTACCCCGCCCGGTATGGGGTCACCGGGGCCCCACCCTGGAGCCAGGCCTGGGGGAGGGGCTCGAAGGCTAGCGTCTGGTGGCCGGGTTTCCACCCATGGGACCCGGCCGGGCTCAGCCCGAAGGAGTTACATGGGTCCACCCTCCAGTGGGTTCACCACCTGCAGGAGGGATCATGGGGGTCCGGTGCTATGTGGATTAGGTGGTGGTCAAAGGCGGAGACCTTGGCGGACTGATCCCAAGCTTTCTAAACTGGCTTTTGGTATGTGGAATGTCACCTCTCTGGTGGGGAAGGAGCCTGAGCTGGTGTACGAGGTTGAGCGATACCGGCTAGATATAGTCGGCCTCACCTCAACACACAGCTCCGGTTCCGGAACCAGTCTCCTGGAGAGGGGCTGGAGCTTGGCCTTTTCTGGAGTTGCCCCGGGCGAGAGGCGACGAGCAGGGGTGGGTATTCTTGTATCGCCCCACCTTGCTGCCTCTATATTGGAGTTTTCCCCGGTGGACGAAAGGGTTGCTTCCCTGCGCCTTCGGGTTGGGAAACGGGTCCTGACCATCATTTGTGCCTATGCACCAAATGATGTTTCAGAGTACCCACCCTTTTTGGAGTCTGTGACTGGGGTGCTGGAGGGTGCTCCTCCTGGAGACTCCATTGTCCTACTGGGGGACTTCAATGCGCACGTGGGCAACGACAGTGAAACCTGGAGGGGGGTGATTGGGAGGAATCCTTCCTGCCCGATCTGAACCCGAGTGGTGTTCAGTTATTGGACTTCTGTGCTAACCACAGTCTGTCCATAACGAACACCATGTTCAAGCATAAGGGTGTCCATATGTGCACCTGGCACCAGGACACCCTAGGTCGCAGGTCGATGATCGATTTTGTTATTGTATCATCAGACCTGCGACCGTATGTCTTGGACACCCGAGTAAAGAGAGGTGCAGAGCTGTCAACTGATCACCACCTGGTGGTGAGTTGGATCCGATGGCAGGGGAGGAAGCCATTCAGACCTGGTAGACCCAAACGTATAGTGAGGGTGTGCTGGGAGCGTCTGGCTGAGGCCCCTGTCCGGGAGGTCTTCAACTCCCACCTCCGGAAGAACTTCAACCACATTCCGAGGGAGTCTGGAGACATGGAGTCTGAATGGGCCATGTTCTCCACCTCTGTTGTTGAAGCGGCGGCCCAGAGCTGCGGCCGCAAGGTGGTCGGTGCATCTCGTGGTGGCAACCCCCGAACCAAGTGGTGGACACCAGTGGTGAGGGGGGCCATTAAGCTGAAGAAGGAGTCCAATCAAGCTTGGTTGGCTTGTGGGACTCCCGAAGCAGCTGAGGTGTACCGGCAGGCCAAGCGGAGTGCAGCTCGGGTGGTTGCTGAAGCAAAAACCCGGGTATGGGAGGAGTTCGGTGAGGCCATGGAACAAGACTTTCGGTCGGCTTCAAAGAGATTCTGGCAAACTGTTCGGCAGCTCAGGAGGGGAAAGCGGCTCCCCATCCACACTGTGTATGGTGCGGATGGGACACTGTTGACTTCAACTGGGGATATCGTCGGGCGGTGGAAGGAATACTTCGAGGATCTCCTCAATCCCACTGATACGCCTTCCACAGAGGAAGCAGGGTTTGGGGATGAGGGGGATGACTCGCCTATCACAGGGGCTGAGGTCGCCAAGGTGGTTAAAAATCTCCTTGGTGGCCGGGCCCCGGGGGTGGACGAGATTCGCCCCGAGTACCTCAAGGCCCTGGATGTTGTTGGGTTGTCATGGTTGACACACCTCTGCAACATTGCGTGGAGGTCGGGGGCAGTGCCTTTGGCATGGCAAACCGGGGTGGTGGTTCCTCTCTTCAAAAAAGGGGACCGGAGGGTGTGCTCCAACTTTAGAGGGATCACACTCCTCAGCCTCCCTGGGAAGGTCTATGCCAAGGTACTGGAGAGGAGAGTCCGGCCGTTGGTCGAACCTCGGATTCAGGAGGAGCAATGTGGTTTTCGTCCTGGCCGTGGCACATCGGACCAGCTCTTTACCCTCTCGAGAATTCTTGAGGGTTCGTGGGAGTTTGCCCAACCAGTTTACATGTGTTTTGTGGACTTGGAGAAGGCATTTGACCACGTCCCTCGTGGATTTTTGTGGGGGGTGCTTCGGGAGTATGGGGTATCGGGCTTGTTGTTACGAGCTATTCGGTCTCTGTACGACCGTTGTGAGAGTTTAGTTCGTATTGCCAACACTCGGTCGGAGTCATTCCCAGTGAGAGTTGGACTCCGCAAGGGCTGCCCTTTGTCACCGATCCTGTTCATAATTTTTATGGACAGGATTTCTAGGCGCAGCCAGGGAATGGAGGGTGTCATGCTTGGTGACCACAGGATCTCATCTCTGTTGTTTGCAGATGATGTTGTCCTGTTGGCTTCATCCAGCAATGACCTACAGCTCTTGCTGGGACGGTTTGCCGCTGAGTGTGAAGCGGCTGGGATGAGAATCAGCACCTCCAAGTCCGAGTCCATGGTCCTCAGCCGGAAAAAGGTGGATTGTCCTCTCCGGGTTGGGGACAGGCTCCTGCCCCAAGTGGAGGAGTTTAAGTATCTTGGGGTCTTGTTCACGAGTGAGGGGAAAATGGAGCGAGAGATCGACAGACGGATTGGAGCAGCATCTGCAGTGATGCGGACGTTGTACCGGTCTGTTGTGGTGAAGAGGGAGCTTAGTTCTAAGGCAAAGCTGTTGATTTACCAGTCAATCTACGTTCCTACTCTCACCTATGGTCACGAGCTTTGGGTAATGACCGAAAGAACGAGATCGCGGATACAAGCGGCTGAAATGAGCTTTCTCCGTAGGATTGCTGGACTCACCCTCAGAGATAGGGTGAGGAGCTCAGTCATCCGGGAGAGGCTCAGAGTAGAACCGCTACTCCTCCACATTGAAAGGAGTCAGTTGAGGTGGTATGGGCATCTGATTAGGATGCCTCCTGGACACCTCCCACTTGAGGTGTTTCAGGCACGTCCCACTGGGAGGAGACCCCGGGGCAGACCCAGGACTCGGTGGAGAGACTATGTCTCCCAGCTGGTCTGGGAACGCCTTGGTATCCCCTCTGAAGAGCTGGAGCAGGTGGCTGGGGAGAGGGAAGTCTGGGCTTCTCTGCTTGAACTGCTGTCTCCGCGACCCGGACCTCCGGAAAAGCGGTAGAAGATGGATGGATGGATGGATGGAATGGAATTAATGTTAATTGCCAGTCCATGGTGGGGGTAGTGTTGTAGGATGTGTCTAGCTCATGTGTTTAGCTAGGGAAGCTCAGTGCGTGAACGTGAGTGAGTGAGTGCGTGCGCGCGGCCGAGGTGTGCACGCTCTGTGAATGACCCCGCGGAGCGGACGGGTGTGTGTGTGTGATGACTGGTGAGGAGACAGAAACAGCAACTGGGGCAGGTAGCGAGCTAAAAGTGCTACTAATAACAGTGCAGTCAAACAATAAAGCCCCAACTCTTCAGCAAAACTGCCTGTTCTTTCGTGTGCTACCATACTTAAGATAAGATAAGATAAGATAAGCCTTTATTAGTCCCACAATGGGGAAATTCCAGGATTGCAACAGCACAGGGATAGCAACACTCAGAGCAATAATTAAGAAGATACCAAAAATATAAATAAGAGCAGTGGATATACATACGTACACATAAATATATAAATATAAATACAAAGTGCGGAGCATTGTAGCAACATGGAATAAACAGCATAACTGTCTACTTAGTTATCCTACATAGTATGAATACTTTTAACAAGCGTGAAGTTTACTCAGGTATTAATCCCAGAGAAAAAGCTGCCTCCGGCCCTGGAGAAGGCAGATCTCCCCTGTGTCCCCCAACCATGGTTAGGAGACCAAAAGCAGGAATGATTAACAAGTGTATAGGAGACAAAGTGGATCAGTCACAGCTTTGTGGTCTGCATCGCACATGGGGTACTGCATTGGGTCATGTTGACACAGATGGGATGGTGTCAATGCAATACGTTGCCTTAAAATGGGCTTAAGGCAGACTGCATCACGGTGTGACAACACAGAAATAGTTTTTGATCTTTAACTGCAGGTCTTTGATAATGCTTAACTTCAAAGTAATCTCTGAAAAATGTACTATATGGGAACTTTAACACATTTTAATTATGCTTTAATCTTGGCCAGATAGCCTGGGTGGAGGTATGTACTCCCTAGGTGCCTTCTAGTAGTGAAATGTGGATTTTTGAATGAATGTTCAGGCTACCAAATATGAATCTGTGGGAGTAAACCCCGTCACTTCTGTTTGTTGCCTACAGTCACTTACATCACCATTAAAACCGTTTTCACAATACCGCTCATCTGATTGCAATTATAGTGAGTTATACTACATTATTTGAATGAGAAGACGTCTAACGCAGACCAACCGACCAATCAGAGCTGACTTCTGTACACTGGACCAATCAAAACAGACGTTAGAAGGACCATGCTTTGTTACCAGCCAATAGGGAGCGGCAGGGATGTGACGTAGCGCAGTCAGCTGTTCTGGTTTTGCTGGTGGTAAGATCCGCATCTTCAACACGGTACCAGAAACCGATCGTGAAACGCTTGAAAGTGAACCCCTGCAGCTTCGCTCCGCCCCCATCCACACACCTGCGGCGACAGCACTTTTTCTTCTTCCAAGTTGGATTCGCCCTCCGCCGCCGACATCGAGCCCCGCGGAGCAGTCGATCCCAGCAGGCCTCCAGTGCAGGTCGGAGGGAGGAGAGGAGGTTGCTCGGGATCAGGATGGAGAAAACTGTGGCTGCGGCTGGCTCCGCTGGCCCAGACGGATCAATGTTCCGGTCCGGCTGCCTCGTCTTCAACCAAGACTCCACGTAAGCATGCCAGTGAATAATGCTTTTCTCCATAGACCAAAGCGAGCAGCCAGAACACCACAGGCTTCATGGGAAATGTGTTTAAATATTTGTTTATAATAACTGAGCTCAGCTCTCACAGTAGCTCCGTCTTGTGTAACTGCTTAAATTAAGCTAACCTATATCAGCTCTGGATGAGGCTCAGTGTCTGTTTGATGACATTATCGTCAAGGTTTCTGCCACAACAACCGTTTCAGTTCAAACCTACACTTGCACGTCTGTGCATGCTGCAGAAACTTTATTGGAGCTCTTGGGGTTGTTTTGGGGCATTAGAAGACAAAAATCTTGTTTGTTTGGGTCGCTATTGGGCAGCACGGTGGTGCAGTGGTTAGCACTGTTACCTTACAGCTAGAAGATTCCTGGTGAATCCCCAGGCTGGCAGGGGTTGGAGCCTTTCTGTGTGGCGTTTGCATGTTCTCCCTGTGCTGCGTGGGTTTACTCCGGGGGCTCCGGTTTCCTCCCACAATCCAAAGACATGCATGCTAGGTTAATTGGCTGTTCTAAATTGTCCCTAGATATCTGTTTCCTATAGGCCCTTAGAATAGAGGGTTAGTACTAGTGACAGCACTTTGAGTGGTCTTTGTGACTAGAAAAGCGCTATATAAGTGCAGGTTAGTTAGTTAGCTATTGTGCAGATGTATAAGTGTGGATCCACAGGATTGATTTTGGATTTTCAAAAGTGTTATGAAATCATCCCATATCTGATGTGTGCAGGCAAAAACAGAATGGTTCAAAGGGTAGGTTAAAGCTGGAGTAGGCAGAAATTTGAGAAACCAGAAACTCTGCCTGACTCCTGCAGCACCTCCTCTCCTTTCTGCCCTAAGTCACTCCCCTTCTGAAGTGTAAGATAAGATAAGATAAGCCTTTATTAGTCCCACAATGGGGACATTCCAGGATTGCAACAGCACAGGGATAGCAACACTCAGAGCAATAATTAAGAAGATACGGAAGATATAAATAAGAGCAGTGGATATACATACATACGCATAAATATATAAATGTATATACAAAGTGTGGAGCATTGTAGCAAGATGGAATAAACAGCATAACCGTCTACTTAGTTATCCTACATAGTATGAATATGTACCCATACATATTTTTTGATTTGATTTTGTATACTTTATTGATCCCCAGAGGGGAAATTGAGGGCATCCACCTGGATGGATGAAGCAGCCACGGTACAGCACTATCCCTTAACCATTCACACACACATTCACACCTAGGGCCACTTTAGAGTCTCCAATTAACCTAACCTGCATATTGTCACCCTCCGTAGCGACCGATACTGTCCTAGTTGTATATACTAGAGGGGACCATTGTGTAAGTCTATTGCGTCTTTTGCATTCAATACTATTAGGTCGTCACTTTTTTTTTTTTTTTTGCTATCGCTGCGAGCAGCCCTGCTTAGGTTATACAGTCTGACTGCCGTAGGTAGGAAGGACCTGCAAAACCTCTCGGTTGCGCACCTAGGATGATGTAGTCTGCTGCTAAATGAGCTTCTCGGTGTGTTCAGTATGTCCTGCATAGGGTGGGACTCGGAATCCAGCAGAGATGACAGTTTAGCCACCATCCTTCTCTCTCCTATCTCCTCCACTGGGTCAGGGCGCTGCCCCAGGACAGAGCTAGCTTGTCACGACGGCCCTCACGGACCGTCACAAGACGCCTCAGTCACCAGAGAGTTTGCAGTGGTAATTTATTGAGGATAAGGCAGAACACTCACAGAACACATACAGTGGCTGGGTGACGTCTGAACCGGGGGACACCCGATGCGCCAGACGGACAACAGTGAGAGTAAGGTCTCAAAGGAACATACCTGAGAATAACAGGAGCACGACGGAACGTGGCTGAACATACAGAAGAGCATAGCAGGTGATCATAACAGGATATAACAGAGACTGCCGCGTTGGAGGACATTTAGCACCCGCTTATATCTCTGGTGGCTAATGACCCCAACGCGGCACAGCTGCTGCTAATGACAGCAGAGCAGCAGCTGACTTTGACAGCAGGGAGCTCCCCCGGGCGCCTTCACAATAAGAGCCCGAGGAGCTGGAAGGAATCCTCAGCTGCCAAAGCCAGAGAACAAAAAGATATGAGACCCGAGTGTGGCCAGAACCGACACTCGGGTTATGACAGTACCTCCCCCTCAAGGCCGAGCTCTGAGCGGCCCGAGTAACACCCAAGCCCCCCCCCCACCCCCCTAGGGTGGGTGGATGGGGAGCTGGCAGGAGGGAGAGAGAGACAAACAACCAACAAGGCTACAAAGGTAGGGAGAAAAAAACCCCCACAATAAGTACAAAATAGGCAACACACCCTTGGGCAAACAGAGTGACACAAAAACACAAAACAACCCCCCCCCCCCCCAACACACACACACCCCAACAGTCCCACAGACGAGATCAGGAACCCGGAAAGGGCACAGTCCAGGCCCGGAGGGATGGGGCAAAAGGTTCGGGGGGGTCGTCCGGCAACAAGAGGCCACAGAACAGGGAGGGGAAAAGAGGACAGTTCGGGCGGCCTACCCCAGTCCCATGCTCGGGGAAAGAGAGTTTCAGGCGGCCGGAGCAGGTCGCCGCACAGGAAGATAAACAGGTCGGGGGGCCGGCCCAGAGAACCAAACCAACGAGACAGCCCTTCAGGCGGCCGCCCCGCAACACCAGCCCACCAGAACCGTTGGGAGGAAGCAGCCGGTGATCCCGCAGAAAAGGGGGGAGATGAGGGGAAACCGGGCGGAGCGTTCGGGACCCCAACGGCCCCAGGTGGAGATGGGTAGTGCTCCTCAGGGAGACGAGGAGGATGACTGTGGAGGTGAGGGTGATGAAGAAAACGAGCCTGTCCAGCATCCGGTGGCTGGGGATCTGCAGCTCCCTCACCGAACCTAGGACCTGCTGGTGCAGCACCCACGGTGGACCCCGATTGGGCCTCCGGAACCAAACCCACGGTGGACCCCAACTGGACCGGAACAGCACTCCCGGTGGACCCGGTCGGCGTGGCACCAGACTCGACCTCCAACCCCAAAACCGGAACCTCTGGCGCAGCAGGCGAGAGCAGCCCCTCGCCGGCGACCCTGGGAGAAGACTCACACAAGAGAGAAAACCCGGGATCAGGATCACCGGCAGCGCCAGAACCCGGCGAGATAAGCTCGGACGCAGCGGGCGGCTGCACCCGGCTCATCTCCCCTTGAGACAGGCAAAAGTGCTCTAAAAGGTGAAGAAGAAAGATAAAACAGAGCACTTGCCTGAGCTCGGGTTCTGACGCCGTCCAGGACTGCGATGATCCGGGCTCAGAAGTCAGGAGGTCGTCCTCAGGCTCCCACTCAGCTGCGTCGGGCTCCGCAGCTGGCATGATGGTGCGTGCAGCTAGAGAGTCCTCCAGCACCGATGTCCACGCCGGTGACCCGCACGGCGTGGTGGCAGGAGAATCTCGCCCTGCTGGACCGGACCGCTCCTCCGTGGAACCCCGGGGACGCTTCTTCATCGGCGATGGCTCCACGCTGCAGTCCGCTCTCCTCCTCCGCCCATGGCGTGGCTGCGGAACCGGAACCAGGCTCTCCAGAACCGCAGGCCCCCTCCTCATCCAGCGACGTTGGCCTGACGTCGAGGACCACTCAGCGGGGGGAGACACAGAGGAAGCAGGGTTATTACTTTCGTCCACAGCGGGTGGAGGGAGCTCGGGGGGCTGCATACCCCGAACTCCACCCCCAGGAGTCAGACAAGGCAAAACAATATCAAAAGAAGAGAAATTATCATGCACTTGCCTTTCCCCTAAGGGTAAGATGGTCCTCGCTGTGGGGGACGTCATTCCTTCCTTTCCCCGCTGGAAGGCAACAGAGGGCCCTCTGGGAAGACGAGATGAGGCCACTCGAGGCGGATCCGGGATGAAGCTCGCCGAAACGGAGCTCTCGTGACACACAGCAGCCAGGATAGGCGACGAGGAGGAGGGGGCGACAGCCGGGGTCAGTCGGGCATAAAGCGCTGACGGGACAGCAGGCGAGGGCCCGGGAGAAGACGAGGCTGCGGGGATTCCCCTCTGACGAGGCGCGGGAGTGACAGCTGTGTGGGGGGTTGAGCCCTTGCGGCGACCCGGGACAGCATCCAGACGGGGCTCTAGCCGAGGTTGGAAGCCGGAGTGACGACGGTTCCTTGTAGGGGGTGAGGCGAAGGTGAGGTCCGGAAATCGCCGTTCCTGAGCAGAAACGGCGGCAAGCAAGTCAGCAAACTCAGGAAACTCACGCAGCGCTGGATTCCTCTCCACGAGTCTAACCGCCGCCACCACATGCTTCATACACGGTGGAGGATTCTCAGTGGAGCAAGCAGCTGCCACCCGGTCCCAGATCTTGTCTGCTGTCATCTGCAGCTTCTCTGGGGGAATCCCGAGTGACGACATGCCCGATGGGAAAAGACCTCTGGATGGTGCGAACTCCCGGGC
Organism: Pholidichthys leucotaenia; assembly: GCA_020510985.1. Classification (NCBI taxonomy): domain Eukaryota; kingdom Metazoa; phylum Chordata; class Actinopteri; order Cichliformes; family Pholidichthyidae; genus Pholidichthys; species Pholidichthys leucotaenia. The sequence continues at coordinate 313,199,932 of CM035838.1, read as the reverse complement.
CGGAACAGAGGCAGGAGCAGGATCCCGAAGCGAGGGACGACGTCTCCTCCGCTTCAGCTTCCTGCCAGGATTTCCCTCCAGCCCTCGGAGTATCTCACGCTGGGCGGCGATGTCATCTCTCCTCACGCTTACCTCTGGATGATTAGTGAAGCGGGGGAGAGAATCCAGAATTTCCTCGGCTAGGTCCAGGTACCAGGGCACTTCGCTGTTGTATTCGAGGAGGGAGGCGGCGACAAGGACTCTGTCCACGCGCTCGAGGGTGTCAGCGAGAACAGCGTCCTGCCTCCGAGCACGAGACCTCCACGATGGCATGCTTCAACACGGCACCCAGACAGGTAGGAACAAACAGTCCACTACTGCAAACTACACGGTGAATGGCGTCTCGATGCAACGCCTCCTCTCCGGGCGTTTGGCGGCAGTCTACTGTCACGACGGCCCTCACGGACCGTCACAAGACGCCTCAGTCACCAGAGAGTTTGCAGTGGTAATTTATTGAGGATAAGGCAGAACACTCACAGAACACATACAGTGGCTGGGTGACGTCTGAACCGGGGGACACCCGATGCGCCAGACGGACAACAGTGAGAGTAAGGTCTCAAAGGAACATACCTGAGAATAACAGGAGCACGACGGAACGTGGCTGAACATACAGAAGAGCATAGCAGGTGATCATAACAGGATATAACAGAGACTGCCGCGTTGGAGGACATTTAGCACCCGCTTATATCTCTGGTGGCTAATGACCCCAACGCGGCACAGCTGCTGCTAATGACAGCAGAGCAGCAGCTGACTTTGACAGCAGGGAGCTCCCCCGGGCGCCTTCACAATAAGAGCCCAAGGAGCTGGAAGGAATCCTCAGCTGCCAAAGCCAGAGAACAAAAAGATAAGAGACCCGAGTGTGGCCAGAACCGACACTCGGGTTATGACATAGCTTTCTTGATCAGTTTGTTCAGTCTCTTCCTATCGGCTGCTGTAATGCCACTGCCCCAGCAGAAAACTCCAAAAGTGATGGCTGATGCCACCACCGTGTCGTAGAATGTCTTCAGCAGCGCCCAGCAACGCCCCATGCCAGGCTATTGTAATGCAGCCAGTCGCAAAGGCCTGACAAGCCTTGTGGCTGATAAAATGTGTGAAAGGTCTCTCAGGCTAACAAAGCCCACAGGGTATGATGTGCTTCTGTAACCCAGCTGAGAAAATTACCCTTTTTTTTCTCAGATGTCAATTGTATTAATACAATTGTGTGATTTTATTTTGAAAACCGATTATTTTGGGGAAGAGGAAGTGTGATCCTTGTTATCCAACTTTTAAATTCCTGTTTAATGGTCACGTTGGGTGATCTGGGTCTTCCCATTCGTTAAGAGCGATATTAGCCCCGCCTTCCGAGTAGAGGCAGCAGACGCGCACTCGGGTTTCGGTCTTTCACGATATGAGAGCGGACGAGAGAGTTTGTGGGCGGCCTGGTTCACACTGATACCTCTTCTTGTTGATGGGAGCACGAGCTTGAGAGGCCGTGAAGCGGTGACTTTTGCTGTGTTCACACTGAGACCTCATCTTGTTGTAAACAATAATACCATTATTGTTGTGCAGGCTAGGTTTTTTTGGTTGCCGACCAAGAACCTTCTGGATCCTGGATTCTCTCTGAATGGAGATGGCGAGCCTGACCTGAAACTGAACCGAGATCTGACCACGATCTCGATTGAAGAGCATCCTTCCTCTCTCCAGTGCCCAGGATTCAAAGTGGTAACAACCCAAGTCGCCGCTTTAAAAGAGGAAAAGAAACCTGAGTCTGGAGATACAAGATATCTTGATTGGTCAACCGACTAAACCGAAAGGACAAACAAACACTGAGCTCAGTAGGACATCTTTGGGGTTTTATTCCATACCGGCCGTTGTTATATTTGTATAGTTGTAAATTGTCTGTATATATTGCTCACTTTACTCCTATAAATAACAACCATTGTTGCTCATTTCTTGCCTCCAGCTATTTCATTCCACACTCACTTTAATTCCCTATTGTAACCCTTACGAACCTAGCAACTGGTCTACACTTAATTATTTCCCTTACCTAATTAACATAAGGCAAGGGTTACAATAAGAAGTGGCGAGCCCAGCCAGGAGCCTTTTTCTTCTCTCCCTTACGTTATTTCAAGCCTATAACGTACCCAAAATGGATATTGTTGAACGTGAATCTGTGAAAATTCCAAATGCAGTGATAGTGAGTGAAATCGCTGGAGATGAGCAACTTGATGAAGTGACTGAGTTTTTGAAACGGTATGGATCGATTTCAAGAGTCATAAAAGTAGCAGATAGTAAGTCTGAGTTTTCCCAGAGTGCTATTTTTAAGTATCACTTGGGTATTGCTTTTGAAGCTCTTGACCCATTGCCATGTACTCATGTATCTGATAGTGGAGCCAGCTATATGATACAATCTCTTGCGAGTGTTTACACGCACCGTGTAGGGAACGATAAGACCAAGTCATATCTCACTAACGTTAAAAACTTAGCGAAGATGAGTGGCAGAGATTTTGCAGATGTCCTGAATGACATGATGTCACAGCTTTCTGAGTTAATCAAAGAATCTGAAAATGATCAGTCAGAGCAAGTTAAGTTACCTGATAACTTACCTGAAGCTTTCTTGGATGAACCTCAACCTCAGCCTTCTGCAGCTGAGTCCAGTATTCAAGGTGCACAACCAACTAACCAGTCAAATCACACTACGAGCACCCCAGCTCGAAGTATGCCCACCATTTATGCACATGATTTAAATCCCCCAGAAGTGCAACGTGTGGTAGTTGAGCACATTGTAAAAAGGGAAGATTCTTCCGTGCAGCGGTTTTCACAAAAGCTCAGAGCTTTTTCTGGCAAAGACCTCCGACCAACTTATGAGCTAGATTATGATACTTGGCGCTCCAGTGTAGAATTAATCTTGACTGATCCTGCTATGTCCAAATTGCAGCAATCCCGAAAGATCATTGAGTCTCTTTTACCCCCAGCAGCTGATGTAGTCAAGTACTTGAACCCCAACAGCTCACCATCAGAATACCTTCAGCTGTTAGATTCTGCTTATGGTACAGTTCAAGATGGCGGAGAGCTTTACGCCAGGTTTATTGACACCTTCCAAAACACAGGTGAGAAACCCTCGTCATATCTACAACGTCTTCACGTAGCTTTGACTCACACTGTGAAGCGTGGTGGCGCTTCAAGCCAGGATTTTGACAGGCTGCTTGTCACAGTTTTGTCGAGGTTGTTGGGATGATTCCTTTTTAACTGCACTCCAGTTAAAACAAAAACGAACAAGTCCCCCAACTTTTCCTGATTTGCTTCTCTTGCTACGCACTGAAGAAGACCAAATTGCTGCCAAAAACTTGAGGATGAGACAACATTTGAGCAGTCCAAAACAAAAAGTGACCTCCCACGTGCAAACTGTGTAATGCAGTTCAGATGAAGATGAGGACAATATCACGCTAAACTCACTCCAAGAACTCTCAAAACAAGTTGCAGAAATTCAAACGCAACTAGTAAAACTAACTGCAGAACCAAAAGCTCAAAACTCACAAAGTACACTCAGTACAAAGCCAAAAGAGAAACGAAAGTCGGAGGTTCGAAGACGACCAGATACCGTCGTAGTTCCACCCATAAATGATACCGGATGGAGACCATACTGAAATTGATCACATTACAACTCAACCAATACTGACGATGGACAGTCTTGGTTGCACATGCAACGGGACGTGCATGATATTTAGCGCGGGAGAGTGTAACCCAGCTGAGAAAATGACCCTTTTTTTTCTCAGATGTCAATTGTATTAATACAATTGTGTGATTTTATTTTGAAAACCGATTATTTTGGGGAAGAGGAAGTGTGATCCTCATTATCCAACTTTTAAATTCCCGTTTAATGGTCACGTTGGGTGATCTGGGTCTTCCCATTCGTTAAGAGCGATATTAGCCCCGCCTTCCGAGTAGAGGCAGCAGGCGCGCACTCGGGTTTCGGTCTTTCACGATATGAGAGCGGACGAGAGAGGTTGTGGGCGGTCTGGTTCACACTGATACCTCTTCTTGTTGACGGGAGCACGAGCTTGAGAGGCCGTGAAGCGGTGACTTTTGCTGTGTTCACACTGAGACCTCATCTTGTTGTAAACAATAATACCATTATTGTTGTGCTGGCTAGGTTTTTTGGTTGCCGACCAAGAACCTTCTGGATCCTGGATTCTCTCCGAATGGAGATGGCGAGCCTGACCCGAAACTGAACCGAGATTGAACCGAGATCTGACCACGATCTCGATTGAAGAGCATCCTTCCTCTCTCCAGTGCCCAGGATTCAAAGTGGTAACAACCCAAGTCACCGCTTTAAAAGAGGAAAAGAAACCTGAGTCTGGAGATACAAGATATCTTGACTGGTCAACCGACTAAACCGAAAGGACAAACAAACACTGAGCTCAATAGGACATCTTTGGGGTTTTATTCCATACCGGCCGTTGTTATATTTGTATAGTTGTAAATTGTCTGTATATATTGCTCACTTTACTCTTATAAATAACAACCATTATTGCTCATTTCTTGCCTCCAGCTATTTCATTCCACACTCACTTTAATTCCCTACTGTAACCCTTACGAACCTAGAAACTGGTCTACACTTAATTATTTCCCTTACCTAATTAACATAAGGCAAGGGTTACACTTCAATTTCCCTTCAGCCATTTGCATTACAAATTATGACCCAGCCCCTGGCCAACAGTGATCTGTGTGGAGTTTGCATGTTCTCCCCGTGTCTGCATGGGTTTACTCCGGGATTTCTCCGGTTTCCTCCCACATGCCCAAAACATGTAAGTTAGGTTAATTGGCATCAAACTGGGGATTCTAAATTGTCCTTAGGTATGAATGTGAGAGTGAATGGTTGTCTGTCTCTCTGTGTTGGCCCTGTGATGGACTGGCGATCTGTCCAGGGTGTACCCTGCCTCTCGCCCAAAGATGCTGGGATAGGCTCCAGTCCCCCCGCGACCCGAAAAGGATTAAGCGGAAGAAGATGGATGGATGGATGGACTTTCTTTTCATTCAACATTTATTTAAGGCTGTGTTAGAAACCCGATTCTTTGATTGGAAGATCCACGAATAAGCCAGAGAATTCTTCAATTCAAAGATGTAACATTTATTTAGAAGTCGCATGTAAAGCAAGCAGCACTGGGTGCAGCATGATGCAGCCCCCTCTGGAGCGTCGCCAGACTGACCACGACTTCCGGGTGCAGCTTACATTAATCTTCTCGGGTTGGTTAGACCAACCCCGTACAATAGGATGGGCTTGTACGTGACTGTCTGACTGACCAATTTAACTCTGACGTGAACAGGCCACCCTCTGTTCATGTTACTGTCTTCTAGAATGTACGATCAACAGTGTGTTAGAAAAATACCCAATTCTTTGATTGAAAGATCCAAGAACAAGCCGGAGATTTCTTCAATTTAAAGATGTAACATTTATTTGGAGGTCACATGTAAAGCAAGCAGTGCTGGATCAGTGTGATGCAGCTCCCTAGGGAACGTCGTCAGACTGATCACAACTTCCGGGTGCGACATACATTACTCTTCTCGGGTTGGTTGGGCCAACCCCCGTTCAATAGGTTGGGCTTGTACGTGACTGTCTGATAGGCCAATTTAACTCTGACGTGAACAGGCCATCCACTGATCACACCGCTGTTCTAGAATGTGCAATCAATAGTGTACTGGAATGTTGGGACCGGGTGTATATCTAATGTGATAGACCTGACTATGAAAAGAGAGAGAGCTCTATAACTCTGCCTAATTCCAGTTTAACACAACATATTTGTTCATAAGAATGCAAACAGAATATGTATGGAATATGCTTTATTTTGGCACTCTAACTTTCCATTAACCCTTTCACCCCCCCCCCCCCCCACATGATTTTATCTCGTCAACCATGCATGGTGTGAGAGACGCTAGCAATTAACAGATGGTGGATGAGGTAGGTCCCTACTGTGTGTCAACCCAAGAGGCTTGCACCATTGGTTCTGCTACCCTTACCCCCCCCCCCCCCCCTTGTGGACACCCTAGCGTGGTGCAGCGATGTCTATGGGGGCCTTGTCAAGATGAACTGTCAATAAACCTTTGTCCACTGGTTGACCCTTGCCAGGGCTTGCATCATTCGGCTGTCGTCATCACACGGTTGTAGAGCTGTAGAGTACAGTCCCATCTTGTTGACACACACCGGTACTGTTAGAAGCGAAACAACTGTGTGCCCCCGCTCCCAGAAGCTCATCTCTTCCCATGAGGTCTATAGGACAGTCTGGTGGGTGCAGCAGAGGATAGATAACATCCAGTTCAGCCAGTGAACAGTTCGGTGATGCTGTCCCAGGGATGCCACCCCCCGTCGCTGGACAGAGGTAGAGATGCTGGTGTTGGTAAGGCTCGAGCTCCTGGCTCCACCCCGGATGCTGGAGGTGCAGTGGATGCGCTCGGGTACCAGTCCATTCTTCTTCTAGGGACTGAAGTTGTACAGCCACTCGCCCTACGACCTTTTTCTACGTCGCAGGCACACGTGATGGTCTGGTGCCCTCCGGCATGCATTTTCCCTGTGCCCTACACCTTTGTTCGAGTGCTGATACAAAGGGCTCGGCCGGGGCAGGACCTATAATGGCCTGAGGGGTTGCCATCACAATGGCTGGAGCCTGTACCATTTTATCCTTATTCACTATATCTGTAGTTATCTACGTGCTGTTGTAAGTTAATCTCCCAGTATCCTTGAGTGTGTGATTGTTGACCATATGAAATCTGCAAGCAGTGGTTGTGTTGTGATGAGTGTGTTGGGTAATGGGACCTATATGTTCAGCAGTGGGTAGGTAGTAGACAACATCGTTCAACGTTAGGAGACATCCTTATCCATGCTTGTTGTGTTCAGACTTTCAGAGCTTCTAACCTTCATCCTTATCCAGACTACCTAACCGTAATTAGCATAATGGAAATAAACACGCAAGAGTACTATAAGTCTCACACCCATACCTATGTGTGGTGAGCTATGTATGATTTATGTATTATCAGTAGCACACTGTGTTTACAAATAATCTGTGATGGCAGAATGGTCTTCCCCGGTATCATCCTCCGTCTTGGGGTCCTCAGCTCTTCCTCTCGACCCAGCAATTGGTCTAAGACTTGCTGATGACTCCCACTGTGGAAAATTGCATTTGTTAACACCCTTCTGGGCTTCTGAATATATGGCCTATAGTGTCGTACTCTGTTCCTTTTATTAGATCTACATCTGGTTATCCTTTTACCATAACCAATTTGGAATTTGCTTCAAATTTTCCTCATCCCCTCGTTTATTAATGTTGAGATTGGTCATATAGGAGATTTCTGGGCGTCAATGTGTACCGCCTTTTGTGCTGTGGTTACCCAGTTAAGAGACATTGCTTATGGTTTTATTTTGGGAGAATATTCTATGTTAAGGTCAGGTATTGGTTTTCCATGGATGGCTCTATTCCGCAGTAGAGGTGTGAAAATGTCCAACATTTTCCAATCCATGTGTTTGGGTCTAACTAGCGGGATGTGTGGAACCACCCATACAGGGATGAGAATCCTCCACGAATCCGCGGAATTCCACGGATTTGATCATGTCTAGGGTCATTCTTGTGAATCATCTAAATTCGAGGAGAAAATTTTAGGGGGGGGGGGTGAGGTATGTTATGAGCGGCGAGTCGTATTTTCGATCGGCTGCTAAAATCCACCACGCAGAACGCGCTACCCAGCGAGATCAGTAATGTAATGTAACAAGGCCACTGATTGGCTGATACTTATTGAAGCAACCAATCGGCGATTTTGTTAGATTTCCTTTGTCATATCCAACACGTGGAGCGAAATGCAAATGGCGGACAGTTCAATCAGTTCAATCAACCGAGTTTTCCCGATTTCGTGAAAATGGTGAACCTAAAACTCACGAAAGACAACAAAGCAAGAATTTTAGAAATTGACAAAGGGATAAGGAACTAGTTTCGTTGGGAATGGCTCGAAAAAACTGTCACTGACTGTAAAGATCGGTAAAAATACCGAAGTTGTGGTTGAAAAAATGGCCGACTTCATAGCGAAATACGAAGTACCAGGGAAAGCCCAGTGTGTTTATTGCAACGATTTCTTGAGTTATGGATCTCATGGTTGTGTTGTAAGATTTTTTTTCTCGTTATAAGTAATGTACTTGAGAATTTTCGCGTAATGAATTTGTTATGAAATAGCATGTGTAAGTTGTGATGTCATGCCTGTTTTGAAACACTAATTGCATTTGAATGCTGATTATCGATTGTTAATAGATAAATGTTATTACATATTTTCTCACAATTTGAAATGCAATCTAAGAATTTTGAATATAATGTATCATTTTTTGTTTCACTAGGAGGAGTTACATAATGCATGTGTAAGTTTTTTTTTGTCATGGGTGGTGATGGGTTGCCTTTCCTAAGATATCTTTGTTTTTATTAGTAAACATAATTTCTTTATGGTCATTGCATAAAAATATTAAACATCTTTTAGGTTTTACTTACTTTCTTAGATTATCTTTCAAATATTAAAATATGCTAATATGCAACTTTTTTTATATTCCTAGTAACACTAACAAATGCACACATTTGTTAGTGAATGTCAGAATGTCAGTATATTTTAATAAATGGGTGATGGACTTGGTGATGGAATTTTGTTAATATTTATAATTTATTTTACTTGGTTAAATTATTTTGTCTGTTCTAGAACTATGTAAATGTAATTCTGTCAGTTCTAAACATATTAAATAGTAGTAAAATATAATTTAGTATTATTACATCAACATACCATTCAGATATCATAAATTTACACGTGATGCAGCAGCAGATTAAAAAGGTAAACTATAAATGCATTTGTACTTACTTCTAACTTTAAATATAAGACCACATTTGAGCATTCTAAAACACCAGATTTCGTTAGCCCACATCCCCCCACCAAGGCTCTGCCTTGGATCCGGCTTGGGGGCCTGCATCCCCCAAGACCCCCGGCTTAGTTTCCTCTTTTTTTCCCCAAACCCCATTCTCATCCCTGCCCATAGGTTGAAATGTCTCTTATCCTCTTCAATTAGGACAATGGATGGTTCCACATATTTCCTTGTTTACCAGTCCAAATTTTATGACCAATCTGGAGGAGGGATTTGCAAATAATGGTTGTTCATAATTGGATCAGATCCGTTCAATTGCCTATAGTATATGGGGTACAATGCTACTTTTACAGATGTTAATAGGTGTTCTACTGGTAGCTTGCCATTTGCAGAATTTGATCGTTACTTTTCTGACCTTGAAAAGTCCTGTATGTCATTACCCAGAGTTCCTACTTTACGTGCAATAATTTAATTTTGCTATTTTCTTTGTATGTGTAGAAGTGAGTCCACTTATCTCTTCTAGTCTTAAGCATGCAGTCCAGTTGTTACGTGGTGGATGTGGGCGCCTCCCTCCCGCAAGCAGTGGCCTGGACATCACTCCGTTTCCATTGTGGGGCGTGCTCCCTCCTCCTCCTCCTTGCTGTCCTCCTTTTGGCCTCCTTTTATAAGAGAAATGGATTCATGGCTCCCCTTGGGCTCCCCTTGTGTCAGCCGTTCCATAAATAAGTGTGTGTTTTTCCTTCAAATTTTATTTTCCCTTCTTATTTAGATTTCCAACCTTGAGTCAAGAAATGAACTGCTTCAAAGCCTTTGTATTAATTAGCCTTTTTGCTAATTAATGCAAGATGGAATAATAAGATTAACTCTCCACCATGCCAACAGATATTATTTGTACTACTGTAATTGAATGCTGTGTGGATTTTTGTGTTATACTGGCATACACCTCCATGCTGCTACTCATTTTTGCCACTCAGTGTTTGTCTTCCAAGAGTTCTGTTCGGTGACAACCTATGCATACCCTCTATTGGGGAGGAACATAACTGGGGTATTATTTGCTCATTACTTAATGTTAATATTCACAACTAAAAGAAATGCACTGAAAGAATGACACCTAATGCCTCATTCCCGCTTTAAGTACTTGGAAACATTTAAGCTGGCTGCCTGTGTTTGTGCATTCTTCCTGACACTCTTCAGGATTAAGCAAAATTTAATTTGTTTATTGTATTCTTGCTTTAAGTACTTGGAAACATTTAAGATGGCTGGCCGTGTTTGTGCATTCTTCCTGACACTCTTCAGGATTAAGCAAAATTTATTTATTGTATTCCCGCTTTAAGTACTTGGAAGCAGTTAAGATGGCTGCCTGTGTTTGTGCATTCTTCCTGACACTCTTCAGGATTAAGCAAAATTTAATTTATTTATTGTTGGTTTTTTTGTTTGGTTTTTAAAGCTACAGTTGCAAATCTTACACAGATCTTTATTTTTCTTTGGTTACACATACTCTGCTTTCATTTCTTTTTCCATTTCCATCTCAAAACCAAAAATAATTTATGCACTTGCTAAATCCACCGTTCTTCTTTCTTCAACCTACATACTTTTTCCATCAGAAACACTCACTCAATTTTTACCATCCACTCTCCATCTGTGTACAAGTCTTCACCTTTCCCCGGACTAGCTGATGAAGCTGCACATCTCACATCTATAATCTCTTCCAATATTAAAACTTCCTTTCATTCATCTGGTCTCGGTTCTCTTCAGCCTTCATTAACATTCTGTTACCACCTGCTTGTCTTCTTCATGATTCACTGTTCCGTCGTTCATACTACTGACTACTGTCCACAGCTAATGCTCCATGCATGATCCTGGACATAAAAGTGATTGGTTTCATTCTGAAAAGTCAGCTTTATAATAAACCAATGTGGCTCATTTCAAAATTCTGTCTCATGACAAAACTCATCATCTCTTGACCTCTACCCTGGCATCAGATGCTTTGTTTGAACATCTGCCTTTCGAGGAATGTATAAAAATAAGATGTCTGCTGATTGCTCTGAAAACTAAAGTGTAACAGAGTCATCTGTATCTTGGTGTGGTGGAGTTTTCTGTCTTTTTTTTTTTTTTTCTTCTGAATAGATAACCTCCAGACGAGCTAACACCATGCCTACAAAAACTATAACAATTTTTAGATACAAAATGTAAAGCTTTCATTAGCCCCCCAAAACAATTCTAAAAATATTTAAATCAAGAATCAACAACCACGTGACACGCAGATCATCCGTGTGTGAACCGCTGGTTTGTTTATCAAGCTACACTGGTTGTCTTGTGTGTGTCAGAGCTGCAGATCTATGTACACAGGACATTAAAGCCTTGTTTATGCTCCACCTCCGCTCTGTGCGTGCGTCTATGATGCTTGTACCCTTTGGATAAGGCCGGTGTGCACACCGCTATATGTATGTATATGCTTCATTTTTTTTTTTTTTTTTTTTTTGAGTCTACTCGGCCGAGTGCTTGCTGCTTTTACCTCAAATTATCTTCTTGTTTCTCTAGTCTACTCTAGTCAGAATCAGAATCAGGTTTATTGCCATTGTTCATGTAGTACACAAACTAGGAATTTGTCTCGGTGCAATGCTGCAACATTAAACATGATAAGATAAAAGAAATAAACTATACATGCAAAAAAGTGTAGAATAAGAGTAAGTGATACTGGTCAGCAGTTAAAAAAATATTAGCGAGCAGCAGATACTGTGGAGAACTATATAGTGCAGTCGGTAATGCAGGAAGAAAACAGTGATGATTGACATGAGTCTGGTTGAGCTGCTGTACATAGTGCACGAGAGTCAATAAGTCACTTAGTGTTCAGCAGTCTGATGGCAGAGGGGAAGAAGCTGTTCATGTGACGGGAGGTTTTAGTCTGGATGGACCGAAGTCTTCTGCCTGAGGGGAGGGGGCAAACAGTACGTGACCAGGGTGTGAGGGATCGGCTATGATCCGGCCAGCACGCCTCCGGGTCCTGGAGATGTACAGATCCTGGAGAGATGGGAGCTTGCAGCCGATCACCTTCTCAGCAGTGCGCACGACGCGCTGCAGCCTTAGTCTGTCCCTGGCAGTGGCTCCTGCGTACCACACGGTTATGGAGGTGGTGAGGATGGACTCGATGATGGCTGTGTAGAACTGCACTAACATCTTGGTGGGTAGCTTGAGCTTCCTCAGCTGCCGCAGGAAGAACATCCTCTGCTGGGCTTTTTTGATGAGTGAGCTGATGGTCGGTTCCCATTTGAGGTCCCTGGTGATAGTCGTGTTTGTTTTAATTCATCTTCTTCTATAATACTTTTTACTCATCTCTGGATGATCAAAAACCATCACCCTTGTTACGCTGCCATCCCTCATCCCTATACCAAGTGTAAGGAACTGTGTAAAGAATGAGTGTAAAGGATAGAATATGTCAGTGAGAGTATAGTTGCAAATGTACAAGATTGAACCAGATTTAGGAAAACGTGCAAATTTTAAAAAACTATTTCAGCTCACTTTTTGTCATAATTGTGACTTTTTCCTCCCAAATTTGTGACTTTCATGCAAACTTGCACCTTCCTCATAAATTTAAACATTTTCCTTTTAACTTTGCAACCTTTTCTCTAAATAATCATTTTTCTCCAAACAAATTTTGGATTTTTTCTTTGTAATTTTGCAAGTTTTTTCAGGAATTTGTGACATTTTCTAATATTTGGCAAATTTCGTCAAATGTGCAATTTTCTCTGAAACTTGCAACCTTTTCACATAAATTTTCAACCTGTGTCTTAAGTTGTGTTTGTAAATTTGCATTTTTATCATATTTTGCACCTCCATCTTATAAATTTGTACGTGATTGACATTTACATGTTCATACCTTACGTCAAGTTAAAAAATGGCTACTGCAAATCTCTTACTTTAACAATGTGATTAGATTTAAACAAATTTGTAAAGCATCAGCAATACTTTTCACTAGCTTTTCTTGAACGCTTGGCTGCACTGCCATCACATTTGGTTAATTGGTTGTTCCAAATTGTCCCCAGACCTCTTTCTCCTATAGGCCCTTAGAATAGAGGGCTAGCACCAGTGGTGGTCCTTGAGACCAAAAAAGCACTAATAAGTTGGGTTCATATCCATAAAGTTTTGGGAAATGTGCAAAAAATACAGCTAGGAGGGTCTGGGAATCTCCAAATATGTATTGACCCTTGAGTATAAAGGAGCCCTAAACCTGCATCCTTCCTCTTGGCCAGCAGGTGGCTAGTTTTCTTGTAGTAAAAGGTCAGGCTGCCTGATATTCTGTGGAAAAATGACCTTTCAAGCGTGGTCTTAATTGCAAGCCTTCTTTTTATTAGATGTTTCTTGGGCAGAACATGGGTGGGCAATATAAGCTGCGGCTTCAGCCATCACCCTTTTCAGATAACTTATGTTGAATTGTACAATCAGGGGAGTTAATGTTTAATTCGACCTTGTTGGATTTTTCCTTGATATATTGTTCTGTTCCTTTCTTTTAATCTAATCTGTCCAAATATACACTCTTTATGTAGCTACTCAATAGTTTGCATACATGGTATCATTTTAGATGAGAAAGCACACCGACCTCTCAGCTATAAGGCTGAGAACATTGTGATCAGTTATCTTAGTTTTACTGTTAGATTCACTCCCTGCTTGTTAAAGAGGTTGCCACCTCGCAAAATGTCAAATTTAAGACTTCCAAGACAGCAAACCTTAAATGACCTAGTCCCACTTTACTATTCATTCCTGTCCCACTCTCCCCCTTTGAAACAGAACGGCTTAATATCAAAGCCGTTCTTTTTCAACATCCTGTAGGGAAGGATACCCATTGTGTTGCTAATTGGGGGACCCCCCTGGGTGCCCTTGTGGGTGTTTGAGTCCAGTGGCCAAATTGCTGACATAGGAAGTATTAGTCCCATGGGGGCCTCTGACTCTATTATTAAAACTCTGACCTCCTGTGGCCCTGCAGCTGATACTGATAGGGCAAATTAGGTGGGGCATGGGTATGGCTTTTTTAAAGATTGGTCATGTACTGGGTTTGCTCAGTATGTGGTCTTGGCACGTCTCTGATATGGAAAGCAACAATACTGTACTTACATGTGCTCAATTGTTCCTCTTTGACCATTCTTTCGATGTTCCTTTGTACTGTTGTTGAGGAGGGAGGAGGGGGTCTAGGTGATGGCGTGGAGGGGGAGGGTGGACGCAGCCAATTCCAGGGGGCCTCACCAGCTGCTGGAGGAGGGGTGCTCCACACCCACCGCGGCCATCATCTCAGAGAAACAGAAATGCTGTTAAACCGCGTGTTTTTGTCCTTTTCCATTTTATCGCGTTTATTGATTATTTTGCATTTGTTCTCACTGTTGCAGCATGTCTCTCACTCTTAGGTTTTTTCTTTCCTTCCTCCAATCGTTTCTCCATATTTTCTCTTGTGTCCTGCACAAAACTTTAACAATTCATCAGCTTTCAATTTTCTCAAAAACCAAATTTCTTTCCATTTTCTGCCCACTCTCACTTCCACAAGGTTCATCTCCACAACAAAAACTCCAATTTATTTATTTTTATTCATTCATTTTAGTTTATTTTATTTATTCATTTATTTTTGTACTCATTTATATATTTACTCCAATTTACATTTTTCCTTATTCATTCATTTAGATTACCTCACCTTTATATATTGTCCACCTAGGATTTTTCTACACTGTTATTGTGGAATAAATCTCCTTATCTACAGTTTTATTGTATAAGTAGGAATAGTTATTATTCTTATACCTCCCTCTGCCTAATTTAAAGTTGAGCCTTTTCTCTCCATCCGAATGGGCATGCTTTTTTGCCTCACTACAATCAAACCCACATAGGTGGGCGAGGGAGGATTTTATGTTTGTTTGTTGTGCACGAACATAAAGCTTTCCTTTCAGCCAGAGAGATAAAGTTCCACATTTATTAGGACGATTTTAAGCCCTACTTTGCAGTAAATTTATGAAAGTGTGCACTTCCTACATTCGGCCACATGATGGAGGCACTGTACCGCAACTACCCACACATGTGCAACTGTGAACACTCAAGATGGCTCCGGAGCCTATTGTTCACAAACCACAACTTTTTTTTTTTTTTTTTTTTAAGAAAATGGAGTGCTGCCTCCCTAATTTCAGCTGTAAACATGCCAGAATAACCTTACAACTTTAATTTAGCGCTTCATTTTAATACTGTTACCTCAAATAATCCTCCTCTCAGTAACCTGTTTTACAATCTCACCTCCACGCAGGAGTGGGGGCGAATTACCTCCCTCCTTTGTGGAAAAACACACACTCGCCTTTGTTCTGACCATGTGGGCAAAAGAGCGCCATTAGTTAAATCATACTATGGGAAAAGTTTAATCGATATTTCCACCCCCGGTATTTCTCAAACCACACTTTTTATCCCCTAAAGACACAAAATTAACAAAAACAAACATATGCACAATGTGGAGAATATGCCGCAGATTTGCATGTACTCATTTTCTCATAGCTTAACTTATATGTAGAGGATACGTTCATTGAGACCTCGTCAGGTCATCGATACAAGAGGTATCGTATCATAAAGATCAGTCTTATAATTGATGTGTACTGTAAATCATTATTATGGCTGCTTGCTACATTACTCACTCATGATTTAAGTTTTGAGATTCTTATAATGTATTGGAGTACCTTTGCTCACTATTGATGTAAAAAAAGATTCTTGCACTGCAAATTTTCCTTATTCGTAAAAGAAAAAATAAGTGGCATTTACCTCCTTTTTTTTTTTTTTTTTTTTTTTTTTTTTCCAGTACGGCACCAGGCTAACCCTGGTGCCTTTATTTGAGGAGACAAACACGGTTGATTCCGCTGTTCCCCAAGTCTCTTATTTCAGCACAGACTGCATCCGAAATTTGCGGGACCAGGCTAGCCCTAGTTCCCATATTTGAGGAGACGAACACGGTTGATGCCACTGTTCACTAAGTCTCTTTATTCCAGCACAGACTGCATCCGAAATACTTCACCTACGTGGCATCGTTCCTTAATGGCATTGGGTCGGACACTTACTCCCACCCCCACCCCACCCCGGCAACAGGCTACTAAACCTGGTTATTTTCAATTTGGAAGACGGGCACGGCCGTTGCCTCCTACGTCTTAAGTTCTGGGTACAGACTGCATCCCAAAGCCTCACCAATCCGTTTAACTTTTGTTAGACAGTGGGTACTTTCGCTGAGGCCTCGGTAGGTCCCCCAAGCACAAGCGGTATCGTGACTAATTCTGATACACAGAGGACACTTTCACTGGGGCTTCGTCCGGCCCCTAGTACAAAAGGTGCCGTGTCTACAGCAGATTTAAACGATCATGGCTTCGCTCTACAGCGGCATCAGGTCGAACACCATAAATGGCTCCCCCCGGCATCAGGACACCAACCCTGGCTCTTTTCATTTGATGAGACGAACCTGGGTGATTATTAATCACCCTGGCATCCTAAGTCTCATTATTTTGGTTCAGACTGACTCCAAAATGTTTTATTTGATGGACCATACACCCGTGAACTGTATGTCCATGATTGCGACCGTTCTACCTCAGACTGAAAATAGAACATGTGCACTTCCCTGTTAACTTTTTAAACTATTTGACTATTTGTTTAGACTTTACATGTGACTCCCAACTAAATTATAAAATTTGGGGATCGGATATACCCCTTAATCGGACAAATGTAAATTTAGTATGGTCAAAGTGCAGAAATTCGTGTAAAAAGGTTTTCTGCTTACCTTTTTTGTTGAGGCGCCACGGTTGTCTGAATGGGTCCTTCCGATGTGGTGTGTTCAGGCTCGCCTCGGAATAATTTCATCCGGGTCACCAGCACCAAATTGTTAGAAAAATACCTGATTCTTTGATTGAAAGATCCAAGAACAAGCCGGAGATTTCTTCAATTTAAAGATGTAACATTTATTTGGAGGTCACATGTAAAGCAAGCAGCGCAGGATCAGTGTGATGCAGCTGCCTAGGGAACATCGTCAGACTGATCACGACTTCAGGGTGCGACATACATTAATCTTCTCGGTTGGTTGGGCCAACCCCCATTCAATAGGATGGGCTTGTACGTGACTGTCTGATAGGCCAATTTAACTCTGACGTGAACAAGTCATCCACTGATCACGCCGCTGTTCTAGAATGTGCAATCAACAGTGTAGAGAGAGAGAGAGAGAGAGCTCTGCCTAATTCCAGTTTAACACAACATATTTGTTCATAAGAATGCAAACAGAATATGTATGGAATATGTGTAGAGCATAAAGGGAGATTACCTACAGAATTATTATTTTGGCACTCTAACTTTCCATTAACCCTTTGAAGTGTGTGTGTGGGTGTTGGTTTTGGGTGTGTAACTAAAGTATTAGACCTGACTAAAGGAAAGGAGAGAGAGAGCAGAAAGAGAGCTCTATAGCTCTGCCTAATTCCTGTTTATCAGAGTTTAACACAACATATTTGTTCATAAGAATGCAAACAGAATATGTATAGAATACGTATGTGTAGAGCATAATGGGAGATTACCTACAGAATTATTATTTTGGCACTCTACTTTTCATAACCCTTTCAGCTGCATCCACACCAGGATAGTCTGGGGGTCTCAGTTCAACTCAGTGGGGAATGGCGAGAATTTTCACACCTTCTCAAAGCTCAAATCTCAAAGGATCATTGAGGACATGTCCTCATTTTAAAGAGACACTGTCAAAAATCTTTTTTTTTCTCTTGTTAACCTGTCTGTACCATGTTTTTTTATGACTTAACAAGACATATCAAAAGCAAAATCACTCAAATGTGTCATGTCTGTTTTTTTGTTTTGTTTTTTTTTTGCTGTGAAATTTCATTTAAGCTCCTCCCCTTGGTAGAAGGCAAGTTTAGATGTAGCATTTTTGGTGACATTACTATGATCTGTTCACACTCTGACAGGCAGCGAAAAGTAAGCTAGGAGCAGGAAAACAAAAGAAGAGGAAAACAGCAGCCTTGTGTGTAGCAGAATGGAATGTATGCACTCTGTTGGACAGAACAACATCACAGCGGCCAGAAAGACAGACCGTGCTTGTGGCCCTGGAAATGAACAGGTACAATGTAGACATAGCAGCACTTAATGAAACAAGATTACCTGGATATGACAGCTTGGAAGACCATGGGTACATCTTCTTTTGGAGTGGGGTATCAACTCAAGAAAGGAGAGAAGCAGGAGTGGGCTTTGCAGTTAGAAAGGAGGTAGCAGCAATGCTTAATGAGGAACCGGTGCCAAACAACGACAGGATAATGACTGATACTCCCACTACAGCGGAAGATGTATGCCACACTCATCAGTGTATATGTCCCAACAATGATCAACGCAGAGGAGGTGAAGGAAGAGTTCTACAGTGATTTACGTGAGACTATCAGGCGTGTACTGACTGATGACAGGCTGATACTCGTTGGAGATTTTAATGTCAGAGTTGGTTGGGACACTGAGAAATGGAAAGGAGTGCTAGGCAGTCATGGAGTAGTCAAGTGCAATGCTAATGGAGAACTTCTACTTGTACTATGTTCAGAGTACAACCTTGTGATAACCAACACTCTATTTAAGCACAAGGACACACACAAGAAGACATGGATGCACCCAAGATCCAAGCACTGGCACTTATTAGACTACATCATAGTCAGGCAGAGAGACATAAGGGATGTATTGGACACCGGAGCAATGAGAGGCGCGGACTGTGGTACTGATCATGTTATGCTGAGATCTAGATTAAGGATTTGGATGCGAAAACAGCACTGCAGGACGGGTGCGAAGCCACCACGGAAGCTAAACACTAGTGCACTGAAAGGCCAAAAGAAGCAGGAAGAACTTACACAGGAAATGGATGAAAACTTGAAAGACTGGGACAGCAACAACTCTGAGAATAACATAGAAGAGAAATGGGCAACACTGAAGGATACGGTGTATCAGACTGCAAGGGATTTATTAGGCTACCCTGAGAGGAAGCATCAAGATTGGTTTGATGAGCATGATGAACACCTGAAGAAACTACTAGAAGTGAGGAATACAGCTAGGCAGGAAAACCTACAGTGTAACACAAGGTCGAAGAAGAAGAAATACTCAAAGGCTCGGAGTGAGCTACAGAAGTACACCAGAGAGATGAAGTCCATCTGGTGGGATGAAAAAGCAGAGGAACTTAAAACTGTAGCAGACAGGAAGGACATGAAAACATTCTTCACAGGTTTGAGAGAAATCTATGGCCCTCAACCAAGAAGATTGGTTATGGATGGTGAAACGGTTTTGCAGGAGAAAGACAAGATCCTGGACAGATTTGCAGACCACTTTGGCCAACTACTAAACAACCCTGGAGATCTCACTGAAGAGGCTAAAGAAGCTCTAGTGCAGCGACCAGCTGTATCAAGTCTGGATGAACCACCAAATTTTGATGAACTAATGGCAGCCATCAGGACAACACAGGATGGTAAAGCTCCAGGAAGGGATGGAATTCCAGCAGAAGTGTGGAAATTTGGTGGTGTTCAGCTGACCAACTGCCTGCACAAGCTCATCCAAGAGATATGGGATGCCCAGAAAGTACCTTAAGACTGGAAGGATGCAAGTATTGTGCCTTTGTTCAAGAAAGGTGACAGGAAAGATTGTGGAAATTACCAGGGTATATCACTGCTAGCCACTGTTGGTAAGATTCTCTCACGTGTACTACTGAACAGACTCAATGAACACATCTCGCAGAATGTACTACCGGAAACCCAGTGCAGCTTTAGAAGTGGAAGAAGCACAATGGACATGATTTTCTGCTTGAAACAGGTTCAAGAAAAGTGTGTCGAACAGAACATGCCACTTTATGTAGTCTTCACAGACTTCAGTAAAGCCTTTGATACTGTTTTGCGACAAGGACTTTGGCAGGTACTCAAGAAATATGGCTGTACAGAGAAGTTTGTCAGCCTGATCGAGGCACTCCATACAGGTATGCAAGCAAACATGGCAATGAGTGGTTCAGTATCTAAAGACTTTTCAGTAAGCAACGGGGTGAAACAAGGGTGTGTGCTGGCGCCTACGCTCTTCTCGCTATATCTGGCAGCCATGCTTGAGGTGGCCTTCAAAGACACTTCAGAAGGAGTATACATTCAAACAAGGAAAGAAGCAGACTTGTTCAGTGTGGCACAGTTTAAAGCCAAGAGTAAGACATCGATAAAGGTAGTAAGAGAAATGCTCTTTGTCGACAACAGTGCTCTAGTTGCACACAGTGTGGAAGATATGCAATCTTTAGTGGAGAAGTTTGCAAGAGCAGCTAGCCAATTCAGCCTCCAAATCAACATCAAGAAGACAGAGTGCCTTTATTAACCACCAAAGTTCCAATTATCAACATCACTACCAGAAGAGATCAGCATTGGTACAGAGCCACTAGTCAAGTGCAAGACTTTCAAGTATCTAGGGAGTACTGTTTCAGAGAATGCTAGGCTGGAGGATGAACTATCTCTCAGAATGGGAAGAGCGAGTACTGTGTTTGGAAACTTGAGGGAGAGACTGTGGAGCAATCAACATGTGTCTATCCGTGTGAAATCCAAAGTGTACAGAGTGGCAGTACTGGCTACTCTATTGTACGGTGCTGAAACTTGGACTGTCTACAGAGTGCAGGTGAAGAAACGCCACACGTACATGATGTGCATGTGGCTCCTTCGAGCTATAATGAACATCTCATGGAAAGACAAAATAACCAACATAGAAGTGTTGAAACAAGCTGGTCTACCATCAATGGAGGACATGCTAATACAGATGAACCTGAGATGGCTCGGACATGTTGAGAGGACGGACCACCAGCGTCTCCCTCGGCAGTTACTCAGTTATTTGAGAGCAAACACAATCAGGGTAGACCAAGGCTCAGATTTTAAAGACACTGTAAAAAGAAACTTGAAGTTGGATATAGACAGGAGTTCCTGGCAGCGGAAGGCTAAGGACAGAGCTGTGTGGAGGAATCTGATCAGACCTAAATGAAACAGTCATTGTCGCCCACGACAGACTGCTATGATGATGATGACTATAACAAGTCTGTAGTGTTGAGCCAGTTAGGACTAAAAACTGTCTCAGGCCTGACTGAAGTTAACCTCCAGGACCAGTTAGCATTTTTGGACGGCTACTTTAAAAACTTGACCCAAATTAAGATGTTTTTTTTACCATTAAACTGCTTTTAAGGACTGATGCAGTTTCAGTCCTTATCCTGGGCCACCGTGGTTAATGTAACACTAGCCACATTAGCCTTGTGAGATGTGGGTGAGCCTATTCACAGGACCTGGCATTTGAAGGAGGAAAAGTGATAAGATTTTGACATGAAACTGTAAAACAATTTAAGGTTTTTTTTGTTTTGGGGGTTTTTTTTGTAGAAAAAAGGGCACAAGATACCATTTTAGACAATGTACAGACGTGGACAAAATTGTTGGTACCCCTCTGTTAATGAAAGAAAAACCCACAATGGTCACAGAAATAACTTGAATCTGACAAAAGTGGTAATAAATAAAAATTCTATGAAAATTAACCAATGAAAATCAGACAATGCTTTTGAATTGTGGCTCAACAGAATTATTTTTAAAAAAACAAACTCATGAAACAGGCCTGGACAAAAATGATAGTACCCCTAGAAAAGATGAAAATAATGTGACCATAGGGACATGTTCAACCAAGATGTGTCCTCTAATTAACATCACAGGTGTCTACACAGGTGTCTATCACAGGTGTCTACAAACTTGACAGTCGGCCTATTTAAAGGGTGACAAGTAGTCACTGTGCTGTTTGTTGACATGGTGTGTACCACACTAAACATGGACCAGAGGAAGCAAAGGAGAGAGTTGTCTCAGGAGATTAGAAAGAAAATTATAAACAAGGATGTTAAAGGTAAAGGCTATAAGACCATCTCCAAGCAGCTTGATGTTCCTGTGACTACAGTTGCACATATTATTCAGAAATGTAAGATCCACGGGCCTGTAGCCAACCTCGCTGCATGTGGCCGCAGGAGGAGACGGATAATACGAATGGTAACAAAAGAGCCCAGAACAACCTCTAAACACATTCATGGTGAACTCCCAGGTCAAGGTACATCAGTGTCAGATCGTACCATCCGTCGTCGTTTGAGCCAAAGTGGACTTCAAGGGAGACGACCAAGGAGGACACCACTGTTGAAAACAAATCATACAAAAGCCAGACTGGAATTTGCCAAACTGCATGTTGACAAGCCACAAAGCTTCTGGGAGAATGTCCTATGGACAGACGAGACAAAACTGGAACTTTTTGGCAAGGCACATCAGCTCTATGCTCACAGACGCAAAAATGAAGCATACCAAGAAAAGAACACTGTCCCTACTGTGAAACATGGAGGAGGTTCTGTTATGTTCTGGGGCTGCTTTGCTGCATCTGGCACAGGGTGTCTTGAATCTGTGCAGGGTACAATGAAATCTCAAGACTATCAAGGTATTCTAGAGAGAAATGTGCTGCCCAGTGTCAGACAGCTTGGTCTCAGTCGCAGGTCATGGGTCTTGCAACAGGATAATGACCCAAAACATACAGCTAAAAGCACCCCAAGAATGGCTAAGAGCGAAACATTGGACTATTCTAAAGTGGCCTTCTATGAGCCCTGATCTAAATCCTATTGAACATCTGTGGAAGGAGCTGAAACATGCCGTCTGGAGAAGGCACCCTTCAAACCTGAGACAAGTGGAGCAGTTTGCTCATGAGGAGTGGGCCAAAATACCTGCTGAGAGGTGCAGAAGTGTCACTGACAGTGACAGAAATCGTTTGATTGTAGTGATTGCCTCAAAAGGTTGTGCAACAAAATATTAAGTTAAGGGTACCGTCATTTTCGTCCAGGCCTGTTTCATGAGTTTGTTTTTTAAAATAATTCTGTTGAACCACAATTCAAAAGCATCGTCTGATTTTCAATGGTTAATTTTCATATAATTTTTTATTTATTACCACTTTTGTCAGATTCAAGTTATTTCTGTGACCATTGTGGGTTTTTCTTTCATTAACAGAGGGGTACCAACAATTTTGTCCACGTCTGTAGATTTGTTTTATAGGGGATTTATATCCATAGAAGTCCATCTTTAAATAATGTTGAGAGTACAATCAAATAAAATAAATGCATAGAATGACTAAAAAAGAACACAACATAATACAATTAAAACAGTTCAGTCCAAAGGCTGGGTAGTTTGTGACCATAGTTTTATATTGACCTTCTTCTTTCAGCTGCTCCCTTTAGGGGTCGCCACAATGATCCGGTATGGAAGTCTGATTCATGATGATCCACATGTTTGATTTGGCAAAGATTTTACACTGGAACACTCCCCATTTACCTGGGCTTGGGACTCACACTAGGGAAACACTGGCTTTTGCTCCCCCTGTGGCTGGGTTATACAGTGGGGCAAAAAAGTATTTAGTCAGCCACCAATTGTGCAAGTTCTCCCACTTAAAAGATAAGAGCGGTCTCCAATTTTCATCATAGGTATACCTCAACTATGAGAGACAAAATGAGGGAAAAAAAAATCCAGAAAATCACATTGAAGGATTTTTAATGAATTAATTGGTAAATTCCTCGGTAAAATAAGTATTTGGTCACCTACAAACAAGCAAGATTTCTGGCTCTCACAGACCTGTAACTTCTTCAAGAGGCTCCTCTGTCCTCCTCTCGTTACCTGTATTAATGGCACCTGTTTGAACTCGTTATCAGTATAAAAGACACCTGTCCACAACCTCAAACAGTCAGACTCCAAACTCCACTATGGCCAAGACCAAAGAGCTGTCAAAGGACACCAGAAACAAAATTGTAGACCTGCACCAGGCTGGGAAGACTGAATCTGCAATAGGTAAGCAGCTTGGTGTGAAGAAATCAACTGTGGGAGCAATTATTAGAAAATGGAAGACATACAAGACCACTGATAATCTCCCTCGATCTGGGGCTCCACGCAAGATCTCACCCCGTGGGGTCAAAATGATCACGAGAACGGTGAGCAAAAATCCCAGAACCACATGGGGGGACCTAGTGGATGACCTGCAGAGAGCTGGGACCAAAGTAGCAAAGGCTACATCAGTAACACACTACACCACCAGGGACTCAAATCCTGCAGTGCCAGACGTGTCCCCCTGCTTAAGCCAGTACATGTCCAGGCCCGTCTGAAGTTTGCTAGAGAGCATTTGGATGATCCAGAAGAGGATTGGGAGAATGTCAGATGAAACCAAAATAGAACTTGTTGGTAAAAACTCAACTTGTCGTGTTTGGAGGAGAAAGAACACCATACCTACTGTGAAGCATGGGGGTGGAAACATCATGTTTTGGGGCTGTTTTTCTGCAAAGGGACCAGGACGACTGATCCGCGTAAAGGAAAGAATGAATGGGGCCATGTTATCGTAAGATTTTGAGTGAAAACCTCCTTCCATTAGCAAGGGCATTGAAGATGAAACGTGGCTGGGTCTTTCAGCATGACAATGATCCCAAACACACTGCCCGGGCAATGAAGGAGTGGCTTTGTAAGAAGCATTTCAAGATCCTGGAGTGGCCTAGCCAGTCTCCAGATCTCAACCTCATAGAAAATCTTTGGAGGGAGTTGAAAGTCCGTGTTGCCCAGCGACAGCCCCAAAACATCACTGCTCTAGAGGAGATCTGCATGGAGGAATGGGCCAAAATACCAGCAACAGTGTGTGAAAACCTTGTGAAGACTTACAGAAAACATTTGACCTCTGTCGTTGCCAGCGAAGGGTATATAACAAAGTATTGAGATGAACTTTTGTTATTGACCAAATACTTATTTTACCGAGGAATTTACCAATTAATTCATTAAAAATCATTCAGTGTGATTTTCTGGATTTTTTTTTTCTCATTTTGTCTCTCATAGTTGAGGTATACCTATGATAAAAATTGGAGACCTCTCTCATCTTTTAAATTAAAAGCTCTCAAGTTGAAAGATCTGGTTGACTTTAAAACTGCAGTAATAATATTTAAAGTGAAGAATCTATCACTGCCCGCAAATATCCAAAAGTTGTTCCAAATAAGGGAGAAACAATATCATTTCAGAGGAACATGTATATTTCAGAAACCTTCAGTGAGAACTACCACCAAGCAATACTGTGTTTCAGTGCAAGGGGTCAGATTATGGAACGATTTTGGACCTGAATTAAAATCATGTACAACGCTTGGACAATTTAAACAAAAGCTAAAGGAAGAAATACTCCAAACATATATACAAGATGACATGTAAAATCACATAAGGATTGTCATATCCAGTCTGCATTGTGTTGTAGCTTAGTTTTTTGTTACATTTTGTCTTAGCTTTGTTCTGAATTGTAATCGCTCTTGTTACCTCCGCCAGGCCGTAAGGCCAGGAGGAGGTAATGTTTTTGCCGGGGTTTGTCTGTGTGTTTGTCTGTCTGTCTGTTTGTCTGTTGGTTAGCAACATAACTCAAAAACTTTTGGACGGATTTCAATGAAACTTTCAGGCGTTGTTGGAAATGGTACAAGGAAGAACTGATTAAATTTTGGGGATGATCCGCATCACCGTCTGCATACAGGAATTTTTTAAAGCATTTTTCCACACTCTGACATACGGCCATTTTCAACATGTGCGCAGGCGCAATGGAGGGCACTGGGCGTCGTGTCTCACCAACACAAACTCCGCCTTCTTCAACGTTTTAGCCACAAAAGCATGCGGAAAACACTGCTGGGCTGGGCCCCCCAGCATGCCTGTGGCAGCCATAGGCACTGCGCACATTGCGCTGGTCGTCGTGTCTGACCAACACAAACTCCGCGTTCTTCAACGTTTTAGGCACAAAAGCACACGGAAAACACTGCTGGCCTGGGCCCGCCAGCGTCTCTGTTTTTGCGCCACGCTGCAAAACCTGACACGGCCACCTGTCCGCTGCCCGATTATTTGCCACAAATTCCCCGCCCAGCTATAGGCGCTGCGTAAAAACGACCTCTCTGCCGGGGAACACTCTAAATTCTGTTTTGCCGCGGAGCGCAACCCCAATATAATATAAAACCCATGGCAACCTGTCTAACCAATCTGCATCCGTCAGTGGAGGAGATGGACACACCAACACTTCAGTTTATTACCTCCGCCAAGGAGGCAATGCTTTTACAACCGTAAAACGGGGCTATAAGGGACGGCAGGGTAATATGGGACACTTTTCTAAATGTAATTCTGCTTTTTTAATTTTGCTTCCGCCTAGATTTGATGAAGGATTCATGGATATTTGACAATAACAACACAACTCAGCGTCCTGCTCAAAATAAAAAAAGCAGAATTACATTTAAAACATTTCCCAGAAAAGTGTCCCTTATTAACCCGCCGTCCCTTATAGCCCCGTTTTACACTACTGAACCACTAATCCTATCACTATCACATTGATTGTCATTCATTAATTGTCTGTTTATTGCACTGTCCATGTCAAATAAACAAATAATCATTGTGAATCCAATTGCTAGTCATATCTTTTCATGCTCAGGGAATCTGAAAACGTACACACAAACACTGTATGGGGGGAACTGTGCCGCTTGGCAGAGGTCTGCGCTCTCCGAGTGCTTTTCTAGTTTTGTTTTTCTTTTGAATTCTTGGATGGAATATGGGTGGGCAATATAAGCTGCGGCTTCAGCCATCACCCATTTCGGATAACTTATGTTGAACAGTATAATCAGAGGAGTTATTGTCTAATTTGACCTTGTTGGATTTTCTTTCCCCCTTTGTTATATTATTCAGTTTCTTTTAATCTGTACTTTTAATCTATCCGAAAATAAAGTGGGAAAACTTGCACAATTGATGGCTGACTAAAAACTTTTTTGCCCCACTGTATGTTTTAAAGTGACACCGCCAAAAATCTTTTTTTTTTTCTTGTTTACATGTCTGTAACATGTTTGTTTTTTTTTTAAGGCTTACAAGACATATCAAGAGTGGAATTGCTCAACTGTCTCATATCTGTTTTTTTGCTGTAAAGTTTCACTTAAGCTCCACCCCTTGAGAAAAGGCAAATGGAGACGGAGCATTTTTGGTGGCATAGCCATATAGTATGATAGTTGTGACACTCTGACAGACTTTCAATAGAAACTTTGGAATGCGGAAGTCACGTGGGTCATGGAGCAGTGATTAGTTCCAAACAATGTAGTTTTCCCCATAGACCACCATTCATTTTCCGGAGTGTCTGCTTAATAATCCCTGGTAAGTTAATGAATGGCCATTGCTTTGTTCATTTCACCACTTAACATGTAATTATGTAGTCTATGATAGTGTTTTATTTCGTCAGCTTTTTTCGTGTTTATGTCCGATAGAAGCTCACAAACTTGCTCATTCGCTTGCTCCACACTAGATGAAGGTGAACAGCAGCTAGCTCAACTTGATAACCTGGTTTTCGGTGGCAGTGTTATTTAACATTCATAAATTAGCATACATTAGCATTAATAATATTAATGTTCATAAATTAGCATAATTTAGCACCTGGTGGTGTTGTGTTGAAAAAAATTCTGTACTTATTTGAAGAAATTGTTGGGAGAAACATGGGGTGAAAAACACTTGGGATATAGACTGGTTTCTTGTTTTTAATACATTTGAAAACAAGTGATTATTTTAAGTTGGTAAATGAGGAGCCAAATTTTAAAACAAACATTCTAAAAATAATTGTCATATTGACAAATATGAAATATTCAGTTTTATAAAATGGCTCACTTGAAATTAATTTTAAAAAACTAACTGAACTATTAACAGAATATATTTTCTATCCTTTGTAATTCTATTGTGGTTCAGGAAATTCATTTTATTTATGACTGTATATGAATTTGATTGTTTTACAGAGCACACACGTATAGCTTGTATTTTTTCCTCATGTTTAAACTTTTAAGAGAAAAATTTAACATTTCCAAAATAGTTCACAAATGTGTACATAAAAAGCTAGAATGAAAAACACTTTCAAATTTAGTATAAAAACACATAAATCTATAAGAAAAAGTAATGTTTTTTTTAAAACTAAAAAAACAGACACATTTCAATTTGAAAATGGTCTCAAATGTACAATAAAAATCAGTTATAAAACAGAAATACAATATTATGAGGAAAAAATAGCAAATTTATGCAAAAAAACCAAAATTTAGAATAAAGAAGGTATTACATTTAAAAGGGGAAAAAATGCACAATTCTGTCAGAAAAATGTTAATGTTGCTTGTTTGTATTATAATACAGTTAAATCTGTTCATTATAAGTTTAACAATATACCTACCCATAGGTATTTTGAATATTTAACTAATATGGCTAAAAAATGTTTTTATGCCGTAGATCGTCACAGTTGCCATTCACAAGCCATTATAGAAAGGCCGTTGTTTGGAACTATTTGGAGCTCCATGAACCACGTGACCAGGCAGCGGCGAGTTCAAAGTGTGATGCAACAATCATACTATATGGCTATGGATGTAGGTACACATGAAGCTGCATGTCCGTAGTGTTGAGCCAATCAGGACTCTCTGGCCTTACTGAAGTTAAACTCCAGGCTAGTTAGCATTTTTTTTAACAAACTGCTTTAAAAACTTGACCCAAATTAAGATGGGGTTTTATCGTTAAACTGCTTTTGAGGACCGTTACAGTTTCAGCCATTATCCTGGGCCACCGTGCATACAACTGGGCATGTCCTTCAACTGGTAAAGTGCAAGTTATGCTCCCATGTTGACGCAACACAGCTGTGATGGCACTGACGCAGCAGCAGTGTGTGTTCCTATTGCGTAGCCCGAGAGGTGCATGTCAGCGACGCAGGCTGTAAGAGCTGTGATTGGTCTGCTTTGTCTCCTCCTTCACATTTCCTGGTTCTCGCCGCTGCTTTGCTCTGCCTGTTCACGGTGGCACAACTTCCGATGCAAGTTGGTTAAACAGCAGTCCAAATTCAAAAGAATATTGAGCTAGTAAGCACATATATAACATTTTATGGCTTGTCATAACCCCAGTAATTACACAGATTGTCAAAATGGCAGCTGTGGTGATCGCACGCACAGTTTTCTCCAACTTCTCTTTTCCTCTGTGCAATGATCGTATTAAAAGTTGCTTTTTCTTAACATTTTTTAGCTCCAACTCATGACAATCTGCTCTTGTCCGTCGCTATTTCATAAACAAGCAATTCACCGCCCGGCGAATTGCAAACCGACGCTGACAAACTGGCGCAGAAGAAAATTTTGCAGAGGACTGCATAGGCACTGGCGATCTGTCCAGGGTGTACCCTGCCTCTCGCCCAAAGATGCTGGGATAGGCTTCAGCCCCCCCGCGGCCCGAAAAGGATTAAGCGGAAGAAGATGGATGGACTGCGTAGGCATCATCCGTAGGCAGTAGCGTTGATGTGATGAGGGCGCATAAACCAGGCTTGTCTTTTTATCACAGGATTTATGCTGTTTAATTTAGTGCTAGCCACTGTTAGCCTTGTGGTAGGCGGGTTGGGTCTAGTCACTGAGTCTGACATTTGAAGGGGGCTTGGAGTGAAAAGATTTTGACACAAACCTGTAAGACAATGAAAGGGGGGTGGTTGTAGAAAAAAGTTCATAAGATTCAATTTTAGATAATGTAGATTTGTTTTTATAGGGGATTTATAGGCGCAGCCAGGGAATGGAGCGTGTTCATGCTTGGTGACCACAGGATCTCATCTCTGTTGTTTGCAGACGATGTTGTCCTGTTGGCTTCATCCAGCAATGACCTACAGTTCTTGCTGGGACGGTTTGCCGCTGAGTGTGAAGTGGCTGAGATGAGAATCAGCACCTCCAAGTCCGAGTCCATGGTCCTCAGCCGGAAAAAGGTGGATTGTCCTCTCCGGGTTGGGGACAGGCTCCTGCCCCAAGTGGAGGAGTTCAAGTATCTTGGGGTCTTATTCACGAGTGAGGGGAGAATGGAGCAAGAGATTGACAGACGGATTGGAGCAGCATCTGCAGTGATGCGGACGTTGTACCAGTCCGTTGTGGTGAAGAGGGAGCTGAGTTCTAAGGCAAAGCTGTCGATTTACCAGTCAATCTATCTTCCTACTTTCACCTATGGTCACGAGCTTTGGGTAATGACCGAAAGAACGAGATCGTGGATACAAGCGGCTGAAATGAGCTTTCTTCATAGGATTGCTGGACTCACCCTCAGAGATGGGGTGAGGAGCTCAGTCATCCAGGAGAGGCTCAGAGTAGAACCGCTGCTCCTCCACATTGAAAGGAGTCAGTTGAGGTGGTATGGGCATCTGATTAGGTGTTTCGGGCACGTCCCACTGGGAGGAGACCCCGGGGCAGACCCAGGACTCAGTGGAGAGACTATGTCTCCCAGCTGGTCTGGGAACGCCTTGGTATCCTCTCTGAAGAGCTGGAGCAGGTGGCTGGGGAGAGGGAAGTCTGGGTTTCTCTGCTTGAGCTGCTGCCTTCGCGACCCGGACCTCCGGAAAAGCGGTAGAAGATGGATGGATGGATGGGGATTTATATCCATCTGAGTGAGCTCAGGAGGTAGAGTGGGTTGTCCAGTAACTGGAGGGTTGGGGGTTTGAATCCCGCTCTCCCCAGCCAGCCTGCTGTTTTGACCCTGGGCAAGACACTTTACCCACCTTGCCTCCAGTGTCCATGACACTGGGTATAAATGTTTGGTAGTGGTTGGAGAGGCCGTTGGTGCAGATTGGCAGCCACGTTTCTGTCAGTCTGCCTTTTTGGGGAAAAAAAAAAAAAATTATTAAAGCTGCACAAGTGTATGATGGTGGCACATACACGCAAAATAAATAATACACTAAAATGGGTTGGAGGAGCAAGTTGGCTTTTATTGTAATTTATTTGATTTCTAATAATTTTAATTAGTCAAGTAGCGATAATGAATAAAGTTAAAGTCATCAGATGTATTTTATTACATTACCTTTTGTGTCTTTGATTTTCAGATTACAACCAATCTGAAGTATTTTTTACTAAGAAGCAAACAATGGCAGGCTGCAGGCTCTAGTGCCACACTTAAACTTTCATTGATTTAAATTTGCAGCTAATTTATATCTGTAGATGGCAGCGATGGGTAATTTTCTCATTTTCAGACATTTTTTATGTTATGGAGTTTTTTTGCTATTCTCCTCTGGCTCAGGAAATATTTAACTTATTGATGTTTACTTTTTATTCATATGATATGATTTAGAAGAAATACCTGAAAGTTATGAGAATCAAGTCTCAAATGCGCATTAAAAATATTTTATAAAAATTGCAAAATTATGAGGGCAAAAAGGTGCATGTAAAAAAAAAGTTTAAAATAGATAATTACAGGAGGAAGTTGGAGGATAAGCTCAGGCAAAGCAATGTGAAGGATGTGTGGATGGGAATAAAGAACATCACATGGTGTACGGGGAGGGACAGGCAGACATTGGGGAGCACTGAGAGAGCTGATGAGCTGAATCTGTTTTTTAATAGGTTCAACTCACCGTCTGTCACCCCCACAACACAGCCAGACCCCCACACACACCTCCCCCATCACCCTTCTGTGCAGCACCTTTCTCTCGCTCCCCCTCACCCCCTCCCCTCCTCTGAGGACATCTTCACCAACCCTCATATCACTGTGACTACAGACAAGGTTAAGAAACAGCTGGAGAGACGGTAGGCTGTGGGCCCTGATGGCATCTCTGCCAGGATCCTAAGGACCTGTGCCAACCAGCTAGCTCCGGTACTGAAACACCTGTACAATCTGAGCCCGAGTCTGGAGAGAGTGCTGGTGCTATGAAAGACGTCATGCCTGGTTCCTGTCCCCAAGAAGTCATCTCCATCTGACCTGAATGACTATCGCCCAGTTGCCCTCACATCTCATGTGATGAAGGACCTGGAGAGACTGGTTGTAGCCCACCTAAGGCCGCAGGTGAAGACGTGGCTGGACCCTCTGCAGTTTGCATATCAGCCCCATTTGGGAGTTGAAGATGCTGTCATCTACCTGCTGCAACAAGCCAATTTGCACCTGGATGGCAGAGGAGACACTGTGAGAATCAGATTCTTTGACTTCTGCAGTGCGTTTAACACCATCCAGCCACTGCTGCTGGGTGAGAAGCTGCGGGGGATGGGGGTCGACAGCTCTATGATCTCTTGGATTACTAACTACCTGACAGGCAGGCCACAATTTGCCTGGCTGGGCAGTGTCTTGTCTGATGTGGTGGTTAGTGATACGGGAGCTCCACAGGGGACCGTGCTTTCTCATTTTCTCTTCACCTTATACACCAACGACTTTCAGTACAACACTGAGTCATGCCACCTGCAGAAATTCTCTGATGACTCGGCTGTTGTTGGGTGTATCAGAGGGGGAGACAAGGGGGAGTATAGAGCACTATCAGACAGATTTGACGAGTGGACCGAGCAGAATCATCTGAGGTTGAACGTCAGCAAGACCAGGGAGATGGTAATGACTTCAGGAAGAAGAGGACGCCTTCACAGCCATTGCGGATTAGGAGAGAGGATGTGGAGGTAGTGGAGGACTACAAATACCTGGGTGTCATGATCAGCATTGGACTTGACTGGAAATCTAACACTGATGCTACATACAAGAAGGAGATGAGCAGACCCAACTTTCTGAGGAAGCTGAGATCCTTCAACATGTGCAATAAGATGCTGGAGTTTTTCTAGCAGACCGTTGTTGCCAGCGCCCACCTTCTTTGCTGCTGTCTGTTGGGGTAGCAGTATCAGAGCCAATGACACCGACAGACTTGACAAGATTATCAAGAAGGCTGGCTCTGTAATTGGTCTCTGGCTGGATACATTTGAGAATGTGGTGGAGAGGAGGACACTGAACAAACTGGTATCCATCATGGACAATCCCAATCACCCCCTCCACCACACACTGGACAGACAGCGGAGCACTTTCTCCAGCAGACTGCTACAGCTTCGCTGCCAAAAAGTCAGGTACAAGAAATCTTTCCTGCCACATGCCATCTCACTGTACAATAACTCACTCTGATGTTGAATTCTGGTCATAACAATGCTACCATACTGCACCTTACAGTCTAATTGGTACCTCACATTGCACCCTGTGCCTAATAGTCCTGCATTGTACAACAAGTACGATTCATGTCATCATGTGCAATGTATTTAAATTTATCTAGGCAGTTTTTACTTTCCCTGGGTAATTTCCTTTTTCTATTATGCTGTGTGTATTTCTGTCATTTTGGTCATCTTCTGTCATGCTGCTGTTACACTGTAATTTCCCAGTTTGGATCAATAAAGTCTATCTATCATCTATCTATCTATCTAAAAAAAAAAAAGAGATGGTCCTTTTTATGGGATTATCTGAACTGTAGAATTTACAGAAAATGTATATTGTGATATATCATTATCATGATATAAGATGACTTACAGTGGAGAAAATAAGTATTGAACATATCAATATTTTTTTCCTTAAACATGTTTCTGTTGGAGATTTTCACCAGATATCAGTAACAACCCAAGTAATCCAAACATACAAAGAAATCAAGGCAACTGTGTTCACAAAACAAGTTATATTGAATAAAGTGGAATGACACAGGGAATAAGTACTGAACACACTTGGTGAAATTCATTTAATTTTTAGTAGAAAAGCTTTTGTTGGTAATAACGGCTTCCAGATGCTTTCTGTATGGAGAAACTAGGTGCAGGCATTGCTCAGGAGTGATTTTATCCCATTCTTCCACACAAACTGCCTTGAAGGTTCCGTGGGTGTCTTCTATGAACGCTGATCTTCAGTTTGTGTCATAGATTTTCAGTTGGATTCAGGTCAGGTGACTAACTGGGGCATTCTAGCACCTTTATTTTCCTTCTCTGGAGCCAGTTGAGTTTCCTTGGCTGTGTGTTTGGGATCATTGTCTTGCTGAAATGTTCACCCTCGTTTCGTCTTCAGCATCTTGGCAGATGGCAACAGGTTCTTATCAAGGATGTCTCTGTACATTTGTCCTTTCATCTTTCCTTCAATTATATGAAGTCTGCCTGTACCATCTGCTGAAACACACCCCTACACCATGATGGGATGTGCAGTGCCATTTCTCCACCAAACATGCTGTGTTGTGGCATCCAAAAAGTTGAATTTTGGTCTCATCTGACCAGGCTATATTCTCCCGGTATTTTACTGGCTTGCCCAAATGTTGTGAAGCAAGCTTTAAATGAGTTTCAACATGCTTTTTCTTCAGCAATAGAGTCTTGTGAGGTGAGCAGGCATACAGTCCATGTTGGCTGAGTGCATTACTTATTGTTTTCTTTGAAACAGAGTGCATTACTTATTGTTTTCTTTGAAACAGCAGTACCTGCTAACTCCAAGTCTTTTTTTGAGCTCTCCATAAGTGATGTTTTGCTCTTGGATAACTCTTCTGATAATTCTTTTGGCTCCTTTATCAGAAATCTTGTGAGGAGCTCCTGGTCGTGGCTGGTTTTTATATACTACTCACTGGAACATTCAGCAGTTTAGAAATGTGCCTTTAATCAATGCCATCATTATGTTTTCCAACAATAAGGTTGCAAAGATCTAGAGAGAGCTCTTTTCTTCTCCCCATCGTAAGTTCTTTGTGGTGTCATCATGAACGCCCCTTCGGGGCAGGAGAACAGGCCCAGGCGCTGGATTGAGTTTGACATTTATTAACAAAAATAACGTAAGGTTCAAAAATAGTGCCAACAATACAAAAATGAAAAAACAATAACTTACAAGATGAGCCTCAGAGCAGGGAGTGCTCTGGAGAAGTAAAAAAAACACTTCAGAGGCTGAGAGATGTGGTGTGATCAGAAGATTAACCAAACTTGCTGCAGTAACACAGAGGAAAGGCAGTGCTTAAATACACAAAATTGAATGAGCTGCAGGTGCGAGTCACTGAGCGAACAGGTAACCTCGAGCTGCACCTGCGGTGGCTCCTGGCAGGAGTGGAGCTACACCCTCGGTGGCTCCGGGTAGGAGCGGAGCTGCACCCTCGGTGGGCCCGGGCTGGGCCAACGCTGCACCCACGGTGGGCCCTGGGCTGGGGCATAATGCCCATGGTGGGCCCATACCAGAGTGCAGTACCCACATCGGGTTGAAGCTGGGGCGCAGCACCCATGACGGTCCCCGACTGGGACACAACACCCACAGAGGATTCGGACGGAGGTGGTGGAACCCAGACGACAGCCTCAGGCAGAGGAAGAGCTGCACCCACGGAGATCCCGGGCTGGGACGAAGCATCCTCGATGACCCCGGTGGGGGGAGTTGGACCAACCACGACCTTGGGTGGCGAGCCTGGATCTATGGAGACATCTGGCTGTGGTGGAATATCCCAGATGAACCTGGGAGAAAGCTTAGACAAACACATAGAAGGGGGATCAGGGCCACCAGCAGCCGCGGAGCCCGGCGAGGCGAGCTCAGACGTAGTGGGTGGCTGCATCCTACTCTCCTCACCAAGAGCCAGGCAAGATTGCTCTAAGACCGATAATGGAAAAACAAAGGAGAGCACTTGCCTGAGCTTTAGCTCCACTGCCGTACAGGACTCCGACGATCCAGGCGATGATGTAACCTCATGCTCAGCCCTCTGGAGATCCAACTCAGTTGCTGACTCTACTGCGGTGGCCTCCGCAGCAGGCATGATGGTGGTTGCAGTCCTCGTCTCCCCAGGCAACATAACCCACGCTGGTGGCTCTTCTGGCATGGAAGCTGGGGGTCGGCTCCATGTTGGCAATGGAATCAGGCCTTCCAGGGCCACAGGATCCTCCATTGTCCGGCAGCTCAATTCAGGGACCAGTGGACACTCAGGGATAGGTGAAGGAGACACGGAGAGGGCAAATGAGGAATGGTTTACTGCAGCAGGCGGGGAGAGCTCAGGGGACTGTATTTCCTGAGTCTCCCTACCGGGAATCAGGCAAGACATATCATTATAGATTGACATAGAATGAAATGAAACTTGCCTGTCATCCCGGTGAGTGATGTAATCTGCAGCAGGAGATGAACAGTCATCCCTCTCCGTGTCAATGGTGAGACTGGGCCCCTCTGAGGATGGTGGAGGAACCGCCCCTTTAATCACAGAGGTGGACGGAGCCGGGGAGGACACATTGAGCCTCCCAGCAACAGGAGAAGTTGCCGGGAGGATGTTGGAGGTAGCAGCTGCGCAGCGGGGAGAAGCTGGGGCGTCAGCTGGAGAAAAAAGACGCTTGGAGCGCACTGCTGCGGAAGTCTTGCGCTCCAGGAAAGGAGAGACTGCCGGCGAGGAGGGAATGGCGTTCCTCCAGTGGTCCGGAGCTGGACGACATCGTCTTTGTGGAGCTGAAGATGGCTTAGTTGGAGCGGGAACGGGCGTCGAGGACTGGCAAGGAGCGGAAACAGCGGAGCCCCGGGAGCACCCTCCCTTCGGCGCGAGCCCAGCCTTCTTTGGGGACTTCCTCACCCTTCCGCCGTTCTCGCGTTGCAGCGCTGCCACAAGGGAAAGCCTCTCAACTCCCTCAGTGTGCTCCCAGAGCTGAGGGCATCGACGAGCTGCTGCCTCCGCCAGATCCAAATACTATAATGCATCCTCCGGGGTGGTATATGTGCTTGCCATAGAGATTAGCCCATCTATTTCCATAAGAGCTTGGCAGCGTTCCCACCTCAGATGCATAGGATAGCCCCGTCCACCTGCTGTGTCCATAATGAGCTCCAGACAACAGGTGAGTGAGAGAAAAAAAGGGCAAAAGGAAAAAATGCACAAACTCAATAGCTGGGTCTTTTACTGGCAGCAATTTTCTGTCATGAATGCCCCTTAAGGGCAGTAAAACAGGTCCAGGTGCTGGACTGAGTTTGTGACATTTATTAACAAAAATAACGTAAGGTTCAAAAATAGTGCCAACAATACAAAAATGAAAAAAACAAGAATAATTTGCAAGATAAGCCTCAGAGCAGGGAGCACTCTGGAGAAGTAAAAAACTCTTCAGAGGCTGAGAGACATGGGGTGATAAGAAGATTAACCAAAATTGTTGCAGTAACACAGAGGAAAGGCAGTACTTAAATACACAAAGGTGAATGAGCTGCAGGTGTGAGTCACTGGGCGAACAGGTAACCTAATTAGCCCAACTGCTCGCATCTGAGCTGAGAGGGAAGCAGACTGTGAGCAGTTAGAGGGAGTGTCTGGGAAAAGGGGAGGCACAAGTGTAAACAAACCCAAAATGTATACAGAAAACAAAATCAAACTAATCAGACATACAATACTTAGGAATAAAGTGAGGGTCTGAGCTCAGACACATGACAGGTGTGACAATCAGATATTCACAGATCTTTTTCAAGGCTATCAGTCAGGACTTAACCAGCTGAAATTAATTTGCATTGATGGGGGATGGGATACTTCCCTAAATTCTGAGGGATTTCAGCTGGTTTCTTGGCTTTCTATGCCTTTTTGCACCTCTTTTTCCTTGTGTTTAATACTTGTTCCCTGTGTCATTCCACTTTATTAAATATAACTTGTTTTATGAACACAGTTGCCTTGATTTCTTTGCATGTATGGATTACTTGGGTTGTTACTGATATCTGGTGAAAATCTCAGGCCAATGGCTTCATCAGAAATATGTTTAATGACAAAAATGTTGATGTCTTTAATACTTATTTTCCCCACTGTTTATCGTGATATGAAATTTGTTATATTGCACAGCCCTAGTGCAAAATTAGTTCTTTTTTCCACCATCATATTGGACTTGGACGTGTCATTAAATGAAGTATTTACTTTTGACATTGCACTTTTGACTCGATCATCATAATAGGGTCCTCCAAGTTCAGTTGCCATTTCTGACTATTCATAAATAGTGGGGTCTTTCTGCAACTGTGGGGGTCCTCCCTACAGTTGATAGTGCTATGAGATGACTGTTGTTGTGAAATGGCGCTATATAAATAAATAAATAAATAAATAAAGTCACTTGGGCTCTTTGTTTTTGCTCACTCGATGTGGTCTTCCAATATTGTCAGATTGTGTGTGAAAGCAACTGAAAAACAAGCTTCAAGAGAAGAAGAGAATGCAAGAAACAAGTGTACGTGGAAGCTTTGCTCTCTTCCATCCTCTTCCAATACAAAAACACATGCACTCTGGAGGGGTTTCTGGTCAGGCAAGACGGTGTGCTGCGGGGTGCTCACTGCTGTAAGAGGTCCTTACTGCAGCCTGTAGAACAGGGTAGAGCAGGGATGTCAAACTCATTCCATTCTGGGCCAAGACCCTGCACATTTTACTTCCTCCCAGTCTTGTCGGCAGGTGTTTTTGCTAATTAGCAATCAGTGGGAAGAAATTCAGTTAAATCACCTCTCGAAGACACTGGGTGGAGGTAAAACCTGCAGGGTCATGGCCCAGAATGAACAAGTTTCACATCTCTGGAGTAGAGGCTAATAAACTGGCGTGACTGGAAATGCAACTCTGCCTTATAATTATGGTTGGAGGACAGCCCCCAACCCTAACTTTAGCCCTCACAATGTCAACCCCACCCACATCTGACCTCGCTCTGTTCCACAGACTGTACCAAGGAGTACCTGTGCTGTAATAAGAACAAAAAGAAATGGCAGTTCAAACAAATAATTCAACCTTGTTTATAGTGGACACACAACTGAATTATAATATCAACGACCTACCACAGCCATTTATATTCACTGCATTAAAAATGATAGATTTCACTAATAAATGAGACTGCTACACTGCTGAATAGCAACAGAGTAGGAGTCATGCAAATCTATGCAAGTCAAAATCTCTAAGCAACAGATAGCAATTGTATAAGAAAGAATCTGCGTATATACAAATGCTTTGATGTTAGAAAACAGGAAAGCTATTGTAGAAAATACCAAAAAATGTGCAAGTACAAATCTGTAAACATCAGATAGATGCATAATAAGAATAAGGCTATGCAAATACAAATGCAAAAGTAGAGGTTACAAAAATTTCAAAAAGTTTGGTGCGACCACCCGAAATAACACAAATCGTGTGTTTAATTGTGTGTTCTGTAACTGTGTTTTATCTAATCCTTCTTTCATACTTAATTGCACAGTAGCCTGGTGGAGCACCCACAATTTTGTTGTACTGTACAACTGTACAATGACAACAAAGCCTATTCTATTCTAGTCTAAAAACACACAGTTTGACACCAATTGTAATGTAATTTTTGGTGCACACTGTCATTAACGAGGCTTATTAATTATATATTATAAACAAGGCTTCACATGCTGTTATGGTGATGCAACTTTGATGATGTTTTATACTTGATGGTTGTGATACACTGTACACTACCAGTCAAAAGTCTGGAAACATCTACTCCTTCAAAATGAATGTGTAGGTGTCTTTTTTAACTGGTTGTGTAGTTATATCGTCACATTCAGGTTTACAATGACACATGAAGTATATTTGATGGGTCACCTATAACTATATGTAACCATCACTCAGTACTTTACACAGTGTTTCAACACTCTAAGTTGATGGCTCTATATTCTGTTTTGCTTCCAAGGAGCCAAACTTCCTTGTAATTTTTAAAAGTGGTCTTGAGCATTAGTTCTCCAGCTCCAGACTTTCTAAAGGTCTTTTACAGTCTTTTGTTGGACATCAGCTGCTTTTTCCACTCATTTGTAGAGTAGTCCCTGTACTTAGTATTTTTGAGAAACCTGGAGAATGGCAGACAAAAGTACTGTCAGGCCTCAGAAACTATCTACAGCAGATGGACAGTACCTGAAATTCACATCTTTTAGAAAAAAGGGGAAAAATCTAGCAGAGACTTGACACAGGACCTGAGAGGTGCACCTGGCACTTCAATTGATCCATCTAGTGTTGTGCAAAGCCTCATCAGAATGGTCTCATTGGAAGGGTGGCTGTTACAAAGTCATTCTTTAGAAAGGGAAACAGGGAGAAAAGATTGAGGTTTGCCAGATTACTCAAGAACTGGACTGAAAATCAGTTGAACTGGGTGATGGAGTGATGAATCTGAATTAAAATGTGGGGTCATCTTCACAGAATGGAACAAAAGTCAGCCAAAGAAGAGCTTCAAGAAGCCCAGAGAGCTATTCCAGAAGACTACTTACAGAAATGACAACAAGCTTACTTCAGAGAGTTCAGGCTGTGTTGAAGAAATAAAGATGGTCAGACCAAATATTGGACTTTCAAGCTTGTTAGAATTGTACAAACTCTGTTTTTTGCCTTATATAATGTATTTCCAATTATGTTTGCACATTTCAATAGATCATTGGAGCTATACTCAATTTTCCTTGAAAATATGTAAAACTGAGGTCCTGCCTAAAACTTTTGCACAGTACTGTATAAGCTATCAGCTCACCATAGAGGGGCGGTGAAATACACCACACTTTTTGCTGAGTTCTGCAGGTTTTCTCACGTTATGCAACAAGACAAACAGGACAGGAATGTAGAGGTTCAGGACACAGATGACCATTGAGAAAATGACTGCACTAAAAATGGAGTCATGCCATGAAAAGGAGGAGCCTTCAAAATATTGTGAAAATATTCTTCTGTTGTGTTGTGGTTTTACAGGCAAATACATTAAAACAAGAACTACGCTTACAATTAAAAGTGGTTAAGAATGGGGTGGGATGGAATGCCCCACACTGAAGATATGTTAAATCTTAATTTGATTACATTTTTAATTAGATTCAGTATCAGTTCAGTTAGGGATAATGCCATTATATTAACAGTTTTCCTTACATATAAAAGAATTTCTCAGAGAGCTAATTCTGTAAATTGTACCAGGCAGGAATCATTTAATTTCGCGAATTAAAATATAAACATATGAATGCAAGAGTTTAGCCATTTGAGAGACCTCTTGTAAATCTTTTCACATTTCACACATGTGAAAAGACATTATTCATCAATTTATTTTCAACCGCTCAGTTCTTTTCTGGTCTCGGGGTCTCTGGAGTCTATCCCAACATCTTTGGGTGAGCGGTGGGGTACAGACAACCATTCACTCTCACATTAGGTGGTAGTTGCCTCCACCATTATCCTCAGTCTTAAACCTGTACCTATGACTTAATGTCCTCTATCTGCTGATGGCAGCTGGAGATGATTTCATACCTGCCAACTACTCCGGTTTTGCCGTAATGGTTACGGTTTTCAAGACCCCATTCCGGGTTACGGCTTTATTAATCAAAATTACGGTTTTTTCGACTTCCGGTTATGGCGGCCGCCTAGAAGGACACGTATCACTCTGCTCTGCCCCTGGAAATAAAAATTCGGCAAATAACTCTCTCATTTGGAACAGAACTTTTCCCAGCGTTTGGGTGAGGATATGCCGGTGAAGACTAAGGCTGGGAAATCAGGAGGGGGAAAAATTGAATCGCCGAAGCAGTCCAAATTAACGGACTTTAAAGTTTGTGGCGCAGTAGAAAAAGCTGCGGATATGGCGGATGAAACTAGCGGTGGTGGCGGTAACTGCTGCTGCTGACGATGGCGGCACAGGTGCAGTGCTGGCTGCCATTAGCTCAATGAGAGCAGACTTTTCCGCTAAACTTGATGGGATTATGGCAGCGTTGGATGCAATGAGAAAGGAGTTGGGTGACTGCGTGGAGCGAGTGACACAGGCGGAGCTTCGTGTTTCAAGTGCGGAGGATGAAATCAGCGGACTTCAAATAAAGGTGCGCACTTTGGAAAAAAAAAATAAAGATCTGGAAAATAGCGTTATGGACTTGGAATCTCGGTCCAGAAGGAACAACCTGAGGCTGGTGGGTTTACCGGAGGGAGCCGAAGGTCGTGATTCATGCTCCTTTTTGGAGGGGTGGATCCCGGAGGCGCTGAACAACGCGGAGCTAAAATCATCAGTCGTCTTGGAAAGCTCCCACCGAATTGGCCCACCGAGAGGTAACGAGGCAGCACCGAGGACGCTAATTATGAAGTTTCTCAGCTACAGAGACAGGATGACGATCTCCAACGCGGTGCGGGCCAAAGGAGAAATTAAATACCAAGATCAGCAGGTGCGGTTCTACCCAGATCTGGCCTCAGGAATCCAACAATTAGGAAGCAGTTTGACCCCATCCGCAAAGAACTGCGCAACCTTGAGATTCGTCATGGAGTGATTCACCCTGCAAGACTTCTGGTCACATATGAGGGCAGAAACACGCATCTTCAAGACCCCCGAGGAGGCGCAGGAGCTCATCAAGAAGATCCAGGAAGAGACTGGTGGGAGCTAAGCATGAACAGAATATAGGGTAGAATATTTGAGCATTTAACTGATTAGAAGCATATAACAAGATTACAAAATATAGAATGTATTACATATTTAAAAAAAAAAAAGTACAAAATTGCTAAAAAAAAATTTGGAGTTAAATTGGAAAATTACAGAAGAGAGTTAATGTTACATTATTAAAAGCAGTAGAGTTAGGGTGATTGGGAGGATGAAGAAGGAGTGGGCTTTGGCTGTTCCTCGTGGGTGTGGAACGGTCGATGGCTATATCGAGGAGACGGAATTTTTCTTTTGTTTTTGGGGGGATTGCCACAAATGTGGGAAGGGGGAATTTGTTTGTGTGTAGTTTGTAGGGTGAATGTTCAACCACTCATTTTTTTGCTTTCTCTGTTTGAGCATGTTTACACTGCAAGGTAATCCCAAACTCCCTATTGATTATAATCAAAGCGTTAATCTTAATTTAACTTCATGGAATTGCAGAGGTCTACAAAATTTTAAAAAACTTAAACAGTTATGAATAAAATAAAAGACATGGGTTCAAAAATGGTGTTTTTACAAGAAACTCATCTAATAGAGCAAGATGTAAAAAGAATTAGGAGTAGATGCAAGGAAATGTTTTACCTCATCATTTCATCCCGAGCCAGGGGAGTTATGAC
Organism: Pholidichthys leucotaenia; assembly: GCA_020510985.1. Lineage (NCBI taxonomy): Eukaryota > Metazoa > Chordata > Actinopteri > Cichliformes > Pholidichthyidae > Pholidichthys > Pholidichthys leucotaenia. The sequence goes on along the minus strand of CM035838.1, from coordinate 313,157,283 downwards.
TCGCATACATAAATCAGTCCCCATTTCAAGTGAAAAATGTAATTGGAGACAAATTTGGAAGATATATAATCATTCAAGGATCTTTGCTATAGAAAACATAAATTTGGTGAACTTATATGGTCCCAATATAGATGATCAGAAGTTCTTTGCTAAATTATTCATATCTTATCATCACTTTCAGGGCAACATATAATAGCAGGGGATTTTAATTGTACATTGAATCCCAGATAGATAGATCAACAGGCTGGACTGTACGCACAATGGATGTAGGATGACCATTAACTTTTTATGAAATGAATTGAAATTGTTAGATATATGGAGAGAAATGAAACCACAAGTTTAAAGCATACTCTTGTTATTCCAATACCTACAAGACATTCTCACGTATAGATTATTTTTTGATCTCCACAGAATTAAGGTCCAAGATCAAAACTGTTTTTATGATAACATCGTGATCTCTGATCATGCACCCTGCTGTCTAATGTATGTAGATAAGAAAATTGACAAGGAACCAGGTAGATGGCAATTTTCAGCATAAATGGCTTCAGGATGAGGAATTTGTTAAGTATATAGAAAACAGATAGATGAGTTCTTTGATATCAATACTACACAAACATCAGCATGTGTAAAGTGGGAGGCCTTTCAAAGCTTTTATTAGGGGACATATTATTAGTTATACAGGTTCAAAATCTAAGAAGACTCGAGAGGAGAGAGTCCAATTGGAACTTAAAATAAAAATTCTTCAAGAAAGAGTATATGCAGGAAGAGATCCAAGGTTGGAGAACGAATTACTGATTTTGGAGAGCTGAATATGACAAAAAATCAGCGAATAGAGCGCCTCGAGTCTTCTAAGATTGAAACAATCTTTTTAGAACAAGGTGAAAAATCAGGAAAGTTATTGGCATGGCAGATTAAACAATTAGAATCTAAAACACCAATTACCAGTATTATAAGTATGGACAGGTAGTTATAGTCCTTCAGAAATTAATAGAGCCTTTAGAGATTACTATGAAAAATTATATGATACCAAAAATGAATCTGACTTAACAAAACTACATGGGTTTTGAATGAACTATTTATACCGTGTATTCCAAATGAAAATAGGGAGATACTGGAGTCTAAAATTAGTCAAGAAGAAGTTGGACTAGCCATTGATAATATGAAATCAGGAAAAAGTGCAGGACCAGATGGTCTTCCAGTTGACCTTTATAAAAAATTTAAGAATAAATTAACAAAACCTTTTTTGGAAATGGTTTTAGAAGCATTTCAAAATAGTAATTTACCATCATATATGAATAATGCCTTAATTATACGTTGCCAAAACCAGGTAAAGCCCTCTAATAAATGTGAAAATATGGAGACTAATAAGCCCTATTAAATGCCGACCTTAAGATAATTTGTTAAAATTTTAGCAAGAACAAATACAAGAAATTTTACCAAATATTATTAATCGAGATCAGAATGGCTTTATAAAGGGAAGACAAGGCTTCCATAATGTAAGAAGACTATTTAATATTATTTATTCTAATAAAGAAGCACCGGATACAGCTCTCTTATCACTGGATGCTGAAAAAGCCTATTGATTAGAGTTGAATGGCCCTTTCTTTTTGAGGTCTTACAAAGGTTTGGACTTGGATATAATTTCATAAAATGGGTTCAGATAATATATAATAATGCTACTGCAGAAATCTAACAAATAACAATATTTCAAAATCAATAAATATCCAATTGAGGATGTCGACAAGGCTGTCCACTTTCACCTTTACTGTTTACTATGGCAATTGAACCTTTAGCGATGGCGATACGTCTACAGTCACAATATATGGAATTAAAGTTGGACCAACAGAACATAAAATCTCCCTGTATGCCGATGACATAATTTTGTTTATGTCGAATCTTAAAAAATCAATTCCGACCTTGTTGAATTTAATAAAAGAATTCGGGGAAATATCAGGATATAAAATAAATAAAACTAAATCTTCAATATTAATGCTAAATGAGACCCAGAGAAATTACCCAGCCCCTGAGGTAAATCAATTCAATGTTGTAAATCAGTTCAAATATTTAGGAATCCAAATTGTGCCTAAGCTAGAATCAATCGCCAGTGTCAATTATGAAGCCTAATGACAGATATTGATGAGTTACTTCAGAGATGGTTGTCACTACCAATGTCGATGATCGGGAGAATTAATAACTTAAAAGTAATATCTTACCTAAAATACTTTATTTATTCAATAATTCCCTTACCACCACCTTTAGATTTATTCTCAAGGAATTAAAAAAAAGTTAGTGGAATTATATGGAACAACAGGAGGGCTAGATTACGTCTGTCTTTTTTATATTTACCATTTTGATGTGGAGGTCTGAAAGGTCAATTTTATGTTGTATTATTGGTCGGGCACACTGAGGTCTATGACATATTATTTTTTCATCAAATGATCTCCCTCCCTGGAATGAAATGGAATCATACAATTACATCCTTACCTCTTCCCATATTCATTACTCAGATTCGGCAAAAAAATTACAAAAACAAGTTAAAAATCCATTGTAAAGCATATGATCAAAATATGGTGTGTGAAGCTAAAAACTATTTAAAAGAACCCACAGTTATTGTCACAATTTAGTCCAATAAGGGGTAATCAATATTTAAAACCAGGGAGAGCGGACGCTGAATTTAAAGTATGGAATTAAAAAGGGATACAAAAGATTCAGGATTTATATTTGCCATGTGCAGAAAACACAATGTCTTTTGAAAGAGTTGAGGATCAAATTTAATCTCAATAGACAACATTTTTTTAAATATCTTCAACTTAGAAACTTTATTCGATCAAATCAAAATAAAGCTCTCACTCGACCTATTATTCATCCTTGGAAAAAATGTTGATGAAAGATAGTAAAAGAAAGGGTATTATTTCAGAGTTTTAATAACTCATTGACACTATTTTCAAGTGAAAATTCACTGAAAAGATTAACTACTGGAAAAGAAGATCTGCAAACTGAAATTTCAGAGGAACAATGGGAATTGGCATGTACAGAAGCTCAAACCAAATCAATAAATGTACGCCTTAAATTGATACATTTCAAAATGGTTAATGCGGATGAATGTTACACCGGAGGAGTTAAATAGATATAACAAAAATATACCAGATACGTGCACAAAATGTATGGAAAGTAAAGGAACTCTATTTCATTGTGTATGGGAATGTAGATTAATAAGAATGTTTTGGGAAGAGGTGAGGGTAACAATTGAAAAATAAGTCTCAAAACAAATCATATTGAATCCTAAACTGTTTTTGTTGGGTCTGTACCAGAAAAGCATAATTTTTTTTTTCCACAATATCTTTATTGAACTTTTTTTTTTTTTTAACAAACATGATACAAACAAACACTAACACTAAAGTACTACAAAAAAAAAAAAAAAAAAAAATGCCCTAAAAACACCAACAACCACCAACAAATCAAGTCTTCAACAATGCTCCTCTGTTTAGTCTAGACAATCCAATACATTAGTATACATATTATGTTCACCAGTTTGGAATTTTACAAGGTCCACACACATCATTCACCTTCTTCTTCAAGAGTTATGTTTAAATTTTTTACATAATCAATAAAAGGTCTCCAATATATTCTCAAACACAATTTCTTTTGATTTCAGTATATATGTTATTCTTTCTAATGGAAGGTTTGTTAACATCTGTCTTAACCACTGAGTCACATCTGGTCTATGAGTCTTTTTCCATAATAGTGCAATACATTTTTTGGCATTAAGCAAACTGAGGTCTATGAATGTTCTTTCACTTTTATTGAAATTATGCTTTTCTGGGTACAGACCCAACAAAAACAGTTTAGGATTCAATATGATTTGTTTTGAGATTATTTTTTCAATTGTTACCCTCACCTCCTCCCAAAACATTCTTATTAATCTACATTCCCATAAACAATGAAATAGGGTTCCTTTACTTTCCATGCATTTTGTGCATGTATCTGGTATATTTTTGTTATCTATTTAACTCCTCAGGTGTAACATACATCCGCATTAACCATTTGAAATGTATCAATTTAAGGCGTGCATTTATTGATTTGGTTTGAGCTTCTGTACAAGCCAATTCCCATTGTTCCTCTGAAATTTCAATTTGCAGATCTTCTTTCCAGTAGTTTAATCTTTTCAGTGAATTTTCACTTGAAGATAGTGTCAATGAGTTATAAAACTCTGAAATAATACCCTTTCTTTTACTATCTTTCATCATCATTTTTTCCAAGGATGAATAAATAGGTCGAGTGAGAGCTTTATTTTGATTTGATCGAATAAAGTTTCTAAGTTGAAGATATTTAAAAAAATGTGTTCTATTGAGATTAAATTTGATCCTCAGCTCTTCAAAAGACATTATGTTGTCTGCACATGGCAAATATAAATCCTGAATCTTTTGTATCCCTTTTAAATTCCATACTTTAAATACAGCGTCCGCTCTCCCTGGTTTAAAATATTGATTACCCCATATTGGACTAAATTGTGACAATAACTGTGGTTCTTTTAAATAGTTTTTAGCTTCACACCATATTTTGATCATATGCTTTACAAATGGATTTTTAACTTGTTTTTGTAATTTTTTTGCCGAATCTGAGTATATGAATATGGGAAGAGGTAAAGGTAAATTGTATGATTCCATTTCAGTCCAGTGAGGGAGATCATTTGATGAAAAATAATATGTCATAGACCTCAGTTGTGCCGACCAATAATACAACATAAAATTTGGACATTTCAAACCTCCACGATCAAATGGTAAATATAATAAAGACAAACGTAATCTAGCCCTCCTGTTGTTCCATATAAATTCCACTAACTTTTTTTTTATTCTTGAGAATAGATCTAAAGGTGGTGATAAGGGAATGTATTGAAATAAATAAAGTATTTTAGGTAAAATATTACTTTTAAGTATATTGATTCTCCCGATCATCGACATTGGTAGTGACATCCATCTCTGAGTTAACTCATTGATATCTGACATTAAGGCTTCATAGTTGACACTGGCGACTGATTCTAGCTTAGGCATAATTTGGATTCCTAAATATTTAAACTGATTTACAACATTGAATTGATTTACCTCAGGGGCTGGGTAATTTCTCTGGGTCTCATTTAGCATTAATATTGAAGATTTAGTTTTATTTATTTTATATCCTGATATTTCCCCAAAATTCTTTATTAAATTCAACAAGGTTGGAATTGATTTTTTTAGATTTGACATAAACAAAATTATATCATCGGCGTACAGGGAGATTTTATGTTCTGTTGGTCCAACTTTAATTCCATATATTTGTGAATGTAAACGTATCGCCATCGCTAAAGGTTCAATTGCCATAGTAAACAGTAAAGGTGAAAGTGGACAGCCTTGTCGACATCCTCTATTGATTTTTATTGGTTTTGAAATATTGTTATTTGTTAGGATTTCTGCTGTAGCATTATTGTATATTATTTGAACCCATTTTATGAAATTATTTCCAAGTCCAAACCTTTGTAGGACTTCAAAAAGAAAGGGCCATTCAACTCTATCAAAGGCCTTTTCGGCGTCCAATGATAGGAGAGCTGTATCCGGTGCTTCTTTATTAAAATAAATAATATTAAATAGTCTTCTTACATTATGGAAGCCTTGTCTACCCTTTATAAAGCCATTCTGATCTCGATTAATAATATTTGGTAAAATTTCTTGTATTCGTCTTGCTAAAATTTTACAGATTATCTTAAGGTCGGCGTTTAATAGGCTTATTGGTCTCATATTTTCACATTTATTAGAGGGCTTACCTGGTTTTGGCAGCAGTATAATTAAGGCATTATTTATGTATGATGGTAAATTATTATTTTGAAATGCTTCTAAAACCATTTCCAAAAAAGGTTTTATTAATTTATTCTTAAATTTTTTATAAAGGTCAACTGGAAGACCATCTGGTCCTGCACTTTTTCCTGATTTCATATTATCAATGGCTAGCCCAACTTCTTCTTGACTAATTTTAGACTCCAATATCTCCCTGTTTTCATTTGGAATACACGGTATAGATAGTTCGTTCAAAAACCCATTTAGTTTTGTTAAATCAGGTTCATTTTTGGTATCATATAATTTTTCATAGTAATCTCTAAAGGCTCTATTAATTTCTAAAGGATCTATAACTACCTGTCCGTTACTTATAATACTGGTAATTGGTGTTTTAATTTCCAATTGTTTAATCTGCCATGCTAATAATTTTCCTGATTTTTCACCTTGTTCATAAAAAGATTGTTTCAATCTTAGAAGACTCGAGGCAGCTCTATTCGCTGATTTTTTGTCGTATTCAGCTCTCAAAATCAGTAATTCATTCTCCAACCTTGGGTCACTTCCTGCATACACTTTTTCCTGAAGACTTTTTATTTTATGTTCCAATTTAGCTCTCTCCTCTCGAGTCTTCTTAGATTTTGATCCTGTATAACTAATAATATGTCCCCTAATAAAAGCTTTGAAAGCCTCCCACTTTACACATGCTGATGTTTGTGTAGTATTGATGTCAAAGAACTCGTCTATCTGTTTTTCTATATACTTGACAAATTCCTCATCCTGAAGCCATTTATGCTGAAATTGCCATCTACCTGATTCCTTTGTCAATTTTTTATCTACATATATTAGACAACAGGGTGCATGATCAGAAATTACGATGTTATCATAAAAGCAGTTTTGAATCTTGGACCTTAATTCTGTGGAAATCAAAAAATAATCAATACGTGAGAATGTCTTGTAGGTACTGGAATAACAAGAATAGGCTTTAACTTGTGGTTTCATTTCTCTCCATATATCTAACAATCTCAATTCTTTCATAAAATGATTAATAGTCATCCTACATCCAATGTGCGTACAATCCAGTCCTGTTGATCTATCCACACCTGGATTCAATGTACAATTAAAATCCCCTGCTATTATATGTTGCCCTGTAAGTGATGATAAGATGAGAAATAAATTAGCAAAGAACTTCTGATCATCTATATTGGGACCATATAAGGTCACAAGATTTATATTTTCTAACTAGCAAAGAACCTTGAATGATTACATATCTTCCAAATTTGTCTCCAATTACATTTTTCACTTGAAAAGGAACTGATTTATGTATGAGAGTCATAACTCCCCTGGGCTCGGATGAAAATGAAGAGGTGAATACACTTCCCTGCCATCTACTCCTAATTCTTTTAACATCCCTCCTCTACAGATGAGTTTCTTTAAAAACACAATTCTTGAACCCATGTCCGTTTATTTTATTCATAACTTGTTTAAGTTTTTTTTTAAATTTTGTAGACCTCTGCAATTCCATGAAGTTAAATTAAGATTAACACTTTGGTCCATGATCAATAGAGAGTTAGGATTACCTTTGCAGTGTAAACATGCTCATACAGAGAAGCAAAAACATGAGTGTGTTGAACATTCATCCTACAAACTACACACAAACAAATTTCCCCTTCCCACACCTTGTGGCAAACCCCCAAACTCAAAAGAAAAATTCTGTCTCCCGATATAGCATCGACCGTTCCACACCCACGGGGAACAGCCTATAGCCACTCCTTCTTCATCCTCCAATCACCCTAACTCTACTGCTTTTACTGACGTAACATTAACTCTCCTCTGTAGTTTCTCAAACTTAACTCCAAAATTTTTAACAACTTTGTACATCATAGTTTTTTTTTTTTGTTTGTTTTTGTTTTGTTTTGTTTTTTTAATAGAAAAGCATAATTTTAATAAAAGTGAAAGAAACATTCATAGACCTCAGTTTGCTTAATGCCAAAAAATGTATTGCACTATTATGGAAAAAGACTCATAGACCAGATGTGACTCAGTGTTTACGACAGATGTTAACAACCTTCCATTAGAAAGAATAACATATATACTGAAATCAAAAGGAAATTGTGTTGAGAATATGTGGAGACCTTTTATTGATTATGTAAAAAATTTAAACATAACTCTTGAAGAAGAAGGTGAATGATATGTGTGGACCTTGTAAAATTCCAAACTGGTGAACATAATATGTAATACTTATGTGTTGGATTGTCTAGACTAAACAGAGGAGCATTGTTGAAGATTTGATTTTGTTGGTGGTTGTTGGTGTTTCTTAGTGCATTTTTTTTTTTTTTGTAGTACTTAGTGTTAGTGCTTGATTGTTTGTATCATGTTTGTTAAAAAAAAAAAAAAAGGTTCAATAAAGATATTGTGGAAAAAAAAAATTACGGTTTTTCACTAAAAATTCAGTCAAAAATTTTAAATCGTAAAAAAAACACGAAAGCAATTCCAAACACGAGATCGCTAGGGAATCGTATCTAACTTTAGAACATAGCACATGTGATGGCAGCCGGGATGGTCGCACTTTTTCAGTGCTGAGACAAAGTTGCTGATTTTGGCCACTAAAATAAACTAACCAACAGCAAATATCGGGTCAACATTTGTGACGCACACGCACACGCTGAATTTCCACCTTGGTTGAACCAGCTTTTGAGTAGAAAATACCCCTTTATTCGCCTTTCACGGGGCTCTGTGAGTAACTGAATAGCGTTTCTTTTCGTGGTTCGCTGCTACACTTTACCGGAAGCGTTTGCTAAGCTAATGCTATCGCTATAGCTAACGCCATAGCTAGTCGTAGCACCTAACACTGACACAAAGAAGCGACTCTGTCCCCGGTGATTGGGGCTCGCCGGAGGAACTAACCGAGGCAGCAGTTGGACGGGAGCCAGATCAGAGTTCAAGTACAGTGGTGGTAGGGAGACGGGGACCAGTGGAGGCCCACCGGGGCCCCAGCCGGATAAGAGCCAGAATCGGAGCCCAGTTACAGCAGCGGGGCTCGGCGGAGTCGCGAAGGAATTAGGTCAGCATTGTATACGTTTTCATCATGGAATCTGCCGGAGAAAAATCACAAATGAGCATGAAACCCAAATGAAAATTACAGTCTTTTCGTGAGGAATACTCCAAAGCATTTCCAGGAATTATTATTTGCTCAAGAAAGGGTGAAAATTTCACATTTGCTGAGGGAAAAGGTCAAGAGAAATGTCATTTGTCAACATTTGTTAAATGCATGATTATGTACTAAGAGAATATTACCATAGAGTTTATCCTTGATCTTTTCCATCAGCGTATCTGCAATGACAATTTAAGGAAAATAGAAACATGATTGTTGAAGAAATATGAGGTTGTTAGCCACATTTTAACTTGATTTAATGCTAATATTTGTTTGGCATCGGGGGGCTTTGCCCCCCTGAACCCCCCACCAGGACTTTGTCCTGGACCTACCGGGGCCTATGGCCCCTGGACCCTGGCTAGCTACTAGGCTTTTCAGGTTTTAAAAGTTGGCAGGTATGTGATTTTATCAGGCTGAAGGAAAATCCTGATATAAATTAATTCTTGTTTTCCTTCTTTAGATCTGATGTCAAATCATGTGCCATGGGAGGGCCAAGGCATTGCAGGTTTTCTATCATGCCGGTTGCCAAATCAGGTGTTTTCATTGAACAACAATCAGTGGAAAGGAATTAAGTGAAATCAACTATTGAAGAGACTGATTGGACAGAAAACCTGCAGGGTCTTTAGCCTGGGTTGGACATCTCTGTTTTACTATCAAATTTGAACAAAAGGGGGCAGTAGGGACTACAGGATGTGATGATCCAGTACAGGATTGCCATGCACCAGACATGTAAAGAAAATCTGTAGTTGGTATAATGAAAGGATGATTCATGGGTCTGTGTGTGTTTTGCAGGTCATTGGCTGTGGGAACAAGCAGTGGCTATAAGCTCTTTTCTCTGACCATGGTGGAAAAACTGGACTGCATTCATGAGAGTGGTCAGTATGTAGCTCTACACTTTGTCCTAAAGCCTTAATCACCTCAGTTGTTTATGGCCCACAAGATTGCTGTGGGTTCACAGAGAATTTTCAGTGGTTCTGTACGATTAAATTAGTGACTTGTGTGAATGGTCAAACATGGCATCATTGTGTATGACCTGAGCTGCTGTATTAGGTCATCGTTCCCAGACTGATACAGGCAACACCATTTTACCTTACCATCCACAATAAAGTTGCATTGTTTCTTTTCTTTAATAGTTAACCTTCTTTCTGCTCAGTTGTGTACAATATAGTATTAGTAACAGATCATCAGTTGCTATCAGGGCATACATGAAAGGGAATGCAGTATCAATGAGGTTGTAGGCCTGATGTGCAGTGAAGAAGACATCACCTCTTCATAATACCACACCACCTCAACTATATAGTAAATTGCTTTTATGCAACAGTTTCACAAATGTAATTTGTAAGTTAACAGTAATAAGCAACAATAAATTGAGTGGTTTATTACCTCCGCCAAGGAGATTATTATTTTTGCCAGTGTTGGTTTGTTGGTTTGTCTGTTAGCAACATTACCCAAAAAAGTTGTTAATGGATTTTGATGAAATTTTCAGGAAAGGAGTGTAATGGCATGGGGAACAGATGATTATATTTTGGTGATGATCTGAGAGTGCATACCTCCACCAAGGGCTTTGTTTGTATTTGTGCAGCAGGATTACACAAAAACTACTGGACGGATTTGGATGAAATTTTCACCAGAGGTGGTTTTTGGCCTAGAGAGGAACCCATTACATTTTGGTGATGATCTGAGAATGCATACCTCAGCCAAGGCTCTTATCTTCTCACAGTGTGTTAGCAACAATACTCCAAAACTAATAGACAGACTTTGATGCAATTTTCACCAGAAGTGGCTATCGACCTACACACAAACCCATTACATTTTTGAGGTGCTCCGTGAGGGACAGAATGAGCCTTGGGAGGTATGTGCTCTCAAAGTGCTTTCCTAGTTTATTGATATATTGCTCCACCAAGACTAGTATTGCTACCTGAATGAATGAATGAATGAATCTTTATTGATTTTGGATAGATTAGATTAAAAGATTAAAAGAAAGGAACAGAATAATATAACAAAGGGGAAAAAATCCAACAAGGTCAAATTAAACAGTAACTCCTCGGATTATACAATTCAGCGTAAGTTATCCGAAACGGGTGATGACTGAAGCCGCAGCTTATATTGCCCACCCATGTTCCATCTAAGAATTCAAAAGGAAAATAAAATAAGAGTGATTACAAATCAGAACAAAGCCAAGTCAAAACGTGACAAAAAATTAAACAACAGCGCAACACAGACTGGATATGATAATCCTTATGTGATTTTACATGTCATTTTGTATATATGTTTGGAGTATTTCTTCCTTTAGTTTTTGTTTAACCTGTTGCACTCCGGTGTACCGCGGGCGGACAACGTCACTGCGTCCTAGAGCGCACGAGGGCGCTGCGTCCTAGAGTGCACTGAAAAAAAAAGCTGCATTTCCGTTCTTCCACTACAGACACAGCCGCGAACAGAAAGCCAAAGGAGTGCTTTGATTGGTTTAGATGTGATTGACCTCTCGTTCGACTAATAAGAGCCTTGAATTGGGTTTCTGAAACCTTGAAGAACCAATGACTGAAAACCTAGCAAGAAGGACCCGCCTACCAACGGCTGCGAATACAGCCAGCCAATTGAAGCACAGAAGTTCGAAAGCTGTTTTTGTGTAAGGCTGAGTGAAGAGAGACTGACTGCTGCAGCAGATGAAAAAAGGACCCGCAGGAAGAACCACCACAGACCCAGCAGCACGGAGACCACCCACAAGTGCGACCTGTGTGACAGGGACTGCCATTCGCGCATCGGCCTGTTCAGCCACAGGCGGTGCTGTCCCAGCAGAGTAGACGTTTAGGATTCTCTTCCATGGTCATCATAGACCGACGGAGGCCGACGACAAAGGCTGGGTGACACACAGGCGTTCGCCAGTCTTTTTTTCTTACTACTGTTATTTGTTTTGAAAAATTGTTTGCCAAAACCGCAATCATGGAAGCGCAAAACCGCAATAATGGAATTATGGTTTGACCGGGTCGCGTGACCAGAACCACGAGTCCGTAACAAGCGGACCAGCTTCATGTTCGTCTGACAATGAGGAAGAGAAGTTCGCCAGCTACGCTGCTGTTGTGAACAGGTAAGTGTTATAAGCTAAATTATTCTTTATCCCTGAAAATTGTAATCAAAAATGACTTTTGACCGATCGGTAAATTACAACTGTGCGTAGTAGACCGCGGCGCACGAAGTCCGAAGTCCGTGCGCCGCGGTACACGGTTCGTGCGCCGCATCTGGACCGTGAAGGCCCCCCCCCCCCCACCCTGCTACTCTTCTGTAGTGGATTGCAGATATTTCAGTACAACTGTGCGTAATAGACCGTGGGGACTGTGCGCCGCGGTCGCCACATCGCCACATGACTGTTCCGTCATGTGGCGATGGGCGATGTCCGTCCTCTGTAGCGGGGTGGGGGTGGGGGGTGGGAGTTGTTATCTTCTACATTAGATATTTTAGAATAATTTTTAGTGCACTGTAGGTTATTTTTTCTTGTTAAAAAAAAAAAGCCACACATTTTTTACGTGGCATGCTTCTTTGTGTGTGGGGGCTTGTTTGTTCATGCATTCATGAATGAATGAATAAACAACCCCCCCCCCCCCACACACACACACACAGCCCTGAGTGTCACCTTTCATTAGAGCCTAAGATGAAGCTTCTATATTGAATCATTCAAAAGTTACAGACGTTTTTCCAAACTGCCATTTGGCACAATTTGGCACAGTTCAAAAACGCCTGGGAACAACCTAAGAAAAAAGCTGTGTAATATATTCATTTTTTGTGGTATTGTTACAAAATTTTGACCTCAGCTGGATAACACTTGGTTCTACATTTCTGTTGCATTTTCCAGCCCGGATCTGAAGCTGTGTGTTATTTGCAAGCATTTGTATCCAAAAAAAACACCCAGGCGAAATTTATTTTCTTCAAGTTCAGTATGTTTAGATGACTGTTACTCAGTGGCCGGAGCACTTAGAGAGATTATGACTGTTTTGCCAAAAAATTCAAAGTGTTTTCTTTAAATGAGACCAATCCCATGAAGATGCTGCAAAGGGTTGAAGAACAGCTTTTGATTTACTTTGGGTACGTTATTTTTTTGTCGTTTTTAGGGAAATTGACCAGAGTGCAAGGGGTTAAATTGTTCAAAGCGTTGTACATGATTTTAATTCAGGTCCAAAGCGTTCCACAGTCTGACTCCTTGCACTGAAACACAGTGTTGCTTGGTGGTAGTTCTCACTGAAGGTTTTGAAATATACATGTTCCTCTGAAATGATATTGTTTCTTCTCCCTTATTTGGAACAACTTTTGGATATTTGCGGGCAGTGATAGATTCTTCGCTTTAAACATTATTACTGCAGTTTTAAAAATCTGCCAGATCTTTCAGATTTAGAAAAAAGTGGGTTTGTTGGTTCCATGTAAGCATCTTGGTTTATTATCCTAATAGCTCTCTTCTGAGCATAAAGACTGGATATATGTTTGTTTTATATGTATTTCCCCATACTTCAGTACAATATGTCATGTATGGGAGTATTAATGAATGATACAAAGTATATAGTGTGGGTTGATTCAGCAAATATTTCACTCTGTGTAGTATAGCAATTGATTTGGATATTTTACCTTTAATATAATTAATATGTGACTTCCAGCACAGTTTATTATCAATTATTACTCCAAGAAATTTAATTTCGGATACCCTTTCAATCTCTACACCATTTACACTGAGTTTAGATACTGAGTTGTTGTGATGGTTGTTAAAAATTATAAATTTTGTCTTACTTAAATTGAGCGTTAATTTGTTTGAATCAAACCACAGTTTAAGCTTTCCTAATTCCTTTCCGAGTATATCCAAAAGTTGTTCCAAATTGCTTCCACTGCATAATAAATTAGTGTCATCTGCAAACAGTATTAAATCCATTTTCTCCAAAGCTTTACATATATCATTTATATACATATTTAATAGCAATGGCCCCAAAACTGAACCCTGTGGGACTCCGCAAGTAACCTTCAGTAACTGTGAGTTTTTGCTACCAACACATACATACTGATATCTATTCTTTAAGTAACTACATAACCAGGACAGTGCTACCCCCCAATACCATAATTTTGTAGTTTCTTTAACAATAATTTATGATCCACTGTATCAAATGCTTTTTTTGAGATCCAGGAATACCCCAACTGAATACTCTTTATTTCCTACAGCAGTTGATATTTTTTCTGTAAATTCCATTAGAGCAAATGCAGTTGTCATCTTGTGTCTGAACCGATATTGTTGTTCACACAATATATTATTCTTCATTATAAAGTTGTCAATTCTCTCACAGAATACTTGTATCTTAGAAAATAGAAAAAAATGGTATCTTAGAAAATTACGGCAATAGTGAAATAGGTCTATAGTTTGAAAATTCCCCTCTGTCACCCGTCTTGTATATCGGAATTACTTTGGCTATTTTCATTGCATTGGGAAATATACCTGTTTGTTACCTGAGAATAATAGCTCCAAACTGCTACTTGTGAGTGTTGCTAATTAATGTAAGATAGTTTAATAAAAAAAATGTAGTAGTTTTATTGTCATTCGACATATACACTATGTTCAAGGAAATTTGCAGTTGTCCACCAGCCATCATTTATACATACTTTTGTAGAGTCCATCCATCCAGTTATTTTGTTTGAGGGACCTGCTACCTAGCGCTTGATTGGCATCTCCGCTTTTTTGGTTTTATTTATTGTTTTATTGTTGGCATCTTTAGAAAATAAAGAGTCAGAAACACACATTACATTGTAGGTCTTCAGTAGAATATGTATGCTGTGAGGTTTTAACCTCTTGCACTCCGTTGTACCGCGGGTGGGCAAGTCTCTGCGTCCCAGAGTGCACAAGGGCGCTCTCGGATGCACGATGGAGCTGCGTAAGCTGCATTTCCGTTCTTCCACTGCAGACACAGCCGCGAACAGATTAGCTCATCTGATTGACCTCTCATTCGACTAATAAGAGCCTTGAATTGGGTTTCTGAAACCTTGAAGAACCAATGACTGAAAACCTAGCAAGAAGGACCCGCCTACCAACGCTGTGAATGCAGCCAGCCAATTGAAGCACAGAAGTTCGCGAGCTTTTTTGTGTAAGGCTGGGTGAAGAGAGACTGACTGCTGTAGCAGATGGAAAAAAAGGACCCGCAGGAAGAACCCCACAGACCCAGCAGCACGGAGACCATCCACAAGTGCAACCTGTGTGACAGCGACTGCCATTCGCGCATCGGCATGTTCGGGCACAGGCGGTGCTTTTTTTGTTTTTGTCCCAGCAGAGTAGACATTAGGATTGTCTTCCATGGTCATCATAGACCGACGGAGGCAGACGACGAAGGCTGAGTGACACACCCACGTTCGCCAGTCTATTTTTAATTACTACTGTTATTTGTTTTGAAAAATCGTTCGCCAAAAACCGCAATCATGGAAGCGCAAAACCGCAATAATGGAATTATGTTTGTATCGGGTTCCGAGACCAGCATCGCATTCGTCTGACAATGAGGGAAGAAGTTCGCCAGCTCCGCTTCCTGCTGTGAAGGGGTAAGTGTTCTAAGCTAAATTATTCTTTATCCCTGAAAATTGTAATCAAAATGACTTTTGATCGATCGGTAAATTACAGCTGTGCGTCATCGCTGCATGACGGACCGTGGCGCAACGGGCGATGTCCGTCCTCTGTAGCGAGGGGGGGGGGGCGACCCCCCCCCCCCCCACACACACACACAGAGCCCTAGTGTTACCTTTCATTAGAGCCCAAGATGAAGCTTCTATATTGAATCATTCAAAAGTTAGACGTTTTTCCAAACTGTGCCATTTGGCACAGTTCAAAAATGCCTGGGAACTACCTGAGGAAAAAGCTGTGTAATATATTCATTTCTTGTGGTATTGTTACAAAATTTGGACCTCAGCTGGATAACACTTGGTTCTACATTTCTGTTGCATTTTCCAGCCCGGATCTGAAGCCTGTGTGTTATTTGCAAGCATTTGTATCCGAAAAACACACCCAGGCCAAATTTATTTTCTTCAAGTTCACTAGGTTAGATGACTGTAACTCAGTGGCCGGAGCACTTAGAGAGATTATGACTGTTTTGCCAAAAAATTCAAAGTGTTTTCTTTTAACTGAGACCAACCCCATGAAGATGCTGCAAAGGGTTGAAGAACAGCTTTCAATTTACTTTGGGCACGTTATTTTTTGGCGTTTTTAGGGAAATTGACCGGAGTGCAAGGGGTTAATCTAAACTTTGAGGTAGCCAATTTAAAAAAAAAAAAGAAAAAAAAAAAAAGCTAACTGGGCTAACTATTAGCATGAACCAAGAATGCAACATTACATTTTCCAGGTTGTGAAGGCTGTCTCTTTTCAAACATTGCCTCACTGTGGAAAATAAGGTACACAACACAGCATTACAGTCCTCACATATTACAAGAAACCACCAGTAGTCACTGTAGTTAACAATTATTTGAACATTGTTGAAGCAATTCTCTGAGATATTTCATTACATGAATTGGCACAATAGAAATAAAGTTTAATTGAATTGAAATAAATTTTTCATTTGCTTAATAAACCATTAGCCTCATGTATCAACCACTCATAGGGTTCCCACCTGTCCTGGAAAACCTGGAAAATGATTGACCAATTTTCCAGTCATGGAAACCATGCGGATATCAGAAAAAAGTTAAATGTTGTGGAAAACCTTAAGTTGTCCTGTAAAATTATTTCTCCTCCCTCTGCTTCTCTCTACTTTGTGAGTGAACACAAATGGGTTAAGTTATGTGCATGCATGTCTGTTGTCACATTATCTTCAATGTGCATCACTGACGCTACATGCCCACCTAGGCTTGCGTTTTCATGCTTCCAGTTCATTGTCTATGTAATTCGCACCGCATGCATTCTTGTAGCCTCGCATCAAGAATCTCGAGCCGTCGCTTGGAGGTTCCCGCTTCTCATTTGCATGAATCCCTGCTTGAGTACAACTTACACAAATGAGGAGCGGACAGTTGCTTCCTGGAACGTGCGCCGACCTTTAAAATAGCGATTGTAGTAAAAAGTAAACGCATATTTGGCAACTACACATTTATTTCCTCGCCTTGTTAGTTTTCAGAAACATGTTTTGCTGTTTAACGTTTGAAGATATAGGCCAAAGTTTAATGTCTCAATGCATCGTGAACAGGCTAGAACAGCCCGTCCACCAGGAGTCGCAGAAAACAATGATGTGGACGGTGGCTAAACTGTCATCTCTGCTGGAGTCCGAGTTCCACCCTATGCAGGACATACTGGATGCACTGAGGAGCTCATTTAGCAGCAGACTACATCATCCCAGGTGCACAACCGAGAGGTTTCGTAGGTCCTTCCTACCAACGGCTGTCAGACTGTACAACCTAAGCAGGGCTGCTCGCAGAGATAGCAAAAAGACGTAACAAACTAATAGTTTTTTGAATGCAAAAGATGCAATAGACTTACACAATGGTCCCCTCCGGCATACAAACTAGGAACATACCGGTCGCTATGGAGGGTGAGAATATGTATGAGGCACATAATCATACCATGTAGGATAACTAAGTAGACGGTTATGCTGTTTCATCCCATCTAGCAACAATGCTCTGCACTGTGTGTGTTTATATATTTACATATTTATTCCATCTAGCTACAATGCTCCGCACTGTGTTTTTATATATCTACATATTATTCCATCTAGCTACATTGCTCCGCACTGTGTGTGTTTATATACTTGCATATTTATTCCACCTAGCTGCAATGCTCCGTACTGTGGGTGTTTATATATTTACATATTTATTCCATCTAGCTACAATGCTCTGCACTGTGTGTTCACACTGGCTTTTCCCTGCACTGTGTGTTCATATACTCATATATTTATTCCATCCAGCTACAATGCTCTGCACTGTGTGTCTGTGTGTGTGTGTGTATATATATTTATTTTATAGTAATATGTACATATGTATATTAGCCGCTCTTGCTTGCTTGTTTTTTTTCTTGCCTTCTGATTGTTGCTCTGAGTGTTGCTATCCCTGTGCTGTTGCAATCCCTGGAATTTCCCGTTGTGGGACTAATAAAGGCTTATCTTATCTTATCTTATCTTATGTGCAGGATGGGGAGGGCACGGCACTTCTCTGCTTCTAGCCGGTGCAGTGCACCATGTTTCGCTACCAACCAATCAAATTTGCATGTCCCCTCAGAGTAGCCCTGCTACTCACTGTTTCCATTTCACTTTCTCACTACATTTAGTGACTTTTCAGACCCCAGTAAGGACTTCTTTTTTCAAAGAAGTACTAGAGACAAAACTAGTGACTTTCAGATGAAGAGCGTTGCTAGTATTGGTCCACGAGTGTGAGGTTTTTCTCTTCCACAGTCACAGGCTTCTCTTTCTGTCTCCTCTGTTGAGTGACAGAGGAGCAACAGATAGCTGTAGTGGATTTTGATTTTTAATATGTTTGAGAAATACAGGTGCCACATATATAATCTGAGTAAGTTAGTAAGACATCAGGTGGTGTATAGGGGTGGCGCCTATCTCTGTTTCACTGACCCTAGGCCACACAGCTACTGTGAGTAGTGAAAGCTACAGTGGGGGGGCAGTCCTCTGGTAGCCCTGTGCGTTAACTTTCCTTTCCCCATTCTGTTATGCTGAGCACCAAGCTAGAAGGCAGAAAGTACCATTTTTATATGGTCGTTGGTATGACCCGGCCAGGATTTGAACCCATGACCTTCCAGTTGTGGGGTGGATGCTCTACCAACTAGGCCACCACTCCAGTATATATAAACTGAGGTGTGTAGTAAACTAAGATGAAGCTAGAAAAGCACTCAGAGAGCGCATACCTCTGCCCAGGCTCCTTCTGTCTGTCATGGATCACCTCCAAAATGTAATGGGGTTGTGTATAGGCCACGAGCCAGTTCTGGTGAAAATTGCAGCAAAATCTATCCAGTAGTTTTGGAGGATTCTTGCGAACACACTATGAGAAGATAAGAGCCTTGGCGGAGGTATGCATTCTCGGATCATTACCAAAATGTTATTGGTTCCTCTGTAGGCCAAGGACCACCTCTGGTAAAAATTTCTTCCAAATCCATCCAGTAGTTTTTGTGTAATCCTGCACAAATTCAAACAAAGTCTTTGGTGGAGGTATGCACTCTCAGATCATCACCAAAATTTAATGGGTTCATCCTTGGCCCAAGGGCTACCTCTGGTGAAAATTTCATTAAAATCCGTCCAGTAGTTTTTGCATAATCCTGCAAACAAACAAACGGACGGATGGACAAGACAGACAAACCACCCCGATTACATTACCTCCTTGGCGGAGGTAGCAAGAAAATTGTTTTTAGCCCATTTCGACGAAGCTGGAAAGTGGTAATGCAATGACGTGTCGTCTGTCAGTCCACATTTTCACGGGAATCACTACTCTTCTTAGACTTTTTCCCCAATGCTCACCGAACTCACTCGTAATGATCCTCCGGAGGGTCTGCATCCAAGTTCTGCTCAAGGTCAAATGTGAGGAGATCTGGGCACTTACTTGATTTTAGAAAAATCACTACTCCTCCTACGAAATTACCTCAATTCTCATGAAACTCACAACGAAATTCATGTAGGTCTGTATCCAGGTTGACGTCAAAGGTCAGAAGAGCTGGACATTGATGATTTCCCCAAAAAAGTTGCACCTCCTAGCCTAGGCCATTGACCTTGACTTTAAGCACATCCTAGATGGGTCTGTGTCTAGGCTGTACTTAAGGTCAACGTCAAAAGTCATGAGATCTGAGCACTCTCAGGGTGATTTCATCAGGCTGGAATGAACTACTCCGTCATTGACGGTCTGGTTTTGTGATTGATTGAAAATATAAAAATATTTTTAGAGAAAGGAGAAAAAGAAAGGGAAAAGGGAAAGCTGAGGTGAGAATTGCACAAAACCATTTTGTATCTTCAGGTGGGTAATGCCAATTAAGTGTGATACTGTAATGTGTTATTCTATGATAAATTTATCATAATTTCTAAGAATGTAAGAGGTTATTTCATGAATAAGTTGCAGCCATAGACTGTGCTTCTTTTAAATCAGACCTCTGGGAGCAGAAGAGGAATAAACATAGAAGCAATCTGGGTATATGTACAAAATACAAGGTACACCTATAGAGAAGAACACTTCTGCAGTGCATGGTGGGGAGGGGGAATGCATTAGTATATGACATGATAAGTCTGTCATACTGTAGCAGCTGAAAATGTCCTGGAAAATAACTTCAAGAAAAGAGTGGGAACCTTGATTCATAAGCACAAATATGTGTGTAAAGTGTGCTTATGAACATTCCCATGCAAAACATGTAATGTATGAACTTGTACTTATAATTAGGAATGCATGTACATACAGTAAATTATCCCACACCCTCTAGCTGTGGAACAGTGAAACTTTTGGTGGAAAGCTCAACTGTCACACCCCACGTATTAAGCGGTCACAGCATCCACATTTATTCCACATTTCATTTAATTAAAACTGTTTGGTAATTTGGCCTAATTTGTTGTAACAGCTGCACATAAAAAGTATACATTTTCGAAGTACATTTTAAAAAATTTTGTCATAGAAATCCCAAAGATTTCAAACAGACGGGTTAGATTGTATGTGCTTTTGAGGGAAGTTTTTTTTTTTTTTTAGTAAGTGAATCTGAATTTTTTTTTTGTGTGTGAAAGTGACTATCACTGGTTCTACTTTGCTTTTCCCCAGTAGAGATTCCAGATGCCTACATTGTAGAACGTCTGTTCTCCAGCAGTCTGGTAGTTGTTGTGAGTGCTGCTGCACCAGAGCGGATGCACATTTACCACTTCAAGAAGGGAACAGAGATTTGCAATTACAGTTACCCCAACAACATTCTTGCTATCAAGCTCAACCGACAGGTAACCTTTTTTATACCAACAGCTGTACGTATTACAATGAATGCTTTTAAGCAATATCACACAGGAGCGAGTGCTGTTTTAAGTGAATATCACTATGAAAATGATGCATCATAGTTCACCTGGGGCAAAGATACCACAGTAATGTGATATCCATTGAAACAGGCCAACTTCAAGTATAATACTGCTTTTATACAATAGTTCTACATACAGTGCATGCGGAAAGTATTCACAGCGCTTCACTTTTTCCACATTTTGTTATGTTACAGCCTTATTCCAAAAGGGATTAAATTATTTTTTTCCTCAAAATTCTACACACAATACCCCATAATGACAATGTGAAAAAAGTTTGTTTTTTTTTTAGATTTTTGCCAATTAAAAATTTAAAAAAAACTAAGAAATCACATGTACATAAGTATTCACAGCCTTTGCCATGAAGTTGAGCTCAGGTGCATCCTGTTTCCACTGATCATCCTTAAGATGTTTCTACGGCTTAATTGGAGTCCATTTCTGGTAAATTCAGTTGATGGAACACGATTTGGAAAGGCACACACCTGTCTATATAAGGTCACACAGTTGACAGTGCATGGCAGAGCACAGACCAAGCATGAAGTCAAAGGAATTGTCTTTAGACCTTTGAGACAGGATTGCCTTGAGGCACAAATCTGGGGAAGGGTACAGAAGAATTTCTGCTGCTTTGAAGGTCCCAATGAGCACAGTGGCCTCCATCATCCATAAATGGAAGAAGTTCTGAATCACCAGGATTTTTCCTAGAGCTGGCCGGCTGTCTAAACCAAGTGATCGGGGAAGAGGGGCCTTAGTCAGGGAGGTGACCAAGAACCCAAAGGTCACTCTGTCAGAGCTCCAGCATTGCTCTGTGAAGAGAGGAGAACCATCTCTGCAGCAGTCCACCAATCGGGCCTGTATGCTAGAGTGGCCAGACGGAAGCCACTCCTTAGTTAAAGGCACATGGCAGCCTGCCTGGAGTTTGCCAAAAGGCACCTGAAGGACTCTCAGACCATCAGAAACAAAATTCTCTGTTCTAATGAGACAAAGATTTGACTCTTTGGCATGAATGCCAGGCATCATGTTTGGAGGAAAACAGGCACAGCTCATAACCACGCCAGTGGTGGTGGCAGCATCATGCTGTGGGGATGTTTTTCTGCGGCAGGAACTGGCAGACTTGTCAGGATAGAGGGAAAGATGAATGCAACAATGCACAGAGACATCCTGGATGAAAACCTGCTCCAGAGCGCTCTTGATCTCAGACTGTGGCGACGGTTCATCTTTCAGCAGGACAACAACCCTAAGCACACAGCCAAGATATCAAAGGAGTGGCTTCAGGACAACTCTGAATGTCCTTGAGTGGCCCAGCTAGAGCCCAGACTTGAATCCTATTGAACATCTCTGGAGAGTGTTGTATAGTTATTTAAATGTTCTATACTTCTACTTGTGTGGCACGGGGTGGTGGCTCCGCCTTCTGGTTCCACCACCTGTGGCTATAAAAGGGCTGCAGGCAGGAGGGACGGCCTCTTGGCCATTTCCTCTGTGTGGCGGCTGTGTGGATGTTGCACCTGTGTCTCTTCAATAAATGTATGTTTGGTTCTACACCTGGCCTCGTCCTTGGCTCCACATCAGACATAACATTTTGGCAGTGAAGATAAAAGGATTAAGAAGGTATGGAAGCGTGCGTTTCTTCACTTCAGCCATTTTTGGAGCTCCCAGGTGGGCCACCTGTTCCCTGACTGAGACGGTGTGCTGCCTTCCGGGCTTACATGGTGGCGCTGAACCCGGGAAGGATGGACAGGATGAGGGTGGGCACGTTGTTGGTGCACACTTTGGGAACTGGAGGCCTGCGGCTACTGAGCACACTTGGCGGCTTGGACAGCTTCGAGGACGTGGTCGAGCTGATGGTTTGCAATTTTCGCGCCCTGGATGACGTCACCGTCCGGAGGAGTGGGTTTCAACAGCGCTGCCAACAGCTGGGCGAGCATATTCAGCGGTTTGTAGCCAACTTGAAACTACTTGTTAGTGTGTGTCAGTTCAGACCGTTGGAGGAGGAGTTGGTTCATGACCTACTGAGCAAGCGTTTGTCATGTCGACAGCTGGAGTTTCCCATTACCACACGAGTAGCGGACCCGAACAGTGATGGGAGCATGAAAGAAGATGCGAGAGATGTCAACGATGTGACATTGAGGTCTGTCTTGGGGGAAGCCCATGAGCATGCGTATGGGCTGTGAGTTCGCAAAGTACCACTCCAAGGCAAGAGACTGCTCGGCAAGAGCAAACCGCTGCGACAGGTGTGGCTGCTTAAACCACTATGCGAGGGTGTGCCGCATGTTCGAGAGAGGGAGCCCACAGAAGAAATCGACCCCTCCCGCCCTGACGGTTGTCCACTTTGTGCCCCGAACACCAATGGGTACATGTTCTGCATGGTGGGGTTGGATGGTGTGGAGGTACCGTCGCAAACCGACATGGGAGCGGAGGGCACCCTGCTGAACTGGGCTACAGCGAGACAACTCTCTCCACACTGCAGAGTGCAGGATGACAAAGTGTAGGATGAAGAGTTACTCAGCACCCTGGAAAGTGGGCAGGCCTTGTTTCACTAAGGGTCACCACAGGGGGGCCCCGGTGCCAGAGCCTAAGTCGCCCTGGATGAGGGTACTGGGCAGTATGGCAGGGCAGCTGCAACGACGAGCGTCACCAAGAGGATGGTCCCTGTCGTTCCCGGAGCTCAGCTAATGTGGGCCGGCAAACTTGGAGCCACATCGGCAAGGACCACAGCAGATTTAGAAGAGGTCCGGGCAAGACCGATTGGCACTGAGAAAAGGAGTGCCAGGCAGAAACACTGCGAGCTGAGCAAAACCCCTCTGGGAGTCGCGGACTTGATTTGGGTTCGGGAGGAGGGGCGACCACGGCGGGTACGGGTAAAACGGCAGGTGGAGGAGCACCAGGGATGGCTGCGCATCGTGGCCAGACAGAGGGATGCTTGTCTCCAGATGTCGCACGGTTAGTGGAGGCACCCGAACGAGCTGCGGCATGCCCGGGAGATGACTGTAAGAAGTGGGCCTGGACGAGCGGAGCATCCGATGGTGAGGAAGAAGAGGCGCACCAGGGCCAGGGCAACCTGCTGCGGCCCAGAAGGCAGGCTGCCTCCAGGGGAAGACTGATGACAGAACGGTCCAGGGGGCCTGCGGGGTTGTTTTCTCCAGCCGTGTGAACGTAAGTTGATTGTTATGCGTGTATTTGAATTGTTTTGTTGTTCTATTGTGTATATAGTCTGGGATTATTTTGTGTGTTTTATTGTAGTTTAGAAGACACAGCGGTATTTTTGTTTGTAGATGGACTCTCTTTATTTTAGGATATGCGGCAGAATAATCCGCTTCGCCATGTGGGGTGGGATGGCAGTCCATCTGTCCCCTCCTAGTTTTAGTTGTTTTAAGTGTGATTGTGTTCGGCCAATTTGCGTACATTATTTTGCGTTATGTTAGTGTATGATTCGGGTCCTAAATTGGGGTGGGTCTGAATTGTGTGTGTGTGTATGTGTTTTGGACTTTTGTAAGGGGGAGGGGAATGTTGTATAGTTATTTATATGTTCTATACTTTTATTTGTGTGGCACAGGATGGTGGCTCCGCCTTCCAGTTCCACCACCACCCGTGGCTATAAAAGGGCTGCAGGCAGGAGGGACGGCCTCTTGGCCATTTCCTCTGCCTGGTGGCTGTGTGGATGTTGCACCTGTGCCTCTTCAATAAAGGTGTGTTCGGTTCTACACCTGGCCTCGTCCTTGGCTCCATATCAGACATAACAGAGATCTGAAAATGGCTGTGCACTGACGTTTCCCTTCCAACCTGATGGAGCTTGGGAGGTGCTGCAAAGAGGAATGGGACAAACTGCCCAAAGATAGGTGTGCCAAGCTTGTGGCATCATATTCAAAAAGACTTGAGGCTGTTATTACTGCCAAAGGTGCATCAACAAAGTGTTGCGCAAAGGCTGTGAATACTTATGTACATGCGATTTCTTAGTTTTTTATTTGCAAAAATCTCAAAAAATACTTTTTTCACGTCATCATTATAGGATATTGCGTGTAGAATTTTGAGGAAAAAAATGAATTTAATCCCTTTTGGAATAAGGCTGTAACATAACAAAATGTTAAAAAAGTGAAGCACTGTGAATACTTTCCGGATGCACTGTACTGCATTGATTAGATGAGATTAATAAGTGACAAAAGATTATGATTAGGTAATTCTTCTAATTAGGTAATTCTACTCAAGACACAGCATTCCAGGACTCCATCACTTAAAACAGCACTATGTAATTTTCTTGTTCCAGGTAGGAACACTGAAAAGACTACAACTATGATAACTAACCCTTTTCCACTAGTACCAGTTTGGCCCAGTTCGGTACGGTACGCTTTGTTGGATTTTCCATTAGGGACTGTAACGGTTACGTTCCGATTTTTCGGACCTGCTGGAGAGTGGTTCTAAGCGTGCTGTACCGACCTGAAAATGTGATGTAAAAACACTACAGGCCACTGATTGGTCCAGGCATAACGTCATGAGAGCGACGTTTGAGGCTGAATGAATTACAGAATCTCAAGCTGCCATTTGCTAAGATTCGTCTGTGAGCCAGCAAGCAAGCGTCATGATAAACAACAGTGATAGAATGGCTTCACAGAAATCAGACCCACAGAAATCAACACCGTGGTCCAGCAGAGTTTCTGTACCTTTTGGCTGATGAGAGAATCCAGAGGGAACTAGACTGAGCCACCCGGAATGAATTTATGGCTGCGGGAGCACCCAACTTCAGCAGTTGAAAGCCGTGATATTAGGATATAGAGGATGGTGAGTGATGTGATATGACGTGATATTGTGCATCTTTTACATTATTTATCCCAGCAGTGGAAAGTTCACTTTGAACGGACAACAACGTTGTCGCTTGTGTGCAGATGAGCTAGTTAGTTAGCCATCAATGCTAACTCCATGCTCCGTGCTCTCCTTGTGTTTTGCACTTGTGTTGACAATATCTGATGAAATAAGCTAGTTGTAATCCTGGTGAAAAAGGTGGTTTTTTACATGTTGCACTTTCGTGCTGTACATGTACTTCAGTTGTGTGTATTTTCATTCTAGAGTCCAGCCAGCATCTGCTGTGACATTGACAATGGTTAGTGGTTATGACTGGTGAGTTGCACATCCCGTTATTTTTGTAGTAGTGGTGGACAAAGTACTCAAATCTTTTGCTTTTTAAGTTAAAATATACGTAGGCACAGTGCCAAAATTAAAGTAGCACAATTTCCACTTAATATGAAAGGGACTGAACTGAGATTTATTTGATTGTGTGAATATTAATTACAGAATAATTGAAAATGAATGGCACATCCAATTAGCCCCTGTAAAATAAACCACGTGTTTATTTTTTTTTTTGTCAGATCACCTGTGTGATCCTTTGAGAGTTATATTCATATTAGTGTATCTTGCACTTTGGTGGCTAAACTTTTTTTTGATAAAAATAACATATTTTGACTGAGCGACTCCATACTCGGGGATGCACACCCTCAGTTAAAGTACTAGATTCCATTCAACTGAAGGTATTAACTCATTCTGATTGCTGAGGCCACAGTAAAAACAAATTATTTTAAACGTAACCCAGCCCTTGTAAAATCCACTTGACTGAAGTGCAGCGACATGAAAATTGTGATTAAATACAACAACAAAGTACTTTTTTGTCAAATTCCACCTCTGGCTTTTAGCAACAAGTGTATTTCCCAGAAATGTTTTAAACTTGCTTTAACTATCCACCACCCATTTCTGTCTTTTGTCTAGCAAAGAGTAAAACGGTCCACCCCAAACCAGACCTTGCGTCACTGTTTACAGAGATGCAGACTGAAGATCTGGTGAACCGGGACCAGTGTGAGCGGCACATCCAGTTGCTTCTCAGTGAGGCAGCGTGGCCGGTGTGTGTGACCCATTCTAATTTTGTTTAGTTTTTTTTTTTTTTCAATTTGAATTTTGCACATTCTGTATAATCTGGAATTTGCTGCTGATTATAATAAACAATTTAGTGACTTATGTGTTTGCATCATGATTTTCTATTTTGTCTGTTAAGACACCGGTGGGAAAATAGTCAACAGTACAAACCATTTATCAGTGATGTTAAAAATAATGGCTCATTTTTAAGAAAAAGTAACAAAAATAATTATTTTATTTACTGAAGACTGTATAGTTGGATGTGCCAGTGCAGAAGACACTGCACACTTTAGTGATAGTACCAGTATATGGAGGAATTCTGGGCCATATTAGCTTCTGCATTTTCTTTTTTTTCCACAATATTTTTTATTGAACCTTTTTTTTTTTTACAAACATAACACAAACAGTCAAACACTAACACTAAAGTAATTAAAAAAAATTGTACTAAAAACACCAACAACCACTAACAAAGACAGGTCTTCAACAATGCTCCTCTGTTTAGTCTAGGCAATCCATTACATAAGTATACATATTATACATTCACCAGTTTGGAATTTACAAGGTCCACACACATCATTCACCTTCTTCTTCAGAAGTTATGTTTAATTTCTTTACATAATCAATGAAAGGTCTCCATATATTCTCAAACACAATTTCCTTTGATTTCAGTATGTATGTTATTCTTTCTAGTGGAAGGTTTGTTAACATCTGTCTTAACCACTGAGTCACATCTGGTCTATGAGTCTTTTTCCACAATAGTGCAATACATTTTTTGGCATTGAGCAAACTGAGGTCTATGAATGCTCTTTCACTCTTATTAAAGTTATGCTTTTCTGGATACAGACCCAACAAAAACAATTTACGATTCAATATGATTTGTTTTGAAATTATTTTTTCAATTGTTACCCTCACCTCTTCCCAAAACATTCTAATTTTTCTACATTCCCATAAACAATGAAATAGGGTTCCTTTACTTTCCATACATTTTGTGCACGTATCTGGTATGTTTTTGTTATATCTATTTAACTCCACCGGTGTAACATACATCCGCATTAACCATTTAAAATGTATCAATTTAAGACGTACATTTATTGATTTGGTTTGAGCTTCTGTACAAGCCAATTCCCATTGTTCCTCTGAAATTTCAGTTTGCAAGTCTTCTTTCCAATAATTCAGTCTTTTCTGTGAGTTTTCACTTGAGGATAATGTCAATGAGTTATAAAACTCTGAAATAATACCCTTTCTCTTACTATCTTTCGTCAAAATTTTTTCCAAGGATGAATAAGTAGGTCGGATGAGAGCATTATTTTGAGCATCTGTATTTTCTAATAATGGGTTAGGGCAGTGGTGTCCAATCATGTGCCATGGAGGGCCAAGACCTGCAGGCTTTACCTGCAACCAGTGTCTTCAACAGCAGATTCCATTGAATTTCTTCCATTGACTGCTGATCAGTAAAAGCACCTGCTGAAGAGACTGGGTAGAAGAGAGAACCTGCAAGGTCTTGGTCCTCCATGGCACATGATTGGACACCCCTGAGTTAGGGTTTAATGGGATTTAACATTTTAACACAAACTGCTTTTTGGTTCATAATTCTGTTGGCAGACTTGCACCAAACCAAAAGTGATTTCTCAAACTGCTGGATTGTTCTTAGACAGCTTTTTCAGTCTTTTAGTATTTAATTTGTGTCACTGGGTGGTAACCTTCACACATAAAACAAAAGTGGAGACAGATCTGCAAAAAGTGCAAAGGTTTATTGTTAAAATTCCTAGTGCTATACTAAATGAATACAGGTATAGTTCACTGTTGATGCAGAGAATATATATATATATATATACAGTATCTACATGTAGTCAGCAATACTCGATATGATATACAGTATATCCAGTAAATCCATGTATTTCTCCATGTAACCTTGTGAATGTGTTATTTTAATTGCTTTTAATCCTAGATCCAGTTTGTTTTGGCTTAAAATGCATCACAGTTGTTTAATATACACTACCGTTCAAAAGTTTGGGATCACCCAGACAATTATTTTGTGTTTTCCATGAAAAGTCATACTTATTTACCACCATGAGTTGTAAAATGAATAGAAAATATAGTCAAGACATTGACAAGGTTAGAAATAATGATTTGTATTTGAAATAATAATTTTTTCCTTCAAACTTTGCTTTCGTCAAAGAATCCTCCATTTGCAGCAATTACAGCATTGCAGACCTAACATGATTGCACAAGGGTTTTCTAATCATCCATTAGCCTTCTGATGCAATGAGCAAACACATTGTACCATTAGAACACTGGAGTGATAGTTGCTGGAAATGGGCCTCTATACACCTATCTAGATATTGCACCAAAAACCAGACATTTGCAGCTAGAATAGTCATTTACCACATTAGCAATGTATAGAGTGTATTTCTGATTAGTTTAAAGTTATCTTCATTGAAAAAAG
Organism: Pholidichthys leucotaenia; assembly: GCA_020510985.1. Lineage (NCBI taxonomy): Eukaryota > Metazoa > Chordata > Actinopteri > Cichliformes > Pholidichthyidae > Pholidichthys > Pholidichthys leucotaenia. The sequence continues at coordinate 313,128,030 of CM035838.1, read as the reverse complement.
GTGCTTTTCTTTCAAAAATAAGGAAATTTCTAAGTGACCCCAAACTTTTGAACGGTAGTGTATCTTATTATACCTAACACAGTACTGTTTACCTGTTGAAATACTATATATTTTATGGTTAATAACCCATAAGGTTGTAAAGATCTAGCGAGAGCTCTTTGCTTCTACCCATCATGAGTTCTTTGTGCTGTGACAATTTGATATTCACAGACCTTTTTAAAGGCTATCAGTCAGGACTTAACCAGCTGAAATTAATTTGCACTGATGGGGGGTGGCTTCTTAAATTCTGATGGATTTCAGTTGGTTTCTTAGCTTTCTATGCTTTTTTGCACCTTTTTCTTAATGTGTTCAATACTTATTTCCTGTGTCATTTCACTTTATTCAATATAACTTGTTTTGTGAACACAGTTGTCTTGATTTCTTTGTATGTATGGATTACTTGGGTTGTTACTGATATCTGGTGAAAATCTCAGGTCAATGGCTCCATCAGAAATATGTTTAATGAGAAAAATGTTGACGTGTTCAATACTTATTTTCCCCACTGTATATACACAGTGAAATTTGCTATTGAAGCAATATCACATGAGACCGTGTATTGTTGGTGGGACATCAGCACGGCTGGGATGTGTCATAAGCACCAAGCTGTTGAACTGCTGGTTTTATACAACAGTTCTACAAGCACAATTTATTAGTTGACATCAATATGTGACAAAAGATTATGATGTTTGTTCAAGCAGTTATTTTCTGCTACTGTGAAAAAATAGTCTCCAAGTGTACCAGCACTTCACTGTTTCTAAGCACCACAGTGAACGTAATGTAGAAAAAAAAAAAGAGTAGTTTTATTGTCATTTTATACACAATACCTGTACAATGAAATTATCTAATGCACAATGCAGAAGTCATTATTTCTAGCTCATTCTGGCAAAGCTGAAAGTAGCTAATGCAATTATGCAGAATCCGTCATTAGGGCTGTGAATTTTTAGAAGTCACACAATTCCATTCAATTCCGATTTTTGGGTCACAATTTGATTCAGAATCGATTTTAGATTCAAAACAATTTTAGATTCACGTTTGGCTCTCAGTTCAGTACAAAAAACCACTAATCTCAGAAAAAAGTCCACTGCAAAAAAAAAGTGCTGAGATAAGCTTGAAAGCAAAGTACAGTGTGTTGATGTTTAGGGGGGTTATATTTAAAAAAAAAAAAAAAATTACATCATCTGGTTTGCAATAAAATACTGTTGAATGAAAAAAGTAGGCTTAGGTTAGCAACTGCTTTTTTATTTCTTGAAAACTTGTGAGTTTCAAAAATGAAATTGTACACAAGTGAAATAAATTTTGAAAATTTTCCTTTTCAGCATATCACAATTCCTAACAGTGTGTAGGTTTGGTCACCCTCCAGCATTCTTAAGAAATATAGGCTTTTCATTAAAAAAACAAAAGTAAATTCTACAAATGCTTTGACCATCCATTTAACTAGTAGTGCTACCTGACTGCTACCTGACTGTATGGAGTAAATGTACAGTTACCAGTTAGGCCCAAGAATATTTGGACAGTGACACAAATTTTGTTATTTTAGCTGTTTATACAATTGTATCCTGAATATGTTTTCATAATCAATATGGGCTTAAAGTGCAGACTCTCAGCTGTAATTTGAGAGTATTCACATCCAAACTTGAGCAAGGGTTTAGGAATTACAGCTCTTTAATACGTAGCCGCCTCTTTTTCAAGGGACCAAAAGTAATTGGACAATTGACTCAGAAGGCTGCAAAAAAAATAACAAGGCTGCATGGGCTCTTCCCTCATTAACCTGTCATCAATTAAGCAGTTAAAAGGTCTGGAGTTGATTCCAGGTGTGGCGTTTGCATTTGGAAGCTGTTGCTGTGAACACACAACATGTGGTCAAAGGAGCTCTCAATGGAGGTGAAACAGACCATCCTGAGGCTGGAAAAAAAAAAAGAAGAAATCCATCAGAGAGATAGCCAAATCAACAGCTTGGTACATTCTGAGAAAAAAAGAGTGCACTGGTGAGCTTGGGAACTCAAAAAGGCCTGGACGTCCACGGAAGACAACAGTGGTGGATGATCGCAGAATCCTTTCCATGGTGAAGAACAACCCCTTCACAACATCCACTCAAGTGAAGAACACTCTCCAGGAAGTAGGTGTATCAGTATCTAAAGGCCCTTTTCCACTAGCACGCTTTAGCGCGACACGGGATGGCTCAGCACGCTTTGTACGCTTTTCCACAAGCCCCAACACGGTTTAACAGCCGCGATTCTCAGCCCCGCTCCAGGGCAGGGTACAGCAGTGCTGAGCTGTGCCGTGTTGTGACGTTAACAGACTGGTCGCCGCTGATTGGTCAGGTTGTAACCGCCCCTCTCCTCCTCCTCTTCTACCGAATCTTCACGACCTTCTCAATAAAGTTTTTGAAAAAAACAAAACAAAAAAAGAATCTAGACGACCGCCATTACTCAGCGCGCAACCACTGTTGGCGGTTTATTTTCAGTGTATTGCTGTGCTATTTTCATTTATTCTCTATCAAAAATGGCTTCGCGTAATAAGGGTGTTCCATGGACCAATAAGGAGGTGCAGTGTCTGCTCACTGCATTGTCAGACAAACGTATCCAGCGCGAGTTAGACGGAGCCACCCGGAATGAAAAAAATATACCGGGAGGTCTCGACATCGGAGTCCTTTAATGGTGAGTTTTAATTTTTTTTATTGTGCGTTTTTTCGCAAATATATTCAGTAAGACGCTCAGTTTATTTATGCAATAAAAAAGCTGTTCATTTGTAGATGATGATCGCTGCTTTATTGCAGCACACTGCGGACTAAAGCTTTTATTTTAATTATTCATGTGAACAATACGCTGAAATAAGCTTATGTAATCTTGTTAAAAACTATTGTCTTTTCTGTATATCTTGCACTTTCGTGCTGTATTTTATTGTGTGCATTTTCCTTGTAGAATCATCCCACACGTCCGCCGCGCCTGCCCACCCGGATTCATTCAACCGAGCCTTCCTGAACCAGAGCAGGCAGAGACGGCTTCATTCAACCGAGCCTTCCTGACCCAGTTTGGGAAGCTGGTGTAGAGGCACTCAGTGGTCGGCGTGTATAAAATGTCGATTAACCTTCATGTTGTGTTGCAAAGTTTTTTTTTTTATTTTAATATTTTGTATATAATAAAATGGAATTGTTTTGGAAAGTGTGGTTTGTCTGTTATAACACTGAATTATAAAACAGTATAATTACATAGAAATTCCATTGCCTAGTCTGATGAAAATGATGCTGATCATCCTGTCAGGGGTCAACCATTGTAAAGGTAATGTAATTTTTAACTAGACCAAAAAACAAATACTTTAGAAGGAGTGTAGCATCAACTAAACGGAAAATAATAATACTGTTGTTCCAAACGTTGACCTGAAGGTGAAAAACATGAATTTTTTTTATTCAGTACATCCAAAATGCCCTAGGATGTAAAAAATAATACAATTTGGCGTTGGCCAGTGTGCCACTGTCTCATTATTTAATACGAATAAAAACAAGTTTCAGCTCATTATTTCTAGGTCATTTGGCAGTTAATTCAAAACAAAAGTGACTTGTGTTGTTGCAACTTAATTATGAGATAAAATTAATTGTGAGATAAAACCACAGAGCGAGCAAGGCAATAATCCTTGGATCCTCCATTTTTTGTCTCGTGTAAATAAGGACTCAGTCGGGTGCGTAACGTCACGGGAGTGTGGCCCCGCCTTGCTGGGAATCTGGCGCCGCCTCGCTTCTAAAACCTCCTAACATAAACCATCACAGCACAAGCACAACACCGTGCTAATGGAGACAGAAGCATTCTGAGCCGTACTGAAGTGAATCGAGCCGTACCGAGGTGTGCTGGGCTAGTGGAAAACAGGCTTAAGTCTACCATAAAGAGAAGACTTCATGAGAGTAAATACAAAGGATTCACCACAAGGTGCAAACCATTAATCAGCCTCAAAAATAGAAAGGCCAGAATTGACTTTGCCAAAAAACACCTGAAGAAGCCAGCCCAGTTCTGGAACAGCATTCTTTGGACAGATGAGACTAAGATCAACCTGTACCAGAATGATGGGAAGAAGAAAGTTTGGAGAAGAATTGGAACAGCTCATGATCCAAAGCACACCACATCTTCTGTAAAACATGGTGGAGGCAGTGTGATGGCATGGGCATGCATGGCTTCCAATGGCACTGGGTCACTTGTGTTTATTGATGATGTGACAAAAGACCGAAGCAGCCGGATGAATTCTGAAGGGCTCAGATTCAGCCAAATGCAGCAAAGTTGATTGGACGGCGCTTCACAGTACAGATGGACAATGATCCAAAACATACTGCAAAAGCAATCCAGGAGTTTTTTAAAGCAAAGAAGTGGAATATTCTGCAATGGCCGAGTCAATCGCCAGATCTCAACCCAATTGAGCATGGATTTCACTTGCTCAAGACAAAACTTAAGGCAGAAAGACCCACAAACAAGCAACAACTGAAGACAGCTGCAGTAAAGGCCTGGCAAAGCATCACAAAGGAGGAAACCCAGCGTTTGGTGATGTCCATGGGTTCCAGATTTCAGGCAGTCATTGCCTGCAAAGGATTCTCAACAAAATATTGAAAAGTAACATTTTACTTAGGGTTATGTTTATTTGTCCAATTACTTTTGAGCCCCTGAAATGAGGAGCGTTTGTACAAAAATAGCTACAATTCCTACATGTTTAATCATATATTTTTGTTCAACCCCTTGAATTAAACCTTAAAGTCTGCACTTCAATTCCATTGTAGTTGTTTCATTTCAAATCCAATATGGTGGCATGCAGAGCCCAAATCATGAAGATTGTGTCACTGTCCAAATATTTCTGGGCTTAACTGTACCTACACAGTAACTTAATGCAATGAACAAATTCAATAAAAACTGAATGCAATTGATGCGTAACATAAGTAACATTAATTTTAAACCTGCACAAATATAAACTTAAGTATCTAAATTCTTCTGAGACTTTAAAAAAAATTTAAAGTTATGAAACAAAATAAAGTGCTGTTACAAGAGTTCATGATTTTTTTTTAAATTTATTTATTTTTTTTTGCTCGTTCAAAATTTGCTGGAAGTTTGCTAAAATGGTGCAGCGTGCATTGTTCAGTAGGAGGACTTACAACTTTTTCCACTTCTTTCAACTCTGGGTGAACACGGTTCATGTGAACCACTGTGTTCGTGGTGTTACCAAAGTACTTGACTTTCGTTTTGCAAACTTTACATATTACATGTGTCATGTCTAGCGCTTTCTTTCCCAGAATGTTGTAGAAACAAAAATGCGCCCACACACTTGCCTTCATTGAAGATGGAACTGGCTAAATTTCTTGCTGCTCCATTTTTTTCTTTATTCTGACTGTTTCATCCGGCTGCTAGCTAGTAAGCTACTCTGCATGGTTCTCCTGTGTCGGCAGCATCAATGTGTAATTGCATATCCCGAAGCTGCAATACGTGTCATGTGACGAGACCCCGGCACCACTGCAAAAAAAAAAAAAAAAACTGATAATAATAATCAGATAAGGTGGCTTGGTGAAGACTTGGCCTCTCGGGGTACTGTTACCGTCACCAAGAGCTCCCAGCAGGCCACCCTGGTACTCTGGGAACCGACGCATGGCTTTTGCCACCCAGGACGGCCATTAACATCATTCGTGGACGCTCTGAAGGGAGACACTGGGGCGTCCCAACACTGGCGAGCTTGCCGCCTGTATGCTAGACCATGAAGATTGGACCGCTAGGCGTACAGCTCAGCTGAGGCTGCTCTGATTGATTGATAATAATAATAATAATTAGTGAGACACAAACGGCGCATCCAGATGGATTTCTCATCACAGCAGGTGACTTCAACCATGCAAATTTTATAGGCCCTCCTATCGAGTCTATATCAACATGTAAACTTTGCAATGAGGGGAGACAACCTGCTGGATCTGGTGTACACAACCCATAAGAATGCATACCCCCCCCCCCCCCCCGGCCTCTCTGATCACCGTTCTACTAAGGCCAGCATACAAACCCAGAGTGAGAGCCATTAGACCTACAAAGAAGCAGGTACGTGTGTGGCCAGAGGGGGCCTTGGATGCTCTCAAAGACTGCTTCAGCACCACAGACTGGGACATTTTCAAGCATGCAGCCACTCACAATGGACACACAAACCTAGAGGAGTACACTGAGGTTGTTGTGGCATACATAGCCAAATGCATTGATGATGTTACTCACTGCAAGACCATCACTGTTCGTGGCAACCAGAAACCATGGATGACAGCAGAAGTCCACAGACTCCTGAGGGCTTGAGACACAGCCTTCAGGGCTGGCGACACTGCAGGACTACCGACAGCTAGGGCCAACTTGTCCCGTGGCATCAAGGAGGCAAAACGACAGTACAGCAAGAAAATATCCGGACACTTCAGCAACACCAGAGATGCACATTCTCTCTGGCGTGGCATACAGACCCTCACCAACTACAAACTTCCACCTCAGACCTGTGTGAGTGACATCACACTGCTCAACAATCTAAACAACTTCTTTGGCCGATTTGAAGCACAAAAGAGCAGACCAACACAGAAGACCACTCCTCCTCCGGATGAGTTGGCCTTAAGTCTGGATCCGGCTAGCGTGAAGAGGACCCTCTGCAGTACCAACCCACGTAAGGCATTTGGCCCAGACAACATACCGGGTCGCATCCTGAAGGACTGCGCAGAGGAGCTTAAGAATGTCCTGGCCAACATCTTCAAACATCTCCCTGTCTCAAGCTGTTGTCCCCACCTGCTTCAAGCCTGCCACCATAATACCAGTCCCGAAGAAGCCCGTCCCATCCAGCTACAATGATTACCGGCTGGTAGCACTGACCCCCACTATAATGAAGTACTTTGAGCGGCTAGTCTTGCAGCACATCAAGTCCAGCCTGCCTCCCTCTCACGACCCATTCCAGTTTGCATACAGGTCGAACAGATCCACAGAAGATGCAATCACTGCTGCTCTCCATCCAGCCCTCACCCACCTGGATTCAGAAAACTCATACATGCTCATGGTGTTCTTGGACTTCAGCTCAACATTCAACACAATCATCCCCCAGCACCTGATACAAAAACTCAAGACACTTAGGACTTAAAACCCCTCTCTGTAACTGGGTGCTGGACTTTTTCACAGGGAGGCCACAGAACGTGCGGGTTGGCAGCAACACCTCCCAAACCATCACACTGTGCACAGGGGCCCCACAAGGGTGCATGCTCAGCCTGCTGCTCTTCACCCTGCTGACCCATGACTGCGTGCCAGCCTACAACACCAACCACATCGTCAAGTTTGCGGATGACACAACGGTAGTGGGCCTCATCACCAACAACAACGAGGCCGACTACAGAAATGAGGTGAGCCAACTGGTCCAGTGGTGTAAAAACAACAACCTCTTCCTGAACATGGGAAAAACCAAGGAGATTGTGGTCGACTTCAGGAGGGGTCACACACAGCACCCCCCTCTGATCATCGACGGTGCAGCTGTGGAGAGGGTGAACAGCACCAAGTTCCTGGGGGTGCATATCTCTGAGGACTTCATCTGGACCAACAACACCACATCACTGGCCAAGAAGGCCCAAACTTGCCTCCATTTCCTCCACAGACTGAGGAGAGCATGAGTCCCACTCCCCCATCATGCAGTCTTTCTACCGGGGCACCACTAAGACCATCCTCACTAACTGCATCACAATGTGGTATGGAAGCTGTACTGCCCCCTGCCGGAAGACACTACAACACATAGTGGATGCAGCTAGCAAGATCATCGGTGCCCCCCTGCCCCCCTCTCGGACATCTACCCCACTCGTCTCACCCGCAGAGCCACCAACATCACAGGCAACACCTCCCATCCCCTACACTCCCTCTTTAGCCCCCTACCCTCGGGGAAAAGGTACTGTAGCCTCCAGACCTGCTCCACAAGGCTGCTGAACAGCTACATTCATCAGGCCATCAGGACCCTGAACTCTGTTCACTCCCCCCCACTTCCCAGATGGTAACACCTGCACAATAACTACCTCAGATGTTGGTACAGTAGGACTGGCACACCAACAATAACACTGTTGTTCTGTTGTACTTTTGCTGCTATATGTCTGCACTTTAACTGCAACCATTTGGACAAATGCCATATCTGCTGCTGTCTGTATGTCACTGCAGTACTGATCATGTGCAATCATATCTGTCACTATCTGCATCTACACTTCCGCATTGAAATGCACTACAGCTACTGTAGTCATCTCTAGCTGTCCGAATTTAGGATTGCTGGGTTTATTACCACCAATCGTTTACCTTAACTAATCGTTTACCACTATGGAGGTCAGAGTCCTTCTGGCTGCCATTGGCACCACGGGTTGCACCACTGTATATAGACTGTACATAGACTGCTGCTGTCACTGTTTGTTCTTGTTTTTCATTTTTCTTTTTCTTTTTTTAATCCAGCCCAATTTCCTTCTTTTTATAAAATGCACACCAATGTAGAGAAACGCCATTTCAATTCTCTTGTATGTCCTACACATATAGTAGTATTGACAATAAAATCTTTGAATCCTTGAATAATAATAATAATAATAATAATAACAACAGATTCTTAGTTTTTGTGAATCGATTCTGGATCATGTAAAATGAAAATTTAGATTCTTATGTGAATCAATTTTTTTTTTCCCAACACCCTATCTGTCATCCATCCTTCCATCCACATTTCACAGGAATCGCTACTCCTCTTAAGTGGTATTTATAATGCACCTCAGTGTTGCCAGATATACGTTAACCCCTCGCACTCTGGTCAAATTCCCTAAAAATGCCAAAAAATAACGTACCCAAAGTAAATCAAAAGCTGTTCTTCAACCCTTTGCAGCATCTTCATGGGGTTGGTCTCATTTAAAAGAAAACACTTTGAATTTTTTGGCAAAACAGTCATAATCTCTCTAAGTGCTCCTGCCACTGAGTAACAGTCATCTAAACATACTGAACTTGAAGAAAATAAATTTCGCCTGGGTGTTTTTTTGGATACAAATGCTTGCAAATAACACACAGCTGTCAGATCCGGCTGGAAAATGCAACAGAAATGTAGAACCAAGTGTTATCAAGCTGAGGTCCAAATTTGGTAACAATACCACAAAAAATGAATATATTACACAGCTTTTTTCTCAGGTTGTTCCCAGGCGTTTTTGAACAGTTTGGAAAAACGTCTATAACTTTTGAATGCTTCAACATAGAAGCTTCATCTTGGGCTCTAATGAAAGGTGACACTCAGGGCTATCTTGTTAAAAAAACAGAAACACTGTCAGTAGTAATGACACAGAGAAAATGAAGTTTCAATTCTAAACACGCTTTACTGAACAAAAATGTCAATATACAAAACATACTATTTACAAACAACAAATTCAATTCAATTCAACTTTATTTATATAGCGCCATTTCACAACAACAGTCATCTCATAGCACTATCAACTGTAGGGGGAACCCCCACAGTTGCAGAAAGACCCCAGCAATCAGGCGATCCCCTGTGAGCAAGCACTTGGCGACGGGATATTTTACAAGTTGACAGCAATACCCTCTCAGTCAAATATAATTTTCTAATCCTACTCATCATCATACTGATTCCTAGAAAATGTGTCAAGATTTTGCTGAGGCGGTCATGCATATCCGTGCCTCTCTTCTGCTTATTGGCCTCTTCTGCTGCTGGGCTGCTGAGGTGAAGGGCCCAGCTGATCAGGAGAAACTTTGTCCTGGTCATTACACTCTTGGGGAAAGGAAGGCTGTACAGGTGTCCCCCTCACCAGTAATCACTGAAGGATTTGCACTTGACTATACCCATGTAAATAATCAGGCCAAAAAAATGAGAGCAGGTCGGAGCGTGTGAGGTCAATCCGGGGGCTGGTGGGTGTGTTGTAGTGTGCAGAGCCATGTAGGCTGGTGTTCTCAACAATGTGGTCTAGCACAGATGGAGTGAAAAATAACTCAAACAACTGAACGGGGGTGTATGAAGCTGTTGTAATTAGCTGAGGTCCAGGTGGATTTTTGGGACGAAAAATGGGCTGTGGTGGAATGATGTCAGGGGTGTCAGAATCATGCCACCTCTCCTCAGCTGATGAAGGGCCGGCCGATGTCCCAGGCTGAGGGCTGCCATCACCACTCTTGCCTCCTGTTCCTCTCCTGCTACCTCCTCTTCCTCTCCCTCTTCCTCTCCTTCCTCTTCCTCTCCCCAGTGGTGTCCCTCTTTTTGGGTTAGGGGTTTCCTCTTCTGACAAGCTCGCCTGCAGCTCCCTTCTTCTGCGCTTGCTGGCAGAGTGCTCGTCTGGCACCCACTCCTCACCAGGGTCTTCATCTGAAGTTTGTCTATTATGTGAAAATAAAGTCATTTACAAAGTTCAATTTTTATTTTTCACTATTCTCTTATTTTCCCAGAGTTCACATACACAGCACAGTTCCTGTTTTTTTTTTGTTTTTTGTTTTTTGTTTTTTTTACAAGAAAAAATAGCCTAAAGTGCAATAAAAATTATACTAAAACATTATTACATTTCTAGAGGGTAACAAACAACCCACTGGGAGGAGACCCCGGGGCAGACCCAGGACTCGGTGGAGAGACTGTCTCCCAGCTGGTCTGGGAACGCCTTGGTATCCTCTCTGGAGAGCTGGAGCAGGTGGCTGGGGAGAGGGAAGTCTGGGCTTCTCTGCTTGAACTGCTGCTTCCGTGACTCGGACCTCCGGAAAAGCGGTAGAAGATGGATGGATGGATAACAAACAACCCCCCCCACACACACACACACACACACACAAAAACATGCCACGTAAAAAATGTGTGGCCTTTTTTACAAGAAAAAATAGCCTACAGTGCAATAAAAATTATGCTAAAATATCTATCTGCAATGCAGAGGATAACACCCCCCCCCCCCCCCGCCCCGCTACAGAGGAACTCTGCACACCAAAAAACTTGTGGCCATGACACACCGTTGGAATTACCGATCGGTCAAAAGTGATTTTTATTACTATTTTCATCGATAAAGAATAATTTAGCTTATAACGCTTACCTGTCCACAGCAGCAGTAAGTTCCTCATTGTCAGACGAACATGAAGCTGGTCCGGTTGTAACGGACTCGTGCTTCTGGTCACCCGACCCGGTCCAAACATCTCCGCTTCCACGCTTGCGGTTTTGGCGAACCATTTTTCAAACAAATAATCCAAAAAAGACTGGCTGATGCTACCGTTCCGCACGGGTCTCAATGTCAGTCACCCAGCGGCTTTGGCAAAAGAGATTTTATGCAGAGAGACGCACGTCAACTGTCAAACTTCTCTGCTTCAATTGGCTCGTATTTACAGCCGTTGGTAGGCAGGTCCTTCTTGCTAGGTTTTCAGCCATTGGTTCTTCAAGGTTTCAGAAACCCAATTCAAGGCTCTTATTAGAGGTCAATCAAATCTAAACCAATCATACACTCCTTTGGCTTTCTGTTCACGGCTGTGTGAAAAGAAAGCTGAACAATGCAGCTTTTTTTTTTTCCGTGCGGACTGAGACGCACAGGGCGCACTGTGCGTCTGAGTGCGCACTGAGAAGCACAGTGCGTTCTAGGACGCACGAGGGCGCACTGGGATGCAGAGACGTGCCCGCCCGCGATACACCGGAGTGCAAGAGGTTAATTATTGTATTTATGCAATAGTCTTAGGGCCTATACGATATACGATCAATAGTTTTACAAAAGACCAAATATACGAAAGTTTTGGCATTTCTGTGCACCCCCCCCCCCAAAAAAATGCCATTTTGATTTATGTGAACACCGACACATCACCAGAAACTGATGCCTGCTCGTAGCTGATCAGCTCATACCTAACTGGCTCCTCCTCACTGCAAAATGTGCCAATCACATCAACAGCGCTTAGCTCACGTTTGTTTGTGTAGTTGCACTGACACCACAACAAATTTTTAAAAAAAAATCAGTCAACGTGAGTTCGGACTCAGAGGAAAAAAGTACTTAAAGAAAAGAGTCCAGCAGCACAGACACGGACACCGGTAAGAAAACAAAGCAACTCCACCGGGCACAGCAGCTTTATCGCCCTGCTTGGGAGTTAAGACCCTACGTTTAAGGACGGAAGCAGTGGTTGTTCAAAGAGGTGCAATTCACTGCGTGGGTGGGTGTGTTTATATATACACAGTCCTCCTCAGAGTGGCTTTTTGTAGGTCCAGTGGCATGCTAACTAGTTGCCTCACAAGCTTGCTAGCTGCATTTGAGATTCCAGGTTACATTATAATATCCCCTTAGGTGTTCAGAGTGGCTGATCGTGATGATAACTCCAGTATCGGCTGATCCGTTGCCAACAATAATGACATGGGGAAAGAGATATTATCTGTCTGTGTGGACTAATCTTTAGCCTAGCCCAGGGGTCGGCAACCCGCGGCTCCAGAGCCGCATGTGGCTCTTTCATCCTTCTGCTGTGGCACCCTGTGGCTTTGGAAAATAAATAATGAGTATTTAATTAAAATGTATCTTATTTTAGTTCACTAGTTTTTAACATGTAATTCTAAATTTGAAGATTATGGTGATCTTGTAAAATTTAAATAAAACGTGTTAAAGTTTAATCACCGTCAGTTCCGTTTGTTTCTGGACGAGCTGGAAAGCACATATTCTGATCTCCTGCTGCACAACAAAGTCCGGTGGCTGTCCAGAGGGGAGGTGCTGAAACGCTTTTCTGCGTGTCTAGAAGAAGTGAAAACTTTCCTGGGCAGCAAAGGGCTCACCTTTCCTGAGCTGGAACAGCCAGAGTGGCTGGAAAAGCTGCACTTCATGGTAGACATGACTGCGCACGTGAACACGCTGAACACAGCTCTTCAGGGGAAAGGACGCACACCCTGCACATGTTGGAGGAGGTTTTGGCATTCGAGCGCAAGTTGACCGTGCTTACCAGAGATTTACAGAAAGGTACAGTGTCTCACTTCCCCAATTTGAGAGAGTTCAAACAAGCTCACATGATAAATTCGGAGTATTTACATTCTGCAATCATCGCAATGCAAACATCGTTTGGGAAACGATTCTGTGAGTTCAGAGTTCAGTTTGACAGCTGACTGCATGCACCAGTAAAAGGACGGCACACAGAAGAGGACGGCATTTTTGGTTTGCTGCCGGTGGATAATTTAAGTATGGCGTTTTTTTCATAAATGCAAGAAGGACTCAAATAGATATTGAGTATTTTACTTGAAAGTAACCTTCAACCCAACGTCTTTTTTTTTTTTTTCCGAGTTCAAAATGTTTTTGTTGCATGCAGAAATGTAATTTCATTTTCTCTGCAGGAGTTCATTGATTTCATAAACGCAACACATTATAGTTTGTTTATACATAGCATAAAGGGGGAAAAAAAGTGTTACAGTTAGGCCCAGAAATATTTGGACAGTGACACAATCTTCATGATTTGGGCTCTGCATGCCACCACGTTGGCTTTGAAATGAAACAACTACAACGTAATTGAAGTGCAGACTTTATGGTTTAATTCAAGGGGTTGAACAAAAATATATGATTAATCATGTAGGAATTGTAGCTATTTTTATACAAACGCTCCTCATTTCATGGGCTCAAAAGTAATTGGACAAATAAACATAACCCTAAGTAAAATGTTACTTTTCAATATTTTGTTGAGAATCCTTTGCAGGCAATGACTGCCTGAAGTCTGGAACCCATGGACATCACCAAACGCTGGGTTTCCTCCTTTGTGATGCTTTTCCAGGCCTTTACTGCAGCTGTTTTCAGTTGTTGCTTGTTTGTGGGTCTTTCTGCCTTAAGTTTTGTCTTGAGCAAGTGAAATGCATGCTCAATTGGGTTGAGATCTGGTGATTGACTCGGCCATTGCAGAATGTTCCACTTCGTTGCTTTAAAAAACTCCTGGGTTGCTTTTGCAGTATGTTTTGGATCATTGGTGAAGCACCGTCCAATCAACTTTGCCGCATTTGGCTGAATCTGAGCAGAAAGTATATCCCTATACACTTCAGAATTCATCCGGCTGCTTCTGTCTTTTGTCACATCATCAATAAACACAAGTGACCCAGTGCCATTGGAAACCATGCATGCCCATGCCATCACACTGCCTCCACCATGTTTTACAGAAGATGTAGTGCTTTGGATCATGAGCTGTTCCAATTCTTCTCCAAACTTTCTTCTTCCCATCATTCTGGTACAGGTTGATCTTAGTCTCATCTGTCCAAAGAATGCTGTTCCAGAACTGGGCTGGCTTCTTCAGGTGTTTTTTGGCAAAGTCAATTCTGGCCTTTCTATTTTTGAGGCTGATTCATGGTTTGCACTTTGTGGTGAATCCTTTGTATTTACTCTCATGAAGTCTTCTCTTTATGGTAGACTTAGATACTGATACACCTACTTCCTGGAGAGTGTTCTTCACTTGAGTGGATGTTGTGAAGGGGTTGTTCTTCACCATGGAAAGGATTCTGTGATCATCCACCACTGTTGCCTTCCGTGGACATCCAGGCCTTTTTGAGTTCCCAAGCTCACCAGTGCACTCTTTTTTTCTCAGAATGTACCAAACTGTTGATTTGGCCACTCCTAACATTTCTACTATCTCTCTGATGGATTTCTTCTTTTTTTTTCAGCCTCAGGATGGTCTGTTTCACCTCCATTGAGAGCTCCTTTGACCGCATGTTGTGTGTTCACAGCAACAGCTTCGAAATGCAAACGCCACACCTGGAATCAACTCCAGACCTTTTAACTGCTTAGGGAAGAGCCCATGCAGCCTTGTTTTTTTTTTTTTTTGTTTTTTTTTTTTTTGCAGCCTTCTGAGTCAATTGTCCAATTACTTTTGGTCCCTTGAAAAAGAGGCGGCTACGTATTAAAGAGCTGTAATTCCTAAACCCTTGCTCCAATTTGGGTGTGAATACTCTCAAATTACAGCTGAGAGTCTGCACTTTAAGCCCATATTGATTATGTAATTGTATCCTGAATATGTTTTCGTAAACAGCTAAAATAACAAAACTTGTGTCACTGTCCAAATATTTTTGGGCCTAACTGTATGTGCAGTGTTATTTCATTTTGAGTGTCAAAAAGGTTTTGTGGCTCCCAGTGTTTTCTTTTCTGTGGGAAACCGGTCCAAATGGCTATTTGAGTGATAAAGGTTGCTGACCCCTGGCCTAGCTCCATTTCCACAATGGTTTTTGTGCAGAAGCACACATTATGCTGTGAGGCCTTAACAGAAACTGTAAGCAATTCACGTTAAAAGCAGGCTAACCATCTGGTGCTAACCAGGCTAATAACTCTTACAACTAGAAAAGCACTCGGAGAGCGCAGACCTCCGCCAAGCGCCACAGTTCCCCCCATACAGTGTTTGTGTGTACGTTTTGAGATTCCTTGACCATGAAAACATATGACTAGCAATTGGATTCACAATGATAGGATTAGTGGTTCAGTAGTTATTGACGAAAAGGGCATTTTGCGTAATGGCGGTTTAGCGCCACAGTTCCCCCATACAGTGTCTGTGTGTACGTTTTCAGATTCCTTGACCATGAAAACATATGACAAGCAATTGGATTGACAATGATAGGATTAGTGGTTTAGTAGTTATTCATGAAAATGGCATTTTGCGTAATGGCGGTTTTCTTGTGGATGGTGATCCGGATCACCACCAAAATCTAATCATCTGTAGGATACCCCATTTCTGACAATCTGTGTGAAAATTTCATGAAAATCCGTCCATAACTTTTTGAGTTATCTTGCTAACAAACAAACAAACAAACAGACAGACAAACCAACAGACAGACAAACCAACGCCGATGAGCACATAACCTCCTTGGTGGAGGTAATAATAACAAGCAGGCACATTTGGGTTAGCAGAACAAGTCACGTGGGTTGGGAAGACAATCTCGACAAAAAGCTGCCTGCTGTGGAAAAGAAGTTGTAGTTTACGGCACGGTGTTAAAAGCTTCACATTATAATAGGTGAGCATCAGTAGGCAAATTAAACATCATTAGGACACCTATGAAGCAGGGGATTGTGCAGATGGTGATGACTTTATGCCGGGTCATCAACACTCCTGAAATGCTTTTTGACAAATTGTTCAACCACTAGTGACTGTGGAAAAAAAAAAATATAAACCAAACATCTAACTGACAAGGAAAAAACATCCAGGTCTGGACCTTCACATCCAGATTGTGAGAACTGTCTCTTGTTAAATAGCTCCCCACTGTGGAAGAGAAGGTGTGGTATACACCATGTTCACATTATAATAAGTAAATGCCAGTTAGGCTAATTATTGGTGATTATTTTATGAGACAGTGGACTTTGTGCAAATGGAGTGGACATTATGCCCCATCATCAAAGCTCTGAGAAGGCCTATTGTCCAATCAAATTGCTCATAGATGCATACTAGAGGACACAGGTTAGAATTGTGTTTTACTGATCGTATGTTTAACATTTTGCTTAACAACAGTCCTAGAACTTGGTCTACTGTATGTTTAAAATGTTTTAATTGTGATGATGTCTCACAGGTTGCTGGATGGTCGAAATACTGAATGTAGACTTTTGAAGTCTGGATAATTAGAATCTTATATTTGTTCCCATGGTTCTCTGTCTGTCAACACCCTCTCCATTGTTGTCAGAGCAGCCTTCCAACTGTAGGTCACATGAAAGAAATGCAGAGCTCCTGAGCTTTCACGTCTTTTCATGTGGAGCTATATTTATCTGGGAGACAGAGGTCTTTGAGAAAGACTGCTGCTGAACACGGTGCCATGAAGAAATGGGATCCTGAGACCCAGTGATCCTATTTTAATGTCAGGGCGTGTGTATTTTTAACTGATTACAGACTTCTTTTGTTAAACCTACTGACTCACTGACTACGTGGCCCACAATGATGACATACCTGAACATACAGTATTGTCCTTTTCAGTTTAGTCTGAAATAAAACTGTATGTGTGGTAAAATTATTTTGGCACAAAGCAAAACCAGACTTAAGCAAGCAGTAAAGCAGTGATCTTTAGTCTTTGCTAGGTGACTCATATTTGTTTGTAGAAGGCACTGCCATGCTTTTATTGAGACTGTGACTGTGAGTCAGGCAAATTTGCAAAGTTCATTACATTTGTTTTTATTTACATTAGAGCCTGATGACCTCAAATTAACATCACTGTTACCTGAACATTTTGCATCTGTTTCAGTAATTCACAGTTTAGCTTTTTCTTTACAGTTCACTGAAAAGGCTTTTAAAAGTAAATATGATTAACTATTTTATTTTATTATTTTCTTCCACTGAAAGAGTGACATGCCTTTTGCTTGCGATTTTAACATAATTAAAGGAAATGACAGACTTTTTTTTATCTTTGTTGAGACGCTCATTGCTGGGTGCTTGTCTCTCTCTTTTCATCAGCCATGTTCTGATCACGTGGTAATGTGATTGCGCTCCAAGTGTTCAGATTGCTGGTGTTACCTTTGAATGCTGAAATCGTTTTTCTAGTGTTAACATTTGACTTTTTTGCTCTGTCATTTTCACAGAAGCCAGGCTTTTATTTGTGGACTTTTCCTCCGCCTTTAATACAATCCAACCTCATATCTTAGTTGAAAGGCTCCTGCAACAATTTGATTTGAGTAATAATCTGGTGGGTTGGATTCTGGATTTCTTAACCAACAGGACGCAGAGAGTAAGGGTCAATGGTACATTGTCTGACCTAAAGTGCTCTTCTACTGGCTCTCCTCAGGGGTGTGTGTTGTCACCACTACTCTTCATCCTGTACACAAACATGTGTCGGAGCAGACATGACAACAGACACATTATAAAGTATGCTGATGACTCAGTTATTGTCAGTCTCCTCCAGGATGGTGAGAGTGGCCACGGCCCAGTAGTTGATGATTTTGTTCACTGGTGTGAGGATTCCTACCTGCAGCTGAATACGACAAAAACTAAAGACATGATTATTGACTTTAGGAGGAAAACTCCCAGGCACAAAGTCCCCGTACTAAAAGGCCAGACCATCGAATGTGTACAGTCCTACAAATATCTTGGGACGATTATTGATAGTAAATTAAACTTTGAAGAGAACTGTGAAAGGGTGTGCAAAAAGGGTCAGCAACATTTGCATTGCTTGAGAAAACTTACACGCTTCCAAACTGACTGAACCATAATGACAATATTTTATCGGGCTTTTATTGAATCTGTTTTATCCTTTTCTTTAGTGTCATGGTTTGGTCAGATAAAACTGAAACAGAGGAAATCCTTGGATCAGGTAGTTAGATGGTCCAGCCGTTTGCTTGGTGAGTCACAGCTGAGCCTGGCATCCCTGTACACCAGACAAGTACAGAGGATTGCTAACTCCATTTTAAATGATGACTCCCACCCTTTGCACTGCAACTTTCAGCTTCTTCCCTCAAGACGGAGGTTTGCTGTCCCAAAAAGTAAAACCCAGCGCTACAAAAACAGCTTTGTTCCTGCTGCTGTCAAAGAGTTGAACAAGCTGTAACAATATATTGCACATAATTTAGGTACCTATTTATTAACTCCATTTTATATTTACTTATTTTTGTAGGATGTTACTTGGGTTCTAAATATTTTATTGGGTTTTAGACCTTTGAGTTTTTAACCTCTTTGACTAGTTTTTAACTTTTAATATGACCCTTCTCTCTTACCTCTGGTTTTTCTCCCATCTCTTTGTCTTTTTATACCCTGATTGATGGAGCCTTGACTATTTTTATCATGTTTATAGTCAGCTTCATGTATGCCTGTGTTTGTGTCTATGTTGAATGTAATTTGTGGCTTGTAAATATGGATGTCACCAGACTGCAAAACAAATCTACCTACGGGTACAAATAAAGGAACCTGAACCTGATGTGTCCAAACTCTGGATGCTGCATATACAGTGGTGTGAAAAGTATTTTCTCTCTTCCTGATTTCTTATGTTTTTGCATATTTGTCAGACTTAAATGTTTCAGATCATCAAACAAATATTAGACAAAAGTAACCTTAGTAAATACAAAATGCCATTTTTAAACAATTTATTAAGGAAAAAAGCTGTTGCAGAGGGGAAAAAAGGCTACATACAGTTACTCTAAAAAATGTGCAAACAATTTACACTACAGTATTAGATATGTGAAGGCTAGGTTTACCAGGCCCAGTACTACTATTACTACTACAATCCACGTCATCGCTGACGATTGGAGTCCCCCCCACCTTTGGCATGCTGTCTTGCATGTCTGGCCTCCCGGCAGTTACATATGGCAAGCCGTTTTAACATTGAATGGCTAGACTGGATGTTAAATCCAGATATCCACAATTCAGTTCTTCCTAGTCCAAATAAGCATTTCAGATATCTCTAATGTTAATCTTCCTAGGAGAAATGGTGTCACTTTTTCCCATTCATGTGTATTGGGTTTTCAATTTCAGATATCTACAGTTACATTCTTACTAGGAAGAATGCAATTCTTACTAGGAGAAACTCTCATTTCAGATATCTTCAATGTGGATATTTTTATTTACAATTCTTCCTAGTAATAATTATGTTCTAGCTAGGAAGAATATAATTGTAGATATCTGAAAGTGAAAACCCAATACACATGAATGGGGGGAAAAGTGACGTCATTTCTCCCCGGAAGAATGATGTCAGAGATATCAGAAATGGTCATTCTAGCTAGGAAGAATGGCATTTTGATGAGGAAAAATGCAATTCTAATGCTATTTTGGATATCTAAAATGTTAATTGCAGCATGCTATAGGCGGTCTTCCAATTTGCGCTCCGATAGCACCTTGCCCTGATGAATATTGGCACATCGGGATGTTCTGTCTTTCTGGATGTCAAACCAGTCCTTTTTGAAACCAAAGACCTTCAGGTCATCCTTCTCGCAGTCCTTCCATTGCTTCTTCAGTCTTGGTCTTGTACCCTGGGTCATCTTACCAAAGAGGAACTGTTTAGGCATTTGACTGTCATCTGTTCTACAGATCTGCCTAAGCCAGTTAAGCCTGTTACTCCAAGTAAGCGTCTCAATGGTGGACGAGTTTGCACGTTGAAGGACCACCAGGCCCATGAACATAGCCTATTCCAGTGAACTTATTGCTACCTGAATGTATATGAACACCAACAGTGTTAAATCAAGGAGACAATGCTACTTATTATCTTGTGACTCTTGACTTATTTTGTCTTTCTATTAAACTATCCTCTGGCACTAAAATTGCCTACAGCATAAATAAAGTTCTATCTTAGTGTAGTTTATCTTAGATTAGATTAGCTGGAAAAAAATTACAAAGATAGCCAATTCTTATTGGAAAAAAAGGTAATTAGGTACTTGGATTCAAGTGAACCTCATAAATAATGTATGATTACACTGTTAACACTGTTACAGAGCTTTTTACAGGAACCTGTCTTGCAGTATCACCATGAGATACCAAAGAGATCTGCAGGGAATTCAGAACGAAGGCTGTAGATCCATATGAGTCTGAAAAGGAATATAAAAAGATATCAAAACAGTTTCAAAATAGCCATTAATTTGTCTTGAAAACAATTTACAGGGGAAGAACATTTAAAAATACAAATACTGTGCTTTATAGTTTTTCAGTATACACTCTTGTAACCCTCATGTTACTGTCCATCAGTGACCAGAAAAGTTAAATACTCCTTGATGATCCAAAGGAAAGTCTAAAAGACATTGAACGCCTTTGTGTGTGTGTCTACAGTTACACTGAAGATGAGATCTGCAGCTTTACTCAGGAGTTGAGCATGAAGAGTTGCAATATCGTCTTCTCGGTTTCTGTGGTGGTATGAATTTAAAGTATAACAACCTATTAACTTCTGTGCTTTACAGAGACTGGTCGTGTGCCTTGAAGAGTCCATCTACATCCACAACATCAAAGACCTGAAGCTGCTCAAGAAACTGCTCAGCACTCCATCCAACCCCTCTGGTAAAACCAAAAGCACAGAGGAGGATGTGTATCACACAAAACTTTTTTTTTTTTTTTGGGGGGGGGGGGAGTAGCTGCAATAGAAACAAAAGGAATATTTAGCAGCAATGGTTGATGGGACAGCTACAACTTGCATGAGAAATTAAAGTGGGTGGCTATAGTCTTCTTATGCCTCTTGGTTCTCAGTGGAACATGAGGTCATGGCAATCTGCCTCCATCTTGAACTGTCCCTGGCAGCATGCTGGGCTTGGTCCCAGGAGAGGGTCAGTTCTTTTAGTTGTGTAAGTTTTGTTGGATACTACCTGGAAAAAGGAAACTGGGAAGGCCTAGAATTTCGCAGAGGACTGTTGAAGCAGGTGGCAAAGATCAAATAGGCAAAAGCAGTTTAAGTTTTATAGCAGCTACTTCAAAAAATGCTAAAATAAACACTGTACTCAACCTAAGTGTCCTTTAAACTAACCTACAGTGGATATAAAAAAAAAGTCTACACACCCCTGTTCAAATGCCAGGTTTTGTAATGTAAAAAAAATGAGACCATGATCAATCATTTCAAAACTTTTTCCACCATTAATGTGATCTATAACCTGTACAAGCCGAGTGAAAAACAAACTGAAATCTTTTAAGGGGAAAAATAAAAAAACTTACAATAACCTGTTTGCATAAATATGCACACCCTCTTATAACTAGGGATGTGGCTGTGTTCAGAATTAACCAGTCACATTTAAACTCATGTTAAATGGGAGTCAGCACACACCTGACACCATTTAAAGTGCTTCTGATTAACCCCAAATAAAGTTCAGCTGTTCTAGTGGGCTTTTCCCGACATTTTTGTAGTCACATCTTAAAGCACAACTCATGGTCCACAGAGAACTTCCAAAGCATCAGAAGGATGTCATTGTTCAAAGGTATCAGTCAGGCGAAGGGCACAAAAGAATTTCCAAGGCATTAAATATACTATGGAACACAGTGAAAACAGTCATCATCAAGTGGAGAAGATATGGCACAGCAGTGACATTACCAAGAACTGGACATCCCTCCAAAATTGATGTAAAGACTAGAAAAAAAAAAAATGGTCAGGGAGGCTGCCAAAAGACCACCAGCAACATTGAAAGAGCTGCAGGAATTTCTGGCAAGTACTGGCTGTTTAGTAGATGTGACAACAATCTCCCGTCTAGGGAGGCAAGGACAGAAGCCTTATCTTACGAAGAAAAACATCCATTACATTTTGCAAAAACACATTTGAAATCTCCCAAACGCATGTGGGAAAATGTGTTGTGGTCCGATGAAACCAAGGTTGAACTTTTTGGCCATAATTCCAAAAGGTACAGTCATGTGAAAAAAAAAAAAAAAAAAAAAAATAGGATACCCTGAAAAGTCTGTGTTTTGTTTTGGTTTTTTTTTTTTTAAACATATTTGGACATAAGGATACAGGGTTTCCTCTGGTAACATTTCTCGGTGGTGGGCCGCCTCACCAGAAATATTACCGCCACGCCAAGGAGATATGAATTGAAGAAAAATATATGAAGGAATGAGTTTCCGCAAGCGCACGCAGGAACAACGCGTGGCCGTCATCCGTACGGGGTTTAGAAGCGCCTTGCCCACGCGAGCTTTCCAGTCAGTCAGCAGGCAGTGTCTCACTAGCGACAGCAGCATCTTCGTGGAAAAGGAGTGAAAACCAGGAAGTCAAACAGCAGAAATGGATTCTATTTGAAGAGAAACTTTGTGAAGAAGTCTGCCGTTTCTTTGGTGAAAATCCTGGCGCGTCCTATCGGGTGGGAGTGAAACTACAAATGATGGTTGTGTGCATGCGTCAACCACTTGGCCTGGGTAGATGAAAAAAGTGAGCATGTACAGCACCGTGTACATGCTGAGCTCGTCCAAAGCGTACGCGGACCAAGGCGGACTAGAGGGGAAATGCAGCATGAATAAGGCTTGACTGTCTGACAGAAACATGAGTTTATTAAAGTACTTTAAACGCGGAAAAAAAATCAGAAGAGGTACTGTATGTAAGCACTGAAGGCATTTATCATGGTTTTAACCCGCTGGAAATGGGAGCAATAACGGAAGAGTCGCTTAGCTAAGAGATGTGGTTAGAATTCAAATGCAGCCAGTTTCATATGAAGGGAAAGGCAAGGGGGACTGATGAATTGCTGAGGATATATTTCACCAGCCACTACAATATTAAGTTATGTTCCCAATTATGTACCTGGCAAGTTAAGATGACTGAAATTCACAAAGTCATTGACTTTAATCCATCAGCAGCCTTCAGACAAACTGAACATGCCAGCATTTGGACTTCAAAATAAGGGAGGTCTTTCTTGGTGGTGAGGAGATTTCTAAAAAAAAAAAAAGCTATAAATATATAGAAATATTGTAACAAATGCTACAATGCTCTGCACTGTGTGTTCATATATTCATATATTTATTCCATCCAGCTACAATGCTCTGCACTGTGTGTCTGTGTGTGTGTGTGTGTATATATATATTTTATAGTAATATGTACATATGTATATTAGCTGCTCTTGCTTGCTTGTTTTTTTTTTTTGTTTTTTTTTTTTTTTTCTTGCCTTCTGATTGTTGCTCTGAGTGTTGCTATCCCTGTGCTGTTGCAATCCTGGAATTTCCCCGTTGTGGGACTAATAAAGGCTTATCTTATCTTATCTTATCTTAAATAACAGCATCTTTGGCCATTTAAGTTAATTTAAATCATTAAATACAATTTTATTAATATTTTTTTCTTTTTAATGAGCGTTAAATTATTGTTCTGTTCTGACTGCAAAGTTATGGTCAAAAATATAAATTGTTATAAGGAAAAAGTAAAAAAAAAAAAAAAAAAACGCAGTCTGTTTCAAATTTATTTAAAAAACAGTAATTTTATTTTAAAAAACAGACAAAAATAAGCCATAAAATAATCCACAAATTTATAATTAAGTTTCAAATGTACAAGAAAAGTCAATTTTACAAGACGAAATTACAAATTTGAGGAAAATGGTTTCAAATTTAGATAAATTTACAGAGAAAAGTAGAAAACTATAAGAAAATAGTTATAAATTTTGGCAAAAAACCTCAAACCTTCAAGACTGAAGTCATTACTCAAGTTTTAAGCGGGTGCTCTTTGGACCCTTCACTAGAAATTTTTGGTTGTCTCCTTTAATTTACGTGGCACTTGATATTTTCTAACCTGTTTGTATACCACCATAGACGGAGAGAGAACCTGAATTAGACAGAGCTCAGAGAGGGCAAGATGAGACAGAAGAGAGGAGCCAAGGAGAGGAAAGTGTTCAGGCAGAGGAAGGAGAGAAGGATAACACCAGTAAAAAGTCCAAATACAGGACGTCTAGGTGGGACCCCAAATGGCCCAACATTCCAACATTCAAGCCTGTCAGAATACTTACAATACTTCAGATTGTAAGTTCCATATGCACGGCAGTGGCTCAGGAGGTAGAGTGGGTTGTCCAATAACTGGATGTTTGACGGTTCGAATTCCACTCTCCCCAGATATGCTGCCGTTGTGTCCCTGGGCAAGACACTTTACCCACCTTGCCTCCAGTGTCCATAACACTGGGTATAAATGTGTATAAATGTTCAGTGGTGGTCGGAGAGGCTGTTGGCCTGGATTGGCAGCCACGTTTCCGTCAGCCTGCCCCAGGGCAGCTGTGGGTACAGCAGCAGCTTGCCACTACCATTGTCTGTCTGGAATGAATGAATAATGTATCTGTAAAAAGCGTCTTTGAGTGTCTATGATAAAGCGCTATATAAATCTGATGCATTATTATATGCAAGGTTACTGTGCAAAATTTTAAAAAAGAAATAAATAGTATAAAATAAACATATTCATACATGTGTGTTTTCTGCCGCTCCCCCCCCGCCCCCCAGAAAAATATGTTGCCACCGCGCTAAGGTCTTTAAGCCAGAGGAAACACTGGGATATTTAATATCAGTGTTTAAAATACTGGGAGATTCATGTAATACAACTAAACAATTAAAAATGAATTAAAGACTTTTTTCAAATTTTCTGTAAAATATAATTCTAAACAAATAGTGAGGAATAAGTTAGGATGCCCCTATCTTTTTTAGGACACCCCCACATTCATTCCCACTTAAAATGGCTAAAATAAATGTTAAAATAAATGCAAATAAAAACAAAAACAAGGTTAGGCATAGATATGTGAACATTTATTAATAAAGAACTGAAGATTTAATGGGGTATCCTAATTTTTTCACATGACTATACTATTTGGCACAAACACAACACTGCTCATCACCAAAAGAACACCATACCTACAGTGATGCATGATGGTGGCATCATCATGCTTTGGGCCTGTTTTTCTTCAGCTGGAACTGGAGCCTTAGTCAAGGTGGAGGGAATTATGAATGGTTCCAAATACCAGTCAGTGTTGGCACAAAACCTTCAGGCATCTGCTAGAAAGATGAAGATGAAGAGGAACGTCATCTTTCAGCATGACAATGACCCAAAACACACATCCAAATCAACAAAAGAATGGCTTCACCAGAAGAGGATTAAGGTTTTGGAATGGCCCAGCCAGAGTCCAGACCTGAATCCGATCAAACATCTGTGTGGTGACCAGAAGAGGGCTGTGCACAGGAGATGCCCTCACAATCTGACAGATTTGGAGCATTTTTGCAAAGAAGAGTGGGCAAATATTGCCACATCAAGATGTGCCATACTGATAGACTCCTACCCAAAAAGACCGAGTGTTGTAATAAAAGCCAAAGGTGCTGCAACAAAGTATTAGTTTAAGGGTGTGCATATTTATGCAAAGAGGTTATTGTAAGTTCTTTATTTTTCCCCTTAAAAGATTTCAGTTTTTTCAATTGATCTGTACAGGTTATAGGTCACATTAATGGTGGAAAAAATTTTGAGATGATTTATCTCGGTCTCATTTTTATACATTACAAAAACCTGGCATTTGAACAGGGTTGTGTAGACTTTTTAGATCCACTGTATGAGCCCTTGATACGTTTGGTTTTCCAGACCATTAGATCTCCAGAGTGCTCTTTTACCTCCAAAAACACCTGAACACCCGGTCGAGGCTCAAAGGGGTCAAAGAGCCCTTTGGGCAAAGACCGAAGAAGGATTATGTTATGGGTCAGTCCGTCCGTCCGTCCATCTGTCCCACTTTTGTGAAATCAACTCCTCCTACACTTTTGGTCCTATTGTTTTGAAACTTGGTCTCATGGTTTGATATACTCTGATGATGCACATATTGCAATTTCACTCTCATTGGATGACCTTGATGTCAAAGGTCAGAGGCCAGATTTTTCCCTGTATCTTCTAAACGCAATAACTACTGAAAGAAATGATGTAGGTTTTTCAAATCAATACAGTAGTTGTATCTAATACACATCTTGGACAACTTACACCCTCACACAAATATGGGTTTGGGGTCAAGGGGTCAAAGATCAAAGATAACACTGCAGTTGCACTATGGTAAATGCTACATTTAATATTACTATAAAACGAGTAAAGCTAGGGCCACCAAACCTGGTATACAGGTTCTCCTTGGGATCCTGACCTCTGACTATGGGTTTGAGGTCAATAGGTCAAAGGTCAAGGTTAACGTTCCCTATGCCTTATTACTGTGCAACGAGTAAAGTTAAGCTGAATTCATGCTGCACCTCTGCTGTCCATGTACGTGTAACCAGAATCCTCGTGTGACAAAATTTACGTCATCGTCTCCACTCCGCTAGTGTCCGCAGTGCTCGACCACGGACGACTGCATGCAGCCCAAATTTTGTGACCGCACCGCCTGCCCATGACCTGGACGCGTTGAAAAGCGCATGCGCAACACTGAACATCCCATTCACGAGGTGGCGATATCAATACAGCATACCAAGACAAAGTAGACGAAGAAGACAACGAGGAAGCGGAAGACGAGAATAAACATACATGAATCATACATACATACTTCAGCAGCAGCAGCATCTTCGTGGAAAAAGAGTGAAAACCGGGAAGTCAAGCAGCAGAAAGCAAGCAGCGTTTCTTCGTTGGTGAAAATCCTGGTGCATCAGCGCATTGGCGCTACCTATAGGGCAGGAGTGAAACTACAAATGATGGTTGTGCGCATGCATCAACTGCTTGGCCTGGGTAGATGAAAAAAGTGAGCATGTACAGCGCCGTGTGCGTGCCGGGCTCATCCAAAGCGCATGCAGACCAATGTGGACTTGTCACGAACCCGAGTGGTCAAGGCACACCAGAGAAGGAACAGAGGCTTCCAAACAGTTTTGCAATCAGCAATTTTCCATTTATTACACAAGATACTTCACAGGCAACAACTCACGTGAACATCCGACGCCCACCACAAAATGACAAACACCTGTTACATACTTAGTGAGGTAATTAGAGTTAATTGGACCATACCAAAATCCCAAGCAAAACAAACATTTTCATATTTCCACATACCCAATAATATCTAAAAGAGACATAAATACATAAATAATGTTCCCCCTATTTACAGAATAAATACACATCATAATACAATAAATAGTTTTAAACCCTTATTTACATATTAAATTACCCCTTACCCAACCATCACATGCCTCCTTCCTCCTGGCATCCTTTAAAAGGCACTCAAACCCCTAAGGAGTCTTTTACCTGGATACCACCAGGAAGCATGCTGGCAAAGGTATGTGGTCTTATTATTCAATTTCCTCACCCAATTAATATAATTAACCTTAACATTTATCTCACAAAGGAATTCAATTCAATCAAAACAGATCTCCAAATATATGTGCACTTTAGCAATACAATCATGTTAACATTTACAAATTCTACACATATAATATAATCCTCAATTACAGAAACCGTAGCAGTGGCGACACTCCGTCATCACATTTCCTCCCCTCCTCTCCCAAGAGTACAGTACTCTGAGTCATGTACTCTGGAGAGGCTGTCTGCCACAAGGTTGGTTTTCCCTGCCATATACCAAACAGTAAAGTTACTGTATGAGGCTGAAAGGACAAATACCACCCTGTAAGACGACTATTCGTGTCTTTCATCCTATTCAGCCACTGTAGGGCCCGATGATCTGTCTCCAACGTGAAATGACGCCCCAGTAAATAGTATTTCAGAGACCCTATTGCCCATTTCATGGCAAGACACTCTTTCTGTACCATAGAGTATCTTGTCTCCCGTTCCAGCAACTTACGGCTCAAGAACAGTACTGGGTGTCTCTCTCCCTTCACCTCCTGGAGAAGTACTGCTCTGATGCCAACTCCTGAAGCATCTGTCTGTAGAATAAATGGACGGACAAAATCCGGACTGTAGAGAACCTTCTCACCAGAAATGGCACTCTTCAGATCTTCAAAGGCTCTACCACACTCCTCTGTCCATTTTACCCTATTTGGTGCTGAAACCTTAGTGAGGTCAGTCAGGATTGCTGCTCTTTCAGCAAAATGGGGAATGAATTTACTATACCATCCTACCATTCCCATAAACGACCGTACCTTCTTCTTGGTAGTAGGCACAGGATAGGTCCGAATGGCATCCACTTTACCCACTCGTGGTCTAATGACCCCCTGACCAACCACATGTCCCAGGTACTCCACCTGCTGCTGTCCAAATGCACATTTGCGTGGATTGATAGTCAGTCCTGCCTTCTTAATCGAATGAAGGACCTGCCTAAGATGTAGCAAATGTTCCTTCCAGGTCTGACTATAGATGACTACAACATCCAAATAGACAGCCGCAAAGTCTGATACCCCTCTTAATTCCTGGTCCATGAGCCGCTGGAAAGTTGCAGGCACCCCCTGGAGGCCAAATGGCATAACCTTGAACTGAAAATTGCCATAAGGTGTTTTAAAGGCTGTTAAGATCTTTCGTTTCAGGTGCCAAGGCCACCTGCCAATACCCCTTGCTTAGGTCTAGCATGGAAATAAACCTGGCCCTGCCCACTTTCTCTAATAACTCATCAATACGGGGCATGGGGTACGACTCAAACTTAGAGACTGCATTAAGGTATCAGAAGTCGATACAGAACCTCAAAGAGCTATCCTTTTTGGGGACCAGCACAATCGGGCTACACCAGTCACTGACTCACTCCTCAATTACTCCCAGCTGAAACATTAGGTCAATTTCTTGCTTCAGTTTTGGGACCAACCGCTCAGGGATCCTGTAAGATTTTCTACGCGGAACAGCCTCTTCCTTTAAATGAACCTTATGGTGAACAAATGTGGTGAAACCAGGTCTCTCCTGAAACAGTTCTGGATCTAATAGTGCCTCTAACTATCTCCGCTGATTAACCTGCAAATGAGACACCTAAAATGAACAAGGCTCTGTCACATTTGTGGGAAAGGACTGTTCTCTCTCCTCATCCACTTCTGTCGCACAAATGAGGAGCTGATGATGTGTCTGCTGAAGAACAGGCTGCTGCTGCTGATGACCAGGCTGCTGAAACTCCTTTAACAAGTTAACATGGAAGCACTGATGTTTTGTCTTCCTGTCAGGCATATATAGTTCATATGTCACTGCACTTAGTTTCTTAGAAATTTCATAAGGCCCCTGCCATCGAGCCAACAGCTTACTGTCACAAGAGGGCAGCAGTAATAACACCTGCTGGCCTGGGTGAAAAACCGTCTGTCTGGCCCTCTTATCATACCAAGTCTTTTGTTTGGCCTGCGCCGCCCTCATGTGCTCCTGAGCCAAAGCAGTCATTTGATCCAGTTTTTCTCTCATTTTAATAACATATGAGACCACATTGTCCTGATCACTCAGCGGACTCTCCCAGTGCTCCTTTAATAAGTCCAGTGGGCCCCTCACCTGACGACCATACAGTAGTTCAAAAGGTGAGAACCCTGTTGAAGCCTGGGGAACCTCCCGATAAGCAAATAACAAGTACGGCACCCATTGGTCCCAATCCAAGCCCGTATCGGAAACAAATTTTCGCAGCATGTTCTTCAAAGTCTGGTTAAATCGCTCAACCAGTCCGTCTGTCTGAAGGTGATATGGGGTGGTCTTAATTCCCTTAATACCCAACAGCTTATATACCTGCTGCAACAGTTTTGATAAGAAATTCGTTCCACAGTCCGTTAGGATCTCTCTGGGTATGCCTACCCTCGAAAATAACTGAATGAGGCAGTTGGCAACCTGCCTAGCCTTAATGGATTTTTAATGGGAAGGCTTCTGGGTACCGAGTAGCGTAGTCACATATCACCAGAATGTATCTATTACCCGAGGAGCTTCTCTCATCCATTCCTATTCTGTCAAATGGTGTTCCAATGACTGGTAATGGCTGCAGTTGGGCACGGGCTACTCCCCTAGGTGATGTGATCTGACATGTTTCACATGTTGCACAGAACTCCTTAATCTGGGTATACATTCCCGGCCACACAAACCTTCTAGCAGTTTTTTGTAGTGTTTTCTGGAATGCTAGATGACCTGCCCAAGGGATAACATGTCCCAGTTCCATAACCTTTGGTGTGAGGCCTTGTGGCAAACCTATGGCCATAACTTCACCTTGCTGTTGGTTCAAAATGCCCTTTTTGACGACATACACGGCCTCAGCCAAACAACCCACTCTGCCCTGTTTCACATCCTCAATCTCCGAGACTTTATCAAACCAAGGTTCTAGCGCTGGGTCAGCTTTCTGCAGTGCAGCTATGTCAGGAGGGATGTCAAAGTCTACTGACTGGCTTAGCTGTGGTGTTTCTTCACCCAAGTTCTTCACTGAAGCTAAAACCTTGTCTCTTCTTTTCTGAGCCTTGGATTTTGGCTGCTTAATAGGGTCTGCCTCTACCCTAGAATCATAAAAAGGCAACTCCTGGAGAACATTGGCAGCCCTCTGCGCCCTGGTTGTCACCATATTACAATTTCTTCCAACAGGTGCATTAAACCTCTGCTCAATAGCGCCACCTGCCTGTTCCCCCTCAGTTTGTTGTCTGTCTCCAACCTGTTGTATGATGTCCAACAAAGTTGGAACATCAGTCCCAAGAATAACTGGATATGGCAAATCAGGCACAAGAGCTACAGGAAGGAGATAAGTTTGACCCCCCCACTGTTAAATAGACCTCAGCAGTCGGGTACAACTTCTTATCCCCATGAATACAACTGATATTTACGGTAGACTCACTCCACGAATCCCTAGGGACCAAACTGGGCAGAGCAACAGTCTGAAAACAACCAGAGTCTAAGAAGGCCTCTTCACACTGACCATTAAGCAGAACAGTTGTTTTATATATTTCACTGTGAACTGGTGCTGAAAGAGTGGGTCTTGGAACTGAGCATAACAATGAAGGCTTACTATTTTTCGTGGCAGGACATGAATATTGAGTATGACCGATTTTATTGCACTGATAACAGCATATATCTTTATTAGAGACAAAATGTGACTTTTTACTACCATTATATTTGCCATTTGTGACCTGACTGAAAACTGGAATACAGTCTACTTTGAGCTTGACCACCCCTTTCACCCCCATTAGACTTACTCCGTGTGGTGAAAGAGCCGTCACGGCTGAGAGTAGGTCTCCTGCTTCCAGACTTGGCTGACAGAAAGACCTCCACAAGACGAGCAGCGCCCTCTGCAGTCTTCGGGTCACGCTCTTGTATCCAGATTCCCAGTTCCGGGTCCACCATCCGCAGAAACTGCCCCAAAATCATCCGTTCCAAAATGTCTTTTATAGTTGAGGTCTCTGGTTTAATCCATTTATAAAACAGGTCCTTTAAACGTACATAAAGTTCACGGGGGGGTTCGTCCTGATAGATGTCCAGGGCACGAAACCTTCTCCTATAGGTGTCGGGTGTTATTTCATATTTAATTAAAATTGCTTCCTTCACTTTATTATAATCGTCCGTGTGTGCAGTGTCCATAAGCACATACGCATTCCGTGCTTTACCTGTGAGCAGAGGAGCCAACTGAATAGCCCACTTTTCTTTACGCCAGCGGCAGACCGTAGCAATCCTCTCAAACGTCACCAGATAGTGCTCGATGTCGTCCTCGGGAGAGAGCGGATTCAGCCTGGGCTCGCGGTGCATTTGCGTTGTCCTCGGCTGCACCTGCAGCAGTAGGTTATCCTCCTGCGGGCCGACCCGACTGGCCGTCACCCTGGGGTCTTCCCCCGAAGCGCCGTCGTCACTGCTGCGTTCAGCCCGGCTCCCACACTCCTTTCTCAGCTCCGCAACTTGTGACTGCATCTGGCGAACTTGAAGCTGCATAGTCTGCCACCTTTGTTCATGAAGAGAGGCTTCTTCCTCCCTATGATGGTCTCTGTCAGTGAATGCACCATGGACTTCACCAAGCTCATCAGCTCTTCCAGCTCGTCCAGTCCACTGGCCCCCTGCTCCTCAGTTGCCATACTTGTGTCAAAATCCTCTACTTGTTCTTGTTGTTCTTGTTGTTACTGTACATCAGTGTGTGAATGCGTGTGTGAATGGGTGGATAGCAGGATCTGTAAAGCGCTTTGGTCATCAAGAGATGAGAATAAAAGCGCTGTATAAGTGAATGACATTTACCATTTACCATTTTATTTTCCTTCTGGACATCGCTCCTTCTATCCCGTGTTATCACTTCTTAATTTGACAACACTTTCTTGACCAAACGTCACCATTTGTCAGTAAACGAACCACTTCTGACACCAATTGTCACGAACCCGAGCGGTGAAGGCACACCAGAGAAGGAACGGAGGCTTCCAAACAGTTTTGCAATCAGCAATTTTCCATTTATTACACAAGATACTTCACAGGCAACAACTAACGTGAACATCCGACACCCACCACAAAACAAATAACAAACACCTGTTACATACTTAGTGAGGTAATTAGAGTTAATTGGACCGTACCAAAATCCCAAGCAAAACAATAAACATTTTCATATTTCCACATACCCAATAATATCTAAGAGACATAAAAACATAAATAATTTTCCCCCTATTTACAAAATAAATACACACCATAAATAATACAATAAATGGTTTTAAACCCTTATTTACATATTAAATTACTCCTTACTCAACCATCACATGCCTCCTTCCTCCTGGCATCCTTTAAAAGGCACTCAAACCCCTCAGGAGTCTTTTACCTGGATACCACCAGGAAGCATGCTGGCAAAGGTACGTGGTCTTATTATTCAATTTCCTCACCCAATTAATATAATTAACCTTAACATTTATCTCACAAAGGAATTCAGTTCAATCAAAACAGATCTCCAAATATATGTGCACTTTATCAATACAATCATGTTAACATTTACAAATTCTACACATATAATATAATCCTTAATTACAGAAACTGTAGCAGTGGCGACACTCCGTCGCCACAGGACTAGAGGGGAAATGCAGCATGAATAAAGCTTTAGGGTCACCAAACTTGGTACACAGGTTCACCCTGTGACCCTGAAGAGTGACTATGGTTTTGGGATCACAACGTCAAAGGTCAACATCAAAATGGCTTATAAAGTATATCTCAACAACAAAGAAAGCTGGGGTCACCAAACCCGCTACACAGGTTCACCTCGGGATCCTAACCTCTGACTATGTGTTTGGGGTCAACAGGTCAAGGTTAATACTGTACAACAAGTAAAGCTAGGGTCACCATACTTGCTACATGGGTTCACCTTGGGATCCTGACCTACAACTATGGGTTGTATACTTTGTTGTATAGTCGTGGATGATGGGCTTATCATAATTTGGTTCTGCCAGAGTTAATTATATTGAAAAGTTGAAAACTGCTCAGTGCTCTCCGTCAGTAAGTATTGGGATCTCAACCCTCATGCTGGGTGTCCGCGGGTCCTTAAAAAGTCTTAAAAAGTCTTAAATGTGTTTGTCCAAAATTAAGGCCTCAATTATCCTTAAAAATGACAATTAATCTTTAAATCCGCCTTTCAAAGGTCTTAAAAATGACACAAACACAATGAACAAAATTGCAATATTTTCTTTCGTTGTACAGTGAAATCTTTGTAAAGAATTTGGCGAATTTGTAATTACTGCTCTGCATTTGAGCACCACGGAGCGAAAGTGAGCGGAACCAAAAGCAATCATTTGTTTGTGGGGGGAGGGGGCTACTTTCAGGTTTACACGTTAGCAGCTTGCACTTCAGGAGCTGTAGGCAACGTCAGTCATGGGGAAATGTAAATTTAATCTTAGCTGGATGGATAAACCGACATTTGCGGCATGGTTAAGACCGGTTCATGGAATTAACTATGTGGCCCGTTGTACGCTGTGCAAGAAGCTCTTTAAACTCGGCTCGACAGGAATTAAAGCTGTGGAATCGCATATGCAGATCGAGAAGCACAAAACGGCTGCAAAAACCCACCAACAAACGCCTGCCATTTTTCAGTACCGTTCCGTCTCGTCAGTACCACAGACTTCAGCTCCGTCTCCGATACCAGCAGCAACAGCAGCTCCAACCACAGCAACAGACCTCAGAGCAACCTTCGGGTCCACCGCTACACTTCAAGCAGAGGTACTGAGGTGTCTGCACACTGTAACCAAACACCAGTCCTATAACGCCAACGAAGGAGTCGGGAGACATTTTCCAAGCTATGTTTACTGACTCAGAAATCGCTAAAAACTTCACGTGCGGTAAAGACAAATCAGCCTACATTTCAAAATTTGGTTTGGCTCCACACATCATTAAACTCCTCGTCACCGACGTTAACAAAGACAGCTTTACTTTGATGTTTGACGAAACCCTTAACCAAACAACAAACGAAGCAGCTGGACCTACATGTCCGTTACTTCAGGTTCAGGTTACTTTATTTGTACCCGTAGGTAAGATGATCGAGTCCATGGAACAGCTCAGGATTTACTGCACCACTTTCAAGTAAGTAAGAACCCCACACTAAGAAATTACCAGTAATCTAGCTACAGCTTTTTTTTCTCTCAATAGAAAACTTATAAGAAAAAGTGTTATACATCGTTGATGCTTGTTGTTGTTGTTGTTGTTCTGTTTAAATATACTGCTCAAAAAAATAAAGGGAACGCCTTGAAAACACATCAGATTTTAATGGGAAAAAATAAGCTGGATATCGAAATTGTGGCAGGCTAGTCCAGTTTACTCAGATTAAAGGAACACTTTTTAATCTGAGTAAACTGGACTAGCCTGCCGCAACTTAGATATCCAGTTTATTTTTTCCCATTAAAATCTGATGTGTTTTCAAAGTGTTCCCTTTATTTTTTTGAGCAGTAAATATCTTGATGACATGATGTTATCATTATTGCAGTTCTGTTGTTTTAATCCTTCATAAAGAACAAATTTTATTTTTCAACTGAAAAATTAAGTGTTAAAACATTTAAAAAGAACATTTCTGAAAATGTCACATTTGTGTTTGACATTACACGTGGCATTGCCATGCAGCAGTTATGCCCATCAGTTTGTTTACCTGTTGTTATATATATATTTCTGTTTTATTATATACTTAATTTTTATGCAACTGTTATGTACTTCATTCTTTTCCTAACTATTTTATTTCTACATGTTAAGCACCTTGTAACTCTGCTTGATAAATGACACTCATTTCGTCCTCAGGAATGTACTCAGCAGCTGGACTTGCAAAAGCTGCTGTCAGTCTCCATGGATGGACCCAATGTCAACTGGAAGTTCCTGGAACTGCTTCAACAAGAGCAGCGTGAGCAGTGTGGGGGGGCTCAGCTGATTGTGGTGGGGAGTTGTGGCCTCCACACTGTACATAATCAAATCACTGATGTCCAGGCACGGAAGCAAAAAGCTGCAGAGGAAAACTTAGAGGAGCTTAAGAAAAAGAGGCAAACTCTGATCCAGGTATCCACCAGCCTACACAGGGATGCTGATCAGCTTGCAGAAGAAGCTGAAGAAAAGACTGGAACCTTAATGGCCCAACTCATCACAAAATCAAACACGCTGAGGAAGAGATACAAAGAAAAACTGTGCAAATTAAAACAAGTGGAAGCAGAGCTGGAGACAAAGGCTACAGAACTCAGATCCATGCCATAATTATGGGAGTGAGGAGAGCATGGGAGAGCAATTATATTCATTTTAGAGATCTTGTTGTGTAATGTTCTTTAATGTTTGTTTTTGTCAAATGCTACAAGCATGTTTTCATATTTGTTTGAAAGATTGTCAGATTATTCAGACTGTTACAAGTTGCCTGTGTTCTGCCTACAGAGTTGTGATCTTGATATTTATTTTTCAGCACTTTCAGTTCCATTAAATAGGGATGTGATTTTTCCGTTAATTCGCAGAATTCCGCTTTTTTTATCTTCCAGAAATTTTCAGACCAGATGGCGGCGCGTGCACAACGCGAGGCTCAGCGTCTCTTCAGATTTTGTGGATTAGCAGCGATATTTCTGCTCATTTCGGGTCTGTTCGTTCAGAACAGCTTCGCTTTTACATCCTACACCCGAAATGAACTTTTGGACATTGGATTACAAAATAACGACCTTTTTATCAGCAACCTACGTTTTATCGCTGAGCTCTGGAGAACACCCGACGCTAGGTAAGCTACCCGGCCGACCGGAAGTGCTCGCAGGCAGCGTAGAGACCGTAAACAAAGGCAGGGGAAGCGCGGAGGGCTAAGAGCTAAGCTAAAACTAACACCGCACCGGCTTTCTCTACCAAGCATTTTCCTCGCTAATGTACGGTCAGTGGCGAACAGAATGGATGAGCTACGGCTTCGGATCACCAACAGTAAGAAACTTATGAACTGCAATATCATGATTTTCACGGAAACATGGCTACATAGTGGAGTACTTGATGGTGCTGTCGAGCTGGCCGGACGGCACACTCTCCGGGCAGACAGAGCAGCTGATGACTCCGGTAAGACCAGAGGTGGGGGAGTATGCATTTATATTAACAAGGCTTGGTGCACGAACTCTGTCACTGTTTGGAGACACTGCTCAGCTAACCTGGAGTTTCTCATGGTTAAATGTAGACCTTTCTATCTGCCACAGGAGTTCACTTTTCACTTTTCTTCATCTTGCCTGCTGGAGATGTTTTGGACTTTATTTAAAAAATATTTTTAACGCCACACATGTGATGGATAACGCTTGTTGGAATATTTTTTAGGAATGCTATCTTCTTGGAACATAAGTCAATATTATACAGTAATAAGTGGCATTCAGCTGTTTGTTTTATGTCATTTAAGCACAGTTCTGGTACTTAAAAATCATAAAAACCCAGGAGCTTCGGGGGCCTTCGCCCCCCTTGCCCCCCCACCAGGGCTCGGCCCTGGACCCCGCTGGGGGACTACGTCCCCCAGACCCCCTGCGAAATTTTCAGATAATTTCCCCAACTCCAAATCACATCCCTAATTAAATCTGTGGACAAAACTATTTGCAATGTGGTCACACTTTTTGCTATTTCGCAGATGAAAGGTCTTAAATTTGATTAAAGTGGCCTTAAAAATGGTCTTAAAAAGTCTTAAATTTAACTTCCTTAAACCTGCGGATACCCTGTCATCATTACATGTCAAAAAAGTCACGTCCCCTGGTGGAAAATAGCTATAAAAATTCAATCACTTTTTTGAATAAATTGTTTATGTATGGTGCAATACTAAAGCATAAGGGAAATATAAAACAAAACACAGGTTTCTAACCTTGCTCTGACTATGCAAAATGGAACATGAATTGATATACCCCCTCTCTAGCATAGGAAAAATAGAAAAATGAAAAATCATCACTTTTAATTACGGTGTCTACATGTCTATATGATTTTTTTTTTTTAAAAAGTAAAACTAGTGCAAATGCATGGATAATAACATTAAAAACATGTTAATTTCAACTTTCTAACAAAAACCTTGGGGTCCAGCTGGACTCCACTTTCTAAGATGATGTATTTACAAATTGCTAAAACTATTGTGTCATAAGTGAAAGTTGCAACATCCATCCATCCATCTTCTTCCGCTTAATCCTTTTCGGGTCGCAGGGGGGCTGGAGCCTATCCCAGCATCTTTGGGCGAGAGGCAGGGTACACCCTGGACAGATCGCCAGTCCATCGCAGGGCCAAGTTGCAACATAAAATAATATATTTTCATTTAATTAGATGCTGATTTCTCAACTTTTTGATGCTCTATCTACCATGGTAGAGCTTACTTTGGTACCTTGCCACCATACTTGCTCAGACATCATAAACTAAACAAACGAGACAGATTTTACAGCATAAGTAGAACCCACTGTTTATAAACGTCACCAAAGCATTGTTGTATCATATTTAGATGCATACATATAAATTTTTCCTTCCATAAAATGAGTGGGGTTCAACCAGATCCCAAGTGTATTTTTTTTTATTGAGACAATTTATCACCTGTGCACATCAAATTTAAATTGACCAATATGTAGCACACATGTAGACTGATAATTACCTAAAAGGAAACATCATTAGCATTACTCTTTGACAAAATACCAACAAATAAACATGTCTGGGCTACAGTTGGACCCCAGGTGTAATGAAGAGGGTTGAAAATGAAGGCAGGGGATATTGCACTCGCTTCAGAGTGCGCTTGTTTAAACACGAAGTAGTGCATTGGCATTATTTGTGAATTTTTCTAACTATAAAGCAGTCCATCCAGTACAACAGACATCACAATACATGCAGTCTATGATATATACTATATAGACATATAGATGGTTTGTGGTGATTGTAACATTCACTAAGAAGGCTGTGTTTAGGGGGCATCATTTGTCTGTTTTCCTGTTAGTGGGATGATTACATATTTTTTTCCCCTATACTTGATCTAAAAAAATTTGTTTAAATACAGAATTTTAATCGTCTTTACGGTATGTGATACTAAGCCAGAATGTTCAGCTGTTACATAAAGATAGCTTAGTGTCATATCTGTGATTTGTCTTTTTATTTTACCTACAAAATCAAACAGCTACATGATTCCACAATTTTTGCCATTGGCTGTAATCTGCCAATCCTCCTTGCCATGCTGAAATTATCTGTCTTCTTGCAGGTC
The DNA here is from genome assembly GCA_020510985.1 of Pholidichthys leucotaenia. Taxonomy (NCBI): domain Eukaryota; kingdom Metazoa; phylum Chordata; class Actinopteri; order Cichliformes; family Pholidichthyidae; genus Pholidichthys; species Pholidichthys leucotaenia. The sequence continues at coordinate 313,089,242 of CM035838.1, read as the reverse complement.
TCTGTGCTCTTTCCATCAGCCCTTCCATCTCCTACCTAGCATATCCTGGCAGCAGCACCACTGGGGAGATCATCATGTATGATACCAAAAGCTTGGTGAGAAACATTAAATAAAATATAATAGGACACATCACATAGGCTGATCATATTTGTCATCCTCAGTCATTTAGGATGGTTTTGGTTGTGTCGCATTGAGGCTTTGTACACATAACAGTAGAGCTGAGCAATATGACACGAAAGGGAGTGTGTGGTATCGATGAATATAGTGCTGCGGTGATTTGGTCCTAGCACACAACAATGCCTTTCAACCAAGTGTGGAATATTGCCAGGAAGGTTGACTTCTGTCTGCACACATCACCTTGTCATGCACCATTCAACACTGGGCCCTGAGGCTCAGTACAAGAAGAGGGCAGAAGAGGGTGCAGCACACTTACTCAGTTTACAAATTGATGAACAGCTTGACTGGATAAAAGCTGGAGAGTTGGAGTTACACTTACATTATCATCTCTCATTAGCCTCTGACATATCTGTATTTCTTGTTAAATGATAAAAGTAGCAGCTGTCTGACACCGCAAAATGTCCAGGTGTCTTTGATTTGTAACAGCTCCTGAATCATGAATTTAAAAGTTTTTTTTATGTAAGGGTCTTTACTAAAAGACAAATGTGGTTGACAGTTGAGGGTCTTATTTTAGTCCAGCTTCCATGTACAGTACTGTGCAAAAGTCTTAGCCACCACCACATCTTTTATATGTTCTGGGACATGTAGAAACACAAATGGAAATACAGCATACCAGTTAAAAAGTTGTACAAGAGTTTGTACAATTCTAAAAAGCTCGAAAATCAATATTTTGTCTGACCATCTTTATCCTACAACACAGCCTAAACTCTCTCAGTTAAGCTTTCTTGTAGTTTCTTTAAGTAGTCTTCAGGTATCAAGGTAACTCCCCACGTTTCTGTGTCCGGTCTTTGCTGGATTTTTTTTCCCATTTCTTTGTGACATGAAATTCAAATACTATTCATCTGCTGTAGATGGTTTCTTAGGCCTGACTGTTCTTCTTTTATCTTTCATTTGTCCATTTTTCTTCAAACTAGGCCATCAATTGCTGTTTTTTAAGGACAGTGCAAGTTGATGAACATTGGTATCAGTCAATGTAAACTTGCCAGACTGTAGCCAGTGGCTAATTTCCATTTGTGGAATGACAGAGTTACTCATTCCAGCCTGGCAAAATCACCCCGGGAGTACTCACTCAGATCTCCCAACTACTGGCCTTGATCTTAAGGACAGCCTAGATGCAGACCCATCTGGGATGTGCTTAAAATCAAGGTCAATGGCCTAGGAGGAGTAACATTTTTTATGAAATCATAAATGCCCAGATCTTCTGCCCTTGGCCTTGACCTCAACCTGGATGCAGACCTACCTGAGGGTTATTGTGAGTGAGCTTGGTGAGAATCAAGGTACTTGCCAAGCAGGAGTAGTAATTTTTTGTAAAATCATGTAAGTGCCCAGATCTCCTGACCTTTGACCTTGACATTGACCTTGAGCACAACTTGGGGGCAGACTCACCTGAGGATCATTGTGAGTGAGTTTGGTGAGCACTGGGACAAATGCCTAGGAGGAGTAGCAATTCCCGGGAAATGTGGACAGATGGACGGACAACAGATGCCACGCCGTTGCATTAGCTCCTTTCGGTTTTACCAGAATGAGCTAAAAATCAAGGAAACTGGACAATGCTCAGGTACGAAAACAAAATTTACAGTGGTGTGAAAAAGTGTTTGTCCCCTTCCTGATTTCTCTTTTTTTTATGTTTGTCGCACTTAAATGTTTCAGATCATCAAACAAATTTAAATATTAGACAAAGATAACACAAGTAAACACAAAATGCAGTTTTCAAATGAAGGTGTTTATTATTAAGTGGAAAAAAAATCCAAATCTACATTGCCCTGTGTGAAAAAGTGATTGCCCCCTAAACCTAATAACTGGTTGGGCCACCCTTAGCAGCAACAACGGCAATCAAGCGTTTGTAATAACTGGCAATGAGTCTTTTACAGCGCTGTGGAGGAATTTTGGTCCACTCATCTTTGCAGAATTGTTGTAATTCAGCCCCATTGGAGGGTTTTCGAGCAAGAACTGCCTTTTTAAGATCATGCCACAGCATCCTTATCAGATTCAGGTCAGGACTTTGACTAGGCCACTCCAGTGTCTTCATTTTGTTTTTCTTAACCTCTTAACTGTGTATGTCGCCAAACTGCAACATACTGTAACCCCTAGTGGTCAACAGTGGTAAAGATTTTTTTCAAAAAAATATTCAGATCAGATGTCAGAACTTTCCAAGGCTATACCTTGAAAGTGGTAAGAGATAATGGCTTACTGTCAATTGTAAGTAGTAGAATATGATCCAAAGTTTCAGACAGGAGTAAATTTGCACATCTAATCTGCATACAAACAAACAAAGACATTCGTCACTTACCGCTGGCAAGGCGGTGTCCTTTTGTGGCATTCTGGTCGTAATTTTGTCCTCTCCCGGTCATTTTAGCTTTCTCTCCTACATCCAGAAACTGTTATTGATTATTCTACCATAATTTCACTTTTATTCCGCTGCAATTTATCTTATATGACGACATGAAACCGGCGATTACAGTCACATGGCGTTCCAGGCGCCGGCAGGTGAAATCAACGAGCTTCGCGCTCCCTGTGTTATAAGAACATGTAAACATTTACCTTCATAAGCTAAATAATCTCTTTTTAGAATCACAGCTGGCAAATTCGGGACCAAATCCTCTGAATTTGCTCCTCCATCTGCGATCGCATATGTTCACAATGATGGGTGCCGTCCGTTTTGCTTTGTAATCTCAAAGACGAAGAAGAAGGATTTCTTCCTCTTTGGTGTATTACGTGTCATCCATGAGTCCTTCATCGTGTGTCTGCCACCTTGTGAACTGGCATGATCAGTACAAATCCTCAGTACAGCTGGGCAGTGTTTCTGCACGTCATATCAGTTGACAGGTGCAGCGCCATGCTGTGCCACTAGGGAAAAAAGAAATCACACAGCTTAAAGGTTAAGCCACTCAGAGGTGGACTTGCTGGTGTGTTTTGGATCATTGTCCTGCTGCAGAACCCAAGTGCGCTTCAGCTTGAAGTCACGAACAGATGGCTGGACATTCTGTTATGTATAGAAACTGGCTGGTACTAGTAAGATAGCGGCCAGGTTGGACGTGGGTGGACTGGGGTGGCTGACTGCCAGTTTCCGGTAGTGACGCCACCCGGGGTATAAAGGGTGTGGGCGGAGGAGGCTCTGCCTCTTTCGTTGTGGAGCCACCTGGCATGCAGGCGAGTGCCGTAACCCTTTTGTATATAGTTATTATCGTGAATAAACCCCTGTTAACCAAGTTTAGTCTCACTCGTCATTCCCAGCATTATGGACACAACACATTCTCCTTCAGGATTTTTTGGGAGACAGCATAATTCATGGTTTCATTTACCACAGCAAGTCTTCCAGGTCCTGAAGCAGCAAATCAGCCCCAGACCATCACCCTACCACCACCATATTTTACTGTTTGTATGATGTTCCTTTTCTGAAATGCTGTGTTACTTTTATGCCGGATGTAACGGGACACACACCTTCCAAGAAGGTCAACTTTTGTCTCGTCAGTCCACAGAGTATTTTTCCAAAAGTTTTGGGGATCATCAAGATGTTTTGTGGCAAAACTGAGACGAGACTTTGTTCTTTTTGGTCAGAAGTGGTTTTCATCTTGGAACTCTGCCACGCAGGCCATTTTTGCCCAGTCTCTTTCTTATGGTGGAGTCATGAACACTGACCTTAACTGAGGCAAGTGAGGCCTGCAGTTCTTTGGATGTTGTTGTGGGGTCTTTTGTAACCTCTTGGATGAGTCATCACTGCACTCTTGGGGTAATTTTGGTCAGCCGGCCACTCCTGGGAAGGTTCACCACTGTTTGATGTTTTTGCCATTTGTGGATAATGGCTCTCACTGTGGTTCACTGGAGTCCCAAAGCTTTAGAAATGGCTTTATAACCTTTTCCAGACTGATAGATCTCAATTATTTTGTTTGTCATTTGTTCCTGAATTTCTTTGGATCGCAGCATGATGTCTAGCTTTTGAGGATCTTTTGGTCTACTTCACTTTGTCAGGCAGGTCCTATTTAAGTGATTTCTTGATTGACAATAGGTGTGGCAGTAATCAGGCCTGGGTGTGGCTTGAGAAATTGAACTCAGTTTTCCAAAGAGGTGATAAACCACAGTTAATATATGTTTTAACAGGAGGGCAATCACTTTTTCAAACAGAGCCATGTAGGTTTGGATTTTTTTTTAAACACCTTCATTTAAAAACTGTATTTTGTGTTTACTTGTGTTATCTTTGTCTAATACAGGGGTCTCAAACTCATTCCATGGAGGGCCCAAGACCCTGCAGGTTTTACCTCCACCCAGTGTCTTCAACAGATGATTTCACTGAATTTCTTTCCACTGATTGCTGATCAATGAAAACACCTGCTGAAGACACTGGGTGGAGGTAAAACCTGCAGGGTCTTGGCCCTCCATGGAATGAGTTTGAGACCCCTGGTCTAATATTTAAATTTGTTTGATGATCTGAAATATTGAAGTGGGACAAACATACAAAAAAAAATGAGAATTCAGGAAGGGGGCATACACTTTTTCCACACCACTGTACACACTAGCAAATCTTCTTTCGGCTGCTTCCTTTCAGGGTCTCCACAACATATCATCATCTGATATTGTGACGATTTGCATATTTGGTTTGGCAAGGACTTTTACACGGGGATGCCCTTCCTGATGCAACCCTCCCCATTTACCCAGGCTTGGGACTGGCACAAGGAATACACTGGCTTGTGCTTCCCCCTTTTGCTGGGTAACCAACTTTCCTTCCCTCATTCTGTTATGCTGAGTAGTAAGCTAGAAGGCAGGAAGTACCATTTTTATCTGGTCTTTGGTATGACACGGCCAGGTCGTGAACCAACGATCTCCCAGCTGTGGGGCGGATGCTCTACCACTAGGCCATCAATCTTCTTCATACACACATTAAATAGTAAATATGTTTAAAAAGTATAAAAAGTGTATGAACCCAGTATTACAACAGGTCCCATATTGCACAGTGTCCCTTGTCTATGAAGTGCAGTTGTACTGGGGTGGCATAAAGCCGTGGACAAAATTGTTGGTACCACTCTGTTAATGAAAGAAAAACCCACAATGGTCACAGAAATAACTTGAATCTGACAAAAGTGGTAATAAATAAAAATTCTATGAAAATTAACCAATGAAAGTCAGACAATGCTTTTGAATTGTGGTTCAACAGAATTACTTTAAAAACAAACTCATGAAACAGGCCTGGACAAAAATGATGGTACCCCTAGAAAAGATTGAAAATAATGTGACCATAGGGACATGTTCAACCAAGATGTGTCCTCTAATTAACATCACAGGTGTCTACAAGCTTGTAATCAGTCAGTCGGCCTATTTAAAGGGTGACAAGTAGTCATCACTGTGCTGTTTGTTGACATGGTGTGCACCACACTAAACATGGACCAGAGGAAGCAAAGGAGAGAGTTGTCTCAGGAGATTAGAAAGAAAATTATAGACAAGCATGTTAAAGGTAAAGGCTATAAGACCATCTCCAAACAGCCTGATGTTCCTGTGACTACAGTTGCACATATTATTCAGAAATTTAAGATCCACGGGACTGTAGCCAACCTCCCTGGACGTGGGCGCAGGAGGAGACGGATAATACGAATGGTAACAAAAGAGCCCAGAACAACCTCTAAACACATTCATGGTGAACTCCAAGGTCAAGGTACATCAGTGTCAGATTGCACCATCCGTCGTTGTTTGAGCCAAAGTGGACTTCATGGGAGATGACCAAGGAGGACACCACTGTTGAAAACAAATCATAAAAAAGCCAGACTGGAATTTGACAAGCCACAAAGCTTCTGGGAGAATGTCCTATGGACAGACAAGAAACTGGAACTTTTTGGCAAGGCACATCAGCTCTATGTTCACAGATGCAAAAATGGAGCATACCAAGAAAAGAACACTGTCCCTACTGTGAAACATGGAGGAGGTTCTGTTATGTTCTGGGGCTGCTTTGCTGCATCTGGCGCAGGGTGTCTTGAATCTGTGCAGGGTACAATGAAATCTCAAGACTATCAAGGTATTCTAGAGAGAAATGTGCTGCCCAGTGTCAGACAGCTTGGTCTCAGTCACAGGTCATGGGTCTTGCAACAGGATAATGACCCAAGACACGCAGCTAAAAACACCCAAGAATGGCTAAGAGCGAAACATTGGACTATTCTAAAGAGGCCTTCTATGAGCCCTGATCTAAATCCTATTGAACATCTGTGGAAGGAGCTGAAACATGGCGTCTGGAGAAGGCACCCTTCAAACCTGAGACAACTGGAGCAGTTTGCTTATGAGGAGTGGGCCAAAATACCTGCTGAGAGGTGCAGAAGTCTCATTGACAGTTACAGAAATCGTTTGATTGCAGTGATTGCCTCAAAAGGTTGTGCAACAAAATATTAAGTTAAGGGTACCATCATTTTTGTCCAGGCCTGTTTCATGAGTTTGTTTTTTAAAATAATCCTGTTGAACTACAATTCAAAAGCACTGTGTGATTTTCATTGGTTAATTTTAATATAATTTTTATTTATTACCACTTTTGTCAGATTCAAGTTATTTCTGTGACCATTGTGGGTTTTTCTTTCATTAACAGAGGGGTACCAACAATTTTGTCCACGTGTGTAGCTGCTCAGTTCAGTAATGGCCCTGGAGATGAAACTGTCCTGCTCCCTGGAGGTGCAGGCTTTGAAGGCACGGTAATGCCTGCTGGACGGGAGCAGGGAAAAGGAATGATGTGAGGGCTGAGTTTCATCCTGAAAAATAGTGCTCACTTGGCAGAGGCAGCAGATCTGAAAGATGTCATTCAGTGGGGGCAGGTGGAGTCCAGTGATTTTCTCTGCAGATTTTATGATTCAACTGAGAAATTTCCTGTACTTTTCTGTACAGTGAGCATACCATGCAGTAATACAGTATGCTATGATGCTTTTGATAGAGCAGTGGTAGAAGGTCTCGAGCAGCTTGATAGGCAGGTTACTTTTCGTTACGGTACGTAGTAGTAGATTAGTTTATTTGACAGGGACAGTGCAATAAACATAGACAATTAATCAAAGACAATCAATCTGATGTGTTGCACATAGAGTGTATAGCTATTAGCTAATTTGCAACTCTTGTCCCTGGATGGGCTTTAGAAAAAAGAATCAAGATAAAAAATATACACAATAACCACATACATCAATGCAGAAAAATTATAAATACACAATTATAAATATTATAAATACACAAATATAACAGCCTGACTCACATTTAACATAAATATTATAAATATTATAAATACACAAATATAACAGCCTGACTCACATTTAACACATATAACATAACTCACATTTGCCTATTTCAGGCCTTCCTCCCTTCGTCACTCACTATAAACAAACACATTTATTCCTTCCCTTCATTCACTCTCACTTTGCAGACAATTAATTCATACATGAGTACATTCTTGTTTATTTTTCAGCCAGTTTTTAACATTTTTAGTGAATGTTTTAAAGTCCGTTATTATTTTAATTTCATTTGGCATTGTGTTCCAGATGTGACTGCCCTTTATAGAGAAAGCTGTTTGTCCAAATGTGGTTCTGCGGTGGAATATTTTACAGTTATTGTTAACAGAACTCCTGGTGGCTCTGCTGCTGTCCTGTCTTTGGACAAAACCAGCAAGTGGCTCGGGTGCTGATTTATGAAAACATTTGAACGTTAATTTCAGAAGACAGAGGTCAATGAAGAGGTCAATGAGGTCAATGAAGTAGGAAGTAGAGCCACTGTTGTGCGTTTTTGACCATGGCAGTTGTGTTGAAATGATCTCCCAGGTCCTCTATGATCATGGTCCCCAGAAAATTAAAGAAGGAGACCCTCTCTATATCCTCACTGTTGATTTTTTTTTGTTTGTTTGGTTTTTTTTCTTTTGGCTGTACCCTTTCGGGGTCACCACGGTGTATCATCACCTGATATCGCGATGATCCACATGTAGATTTGGCAAGGATTTTTACGCCAGATGCCCTTCCTGAAGCTACCCTGCCCATTTATCTGGGCTTGGGACCGGCACAGAGAGTACACTGGCTTGTGCACCCTCTGTGGCTGGGTAACCAACATTTCCCTCCTCCGTTCCATTTTTGCTGAACACCAAGCTGGACAGCAGGAAGTTCCATTGTTCATGTCTTTGGCATGACCCGGCCGGGACTCTGTTGACAAGTAAGGGCAAATGGTCATCCTTTTGCATAAAAATGAGTGGGGGGGAAAAAAAACGAGTGAAAGAGCAGCCAGATTCCAAAGACTTTAAAGTACCTTCAGAAAGCCTGGACAACAAGACCACTCAAGACCACTTTAAAAATTTATATAAAGTCTGACTCCTTAAAATCAAAATATAAAGAAACTGCTGCAGCCTAAGACTTGCTTTACTTTTAATATAGTTTTGATGCAGATAAATATTTTGGCTTACACCATCTTGCACTTTTTTGTATCAAGTTAAACTTGTGACTAATATATACTGTATACAGTATAGTCCATATATAACCCAATGTATAATGAACTGGGCTTTTTGTTTAGTAAGAAAGTCAACTTTCACAACAAACAAAACTGATTTTCTACAACAGTTTTAAGGGAGAGCAATAGTATTGTTTTCTCTAATAAACTTATCTGAAGGTTCTCCTGTTCAGGTCATCTTGCCCTCTCAGACTACTCATATGTTTTCCTGATTGCTTTTTATTTGTCCTGAAACATTTAGAGCTGTGTGATGGTGACTGAGATCTCTGGATATTCTAGATGAACAACCCCATTCAAAGGTTAAACTCCAATGAACTTAAAGATGTTGTGGAAAGTAGACTGGCCAGCTGTGATAGTGTAAATAAATAAAGACAATTCCTGGAAAGATTTCTTTGTCATAACAGTTTGTTTGAGAGAATAGTTTGTGTTATTTCGCTTAAACAAATGAACTCCCTTTGTTTTAACCTTGGCAGGTGCAGCCGTGTCATTTAAAGACTGCCTCAGATTTCTTTTGACCTTGAACTACAGTACATTCACATGCTGGCTTTTCACAGGAATTCAACCTCAAAAAGCATTTTGTGTAGCTTTGTAGAGCACAACCAATTTTGGCTAGTAGTATTAATGCAGCCTTTTTTTGTTGTTAACAAGGGTTTTGAAAATGTAGTGTGTTTTGTTTGAATTCAAACTATGATGTCTAAACGCTTGAAGGAACATGCTCTCAGTGACATCTCCATGTGTCATTTCAGACTGTGGTTTCAATGATCCCAGCTCATGACAGTCCTCTGGCAGCTCTTACCTTCAGCGCCTCCGCCACCAAACTTGCCACTGCCTCTGAAAGGGTAAGAGAGTCCCACTAAAGGGACCAGTATTGGTTCATACACCCTGGAAACAAGAATAAGGACAAGTATTAGTCTCAAAATGGTACTTTATACAGGCAATATTTTTGTTTTCTTGCACTTTGTCATTTTAGTATGGCATCGGAGTGATTTTTTTTTTTTTCCAAGAATATACAGTTGAAACCAGAAATTTACATACACTGTATAAAAGACACAGCCTTTTTTTTTCTCACTGTCTGACATTAAATCAGACTAAATTTTTCCTGTTTTAGGTCAGTTAGGATTACCAAAATTATTTTTATTTTCTAAATAATTTTTATATTTGCTAAATAAATTGTTAGAGATTTTTTATTACTTTCTTCAAAGTCACAAGTTTACAGACAGTAAGATTACTATACCTTTAAAAAATCTGGGAAAGCCCAGTGATGATGTCATGGCTTTAGAAGCTTCTGATAGGTTAATTGACAACATTTGAATTAACTGGAAGCACATCTGTGGATGTATTTTAAAGCACACCTCAAACACACTGCTTCCTTGTGTGACGTCATGGGAAAAATCAAAAGAAATTAGCTAAAATATCAGGAAGAAGACTATGGACCTCCACAAGTCTGATTCATCCTTGGGTACAATTTCCAGGTGCCTGAAAGTGCCACATTCATATGCATATAATTGTTCAAACAATTATATGCAAGTATAAACACCATGGGAATGTCCAGCCATCATACCGCTCAGGAAAGAGACGGGTTCTGAAGTGCGGGGGTGGCAGCATCATGTCGTGGAGATGTTTTGCTGAAGGAGGGACTGGTGCACTTCACAAAATAGATGGTATCATGAGGAAAGAACATTATGCAGAAATATTGAAGCAACATCTCAAGACCGCAGTCAGGAAATTGAACCTTAGGCATAAATGGGTCTTCCAAATGGACAATGACCCGAAGCATACCGCCAAATTAGTTACAAAGTGGCTTAAGAACAACAGAGTCAATTTGTAGTGGCCATTAAAGCCCTGATTTCAATCCCATAGAAAATTTGTTGGCAGAGCTGAAAAGGTGTGTGAGCAAGGCGGCCTACAAAATTGACTCAGTTACACCAGTTCTGGCAGGAGGAATGGGCCAAAATTCCAGCAAATTATTGTGAGGAACTTGTAGAAGGATACCCAAAACATTTGACCCAAGTCATACAGTTTAAAGGCAATGCTACAAATAGTAAGGACATGAATATAAACTTCTGACTTTGAAGAAAGTAATAAAAGAAATTCTCTAAAAAATATTTAGCAAATGGAAAACGTATTTAAGATAAGATAAGATGAACCGTTTTCAGTCCCACAGTGGGGGATTTACGGGATTGCGGGAGCAAAGGGATAGCAGCAGTCAGAGCAATAACTAAGGTAATGAATAAGATAAAGAAATTGGGTAGACAAACAGTAAATATACATATATATACAGTGGTGTGAAAAAGTGTTTGCCCCTTCCTGATTTCTCATTTTTTTGTGTGTTTGTCACACTTTAATGTTTCAGATCATCAAACAAATTTAAATATTAGACAAAGATAACACAAGTAAACACAATGGAGGGTTCAGTTGGAGTCAGGTCAGGACTTTGACTAGGCCACTCCAAAGTCTTCATTTTCTTTTTCTTAAGCCATTCAGAAGTGGACTTGCTGGTGTGTTTTGGATCATTGTCCTGCTGCAGAACCCAAGTGCACTTCAGCTTGAGGTCACAAACAGATGGCCGGACATTCTCCTTCAAGACTTTTTGGTAGACAGCAGAATTCATGGTTCCATTTACTACAGCAAGCCTTCCAGGTCTTGAAGCAGCAAAACAGCCCCAGACCATCACACTACCACCACCATATTTTACTGTTGGTATGATCCTTTTCTGAAATGCTGTGTTACTTTATGCCGGATGTAATGTGACACATGCCTTCCAAAAAGTTCAACTTTTGTGTCGTCAGTCCACAGAGTATTTTCCCAAAAGTCTTGGGGATTATCAAGATGTTTTCTGGCAAAACTGAGACGAGCCTTTATGTTCTTTTTGGTCAGTAGTGGTTTTCGTCTTGGAACTCTGCCATGCAGGCCATTTTTGCCCAGTCTCTTTCTTATGGTGGAGTCATGAACACTGAGGCAAGTGAAGCCTGCAGTTTTTGTGGGGTCTTTTGTGACCTTTTGGATGAGCCGTTGTTGCGCTCTTGGGGTAATTTTGGTCAGCCGGCCACTCCTGGGAAGGTTCACCACTGTTCCATGTTTTCGCCATTTGTGGATAATGGCTCTCATTGTGGATTGCTGGAGTCCCAAAGCTTTAGAAATGACTTTATAACCTTCTCCAGACTGATAGATCTGTTACTTTGTTTCTCATTTGTTCTTGAATTTCTTTGGATTGCAGTATGATGTCTAGCTTTTGAGGATCTTTTAGTCTACTTCACTTTGTCAGGCAGGTTCTACTTAAGTAATTTCTTGATTGAGAGCAGGTGTGGCAGTAATCAGGCTTGGGTGTGGCTTGAGAAATTGAACTTAGCTTTCCAAAGATGTGATAAACCACAGTTAATTTATGTTTTAACAGGGGGGCAATCACTTTTTCACACAGGGCCATGTAGGTTTGGATTTTTTTTTACCCTTAATAATAAACACCTTCATTTAAAAACTGCATTTTGTCTTTACTTGTGTTATCTTTGTCTAATATTTAAATTTGTTTGATCTGAAACATTTAAGTCTGACAAACATACAAAAAAATGAGAAATCAGGAAGGGGGCAAACACTTTTTCACACCACTATACACAGTATATATACACAGTACAAGACCATTGGAGTTAAATGGTATTTACAGCCTTACAGTTAAGTTAAATTGCCCAGCAATATATATACATATATTGTGTGTGTGTGTGTGTACCAATGTAGAGGGTGCGAAGGAAAGGATGTGGAGGCGAGGCACGAGCGTAGGTCAGCACAAATTCTTTATTGACCCTCTAACATGAATACTGCCAGTTGACCCCAGCGTTGCCGCTGGGGCCCTCTTGGATGGTCTTGAGAGTAGAGTGTAGGGAGAGAAAGCTGAGAGTGAAACAAGCTCTTTTATACAGTGATACAGACAGAGAGAATGCATGACACATTAGCATATCAATCGTCATCTAATACACATCGGTCAATACACATGATTAGCATGACATTGGTTGGCTCAAGGACACATGCATACAGTCCCGTCTGACTGCTTCCTGTGGTTCCCTGTCCGCATGTAAATTGTCCTCTGCTTCTTCCAGCCCTGCTGCTGAGTGTGAAGAAAGCTCCAGAAGAATGTCCCAGAGGAATATAAATATAAATCCAGACAGTATATTTCATAATTGAATGAACAGTGTTGTTGCCATCTTCGATAATAATGGTAATTATATTAGTCATGTATTGGAAGGGAACGATCCCTATTGTGCAAAGTAGTGGTGTTACGTATGTAAGGTCTCTGTGAGCAGCACAGATTAGATTATAAGTCTGACAGCAGCAGGTAGGAAGGACCTGCGGAACCTCTCTCTCGAGCATTTAGGATGGTGCTGCCTGTCACTAAATGAGCTCCTCAGTGCATTCACCGTGTCCTGCATGGAGTGGGACTTGGACTCCAGCAGAGATGACAGTTTAGCCAGCATCCTTCTTTCTCCCATCTCCTCCACTGGGTCGAGGTGGCACTCCAGAGCAGAGCTGGCTTTTTTAATCAGCCTATTCAGTCTCTTCCTGTCGGCTGCCATGACACCGCTGCCCCAGCAGACCACTCCATACGTGATGGCTGATGCCACCACAGAGTCATAGAAGGTCTTCAGAAGTGCCCCCTGCACTCTAAAAGACCTGAGTCTCCTCAGGAGGAACAGCCTGCACTGCCACTTCTTGTAGGGCGCGTTGGTGTTGTGTGACCAGTCCAGTTTATTGTTCAGGTCACCCAAGTACTTGTAAGATGTCACCATCTCAATATCTGTTCCCTGGATGTTTACTAGTGCTGGGGGTGGGGGTGGGGGGGGGATACCACGCCTGCGGCAGTCCACCACCAGTTCCTTGGTTTTCCCCGCATTGATCTGGAGGCAGTTGCACAGGCACCAGTCCACAAAGTCCTGGATCAGTCCTCTGTACTCCGAGTCATCCCCATCAGAGATGAGGCCAACGAGGCCTTAGCAAATAGAAATAATTTTGGTAATGCTAACTGACCTAAAACAGAAAAAGTTTAGTCTGATTTAATGACACACAGTGAGGGGGAAAAAATGATGTGTGTTTTTATACAGTGTATGAAAACTCATGGTTTCAACTGTATGCAAACAAATGTAACAACTGCATGCGTCTAGATTAGGTAAGATGTGAAGACTTTACATAAATTACAGGATCTGTACATAAAATCCAGCATTTTGTCTTAATGTGTGATTGGGTTGTTAAGAAACTTGATAGCTCGAGCCTTGTGGGTAGTGAGCCACAAAATTTTTTCCTCACTTCCCGAGGGCCAGATTTATATGTAAACCTACCGGGAGGAAGGGGGGGGGGGTATTATTTCCTGCAAAATTAAAAGTTCCACAGTTAAAACTGAAACTGCAAATGAAAATAAAAGCTGCTCAGAGTTTTATCATATTAGAATTAAAATTACTGATAAAATTATATCTGCCCTGCAATGGACTGTGATCTGTCCAACGTGTACCCTGCCTCTTGGCCAAAGATGCTGGGATAAGCTCCACCCCACCTATCCCCCCCCCCCCCCACACACACACCAAAAAGGATTTAGGAGTAGAAGATGGATCGATAGATGGATAAAATTATATAATGACCTAATTTTTAAAACTCTCTCCATCAAAATGATGAGCAAAGAGAAATTCCTGACGATAATTAACAAAAGAAGCCAAGAAGAAAAGGAAATATGACAAGGCTTAGCTTGCTCTTGGGTTCACTGTGAGTGTGGAGGGGCAGAGAAATAGCTGTGTGGGTTGGTAATGTCTGGCTCCCCAAAATGGGGGATGAAAAAAAAAGTTTTAAGAGCCACTGGTGTAAATGAACAAAAAAAAAAAAAAAAAAATCAGCAGATTACAACGACCAGTCTCTGAACTTTTATTGCTGACATGGGATTTTAACAGTGTGCTTCAGTCGCACTCTTTAGAAAGAAACCTCAAAGCTTTGAATATTTTTTCTGCACAATTAAGGAAAGCCTCCGAGCTCCATGAGGCTTCACCTGCCAAACAAGAACAAATGCTACAGCTGTCATGACCGGGGTTGTTATTCCAACCCCGTTCCACGATTTGTGGCTGTAGTCTCCTGATGGTTGTTAATTATTTCCAGCTGGCAGGTGATTACAGCCTCTGAGTCTGAGCTCCCTGCCAGTCACAGCCACGCCTCCTCCTCTCAGGCATTCACCAGCAGTGCCATCACCTTTTGTGTTCCACACACGCACGCACGTGCGCACACACACACTCATTCATTCTTACTCACATGCGCTGACATTCACTCACACACCTGCTCAGCCATACTCCTACATCCACTTGACATCATTAGCTCTCTGGGTATTTATGTTTGTCAGTTGGTGCACTCAGTGTGGCGGCGATAGTCAATGGTGACTAGTCAGTAGTCATTAGTCCAAGTCTGAGGCTACTCTAAGTTTACGTTGATGTCCTGGAACTCGCTGGTTTTCTCCTGTATTGGACTTTTGCAGGTGTTGTTGTTTCCAGAGCCAGCTGTGCTCCAACGCCTATTTAAGTCTTCCTCCCTATTATTATCTGCCCTTTCTCTCCACTCCAGTCCCGTCTGGGAGCACTTGGGGCTCCTCCTCCTCCTGCCCCCTGAGCTCGGTCATCCGTCACTTTGTGTCCAGACTGTTTCTCATTGAACATTTTGTGTATTTTTGTGTTTTCCCCTTTTTGTTAATAAACACATTCACTTCACCAGCATTTGGGCTCGTAACAATTCATTTGTCTGCTGCGCAAAAGTGCAGCAGGACATGACAACAGCTCCTCAGCTGTACAATTTATTCTTGTTTAAATGCAGCCTACTTTGTACATTTACTGTTGTTTACAGCCTGTTAATGCAGTCTTAGCATGCAAAACATATCTGACAAAACTCCAGATCTTGCGAGAGAAACAAGCAACCAGTTCTATAGAAACAAGCCCAAAAAAAGCCCAACAGCCAAGCTACCACACTGTGTAAAAGAGAGGCTGCTTGATAACAGTATAGATATAGATTTATTTTTGTTTGCAGTGAATTGGCTGTAAACACAGTCAGCATTGAATAACTGAATTTTATAAACTCTAATTAAAAGAAAATACATATGCATTCTGCATAAGCAACACCATATTTATAGTAATTACAATCAACATAAAAACTTTGAATAACTTAAATTCTTAAACTCTGATCAAAAGAAAAGGCATGTGCATTCTGCATAAGCAACAGCAAATTGACAATAAAGTTGACAGTCAACAAAAAAATTGAAAAACTGTAATCATGTTTAGTGGTGTGGGATGATGGGAGTTGTCTGCTAGTCGGACTAAATATTACTCTGTTATTATACGACAGCCATCAACTTTAATTACGTGGAAAATTATCTTTTAAATTAACAAATATCATGTAACTCGTGGCAAAATTTGATCGGAATCAAAAGATAATTTCACTCTTGCCATTCATTTCATCTTCATCTTCTTCCGCTTAATCCTTTTCGGGTCGCGGGGGGGCTGGAGCCTATCCCAGCATCTTTGGGCAAGAGGCAGGGTACACCCTGGACAGATAGCCAGTCCATCGCAGGGCCACCACAGAAAGACAGACAACCATTCACTCTCACAGTCATATCTAAGGGCAATTTAGAATCCCCAGTTTTTGATGCCAATTAACCTAACTTGCATGTTTTTGGCATGTGGGAGAAAACCGGAGAAATCCCGGAGTAAACCCACGCAGACACGGGGAGAACATGCAAACTCCAATGGAAAGTTTTTTTCCCCCGCCACCCAAAAAGGATTAAGCGGAAGAAGATGGATGGATGGATGGTCCCATATGCAATAAATGTATAAGAACCGTTATGCAGACAGTGGGAATATCTACAGGTCAATGTTTTTGGGCAGCTTGGTATCAAGGGTTAAATTGGCAACAAATTTGGTCAGTTAGTGATAAATTTTTTGTTAACAAGGAAAAGGAAGATTTTTATATATAAAATTTTGCATCGTAGACGACTTCCGGTCTGGACGCCATGGCGACTGCAGCTTAACACTGAAGTTCTCAGACCCAATTCAGGATAACACCTTGAAAATCAAACTTAACGGATTTTTGGAGGAGTGAAAATCAAAAGACAAAATCATCATGTCTAAAGGAAAACAGAAGAAACTGAAATTCTCCAGGCCAGGACACGTATCGGCCGGAGAATCCGAACTGGAAGATCTCCGTTCAGAAGACGAGGAACTGGTGATAGCTAACAAAAGGGTTAGCCTGAAATCACTATTTGAGGAGCTACGACGATTTCGCCGAGATGTTACGGCCGAATTTCGGGAATTCAGAGAAGAATTGAAAAGGACAAACAGCAGAGTGGACCAGGCCGAGAACCGAATCTTGGAAACAGAGGATCGAATAAAAGTGCTCGAAGATTCTGTGCTAGACCTACGCAAAAGACAAGCAGCTATAGAGGCTAAGCTAACCGACCAAGAAGGAAAACAAAGAAGAGACAACAAAAGAATTCATGGTCTGATAGAAGGAACCGAAAATGGTTTTAACTCAATGGCAGAATGCGTGGAATCCTTACTAAGAGAGAAATTGGATATTCCACAAACCACCGACTTGAAGATAGAAAAGGCACATCGTTCATTAGCCGCTAGGCCGGCGGCGGAAGCGCCCCCACGTTCGGTGTTGGTAAGATTTTCCAATTTCAAAATAAAACAAGAGGTTGTAAGACTGGCCTGGCAGAAAAAAGGATTTATGCACCAGGAGAGAAAAGTCTACGTGGAACACGATTACGCCCCGGAGGTCCTTAAAAAGCGCAGGGAATACAATGACGCGAAAAAGGTGTTAAGAGAGAAGAAATTGCGCTTTCAGACACCATTTCCTGCGAAGTTAAGGGTCTTCTACGGCGATGAAACGTGTCTCTATAATTCGGCGGAAGAAGCAACAGCTGACATGGCGAAAAGAGGCCTCCCGGTAACGGTATTTAAACCCCCAGCAGACCCGAGTGAGAAGATCAGAGCTCAAACATGGACAACACAAAGACCTTCAAAATCCACGGACCAGCAGCGGGAAACCCAGCACCAGAGCGTCGCGGATAAACTATCCGTTTTCAGGTTGGAATAGCGACCTTTTTTTTTTTTTTTTTTTTTTTTTTTTCTCTTGAATCAATCCGCACATCCAACCCCCCTCATACAAGGTAACAAACATTAAAGGAGATGCATATTCAGCATGTGGTAAAACATTTCATGGAACAATCTTATTATTTGAAACAAATAAGTCTTTGTAATAAAAAAAAAAAAAAAACTTGTTAAAATAGAAATGTGACAATAATCCACATGTTCTCCTCATACTAACAAATACTGTTTTTGCGTGAATGTTTGATGTGATGGGGGTGGGAGGGTGCACACAATTTCACAGGGTTTAGGCATAAAAGGAAAAAAAAAAAAAATCATTACAAGTTTGGATTGGGTTCTGAAACTCACGTTAAAAGCATGGGACTACTTTCAGTGGTAAGAGAGGGCCCTCAACACGTAACAGAGTTTGAGGAATTTCCCTCAGAGCCTTCACTCCATCAAGGCTCTTACAGGGTCTTTAAAAAGACCTCAGCTCAGGAAGTTCTTATGACAGCTTTTTGTTTTAAAGTTTTTTACACTATGTTCTTAATGTTTTTCTTGTTTTTAATGTTCTTTCAGTTTCTGAGTAGCACAAAAGAGGGCCACCACACAGTTATACTAAACAAAACAACACAATGGAGAAACAGGGTGTAACCAAAATAATTTCATATAATGTAAAAGGAATCCTGAATCCAGTTAAAAGATCCAAGATTCTAGGCAAAATGAAAAAAGACAAAGCAGGAATAATACTTTTACAAGAAACCCACCTAACAGACGTGGAACACAATAAACTCAGTAGACAAGGGTTTAAAATGATCTCTTCATCTTCATATAAATCAGGGAGGAGGAGGGGAGTAGCGACATTGATATCAACCAAAATTACATTTGAAAAAAAATCAGAACACAAAGATAAAGAAGGGAGATACAGTTTGGTAACTGGGCGGCTAGAGGGAGAAGATATCACCCTGCTGAATGTGTATGCTCCCCCAGGGGCTAACTGGAAATTTTATAAAATGTATTCGACCTAATGATAACTAAAGCTCAAGGTTTAGTGATATGTGGTGGGGACTTCAATCTTAGACTGAATCCATACTGGGATGCTTCTGGTAATTCCCCACATCAAAATAACACCCAAAACAGGAAGACTCGGATGCTACTAAAAGAACTGGGAATCTGTGACGTGTGGAGGGAACTCAACCCCAGTGTAAAAGACTATACATTTTACTCAACTCCACATTCATCTTACTCAAGGATTGACTATTTTTTTATGTTTAATAGAGACATTGGAAGAGTAAAAACATGTAAAATAGGACTGATGGATCTCTCCGACCACAGTCCGATCTACATGGACTTAAATATCCAAAAATACACAAATAATACATTTTCTTGGAGGTTAAATTCAAATGTCCTGAAAGGACCATTGAAAGATGAATTGGAATCAGATATTCTCAGATATTTGGAAGATAACGATAATGGAGAAGTATCCCCTTTAATACTGTGGGATGCATGTAAAGCTGTAATAAGAGGAAAGATTATTGCAAAACTGGCAACCCAAAAGAAACTAAGACAAGAAAAACTATCCACATTAGAGTCAGAACTTAGGAACCTAGAAAAAGAACACAAAGGCAACACTCATTCTACTGACTCGCTCAAGATTAAGGAAATTAAAAACCAAATAAATGAGATCTACACAATAGAAATCCAGAAGAAACTTACATTTCTGAAACAAAAATACTATGAAGCAGGCAGTAAATCGGCAAAATTGCTAGCCTATAAATTGAGGAAACATCAAACAGAAAGAGCAATCTACAAAATCAGAGACCAGTATCAAAGGAAATAAAATTCAGAATTCAGGATATTCTTAAAAACTTCGAGAATTACTATAAGAACTTATACTCCCACAAAAAACATAAAAACGCATCCGAGGCATTCCTAAACACATTAAACCTTCCCCAACTTACGGAGTCACAAAATAAAACACTACTGTCAGAAATACATCCTAAAGAATTGGAAAAAGCAATTATGAAACTTAAAGCTAACAAATCCCCAGGAGCTGATGGCTATACAGCAGAGTGGTACAAAACCTTTAAACAGCAACTATCTCCTCTCCTCCTGAAAACATTTAATTATGTCCTCCACACAGGAGAAATCCCCCCTCCTGGAGAGAAGGGGTCATTGCAGTTATACCTAAACCTGAAAAGGATAAACTAGAGTGCTCCAACTACAGACCAATCAGTGTACTAAATCAGGACTATAAGCTTTTTACCATTATCCTTGCCAAAAGGTTAGAAAATATACTGACAGACCTAATTCATTTAGACCAAACAGGTTTTATAAGACAAAGACAGACACAAGACAACATTCGACGCACTTTACACATAATTCATCATATAAAAAAATATAACTTAAATGCAGTCATATTGGGATTAGATGCTGAAAAAGCATTCGATTCGGTTGACTGGTCTTTTCTATATAGAATCTTATCCAGTTTCAATTTTCATAACAACTTCATTAGAACTATACAGGCATTATATAAAAAACCAATAGCTAAAATAAGGATTAACGGTAATTTATCATCATCTTTTGAACTGGAAAGAGGATGTCGTCAGGGCTGCCCCCTGTCTCCACTGCTCTTTGCAATCTTCATAGAACCTCTGAGCCAATGGATAAGACAAAACCAAAAAATTCAAGGTATTACACTTGGTCAGAAGGAACATAAAATAGCACTCTTTGCTGATGACATTTTAATATACCTAGGGCAGCCGGACACTTCTTTACCAGAACTAACCTCAGTTTTTTCAGAGTATGGAGATTTATCGGGGTACAAATTAAATATGCATAAAACCCAAGTTTTAACATTCAACTATGACCCAAATCATTATTCACTAAGCAAACTCAAAACTAACTGGGAGTCGGAATCTATGAAATATCTGGGGGTCAATATCCCGAAACAACTCAACAAAATTATATCACTAAACTATGATCCACTGGTGACAAAAATAAAATCTGACCTAGCAAGATGGAATATGATACCATTCTTGGGTACTGCACAAAGAATTGAAGCAGTCAAAATGAATATACTTCCACGTCTTCTATACCTTTTCCAAACAATACCGGTAGAACCTCCCAAAAAAACATGGCAGGAGCTGGACAGAAGGATCTCAAGATTCATATGGCAGGGCAAGAGACCTAGAATCAGATATAGAACCCTACAGCTAAACAAAGACAAAGGTGGGCTCGCGCTGCCAAATATCAGGGACTACTTTAAAGCCGCACAAATTAAAACTTTAGTAGAGATATGTAACCCAGTCTACACTGCACAATGGAAGGAGATCGAATGCCAAATAACAAGTGACATCCCCCTACAGGCGATAATAGGGAACAATGTCTTACCTAAGCTTTTGAATAACACTAACCCGTGGATAGAGACCCCGCTAAAAATTTGGTTTAAGATAGTCAGAGAGAATCAAACTAAAGAGCCCTATCGACTTCTGCAATGGATCGCCTATGATCAGGACTTTACTCCTAATAAAACAGACACCAGATTTAAAAAGTGGAAGGAGAAAGGGCTGATAAAATATTACGATTTTTTTAAAGGGCAAATCTTAAGAAGTTTTGAAGATTTGAAAAAACAAGGCCTAATAAATCAAGACCTTTACAGGTTCTTCCAGCTTAGACACCACATAAACAATATACTTAAAAAGGAGGTTTTGGAAAGGGCCCAGTCAGGTGTTCTGAAGGTCTTCTTAATGGCATATAAAGGGATCCCAGGGATCAGATACATTTCTAAAATATACCAAGGTCTTCAAGACTTAAAAGGAGACAACACATCTTATATAAAAGAGAGATGGGAAAAAGAGGGGAATTTCACTTTACAACTGGAAATATGGGAAAAGCTAAATAAACAGCAATGGAAAAGTACCTCATCCCTGCAGTGGAGAGAATTTGGATGGAAAAACTTGGCAAGATTTTTCAGAACACCTGCACAAAACAAATTTACCCATAAGGGATTGAACTGTTGGCGCTTGTGTGGTGAAAAGACTGCAAATCATTTTCATGTGTTTTGGTCATGCCCAGTTATCCACCAATATTGGACCAAGGTACAGACAATATTGGGGAAAATATTCAAAATTACAGTTCCCTTTTCTTTTGTAACTTTGTATTTGGGTTTACTACCGGACTCACTGGAAAGACGAGGAGAAAAATACTTATTCAGTGTTTTAATATTGGCAAGCAAAAAAGCTCTAACTAAAAAATGGATGTTGAAGGACTGTCCTACACCTGAAGATTGGACTAACGTGATCCAAGACATTTACTCGATGGAAAAGTTGACATTCGCACTGAGACAGGACATGGATGTGTTCATGAACTTTTGGCAACCCTGGACCGCATATGTGTCTTCCATTAGATCTAATCTTTGACAAATACCATTTCAATAATGGTTCCGCTCTTTGTTCCAACACTACTCAGATGCTCTTTTATCTTTATTTACTTACTTTTTCTTTTTGTTTGTTTTTTACTGGTTTGTTTGGTTTTTTTTGTTATGTTTCTTGTTTTTTTTTCTCTTTAATTTCACTTTTTCTTTCACTTTAAAAAAAAAAAAAAAAAAAGGGGTGTTGTAAGAATTAATCTTCCAATGTTGTCAGATATCAGAAAATAAGGGAACATGTGATGAAAATGTAAACACTGCATTGCTGTAACGACCTGTATACCCTTTACAAAAACTTAAATAAAAAAAAAAAAAAAAAAAAATTTGCATCGTAGATACCCTGTTAAAGATTTATTTGAAAGGTTTTGGACTCAAAATAGATTATTCTTGTGTTTTTGTGGAATGGAGAGAGAGTTGATCTCCCATCTGTTTGTTAGTTGTATTCATACAAAGATGTTGTGGACAGATGTTGAACATTTTATTTTGCAGAGGACTGGACAAAGAATTTGGTTTAAAGAAAGAGACATTTTTGGATTTTAACAAAAATCACTGAACAAGGAATTTGTTTATGTCATACAATTGTTGTTTCTTAAAGAAAGCTTTACATACACAAGAAGAAGTGGACAGATTCCAGAATGAAGCCAAACTTTGAACATTTTTTATTTTGAACTGAAACAATATGGCACAACTATTAGCAGCATAAAAAATAAGAAAGCTATTAAGATGTTTGGTGTTCTTGAGAAATTTAGTATTTGTACATAAATCGTGTTTTAATTTTATATTTGTATTGCAACCTTGGCTTGAAACTTTTCCAAATGTAAAAGTATTATTATTCCCCTGGCAATAAGTTTTGCTGTAAAAGTTGTATGTGTGTTCTAATAAAGTTAAAAAAAAAAAAAGATCTCATATGCGGAAGTAGAGGGTGTTGTGCGGGGATTTGACATTTGGGGCTTGCCATAGAATGTGCCGGGGGGTTGAGGGTGATGACGTTAGGCGGGCTACAGCCAGTGAATATATTATGCTGTGTTCCATAGTAAAGTCAGTTCGGTGTTCAGTTCAACATGGCTCCGGTCTCATGTTATTCAGACATAACATTTTGGCGACGAGAATTTACCATGGGAGCATGCATTAAACCACCACCTCCACTTTTACAGTCTCCGGGTATGCCAGTTATACCATGATGCCGCTGGCGGGAGATGTTCAAGGTGTATGTTGCTGCGGCCGGCCTGAGCGGCGCCAACAGAGACAGAGGAGCCTACTCGTTCACTGCCTCAGTGAGGAGGGCCAACGGATATTTTTCGCGCTGGGTGGCAAGGGCTCACTGAAGGAAGGTTTGGACTAAATGGATTATTTCTTTAGGGACCATTCCAACATCACGGCGCGAAGATATAAACTCTTCAACCGCTGACAATGAGCTGGTGATTCCACCCAGTGCTTCATTATGGAACTCTGTAGCTTAGCAAGAGAGTGCACCTTCGGGCGGATTGAGGAGGAGCTAGTCCGGGACAAGCTAGCTCACGGTACGAACGAGTGGCTGAAAGACAAGCTAACATTGACTGTGGACGTCCTCGCGCTAGAGAAGGTGATTGAACTGACTAAGCAGATTGAGTCCACTGCCCAGCTAGGCCTGCCAGTGCTAGTTAAAAAGAACCTAGCCATCCAAGTTTTCTCTCCAAGTCTTGCCGCTAGCAATGTAGCTAACACTTCGGGGCGGACCCCCAAAAGGCGGCGGATTGTGGCATGGGCAGGAGCGGGGACTAGGGGTCTGTGTGACGGCTGTGGTTTCCCTTGTCACCGGGTGGGCTCATCTACCTGCCCCGCCAGAGGGAAGGAGTGCTATAACTGCAGTCATTCTAATCACTGGACCAGGACCTGCACCACCACTACTAAACCATCGACGGCAGAGCCCGAGAGCATGACGCAGGTGTGTGTAGCGGGTGCAAAGAAGGGACCGTTAAAGTGGTACATCCTGCAGCTAAACAGAGTTGATGTGCTGCTTATGGTGGACTTGGGAGCCGGCAAGTCCATACTGAGTATGGCTACATTGAAAAGACTTTTCCCGGGCAAAACCATCAATGCAGGGGCAGTGAAAACGTTTGGGTATGGTCACGCCGAAATTTAAATGGTGGGCACGGTCAGCTTCTCGGTGAAATGTGGGTTAAAGATTGTTCCCGCATTCACCTTCCAGGTCTCGCGCCAGGGGGCTGACTTGCTGAGAATCGATCTGCTGGGTGAACTGGGATTCTCCATCACAGACCCAGAGGGCTCAACGGTACTGATGGTGTACCCCGAATGGCATGTCCGCTGGCCAGCGTTGTTCATGGGTCTTAGATGCATTAAGGCATCCTACCACTGCCCACTCATCAATCCAAGCGTGACACTGAAAATTCAACCATTATGGCGGCTTCCCCTCATTCTGCGGGACGATGTCATGGCGGAACTGAACAGACTGCTTAAAGCTGGCATCATCGAGAGGGTGGATGCTTCACCTTGGATATCAAACATCATGGTGGCCAGGAAGAAGACTGGCGGCATCTGACCCTGTATTGACCTTAGGATGGTGAATAAGGCAATTGTTCTGGAAAAATATCTGTTCCCTACGATGGAAGAACTTACCGCAATATTCAGTGGCTCAAAAGTGTTCACAAAGCTGGATCTCCGCCAGGGTTACCTACAGGTGCCTCTTCACCCAGCCAGCAGGAACTTGACAGCGTTTGTGACCCATATGGGCGTTTTCAGGTACACCCGCATGCCTTTTGGTCTGAGCTCAGCGCCTAGCTGCTTTCAGAAGATCATGTCCATGATTCTAGCCGGCCTCAAGGGTGTAGTGGTGTACCTGGATGACATTGTGGTCCACGGCACATCGCAGAAAGAGCACGATGATCGTTTGGGACGGGTGATGGAGGTGCTACAGGAGCACAGAGTCACATTGAATGGGGAAAAGTGCATTTTCGCAGCAGACGCCATCAAGTTTGTGGGATTCTGGCTGGCAGCCAAGGGTCTGAGGCCCCTGCACTCGAACGTGGAGGCGGTCCTGCGTCTCCTGGATCCCACAACACCTGCACAAATTTCCTTGTTCTTGGGCATGGTGAACTTTTACGGACGTTTTAGTTCCCATTATTCAGGGACAATCGGACCACTCCGGGCTCTTCTGAAACAGGATGCACTGTGGCAGTGGGCCCCGGCCTGCTCAGCGGCGGTTTCTAGGCTGAAGTCTCAACTCACCTCCCCTCCAGTGTTGGCCCACTTTCATCCAAAATGGCAGACTTTTGTGATCTGTGACGCATCTGGTTTGGCGGTGGAGGCAGTTATGTCTCAGGTGCAAGACAGTACAGGGCACCCAGTGGCATTGCGTCAAGGTCTCTTTCAGCGGCTGAACAGAAATATGCCGTGGGTGAGAGGGAGGCGCTCGCCTGTGTTTGGGTGTGTGAGCGGTGGCACATCTATCTCTACGGATGCCACTTCACCCTGCGGATGGACCACTGGGCGCTGACAACACTACTGGAGACAACAGGCTCGGGACACAGACCCCTACGGATCCACAGGTGGACTGAGTGACTGAGGGCCTACAACTTTACTACCCAGTTCACCTCTGGAAAAGAGAATGTAGTGGCGGGCCTCCTGTCCCATGCCACGACCAACACCGCTCAACCAGACGACGATGACGGTGACGACCCCACAGAGTCGGATCTGGTCAACACGCTGCACGGATTCCTCTGGGACATGGTATTCCTCCAGGAGCTCCGGACAGAGTCCGAACGGGACCCCACGTTGTCACAACTCTGCTCGGTCATTAGGGAGGGTTGGCCCGCAAAAGTACAGGGCGAGCTGGCACCTTTTCACCGGCTTAGGGACGAACTGAGCTGTTGGAATGGGGGGGGGGGGGGGGGTGACATTGCACGTTGATCCCAGTGTCTCTGAGATCATGAGTTCTGGCGATGCTCCACAAGGACCATCTGGGCGTGGTCAGGGTGAAGCAACATTGCAGGGATTCAGTTTGGTGGCCTGGTATCGATAAAGACATTGAAACCATGGTAAAGAACTGTGTCCCGTGCTTGGACAGTGGAAAGACCGGTGGATCCCCCCCCCACACCCCCCACCCCGTGACCATTGCCGTACCCAGAGGGCCCTTGGAAGCACATCCAATTAGACATCTGCGGCAAACTGCATACAGCACCCCTGAACAGCTGGTTTTTGCTTGTGGTCTACGATCTGTTCTCCAAATGGCCGGAGGTGTTGCCCACTAATTCAGTCACGACGGATGTGGTTACAGGTTTCCTCTCGTTACTGTTCGCCAGGTGGGGGTCCCGGATGCCATCACTACAGACAAAGGCCCAGAGTTCACCTCTGAGGCGTTTGAGGAGTTTTTGGATGTTAGGGGCAATGAACACATCAAAACCGCGTTCTATCACCCCTAAGCCAATGGGGCCGTAGAGCGTTTCAACAAGACTATGAAAAACGGGCTGAGAGCTCATTTGGCGGACAGCTTCACATTTCCAGATGCCCCCCAGAGCACACTCCTCTACTACAGGGCAACGGCCCATGCCACGACAGGGTGCTCCCCGGTGAAACTCATGCTGGGGCGTGAACTCCACCTGCCCTTGGACCGACTGAGGCCACCCACGACCCCTTCTCCCGTGAACACAGATCCTCTACGAGACCGGGTCATTGCCCAACAGCAGAAGCCGAAACGACGGTTCAACAGGAAGCACAGGGCGAAGGGCCATAAACTTGAGGTGTCGGATTGGGTCTGGATTAAACATCCCAACCGCATGCATAAACTGCAGCCTTTCTGGACGGGGACCCTACAGATCGTGAGGCAGCAGGGCCAGGACACGTTCGAGCTCTCGGATGGGTCACGGTGGCACTCCAGCCGACTCAGGAAGTCCTTGCCTGCACAGAGTCCAGGAGCTACGGAAGAACAGACTGGTGTGGGTTGGGACTTATCTGATGTGGGTATTAGGGACTTGCAGGTGCGTCCAACGGTGCCTGGAGCAGGTTCCCCTTCTGTGGGGCGCTCCGCTAGGATGCGTCAGAGGCCCAAATACCTGGATGACTATGTCCTGAAAGTAGCACTAGCCAATGCGTGTTGGGAATGGGCGGCAGAATAATCCACCCCAACACAGGATGGTGTCCTGGTAGTCTACCCAGGTGCCCATTTAGTTGATTAGTTTTACTGTTCTGTGTGTTTAAAAAAAAAAATTCTGTTACATGTGTTCTAAGGAGTACATCCTATGTGTGTGTGTGTGTGTGTGTGTGTGTGTGTGTGTGTGTGTGTGTGTGTGTGTGTGCGTGCGTTATTTAGGGGGGTCTTCATGTTTTGTAAGGGCGGGGGGGGGATGTTGTGTGGGGATTTGACATTTGGGGCTTGCCATAGCCTGTGCTGGGGGGGGGGGGGTTGAGGGTGATGATGTCAGGCGGGCTACGGCCAGTGAATATATTGTGCTGTGTTCCATAATAAAGTCAGTTCAGTGTTCGGTTCAACACGGCTCCAGTCTCATGTTATTCAGACATAACAGAGGGGGCATGAGAGCTGTCACACACAGCAAAGCAAGCCCAAATAAGCAACTACACATTAAAAAACAAGCCCAAAAAACCCGCGACTAATGAGATTTGTAAGCGACTTAAGAGAAAAACAAGCCCAAAGTCGCTTATAATAAGCGGGTTTGGCAACACTGCTCCTGCTAGTGGCTCCCTCACTCTTGTTCTATCACTTGCAGAGGGCAGCACTTAAGTTTCAATCAGAGCTCCCGCTGCTGGCAGACTCTATAATTGCATTTTAGAATGCGGTTCCAAACGTGATATAAATAAATGATTTTTGGAAATGGACTGGTGGGTTACAGTGGATGAGGGGCGGGCCGCCAGTTGCCCATCCCTGCTTTAGTTCCTCCTGCCAGATGAACAGAATTGAAACTGTCCCTGTGAGTGGAGGAGGGGTCATCCACTCAAGTCCCACTTACACATAGAATTAACCAAACTCCTCCACATAAGAAAAGTGGCATGCCACTAACCTCAAGGAATGATTGCAATGGGACATTCCGCTCCTGCTTGCCAGGTCTGGGCCATAAGCTAGCCAGAGCAATGTCAGGGCAGTGCCACTTGTGAGGTATCTTGGCCAAATCTTTGCACATTTGTTTACAGATATGTGGGCCACATTTGAAAATTTTAATACTGAATACTTCAGTATTCAGGAGGAGCAATGTGGTTTTTGTCCCGGCCGTGGCACATTGGATCAACTCTTTACCCTCTTGAGAATCCTCAAGGGTTCATGGGAGTTTGCACAACCAGTCCACATGTGTTTTGTGGACTTGGAGAAAGCATTCAACCGCATCCCTCACGGTCTCTTGTGAGGGGTGCTGCCAGAGTATGGGGTATCGGCTTGTTGTTACGAGCTATCCAGTCCCTATACAGCTATTGCAAGAGTTTGGTTCGTATTGCTAACACCCAGTCTGACTCGTTTCCAGTGAGAGTTGGACTCTGCCAGGGCTGCCCTTTGTCACCATCCTGTTCATAATTTTTATGGACAGGATTTCTAGGCGCAGCCAAGGAACGGAAGGTGCTATGTACGGTGACCACAGGATCTCATCTCTGCTGTTTGCAGATGGTGTCTTCCTGTTAGTTTCATCGAGCAATGACCAACAGGTCTTACTGGGAGGGTTTGCTACTGAGGGGAAAGCGGCTGAGATGAAAATCAGCACCTCCAAGTCCGAGTCCATGGTCCTCAGCCAGAAGAGGGTGGATTGTCCTGTCCGTGTTGGGGACAAGCTCTTGCCCCAAGTGGAGGCGTTTAAGTATCTTGGGGTCTCATTCATGAGTGAGGGGAGAATGGAGCAAGAGATTGACAGACAGATCAGAGCAGCATCTGCAGTGACATGGATGTTGTACCGGTCCGTTGTGGTGAAGAGGGAACTGAGCTTCAAAGCAAAGCTTTCGATTTACCGGTCAAACTACGTTCTTATCCTCACCTATGGTCATGAGCTTTGGGTAATGACCGAAAGAATGAGATCACGGATACAAGCGGCGGAAATGATCTTTCTCTATAGGATTGCTGGACTCACCCTTAGAGATAGGGTGAGTTGCTCAGTCATCCAGGAGAGGGTCAGAGTAGAACCGCTGCTTCCTCCACATCGAAAGGAGCCAGTTGAGGTGGTTTGGGCATCTGATCAGGATGCCTCCTGGACCCCTCCCACTTGAGGTGTTCTGGGCACGTCCCACTGGGAAGAGATCCCGGGGCAGACCCAGGACACGCTGGAGAGACTACAGCTCCCAGCTGGCCTGGGAACGTCTTGGTATCCTCTCTGAAGAGCTTTAACAGGTGGCCAGGGAGAGGGAAGTCTGGGCTTCTCTGCTTGAGCTGCTGCCTCCGTGACCCGGACCCCTGGAAATGTGGTAGAAAATGGATGGATGGATGAATACTTCAGTGTTACAGTCAGCTGAAAGTACTGCATCTTGGCCACAGGTGACTCACATTTGTTTTTTTTATATTATCTAGGCCAAATTTGTTGTTTTACCTATGGGTAACTTGAGGCTCATAGGTGTTTTTGTTTCTGGGCCACAGGAGGTGTCCAGAGCCATATCGATGCCTGAAGTGGCTCATATGCCATCTCCTTGCTATCTGGATTGGAGACTGATTAAAAATAGAATGCATAAACATCCCAAAGTGATTAAACAAAATGTTGGTAAAATTCAAATCAAACCTCAAGTCTCTAAATTTAATAATTTGGCCTCTGTTCCTCCCCAAAATTTTAAAATTAAATGTGGTTTATTAAATATTATGTCTCTAACTCCCAAGTCTCTGCTAGTCCATGATCTATTAATCGATCATCAGATCGATTTATTATCCCTCACAGAGACTTGGCTTGGGCAAGACGATTATATTGGTTTGAATGAATCAACTCCCTCTGGTTATTTAAACTGTCATAACCCCAGAGGTTCTGGTCGTGGAGGTGGAGTGGTGGCAATTTTCCATTCTAAATTACTAGTTAATGTCAAGCAAAAATTATGTTTTAATTCCTTTGAGGGCCTGGTCCTCAGTGTGGCATATGTTGGCTATCTTGGCTTGAATCCAATTATCTTTGCCATAGTTTATCGTCCTCCCTCGGCCTACTCAGAGTTTCTATCTGAATTTGCTGAATTTTTAGCTGATTTAGTGCTGAAATCAGAATAATTATTGTAGGGGACTTTAACATACATGTTGATGTAGAGAGTGACTGTCTTAATAAGGCATTCAATTCAATTTTAGACTCAATGGGGTTTTCCCAGAAAGTAGAAAATTCTACCAATTATCTCCATCATACATTGGACCTTGTTTTGACTTATGGTATAGATATAGAAAATCTCGTAGTGTCTCCTCATAATCCTGTACTGTCAGACCATTGTCTGTTAACCTTTGATTTCACTATTTCTGATTATTTGACTCCGAAAGAAAAATACTACTGCAGATGTCTTTCAGATGACGTTGTTACCAAATTTTTGCAGACTGTGTCTGATGGAGAGCCTGCTCCTTTCATAATTGATTGCATGGTAGATATTGTTAAAGCCTCTCTGCATCGGACTCTAGATTTGGTAGCCCCTTTAAAAAAGAAAAAGTCTAACCAGAGATTTCTAACCCCTTGGTTTAACTCAGAAACTCGTAGCTTAAAACAGAAGACTCGTCAGATGGAAAGGAAATGGTGTTCTACTAATTTAGAGGAATTCTATTTAGCGTGGAGAAATCATCTCTTAATTAATAGAAAATCTCTTAGAAAAGCTAGATCAAATTATTATTCTGTATTAATAGAAGTGAATAAGAATAACCCCAGGTTTCTTTTCAACACTATAGCCAGGCTGACAAAAGTGTCAGGACTCGGCAATCCTCACATCCCCCCTGAGCTTTCTAGTCAGGACTTTCTGAACTTTTTCAATCATAAAATTTTATCTGTTAGAGATAAAATCAGTCAGATTCTTCCTACCGTAAACTTAAGTACATTAACTACTACAACTCCCTCATTTGATATCTGTTTAGATAAGTTTACTCCAGTTGACCTCTTACAGTTGGATAAAATAATCTCCTCATCTAAGCCTTCATCTTGCCTTTTGGACTCTATTCCTACCAGGTTATTTAAAATTGTCTTCCCAATTATTGGTAGCCATATTCTTCATATAATTAATTCTTCTTTAACTCTGGGTTATGTACCACTGGCTTTTAAAACTGCTGTAATTAAACCTTTACTCAAAAAGCCGACACTCAATCCAGGAGTTTTGGCTAACTATCGACCAATCTCTAATCTGCCTTTCATTTCAAAAATCTTGGAAAGAGTTCTTGCCGTGCAATTGTTTGACCACTTGCAGGGACCTGGTTTGTTTGAGGAGTTTCAATCTGGGTTCAGAGTTCATCACAGCACTGAAACTGCCTTAGTGAAGGTCACTAATGACCTCTTTATCACATCTGATAATGGACTTGTTTTTGTTCTTGTCCTTTTAGATCTTAGTGCAGCCACACTATCGATCATGCCATTCTACTTGATAGATTAGAACACTATATTGGACTGAGTGGAACTCCGCTGCAGTGGTTTAGATCTTATTTGTCCGATAGATTTCAGTTTGTTCACATCAATGATGAATTTTCTTCCAACTCTAAGCTCAGTCACGGAGTGCCACAGGGATCTGTGTTAGGCCCTACTCTTTTTAGTTTATATATGCTTCCGTTAGGCAATATCATTAAAAAGCACTGTATACATTTTCATTGTTAAGCAGATGACACACAACTATACCTGTCAGTGAAGCTCGATGATTGTAATCAATTAGCCAAGTTAGATGCCTGTCTTAAGGATATCAAAGCCTGGATGACTTGTAATTTTCTGTTATTAAACTCAGATAAAACTGAAGTCATTCTTGCTGGCCCAAAACACCTTAGAAACTCCTTTCCAAATCATGCTCTTAATTTGGATGCCGCCACTCTCACCTTGGATAGTTCTGTGAGGAACCTTGGAGTTATTTTTGACCAAGATCTGTCCTTTAATTCACATATTAAATTTGTTTCTAAGACTGCCTTCTATCATCTGCGCAATATTGCCAAGATTAGGAGCATCTTGTCTCTGAACGATGCTGAGAAACTGATCCACGCCTTTGTCAGCTCTCGATTAGATTATTGTAACTCATTATTATCAGGTTGTCCTAAAATATCCTTAAAAAATCTTCAGTTGATCCAAAATGCTGCTGCAAGAGTTTTAACTGGCTCTAGAAAAAGAGATCATATTTCCCCGGTTCTGTCCTCCCTTCATTGGCTTCCCATAGAGTTTAGAATTAAGTTTAAAATCCTTCTTCTCACTTTCAAAGCTCTTAATAATCAGGCCCCTTTATATATAAAAGATCTGATATTACCTTACCATCCTAATAGAGCACTACGCTCCCAAAATGCTGGATTACTTGTAATGCCCAGAATCTCCAAACGTACATTCGGAGGCAGAGCCTTCTGCTATCAAGTTCCTTTTCTATGGAACCAATTACCACTCTGGGTCCGGGAGTCAGACTCAGTCTCTGTTCTTAAGAACAGGATAAAATCCTTCCTTTTTAATATAGCCTACGATTAGGGAGGGATTTTGTGTCTCTTAACCCCGCTTCTGTTCTGCTGATAATAGATCCATACTGCTGGGTGACCTCCAATAATGTACTTGGCATCTCACTGTTATGTTCTTTATGTCTGTCCTCTTTATCCTCTCTATCCCCTCACCCCCAGCCAGTCGCAGCAGATGACTGCCCCTCCCTGAGCCTGGTTCTGCTAGAGGTTTCTTCCTGTTAAATGGGAGTTTTTCCTCTCCACCGTCGCTAAGTGCTTGCTCACAGGGGATGGTCTGATTGCTGGGTCTTTCTGAAACTGTGGGTTTTTCTCTGCATTTTGTAGCGCTATGAGATGACGTCTGTTGTGATGTGGCTCTTTATAAATAAAGCTGAATTGAATTGAATTGATTGCCCCCCCCCCGCAATAAGAGGATCAGATACAGTAATGCCCCTTACCAAGATACCATCAACTAAGTTTCACCTGTAGTTTGTGCCAGTGAAACAGAACTTATTATGTTGCAGGATATAGTGTTTGGTTGGGACAAGGTTTTTTTAGGGAAACACCCCAGGGATCTTCTCAGCACTTTTCATGATGCACTGTGAGGAACTGTGATTGGTTACTATGCAGTTTTTGCCCAGAACCGAGTGAGATGGCGAGGGGTCATTGATGGCCTATGCTCCATGGGGAGCTAAGGGCTTAAGTAAGTACTATCCAGTTACCAAACCACATACAGTTGCTGGTAATTCTCTTTACTAGTACATACCCGTGCATACCCGTCCATGCCCATAGAAACCAAGTATAAGCAAGTATTTCTGCATGCCCGTTGCTGAAGGGTCTCCTCCTGTCTGAGACGGCTGTGTTGTTCACAGTCATGTCTGCAGGGTACTGCTCAAACCTGAGGTGTTTCATCTTCACGGCATCTTTTCTGACATGCAGCAGTTCTCCTCACTGTATTGCTGTCCATCTGGTGGGTCTTCTTGTTCTTCTTCTTCTTTGTTCAGACCACTGGTTGAGGGATAGGTGCGTTGTAATTCCAGTTCATGGACAGGATCATGAAAATAGATCTGAGCAAAAAGTGGCTTTTGATCCTGTTCAGGAAGACCCGTGCATGCCCGTTGAAACCCAGAAACCAGAGCACCCAGAGAAAATCTGCGCTTTGCTTGGCATTTTACACATTTGTAGACTGCCATTCTTCATGGGTACTGCTTCAAATGGGTGTGGTTTAAAATAGTATGTCCTATTCTTAATCGGATGACAGACTGCCACACTGACAGAGATTTCTTGAATTTATAGAGTGCCTTCTGCCTTACTGAGTGAGATTTCCAGATTTACTGCTTCGAATAGGTGTGGTTTAAAGTAGTGTGTCTTATTCGGGCTCAGCTTTTCTGTGCCTTGCCTGACATGCCACGTTGGCGGCCAGCTGACTATTCCGCATTTCCTGGGTCTCAGCTTGTCTGTGCCTTGCCTGGCGTGCAGCGTTGCTCGCTTTGCGGGCATTTCGGGCTTCAAGTGACTCAGCACGTGCATGGCGCACTGCCACACGTTTTCTGTCTGTGCATCCCTTGTCTGTTGCACCCTGTGCTGGTGAAGGGTCTCCTCCTGTCTCAGACAGGTGTTGTTCCCTCAGGTGTTTCATGTTCATGGCATCTTTTCTGACGTGCAACACAGTCATGCCTGGGAGGTACTGCTCGAACTTCTTCTTCTTCTTCTTCTTCTTCGTCTTCTTCTTCATCTTCGTCTTCTTCTTCTTCGTCTTCTTCGCCAGGGGGTGCGGATCGTTCCCCCGGACGACACTGTTACTGTGAAGGGGGTCCTTTTGGCTGTGTGGGCCCTGCTGCGATCCGCTATGCGTCCAGGATGAATAGGGCTGTAGTTGTGTTTCTGGCTACTGAGGAGGATGTCCACACTCTGGTTGCGAGCGGTATTGTAATCGGGGACGTGTATGTGCAGGTGTCCCCCTTATCAGTTCCATCAACGCTTGTCACCGTCTCGGGTGTTCCACCTTTCATTACTGACGAGCAGTTGGCGGCGGAGCTCCGCAGATTCGGGAAGTTTGCGGGCCCGTTTAAACACGTCAGTTTGGGAATCAGGGAAGCCGACTTAGACCATGTGAGATCACTCAGGCGACAGGTGTTCATGTTTCTAGACTCGCCCACTCAGACTCTGGAAGTGTCCTTCTGGGTCAAACACGGGGACGGCTACTACATGGTGTATGCGAGCGCGGGACAAATGAAGTGTTTTGAGTGTGGCGATGTGGGCCATAAACGTTTCGCCTGCCTGCACAGGCGCCCGGCGGGGGGCTCTGGTGGGGCTGTGGCTGGGGCGGCCGGTGAGCCTTCCGCTCGCGGCGCTGCTGTGGACGGCGTGGCGGGGGCTTCCGCTGCAGCGGAGCCCGGCGGGGCCTCCGCCGCGACTGCGGACGGTGTTGCGGGGCCTTCTGCCGCTCGTGCTCCGGGGCCTGCCGCTGTGCCTGTGGACAGTCGGCCTGTGGCGCCCGTGTCACGGCCTGCAGCTGGGGGCGTGACTGGCGATGGCGCACAAGCGATCCATGACGTGGACTCAGCATCACGCTGTGTGACATCAGCGGCTGTGCTTCCGCAGCCTGCTGCAACTTCACAGCAGCAGGCGGAAAAACGCCGGTCGACTGATATAGGCGCCGCCCCGGACCACGTGACTGATGAAGGATCAGCTGCACCAGCTGACGTGCCAGCTGAATCTGACAGTCGGCGCGTGACTGATGGAGGATCAGCTGCACCAGCTGACGTGCCAGCTGAATCTGACAGTCAGCAGAGTTGTGCTGCTGAGGGAATGGAGTGTGGAACTGACGCAGAGTCTGCGAAAAATGAGTCTATTGGAGCTAATGACGATGCCAATGCGCATTTGTATTCACTAGACGAAATAAATGCTTTCCTGGATGGGACCTATAATAATAGGGCCGTTAATGTTGCAGATTACTTCAGTGACACTGACAAATTTATTCGGTCTGTTAATGTACTGAGGAAGGAGGTTGGTGTTGACCTCCTGGATGAAAGAAAACGCTACCGCCTGAAGAAGCACCTCGCAGCCCTGCGGACAAAAGGCCAAGCGCGCAAAGATGGAATGATTTCCATGGCAAAGCACGGTGCTCCTCACAAATATCGCCATAATGCAGAAAATACAATTAGGGACCTTAAACATAAATGGTGGCAGGGGTAATCATAAAAGGGGATTCGTTAGTGACCTGTTCAAACGGAAGGGTCTCAACATTTTGTTTTTGCAGGAAACTCATACCACTTCGGCGGATGAAGTCGACTGGGGCTTGTGGTGGAAAGGCCCATTTTCACTCAGTCACGGCATAAATCTAAGCGCGGGAGTGGCCATTTTGTTTGGGGAATCAGCAAATGCACAAATTTTATCGGTGGTGGAGATAGTGAGGGGCAGGTT
Organism: Pholidichthys leucotaenia; assembly: GCA_020510985.1. Taxonomy (NCBI): domain Eukaryota; kingdom Metazoa; phylum Chordata; class Actinopteri; order Cichliformes; family Pholidichthyidae; genus Pholidichthys; species Pholidichthys leucotaenia. The sequence goes on along the minus strand of CM035838.1, from coordinate 313,053,142 downwards.
GCTTCTAGTTAGGGCGCAAGTGGGGGATTCCATGTTTTGCCTGGTTAATGTTTACGCGCCAAACCACGGCGTGGAAAGGGTTGCCTTTTTCAATACAATGACTACTGAAATGCAGTGCTATCACCAAGACCAACTTGTTGTGGCTGGTGATTTCAACTGTACCTTGGACTTCACTGTAGATCGCACTAATACAGAACCTCATCTGCAGTCTTCTAGATGCTTGGAAAATTTCACTGTGCAGTTAGACTTAGTGGACACGTGGAGGTTGAAAAATGCCAATGCGAGACGGTATACCTGGGTCAGGGTCACTGACGGGGTTGTCAGTGCTGCTAGATTAGACAGGATATATGTTTCTAGAACCTGTAGCCCCGGCCTCCTTCACAGTAACATAAGTCCCGTCGGTTTCACGGATCATCACCTGGCTACTGCGGTGTTACTGAACTCACCAGGGAAACGGGCAAAGTCATATTGGCACTTCAATAACAAGCTCCTAGAGAACAATGCCTTTTGTCAGTATTTTGTGTGCTTCTGGGAACACTGGAGGACCACGAAAGCTCGGTTTGGTTCCCTCGAACAGTGGTGGGACGTTGGCAAAGTGCAAATTCGCCTTTTTTGTCAACGGTACGCTGCGTACTCAACTGCCATTATCAACGCCAAGGTCAGTGAACTGGAGGACGCTGTAAAGAGTCTGGAGGCCAGCTTGGTTACGGGTCGGGATTCTACCACTGGTCCTTTGCTGCAGGAGAAGAGATCGGCCCTGCGCACATTCTTGCAGGGCAGAGTGGAGGGGGCGCTAGTGAGGTTGCGCTTCACTCGCCTGCAGGACATGGATGCACCAACCTCCTTCTTCTTCAATTTGGAAAAGTCTACTGCGACAAAGAAGCTGATGACTTGCTTGACACTCCCAGATGGTTGACTGACTATGGACCCGTCCGAGATGCGCCGCCATGCAGTGGATTACTACGGGGCCCTGTTTGCTGCAGGAACGTGTTGCAAAGAATCTCAAAATCAGCTCTTCGAGGCCCTTCCGGTGCTCGGCCAGGATGACAGGGCCGCTCTGGACTGTGCCCTGACATTGGATGAATTGACTGTGGCTGTGAATCAGCTGGCGCTGGGACGCGTGCTTGGACTGGATGGCCTTTCTTCAGAATTTTTTAAGCATTTTTGGAATGTGGTTGGACCAGACTTCTATAACGTTCTGACGGCCTGTTACAGGGAAGGAACGTTACCTGTCTCATGTCGCCGTGCAGTGCTGTCTCTGTTGCCAAAGCAGGGGTCTTGGCCCTGCTGAAAAACTGGAGGCCTGTGGCTCTTCTTTGCACGGACTACAAGGTGCTTTCCAGGGCCCTGGCAAACGGACTGAACACTGTCTTGGGTTTGATTGTGGATAGGGATCAAACATATTGTATTCCTGACCGCAACATTATGGACAATGTTTTCCTCATACGTGACGTTCTCCAGCTCAGTAAATGTCATGACTTACAGTTTGGAATTGTGTCTTTGGACCAGGAAAAGGCCTTTGATAGGGTTGACCATTCTTATTTGTTTTCTACCCTGAGGGGGTTTGGTTTTGGAAATATGTTTTTGAGGTGGGTCAATCTGCTATACACTGGAGCTGAGTGTTTGGTGAAGGTGGGGGCGGGACTGAGTCGGCCAATCCCTGTACACCGGGGAATACGCCAGGGGTGTCCACTCTCGGGTCAGCTGTACAGCTTGGCTATTGAGCCTTTGCTGTGCAGGTTGCGCGCTCGGCTGGGTGGTCTGGTTCTGCCGGGGCCATCAAGCTGTGGCCGCCCGATTGTCTTGTCTGCTTATGCGGATGACATCGACGTTTTCATCACCTCCAACGGGGATGTGCAGCGTCTGGTGGACACTTTGACAGTTTATGAAAGGGCATCTTCTGCACGGGTTAATTGGGCCAAGAGTGAGGGTCTATTGGTGGGCCACTGGTCGCGTCACGCCATCCCTCGCCTGCCCGGCGGCCTTCAGTGGGGGACGGCCGGTCTCGAAGTGTTGGGGGGTTTTCTGGGTACGGAGGACTTTGAACGAAAGAACTGGGAGGGTGTTAAGGACAAGGTGTGTGCTCGCATTTCTAAATGGAAATGGTTGCTACCACAGCTGTCATATAGGGGCAGGGTTCTGGTCGTGAATAATCTGGTTGCCTCGGCTCTCTGGCATAGGCTGGTGGCTTTGACACCGCCAAGGAGCCTCTTGGAGGAGATTCAGAAGACAATCGTGGACTTCTTTTGGTCTGGTCGCCACTGGGTCCACGCGCCAGTTCTCTACCTGCCTGTGGCCGAGGGGGGACAGGGCCTGGTGGACATACATTCCAAGATCGCCAGCTTCAGGCTTCGAACTGCACAACGCCTCCTTTACGGATGCGGACCCTGCTGGATGGACACTGCTAAGCTGCTTTTGAGGAGAGTTGGTCGCTTGGGCTATGATAAGCAGCTCTTCCTCGTGACACCTGGGGAGGTGGACCTTACTGGACTATCTGCTTTTTACACGTCCGTTTTGCATGCATGGCGAGTCTTCAACGTGGCCCGCTTCCGTGACGAGGCGCCGGGCATGTGGCTGTTCGAAGAACCACTGTTTTTCAATCGATTCATCGCAGCAGAGGTGCTGCAGTCTGCCAGTCTGCGGAGTTGTTTGCGGGAGGCACGCTGTACCAAGCTGGGTCATCTTATGAGGATGTCGACCACATCGATGGAGACACTGAGGCGGAGTGCAAAAATTACATCTGTCAGACTGCTGCAAAGGGTGGTGGAGGACGTGTGCACCGCCCTGCCGCAGCCGCTTCGAGCGTTTGCGACGAACCGCACTCTTTCCAATCAATGGGATGACGACACTGCGTCCACCTTTCCTGCAATTTCCATAACTCCGGATGTGGGGGAGTGGCAGGGAGGAGAGAATCACCTACTGACCTTCAGGATTCCTCGCCTGGGCAAGTTCCAGTTTGTCGGGACAAGGGCGGTGTATCACATCTGTGTGAAGGTTCTGAATCTGCGCTCTCTGAAGGATGTCACGGAGTCGAGGTGGGCGGGTTGTTTGGGGCCAGGGGTCTCCCCAAAAGGCAGCTGGCGGTGCATGTACAAACAACCTATTGAGAAACGCACAGCAGATCTCCAGTGGAGGATTGTGCATGGGGCAATAGCCACAAATAAATACAGGGCACACCTTGATCCGACTGTGGGGGGGGGGGGGGGTGTTTGTTTTGTTCCCAGGTTGAGACCCTCGAGCATTTGTTTGTCCACTGTTTTCGTTTATCTGGACTTTTTGACATCTTGCGTGAGTGGTTTCGGGCTTTGGGTGAACGATTCTCTTTTGGTCTGTTCATTTACGGTCCGAAGTACAAAGTGGCAAGGAAGGCTGCCCACACTTTGATGAACTTCCTATCTGGAACTGCTAAGCTTGCCATCTGGCTGACAAGGAAAAATCGGGCAAGCAATGCTGGCAATGTGGATCCTGTGTCCGCTTTCAAGGTCTTGTTGACAGTCAGACTCCGGGTAGAGTTCTCGTACTATCAAATGGTAGACAATCTGGAGGCGTTCATCAATAGATGGGCTGTAGGGAATGTTTTGTGTTCAGTGGGTCAGGGGGATGAGTTATGTTTGCACTTTTGAGATGTGACACACTTGGACAACTGATATTGGTCTTTCTGCAATTTTGAAATGTGCAATAAAGCCATTTTTAAAAGTCAAGTCTTCTTCTTCTTCTTCTCCTTCTCCTTCTCCTCCTCCTCCCGGTTACTGGCGGATAGCAAACAACTGAAAGGTGCATACTGCCACCTACTGTACAAGAGTGTGTAACATTATGTCATCTGAGCCTGACCCCTAAATTCTATGACTTAATCCTGTGTTATTTAAAAAACAGAAAAGAGCCCTCCTCGTGATTCTTATTGCTTCTCCATCTGTTCCCAGAATCCCAGTTAAATCCCATTCCCTACCGGCTTCTCGAACTTCATTTTCCATTATCTGTCTTTCATTTCTGTATTTGTGACAGTGTAATAAGATGTGCTTGACATTTTCTTTTACTCCACATTCTCTATATTTGTCACTTTCGTTTTCCCCATGGTGAATAAAGTGCCGTTTAAACCTGTGTGATCCAGTCTGAGTCTTGCCATGATGTCTTCCCTCCTTTTGGTTGTTATGAAATTCTTTATTGCAATAAATTTTTGTATTTTGTAATATGATCTACCTTTATGAACTTCATCCCATCTGTTTTGCCATAGCTCAGTTCCTTTTTTCTTGATTACTACTTTCCCTTCACCTTTTCCAAGAAACAATGGTATTGTTATTTCTTTTCCAAGAGCACTTTTTGCTAATTTGTCTGCACAGTCATTCCCTTTCAACCCTTCATGTGCAGGAACCCAGCAAAACTGAACTTCTCCACCACCCCTGTGTACCCTAAATAAACTGTGATATAGCTCAATCACCAGGTCTTCCCTTGTAGATTTTAGTGTCTGTATTGTTTTTAGCGCTGCAAGTGAGTCTTTGCACACCACCACCCGGTCCGGTCTGACCTCCTGCACCCACTGCAAAGCAATAATTATTGTCACCATCCATCCATCCATCTTCTTCCGCTTAATCCTTTTCGGGTCATGGGGGTGCTGGAGCCTATCGGGCGAGAGGCAGGCCATCTCTGCTGTAAACACGGATGTATTGTTGGAGAGTCTTTTTGCGATGGTCACTTTAAATTGTGGGATGTATACTCCAACTCCAACAGAGCCCTCTTTATTCTTTGAACCGTCACTATAGAGCTGTAAGAAGTTATAGTAGTTGTTCCTGAGGTAAATGCTTGTTCTAACACTAACTTCACTCATATGCCAATCCTTTTTCCTCATTAGCAGACTAGCGTCTACTTAGCAGTTGTCCTCACTCTATTGCTTTCCATTTATGTAGCGTCTGGCTGCATCGTGAGTGATGGTCTATATGACATCAAAAAGACATCAAGGCAGTCGCCTATATGACGGCGGCATCACCTATATGACAGCATCGCGAGTCCTATGTAGCCTGAGATCATGGATCATCATAGGACATCATGCAGACATCGTAGGCCGTCCTATGATGTCCTATGGTCATGACAGACAGACAGACAGACACACAGATATTTCTTGAATTTATAGAGTGATAGAGTGATGAGCTGTAAGTGGGAATGGTAAGGATGGGAGGAGAGAAGCTACCTTCGCTCAGGCTCCACAGAAATCTCACCCAGTTACTATAACCAAAAAGAGTTGGGGGACTTCTTTAGACTTTTTTCTCCAACAGCATCACTACATTCTGCATGTTACATGTATAGTCAGAAAATGATGGCCACTAAGGTCTTAAGTTATATATATACAAACCCCAATTCCAGTGAAGTTGGGATGTTGTGTAAAAGCATAAATAAAAACAGAATACAAGGATTTCCAAATCCTTTTCAACTCCTATTCAGTTGAATTGTTCAAACTGATAAACTTTTTTTGTTTTTTTTTTTTTGCAAATATTCACTCATCATGAATTTGATGCCTACAGCACATTCCAAAAAAAGCTAGGGCAGTGACATGTTTTCCACTATCCTACATCACCTTTCCTTTTAACAACACTCATTATGCGTTTGGAACTGGGGATACTAATTATTGAAGCTTTGTAGGTAGAATTCTTTCCCATTCTTGCTTGATGTACAACTTCAGTTGCTCAACAGTTCAGAGTCTCATTGGTGTATTTTGCACTTAATAATGTGCCACACATTTTGAAAGGAAGACGGGCCTGGACTGCAGGCAGACCAGTCTAGTACCAGCACCCTTTATTACAAAGTCACACTGTTGTAACGCGTGCAGAATGTGGCTTAGCATTGTCTTGCTGAACAAAAAGCAGGGACATCCCTGAAAAAAGACATTGCTTGGATGGCACCTTGTGTTGCTCCTTCTTCTTCTGCTGCTGCTTCTGCTCCCTGTAGGAGTCACCGCAGTGGATCATCTGCCTCCATCTCACCCTATCCCTTGCATCTTCCTCTGTAACACCAACCCTCTCCATGTCCTCCTTCACTATATCCATGAAATAGAATAAATAAAATTAATAACCAAATGGCAAGGAAAAAAAGATGAGTTTTAAGAAGAGACAAAGTCAGATGAAGAGGAAGCTTGTCTGATATGGAGAGGCAACTTATTCCATAATTTAGGAGCTATCACAGATTTTTAGTAATTTTGGCAATGAATGGACAAAGGACCACGTGGTGACAGTGTGAAACAAAAATTATGTTTTTGGGTTTTTTTAATAATTTTTAGTAATTTTGGCAACCTTGACAGATGAGGGGAGAGACTTAATGACAAAATGACCACAATGACCAAATATAATAAAATTTGGATTGTTTGAATATGCAGGTTAGGTCCCATTATGCACTATGCATGGATGCAAGTTCACTTTGTAGACACTTGGGTTCTTCTACAACATTTTTGTAATTGGGACTTTGCCTCTAACTATTACCGTTCTGAAGCTATTGTCATTTGAAAATTTGAGGTCAAACTCTGCATTTTCCTGCCAAAAATTCTACACACTCAAAGGGTTAACTTAAGACTCACTCAGGAGCAGCTGATCAGCTGACCTAAGAAAGTGGGAGGGTGTATATTGGTGTAGCAGCTCAGAGAGATGGGGGAGCAAGGCCATTTAGGGATTTAAAAGCAAATAAAAGAATTTTAAAATGGATCCTAAAATGTACGGGGCAGCCAGTGGAGTGAGGCTAAAATGGGGGGAATGTGCTCGTGTTTACATGTGCCAGTTAAAAGACGTGCGGCTGCATTTTGAACCACTTGAAGACGAGCAACTAACGACCCACCAATCCCCACATACAATGCATTGCAGTAATCTAGCCTAGTGGTCACAAAGGCATGGATTACTGACTCAAAAAGCTGCAATGGAAGAATTGGCTTCTTGTTAGCCAGTTGCGTCAGTTGGAAGAAACTTGGTTTACTAACTGAGTTGACCTGACTGTTGAATTTGAGATCAGAGTCCATCCCCCAACCTGTATGTACCATTCCACATTAATGGTGCCTTCACAGACATGTAAGTTACCCATGCCATGGGCATTAATACACCCCCATACTCTCACAGATGGTGTTCTCGATATATGGCTTTTGCTTTGCATGGTAGAATTTTAACTTGCATTGTAGATGTACTGACAATCTGTGTTGACTGTCAATGGTTTTCCGAAGTGTTCCTGAGCCCACATGATAATATCATTGACAGAATGATTTCAGTTTTTAATGCAGTGCTGCGTGAGGGATTGAAGGTCATAGGCATTCATTATTGGTTTTCGGCTTACATGTAGAAATTTCTCCAGATTCCCTGAATCTTTTGATGGTATTATTGACTGTAGATGATGAAATCCTTAAATTCCTTGCAACTGTACATCGAGAAACCCTGTTCCTAAACTGTTGGACTATTTACCCACACAGGTGTTCACAAAGTGGTGAACCTTGCCCCATCCTTGTTTGTGAATGACTGAGCCTTTCAGGGATGCTCCTTTTATACCCAATCATGACACTCGCCTGTTTCCAATTAACCTCTTCACCTGTGGGATGTTCCAAAAAGGTGTTTTTTGAGCATTTCCCAACTTTCCCAGTCTTTTCTAGGCCCTGTCCCAGCTTTTTGGAACATGTTGCATGCATCAAATTCAAAATTAATGAATATTTGCAAAAACAAAAAGTTAATCGCTTTGAAAATTAAGTAGTGTATTTAATTGAATATAGGTTGAAAAGAATTTGCAATGTATTCTGCTTTTGTTTACATTTTATTCAGTGTCCCAATGTCACTGGAATTGGGGTTTGTATATGTACTGTAGCTTGTGCAAACCAAACTAAAGCCATCCCAACTGTCTGTTTCTGCAGGGCACCGTAATTCGAGTCTTCTCTGTTTCTGAGGGCTCACGTCTCTATGAATTCCGCCGAGGCATGAAGAGGTCTGACTTCTTACATCTCATCTATGACTCACCCAGCCAATACAGCATGAGTGTTTTTTTTTTGTTTTTTTTTATAACAAATTCAGATTTTGTTACAATTAGGGGTGTTGGCAGTAACCAGTGCTGACAATAACCATGATACAGTGATCCCTCGCTACTTCGCGCTTCACCTTTCGCACCCTCAGTGCATCGCGGATTTTTCAAAAATATTCATCAAAAATTCAAAATTGAGAAAAAATACATTAGAACATCACGTATCAACACGGAGAGCCACACTTCCGGTTATGGCTGCCACGTAGGACGGACGTGTCTCGCTCTGCTCTGCTCCTGGAGAAAAAAAATCGGCAAATAACTCTCTCATTTGGGACAGAACGTATCCCAGCATTTGGGCGAGGATATGTCGGCGAAGCCTAAGGCTGGAAAACCAGGAAAAGGAAAAAGCGAGCCGCCGAAACAGTCCAAATTAACGGACTTTCAGGTCTGTGACGCAGCAAACAAAACTCCATATATGGCGGAGGAGGCTGGCAACGGTGCGATATCTGCGGGGAATGGCGCAGATGCGCTGATGGCTGCCATGAGTTCAATGAGAGCGGACTTTTCCTCTAGATTTGATGGGATTATGACAGCGTTGGAAGGAATAAGAAAGGAATTGGGTGACTGTGTAGAACGAACGGCGCAGATGGAGCTCCGTCTCGCTAGTGCTGAAGATGACGTCACCCGTCTTCAATTAAAGGTGCGCACTTTGGAAAAAAAAAATAAATCTCTGGAAGATAATATTTTGGATTTGGAATCTCGGTCGAGACAGAATAATTTGAGGCTGGTGGGTCTTCCAGAGGAATCAGAAGGTCGGGACGTATGTTCCTTTCTGGAAAAGTGGATTCCGGAGGTGCTGGGCAGCGAGGAGTTGCAATCAGCAGTGGTTCTGGAAAAAGCACATCGTATTGGCCCACGGAGAGATAAGGGACCGCCGAGGACCTTAATTATGAAGTTTCTTAGCAACAGAGACAGGATGAAGATCTTCAACGCTGCACGTGCTAAAGGAGAGATTAAACACCAGGACCAGCAGGTGCGGTTCTACCCAGATTTGGCCACAGGAATCCAGCAATTGAGGAAGCAGTTTGATCCCGTACGTAAGGAGCTGCGCAACCTTGGGATTCGTCATGGTGTAATCTATCCTGCGAGACTGCTGACCACGTATGAGGGCAGAACCCACATCTTCAAGACCCCAGAGGAGGCGCAGGAGTTCATCAAGAAGATCAAAGAAGAAGAAGAGACTGGTGGGAGCTAAGCATGAACAAAATATAAGGTAGAATAATTAAGCATTTGCACAGGCATCTGACTGACTTGAAGTAAATAGTAAGTTTACAAAATATAGATTGTATTATATATTTAAAAAAACAAAACAAAAACAAAACAAACAAACAAAAAAAAAACTATGATGTACAAAGTTGTTAAAAATTTTGGAGTTAAGTTGGAAAACTACAGAGGAGAGTTAATGTTACGTCATTAAAAGCAGTAGAGTTAGGGTAATTGGGAGGATGAAGAAGGAGTGGCTTAGGCTGTTCCCCGTGGGTGTGGAGCGGTCGATGGCTATATCGGGAGACAGAATTTTTCTTTTGATTTTGGGGGGTTTGCCACAAGTGTGGGAAGGGGAAATTTGTTTGTGTGTAGTTTGTAGGATGAATGTTCAACCACTCATGTTTTTGCTTCTCTGTATGAGCATGTTTACACTGCAAGGTAATCCCAAACTCTCTATTGATCATGGACCAAAGTGTTAATCTTAATTTAACTTCATGGAATTGCAGAGGTCTACAAAATTTAAAAAAACTTAAACAAGTTATGAATAAAATAAAGGACATGGGTTCAAGAATTGTGTTTTTACAAGAAACTCATCTGATAGAGGAGGATGTTAAAAGAATTAGGAGTAGATGGCAGGGAAGTGTATTCACCTCTTCATTTTCATCCCGAGCCAGGGGAGTTATGACTTTCATACATAAATCAGTTCCTTTTCAAGTGAAAAATGTAATTGGAGACAAATTTGGAAGATATGTAATCATTCAAGGTTCTTTGCTATTAGAAAATATAAATCTTGTGAACTTATATGGTCCCAATATAGATGATCAGAAGTTCTTTGCTAATTTATTTCTCATCTTATCATCACTTACAGGGCAACATATAATAGCAGGGGATTTTAATTGTACATTGAATCCAGGTGTGGATAGATCAACAGGACTGGATTGTACGCACATTGGATGTAGGATGACTATTAATCATTTTATGAAAGAATTGAGATTGTTAGATATATGGAGAGAAATGAAACCACAAGTTAAAGCCTATTCTTGTTATTCCAGTACCTACAAGACATTCTCACGTATTGATTATTTTTTGATTTCCACAGAATTAAGGTCCAAGATTCAAAACTGCTTTTATGATAACATCGTGATCTCTGATCATGCACCCTGTTGTCTAATATATGTAGATAAAAAATTGACAAAGGAATCAGGTAGATGGCAATTTCAGCATAAATGGCTTCAGGATGAGGAATTTGTCAAGTATATAGAAAAACAGATAGACGAGTTCTTTGACATCAATACTACACAAACATCAGCATGTGTAAAGTGGGAGGCTTTCAAAGCTTTTATTAGGGGACATATTATTAGTTATACAGGATCAAAATCTAAGAAGACTGGAGAGGAGAGAGCTAAGATAAGATAAGATAAGCCTTTATTAGTCCCACAACGGGGAAATTCCAGGATTGCAACAGCACAGGGATAGCAACACTCAGAGCAACAATCAGAAGGCAAGAAAAAAACAAGCAAGCAAGAGCAGCTAATATACATATGTACATATTACTATAAATATATATATACACACACACACACACAGACACACAGTGCAGAGCATTGTAGCTGGATGGAATAAATATATGAATATATGAACACACAGTGCAGAGCATTGTAGCTAGATGGAATAAATATGTAAATATATAAACACCCACAGTATGGAGCATTGCAGCTAGGTGGAATAAATATGCAAGTATATAAACACACACAGTGCGGAGCAATGTAGCTAGATGGAATAATATGTAGATATATAAAAACACAGTGCGGAGCATTGTAGCTAGATGGAATAAATATATAGATATATAAATATAAACACACCCAGTGAAAATTCTTTATTAAATTCAACAAGGTTGGAATTGATTTTTTTAGATTCGACATAAACAAAATTATATCATCGGCGTACAGGGAGATTTTATGTTCTGTTGGTCCAACTTTAATTCCATATATTTGTGAATGTAAACGTATCGCTATCGCTAAAGGTTCAATTGCCATAGTAAACAGTAAAGGTGAAAGTGGACAGCCTTGTCGACATCCTCTATTGATTTTTATTGGTTTTGAAATATTGTTATTTGTTAGGATTTCTGCTGTAGCATTATTGTATATTATTTGAACCCATTTTATGAAATTATTTCCAAGTCCAAACCTTTGTAGGACTTCAAAAAGAAAGGGCCATTCAACTCTATCAAAGGCCTTTTCGGCGTCCAATGATAGGAGAGCTGTATCCGGTGCTTCTTTATTAAAATAAATAATATTAAATAGTCTTCTTACATTATGGAAGCCTTGTCTACCCTTTATAAAGCCATTCTGATCTCGATTAATAATATTTGGTAAAATTTCTTGTATTCGTCTTGCTAAAATTTTACAGATTATCTTAAGGTCGGCGTTTAATAGGCTTATTGGTCTCATATTTTCACATTTATTAGAGGGCTTACCTGGTTTTGGCAGCAGTATAATTAAGGCATTATTTATGTATGATGGTAAATTATTATTTTGAAATGCTTCTAAAACCATTTCCAAAAAAGGTTTTATTAATTTATTCTTAAATTTTTTATAAAGGTCAACTGGAAGACCATCTGGTCCTGCACTTTTTCCTGATTTCATATTATCAATGGCTAGCCCAACTTCTTCTTGACTAATTTTAGACTCCAATATCTCCCTGTTTTCATTTGGAATACACGGTATAGATAGTTCGTTCAAAAACCCATTTAGTTTTGTTAAATCAGGTTCATTTTTGGTATCATATAATTTTTCATAGTAATCTCTAAAGGCTCTATTAATTTCTAAAGGATCTATAACTACCTGTCCATTACTTATAATACTGGTAATTGGTGTTTTAATTTCCAATTGTTTAATCTGCCATGCTAATAATTTTCCTGATTTTTCACCTTGTTCATAAAAAGATTGTTTCAATCTTAGAAGACTCGAGGCAGCTCTATTCGCTGATTTTTTTGTCGTATTCAGCTCTCAAAATCAGTAATTCATTCTCCAACCTTGGGTCACTTCCTGCATACACTTTTTCCTGAAGACTTTTTATTTTATGTTCCATTTCAAAATAATAATTTACCATCATACATAAATAATGCCTTAATTATACTGCTGCCAAAACCAGGTAAGCCCTCTAATAAATGTGAAAATATGAGACCAATAAGCCTATTAAACGCCGACCTTAAGATAATCTGTAAAATTTTAGCAAGACGAATACAAGAAATTTTACCAAATATTATTAATCGAGATCAGAATGGCTTTATAAAGGGTAGACACGGCTTCCATAATGTAAGAAGACTATTTAATATTATTTATTTTAATAAAGAAGCACCGGATACAGCTCTCCTATCATTGGACGCCGAAAAGGCCTTTGATAGAGTTGAATGGCCCTTTCTTTTTGAAGTCCTACAAAGGTTTGGACTTGGAAATAATTTCATAAAATGGGTTCAAATAATATACAATAATGCTACAGCAGAAATCCTAACAAATAACAATATTTCAAAACCAATAAAAATCAATAGAGGATGTCGACAAGGCTGTCCACTTTCACCTTTACTGTTTACTATGGCAATTGAACCTTTAGCGATAGCGATACGTTTACATTCACAAATATATGGAATTAAAGTTGGACCAACAGAACATAAAATCTCCCTGTACGCCGATGATATAATTTTGTTTATGTCGAATCTAAAAAAATCAATTCCAACCTTGTTGAATTTAATAAAGAATTTTGGGGAAATATCAGGATATAAAATAAATAAAACTAAATCTTCAATATTAATGCTAAATGAGACCCAGAGAAATTACCCAGCCCCTGAGGTAAATCAATTCAATGTTGTAAATCAGTTTAAATATTTAGGAATCCAAATTATGCCTAAGCTAGAATCAGTCGCCAGTGTCAACTATGAAGCCTTAATGTCAGATATCAATGAGTTAACTCAGAGATGGATGTCACTACCAATGTCGATGATCGGGAGAATCAATATACTTAAAAGTAATATTTTACCTAAAATACTTTATTTATTTCAATACATTCCCTTATCACCACCTTTAGATCTATTCTCAGGAATAAAAAAAAAGTTAGTGGAATTTATATGGAACAACAGGAGGGCTAGATTACGTTTGTCTTTATTATATTTACCATTTGATCGTGGAGGTCTGAAATGTCCAAATTTTATGTTGTATTATTGGTCGGCACAACTGAGGTCTATGACATATTATTTTTCATCAAATGATCTCCCTCACTGGACTGAAATGGAATCATACAATTTACCTTTACCTCTTCCCATATTCATATACTCAGATTCGGCAAAAAAATTACAAAAACAAGTTAAAAATCCATTTGTAAAGCATATGATCAAAATATGGTGTGAAGCTAAAAACTATTTAAAAGAACCACAGTTATTGTCACAATTTAGTCCAATATGGGGTAATCAATATTTTAAACCAGGGAGAGCGGACGCTGTATTTAAAGTATGGAATTTAAAAGGGATACAAAAGATTCAGGATTTATATTTGCCATGTGCAGATAACATAATGTCTTTTGAAGAGCTGAGGATCAAATTTAATCTCAATAGAACACATTTTTTTAAATATCTTCAACTTAGAAACTTTATTCGATCAAATCAAAATAAAGCTCTCACTCGACCTATTTATTCATCCTTGGAAAAAATGATGATGAAAGATAGTAAAAGAAAGGGTATTATTTCAGAGTTTTATAACTCATTGACACTATCTTCAAGTGAAAATTCACTGAAAAGATTAAACTACTGGAAAGAAGATCTGCAAACTGAAATTTCAGAGGAACAATGGGAATTGGCTTGTACAGAAGCTCAAACCAAATCAATAAATGCACGCCTTAAATTGATACATTTCAAATGGTTAATGCGGATGTATGTTACACCGGAGGAGTTAAATAGATATAACAAAAATATACCAGATACATGCACAAAATGCATGGAAAGTAAAGGAACCCTATTTCATTGTTTATGGGAATGTAGATTAATAAGAATGTTTTGGGAAGAGGTGAGGGTAACAATTGAAAAAATAATCTCAAAACAAATCATATTGAATCCTAAACTGTTTTTGTTGGGTCTGTACCCAGAAAAGCATAATTTTAATAAAAGTGAAAGAACATTCATAGACCTCAGTTTGCTTAATGCCAAAAAATGTATTGCACTATTATGGAAAAAGACTCATAGACCAGATGTGACTCAGTGGTTAAGACAGATGTTAACAAACCTTCCATTAGAAAGAATAACATATATACTGAAATCAAAGGAAATTGTGTTTGAGAATATATGGAGACCTTTTATTGATTATGTAAAAAATTTAAACATAACTCTTGAAGAAGAAGGTGAATGATGTGTGTGGACCTTGTAAATTCCAAACTGGTGAACATAATATGTATACTAATGTATTGGATTGTCTAGACTAAACAGAGGAGCATTGTTGAAGACTTGATTTTGTTGGTGGTTGTTGGTGTTTTTAGTGCATTTTTTTTTTTTGTAGTACTTTAGTGTTAGTGTTTGATTGTTTGTATCATGTTTGTTAAAAAAAAAAAAAGGTTCAATAAAGATATTGTGGAAAAAAAAAAAAACACGGAGAGCCGCACAACTCAAAATTCACCTCTCTGATTCGCTGGCCAGCATCTCCCCCCTCAGAGATCGCTCCCGACTCTAGATTTTGTTCTTGTGTTGACTCGGCTCGGGAATCTCGCGAGAGATGCACTCTCGCGAGATTCTTTTCATTCTCTCGCTCTTTCTCTCTCCCGAGAGAGAGAGAGTGAGAGAATGAACGTACGTATTATTTATATTATTTATACATTATTTTATGTATCAAAAAACTAACGAGATCAGCCTGGAATTCCACAAAGGGGGGTGACGCTACTTCGCGGTTTTTCACTTTTCGCGGTCGGTTCTGGAACCCATTAACCGCGATAAGTGAGGGATCACTGTATTTTAAAAATTTGATATTACTATTGTGTTAATAATACACATACTGTATAATAATATCATTTTATTATCATAAAGTATCATGTTGGCACAGCTCCCAGAGGTGTTAATGAAATGTCTTTGACATTCTTTGGTCAAAACACATCATCCTTTAAGTATTGCAACTCCATTGTTCTCTTGGCTAAAGGAGCCTTCCTCAAAAAAGCCATTTTAATGCATTTTGCTGTAAATGTTAATGAGTCCCAGTTCACCCCACCCTCCTTTCGTCATTTTTGAGTTTTGTTGTTGATGTGACAGGCGCTATATTGAGGCTAATGGGTAATTAGCTTTGATAGCAAACACATCCTGAGCTTACTAACATAAAAACAGCTGAATATGAGAATGTACACGCCCAAATAAAGCATTACTGGAGAGAACAGTTTGTGGTTTGAGTGGCAAAGAGGATATGACAGGTCTATGAGTCTATACAAGACATGGCCAAGATTTGACCATACTTGACAATGCATTATCAAGTTTTAAAAATGAGTGCTATTATGTAAAAAAAAAAAATCATCTGTCATAAACCAATGTCCATTCATTAATGTTGACAGAACAGGTTCCTTAGAATCCATTTTTTGGCTTCTCAAGAAAAAGTCTAAAAGTCTGCACAGGTTTTTAAACTATCAGGTAGACTATTGGGATATATTTCAATTGTTAATTTATTTTAATTTTGATGATTATGGCTTACAGCCCATGAAAACCCAAAATTAATTTTCTCAAAAAATTAGAATATTACATAAAATTATTTTTTTTTTAAATAGAAATGTTGACCAACTGAAAAATATGTCCATGTACACACTAAATACTTGGTCGGGGCTCCTTTTGGATTAATTACTGTATCAATGTGGCGTGTCATGGAGGTGATCAGCCTGTGTTACTGCTGAGGTGTTATGAAGGTCCAGGTTGTTTTGATAGTGACCATCAGCTCGTTTGCATTGTTGGGTCTGGTGTCTCTCATCTTCCTCTTGACAATACTCCATAGATTCTCTATGGGGTTTAGGTCACGAAAGTTTGCTGGCCAATCAAACACAGTGATGCCATGGTCATTAAACGAGGTTTTGATACTTTTGGCAGTGTGGGCAGGTGCCAAGTCCTGCTGGAAAATGAAATCAGCTTCTCCATAAAGCTTGTCAGCAGAGGGAAGCATGAAGTGCTCTAAAATTTCCTGGTAGACGACTGCGCTGACTTTGGTCTTGATAAAACACAGTGGACCAACACCAGCAGATCACCTCTGTTCAGATAAAAGTAAATTTTGCATTTCATTTGTAAACCAAAGTCACAGAGTCTCGAGAAAGAGTGGAGAGACACAGAATCTAAGTTGCTTGAGGTTTAGTGTGGAGTTTCTACAGTCAGTGATGATTTGAGGAACCATGCCATCAGCTGGTGTTTGTCCACTGTGTTTTATCAAGTCCAAAGTCAGCGCAGTTGTCTACCAGGAAATTTTAAAGCACTTCATGCTTCCCTCTGCTGACAAGCTTTATGGAGAAGCTGATTTCATTTTCCAGCAGGACTTGGCACCCCTCCCCCCACACTGCCAAAAGTATCAAAACCTGGTTTATTGACCATGGCATCGCTGTGTTTGATTGTCCAGCAAACTCTCCTGACCTAAACCCCATAGAGAATCTGTGGAGTATTGTCAAGAGGAAGATGAGAGACACCAGACCAAGTATTGAGTGTGTACATGGACATACTTTTAAGTCGGCCAACATTTCTATTAAATAACATTTTTTTTAAATTAATTTTATGTAATATTCAAATTTTTTGAGAAACTGAATTTGGGGTTTTCATGGGCTGTAACCCATAATCATCAAAATTAAAATAAACACTTGAAATATATCACTGTGTAATGACTCTATATAATATATGGGTTTCACTTTCTGAAATGAGTGACAAGAAATATTGAACTTTTTCGTGATATTCCCTGTAGTTGGACAACCGTTTTCAATTATTATGAACTATTTAAAAACAAGCCGGACATATACAGCAGTCTGGTGGTGAGCTAAGAGCATATATCGTATTCATGTCCTCTGTGACTGAATTAAGGCGAAGTGTGAGGGAATGCTGCGCCACCACAAAAGCCAGCTAAACCGAAACTAGTGAGGAAGCCCTGAGCTTTGCTAGATAAGATAGACAGTCAAGAGGAAGAGAGAAAGTTACATAATGGAGAACAATGGTGTTTTGTTTAACTTACAGAGAACAATGGGAGTTGATCACAGCGATATTTGGTCAACCATAAAGTAGGGAAAAAAAACTCCACTTCAGCTGATTTTTTAGTTTAATTAATTTTGTGCAACAATGTTGTGTACAGTACTTAAGTCAACTTGGTTGTTTTAAAAGTGTTTTATAAATAAAATTGATATGGTTTGATTTGATTCATGCAGCCTTGCCTTGCAAAACATTGGCATAATGTATGTCAGCTTGGCTGTTTATTACATCTCAGTGATAGATTTATAGTTATGTCATGGCAACAGATATACAGTATGCTAAATTAGATAATAGAAAGCTGACTAGATGATGAGGCCAGAGTTCTTAACCAACAGACTGCTAATTGATCCCTGGAAATGATTGACTGTGTGTCTCTTTGCAGGTATGTCAGTATAAGCTCTCTGGCCTTCAGTCCTGAAGGCCTCTTTCTCTGCGCTTCCAGCAACACAGAAACTGTTCATATCTTTAAACTAGAACAGCTGAGACCAAGGTACAAATACACACACGCACACACACACACACACACACACGCGCGCGCGCGCAGAGTAAAGAAGTGCTCAATTAATTCACATAGTAATAAACAAAAGTACTGTGATGGAACATTAAGAAGCGGTAAACACAGTTAGAAGGTTCCCTAGTTAAGTCCACTCATCACCAGGGGCGTTCCTGTGTAAAATTTGCATATTCTGTATGCCTATTTCCACCCACAGTCCAAAAATATGTTTGCCAGGGTCAGTGATGATTCTAAATTATCCATCCATCCACCCAGCCACCCACCTATCCATCTTCTATTGCTTATCTAGGGGTCCAGGTTGTGGGGGGAGCAGTCCAAACAGAGTAGCCCAGACTGCCACCTGGCTCACATAGCACCATGATCCCCCTGAACCCTCCTGCAGCTGATGAGACCACTGGAGGGGGACCCATGTGACACCTCTGAGTACACTAGGTGCTTGGTGTAACTTTTTATTACCTCCACCAAGGAGGTAATGTAATCAGGATGGTCTGTCCATCCGTCTGTTTGCAGGATTACCAAAAACTACTTCACAGATTTTGATGAAATTTCACCAGAGGTAGCCCTTGGGCCAAGGGTGAACCCATTAAATTTAGGTGATGATCTAAGAGTGCATACATCCACCAAGGACCTTGTTTGAATTTGTGCAGCAGGATTATGCAAAAACTACTGGATGGATTTGGATGAAATTTTCACCAGAGGTGGTCCTTGGGTTAGAGAGGAACCCATAACATTTTGGTGATGATCCGAGAACGCATACCCCCACCAAGGCTCTTATCCTCTCGGTGTGTTTGCAAGAATCCTCCAAAACTACTGGATAGACTCTGATGTAATTTTCCCCAGAACTGGCTCGTGGCCTACACATGAACCCATTACATTTTGGAGGTGATTCGTGACAGACAGAAGGAGCCTTGGCGGAGGTATGCGCTCTCTGAGTGCTTTTCTAGTTTTTATAGGAATCTACTGGACCACTCTTTGCCTAACTCTTTATCCCAAGTAGGGGTCTGTAGAACCCTGCCACAGCATCTAGAGACATGATTGGCTGGTCTCACACTGCACCTGATTGGCTAATTTCAGCACCTAGAGATGTGACTGGCTGGTCCAAAACCGTTGTGTCACTGCTGGTCAAAAATAGTCAAAACTAATAATTATAATATTTTGTCAGGATTGGTAAAAAAACAACTGATTTTTTTTAAACCATACACTCACCAAATAAACAATGTGTGTTTACCATGGATACAATTTTCTCTGATTTGATGCGTATATTAACTTAATTGTTTCTTAAATTATACTTGTCACCCACAAAGGATCTCAATAAGCTCCTTTATTCAGAAACTCTCACAATTCATTTCTGCCTGAGGCATTAAGCGTTCTATGGTATCTCTCCAAACCCATGTAATAAATTAAATATTTTTTGTCTCATTGCGGAGTCAGCCAACATATTTTAATTTAGTGCAGCCAATCAGGTGCAGCATGAGACCAGCCAATCACATCTCTAGGTGTTGCGGCAGTGTTCTGCAGATACCCCTTACTAATTTATCCAGGACCAGTTTGTCTTGGGAGACCATACCAGGGGCAAGTTGCTCCCAACAACATACAGTAGCTCCTGGCATCATTAGGGCATTTAAAACCCTCCACCATGATAAGGTAGCAATCTATGGAGGGGTCTAAATTATCCATAGTTGTATATCACTGCTACAAAGAGCTTTGATGTCTTTAATATCAGTCCCGGCTGAATGTGGCTAGTATTCAAGTGTTTTGAGAAGCAAGTATGACTAAAAAAACTGCCAAATTTAAAGTCACAGAAGGTAATCCATTTTAGATTTTGTAAAAGGAGTTGAAATTCTGTTCACATCCTGACAACGACAGCGGGGAAAATAAGTACTGAACACGTCAACATTTTTCTCATTAAACATATTTCTGATGAGCCACTGACCTGAGATTTTCACCAGATATCGGTAGCAACCCAAGTAATCCAGACATACAAAGAAATCAAGGCAACTGTGATCACAAAACAAGTTATATTTAATAAAGTGAAATGACACAGGAAATAAGTATTGAGCACATGAATAAAGAGGTGCAAAAAGGCACAGAAAGCCAAGAAACCAGCTGAAATCCATCAGAATTTAAGAAGCCATCCCATCCCCTATCAGTGCAAATTAATTTCAGTTGGTTAAGTCCTGACTGATAGCCTTTAAGAAGGTCTGTGAATATCGGATCACACCACAAAGAACTCATGATGGGTAGAAGCAAAGAGCTCTCTCTAGACTTTTGCAACCTTATTGTTGCAAAATATGATGATGGCATTGGTTACAAGAGCATTTCTAAACTGCTGAATGTTCCAGTGAGCACTGTTGGAGCCATCATTCGGAAGTGGAAAGAATATCATTTTACCTTAAATGATCAGAAGAGTTATGCAAGCGCCAAAGACCACTCATGGTCAATGCGTTCAACTGACATGGGCTGTATGCCCACTCACCTCGCAAGACTCCATTGTTGAAGAAAAAGTATGTTGAAGCTTGTTTAATATTTGCTGCACAACATTTGGGCAAGCCAGTAAAAATACTAGGAGAATATAGTCTGGTCAGATGAGACCAAAATTGGACTTTTTGGATGCCACAACACACAGCATGTGTGGAGGAGAAATGGCACTGCACATCAGCCCCCAAACACCATACAACAGTGAAGTTTGGAGGTGGGAGCATCATGGTGTGGGGGTGTTTTTCAGCACATGGTACAGGCAGACTTCATCACTCTTATCACTCTCACTCTATAAATTCAAGAAATCTCTGTCAGTGTGTGTGTCAT
Organism: Pholidichthys leucotaenia; assembly: GCA_020510985.1. Lineage (NCBI taxonomy): Eukaryota > Metazoa > Chordata > Actinopteri > Cichliformes > Pholidichthyidae > Pholidichthys > Pholidichthys leucotaenia. The sequence continues at coordinate 313,032,362 of CM035838.1, read as the reverse complement.
GATCACAGGACATCATAGGACACCCTACGATGTCTGCATGATGTCCTATGATGATCCTATGATATCACGGCAACATAGGACTCGCGATGCTATCATATAGACAATAGGACTGGCAGGCAACATAGGCGATGCCGTCCTATAGACAATAGGACTGGCTACAAGACCATAGGATTGCCTACGATGTTCCTATGACGTCTACATGATGCAATGCCGTCACATAGACAATAGGACTGGCTACAAGACCATAGGATTGCCTACGATGTTCCTATGACATCACCAGAGGATTGCCTACGATGTTCCTATGATGTCTACATGATGTCGTATAGACAGCATAGTATCAAGTCGCCTCTGATGTCCGTAACATGTCTATATGATGCCAGATACACATCATACGACCGCCAATCCCTCAACCAGTGGTCAGAACGAAGAAGAAGAAGAAGACACACGAGATGGAGCACGTCAGAAAAGATGCTGTGAACATGAAACACCTGAGCTTCAAGCAGTACGTCGCAGGTGCAGAGCAATACAGTGACGAGAACCCCTGCACGTCAGAAGAGATGCCGCGAAGATGAAACACCTGAGGTTCCAGCAGTACATCGCAGGCGCAGAGCAATACAGTGAGGAGAACTCCTGCACCTCAGAAAAGATGCCGCAAAGATGAAATACGTGATGTTCCAGCAGTACGTCACAGGCATGACTGTGAACAACACAGCCGTCTGAGACAGGAAGACACCCTTCAGCAATGGGCATGCAGAAATACTTGCTTATACTTGGTTTCAACGGGCATGGACGGGTATGCTACTGGAAGACATTGTCAGTTGGGTGTATGAAGACATGACTGTTACAGCCTATGATGTCTGCATGATGTCCTATGATAATCCCATGATATCGGGCAACATAGGACTCGCCATGCCATCATATAGACAATAGGACTGGCAGGCAACATAGGCAATGCCGTCATTTAGACAATAGGACTGCTACAAGACCATAGGATTGCCTACGATGTTCCTATGATGTCTACATGATATCTACATGACGTCATATAGACAGCATAGTATAGAGTCGCCTCTGATGTCCCTAACATGATGTCTATATGACGCCAGATACACATCAAATGACCGCCTATCCCTCAACCAGTGGTCAGAATGAAGAAGAAGAAGAAGAACACGCACGAGATAGAGAGCAATACAGTGAGGAGAACTCCTGCACATCAGAAAAGATGCCGCGAAGATGAAACACCTGAGGTTCGAGCAGTACGTCGCAGGCATGACTGTGAACAACAGCCATCTGAGACAGGAGACCCTTCGGCAATGGGCATGCAGAAATACTTGCTTATACTTGGTTTCTACGGGCATGGACGGGTATGCTACTGGAAGACTGTCAGTTGGGTGTATGAAGACATGACTGTGTGTGTGTCACGATCAGAGGACTAGCAATGACATTGTCAAAGATCGCAGGCGGGCATCACTGAACGAGTGGTGACGGCAAACATCAAAGGCAGGTTTCACCATGGTTACTGTTGCCAGACAGACACATCATCAAACATCAAAGGCAAGCATCACTGAACGAATGATGACATCAAAGATCAAAGCCAGGCATCAGCATGGTTGCTGTTGCCATGGTAACAGTAACTTTCTACAGGCATGCAGAAATGCTTGCTTAGACCTGCTTTTGACGGCCATGCACAAATACATGCTTAAACGTGGTTTCTACAGGCATGCACGGGTATGCACTAGTATAATTGAAGGTAAGATGAGTGGACAAATGTACAGCGATGTCTTTGATAAGAACCTGTTGCCATCTGCCAAGATGCTGAAGATGAAACAAGGGTGGACATTTCAGCAAGACAATGATCCCAAACACACAGCCAAGGAAACTCAACTGACTCCAGAGAAGGAAAATAAAGCTGATAGTCACCTGACCTAAACCCCATTGAAAATCTATGGAACGAACTGAAGATCAGAGTTCATAGAACATACCCACAGTTTGTGTGGAAGAATGGGCTAAAATCACTCTTGAGCAATGCCTGTGCCTAGTTTCTCCATATAGGAGGCATATGGAAGCTGGTATTACCAACAAAAGTATTTCTACTAAATATTAAATGAATTTCACCAAGCATGTTCAATACTTATTCCCTGTGTCATTCCACTTTATTAAATTTAACTTGTTTTGTGAACACAGTTTCCTTAGTTTCTGTGTATGTATGGATTACTTGGGTTGTTACTGAGATGTGCTGAAAATTTCAGGTCAATGGCTCCATCAGAAATATGTTTAATAAGAAAAATGTTGACATGTTCAATACTTATTTTCCCCACTGTATCAGTAAATAAATTGGCATTTTAAAGAAAAGTAGGTGATTTGAGGGGGATGCCATCCCCCTTGTTAGCTAAATGACCCAAAACATTTCCATTGTTAACCTGCCATCTCCCCATCCTCCTCCCCATAAAGAGTGTAAGGATAGTTTATACAGCACAGCTGAATATATCAGTGGGAGTTTAGTTAAAGAAGAATGTTGCAGATTCAGTAGAACAGTTTTAAATTCATGACTTGACATTGACACTTGTTTTCTTTGCCTTTTTCTTTTTTCCCGCTATGTAAAGCATCTTTGAGTGTCTTGAAAAGTGCTATATAAGTCTATAATTACATTATACTAGTGTATACCCGTGCATGTCTGTAGAAACCAAACATAAGCAAGTATTTCTGCATACCCGTTTAAAGTTACTGTTTAACCATGGTGATGCCTGCCTTTGATCTTTGACATGGTTAAGCAAGTATTTCTGCATGCCCGTCGAAAGTGTTATGACCTCACAATGTGCCTATGATGTCTTTATGACATCACAGGAGTTGTTCAGAACTCCTTATATGGTCATGTGAAATCATAGGAACACAGTGTGCGCATGTGACACAGACACACACAGAGATTTCTTGAATGTTATATACTAGTAAATACCCGTCCATGCCCGTAGAAACCAAGTATAAGCAAGTATTTTTGCATGCCCGTTGCTGAAGGGTTTCCTCCTGTCTCAAACGGCTGTGTTGTTCAATCATGCCTGCACTGTACTGCTCAAACCTGAGGTGTTTCATCTTCACATCATCTTTTCTGATGTGCAGCAGTTCTCCTCACTCGATAGCTCTCCATCTGGTGGGTGTTCTTCTTCGTTCAGACCACTGGTTGAGGGATAGGTGCGTCGTAATTCCATTTCACATGTCTTCACATAAAGACATCAAGGCAGGCATCACAGGACATCATGTCTACATTATAGGTAGCCAGTCCTATTGTCTATATGACGGCATGGCGAGTCCTATGTTGCCTGATATCATAGGATTATCGGTCATCATGCAGACATCATAGGCCGTCCTATGATGTCGTATGATCATGACACACAGACACACACACAAACTGACAGAGATTTCTTGAATTTATGGTGATTAGTACATACCCGTGCATACCTGTCCGTGCCCGTAGAAACCAAGTATAAGCAAGTATTTCTGCATGCCTGTTGCTGAAGGGTCTCCTGTCTCAGACGGCTGTGTTGTTCACAGTCATGCCTGCAGCATACTGCTGGAACCTGAGGTGTTTCATGTTCACGGCATCTTTTCTGACGTGCAGCAGTTCTCCTCATTCTATTGCTCTCCATCTGGTGGGTCTTCTTCTTCGTTCAGACCACTGGTTGAGGGATAGGTGTGTCATAATTCCAGTTCATGGGCAGGATCATGAAAATAGATCTGAGCAAAAAGTAGCTTTCGAACCTGTTCAGGAAGGCCCGTGCATGCCCGTAGAAACCAAGAAACCGGAGCACCCAGAGAAAATCAGCGCTTTGCTTGGCATTTTACACATTTGTAGTGTAGACTGGCATTCTTCAAGGTTACACATTTTTACTGTGTCAGCACCTCTTTAAAAACGACATTGCTGAGAAAGCAATGCTTTTGCTTAGTTTCTTCATCTTGAGCAAGAATACAAAGACTGCTTGATCTGGCAACTCTGCTCGCGGCAACGTAGAATTGGCCATGGCTGCAGAAATCTGTTAGGCAGAAAACACAAATGCGCTGTAAATACTGGCCTTGTGACTTATTCACCTTGCCAATTTTGAGCCATATGACATCATAAAGACACATTAGTCTAGGCATCATGAGTGACGCTCTATATGACATCATAAAGACACTTTTGTCTATATGACTGCATCGCGAGTCCTGTGCTGCCTGGTATCATCGGATCATCATAGGACATCATGCAGACGTTGTAGGGCGTTGTATGATGTGCTATGTCTATATGACATCATATAGACATCATGTCTTTTAGGGTCATCGTAGGACATCATGCATCATAGGACATCATGCAGACATCATAGGCCGTCCTATGATGTGCTCTATGTGCCGTCATATAGACATCATATCTTTATGACGGCATTGCGAGTCCTATTATGCCTATCTGTCTATGTGCCATCATATAGACAGTCCTATGGTGCCTATCTATGTGCCGTCATATAGACATCATATCTTTATGACAGCATTGCGAGTCCTATGATGTCTGAGATCATAGGACTGCTTATCTTTATGACGGCATCGCAAGTCCTATGATGCCTGTCTATGTGTTGTCATATAGACAGTCCTATGATGCGGAAGTCCTATGATGCCTGAGATCATAGGACGGCCTATCTTTACGACGGCATCGCAAGTCCTATGATGCCTATCTGTCTATGTGCCATCTTATTGATAGTCTTATGATCCCTATCCGTCTATGTGCCGTCATATAGACTTCATATCTTTATGACGGTATCGCGAGTCCTATGATGCATCATAGGACATCAGGCAGACATCATAGGCCGTCCTATGATGGCCTATAAACGTGACAGACACACAGATTTCTTGAATTTATAGGGTGATAGAGTGATGCTGTCTTGCCTATTTATTTCTTCATTGGTCTTCCTTAGTTTAAGTTCTTTATTGCCTTGGTCTTGTCTCCCCATGACATCGTGACAGATAGAGATTTCTTGAATTATAGTATATAGAGCCCCGTGTCTGCGTGGGTTTACTCTGATTAATTGTCCTTAGAAGTATGACTGTGAGAGTGAATGGTTGTCTGTCTCTTTGTGTTGGCCCTGCGATGGACTGGCGATCTGTCCAGGGTGTACCCTGACTCTCGCCCAAAGATGCTGGGATAGGCTCCAGCCCCCACGTGACCCGAAAAGGATTAAGCAGAAGAAGAAGATGAAGATAGATGGTGATATATAGAGTGTTATTCCTCGTCTCCAGGGCATGGGTCCCAGCCCATATTATCGTCATCATCCATCCATTCATCTTGTTCCGCTTAATCCTTTTCGGGTCGCGGAGGGACTGGAGCCTATCCCAGCATCTTTGGGCGAGAGGCAGGGTACACCCTGGATCATCATTATCATTATTGCCTTGGTCTTGTCTCCCCTCTGGTCCCCTGTGTGTGATTTATCTGTGCAGCCCTGCCCATGCCGTTTTCTGTAACCATGCCCTGCCATCTCTGTTTGCCCCTGCTTGTTACTTCTTCTCCTGTTTGTTACTGTTCTGTGTTATGTTGCTTACCTGTGTCTATGTGTATGTCTTTTAGCAAGTCCTGCGGTCTGTATGACATCATGTAGACATCCTTCTGAGATCATAGGAACATCAGCCTTACGGTTTATCTGACGTCATATAGACTACGGTTTACATGACGTCATATAGACATCATGTAGACGATCCTATGATCACTTGACATCATAGGAACATCATAGGACATCAAGCAGACATCATAGTCCTATGAACATGACACACAGACAGACAAACTGACAAGAGATTTCTTGAATTTATAGAGTGATGATTTCTGCATGTCCGTTGCTGAAGGCTTTCCTGTCTCAGACGGCTGTGTTGTTCACAGTCATGCCTGCGACGTACTGCTTGAACCTCAGGTGTTTCATTTTCACGGCATCTTTTCTGACGTGCAGCAGTTCTCCTCACTCTATTGCTCTCCATTTTGTGGGTCTTCTTCCTTCATTCCAATGGTTGAGGGATTGGTGCGTCGTAATTCCATTAAGGAGGCAGAAGGCTCTCCTTAATGCCAATATTTGCCATTGCCAACGCACTGTTGTATTGTTTTGCTTGTTTAACAATGTAATGATAAACTTTACCTCGTATACGTATGCCTGGGTTGAAGCAGAGATCTCCTTAATGCCAGTACTTGCCATTGCCAATGCATTGTTGTATTGTTTTGCTTGTTGAAAACACTAGAAGTCCCAGAGAGGGGCCATTTGGCCTTTTTGGCTAGAAAACCCATAGGGGGACCATCAAGTGGCCACAAGAGGGCTAATGTCTGGGACTTCTAGTTTTAACAAAGTTTTGATGCATCACTGAGCCTATGATGTGCCTATGATGTCTGTATGACCTCATCTAAATACCATAGGCATAGACACTGTGACACACACACACAGACACACAGATTTTCTGGGATCAGTCTATACGCTGTCTATATCACATCATATAGACATCATGTAGACATCATAAGAGCATCATAGGCGACTCTATACTCTGGTGTCTATATGTCGTCATATAGACGTCATGTAATGTCATAGGTAAGAACATCATAGGCAATCCTATGATCTTTTAGCCTGTTTATACGACCTCATCTAGACACCACAGGCATAGACACCGTGACACACACAGATTTTCTGGAATCAGTCTATACGGTGGCTAGATGACGTCATATAGACATCATGTAGACGTCATAGGTAGGAACATCATAGGCAATCCGATGATCTTTTATCCAGTCCTATTGTCTATATGATGGCATTGTGAGTCCTATGATGCCTGAGATCACAGGAACATCATAGGATATCATGCAGACATCATAGGAACATCATAGGCGGTCCTATGATCGTGACACACAGAGATTTCTAAAATTTATAGTGATGACTAGTGCATACCCATGCATGCCCGTAGAAACCAAATATAAGTATTTTTGCATGCCTGTAGAAAGCAGGTGTAAAGCAAGCATTTCTGTTTGCCCGTCGAAAGTTACTGTTACCATGGCAATAGTAACCATGGTGATGCCTGCCTTTGATCTTTGACATGGTTAAGCAAGTATTTCTGCATGCCCGTCGAAAGCAAGTGTAAGCAAGCAGTTCTGCATGCCCGTAGAAAGTGTTCTGACCTCACAATGTGCCTATAATGTCTATATGACATCATAGGAGTTGTTCAGAACTCCTTATATGGTCATGTGAAATCATAGGAATGTAGTGTGCGTATGTGACACAGACAGACAGAATTCTTGAATTTTATATCCTAGTACATACCTGTTCTGCTTCTCCTGGGTCTCAGCTTGTCTGTGCCTTGCCTGGCGTGCAGAGTTGCTTGCTTTGCGGGCATTTCAGGCTTCAAGTGACTCAGCACATGCTTGGCGCACTGCCACACGTTTCCTGTCTGTCTGTGCATCCCTTGTCTGTCGTACCCTATGGCTGGTGAAGGGTCTCCTCCTGTGGCAGGCATCATAGGACACTACATCATAGATAGGCAGGCATCATGAGTGATTGTCTATATGACATCATAAAGACATCAAGGCAGGCATCATAGGACACTACATCATAGGTAGCCAGTCCTATTGTCTATACGACGGCATCGCCTATATGATGGCATCGCGAGTCCTATGTAGCCTGAGATCATAGGATCATCATAGGACATCAGGCAGACATCATATTCCTGTGATCGTGACAGACACACACACAGAATCACAGATTTCTTAAATTTATAGAGTGATTTCTGCATGCCCGTTATGATGCTACAGCTCCTGACCAGATAGTGATGATATAGAGTGAAGTATGTGGCAGTAATGCACCTGTAAGCTGGTTGCCAACCGGCAATCAAATCTAAAAGAAGAAGAATATGCATGCCTGTTGCTGAAGAGTCTCTCTCCTCCTGTCTCAGACGGCTGTGTTGTTCACGGTCATGCCTGCGATGTACTGCTCAAACCTCAGGTGTTTCATCTTCACGGCATCTTTTCTGACGTGCAGCAGTTCTCCTCACTCTATTGCTCTCCATCTTGTGGATCTTCTTCTTCGTTCAGATCTCTGGTTGAGGGATAGGTGCGTCGTAATTCCAGTTCATGGACAGGATCATGAAAGTAGATCTGAGCAAAAAGTGGCTTTCGACCCTGTTCAGGAAGAGGAGCATCCATGTAATGATAAACTTTACCTTGTATACGTATGCCTGGGTTGGAGCCAGGCAGAGGGATCTCCTTAATGCCAATATTTGTCATTGCCAATGCACTGTTGTATTGTTTTGCTTGTTGAACAATGTAATGATAAACTTTACCTTGTATACGTATGCCTCGGTTGAAGCAGGAATCTCCTTAATGCCAATACTTGCCATTGCCAATGCATTGTTGTATTGTTTTGATGCATCACTGAGCCAATGACCTGCCTATGATGTCTATGTGACCTCATCTAGACACCATAGGCATAGACACTGTGACACACACAGATTTTCTGGAATCAGTCTATATGGTGTCTATATGACGTCATATAGACATCATGTAGATGTCATAGGAGCATCATAGGCGACTCTATACTATGGTGTCTATAAGTCGTCATATAGAAATCATGTAGACGTCATAGGTAGGAACATCATAGGCAATCCTATGATCTTTTAGCCAGCCCTATTGTCTATATGACGGCATCACGAGTCCTATGATACCTGAGATCATAGGAACATAGTAGGACATCATGCAGACATCATACGAACATCATATGCAGTCCTATGATTGTGACACACTGACAGAGATTTCTTGAATTTATAGAGTGATGAAGCATTTCTGCTTGCACATCGAAAGTTAGCTACCATGGCAGCAGTAACCATGGTGATGCCTGCCTTTGATTTTTGACATGGTTAAGCAAGTATTTCTGCATGCCTGTCGAAAGCAAGTTTGTAAGCAAGCAGTTCTGCATGCCCATAGAAGGTGTTCTGCACACACAATGTGCCTATAATGTCTATATGACATCATAGGAGGAGTTGTTCAGAACTCCTTATATGGTCATGTGAAATCATAGGAACACAGTGTGCGTATGTGACACAGACACATAGACAAGAGATTTCTTGAATTTTATATATACTAGTACATACCCATGCATGGCCGTGCATACCCGTGCATGCCCATAGAAACCAAGTATAAGTATTTCTGCATGCCCGTAGAAAGCAGGTGTACACAAGGGTGTAAGTAAGTACGTCAGCACTCATTCAGTGATGCCTGCCTTTGATTTTTGATGGTGTCATAGTGAGTCCTATGGTCTGTGGTGATGTCATAGGGGACTCTCTATGACAACATCACAGACCATAGGACTGTGATGATGTCATAGGGACTCACGATCATATGATCGAGAGTCATGCCTGCGTTTGATCTTGGAAACTGTCCTATGTCCTATGATCTTAGATGACGGCATAGCGAGTCCTATAATGCCTGCATTTGATCCTGGTTTAAATTAGTGTCCTATTCCTAATCGGGTGATGAGTATCTCTTTTTTCCTGTTTCTGGCAACTCCCATTCGGTTTCAAGTGCTGTGTCCTATTGGTAATCGGGTGATGAGTATCTCTTCTTTGGTGAGTAATAAAATAAGATAAACTATTGTCCCTCAAGGGGAAATTTGTCTTGGGCTTGTCACCTGTGCTGCAACCACACAATCCACACATACACAATGGATATAGTACATAATAAATGAAATAAAACTCAATAAATAATACAAGTATATACATACATAAATATATAACAGCAGTCATTAAGAACAGGAGTTATAAGTGTCCCTGACCTATTTATCTGAGTTTAAAAGTTTTACTGACGTCGGGACGGTGTATTCATATACATGTCATAAAGACATGAAGGCAGGCATAAAGACATGAAGGCAGGCATCGTGAGTGGTGGTCTATATGACATCATAAAGACATCAAGGCAGGCATCACAGGACCTCATGCCTACATCATAGGTAGCCAGTCCTATTGTGTATATGACGGCATCGCGAGTCCTATGTTGCCATAGGACCATAGGATGGGATGTCATAGGACATCATGCAGACATCATAGGCCGTCCTATGATGTGCTCTGATCGTGACACACAGACATAATGTACTGCTTCGAATGGGTGTGGTTTAAAGTAGTGTGTCCTATTGTTAATTGGGTGATGAGTAAGATTTCCAGATTTACACAGAAACTGACGAGATTTCTTGAATTTATAGTGGTACAGTGATCCCTCACTTATCGCGGTTAATGGGTTCCAGAACCGACCGCGAAAAGTGAAAAACCGCGAAGTAGCGTCACCCCTAATGACGTCACCCATAAATAACACGTACGTTCATTCTCTCTCTCTCTCTCTCTCATATGATACGTGTGTGTGTGTGTGTGTGTGTGTGTAAGTGTACATACATACTGTACGTAGATGTAAATAAAGTGTACATAAATATGTTTTTAGAACTCTTTTATTCTTATAACAAGATACGTAACTCAAGATGAAGATGATTTACTGCACAGGTTAATGAGAGCTTTACTGCTGCTCAGGTGACGCCTCATCGTCAGGTGCTAGAGGCGCAGGATCGTCGAGGGCAGCTTCCGATAGAGCTGGAGAAGCTGCAGGAGGCGGCGTAGTGGCTCGACGGGAAGACTATTTCGCACAAAAAGGCACAAGAGAACAGCGAAAAGTTCCACGCGGCGAGACTAAGCAACACGAGCGATAAAGAACAATGAATGCGGTCTTCCTTCGCTGGGTATGGGCGCTCGGCAGGGAGAGAAGCTGGGTAAAATGTCTCGGCCAATCAGCTTGCGAGATTCCCAAGCCGAGCCAACACAAGAACAGCGAACAGAGAGGTGGATTTTGAGTTGTGCGGGCTCTCCATGTTGATACCTGGTGTTCTAATGTAGTCTCCCTGCCTTCTGCTAGCGCCCGCCCATTTTTTCTCAATTTTGAATTTTTGATAAATATTTTTGAAAAATCCGCGATGCACTGAGGGCGCAAAAGGTGAGGCGCGAAGTAGCAAGGGATCACTGTATTTTGTTTCCAGATTTACTGCTTCGAATGGGTGTGCTTTAAAGTGCTGTGTCCTATTGCGTATATGACGGCATCGTCCTTTTGTCTATATGACAGCATCACGAGTCCTGATGGTCTATATGACATCATAAAGACATGAAGGCATAGGGACATCATAGGAGCATCATAGGTACAGCATAGGCCGTCCTATGATCATGACACACAGACACACAAACACAGAGATTTCTTATTCACTTATTTTGATTTTTTTTAATTAAAGGAACTAGTACATACCCATGCATACCTATCCATGCCCGTAGAAACCAAGTATAAGCAAGTATTTCTGCATGCCCGTTGCTGAAGGGTCTCTCCTCCTGTCTCAGACAGCTGTGTTGTTCACAGTCATGCCTGCGGCGTACTGCTGGAACCTCAGGTGTTTCATGTTCACAGCATCTTTTCTGACGTGCAGCAGTTCTCCTCATTCTATTGCTCTCCATCTGGTGGGTCTTCTTCTTCGTTCAGATCACTGGTTGAGGGATTGGTGCGTCGTAATTCTAGTTCATGGGCAGGATCATGAAAATAGATCTGAGCAAAAAGTAGCTTTCGAACCTGTTCAGGAAGGCCCGTGCATGCCCGTAGAAACCAAGAAACCGGAGCACCCGGAGAAAATCAGCGCTTTGGCATTCTTCAAGGTTACACATTTTTACTGTGTCAGCACCGCTTTAAAAACGACATTGCTGAGAAAACGACGCTTTGGCTTAGTTTCTTCATCTTGAGCAACAATACAAAAGACTGCTTGATCTGGCAACTCTGCTCGTGGCAACGTACATAAACACGCTGTAAAGACTGGCCCTGTGACTTATTCACCTTGCCAATTTTGAGCCATATGACATCATAAAGACATTAGTCTAGGCATCGTGAGTGATGGTCTATATGACATCATAAATACACATTTGTCTATGTGCCATCATATAGACATGGTGGTGGTGTATATGACATCATAAAGACACATTTGTCTATGTGCCGTCATATAGACATGTGACGTCATGTAGACATGACGGCATCGCGAGTCCTATGATGCCTGAGTTCATAGGACGTCCTATGATGTTCAGGCAGAGAGCATAGACCGTCCTATGATGTCCTATAAACGTGACAGGCAGACACACACACACACACACACACACACAGATTTCTTGCTTTAATAGTGATGAAGTGATTTCTGCATGCCCGTTGTTGAAGGGTCTCCTCCTGTCTCAGACAGCTGTGCTGTTCATAGTCATGCCTGTGATGTACTGCACAAACCTCAAGTGTTTCATCTTCATGGCATCTTTTCTGACCTGCAGCAGTTCTCCTCACTGTATTGCTCTCCATCTCGTGGGTCTTCTTCTTCTTCGTTCAGACCACTGGTTGAGAGATTGGTGCTTTGTAATTCCAGTTCATGGACAGGATCATGAAAATAGATCTGAGCAAAAAGTGGTTTTCGACCCTATTCAGAAAGACCCGTGCATGCCCATGTGCATGCTCTTCTTCTTCTTCTTCTTCTCAGTTCATGGACAGGATCATGAAAGTAGATCTGAGCAAAAAGTGGCTTTCGACCCTGTTCAGGAAGAGGAGCATCCATATAATGATATTTTACCTTGTATACGTATGCCTGGGTTGGAGCCAGGGAGAGGGATCTCCTTAATGCCAATATTTGCCATTGCCAATGCACTGTTGTATTGTTTTGCTTGTTTAACAATGTAATGATAAACTTTACCTTGTATACGTATGCCTGGGTTGAAGCAGGGAGCTCCTTAATGCCAATACTTGCCTTTGCCAAAGCATTGTTGTATTATTTTCTTCTTCTTTTAGATTTCATTGGCGGTTGGCAACCAGCTTACAGGTGCATTACCACCACGTACTTCACTCTATATCATCACTATCTGGTCAGGAGCTGTAGTCCTTCTATCATCATTGCTATGTCCAATCAAACCTCATCTCTATCTTCAGACATCACTCTTCTTTGTCTCCTCATACTTCACTCTGTATCATCACTTTATCTGGTCAGGAGCTGCATGTAGTCCTTCTATCATCATTGCTGTGTCCAATCAAACCTCAACTCTTATCTTCAGACATCACTCTTCTTCATCTCCTCGTACTTTAACTCTTTATCATCACTTCACTCTATATATCATCACTCTACACATCTTGGCCATGGCGACTACCACGGCCAAGATGTCGGCCACCCAGGCCGGTCTCTCCTCAACTGTGCCAACTGGTCCTCTCAGTGGCGTCGACCAGCTTTTTTCATTTTGCTTGTTTAACAAAGTTTTGATGCATCACTGAGCCTATGATGTGCCTATGATGTCTGTATGACCTCATCTAGACACCACAGGCATAGACACTGTGACACACACAGATTTTCTGGAATCAGTCTATACGGTGTCTATATGACGTCATATAGACATCATAGGAGCATCATAGGCGACTATACTATGGTATCTATATGTCGTCATATAGACATCATGTAGACATCATAGGTAGGAACATCATAGGCAATCCTATGATCTTTTAGCCAGTCCTATTGTCTATGACGGTATCACGAGTCCTATGATGCCTGATGTCTATATGACCTCATCTACACACCATAGGCATAGACACTGTGACACACACACAGATTTTCTGGAATCAGTCTATACGGTGTCTATATGACATCATATAGACATCATGTAGACATCAAAGGAGCATCATAGGCGACTCTATACTATGTCTATATGTCATCATGTAGACATCATAGGTAGGAACATCATAGGCAATCCTATGATCTTTTAGCCAGTCCTATTGTCTATATGACGGCATTGTGAGTCCTATGATGCCTGAGATCCTAGGAACATCATAGGACATCATGCTGATATCATAGGAACATCATAGGCGGTCCTATGATCGTGGACTGGCAGACATACTGAGACACTTGACAGATTTCTTGAATTTATAGAGCGATGATGATGCTTCACAATAGGGTAGGCTGTCAGCAGTGATTTCCAGAATTAATTCAATTCTGATTCACTTGATTCTATTTTCAACTCAGTTGCATTTAATACTGATTCAGTCAGGGATATTTCCATCACAACTATTTTCCTTGCATATGAAATAATTTCTCAAAGACATAACGCTGTAAATTGTACCAGGAATGTCAGGATTGCTGCCTCTGTTACAGCTGAGTAATTGGGTCATAATAGTGAATTTGGGTGTGTGTGGTTAATCCAGTGCAGTTTTCAGGTGTGTCAGGGGTTGGGCTTCCCCTTTTGACCAATCATCTGCATTTCTCCATCCATATAACCAGTCTGCTTCCTTCACTCTGCTAGATTGTTGACCTCCATAGCTTCTCCAGCCTTTGAACAAATACTCAATTCTGCCGTGTTTGCCCTGTATCTGATCTCTTTTCTTGTCTACTTGCATGAACACGAGATTTCAGCCACATAACAGACTACGTGTAAGCCTCTTTCCATCCAGGCCAAGCAGATTTCCTCAAAACCCATTTCATTAATGAGCTATTCAGCCCACCCTCGGTCTTTCAACACTACTGAGCTTGACAGTTGATTCCAAGCTATAATTAGCTGTTCGTTTTGGCTTTCAGATACGTCTGAGCCCACTGATGTAAAACTGGTTGAATGTGAGATTGTAAAAGTACAGAGAATGCATTATCTGGGATGGATGTGTGGTTGCATTTGATAGGACTGTTCCCTGAGGTATAATAAGCACATAAATAACTGTGGATGGCAAACTCTGCTAATGACAGCCAAGTGCTGTTTGTTGAGAAGCCATTCCAGCAGGAGTATAATAATTTCTAAGAATGTCATACAGTTAAATGTTGGCAGATGATCACAGAAGTCTAGTGGGGGTTTACAGAATATATAGAAAATGTTGATCAAAACCAGCCTAGATCCAACAGCTATGCTAACAGAAACTGAACGCGGTTGCCTAATGACGGTAACACTAGCAAGCGAATCTACCTGTCTATCACTGCCAAAATATACGGTAACAATACAAGCCAGAATGATTTGCGATATATTATGGACTGTGGATTAATGAACCAGGTGGGAACAAGGATGCACAGTGGAGTGACTAGAATTTAAATTAAATAGCTGTGGAGAGCGTGAAATGAAGAGGCTGAATTTATTTCTCAATTCAGGTTTATTAACAATCACGTGTCTCCAACATCTTCTCAAACAGAAAGAGAGCCAACTTCCCACATCTCCACTTTTTATACCCGGGACATCAGAGTACAGAATCACATTGTCACTCACTCCCCAGAGACAATACATCACCCCCCCCCAGGTCCTCTCTTCTCCACCTAAACCCTGGTGGTCAGGAAATCTTTTCGGAGCCATTTCTAAAGACACATTTCACACCCTCCTGTCATCCCCAGGAGGTCCAGACATATTGTTCCTTCTAAGACGTGAGGTAACAGTGATATACATATGCAGCCTAAGCATCTCAAAGTAATATACATATGCAGCTTAAGCATCTCAAATATGTGTGCCACATAACCCCCCCCCCCCAAACGTCGAAGATGAAACAACGCTGAATGATGCCCAACCTTTCCAGGTTGGCGAACTCCTCGCGCGCTATGGTCAGTTTAGCTGCATCCAAGCGCCGAGCTTTTGCAAAAACGGGGGGACCAGCGGTAGTGATAAAGTGCTCCACCCCGTGTTTAGCAACGGCTGCTGAAAAAGTAGGAACCGTTAGTGCTGGAAACTGAGTGAGGAGTGTGTGAAACTTACCGCCTGCTGTGGCGACGTTGGCTTGTGCTGTGGGCGGGGACACTCGAGCTGCACAAGGGATAGAGTAAAACGAGAGTGCATTAACCAAGCGTCTATTGGGGAGATCAACCAACAACCCATGTGAGCACAGAAAATCAGCACCTAACATGTTGAAACTCACCGCCGCTATAATAAAAGTCCACTCATATGTGCGGCCATGCAGGGACAGAAGTAGGGTCCTTTCACCGAAGGTCTTAATGCTCGAGCCGTTTGCCGCTGATGCTCTGTGACTCCCGGGGCCCGCCAGCTGGTCCGCGTATGTTGGCATGATGAAACTCACTTGGGAGCCTGTGTCCACGAGGAATTGCCTCCCAGAACGCGCATCCGTCAGGTAGAGCAGCTTGTTCTGTACACCGAGGGCTGCAGCTGCTACCGACTCCCGGTCCTGGAGTTTCCCGAGCTCTGGAACTGACATGGTGGTATACACTTGCGTGCCCTCTCTGCGAAGCGACGATGGTAAAAACAGAGGTCGTCTCCTTCGCGGTGTCGGGGCTTCGTCGCAGCCGTTGTTGGTGTATCTGCCTCCGTCGCCTCTGGCCCTTTGCCGTTCCCGGTCGTCGCGCCGAGATCTGCCGCTGCTGCGGTGGCCATGTGCCGTCCGCTGGCGTTGAGGATCCGCTGCGCCTCCTGGGCTAGCGCGCGGAAGTCCCGCTGGGTCACAAACTGGGAGCCCGCCAGGGTCGCCTCGTCTGCGACGGTTAGAGTTTCTCAGGAAGATGTGAGGGAAGAGGAAATCGTCGTTGTCTGAGCCTCTCAGCTTCAGCATGTCTTCCATCAGGTCAACAGGCGTGCTTTCTCCCAAGTCGTGCAGAGGCCAGGAGTCTCTCAGCTTCTCTCCTGGGCTGAGGGAGTAAAACGCTGGATGAGGGCAGCTTTCAACCCGCCGTATTTGTCGCCAGCGGCTGTGGGCGCTGCACCAGCTCCGCACATGTCGAGCTGTGCGGCTGTCGAGTTTGGCGATGACGTGGTTAGAACTTTGTGTTCATCTGCTGGTTATTCCCCGGAGAGCGAACTGGGCTTCGGCCAGGAGGAACCATGAGTCTGGGTGTCCTGCCAGAATTCTGGTAGCTGACTGAGACTGCGATTTGCCCGGCTGGTTCCCTGGCGAGTTCTGGTTCGGGGGAATTGTCTCTGCCCATTATACGTCTTAAGGTCACCAGTGTGGAAAGCGTGAAATGAAGAGGCTGAATTTATTTCGCAATTCAGGTTTATTAACAATCACGTGTCTCCAACATCTTCTCAAACAGAAAGAGAGCTAACTTCCCACATCTCCCCTTTTTATACCCGGGACATCAGAGTACAGAATCACATTGTCACTCACTCCCCAGAGACAATACATCACCCCCCCAGGTCCTCTCTTCTCCACCTAAACCGTGGTGGTCAGGAAGTCTTCTCAGAGCCATTTCTAAAGACACATTTCACACCCTCCTGTCATCCCCAGGAGGTCCAGACATATTGTTCCTTCTAAGACGTGAGGTAACAGTGATATACATATGCAGCCTAAGCATCTCTAAAGTAATATACATATGCAGCTTAAGCATCTCAGATATGTGTGCCACATAGCCATAAAAACCATGGTCACCAAGCTAACTTGATAGTAGCAGTGTCAGTGTGGTTTTAGATGTTCACAAGGATACTCCCACCATTAAAATGGGTGGGATGCTTAAAACTGGGAGGAGCGTGGTATAATTACCTGTGAGCTCTGGTTCCACATAATAACTCGAGACGTATTTTTTTTCATTGAATGAGAGGTACTGAGACCGAGGCAAGACCCTACCAAAATAGGACAGGACTGTATTTTTCCTGGGTTTTTCCATTTGTTTTCACACCAGATACCCAGATGTGCAAAAGCACAGAAAAAGTGCAATTTTCATCATATGTCCCCATTGAAAACGCAGTCTGGTTGCCGGGTATTACACTGTGGGAGAAAAATGACTCACTGCAGCTTGAAGTTTCTCCTTGTACCTACATTCTAGCCACCAGTGTGTAAACCAGCTTCTAAAATGACCTTTTGTGTAAGCAATTTTTAATTTTATTCCATGTGCAGTGCAGAGGAACAAGCTGCTTCTTGGACATCATATGTGGGGAAGATGTTCTCAGCAGCCAGCAGCTATCTCCCTGCTCAGGTGACTGACATGATGAGCCAGGACCGCGCCTTCGCCACTGTTCATCTCCTGACATCTGGCCAAAGCAACGTCTGCACCCTAGCCATGTGAGCCTCTGACTGTTCTTTATGGAAAAGGGAACATGACTTAACGCTGTATTTTGTGTTTTATCAGCTGTGTGGCTAGTTTTGTTTTCACCATGTGTGTCTTACATTTGTACAGTATGTAGGCTAGTGTTTTTTCAACCAGAGTGGCCTGGTACGTTCAAGTTTCTGTGGGAAATGATCTAATTTCACTTCTTAATTGGTCCAAAAAATGTACATAATTTGCCATTATTGTGCACGGGTGCATGGTTGCCTATAGAATCCGTGCACAGCAACAACACATTATTTGCATTTTTTGGACCAATTACAGATGTGGACAAAATTGTTGGTACCCCTCTGTTAATGAAAGAAAAACCCACAATGGTCACAATGTTCCTGTGACTACAGTTGCACATATTATTCAGAAATTTAAGACCCATGGGACTGTAGCCAACCTCCCTGGACATGGCCGTAGGGGGAAACTTGATGAAAAATGGAAGAGACAGATAATACAAATGGTAACAAAAGAGCCCAGAACAACCTCTAAACACATTCATGGTGAACTCCAAGGTCAAGGTACATCAGTGTCAGATCGCACCATCTGTCGTTGTTTGAGCCAAAGTGGACTACTGGGAGACGACCAAGGAGGACACCACTGTTGAAAACAAATCATAAAAAAGCCAGACTGGAATTTGCCAAACAGCTTGTGACAAGCCACAATGCTTTCTGGAGAATGTCCTATGGACAGACGAGACAAAACTGGAACTTTTTGGCAATGCACATCAGCTCTATGTTCACAGATGCAAAAATGGAGCATACCAAGAAAAGAACACTGTCCCTACTGTGAAACATGGAAGAGGTTCTGTTATGTTCTGGGGCTGCTTTGCTGCATCTGGCACAGGGTTGTCTTGAATTCTGTGCAGGGTACAATGAAATCTCAAGACTATCAAGGTATTCTAGAGAGAAATGTGCTGCCCAGTGTCAGACTGCTTGGTCTCAGTCGCAGGTCATGGGTCTTGCAACAGGATAATGACCCAAAACACACAGCTAAAAACACCCAAGAATGGCTAAGAGCGAAACATTGGACTATTCTAAAGTGGCCTTCTCTGAGCCCTGATCTAAATCCTATTGAGCATCTGTGGAAGGAGCTGAAACATGGCGTCTGGAGAAGGCACCCTTCAAACCTGAGACAAGTGGAGCAGTTTGCTCATGAGGAGTGGGCCAACATACCTGCTGAGAGGTGTAGAAGTCTCATTGACAGTTACAGAAATCGTTTGATTGCAGTGATTGCCTCAAAAGGTTGTGCAACAAAATATTAAGTTAAGGGTACCATCATTTTTGTCCAGGCCTGTTTCATGAGTTTGTTTTTTAAAATAATTCTGTTGAACCACAATTCAAAAGCATTGTCTGATTTTCAGTGGTTAATTTTCATAGAATTTTTATTTATTACCACTTTTGTCAGATTAAAGTTATTTCTGTAACAATTGTGGGTTTTTCTTTCAATAACAGAGGGGTACCCAACAATTTTGTCCAGTCTGTAACATGGAATTAAAATAATTTCCCTCAAAAACCTGAACATGCTAGGGCACCCCTTGTGGGAAAACATGCAGTAGGTTATGCTTGTGTAGCTCCTATAGTCAGGGGCCAGAAATTTTGACACCCCTGCATTTCTGTCAGATGATGCACTAATTTCCATGCAAATTTGTTTATTTAGTTTTCATTGGAATAATACAAAAACTTTTTTGATACATAGGCTGTTCTATATTTTTTAAACAAACTTAACCAGAGGATACGAAAGGTTTTTTTGTAAAATAATTTTCATTCAGTAGTTTTGTATTGTATGAATTGCTCAAATGTTCTGTTCTAATGGATTCAACTTAGGTGAAATATTTAACAAGATCATGCTACACAGCACACGATTCGATAGACAGGCGGTTGTCAAAAATTTTGTCAAAGTTGTTAGCTTCAAGGTTGGAAAAGATTCTTCCCTTTTATAATTTCACAGGACCAAACCGGTTTCATTAAACTATCGCCATTCTTTTTTTAACTTGCGGCGGTTGTTTAATATTATTTATACTCCTCACCACAACATACCTGAATGTCTTATTAGTTTGGACGCTGAAAAGGCATTCGATAGGGTTGAGTGGGAGTATTTGTTTTTTACTTTGGAGAGGTTCGGTTTTGGTCCTTCCTTCTGTTCCTGGATTAAACTCTCTATGCTAGTCCTTTAGCTTCAGTGTTAACTAATTGTCGCTATTCCTGACTATTTTGACTTTACCGTGGTACGAGGCAAGGCTGTCCTTTGAGCCGGTTCTTTTGCCTTGGCAGTTGAGCGTTAGCTATTGCAATCCGTGGGAGCCGGGACTTTCTAGGCATTCGTAGGGGTGGCATGTGCATAGGGTTTCACTCTATGCTGATGCATCTTTTATTATTTCTCTCCAACCCATACTTACTTCATTACCCGCTATACTTAATATTTTGGATAGTCTTTAGTAGGTTTTCTGGTTATAAAATTACATCTTAATAAGAGTTGAACTGTCTTCTGATTAATGAAAAGATTCAAGTTCAGGATTTTGAAAATTTTCCTTTCAAGGTTGTTATTGATCATTTTAATTATCTTGGATATGTGTCACTAAACAATTTAATTACGTGTTTAAAAATAATTTTCTCACCTTACTTGACCAGTGCAAGTTAATACTTTCCAAATGGTCCCCATTATCCTTGTCTTTAATTGGCAGAATCAATTCTGTAAAATGATTGTTACTTCCAAAGTTTTATATTTGTTTTCATGTCTCCCCATTTTTATTCCCTAAATCCTTTTTTAAGTCTTTGGACTCTTTGATTACCTCATTTATCTTGGAATGGTAAACATCAGGAGATGAGGAAAGTTTTCCTTCAAAGACCCAAATCAGTAGGTGGCATGGCTCTGCCTAACTTTCAATATTACTACTGGGCAGCAAATATCAGGTGCATGTTATATTGAAACATTTTTATCTGGAACCTAAATCACCTATTTGGATCCTTATGGAGTCACATGGTGGACAATCAAACTTCCCTACCGGCAATTTTAGGTTCACCACTTCCCCCTTGCTTTGTCTACACTGGGTAATAATAAAGTAGTTCGTCCGTCTTTAGAATTTGGTCTCAATTCAGGAAAATTTCGGTCTTCAGTTTTTTTCCATTAGAAGTCCAATTGCCGCAAATCATTTATTTACCCCATCAACTATTGATAGTGATTTCATATATTGGCACCAGAAAAGGTTTAAAATCTTTTGCGAGATTATATATTTTGATGGTCAATTTGCAAGTTTTTCTCAACTTTCCACAAATTCGACATCACTTCTACACATTTTTTCCGCTTCCTCCAGGTCAGACATTATGTGCAAACCATGACAAAACAATTCCCTCAAAAACCTTCTGATAATCCTTAGATGATTTTTTATTAGTTAAACCAACTTCTAAGGGGGTCATGTCAGTTTTATATAATTTAATTTCAAATTTACAATCTTCTTCTCTGGCCGCTATCAAATTGAACTGGGAACAAGATCTTAATTTTAGCTTTTACTGATGAACTGTGGGACTCTATCTGGCCAGGTTCACACGTATCAATGTGTGCTCGTCACGCTCTTATTCAATTTAAGATTGTACACCGGATGCACCTGTCAAGGTTAAGTTAGCACGTATTTACTCGGATATAGACCCAACTTGTGAAAAGTGTGGTAGCGCTCCTGGCTACTTTGCTTCACATGTATTGGTCCTGCCCTGCATTGATGAATTTTGGCATTCTGTTTATCACTATGTCTGAAGTCCTGCAATATCAAATTAAACCTGATCCATATGCGCCATTTTTGGTGTGGCTCCAGAACTTGTCTTGCCAAGTTCCCAAATTAAAAGTATTCAATTTTCATTATTATTGGCCAGACGTGCTGTATTACTGAAGTGGAAAGACCTCTTCGCCCCTTCACATTTACAGTGGATAAAAGATATAATGTCCTGTTTGGATTTAGAAAAAATCAGATATACAGTCTGTGGCTCTGAAAACAAATTCTATAAATTATGGCGCCCGTTTCTTGATTTCTTTGAAAGACCCTACGATTATAGTTTCTGAGTAGCTCATATTCCCCTTTACCCACCCCCACTTCACACACACAATTTTTCTTTGTATTTTTTTTCTTTTTTTTTTTTTATTGTTTATTTAAAAGGTTTTTTGTGCTTTGAAGCATTTACATTTGTTGGGCTTTAAGTTCTAGTTTTTTACTGTTTGGTTGAAACAAAAATGAAAATTTCTAATACTTTGTATTGTATTGATACTTCAATTAATAATAATAAAAAGACCTTTGAAAGAAAGACCAGGGGTGTCACACTTGGCCGTGGAGGGCCAAGACCGTGTGCATTTTCTCTCCCACCACTTTCATCAAGAGGCAAGGTCATTGAATTCCTTGCCACTGATTAGTGATCAGTGAAAAATGCCTGCTTTATTTTCTGATTGGAGAGAATACCTGCAGGGTCTTCGTCATCCATGGTATGAGTTTGACATCCCTGCTTTAGACCTTTGATCTGATTAGGGCATAGTAGTGATAAATGGAAGTCTATTCCTCTCCCAATCTACCTCCCAATGGATGGATGGATGGATGGATGAAGGCATATCGCTCAGGCTTATAAACACTCCTTGCAATAAACCCAACTTGACAAACAAGTGATAGGTTGTGTTAAGCAGTTTGTGCATAGCACAAAAAAGAGAGGAATAATAGATTAATATTTTATGAAATATCAAGCATCAATCATATTTCCTCAAAAAACATTTGAGATTTGGTGTTTGCTGCCATTGTGAAGACTTTGTTTTCCCAGTCCATTAGTAGTAGTAATTTTCAGGATGATGGTTGAATAAATCAGATCTTAGCATAAAAAATGGCTACATCCTTCAAAGCAATCTCTGTGTTGTGTTTTGTCATCATTACACAGTCTTCCTTTCTTCCCTGAGCCTTGTTCTACTGGAAGTCTCTTTCTGTTGAAATGATTTCTTGTTAACCATCAACTGATCGTCATGGTCCTCTCTCAGATATTGCATAAATAGACTTAACCTGAAATCTTTAACTGAAGTGGCATTTAAAGTGAACACCACTGAAAGTATTGTTTGGTCTTTCAGGATCCAGAAGCTTCCTCGGTTGCTAGTAGCTATGGCCGATGGTCAACTGTACATCTATAATGTGGATCCAGTGGAAGGAGGCGAGTGTCTGCTGGCTCACAAACATAGGTAAGACCACTCTGAGCTTTTTCAAATGTAACTCTAATGCAGTTTTGGCTTTGTGTTTGAATTTATCTGTCACGTTGGCCTGTTGTCAGTCTTGAAGCAAGAGCTCGCAGTAGTCCTTACTTATGGACTTTTTATCTGCTACAAATGTCCAGAGAGCCTTATCCATTACCTTCAAGTCAAGTGTAAAGCACTGCTTTTCCTTCAGAATTCATGTTTCTCATCTTGAGGTCTTGGTCTCCCACAATCTGACTGCAAGACCATAGTAAGATTTGCACCAGAGAACTAGCCATAGCTCATGTCTTTCTTGTCCTCCCCCTTAGGATTTTTGGTGCTGATGATGACCAGAGTGAAGACACTAATCCAGAAAGATCCGAGATCACAACACCAGCACAACTGCCTCCATCCTATGCTGAAACTGCTGCATTACCAGGCTCTGGCCCTATCACTGCAACCCTCACTGGTCAGTAGTTTTGGGCAGCTTTCTATTTGTGAAACTGCTACTTTTTAAAACTAAAGTGCATTCTTATGTTTATAAAAGTCCCATGCAGACCATTTAAGGGACAAATAACACTATGATGTTTTATCCTAAGACATAAGTCAGCCAATATCCTACAGAATAAAGCTGCGACAGCTAATGGATAGGTGGGTGGAGTAATGTGTGATGCATTACATTCATTAAAACCCATGTCTCTACCCAGGGTATTCTGAAGATGGTGGGGCTAAGTATGGGGAAGTCATTCCAGAGCACGAGTTTGCCGCTGGGCCTGTGAGTCTGGACGACGAGAACGAATTTCCTCCTGTGAGCATTCAGAAGTGCTAAATATCAACTGTAGGTTTCCCCCAAAGCAGCTTCACTTCTAACATGGCAAAACAGAACTGAGGTGGCAAGCCAACTAGCTGTATGTTGAAGATGAAATTGTCATCATAAATCATTTGACTACCTCAGCTGAGCATAATCTACCTAATCCTCAACCATAGATGCCTATCATTTTTCCCAGATTTTGCCTGTATTTGAAGACCATCTCCCAGCCTACTGCTGTTTTGTTGTTTTTCCCAGGAAACTCCTGTAATTTTATGGAATTTAAACATTATTATTAATTGTATTATAACAATCCATCATTAGTTTTCATTGTTTGTTTGACACTACCAAAGTTGCCATATTGTCTTTAAAATGCAACCTACTATATATGCAGCACAGGCGATGTCCACCAATCCCACCACAAACTGAGGTGTGTAGTTGCTCTCTGTGCAGGTGAGCTAGCTAGTTCACTAGCTGGTGTGGAGATGTCAGGGCAGTGTCCCACCAAAAAAGATGAAATAAATGCAGATTACATGCCTTTTCAAATGTGTAGAGTCAATTTCCACAGGGTACGGTGGGAAAAATGTTTGCCCCATATTCCTCCTCACAACTTTACAAGTTCAAATGGGGAGATTTAACAGGGACTATGCAGCTCTGGGATGGGCTATTGCATCCCTAGCCCTAGTGTAGCACGTGCATGGGGAGAACCTCTGTAATTTTAACCCTAAAGCTGGATTTATGCTGTATTTCCTCTCTGGTCCACATCCACTCTGGACAAAGCCAGCGAGCATGCAGCTCTGTATATACTTCACTTTTTTCGTCTACCAGGCCAAGCGATTGACACATGTGCACAACTGTTATTTGTAGTTTCGCCCCAACCCTATGTGTAGCGCAAATGCGCTAACATGCCAGTTTGTTCACCAGCTATGAACGCGAGAGTGACACACATTTTTTGTAGCAACAACAGTGGCATCGTTTCAAGGAAAAGAAGGAATTACTGTTTTTCATTGTTCTTTTCCTCTCAAGCTGCTGCTGCTGCAAAACAATTCATGTATGTTTATTCTTGGTCTTCATCTTCTTCGTCTGCTTTGACTTTATACTGTATGCTGTGTCGATAGCGCCGCCTCATGAATGGGCCGTTCAATCTTGCGCATGCACAGTCAACGCGGGCAGGCCATATGGTCAGAAAATTTGGGCTGCACACAGTCGACCGCAGAAGAGCTCTGCAGCCACTAGTGGACTGGAGACGATGGCATAAATTTCGTCACACAAACCTCGCAAACAGCGGAGGTGCAGCATGAATCCAGCTTTAATGTATGCAGGTATATCCTTAACAAACACGCTGCTCTAAAATTTACTAAATTTTGTTAGATCTTTCTCTGCCTGCTACTTATCTACTTGGTGTGAAGTTAATGATCTACTCTGAAAATTCTGATATGGTTCCTAAAAAAAAAAAAAAAAAAAAAAAAATCTCCAAAGTGAAAAAGTAATGTGGTAAACACTTTGTACATTCTCTAGATCAGTGTTTTTCAACTGGAGGTCCCTGGAACGTTCAGGCGGACACCTTTGGGAACTTGTCTCATTTAATTTCTTAATTGGTCCAAAAAAATTGCAAATAGTTTGCTGCTGTTGTGCATTGGTCCACCAGTGTCTACAGAACCCATGAACACAACAGCAGATTATTATTATTATTACTTGCAATTGTTTGGACCAATTAAAGCAGCACTATGTAACTTCCTTGTTCCAGGTAGAAACACTGAAAAGATTGTAGCTATGGCTTCTATGACCTCAGTCCCAACAGCCAATCACAGGGTGCTTTGTTGTTAGTGACTAAACTTGTGCCCTGTGATTGGCTGCTGGGACTGAGGTCATCATTGCCATAGTTGTAGTCTTTCATTGTTCCTACCAAGAACAGAGCTGTTTGTAGGCAAAGCAGGCCCATTCAGGCTATGGGGAAGTGACATTCACCCAGTCAGAGGTTGATGTACCATCAAAATAATTTTGGAAACATTAGTTTAAGGTGAAAATCTTACAGTGGTGTTGCTTGAAGAAGTGACATGAGAATTTCCCACAGAAACCTGAAAGTTCCAGGGACCCCCGGTTGAAAAACATTGCTCTAGATAAGTGTTTCACTGGGCTAATTGATTAAAAGGCATTTGTTCATGTGTTTTGGTAGATTAATTCGTGTCGTGATGGGACTGGAAGTGGCCAGGGGAGAAGCTTGTGACTGACAGGTGCCAACAGTGAGATGAACAACAGAAACAATTTTTCAGGGTGTTTTTTTCCTCTTTTTGCAAGATAATGCCAAGGTTCCGTTGACTTTTAAAACATTGACAAAGAAGTAAATGTCATAGTAATCATAGAGAACAATCTGCTCCTCTTACAGACCAAGTATTTCAAAGGTGCATTTCTGATAATGCTGGAGCACCAATGGTAGCTGTATACTTAAGTTTGCCTTTGACTATAAAAATGAGAACTTGGAGAATATTTAGAGAAATGTGGAAATGTTACCTTCTTAATAAAAATCAGGGAGTTTTCTGTAGATTTGAGGTACTACATGCTGGAGCAGTAACATAACCTGTTTTCATAGCATTTTATTGAACAATTATTTTTAGTAAGTTGTACTGTTGTAGCAATATTTGTATTCATATTAGTTTAGCATATGAATTGTTACTGTTCTTATTCTATTGCATTTTACTGCTATGAGATGTTAAATGTTTCTGTGTATGCCTACTGGGAACATTTCAGAAGGTTGATATGTACTGTATGTGTGTGCCTGATATTTGTAAAAGAGCAAAATATTTTGCTAAATGTATAAGACCAAAACTAGTAAAAAGAAACGACAAATAAACCAAGAGTGAATATGTAAAGAGAAACTCTTGAAGTATTTCTTTAAACTCCATGCAGTTTATGAAAATTATGACTAGTGCACATGGCTGTCCAGCTTATCCCTTTCTATGAGATATTGACATCTTAAGCTCATGTTCTGGGGATTTTTGTATGATTACATCTAGGGGAGCCCACAACCTCCCGGCTGTGGGCCGGATGCTCTACCACTAGGTCACCACTCCACGCTATAAGAGTACTGGCCCACCATAGTTGCTTTTACTGCTTAGAGTAGTTGTGTGGCCAAGAGTCATAGAAATGGAGATAGGCGCCACCCCTATACACCATATGGTGTCCCACATATTGTGGAAGGAAATTAACTAATGCCCCCTTTACACAGGGGTGGAGATCGTTGAGAGATCTGGCCAATTTTTGATCTCGCAATGATTTTCACAGTTGCAATGGTCTTCTCAAAGTTTTGGCCCAATCTCTCAATGAGCTCCGTTGTAGGAGTTTATAGTTATTAGGTACAAAGATTATTTAATTTATATATATATAGATATAGATATGGGTGTGGGTGTGTGGGTGGGAATGAAGTTTCACTTCATTACCAACACATACAGTATCTCACAAAAGTGAGTACACCTCTCACATTTTTGTAAATATTTTATTATATCTTTTTATGAGACAACACTGAAGATATGACACTTTGATACAATGTAGTCAATGTACAGCTTGAACAACAATGCAAATTGCTGTCCCCTCAAAATAACTCAACACACAGCCATTAATGTCTAAACTGCTGGCAACAAAAATGAGTACACCCCTAAGTGAAAATGTCCAAATTGTGCCCAATTAGCCATTTTCCCTCCCCGGTGTCATGTGACTCATTCATTCATCTTCTTCCGCTAAATCCTTTTCGGGTCGCAGGGGGGCTGGAGCCTATCCCAGCGTCTTTGGGTGAGAGGCAGGGTACACCCTGGACAGATCGCCAGTCCATCGCAGGGCCAACACAGAGAGACAGACAACCATTCACTCTCACAGTCATACCTAAGGACAATTTAGAATCCCCACTTTGATGCCAATTAACCTAACTTACATGTTTTTGGCATGTGGGAGGAAACCGGAGAAATCCCGGAGTAAACCCATGCAGACATGGGGAGAACATGCAAACTGCACACAGATCACTGTTGGTTGGGGGCTGGGACTGTGTCATGTGACTCATTAGAGTTAAAAGGTCTCAGGTGTGAACGGGAAGCAGGTGTGTTAAATTTGGTGTTATCGCTGTCACACACTCTCATACTGGTCACTGGAAGTTCAACATGGCACCTCATGGCAAAGAACTCTCTGAGGATCTGAAGAAAAGAATTGTTGCTCTACATGAAGATGGCCTACGCGATAAAAAGATTGTCAACACCCTGAAACTGAGCTGCAGCACAGTGGCCAAGACCATACAGCGGTTTAACAGGACAGGTTCCACTCAGAACAGGCCTCACCATGGTCGACCAAAGAAGTGGAGTGCACGTGCTCAGCGTCATATCCAGAGGATGTCTTTTGAAAATGAGTGCTGCCAGCATTGCTGCAGAGGTTGAAGGGGTGGAGGTGGGGTCAGCCTGTCAGTGCTCAGACCATACGCTGCACACTGCATCAAATTGGTCTGCATCGCTGTCGTCCCAGAAGGAAGCCCCTTTTAAAGATGATGCACAAGAAAGCCCGCAAACAGTTTGCTGAAGACAAGCAGACTAAAGACATGGATTACTGGAACCATGTCCTGTGGTCTGATGAGACCAAGATAAACTTATTTGGTTCAGATGGTGTCAAGCGTGTGTGGCGGCAACCAGGTGGGGAGTACAAAGACAAGTGTGTCTTGCCTACAGTCAAGCATGGTGGTGGGAGTGTCATGGTTTGGGGCTGCATCAGTGCTGCCGACACTGGGGAGCTACAGTTCATTTAGGGAACCGTGAATGCCAACATGTACTGTGACATACTGAAGCAGAGCATGATCCCCTTCCTTCGGAAACTGGGCCACAGGGCAGTATTCTAACATGATAACCCCAAACCCACCTCCAAGATGACCACTGCCTTGCTAAAGAAACTGAGGGTAAAGTTGATGGACTGGCCAAGCATGTCTCCAGACCTAAACCCTATTGAGCTATTGAGCATCTGTGAGGCATCCTCAAACGGAAGGTGGAGGAGCGCAAGGTCTCTAACATCTACCAGCTCCGTGATGTCATGGAGGAATGGAAGAGGATTCCAGTGGCAACCTGTGAAGCTCTAGTAAACTCCATGCCCAAGAGAGTTAAGGCAGTGCTGAAAATAATGGTGGCCACACAAAATACTGACACTTTGGACACAATGTGGATATTATCACTTTGGGGTGTACTCACTTTTGTTGCTAGCAGTTTAGACATTAATGGCTGTGTGTTGAGTTATTTTGGGGGGACGGCAAATTTACACTGTTGTACAAGGTGTACACCGACTACTTTATATTGTATCAAAGTGTCATATCTTCAGTGTTGGCCCATGAAAAGATATAATAAAATATTTACAAAAATGTGAGGGGTTTGCTCACTTTTGTGAGATACTGTAAGCTCATGGGGCACCCATCCAAAAGAATGGACAATTTTATTAATAATTAATCTTTGTACCCTCTATGAATCATTTTTAAACATTTGTGAATTCTTCTGCGTGACTCAAGAGAACAGACACAAAAAAACAAGAAGAAACTTCCATATACCGTTACATTTTATCATTTACTGTGTGGGGCACATATGTTGGTTTCATACGCTCCACAGATATTTCACTGTATGTTTATTGTGTGCTTCACGTCTCATGGAACAAAGGGACTGATCCTCCGAGAGGTAACAGCAGAGTGTGAGATTGGGCCTTTTGTTCCAAGGAGATGACCTTGAGAGATTTCCTGACCACAGGAGAGTAGGAGGTGGATGGTGTGAAGATCGGAGGAAGTCGCATTGTGACTGGGATTAAGTACCATGTGACTGTATGTTTGATTAAACACCATGTGACTGTAAGTTTGATGTCCCGGGTATAAAAGGGACAGATGTGAGAAAATTCATCCTCTTTTCCTGCTTTGAGATTGTTGGAGTATGTGATCTGTGAATAAAGCTGAACCTGAGGAATAACTCAGTCTCATCCTTGTGCACATTCTCCACACTGGTGACCTTACGACGAAGAATGAGCAGAGATAATTCTCCCGAGCGGGGCTCGGCAGAAGCCAGCCTGTTGGCTGCCACCACACTCCGGCTGCCCGACTTCTGGCAGCATAGTCCGCGCTCCTGGTTTAGCGCAGTCGAGGCGCAGTTCAACCTCCGGAGAATCTCGAAGGACGACACGAAATTCTACCATGTGGTGGCGAAGCTGGACAGCCACACAGTCCAGAGGGTGGAAGATCTGGTCAATCACCCACCGGACAGCGACAAATACAGCGCATTGAAGGCTGCGCTTATAAGCCACTTCACCCCCTCGGTGCAACAGCGAGCAGAAGGGCTCCTAACGTTGACGGAGTCGGAGAACGACAGACCCGTAGACCTGATGGTGAAAATGCTGAGGCTGAAAGACTCCGAGGATTGTGAATTTATCTTCGCCCACCTTTTCCTCCGGACCCTGCCACCAGCGGTGAGAATTACCCTGGCAGACTCACCTCGGTTGGCCCGGCGAGACTACCATGGGCTGAGCAAGGACGCGCAGCGACTCGTCGACGCCCACAAACGGAGCGCAGTTTCGGCCGTAGCAGCAGAGCTAGGAGCAACGTCCGGAGACGGCATGGGGCCAGTGGTTGCAGCACCAGACTCACCGGCGACGGCAGCAGTCAGGACCAAGCAACACGGAGCGGATGACGTCCTGTGCTTCTGTCATCGCCGCTTTGCAGAGAGGGCACACAAGTGCCTCCCACCGTGCCACTTCAAGCGTTCGGGAAACGCCAAGACCGGGGGTCGGTAGCGGCTGCGGCCCTCGGTGAAGAGAACAAGCTGCTCTACCTGACGGATGCACGCTCGAGGAGGCATTTCCTCGTGGACACAGGTTCCCAGCTTCATCACGCCTTCCTACGCGGACCGGCTGACACCGTCTAAGGGCCCCCGGGTGTCAGCAGCGAACGGCTCAGCGATTAAGACCTTCGGTGAGAGGACTCTGCTTCTGTCTTTGCAGGGCCGTGCATTTGAGTGGACTTTTGTTGTAGCTGCAGTTAATTTCAACATGTTAGGGGCTGATTTTTTGTGCTCACATGGTTTATTGGTTGATCTTGCTAATAGACGTCTGGTTAATGCATCTTTTCTAATCTTTTCACTCTGTTCCCTGCACAGCTCGAGTGGCTCCGCCAACTGCACAAGCCAACGTCACAGCTGCGGCTGGTAAGTTCCATGCACTCCTCACTCAGTTCCCAGCACTCACAATCCCAACGTTTTCGGCGACAGTGGCTAAACATGGGGTGGAACACTATATCACTACCACCGGCCCGCCCGTTTTTGCAAAAGCTCGGCGCCTGGACTCAGCTAAACTGACCGTAGCGCACGAGGAGTTTGCCAACCTGGAAAAACTGGGCATCATCAGGCGTTCGAAAAGCCCCTGGGCTTCACCATTGCACATGGTCCCAAAGGCTGATGGCTCATGGCGACCTTGCGGTGATTTCCGCAGGTTGAATAACGCCACTGCACACGACCGCTACCCGATCCCGCACATCCAAGATTTTTCGGTTCATTTGGCGGGGGCGTGCATTTTTTCTAAAATAGATTTGGTGCGCGGTTACCATCAGGTTCCAGTGCGCGCTCAGGACATACCCAAAACAGCGGTAATAACTCCTTTCGGGCTTTTTGAGTGTTTGTGCATGCCTTTTGGACTCAAGGGTGCGGCGCAGACGTTCCAGCGCATGATGGACACGATTCTACGCGACCTCCCTTTCGTGTTCGTCTATTTGGACGACATTTTGGTAGCCAGCACGTCCGAAGACGAACACAAAAGCCATCTCACGGCAGTTTTCCGGAGGTTAGCAGAGCACGGGTTAATAATTAACCCACGAAGTGTCAGTTTGGGGTGGCGCAGATTGATTTTTTGGGGCATCGCGTTTCACCAGAAGGAGCGGTCCCTCTGCCCGATAAAGTGCGCGCAATAACAAATTTTCCCCACTCTCAAACGGTTAAAGCATTACAGGAGTTTTTGGGAATGGTTAATTTTTATAACCGTTTCCTCCCCAGCACAGCGCGGCTCATGCAACCATTGTACGCTGCACTAAAAAAACAAAAACCCACGAATAAAATCGAATGGTCTCCTGAGCGGGAGCGCGCATTCTCTCAAGTCAAATCAGCTTTGGCAAACGCTACCTTGTTGGCACACCCAGTTCCAACGGCACGCATGGCGCTCACCACTGACGCGTCCGATTTAGCAGTGGGGGCGGTCGTTGAACAGTATGTAGCTGGGACCTGGCAACCGCTCGCGTTTTTCAACAAAACCTTGCGCGATAGCGAGCGAAAGTACAGCGCGTTCGACAGGGAGTTGTTGGCACTACACTTGGCCATCCGCCATTTCCAGTTCTGGCTGGAAGGACGCCGTTTCACCGCGTTCATGGACCACAAGCTGCTGACTTTTGCGATGGCCAAGATTTCGGAACCTTGGTCGGGCCGGCAGCAGAGACAGCTGGCCGCGATATCGGAGTTTACCACCGATATCCAGCATGTCGCAGGTAAACATAATGTGGTGGCAGACTGCCTCTCACGTGCTGTGACAGCTCCAGGCCCCGTGGGGGCAGACTCTGCAGCCATGGCCGCGGGCCAGGGTAGCGACGCGGAAGCGCACGCAGCCCCGGTCCGCGTAGGGTTAGATTATGCAGCCATGGCCACGGAGCAGGTTAGCAACGCCGACGTGCGCGCGCTCCAGTCTGGACCAACAGGGTTAAAGCTGGAGGACGGGGAGCTGCAAGATGGTATGCCCCCGCTAATCTGCGATATCTCCACTGGGCGGCCGCGTCCGGTGGTACCAGCTGCGTGGCGCCGCCGTGTTTTTGACTCGATCCATTCTCTAGCGCACCCGGGGGTGCGCGCATCTGTCAAAATGGTAGGGGAGAAATTTGTATGGCCGGGGTTGCGCAAACAGGTCAAGGAATGGGCGACAGCCTGCGTAGCGTGTCAGCGAGCCAAAATACACAGACACACTAGAGCTCCTTTGGAGCCTTTTCACATCCCGGCTAAGCGCTTTGATCATGTGCATGTCGACTTGGTAGGCCCCCTTCCGTCGTCACAGGGGTACACACATCTTTTGACTATGGTGGACCGCACCACGCGTTGGCCAGAGGCGGGCCCTCTGGCATCAACCACAGCCGAGGAGGTGGCGCACGCGTTTTTAACAGCTTGGGTAGCGCGCTTTGGAGTTCCGTCGGACATAACGTCCGACAGAGGCCCTCAATTTGTTTCCGAACTCTGGTCATCGATGGCCCGCAGCCTAGGGGTAACGATTCACCGCACTACCGCGTACAACCCACAGGCTAATGGTTTATGCGAACGTTTCCACAGGTCATTGAAAGCGGCCCTCAGAGCGTCGCTCACGGATACAAATTGGGTGGACAAGCTACCATGGGTTTTATTGGGGTTGCGTTCTGCACCTAAAGAGGATTTAAAAGCCTCCCCAGCTGAGTTAGTCTTTGCGCAGTCACTCCGGCTGCCCGGGGAGTTTCTCCCGGATAATCCTGCGCCAGAGTGCCCCCCCGCTCAGCGGTCGCAGAGCGACACGGGAGCGAGCACACTTCCTGGCCCAGTTCATCACAGTTTCCCACGCGTTTTTGTGCCTAAAACTTTAAAAAATGCAGAGTTTGTTTTTGTCAGACATGATGCCAATCGCCCAAACTTGCGGCCGCCTTATGATGGACCGTTCAGAGTGCTGGAAACAGGAGATAAGCATTTTTTGCTAGATTTGGGAGGCAGAAAGGAGACAATTGGCATTAACAGACTCGAACCTGCTTTTGTGATGGCTGATGAACCTGTGCAGTTGGCGACGGCCCCCCGTCGCGGCAGACCCCCTAGAGAGCATTCCCCAGAACACCCACAGAGATTGACTAACAGTTCTAATCCACAGGCAGTAAAGCCGGCTTACAGCAAATACGGCAGAAGACTACGGCCTAAGCGGCAGGTGGACTGATATGTAGTGATTTTATTATGACATGCATCTTTAGTTATGATTGTTCCATTTTAGACGTTTGGGGGGGGGGGGGGTCATGTGGGGCACATATGTTGGTTTCATACGCTCCACAGATATTTCACTGTATGTTTATTGTGTGCTTCACGTCTCATGGAACAAAGGGACTGAGCCTCCGAGAGGTAACAGCAGAGTGTGAGATTGGGCCTTTTGTTCCAAGGATCGATGACCTTGAGAGATTTCCTGACCACAGAAGAGTAGGAGGTGGATGGTGTGAAGATCGGAGGAAGTCACATTGTGACTGGGATTAAGTACCATGTGACTGTATGTTTGATTAAACACCATGTGACTGTAGGTTTGATGTCCCAGGTATAAAAGGGACAGATGTGAGAAAATTCATCCTCTTTTCCTGCTTTGAGATTGTTGGAGTATGTGATCTGTGAATAAAGCTGAACCTGAGGAATAACTCAGTCTCATCCTTGTGCACATTCTCCACAACTGTTACATTTTGGTCATTAAACTTTTACAGTTTAATGATCAAACTCAGCTTAGATAAAACATTACAGTCAAATGACTTGTAGGGCAAGGTGAAATGCTCAACAAGTATCAAGCATTACATTAAACTTTTAACGGATTACTGAGCATAAAGTCTATTATCACAACCGAGAGGTTTCGTAGGTCCTTACCAACGGCTGTCAGACTGTACAACCTAAGCAGGGCTGCTCGCAGAGATAGCAAAAAGACGTAACAAACTAATAGTTTTTTGAATGCAAAAGATGCAATAGACTTACACAATGGTCCCCTCCGGCATACAACTAGGAAAATACCGGTCGCTATGGAGGGTGAGAATATGTATGGGCACATAATCATACCACGTAGGATAACTAAGTAGATGGTTATGCTGTTTCATCCCATCTAGCAACAATGCTCTGCACTGTGTGTGTTTATATACTTACATATTTATTCCATCTAGCTACAATGCTCAGCACTGGGTGTGTTTATATTTATATATCTATATATTTATTCCATCTAGCTACAATGGTCCGCACTGTGTTTTTATATATCTACATATTATTCCATCTAGCTACATTGCTCCGCACTGTGTGTGTTTATATACTTACATATTTGTTCCACCTAGCTGCAATGCTCCGTACTGTGGATGTTTATATATTTACATATTTATTCCATCTAGCTACAATGCTCTGCACTGTGTTTATATATTCATATATTTATTCCATCCAGCTACAATGCTCTGCACTGTGTGTCTGTGTGTGTGTGTGTATATATATATTTTATAGTAATATGTACATACATGTATGTATATTAGCTGCTCTTGCTTGCTTGTTTTTTTTTCTTGCCTTCTGATTGTTGCTATCCCTGTACTGTTGCAATCCTGGAATTTCCCCGTTGTGGGACTAATAAAGGCTTATCTTATCTTATCAAACATTTGTGGAACCAAGGAGAACCATAGTTTGAATTTGTAACTGATGGAAAATGGAAACTGTAAAATAACTAACAGAAGGTGAAGGAAATTGGATGCAATTTTATGAAGAAAATGATAAAAGCTGATTTATACGAAAAGGAAATTCTGGGTTACTCTAAAAGGGAACGAAGGTTAATGAAAAGATGGATATTACTTTTCTTCAATTGTATAACTCCGATCAGACCTTATGAACTAGACCTTAACATGAGAAATTTTGACATACTTCAGTTGCAATGGACATCGCATTTAGCCCAGCAGATATAAAGTGAATCTTGCTTATGTGATCAGTTGATTGGACGACATCAGCTGGATCCGTAACTGATCATTAGATGGCATAGAAGATTATCTGCCTGCAGATAACTTCTTCCCAAACGCAACCATTGGAAGCTGAGATCCTGAGACGCTGAGGTGCTGGCTCCGCTGATCTGTATGTCATTCAGATGGGACAAACCACGGGATTTCAGTGGTCTTCCCCCTGGGTCCCTGAAATTTGTAGGTCATTCAAAGTCCGATCAAAGTCACAAATTTGGAGAAAAAAATAAAAATATTTAAGCCACAAAATCCAGGTTCTTCTGATGTCATGGTAATTGGGTGAGAGTAGCTTCTAGTGAAATGTTAGAAAATCAAGATCAGTCCACTTTGACACGGTGTTTTAAGGAAAAATTAGAGAAAGTTTAACAAATTATTAAAAAAGGAGTCTGAGGAGAAAAACAGAGTTTTACTCCAGGCAATAAAAAAGGTTTGAGCTCAAAAGGGAAAAAGAGAAAAAAAAAACAGTCTCTCCTCAGACAGAGACAAGAGCTTAGGTACACAGAAAAGAATCAAAATTCACACTGGAACAGGGAGTTCCCTACCTTTTAAAGAGAGTGCTTTTTCAGAAGAAAAAACTTGACTGGCAGAAGAAAGAACCAATTGCCTTCTAGCGTGGGAGATTAGAATGGGCTCTTGTCTAATCAGGAAGAGTTTCTTTGTCTGAAACTGACCAATAGGGTGAAAGGGGGCATCGCACAACCGAGACTCATTTTGATTGGCTAATGCCCATGAGATGGCTTGCGTGAGCTTATGAAGGGGAAAAAAAAATACTGATTAACGTGAAATTCACATTATATATAAGCTAAACTAAACTTCAGTGATTCATGACTATTTTTCATTATTACTACAATACATGTATTTCCATAAACTTGTCCTTCTATACTTAATATGCATTGAATAAAGTTGGTTTAACATATTTTCAAACATACAATACCTTTAAACCAATGATTAATGAAACATTTCAAACCAGAATTGTATGCCAGAGTCCATTCTTAATCTTCCCATGTCCTGATGGGTATCTTGTGGAAAAAAAAGACTGTCTTAAGAAGATGGACAATTATTTAACTGATCAATTCACAGTTCAACTTGCAGAGAGAAAAATATTCCTGTGTTATCCTTTGGAGGGCAGTGTTGGGCTTTGAGTTTTAACTAGAAATTTGAGGAGGGTCTCTCTTTCTGGCCAGTGTCAAAAAGCAATTAAAACATCAAATTGGGACTTCCGGTTATGGCGGCCACGTAGGAAGACGTGTTTCGCTCTGCTCTGCTCCTAATAATAAAAAATAGGCTAAAACTCTCTCAATTGGAGCAAAAACCTATCCTAGCATTTAGGCGCGGATATGGTAAAAACCAAGGCTGTGAAATCAGGCGGAGGAAAAACTGATTCGTCGAGACAATCCAAGTTAACCGATTTCCACGCTCGTGACAAAGGAGATAAATCGCCAGAGACCATGGCTGAGGACGGAGCTACCGGCGGGGTGGTGACTGCCGAGGGAACGAATGCGGTCCTTGCTGCTATCAGCGCTATGAGAGCAGACTTTTCGTCTAAGTTTGATGGGATTATAGCAGCGATAGAAGCCATGAGAAAAGAAATAAGCGACTGTATGGAGCGAGTATCGCAGGCAGAGCTCCGGATCTCCAACGCTGAAGATGACATCACCAGCCTGCAATTAAAGGTCCAAACACTGGAATTAAAAAATAAACGTCTGGAAGATAACGTCTTGGACTTAGAATCCCGGTCGAGACGGAATAATTTAAGGCTGGTGGGCCTCCCGGAGGGTTCAGAGGGACAGGATGCATGTTCCTTTTTGGAAAAGTGGATTCCAGAAGCGCTGAACAACGCAGATCTGCAGTCATCGGTCATCTTGGAGAGCGCACACCGAATCGGCCCATCGAGAGATAATAAGACACCACCGAGGACGCTGATTATGAAGTTCCTCAACTACAGGGATAAGATGACGGTCTCCAACGCAGCGCATACTAAAGGAGAAATTAAATACCAGGATCAACAGGTGCGGTTCTACTCAGATTTGGCCACAGGAATCCAACAATTAAGGAAACAGTTTGACCCCGCCCGTAAAGAGCTGCACAGCCTCGGGATTTGTCACGGAGTGATCCATCCAGCAAGACTGCTGGTCACGTATAAAGGGAGAACCCATATCTTCAAGACCCCTGAGGAGGCGCAGGAGCTCATTAAACAGATCCAAGAGGAGACTGGCGGGCGCTAAGCATGAAGCAAGAACAAGCTATAAAGGTAGAAAATTTAAGCATGTGTACAAGTATCTGACTGATTTGAAACATATAGCATGTCTACAAAATATAGATTGTATTATATTAAAAAAAAAGCTATGATGTACAAAGTTGCTATAAAATTTTGGAGTTAAGTTGGAAAAACTACAGAAGAGAGTTATTGTCATGTCATTAAAAGTAGCAGAGTCAGGGTGATTGAGAGGAGAAAGAGTGAGTGGTTTGACTGAACCTTGCGGGTGAGGAGCAGCCACTAGCTATAACGGGAGACAGAATTTTTTTTTTTGATTTTGGGGGGATTACCACGAATGTGGGGAGGGGGAATTTGTTTTTGTGTAGTTTGTGGGATGAATGTTCAACCATCCATGTTTTTGCTTCTCTGTATGAGCATGCTTATTTTGCAAGGTAATCTCAAACTCTTTAGTGATCATAGACCAAAGCGTTAATCTTAATTTAACATCATGGAATTGCAGAGGTCTACAAAATCTAAAAAAACTTAAACAAGTTTTGAATAAAATAAAAGACATAGGTTCAAAAATTGTGTTTTTACAAGAAACTCATCTAATAGAGGAGGATGTAAAAAGAATAAGGAGTAGATGGCAGGGAAGTGTGTTCACCTCATCATTTTCATCCCGAGCCAGGGGAGTTATGACTCTCATACATAAAACAGTCCCATTTCAAGTGAAAAATGTAATTGGAGATAAATTGGGAAGATATCTAATCATCCAAGGATCTTTGTTATTAGAAAATATAAATCTGGTGAACTTATATGGTCCCAATATAGATGATCAAAACTTCATTAATTTATTTCTTACTTTAGCATCACTCACAGGGCAACATAAAATAGCAGGGGATTTTAATTGTACATTGAATCCCAGTATAGATAGATCAGCAGGACAGGACTGTACGCACAATGGATGTAGGATGATCATTAATCATTTTATGAAAGAATTGAGATTGCTAGATATATGGAGAGAAATGAAACCACAAGTCAAAGCCTATTCTTGTTATTCTAATACCTACAAGACATTTTCACGTATTGACTCTTTTTTTTGATCTCCACAGAATTAAGGTCCAAGATTCAAAATTGTTTCTATGATAACATTGTGATCTCTGATCACGCACCCTGCTGTCTAATATATGCAGATAAGAAATTGACAAAGGTTCCAGGTAGGTGGCAATTTCAGCATAAATGGCTTCAGGATGAGGAATTTGTTAAGTACATAGAAAAACAGATGAGTTCTTTGATATCAATACTACACAAACATCAGCATGTATAAAGTGGGAAGCTTTCAAAGCTTTTATTAGGGGGCATATTATTAGTTATACAGGTTCAAAATCTAGGAAGACTCGAGAGGAGAGAGTCCAATTTGAATGTAAAATAAAAATTCTTCAAGAAAAAGTGTATGCAGGAAGTAATCCAAAATTAGAGAACGAATTACTGATTCTGAGAGCTGAATATGACAAAAAATCAGCGAACAGAGCTGCCTCAAGTCTTCTAAGATTGAAGCAAACCTTTATGAACAAGGTGAAAAATCAGGAAAATTATTGGCATGGCAGATTAAACAATTAGAATTTAAAACACCAATTACCAGTATTATAAGTAACGGACAGGCAGTTGTAGATCCTTTAGAAATTAATAGTGCCTTTAGAGATTATGAAAAATTATATGATACAAACAATGAAACTGACTTAACAAAACTAAATGGGTTTTTGGACGGATTATCTATACCGTGTATTCCAAATGAAAATAGGGAGATACTGGAGTCAAAAATTAGTCAAGAAGAAGTTGGGCTAGCCATTGATAATATGAAATCAGGAAAAAGTGCGGGACCTGACGGTCTTCCAGTTGACCTCTAAAAAAAATTTAAGAATAAATTAATAAAACCATTTTTGGAAATGGTTTTAAAAGCATTTCAAAATAGTAATTTACCGCCATACATAAATAATGCCTTAATTATACTGTTGCCAAAACCAGGTAAACCCTCTAATAAATGTGAAAACATGAGACCAATAAGCCTATTAGATGCAGACCTTAAGATAATCTGTAAAATTTTAGCAAGATGACTACAAGAAATATTACCAAATATTATTAACCGAGATCAGAATGGCTTTATAATGGGAAGACAAGGCTTCCATAATGTAAGAAGACTATTTAATATTATTTATTCTAATAAAGAAGTACCGGATACAGCTCTCCTATCATTGGATGCTGAAAAGGCCTTTGATAGGGTCGAATGGCCCTTTCTTTTTGAAGTTCTTCAATGGTTTGGACTTGGAAATAATTTCATAAAATGGGTTCAGATAATATACAATAATGCTACAGCAGAAATCCTAACAAACAGCAATATCTCAAAATCAATAAAAATCAATAGAGGATGTCGACAAGGTTGTCTACTTTCACCTTTACTGTTTACTATGGCAATTGAACCTTTAGCGATGGCAGTACGTTTACATCCACAAATATATGGAATTAAAGTAGGACCAACAGAACATAAAATCTCCCTGTATGCTGATGACATAACTTTGTTTTTGTCGAATCTTAAAAAATCAATTTCGACCTTGTTAAATTTAATAAAGAACTTTGGGGAAATATCAGGATATAAAATAAATAAAACTAAATCTTCAATATTAATGCTAAATGAGACCCAGAGAAATCACCCAGCTCCTGAGGTAAATCAATTCAATGTTGTAAATCAGTTTAAATACTTAGGAGTTCAAATTGAGCCTAAGTTAGAATCAGTCGCCAGTGCCAACTATGAAGCCTTAATGACAGATATTAATGAGTTACTTCAGAGATGGATGTCACTACCAATGTCGATGATCGGGAGAATTAATATACTCAAAAGTAATATCTTACCCAAAATACTATATTTATTTCAATACATTCCTGATCTATTCTCAAGAATTAAAAAAAAAGTTAGTGGAATTTATATGGAACAATAGGAAGGCTAGATTACGTCTGTCCTTACTATATTTACCATTTGATCGTGGAGGTCTGAAATGTCCAAACTTTATGTTGTATTACTGGTCAGCACAACTGAGGTCTATGACATATTATTTTTCATCAAATGATCTTCCTCACTGGACTGAAATGGAATCATACAATTTACCTTTACCTCTTCCCTTATTCATATACTCAGATTTGGCTAAAAAATTACAGAAACAAGTTAAAAATCCTATTGTAAAGCATATGATCAAAATATGGTATGAAATCAAAAAATATTTAAAAGAACCACACTTATTGTCACAATTTAGCCCAATATTGGGTAATCAATATTTTGCACCAGGGACAGCGGATGCTGTATTTAAATTATGGAATTTAAAAGGGATTCAAAAAATTCAAGACTTACATTTGTCACGTTCAGATAACATAATGTCTTTTGAAGAACTGAGGGCCAAATTTAATCTTAATAGAACATATTTTTTTAAATATCTTCAGCTTAGGAATTTTATTTGATCAAATCAAAATAATGCTCTCACCCGACCTACTTATTCATCCTTGGAAAAAATTTTGACGAAAAATAGTAAGAGAAAGGGTATTATTTCAGAGTTCTATAACTCACTGACACTATCCTCAAGTGAAAACTCACAGAAAAGAATGAATTATTGGAAAGAAGACCTGCAAATTGAAATTTCAGAGGAACAATGGGAATTGGCTTGCACAGAAGCTCAAACCAAATCAATAAATGTACGTCTTAAATTGATACATTTTAAATGGTTAATGCGGATGTATGTTACACCGGTGGAGTTAAATAGATATAACAAAAACATACCAGATACATGCACAAAATGTATGGAAAGTAAAGGAACCCTATTTCATTGTTTATGGGAATGTAGAAAAATTAGAATGTTTTGGGAAGAGGTGAGGGTAACAATTGAAAAAATAATTTCAAAACAATTCATATTGAACTCCAAACTGTTTTTGTTGGGTCTGTATCCAGAAAAACATAATTTTAATAAGAGTGAAAGAACATTCATAGACCTCAGTTTGCTTAA
Organism: Pholidichthys leucotaenia; assembly: GCA_020510985.1. Classification (NCBI taxonomy): domain Eukaryota; kingdom Metazoa; phylum Chordata; class Actinopteri; order Cichliformes; family Pholidichthyidae; genus Pholidichthys; species Pholidichthys leucotaenia. Next base: position 312,990,310 of record CM035838.1, on the reverse strand, counting down.
TGCTAAAAAATGTATTGCACTACTGTGGAAAAAGACTCATAGACCAGATGTGACTCAGTGGTTAAGACAAATGCTAACAAACCTTCCACTAGAAAGAATAACATACATATTGAAATCAAAGGAAAATGTGTTTGAGAATATATGGAGACCTTTCATTGATTATGTAAAGAAACTAAACATAACTTCTGAAGAAGAAGGTGAATGATGTGTGTGGACCTTGTAAATTCCAAATTGGTGAATGTATAATATGTGTAGGGAGCTTGGAATGATGAAGCGATGTGATTTTATAAATCAAGTTTTATTATCAGCTTCAGTCCCTAACATGTCTCATCTCGATGCAGAAGCAGAATGAAGAGGCTGAGCGCAGTCAGACCTTCATACTTATACCCACACTCAACAAAAGACATTGCATATCAAAGCTGACATCCTGCATTAGCGTAATCCCTCTCCATTGTCCTCTTTCTCTTCCACCTGACCCTGGGGGGTCAGGAAGTTCGATCAGGTCTCCACCGCTGCGACTCTGTCTGCTCCTTGATCTTCACCGGTGGTCGAGACCTCTTGTCCTGCTCTGAGACGTGAGGTCATTCCACATATGCAATCTCTAAACATTCACTTATGTCTATACATATGTAGGTATGGATATATGAATAATATAAGCCACAGCCCCCCCCCCCCCAAACGTCTGAGAAAAGGACAATCAAATTAAGTTTACAGCTTAAGATAACATCCATGACATATTATACCGTTATGCATCTCAACAGGAAAAAGGAAAAATATTTTCAGCACTCATGTTAACCTTCAAGTTATGCAGCATGATCCTGTTAAAGATTCAGTGGTAACAACAGCAGTATAGTTAATGTCACAAGTCAGCCTTAAAACTGCAACGGCACAATCCGACAACATAGTTAACAACTCTTTGTCAATTTTACATCAGTCTATGTGTCGTCTGGGTTTAAATCTTCTCCCGAATCTGCTGTAGGCCCGCTTTGGCGTCCTGGCGGGACCGTCCTGTAAGGGATCTGCAACTTGGGGAGGAGAGTGGTTATTTGTTCCCTGCGGGGGGGCTGAGTTTTTTCTCTTGGGGGGGTCTACCCCGCCGAGGTGCTCTCGCCACCCGTGCAGGTTCGTCGCTCAACAAGAAAGCAGGTTTAAGTCTGTCAATGCTCACTGTTTCTTTTCTGTCCCCTAAATCAAGCACAAAATGCTTATCACCAGGTTCCAGCACTCTGTATGGTCCATCGTATGGAGGGCGGAGGGTTGGTTTTAAAGCTTCGTGTCTAACAAAAACGAACTCGGCGTTTTTCAAAGCTTGGGGGACAAAAACCCGCGGAAAAGAGTGATGTACGGGTCCGGGGAGCGTGTCCGGTCCCGTGCTGCTTAGGGGCCTCAGGGCTGGTAGGTGCCCGGGCTCTGGATGCTCTGGTAAGAACTCACCTGGGAGCCTGAGAGGTTGTGCAAAAACTAATTCTGCCGGGGAGGCGTCTAGATCCTCCTTAGGCGCAGAACGCAACCCTAATAAAACCCTGGGAAGTTTATTCACCCAATCTGTATCCGTTAGTGAGGCCCTGAGGGCGGCCTTTAAAGACCTATGAAAACGCTCGCATAACCCATTAGCCTGAGGGTGATACGCGGTGGTGCGATGAATTGTCGCCCCTAAGCTGCTGGCCATGGCTGACCACAGCTCTGAGACAAATTGAGGCCCCCTATCGGACGTGATGTCCGATGGGACGCCGAAACGCGCCACCCATCCATCCATCCATCCATCTTCTACCGCTTTTCCGGAGGTCCGGGTCGCGGAGGCAGCAGTTCAAGCAGAGAAGCCCAGACTTCCCTCTCCCCAGCCACCTGCTCCAGCTCTTCAGAGGGGATATCAAGGCGTTCCCAGACCAGCTGGGAGACATAGTCTCTCCACCGAATCCTGGGTCTGCCCCGGGGTCTCCTCCCAGTGGGATGTGCCTGAAACACCTCAAGTGAGAGGTGTCCAGGAGGCATCCTAATCAGATGCCCATACCACCTCAACTGACTCCTTTCAATGTGGAGGAGCAGCGGTTCTACTCTGAGCCTCTCCCGGATGACTGAGCTCCTCACCCTATCTCTGAGGGTGAGTCCAGCAATCCTACAGAGAAAGCTCATTTCAGCCGCTTGTATCCGCGATCTCGTTCTTTCGGTCATTACCCAAAGCTCGTGACCATAGGTGAGAGTAGGAACGTAGATTGACTGGTAAATCGACAGCTTTGCCTTAGAACTAAGCTCCCTCTTCACCACAACAGACCGGTACAACGTCCGCATCACTGCAGATGCTGCTCCAATCAGTCTGTCGATCTCTCGCTCCATTCTCCCCTCACTCGTGGACAAGACCCCAAGATACTTAAACTCCTCCACTTGGGGCAGGAGCCTGTCCCCAACCCAGAGAGGACAATCCACCTTTTTCCGGCTGAGGACCATGGACTCGGACTTGGAGGTGCTGATTCTCATCCCAGCCGCTTCACACTCAGCGGCAAACCGTCCCAGCAAGAGCTGTAGGTCATTGCTGGATGAAGCCAACAGGACAACATCATCTGCAAACAACAGAGATGAGATCCTGTGGTCACCAAGCATGACACCCTCCATTCCCTGGCTGCGCCTAGAAATCCTGTCCATAAAAATTATGAACAGGATCGGTGACAAAGGGCAGCCCTGGCGGAGTCCAACTCTCACTGGGAATGACTCCGACCGAGTGTTGGCAATACGAACCAAACTCTCACAACGGTCGTACAGAGACCGAATAGCTTGTAACAACAAGCCTGATACCCCATACTCCCGAAGTACCCCCCACAAAAATCCACGAGGGACGCGGTCAAATGCCTTCTCCAAGTCCACAAAACACATGTAAACTGGTTGGGCAAACTCCCACGAACCCTCGACAATTCTCGAGAGGGTAAAGAGCTGGTCCGATGTGCCACGGCCAGGACGAAAACCACATTGCTCCTCCTGAATCCGAGGTTCGACCAATGGCCGGACTCTCCTCTCCAATACCTTGGCATAGACCTTCCCAGGGAGGCTGAGGAGTGTGAGCCCTCTAAAGTTGGAGCACACCCTCCGGTCCCCTTTTTTAAAGAGAGGAACCACCACCCCGGTTTGCCATGCCAAAGGCACTGCCCCCGACCTCCACACAGTGTTGCAGAGGCGTGTCAACCATGACAACCCAACAACATCCAGGGCCTTGAGGTACTCGGGGCGAATCTCGTCCACCCCTGGGGCCCGGCCACCAAGGAGATTTTTAACCACCTTGGCGACCTCAGCACCTGTGATAGGCGAGTCATCCCCCTCATCCCCAAACCCTGCTTCCTCTGTGGAAGGCGTATCAGTGGGATTGAGGAGATCCTCGAAGTATTTCTTCCACCGCCTGACGATGTCCCCAGTCGAAGTCAACAGTGTCCCATCTGCACCATACACAGTGTGGACGGGGAGCTGCTTTCCCCTCCTGAGCTGCCGGACAGTTTGCCAGAATCTCTTTGAGGCCGACCGAAAGTCTTGTTCCATGGCCTCACCGAACTCCTCCCATACCCGGGTTTTTGCTTCAGCAACCACCCGAACTGCACTCCGCTTGGCCTGCCGGTACACCTCAGCTGCTTCGGGAGTCCCACAAGCCAACCAAGCTTGATAGGACTCCTTCTTCAGCTTAATGGCCCCCCTCACCACTGGTGTCCACCACTTGGTTCGGGGGTTGCCACCACGAGATGCACCAACCACCTTGCGGCCGCAGCCCTGGGCAGCCGCTTCAACAACAGAGGTGGAGAACATGGCCCATTCAGACTCCATGTCTCCAGACTCCCTCGGAATGTGGTTGAAGTTCTTCCGGAGGTGGGAGTTGAAGACCTCCCGGACAGGGGCCTCAGCCAGACGCTCCCAGCACACCCTCACTATACGTTTGGGTCTACCAGGTCTGAATGGCTTCCTCCCCTGCCATCGGATCCAACTCACCACCAGGTGGTGATCAGTTGACAGCTCTGCACCTCTCTTTACTCGGGTGTCCAAGACATACGGTCGCAGGTCTGATGACACGATAACAAAAACGCGAGCGACTTCCGCGGCTGTGGTTGACGCCAGCGGGACCGCCTCTGGCCAGCGCGTGGTACGGTCTACCATTGTTAACAGGTGTGTGAACCCTTGCGACGATGGTAGTGGGCCCACGCGGTCGACGTGTACGTGGTCAAACCTCCTGGCTGGAATTCGGAAAGGTTCTAGAGGAGCTTTTGTGTGTTTGTGTATTTTGGCGCGTTGGCAAGACATGCAAGTCTTTGCCCATTCCTTTACATTTTTACGCAGGCCTGGCCAAACAAACTTCTCCGCGACCATTTTAACCGAGGGAGTGAACCGAGTCAAAAATGCGGCGGCGCCACGCGGCTGGAACTACCGGGCGAGGTCGGCCGGTTGACACGTCGCAGATTAGGGGGGGAACACCGTCACGCAAACCCCTTTCCTCCAGTCTTAACCCTGTTGGTCCAGACTGGAGCACGCACACGTCCGCGTCACTGCTTTGTTCCGCTGCCATGGCCGTGTAATCTATCCCTACGTGGATTGGGGCCGCGTACGCGTCCGCGTTGGCCATGAGCTCTGCGGCTGCGGTAGTATAATCTGCTTCCTCGCGCTCTGACGATGCCACAGCATGGGAGAGGCAGTCTGCTACCACATTAAGTTTGCCTGCCACATGTCGAATATCTGTGGTGAACTCTGAAATTACAGCTAGTTGTCTTTGTTGCCTGCCTGACCATGGTTCTGAAATTTTAGCCATCGCAAAAGTGAGTGGTTTGTGGTCTACGAAAGCCGTGAAACGCCGCCCTTCCAGCCAGAACTGGAAGTGGCGGATGGATAAATGAAGCGCTAGCAGCTCCCTGTCAAAAGTGCTGTATTTGCTCTCGGTTTGGTTTAAGGATTTGCTAAAAAATGCTAACGGTTGCCAGGTTCCGCCAACATGGTGTTCCACGACTGCCCCTATGGCCAGGTCTGAAGCGTCTGTGGTTAGCGCTATGCGGGCCGAGGGGTCGGGGTGAACCAACAATGCGGCATTTGCTAGTGCACTTTTTACTTCCGCGAAGGCGCGTTCCCGCTCCGGGGTCCATTCGACCGCGTTGGAGGGCTTTTGTTTTCTGAGCGCGGCATACAGGGGCTGCATGAGTTGAGCTGCACGGGGGAGGAAACGGTTGTAAAAATTCACCATTCCTAAAAATTCTTGTAGCGATCTGACCGTTTGTGGCCGTGGGAAATTTGCTACCGCGCGCACTTTGTCCGGCAATGGAACTGCCCCCTCTGGTGAAACTCTGTGTCCCAATAAATCAATTTGTGACACGCCGAATCGGCATTTGGCTGGGTTGATTATTAACCCCTGCTCTTCCAGTCTCTGAAAAACCGTAGTGAGGTGTTGTTCGTGTTCTTCCTCTGACGAGCTGGCTACCAGAATATCGTCGAGGTAGACGAACACGAAGGGGAGGTCTCGTAATACCACGTCCATCATACGCTGAAACGTTTGAGCAGCGCCTTTGAGGCCAAACGGCATTCGCAAAAATTCGAAAAGACCAAAAGGGGTTGTTACAGCCGTTTTAGGAACGTCTTCGGGTCGAACCGGAACTTGGTGGTAGCCGCGGACCAGGTCTATTTTAGAAAAAATGCGCGCACCCGCCAGATGTAGTGAAAAATCTTGGATGTGAGGGATTGGGTAGCGGTCGTGCGCTGTCGCATTGTTTAATCTGCGGTAATCACCGCAAGGTCTCCAAGAACCGTCGGTTTTCGGGACCATATGTAGTGGCGATGCCCAAGGGCTTTTCGAGCGCCGAATAATGCCCAATTTTTCCAGGCTGGCAAACTTGTCGCGTGCTACGGCGAGCTTGGTCGCGTCTAAGCGCTGAGCTTTGGCAAAAACAGGTGGGCCTGTAGTGGGGATGAAGTGTTCAACCCCGTGTTTCGCTACTGTTGCTGAAAATTTAGGAACTGTGAGTGCTGGAAATTGGGTGAGGAGTTGGTCAAACTTACCTCCTGCTGTGGTGACGCTGGCCTGCACGGGTGGTGGAGAGACTCGAGCTGAGCAGGGGATAGAAGAAAATGATAGTGCATTAACCAAGCGTCTGTTTGCAAGATCAACTAACAACCCATGTGCACATAAGAAATCAGCGCCCAACAAGTTAAAACTCACCGCCGCTATAATAAATGTCCACCTATAATTGCGGCCGTGAATGGACAGAGGCAGGTTTCTTTCACCGAAAATGTCGATGATTGAGCCGTTAGCTGCCATCGCTCCGTTTCCCCGGGGTCCTGTTGCCCGGTCTGCGTTGGACGGGGTGATGAAGCTCACCTGGGCTCCGGTGTCGATGAGGAACTGTCTCCCGGAGCGTCCGTCAGTCACGTAGAGTAGCTTGTTAGTCTCGCCGAGCGCCGCAGCTGTTAACGGCTTCCGGCTCTTGAAACTGCAGGGGGGCACGCATTTGTACACCCTCTCGGCGAAACGTTGATGATAGTAGCAGAGGTCGTTCCGCTTGCTGCGCTTTGGTCGCATCGCTGCCATGGTGGGCGGGTTCTGCTCCATCGTCTGTGGCTCTCCGCTGTTCTGGGCTTCCGCGCCGAGATCTGCAGATGCTGCTGTGGCCATCTGTTCGCCGCAGGAGTTGATGAGCCGCTGCGCTTCTCGGGCCAGCGCGCGGAAGTCCTACTGGGTGCTGCACTGCATGTTGGCCAAGGTCCCTCTCATGTGCGACGGCAGAGTGCTGAGGAAGATATTTTGGAAGAGGAAGTTGTCATTGTCTGCCTCCCTCAGCTGCAGCATGTCCTCCATGAGGGCCATCGGTCTGTGTCCTCTGTGGCCGTAAATCGCCACAATCCTCCCTCCCCTTTCCTTGGCCGAGGGGACGAAGCTCTCGATGAGGATCGCCTTCAGTTCTTTGTATTTGTCGTGGGCGGGCGGTTGTTGAATCACGCTCCGCGCGCATCTTGATGTGGCGGCATCGAGTCTGGCAACGATGTGGTAAAATTTTGTTTCATCCGCCGTTATCCCCGCCAGTGCAAACTGAGCCTCAGCTTGCTGGAACCACGAGCTCGGGTCGTTTTGCCAGAACTCGGAGTTTGACGGTGACGGCGCTTGCCTGGGCCGTCTCTGATGTGTCTGTGGGGCGAGAACGCCTTTCTTCCGTTCTCGCGGCGGAGCTGGGGACGGTGCTCGGTTGAGCCCTCTCTGACGATTCTGCTGTGGGGGAACGTCTTTCATCCGTTCCCCTGTCTGCGTTGGCGACGGCGTTTGCCTGGGTCGCCTCTGATGAGCTTGTAGCGGGAGAACGTCTTTGGTCCATCCTCACGTCTGGTCACCAATGTAGGGAGCTTGGAATGAAGAAGCGATGTGATTTTATAAATCAAGTTTTATTATCAGCTTCAGTCCCTAACATGTCTCATCTCGATGCAGAAGCAGAATGAAGAGGCTGAGCGCAGTCAGACCTTCATACTTATACCCACACTCAAAAAAAGACATTGCATATCAAAGCTGACATCCTGCATTAGCGTAATCCCTCTCCATTGTCCTCTCTCTCCTCCACCTGACCCTGGGGGGTCAGGAAGTTAGATCAGGTCTCCACCGCTGCGACTCCGTCTGCTCCTTGATCTTCACCGGTGGTCAAGACCTCTTGTCCTGCTCTGAGACGTGAGGTCATTCCACATATGCAATCTCTAAACATTCACTTATGTCTATACATATGTAGGTATGGATATATGAATAATATAAGCCACAATATGTATACTTATGTAATGGATTACCTAGGCTAAACAGAGGAGCATTGTTTGACTTGCTTTTGTTAATGGTTGTTGGTGTTTTTAGAACATTTATTTTTAATTTACTTTAGTGTTAGTGTTTGATTGTTTGTGTCATGTTTGTTAAAAAAGGTTCAATAAAAAATATTGTGGAAAAAAAACATCAAATTGACTCTTTTGGAGTAAACTCCAGCGAATTTATGAGAGGAAATCCAAGCCATTCCTGGCGCTGATAGTGGATTTTTATAGTCCATTTACCACTGGAATATGGCTTCAAATGATGTTTTTTAGGTGAAAGGTAAGAGAGGAATCTTCTCCTTAACAAAGAATGATAATTAAATGATAATTTATAAATTGGAACCCAGCGGTTAACATTACACCGTGCTGTGTAAAGGAGCCCTAACCAACAAATTTGTCCACATCTGTAAATACACACATGCTGCTGACCAACATTAATCTACTATTATTTATCTACTATTATTATTAACTGCAGTCATGATAAAGGCAAGAGCAGATTGATACACAGATCAATCCATAAAAAATACAGGCAGTAAGCCATTTGGGGGATGGTCCAACAACCTTGAGGGAGGAGAACTGAGCATTCATTAATTTAGCATAAGCAAACAAATGAACAAATTTGCAAAATGTGATAACAGACACTAATTTACAAATAAAAGTCACAAATTTACGGTAAGCAAATGATGGAGTAGCTCATTCTGGCCTGATGAAATCACCCCAAAAGTGTTCAGATCTCCTGACCTTTGACCTTGACCTAGATGCAGACCCACATCATTATGCATGAGTTTGCAAAACATTGTGGCAATTGCCTAGGAGGACTTAAAATTTTCCAAAAAAAAAATCAAAACTGCTGAGATCCCCTGACCTTTGACCATGACCTTGAGCACAGCCTGGCTGCAGATCCACCTGAGGATCATTGTGAATGAGTTTATTGAGCATCAGGGCAAATTCCCAGGAGGAGTAGTGATTCCCGGGAAATGTGGATGGACGGCCAGATAGACAACGGACGCCATCACATTTAGCTCCTTTTGGCTTCCCCAAAACAGGGCAGAGAAGAAAAAAGTTTTCATTTAGAACGGGAAAAAAGACCTACTTGCATACCACAACTCACAGAAACAACCACGGGTGCACGCAGATCCACCGAAGGTGTGAAGACTGCTATTGTAACTAATGGATGACAAGTAGAAGTTTTACTCAGAGGGACTTTGGATTATAAAACTACAACTATAATCTAGATTCTCCATGCAACAAATATCATTTTGATTTTTTTAATTAAAGGAACTAGTACATACCCATGCATACTCGTAAAAGCCAAGTATAAACAAATATTTCTGCATGCCCGTTGCTGAAGGGTCTCCGCCTGTCACAGACGGCTGTGTTGTTCACAGTCATGCCTGCGGCGTACTGCTCGAAACTGAGGTGTTTCATCTTCACAGCATCTTTTCTGATGTGCAGCAGTTCTCCTCACTCTACTGCTCTCCATCTGGTGGGTCGTCTTCTTCTTCGCACAGACCACTGGTTGAGGGATAAGTGCGTCATAATTCCAGTTCATGGACAGGATCATGAAAATAGATCTGAGCAAAAAGTGGTTTTCGACCCTATTCAGAAAGACCCGTGCATGCCCATAGAAACCAAGAAACCGGAGAACCCAGAGAAAATCAGCACTTTGCTTGGCATTTTACACATTTGTAGTGTAGACTGCTATTCTTCAAGGTTGCACATTTTTACTGTGTCAGCACCTCTTTAAAAACAACATTGCTCAGAAAGTGACACTTTTGCTTAGTTTCTTCATCTTGAGCAAGAATACAAAGACTGCTTGATCTGCCAACTCTGCTCGCGGCAACGTAGAATTGGCCATGGCCGAAGAAATCTCTTGAGCAGAAAACAACGCGCTGTAAAGACTGGCCCTGTGACTTATTCACAGTCATGGCAAAGCAGGGTCTTACTTGGAAACTGTTTACGTCGCAAGGTGAATGGAAACATGTTGTGAGATGGTGTGAGTGTGATTCGTGGAATCAGGAGAGTGCGTCCAGCATTGACACCAATCACAGATGTTGCAACCAACAGGTGAGGCTGTATCACTTCACTCTTCACTCTTATCACTCTATAAATTCAAGAAATCTGTCTGTCACGATCATAGGACAGCCTATGATGTCTGCCTGATGTCCTATGATGATCCTATGATCTCAGGCATCATAGGACTTGCAATGCCATCATAAAGATATGTCTATATGACGTCATATACACATAGCACATCATAGGACGCCCTGTGATGTCGGCATGATGTCCTATGATGATCCTATGATATCAGGCAACATAGGACTCATGATGCCGTCATATAGACAGATGTGTCCAAATGTGTCTTTATGATGTCATATAGACAATCACTCACGATGCCTACAGTAATGTCTTTATGATGTCATATAGCTCAAAATTGGCAAGGTGAATAAGTCATCACCATATTATAATTCAAGAAATCTGTGTGTGTGTGTGTGTGTGTGTGTGTGTGTGTGTGTGTGTGTGTGTGTGTGTCACAATCGTAGGACTTTGTGTTGCCATGGTAACCATGTCAAAGCTCAAAGGCAGGCATGCAGCAGGGGTTATACGGGCATGCACGGTAACCATGTCAACGTCCCCCAATTTCAGCCTCCCCGGATATGCGGAAGTTTGGGAGGGGAAATCTTTAATGAACGTCCATAGGGGATCCATAGGGGAGCTGTGGGCATTCATAGCTATGACATCACAGGCGCACACTGTGTCCCTATGATGTCACATAACCATATAAAGAGTTCTGAACAACTCCTTTGAACAACTCCTTCTATGATGTCATACAGACATCATAGGCACCCTGTGAGGTCAGAACACTCTTTTAACAGGCATGCAGGAACGCTTGCTTACACTTGCTTTTCTACGGGCATGCAGAAATACTTGCTTAACCATGTCAAAGATCAAAGGCGGGGATCACCATGGCACTATTGCCACGGTAACAGTAACTTTCTACAGGCATGCAGAAATGCTTGCTTACACTTGCTTTCTATGGGCATGCAGAAATATTTGATTATACCTGGTTTCTACAGGCATGCACGGGTAATTTTTTTTTTTTTTTTTTTTTTTTTGTCGTGGAGATGCATATTGTGGGGGAATCTGCAGACAGCGTCTCAGTCAGGAGGCAGTGATTAAACATAAGAGAATAATAGGCAAGGACGTCCTGGGGAGTTGACAGGAAGAGGGAGCTGGGGGCTGAAGGCAAATGTATTGTGGAGCTGGATATCATGCAGTGTGATGTGAAATGTCATGCAGATGTGAGATGATCTGTGGAGCTTATAAGGAGAACCCTGGTTTGGCTGATTCATTGCTTTTCTGTGTATGAATGTTGAGAGTGTTAATAAATTTCGTCTGCTCGTAAACTGGCCTCATTTCCCACACTCTCCACACTGGTGACCCTAGACGTATTATGGAACACGAGGCAAGAACCCCAGAGTCGGCCCGGACGGGAAGCCCCAGCAACACGGCAAGCATCCCACAGACAGCCCGGACGGGAACCCCCAGCAACCGCGTGCGCTGTTGCAGTCAAGCTACCGGACTTTTGGCAGCACAACCCGCGCTCTTGGTTCCACCACACTGAGGCCCAGTTCGCCCTCCGGGGAATAACGGCAGAAGACACCAAGTTTTACCATGTGGTTGCAGCGCTGGACGCTCGCACAGTTCAGCAGGTAGCGAGCCTGCTCGACCAGCCCCCAGCCCCCAGCAGATACGAGGCTCTCAAAGCTGCGCTGATTCGGCACTACACGCTCTCGGACTGTGAAAGAGCAGAGAGGCTCCTGAGGCGTTCCGAGTTAGGAGATGGTTCGGCTGTCAATCTGATGGAGAAGATGTTGGCGTTAATGGGCACGGACGACAGGTATTTTCTGTTTGCCCACCTTTTCCTCCGGAACCTTCCAACAGAGGCGAGAACGGTCCTGGCCAATTCGCCGTTGCTGGCCGTGCGTGACTACCGTGCGCTAGCCCAGGAGGCAGACCGGATCATCCTCACCACCAGAGCGCTCACGGTGAACGTGGCGGCGTCGGAGCCCAGCTGGACGACCAGAGGAGGCGAGGAGCCACCGACTGTAGCGGCAGCGGGGGCCAAGGAGCGCCAGAGAGACACGCTCTGCTTCTACCACCGCCGCTTCGGAGAGAACGCACACAGATGTGCCCCACCGTGCTAATTCAGGCGCTTGGGAAATGCCAGAGCCGGCAGTCGGTAGCAGCTGCGACCGCCAGCGAAGAGAACAAGCTGCTCTACGTGACGGACTCGCGCTCAGGGAGGCGTTTCCTTGTAGACATCGGAGCCCAGAAGAGCATCATCCTGCCGACCTACGCCGACCGGCTGGCAGGACCTAGCGGCCCCCGGGCTGGTAGCAGTAAATGGCTCGGACATTAAGACCTTTGGTGAGAGAACACCGGCTTTATCTCTACACGGCCGTACATACGAGTGGACTTTTGTCATAGCAGCACTGAGTTTCCCAATCCTGGGAGCTGATTTTCTGTGTGCGCATGGTTTATTAGTTGGTGTTGCTAACAGGCGCCTGGTTAATGCACTGTCCTTTGACTCTCTCCCCTGTACAGCTCGAGGGGCTGGGCCAGTAACAAAAGCCAACGTCACAGCTCCAGGCGGTAAGTTCCACACACTGCTCACTCAGTTCCCAGCACTCACGGTCCCAACGTTTTCAGCGGCCATCGCTAAACATGGGGTGGAGCACTTTTATCACCACCACCGGGCCGCCTGTGTTCGCACGACCTCGGCGCTTGGATGCAGCTAAACTGGCCATAGCGCGCGAGGAGTTTGACAACCTGGAAAGGTTGGGCATCATCAGACAATTGAACAGCCCATGGGCATCCCTGCTACACATGGTCCCTAAGGCTGAGGGGTCGTGGCGACCGTGCGGCGATTTCCGCAGGTTGAATAACGCCACAGCACACGACCGCTACCCGATTCCCCACATTCAGGATTTTTCCGTTCACCTCGCCGGAGCACGCATTTTTTCTAAAATAGACCTGGTCTGCGGTTACCACCAGGTCCCAGTGCGCGCGGAGGACGTACCCAAAACAGCGGTAATAACTCCGTTCGGCTTGTTCGAGTTTCTGCGCATGCCATTCGGATTAAAAGGAGCGGCACAGACTTTCCAGCGCATGATGGACGCGGTGCTGCGCGATCTCCCGTTTGTGTTCGTCTACCTGGATAATATCCAGGTAGCCAGTGCGTCCGAAGACGAACACGTAACCCACCTCAGGATGGTTTTCCAGAGGTTGGAGGAGCACGGGTTAATAATCAACCCGGCGAAGTGCCAGTTCGGCGTGACGGGGATTGATTTTTTGGGGCACCGCGTCTCACCAGAGGGAGCGATACCCTTGCCCGACAAAGTGCGCGCTGTGGCAAACTTTCCCTGGCCTCAGATGGTCAGGGCGCTGCAGGAATTTTTGGGGATGGTTAATTTTAATAACTGTTTCCTCCCCCGTGCAGCTCAGCTCATGCAGTCACTGTACGCCGCGCTCAAGAGACAGAAACCCGCGGATGGAGTCGAATGGACTCTGGAGCAAGAGCAGGCGTTCTCTGAGGTGAAAGCAGCACTGGCAAACGCCGCACTGTTGGCACAACCAGACCCGGCAGCCCGGATAGCGCTCACTACCGACGCCTCGGACGTGGCCATAGGGGCCGTCGTAGAGCAACGTGTCACCGGTTCTTGGCAGCCGCTCGCCTTTTTCAGCAGGGCTTTGCGCGACAGTGAGCGTAAATACAGCGTGTTTGACAGAGAGTTGCTCCACCTGGCCATACGCCATTTCCTGTTCTGGCTGGAAGGGCGCAGCTTCACCGCGTTCGTGGACCACAAGCCGCTGACGTTCGCGATGGCCAAGGTTTCGGAACCATGGTCGGGCCGGCAACAGAGACAGCTGGCCGCGATTTCAGAGTTTACGACCGATATTCAGCATGTGTCGGGTAAACTGAATGTGGTGGCGGACTGCCTCTCGCGCGCGGTAGTGGCCCCAGTCTGCGTAGGGATAGATTATACAGCCATGGCCACAGAGCAGATTGGCGATACGGACGTGTGCGCGCTCCAGTCTGGACCAACAGGGTTAAGGCTGGAGAGCAGAGTACTGCAAGACAGCAACCCCCCCCTAATCTGCGACGTCTCCACGGGACGCCCGCGCCCGGTGGTCCCGGTCGCGTGGCGCCGCCGCGTGTTTGAGTCAGTTCACGCTCTGACGCACCCAGGAGTGCGCGCGTCAGTCAAATTGGTGGGAGCGAAGTTCGTGTGGCCAGGCCTGTGCAAACAAGTGAAAGAGTGGGCTGCAGCCTGCGTAGCGTGCCAATGAACCAAAGTGCACAGACACACGAAGGTTCCCTTGGAGCCGTTTAGTATACTGGCTAAAAGATTTGACCATGTTCATGTGGACCTCGTGGGCCCCCTCCCGCCATCGCAAGGGTGCACGCACCTTCTGACAGTGGTGGACCGCACCACACGCTGGCCAAAAGCAGTTCCGCTGGCGGCAACCATGTCTGCGGACGTGGCGCGCGCTTTTTTGACAACATGGGTGGCGCGTTTTGGAATCCCGTCGGACATCACGTCCAATAGGGGCCCTCAGTTTGTTTCCGACCTTTGGTCCACAATGGCCCGCAGCCTGGGTGTTGCAATTCTTCGCACAACCGCGTACAACCCACAGGCCAATGGGTTATGCGAGCATTTTCACAGGTCACTGAAAGCAGCACTCAGGGCTTCGTTGACGGATGCAAATTGGGTAGACCGGTTGCCGTGGGTTTTATTGAGGTTGCGTTCCGCACCAAAAGAGGATTAGGAGGCTTCCCCGGCAGAGCTGTTTTTTTCTCAGCCACTGCGGCTGCCTGGGGAATTTTTGCCAGATAATCCCGCGCCGGACAACTGCCCATCTCAGCATTTGCGGCATAGTGCAGACACAGGCATGCTGCCCGGCCCGGCCCACCACTGTTTTCCACACGCTTTTGTGCCAAAAACTTTGAAGAATGTGGAGTTCGTGTTCGTCAGGCACGATGCCCATTGCCCTCCATTGCGCCCACCCTATGACGGCCCGTTCAGAGTGCTGGAAACGGGGGACAAGCATTTTTTGTTAGACTTGGGGGGTTGTCGGGAGAAAATATGCATAGACAGACTTAAGCCCGCCTTTGTAGTGGCGGACGAGCAAGTGCTGCTGGCTCGGGCCCCTCGGCGTGTAAGACCCCACTGAGAACTCCCCAGGCAAACGATTCACCAGGTCAGCCACACGGGCAAAGCGGAGTCTCCCCCCCCCCCCGCCATGGCCCACCCGCAGTCAGACACACGTCCAGCAACCCCCCTGCCGGCACAGAAACCCCCGTTACAGCAGATATGGGAGGAGACTGAAGCCCAAAAGGCGTGAGGACTGAAACTCTGTCTGGGGGGGGGCGGGTGTAGAGACTTGGGTGAGTCAGCTCAGACAGCATCTCAGTCAGGATGCAGAGGGTAAACAGAGAAGGACAATATAGTCAGGGAGATCATGGGGAGTTGGCAGGAAGAAGGAGTCGGGGGGGGGGGGGGGGGGGGGGGTTAAGGGTGAATGTATTGTGATGTTAAATGTCATGTAATGTGATGTGAAATGTCATGCAGATGTGAGATGAGCAGTTGGGATAAAAGGAGAAACCGTGCTTGGTTGTGTCATGCTTTTCTGTGTACGAATAATGAGAGAGTGTAATAAAATCGTCTGCTCATAAACCAGCCTCATTATTCACACTCTCCACAGAGCTTGTATTTCTATGAGAACTACAAGCTCCATGGTGTGTGGGCTGAGTGAAATCTATTGTAAATTGGGGCTGTAACGTAACATTACTGTTTTACTCCATGCACACAGAGGCAGAAGAAAAGGTGCAGGTAAAACCATTTCACTCTGAAAACTGGTTTCAAAAATTTACACTTTCACACCTCCAAATTC
The DNA here is from genome assembly GCA_020510985.1 of Pholidichthys leucotaenia. Classification (NCBI taxonomy): domain Eukaryota; kingdom Metazoa; phylum Chordata; class Actinopteri; order Cichliformes; family Pholidichthyidae; genus Pholidichthys; species Pholidichthys leucotaenia. The sequence goes on along the minus strand of CM035838.1, from coordinate 312,974,566 downwards.
CCAGTGTTGTATGCATGAACTGTGAAAGACCTTTGCCAGTTTGAGGTAAAAACATCGTTGTGTGCACTGCCGGTTGTTTATATGGAAATGAGCTTGCTTCATTTTCTTCTTCCTTGTTGTGTTTGGTTTGGGGTGTTCAGATCAATTAATGGTGCATCACTGCCATCTACTCTGTGGGCATAAGTATGAATGACAAATAAGCTGAATATTGCTGATAAATAAAAATTCAGTGCTCTATGAAAAGACACACATGGGATATTATATCATTGTAGCCACACATGTGACTTACTGAATGCCTTACATAATGCCTCACATCTTAGATAAGAACAAAGGCAGAGTTTCCTTGGCGATAACAGGAAGCTGTGAAAGTGTAATCTTTGGTATGCAAGAGAATGCCTGGAGGATCCTTTGGGGCCAAAGACTGTGAGGGGGATACTAAAGGATTAAAGAGGAAATGCATTGTTACTTTTGATTTGAATGCAATGTGACTTGTGAGCTGTGGGGAGACCTGGGTATATAAGGGCCGAGTTTTTTCTGAGATGTTCTCTTTCTATTGCACTGTCCCTGTCAAATAAACTAATCTACTACTACTTTGCTCATGTTGGAGATGTGTAATAAACTGCCTTGAGACAAAACTTGCCTCGTCAATTACACGCTCTACACTGGTGACCCAAGACGTAGCATGCAGCAAGAAGAAATTCCCCGGGGCCAGCCTCGTTGGGAGCCCCCAGCCAAGCGTACACCGTTACGGTCCAGCTACCGGACTTTTGGCAGCACAACCCGCGCTCCTGGTTCCACTTGGTGGAGGCACAGTTTGCCCTCCGGGGAATATCGGTAGATGACACGAAATTCTACCATGTGATCGCAAAGCTCGATAACCACACGGCGCAACATGTGGAGAGCCTTCTGGAGCAGCCACCAGCCAGTGACAAATACGGCGCGTTGAAGGCTGCACTCATCCAGCACTACACTCTCTCGGTTGAGGAGAGAGCAGAGAGACTCCTGGCGCTGACCGAGTTGGGAGATGGCACGCCCATTGACCTGATGGAGAAGATGCTGAGGTTGAAAGGCTCGAACGATGACCACTTTATCTTTACCCACCTCTTCCTCAGGACCCTACCGTCAGCGACGAGAGCGGCCCTGGCCAGTTCGCCATTGTTGGCCCAGCGGGACTACCGTGCGCTAGCCCGGGAGGCGCATCGGATTGTCAATGCCAGCAGAGTGCGCGCGGCCACGGCGGCAGCGACGGAGCTCGGCGCGACGGCCGGAGATGGCGGGGAGCCAAGGACAGCGGTAGCAGAGCCACCGACGACGGCAGCGGCAGGGGCCAAGGAACGCGGAGGAGACGCCCTTTGTTTCTACCACCGCCGTTTTGCAGAGAAGGCACGCAAATGTATACCACCGTGCCAGTTCAAGCGCTCGGGAAAACGCCAAGACCGGGGGTCGGAAGCAGCTGCGACCCTCGGAGAGGAGAACAAGCTGCTCTACTTGACGGACGCACGCTCGGGGAGGCATTTCCTCGTGGACACAGGCACCCAGCTGAGTTTCATCATGCCTTCCTACGCCGACCGGCTGGCAAGTTCCAGCGGTCCCGAGATGGCAGCAGCGAACAGCTCGGAGATTAAGACCTTTGATGAGAGGACTCTGCTTCTGTCTCTACACGGCCATACATTTGAATGGACTTTTGTCATAGCAACATTGAATTTCAATATATTGGGGGCTGATTTTTTGTGCTCACATGGTTTGTTGGTTGATGTCGCTAACAGGCGCCTGGTTAATGCACTTTCTTTTGACTTTATTCCCTGTACAGCTCGAGCGGCCCGGCCAACAGCACAAGCCAACGTCACAGTGGCAAGCGGTAAGTTCCACACACTGCTCACTCAGTTCCCAGCACTCACGGTTCCCACATTTTCGGCAGCCGTCGCTAAGCACGGGGTGGAACATTTTATTACCACCACCGGGCCGCCCGTTTTTGCAAAACCTTGGCGCTTGGACGCAGCTAAACTGGCCATAGCGCGCAAGGAGTTCGCCAACCTGGAGAGGTTGGGCATCATCAGGCGTTCGAACAGCCCATGGGCTTCCCCGCTACACATGGTCCCAAAAGCTGACGGCTCGTGGCGACCTTGCGGGGATTTCCGCAGGTTGAACAACGCCACGGCACATGACCGCTACCCAATCCCTCATATCCAAGATTTTTCCATTCATTTGGCAGGGGCGCGCGTTTTTTCTAAAATAGACTTGGTCCGCGGTTACCACCAAGTCCCAGTGCGCGCTGAGGACATACCCAAAACAGCGGTAATAACTCCATTTGGCCTAGTCGAGTTTTTGCGCATGCCATTCGGGCTTAAAGGGGCTGCACAGACGTTCCAACGCATGATGGACGCGGTGCTGCGCAATCTCCCTTTTGTGTTCATCTACTTGGACGATATCTTGGTAGCCAGCGCGTCCGAAGACGAACACGAAAACCACCTCGCGGCAGTTTTCCGGAGGTTGGGAGAGCACGGGTTAATAATCAACCCAGCGAAGTGTCAGTTCGGGGTGACGCAGATTGATTTTTTAGGACACCGCGTCTCCCCCGAAGGAGCGGTTCCGCTGCCTGACAAAGTGCGCACGGTAGCAGATTTCCCCCGGCCGCAGACGGTCAGGGCGTTACAGGAGTTTTTGGGAATGGTGAATTTTTATAACCGTTTTCTCCCCCGTGCAGCGCAGCTCATGCAACCGCTGTATGCTGCGCTCAAAAAACAGAAACCCGCAAATAAGATCGAGTGGTCCCCGGAGCGGGAGCGAGCGTTCTTGGAGGTCAAAGCAGCCCTGGCAAACGCTGCGTTGTTGGCACATCCAGACCCAACGGCCTGCATAGCGCTCACCACTGACGCGTCAGAGGTGGCCATAGGGGCGGTCGTGGAGCAGCAGGTAGCCGGGGCTTGGCAGCCGCTCACCTTTTTCAGCAGGACCTTGTGCGATAGTGAACGTAAATACAGCGCGTTTGACAGGGAGTTGCTGGCTCTCCATTTGGCCATTCGCCACTTCCAGTTCTGGCTAGAAGGGGCGCTGTTTCACCGCATTCGTTGACCACAAGCCACTAACATTCGCGATGGCCAAAGTTTCAGAACCGTGGTCTGGCCGGCAGCAGAGGCAGCTAGCCGCGATCTCAGAGTTTACTACCGATATTCAGCACGTGTCGGGTAAACTGAATGTAGTGGCAGACTGCCTCTCGCGCGCCATGGCTGCCCCCGTCCGCGTGGGGATAGATTACACAGCCATGGCCGCGGAGCAGGTTAGTGACGCGGATGTGCGCGCGCTCCAGTCTGGACCAACAGGGTTAAGGCTGGAGAGCAGGGTGCTGCAAGACGGTATGCCCCCCCTAATCTGTGATGTCTCCACGGGGCGACCGCGTCCTGTGGTACCGGCAGTGTGGCGCCGCCGCGTTTTTGACTCGATTCATTCTTTGGCGCACCCGGGGGTGCGCGCATCGGTCAAAATGGTAGCAGAAAAATTTGTGTGGCCAGGCCTCCGCAAATAAGTGAAAGAGTGGGCGGCAGCCTGCATGGCCTGCCAACGAGCCAAGGTACACAGACACACGAGGGCTCCCTTGGAGCCATTTCACATTCCGGCTAAGAGGTTTGACCACGTTCACGTGGACCTCGTGGGTCCCCTCCCGCCATCACAGGGGTGCACGCACCTTCTGACAATGGTGGACCGCACCACGCGCTGGCCGGAGGTGGTTCCTTTGGCGTCAACCACAGCTGAGGAGGTGGCGCGCGCGTTTGTAACGGCATGGGTGGCGCGTTTTGGAGTCCCGTCGGACATTATGTCCGACAGAGGCCCTCAATTTGTTTCCGAACTCTGGTCAGCAATGGCCCGCAGCCTGGGTGTCACAATTCACCGCACAACCGCGTACAATCCTCAGACTAATGGGTTATGCGAACATTTTCATAGGTCATTGAAAGCGGCTCTCAGGGCGTCACTGACGGATGCAAATTGGGTAGACAAGCTACCGTGGGTTTTATTAGGGTTGCGTTCTGCGCCTAAAGAAGACTTAGAAGCTTCCCCAGCTGAACTCGTTTTCACACAACCACTTCGGCTGCCCGGGGAGTTTCTCCCGGATAATCCTGCGCCAGGCAGCTCCCCGTCTCAGCTGTTGCAGCGTAGCATTGATGCAGGCACGCTGCCGGGCCCCGTTCATCACAGTTTTCCACGCGTTTTTGTGCCTAAAACTTTGAAAAACGCGGAGTTTGTTTTTGTCAGACATGACACGCATCGCCCCCCACTGCGACCACCTTACGACGGGCCGTTCAGAGTGTTGGAAACAGGAGACAAGCATTTTTTGCTAGATTTGGGGGGTAGGAGGGAAAAGGTTGGCATAAACAGACTCAAACCCGCTTTTGTGGTGGCGGACGAGCAAGTGCTGTTGGCAAGGGCCCCTCGGCGCGGAAGACCACCACGGGGTGCTTCCCAGAGTAATATTTCCCCAGAGCACCCGCAGGGACTGACAAAAGGTTTTCACCCCCAGACAGCAGCTCCCCGGCATGACGGCGCCGCTGAGGCGGTGAATCCTGGTTACAGCAGATACGGGAGGAGACTGAAGCCCAAGCAGCATGTGGATTGATGTGTAATGATGCTATCACAGCATGCAGACTGTTATTATTTTGTTCGATCTAAAATGTTTGGGGGGGGGTGTAGCCACACATGTGACTTACTGAATGCCTTACATAATGCCTCACATCTTAGATAGGAACAAAGGCAGAGTTTCCTTGGAGATAACAGGAAGCTGTGAAAGTGTAATCTTTGGTATGCAAGAGAATGCCTGGAGGATCCTTTGGGGCCAAAGATTGTGAGGGGGATGCTAAAGGATTAAAGAGGAAATGCATTGTTACTTTTGATTTGAATGCAATGTGACTTGTGAGCTGTGGGGAGACCTGGGTATATAAGGGACGAGTTTTTTCTGAGATGTTCTCTTTCTACTTTGCTCATGTTGGAGATGTGTAATAAACTGCCTTGAGACAAAAGTTGCCTCGTCAATTACACACTCTACATCATTTCCTTGTGGTAACGTATCTTCACTTCCTGTTTTGCTGTCTGCCTGTGTGGTTTGCTCTCCAGCTCTCGAGCCACTAGCTATGGCTACTACCTCTCTTTCCTCTCCTCCTCTGGTGTGCTCTCTCTGTCAGATGTTTAGCTACACCTCTGCCTCTTTTAGTGATAACGGTAATTGTAATAAGCAGCGGAGCTAGCTAGCTTAGGTCCCCCTGTCACCGGTTCCCCGGCTCTCCTCTGCAGCGAGGAGACTGGGTGGGTGACGGTGAGAAGGAAGCCTAGTCGCAAAGCCCCGGTTCACCACCAACCTGTTCACGTTTCTAATCGTTTTTCCCCGCTCAGCGACACACCCGCTGAGGAAAAAACTCTGATCATTGGCGACTCTGTAGTCAGAAACGTGAACCTAGAGACTCCATCGGCCATAGTCACATGCATTCCTGGGGCCAGAGCAGGCGACATCGAGTCAAATTTGAAAATGCTGGCTAAAAGTAACTGTAAATATTCCACAATTGTTATTCACGCCGGCATTAATGACATCCGTCTCCGGCAGTTGGAAGTCACGAAACTTAATATAGAATCGGTGTGTGACTTTGCAAAAACGATGTCTGCCACTGTAGTATTCTCTGGGCCCCTCCCCAATCTGACCAGTGATGACATGTTTAGTCGCTCATCATCCTTGAACCGCTGGCTGTCTGTGTGGTGTCCTAAAAATGACGTGGGCTACATTGACAATTGGAGCTCTTTTTGGGGAAAACCTGGTCTTATGAGACGAGACAGCATTCATCCCACTTTGGATGGTGCTTCTCATTTATCTAACAATCTGGCATCTTTTTTATCCAAATTTCCAAAACCATGACTACTCAGAGTTGGGACCAGGAAGCAGAGTCGCAGTCTTATACGCCTCTCTGCAGCTCCTCTTCATCCGCCACCCCTCAGCTTGGCCCCTGTCTTCCCCATCAGAGAATCGTTGTCTGCTCCCTCCAAAGTAAATAAAAATATAATGTATAAGCATCCCAAAGTGATAAAGCAAAATATTGGTAAAACTCAAATTAAACATAAAGCCTCTAAATTGAATGATTTGGCCTCTGTTCCTCCTCATAATTTAAAAATTAAATGTGGTTTATTAAATATTAGGTCTCTAACTCCCAAGTCTCTGTTAGTCCATGATCTGTTAATTGATCATCAGATTGATTTAATTTCCCTTACAGAGACTTGGTTAGGGCAAGAGGATTATGTTGGTTTAAATGAATCAACTCCCTCTGGTTATTTAAACTGTCAAAATCCCAGAAGTTCTGGTCGTGGAGGAGGAGTAGCAACAATTTACCATTCCAAATTACTAGTTAATGTAAAGCAAAAAACATGTTATAATTCCTTTGAGGGCCTGGTCCTCAGTGTTGGGCACTTTAGCAATTTCAGGTTAAACCCAATTTTATTTGCCATAGTTTATCGTCCCCCATCAACCTATTCAGAATTTTTATCCGAATTTCCTGATTTCTTAGCTGATTTAGTGCTGAAATCTGATAGAATAATTATAGTAGGGGACTTTAATATACATGTGGATGTAGACAGTGACTGCCTTAATGTGGCTTTTAATTCAATATTAGACTCGATTGGGTTTTCTCAGAAAGTAGGAAATTCTACTCATTACCTCCACCATACATTGGACCTTGTTCTGACATATGGCATAGAAATAGAAAATCTTGTAGTGTCTCCTCATAACCCTGTACTGTCAGACCATTGTCTGTTAACCTTTGATTTTACTATTTCTGACTATTTGGCTCCTAAAGAAAAATATTATCACAGTAGATGCCTCTCAGATGATGTTGTTTCCAAATTTATGCAGATTGTTTCCTCTATGCCATGTGTCAACACAACGGAAATAAGCTATAGACAGCTTGCTCCTTCTGTAATTGATAACATGGTGGATAGTGTTTCAGCTTCTCTGCATCAGGCTCTAGACTTGGTGGCCCCCTTAAAAAAGAAAAAGTCTAATCAGAGATTTTTAACTCCTTGGTTCAACACAGAAACTCGTAGCTTAAAACAGAAGACTCGTCAATTAGAAAGAAAATGGCGCTCTACTAATTTAGATGAAATCTATTTAGCTTGGAGAAATCATCTTTTAATTTATAAAAAATCTCTTAGAAAAGCTAGAACGAGTTATTACTCTGCATTAATAGAAGAGAACAAGAATAATCCCAGGTTTCTTTTCAGTACTGTAGCCAGGTTGACAAAGAGTCAGGACTCTGTCAATCCTAGCATCCCCTTAGAGCTTACTAGTCAGGACTTTATGAACTTTTTCAATAATAAAATTTCATCCATCAGAGATAAAATCAATCAGATTCTTCCCACAGTTAACTTAAATACTGTAACTACTACAACTCCTTCTATTGATGTCTGTCTTGATGAGTTTACTCCAATCGACCTTTGTGAGTTAGACAAAATAGTTTCCTCATCCAAACCTTCAACTTGTCTTTTAGACCCTATTCCTACCAGGTTATTTAAAGAAGTCTTCCCACTTACTGGTAGCTTTATTCTTCATATAATCAATTCTTCATTAACTTTAGGCCATGTACCGCAGGCTTTTAAAACGGCTGTAATTAAACCCTTACTCAAAAAGCCAACGCTAGATCCAGGAGCTTTAGCTAACTATAGACCAATCTCTAATCTCCCTTTCATTTCAAAAATCTTAGAAAGAGTTGTTGCTACACAATTATTTGACCACCTGCAGGGAAATGGTTTATTTGAGGAGTTTCAATCTGGGTTTAGAATCCATCATAGCACTGAAACAGCCTTAGCGAAGGTCACTAACGACCTCCTCATTGCATCTGATAATGGACTAGTTTCTGTACTTGTCCTTTTAGATCTTAGTGCAGCTTTTGATACTATTGATCATAATATTCTACTTGATAGATTAGAACACTATGTTGGACTTAATGGAACTTCGTTGCAGTGGTTTAGATCTTATTTATCTGATAGGTTCCAGTTTGTTCATGTAAATGATGAGTTTTCTCTCAGCTCAAAGCTTAGTCATGGAGTTCCACAGGGATCTGTGCTTGGCCCTACTCTTTTTAGTTTATATATGCTTCCGTTAGGCAACATTATTAGAAAGCACTGTATACATTTTCACTGTTATGCAGATGACACACAATTATACCTGTCAATGAAGCCAGATGATACTAATCAATTAGCCAAGTTAGAAGCCTGTCTTAAGGAAATCAAAGTTTGGATGACTTGTAATTTCCTGCTATTAAATTCAGATAAGACTGAAGTCATTCTTGTTGGTCCAAAAAACCTTAGAAATTCCTTTCCAAATCAAACTTTCAGTTTGGATGCAGTTACTCTTTCTCTTAATAGCTCTGTGAGGAACCTTGGAGTTATTTTTGATCAGGATTTGTCCTTCAATTCACATATTAAATTTGTTTCTAAGACTGCCTTCTATCATTTGCGTAATATTGCCAAGATTAGGAGCATCTTGTCTCAGAGTGATGCTGAGAAGCTGATCCACGCTTTTGTTAGCTCGAGATTAGATTATTGTAATTCTTTATTATCAGGCTGTCCTAAAACATCTTTAAAAAGTCTTCAGCTGATCCAAAATGCTGCAGCAAGAGTTTTAACAGGTACTAGAAAGAGAGATCATATCTCTCCGGTTCTGGCCTCCCTTCATTGGCTTCCCATAGAGTTTAGAATTAAGTTTAAAATCCTTCTTCTTACTTACAAAGCTCTAAACAATCAGGCTCCTTTTTATTTAAAAGATCTGATACTACCGTATCATCCTAACAGAGCACTACGCTCCCAAAATGCAGGTTTACTTGTAATACCTAGAATCTCCAAAAGTACAATGGGAGGCAGAGCCTTCAGTTATCAAGCTCCTCTCCTGTGGAATCAGCTGCCAATCTGGATTCGGGAGTCAGACTCTATCTCTGTTTTTAAGAATAGGGCTAAAACCTACCTTTTTGATATAGCCTACAATTAGGGAGGGATCATGTGTTTCTGAACCCTCCCTTAGTTATGCTGCTAATAGGTTTAGTCAGCCGGGGGACCTCCAGTAATGCACTGGGCCTCACTCCTTTCCTCACTCTCTATGAAATATTTTTTTTTTGCTGGTCATTAACATTTGTTTGTTCTCTCCCATAGATTGAGTCCCCATCGTGCTGTTTGCTCTCTACATGTCTGTTCTTTTCTTCTTCTCTGTCCCCTCACCCCCCAGCCAGTCGCAGCAGATGACTGCCCCTCCCTGAGCCTGGTTCTGCTGGAGGTTTCTTCCTGTTAAAAGGGAGTTTTTCCTCTCCACCGTCGCCAAGTGCTTGCTCACAGGGGATCGCCTGATTGCTGGGGTCTTTCTGCAACTGTGGGGGTCCTCCCTACAGTTGATAGTGCTATGAGATGACTGTTGTTGTGAAATGGTGCTATATAAATAAAGTTGAATTGAATTGAATTTCCATAAAATGGTCTTCATGGCATCACCAATATTGTTTATTGTAATAATTTCTGGAACAGTTTATCATTCAGCAAAATCTGTTATCGTTACAGGCCTAACTGGTAATTACATGAAGGTATTGTTACCTCCGCCAAGGAGGTTATGTGATCATCGGCGTTGGTTTGTCTGTTTGTTTGTTAGCAAGATAACTCAAAAACTTATGGACAGATTTTCATGAAATTTTCACAGATTGTCAGAAATGGGGTATCCTACAGATGATTACATTTTGGTGGTGATCCGGATCACCGTCCAGAAGAAAACCGCCATTACGGAAAATGCCATTTTCGTGGATAACTACTGAACCACTAATCCTATCATTGTCAATCCAATTGCTAGTCATATGTTTTCATGGTCAAGGAATCTGAAAACGTACACACAAACACTGTATTTAGATTTTTTAGATTTAGTATACTTTATTGATCCCCAGAGGGGAAATTGAGGGCATCCACCACCTGGATGGATGAAGCAGCCACGATACGGCGCTATCCCTTAACCATTCACACACACATTCACACCTAGGGCCACTTTAGAGTCTCCAATTAACCTAACCTGCATGTTTTTGGCATGTGGGAGGAAACCGGAGAAATCCCGGAGTAAACCCGCGCAAACACGGGGAGAACATGCAAACTCCACACAGATCACTGTTGGTCGGGGGCTGGGATCGAACCCACAATCCCACGATCCCCCGGCCAAGGATAAACTGTGCTGCCGCAGTGCTAACCACTGCGCCACCGTGCAGCCATGCAGTATGGGGGGAACTGTGGCCGCCATTACGGAAAATGTCATTTTCGTGAATAACCACTGAACCACTAATCCTATCATTGTCAATCCAATTGCTAGTCATATGTTTTCATGGTCAAGGAATCTGAAAACGTACACACAAACACTATGGGGGGAACTGTGGCCGCCATTACGGAAAATGCCATTTTCATGAATAACTACTGAACCACTAATCCTATTGTGATATCCTACCGTGTAGCAATGATCACACTTGAGTTATTTCTTTGGCTAACTCTGCCGTTTATTCTGTAACACACACAATAAGACTGAACATGGATTCTGCGCGGGGTTTTCACACTCTTGTTCTAATGTGTCCCCTTAATAGTAGTGCTGAACAATACAGGTAGTTCCCCCTAGAGGCATGTGCCAGTAATGTTTTAAATTAGACTTGCAGTCTACCACATCCCTCCCCTCTAGATTAAACTACTTTTAATTACACTAGCCAATTATGCTAGACATCCTGGAACTCCCATTTAACCCTAAACAATCACAGTTACTTTTAACTTCTTAAACACATGTGCCATACACATAATTTCTCTCTTTTTTTTTTTTTTTACATGTATAACACACATAACAGTCTAACTGGGGAATTGGTTTGACTACCGCATCCCAGTGAGGTTCCAGGACGCATTCTTGTCCTGTGGCTGGGGAACTCACTACTGACTAAGTATAGTCCTTCAAGTAGTCGGGAGCTTTCCTAGCTCGCTGAGATCTTCTCACGGCGGGTGAGCCAACTGCAGGTGAAGACTCAGACTGCTCCACTGTTTCGGCTGCTGCAGTGCTGCCCGTAGAATCTGCAGAGACGGTTACCTCAGGTTTCACCTGAAGTGGTGGTTCGTTGATGCTCTCCTCAGGATGGGTGTCAGACAACACCTCTGGTGCCATCGGCAGGGGAATGGAGCTCCTACCATGAACTTGGTCGATGTGTCGCCTCACCACTTGTCCATGGCCTAATGTCACCTTGAATGACACAGGGCCTGTCTTTTCTGTTATTTCTCCTGGTACCCAGGCTGGTCCTGAGCCAAAGTTGCGGGTGTAGACCACGTCTCCTTCTCTCAGTATTCTCTCTCTAGCATGCATGTCATGATAACCTTTTTGTTTCTCTTGTTTGTCATGCACTTTGTTTCTGAAGTCTGGATGTATTAAGTCAAATGTTGACCTCAACTTTCTTCCCATCCATGGACCTGCGTAGTCAATGTGAATTCTTCTCCATGGTTTATCTGGAACTTCCCAGGGATGTAGTGGGGCTGCTGGAGGACTGTTCCTGTTCTCCTGGCATGCCGCACATGACTTCACAAGCGCCTCCACCTCTGCATCCATGTTGGGCCACCACATGTAACTCCTCGCCAACGCTTTCATGCGAGTGATGCCAGGGTGTGCTTGGTGTAGTTGTTGCAGTAAGGCATTCCTACCAGGTGGTGGAACAACCACGCGTCCTCCCCACAGGATACAACCTTCCTGGGTGCTGAGCTCATCCTGTCGTCGGGCATAGGGAATGAACTCAGGACTGTTCATCTTCGGCCATCCTCGCAAGATGTATTCTCGCACTCTTGCTAGAACAGGGTCTTTGTCTGTCCACTTCTTTATTTGTTGTGCGTTCACCAGGGGCACGCCGATATCTTCAAACAATAGCACTCTCTCCTCCTCCTCAGGCGTGCTGTCTCTTCCTCCATCCAAGGGTAGCCTACTCATCGCGTCAGCATTCGTATGGTCCCGTCCGGCTTTGTAAACGATGGTGTACTCATACGCTGCTAATGTAACGGCCCATCTCTGAATTCTCTGAGATGTCATCTGGGGTATGGCTCTCATTTCACTGAACAGTGAAATTAATGGCTTGTGGTCAGTCACTATAGCGAACTGTCTCCCGTACAGGTATTTGTGGAATTTTTTTACACCAAATACTACTGCAAGGCCCTCCTTGTCTAGCTGGGAGTAGTTTTTCTCAGCTGCACTAAGAGTTCTTGAGACGAACCCTATGGGTCTCTCTGAGCCATCCTCCATACGATGAGAGAGTACAGCACCCACACCGTAGGGTGATGCGTCACACGCCAGGATGAGTGGTTTGTTTGAATCATAATGCACTAACACACTACAGGACTGAAGTAGTGCTTTGGACTCTTCAAACGCCTTCTGCTGCTTGACCCCCCATGACCATTTTTCTTCCTTCTTAAGTAAGGTATGTAGTGGTGCCAGCAGCGTGGAGAGCTTTGGGAGGAACCTATGGTAATAGTTCAACAAGCCCAGGTAGGCTTTTAACTCAGTAACATTTTGTGGCTCAGGCGCCTCCGCAATGGCTTCCACTTTGTCTGTTAGAGGGTGTAGACCACTGGCGTTGATCTTGTGGCCTAGGAACACCACCTCTTTTCCCATGAACTCACACTTGCTTCTTTTCAACCTCAGACCGCTTTTCTCCAACCGTTGAAGCACTTCCTTCAGCGTTTTCAGATGTTCTTGTTCATTTGGTCCTGTACAAAGGATGTCATCCAAATAAACGGCAACATTCGGAATTCCACCTAGGATGCCCTCCATAGTTCTCTGGAATATAGCAGGACTGGAAGCTACTCCAAATGGTAAGCGTGTGTAGGTATATAAGCCTTTGTGTGTATTGATGGTTACATACTTTCTTGATTCTTCTTCCAAGACTACTTGTTGGTAGGCGTGACTCATGTCTAATTTCGTGAAGTGTCGGCCGCCGTTCAGCTGTGCGAAGAGGTCCTCCACTTTAGGAATTGGATACTGATCCACCCGTGATGCTCGATTGACAGTGAGTTTGTAATCTCCACATATTCTAATGGAGCCATCCGGCTTTCTCACTGGGACTATGGGCGCCGCCCATTCTGCAACCTGCACTGGCTCAATGATCTTGTCATCCAGCAGCCTCTGTAGCTCGCTTTCGACCAGTGGCTTGACTGCATAGGGTACCGGTCGGGGTTTGCAGAATCGTGGTTGGGCCTCCTTGTCCACATTAATCTTTGCAGTGACACCTTTTAGCTGTCCCACGCCTTCTTTGAACACCTCAGCGTGTCTTTCGAGGATCTCCTCCAGCTGCAATTTGGGCTGAGATTCCACTTTATTCACCAACTGATCAATCATGGCCAGTTCTTGTAGCCAACTTCGCCCTAGTAGATTTGGTCCTTCGCTCCCAACTACTACTACAGGTAAGTCCTTTTCTTTGTTTTCGTGCTGCACCTTCGCTTGTGCCATGCCTAGCACGTCTAGCTTCTCTCCTGTGTATGTTTTTAATTTTAATGAACAGGGATTTAATTCTGCTGTGTCTGTTTTCTTCCACAGTTGTGTATATTGCTGTTTACTTAATATGGTTACTCCACAGCCTGTATCAACTTCAAATGTTACTTTCATTCCATTAACATTCATGGTACGCGTGATGGGCGCTACCTTGGTCAGCTCCTCTGACGTGTTGTAAATTGTGTGAAAATCCATGTCTTCTGTATCACTTTCTCCCTCCCCTCTCAGTTGATTCGCTCGCTGTTCCTTTCCTGGGCCCTTGTTTTCATACTTTTGCCCATTAACTGTCGCTTTCAGCACCTGTGCGCTGTCCACCTTTATTCTACATGCTTTCTTAATGTGCCCTCGCTTGCCACAATTATGACACAGCTCAGTGGCAAATTTGCACTCGGCGGCATTGTGCTGGCCTTTGCAGCGATAACAACTGGGGAATTTGTGCTGAGTTTTGTCAGTCAACACTTTGTGGACACCTACTTGGGTCTTAGGCACACGAACATGCGTTGCTGTGTCCTCTGTTAGCTTCCCTTGCATCTCTCTCACATCTTTAGATGCTGTTTCCATCGCTTGGCATAATTCCAAAGCCTTCGCAAAAGTGAGTTTTGTTTCAGATAAAAGTCGCCGTTGCATTCGGTCATCATTCACTCCACACACAAGTCTGTCTCTTAACATTTCTTCCAATGAGTCTTTGTAATCACAGTGCAGTGCTAATTTCCTCAATTCTGCCACATACTCTGCTATGGACTCAGTGTTCCTCCTTATGCGTGAATTAAATTTGAATCGTTGCACGATTTCACTCGGTTTGGGGCTGAAGTGCTTCTGAAGCTCAGCAGTAAGCTGGTCGTACGTTTTATCTTTCGGTAATGCAGGGCTTATTAAATTTCTCAACAAGCTGTAAGTAGTTGCACCAACTCCACTCAACAGTACAGCCTTCCTTTTGTCTGGCTCCTCAATGTCATTAGCTTGGAAGAAAAAGTCCAACATTTCACTATATTCTTCCCATGACTGAGTCGAGTTATCAAAAGGGGTTACCGTTCCGATTACAGCCGCCATTGCTCGTCGTGGTGGGGAAAACTCGTTTTTCCTCCTCTGAACTTGCACTCGAACTACTGGAGTCACTTGAGTTCGCCACACTTGCAATGTTCTCTGTTTCTCGCCGCTGATTTTTTTCTTTTAATCCTCGTCGCCAATTGTGTGATATCCTACCGTGTAGCAATGATCACACTTGAGTTATTTCTTTGGCTAACTCTGCCGTTTATTCTGTAACACACACAATAAGACTGAACATGGATTCTGCGCGGGGTTTTCACACTCTTGTTCTAATGTGTCCCCTTAATAGTAGTGCTGAACAATACAGGTAGTTCCCCCTAGAGGCATGTGCCAGTAATGTTTTAAATTAGACTTGCAGTCTACCACACCTATCATTGTCAATCCAATTGCTAGTCATATGTTTTCATGGTCAAAGAATCTGAAAATGTACACACAAACACTGTATGGGGGAAACTGTGGCACTTGGCGGAGGTCTGCGCTCTCCGAGTGCTTTTCTAGTTGTTACTGTGGAGTTGTGGCGTAACATTATGTAGCTCACATATTCCTTGGCAGAGACCCAGACATGAGGGAACTTTGAGCTCGCAGTGTGTATTGACATCACGCCTCAAACGGACATTGAGTCTGGACCCCCTGCAGACTGGGGAAGAAGTGAGAAGATCTGGGAGTGGACCTGAAGGGACTGTCTGACCTCCTGGGGTCAGACAGAGAAGCCGAGAGGACAATGGGAGGATTAAATGTGAATGTGATTCTGTGTTTGATGTGAAAGTATAAAGGTATGTGGTTTACCGCAGCTCTCCCTCTTCATTCCCTGACTGAGAGAGGAGCTGTAGGACGTGAGATGAAATAAACCAAGACTGAGAAATCATTCAGTCTCTTCATTTCATGGTTCTACAGAGTGTGTAAATGAAGAGGCATATTCATTTCAGACGATTTATTACACACTCACATCTCACAAGCAGAGAACAGACTGACTGGTCAAATCAAGCATTCCTCTCTCTATATCAAGTCACACTTCACAAGGTTCAAGGCACTTCCTCAACACAGCATGACATCTACACTACACTTCATTCAACCCCCTCTCACCCACTTGGGCATTGTTCTCCCCTGTGTATTCATTGTCTCTGTCTAAGGTGTGAAATAACCTGAGGCCCACATTACTACATTATATGAGATAGGAATCAGGTCTACTGTTAACTGCAGTATGTTGGTGTAAGTGAGGCGCTCTCTTATTCTCTTACCAGCATTCTAAAGTCCAGCACTTTTATAGCTCATCTGATTTCATTTATACTTTATGTTTTTATCAGCAGAGTACTACTGTACCATCAGACATCCTGAGGAACTTATGCAATCTGAAAGGCAAAAACCATATTATGAGACTATTGATCTGCATCTTGTGTGCATGCTGATAGCAGCATGTTGTATCTCTGGGTCTAAGGTTATAGCATGTACCATTGATTTTATCATCACTAGCATTCTGTACTGATGAGAGGACATACAGACACAAAAATCCTGGTGGGAATACAAGGCCAAGCTGCTGTGGATGGGCAAATGTAAGAAACCTAAGAGTTTCACTACAAACACATTTTTATTTGTGGTATAAGGTGTCACTAACAGTGCAATTACATCAGATTCGCTCACTCGTCGGCCTCCGTCGGTCTATTATGACCATGAAAGAGAATCCTAAACATCTACTCTGCTGGAACAGCACCGCCTGTGGCTGAACAGGCCGATGCGCACCGGTGTTCTACCTTCCAGCGTTGGGCGTTGGTAGGATTCAAGCCTGGGCAGGAAGATATGGAGGACAAGATGTTACCCATGCAGCATGTCCCCCCTCTCCACGTCACTGATGGATCCAAAGGAACAGCAGGGCTGCTATAGTTTGGCACCAGCGCCATCGCAGGAGCTGCCAGAACGATGTTGAGCACAACAGAGAACTGCCTTAGGGGCTCCGACTCCGGATTTTTCCTCAGGGTTGACTCCCGAAGCCTTTCCCGTGACCGGGTGTGCCGCAAGGCAGCAGAGGTTTGAAATCAGGGTTTACCTTCCCCTAGATGGGCTACCTTCCCAGGTTGACAAGCCACCATCTACCCGAAGCATCTGGTTTTAAGGCGCCAGAGATCCGCCCTCGCCCCTTCTCCTATTAGTAAAAGCAGTTCCGCCGGGCTTAGAGACTAAATCACACGGGCAGGCTAGGAGTTGGACTTAGTTGTCAGAGGCTTTTCGAGACGCACGCCGTAAGGAGCATTTTATGAGCACTGGGAGCTTAACCCCAGTGCCGCTCCTGGCTATGACAACCTTGGAACCTACATCAGATTAGTCCAATACAAACTCAAAGATTGTGTTAAGTTTGATCTAAGGTTTTTAAGGTCCTATTAACTGGACTGAAGCTTGGTCAACAGCATACTAGTTTAAGAAGTAAAAGATAAGAGTCATAATTATATTTGTTAATTAGGTCAATTTTAACCAGAAGAGAGACAACTGAATCCCGTGTCATCTTTATGAACATTTACGTCAGTAATCACCTTTTCTGGAATTATGTAAGCTCTTTAATCACCCACACTTATCCCACTGGCCTCTGAACTTCTGTTAAATGGTGTAGCATGAACTAATAAACAAAAAAAACAGTGGCTTCCTACAATGCAGTGACATGGCTCGAAGTGGACAGGACCTTAGTATTTTCTTTGTTGATAAGGGAAAAGAATACCCACACACTTTATGCCTTCATCAGACCAGTGAAATTAACTTGGCTGAAGCAAAGTTCTTGGGCAGCTTGAAGTCAGAGGGAGAGTTAACCTGTATACCCATATAACTTGTAAAATTATTCAATATTATCAAGTAGTGTTGGGAAAAGATTTAATTGAATCTAATGTAAACCACAAAATATTGTCTGCGTGCACTGGTTTATGTGTACATTCATAATTTTTTTACTGTATATATAAAGCTGCTGCTAGCCAAACAGAAAAACCCTGGTGACAATGCAGACCCTTGGTGAGTTCCTCTAAAAATAAAACAAGCTGAGTAGAGGCCATTAGTTTGCACTGCTGCCTTCGGATTTTTGAAAGAATTTCTACCATCTCATAAATGCTTGTCCCAATCCAAAAGCTCTAAGATTATAAAACTTATAAGATAGCATAATTCTATGAGTTCTAATACTTTTTCTGAGCCAGAGACATACCACATACAGTGGTATTTATGGAATGCTTTAGATTTTCTGAAGAGTTCCTATTCCTATACAGAGGGCACTTACAGCATGGATACCACGGCCAAGGCTCAGTCCATCCCTGACTCACTATGTCTGTCCATAAACCCGTCTGTCCAACCGTACCTCCATCAGTCCATCCTGTTGTCTTTCCATCCATCTGTATAATGTGTGATAGGGAATTGATGGAGATTTGGGTCTTGGTTAGCACTGCGGTAGCACAGCAACTCATCCTTGGCCGGGGGATCCTGGGTTCGATCCCAGCCCCTGACCAACAGTGATCTGTGTGGAGTTTGCATGTTCTCCTCGTGTCTGCATGGGTTTACTTCGGGATTTCTCCGGTTTCCTCCCACATGACAAAAACATGGAAGTTAGGTTAATTGGAGACTCTATAAAGTGGCCCCAGGTGTGAATGTGTGTGTGCCTCCCTGTAATTTCCCCATTGTGGGACTAATAAAGGATTCTAAATCAAAATCTAAATATTGGCTCATGGTTCACCTCCCAAATTAAATGGGTTCACCTGTAGCCCAAGGGCCACCTCTAAGGGAAAATTTAATCCAAACCCATCCAGTAGTTTTTGTGTAATCCTGCTAACAAACCAACAGACAGACAGGCACAATCACATTACCTCCTTGGTGGAGGTAATAAAGCCCACATGATCCATTTACGTATTTTATCTAATCATTTTGCAAGAATGACCAATCACATTTGACAATCTACTTGCAGTGCTCGTTTAACCTATCTAAAATGTTCCAGTGAGCTGTTGTCCCGAGAGGTTATGATGCATGTAGACCGATGCGGCATCCAGGTGTTTGTGGTCAATGGAACCTTTAATTATCTTACCAAACGTGTTGTCTAGCTTTGAACAAAAGAAACTCAGTCTTTCTGAAGGGTGTAGTGTAAAGTTAAGCTAAATCAATTCTGTCAAAGCCTGCACCAACACATTCCTTTTCAGTTTGAATAATAAATAAATTCAGTTTACTGATTCTCCTTTCTAAATCACCTTAGCTGCACTGATCTTGTTTTGTAAGACATATTACTTACTTACTTACTTACCGTATTTTGGGGACTATAAGGCGCACCGGATTATAAGGCGCACTATCAATGAACGGTCTATTTGATGGTCTATTTTCATACATAAGGCGCACCGGATTATAAGGCGCATTAAAGCGAGGTAGTCGGATCCGGGAAAAAATTTTTTTTTGCGTACATGGAAAGAAAATCCTATTTATAGTCATTATAGACACATATAGCGCCATTGTCTGTGAGTGTGAATGACCTGTTCCACGAGCAGATGGAACGTTTTTGGTCCGTGGCTGTTTACATCGCCATATTGGCCAGGATACTCGCTCGGTACTCGATACGGCTCGTTCTCTGGCGGCAGCTCCCATAAGTAAACATATGCCGGGACGCTTGAATTCTTTCGTCCCAAAAATATCATTTTTGAATATTAATTACAGCTAAACGGGAGCAGTTTCGATGCCGAAATTTCACATACAAATCCTAATATACGTGTTCTATACACCATCGGCTTTTGGGTATCAACTACCTCGCGAGGTAGTCGGATCCGGGAATTTTTTTTTTTTTTTGCGTGCATGGAAAGAAAATCCTATCTATAGTCATTATAGACACATATAGCGCGATTGTCTGCGAGTGTGAATGACCTGTTCCACGAGCAAATGTACGTTTTTGGTCCGTGGCTGTTTACATCGCCATATTGGCCAGGATACTTGCTCGGTACTCGATACGGCTCGCTCTACGGCGGCAGCCCCGAGAAGTAAACAAATGCCGGGATGCTTGAATTCTTTCGTCCCAAAAATATAATTTTTGAATATTAATTACAGCTAAACGGGAACAGTTTCGATCCACGATCCATTGGCAGATAGTGGCGTAACTCGCTAGCAATTTAACTTTGAACGACCTGTTGACACCAATATCTAGCGGTTGGAGTTCTTTGGTTAATCCACCTGGAATGATGGCAAGCTCCGAATTAGTTTGCTTCACTTGGGTTTTGACAGTATCGGTGAGATGGGCGCGCATGGAGTCGCAGATCAATAGGGACGGAGATTTGTGGAAAAGCCATCCGGCCATTATGTTGAAGCACATATTACTCCGCAAGGCTCCTGACTACCATAATGCTCCGACAATCCATCAAGCGGTTCGGCTTCGTAGCTTACCAAAGTCGTACTAAAACATTTTTGACAGATTTTTGAGCGCCGTGTACCAGTTCGAGGTCAGTAAGCACAACCAGAATTAATACATAAGGCGCACCGGATTATAAAGCGCACTGTCGATTTTTGAGAAAATTAAAGGATTTTAAGTGCGCCTTATAGTCCAAAAAATACGGTACTTACTTACTTACTACTTACTACTCCTGAGAGATGAGGGCTGGTGGCCATCACCATGCGTAGAGCCAATCAGGTTAACCAGTGCATGCCAACATTGCCGGTTTTGGGCCAGCTCCTCTGCATCGTCAACAGCGACTCCAAGCTATCAGAGGTCTCTCTCCACCACATCAGATCATCTGGTGCGTGGCTTGACCCGAGATCTTTTCCACCCTGAGGCCCTGGGGTCAAACATGAGGATGGCTTTTGTTGGGTGTTCTGGTGGGAGGCGGAGGACATGGCTAAACCAGCAGATACGCCGCTGTGTAATAAGGTGGGATGCTGCAGGCTGATGTGTGTGGGCTTGAAGCACGTCATTACAAGTGTGCTGGGGCTACCTGATGTTCTCGATGGTTCTGAGGGCCAGACTATCAAACCCATCCTCTTCTCGAGGCCAGAGTCTTATTCAAATATTGGCACTGTTGCATTTCTGTCAGACAATGCACCACTTCTCTCAGAAAATTGTTGTAATTGCAAATGCTTTAGTTTTGTTGTGATTATTTATTTTGTTTGCATTAGAAGAAGAAGAAATTCCACACAGAACTCCAAAAATGGACTGGACAAAATTGTTCACCTTAAAATTTGATGGCACCCCTTTTAGAAGAGATAATTGAAATCACTTGTTTCCTGTAACAATCAATTTTGGGCCACTGTCCTTTAATCAACTGTCCCAGGTCTCTCAGATTTGAAGGGTTCTTTCTCTCAGCTGCTGTTTTGAGATCTCTCCACCAGTGCTTTATGGGATTTAGATCTGGACTCATTGCTGGCCACTTCAGAACTTTCCAGCACTCTCAGGATTGTTCATTGTTCTTTCCAGATCAGCTTACTTGCACTGCCCTTATTTTTATGTGAAGCATTTAGTACAACAAATCTTACAAAGGCCTACATAGCCAGTCCTGTATAGCAGCAGGAGGTGTACAGCCATGGGTGAAAATATTGGCGCGTCTTCATTTCCACCAAATCTTCTCTGAGAAAATTATTACAGTTGTAAATGCTTCAATATTTTTTGAGTTTCTTTCTTTGGTGTGCATTCTAACAAGACAAAAAGCAAAAAACAAAAAAATAAATAAATAAATCTGTGACTTTCCACACAGAACTCCAAAAATGGACTATTATTAGCATCAGATTTATATAGCACTTTTCATAGACGTTTTACAATGGATACATTATTCATTCACTCCACAGACAATTGTAGTGGTAAGCTACTACTGTAGCCAAAGCTGCCCTGGGGCAGACTGATGGAAACGTGGCTGCCAGTGGCCTCTCCAACCACTTATACACATTCATGCCCAGTGTCATGGACACTGGAGGCAAGGTGGGTAAAGTGTCATGCCCAGGTACGCAATGGCAGGATGTCTGGGGAGAGCGGGATTTGAACCGCCAACCCTCCGGTTATTAGACAACCTGCTCTACCTCCTGAGCCACTGCCGCCCACTACCATTGACACTCTCAACCATATTCTTTTCTAAAAAGGCCTCATTTCAATTTTATGTCTTAAGGATCTGCTTTACCAGAGCTCTTTAATCTCATCTCACAGAACATTTTCCTAGAAGGATTTTGACTTCCAAAGGTAATTTATTTTCAGAGTCCAATCTGGCTTTTTCATGTTTCAGTGTGAGCAGTGAAGGCCCAGTGCCTCCTTACTATACTGTCCCTTTTTGCATGGTCCCCACAGTCAAACACAATGAAGGTTTACTGATGTTTTGGGGTTGCTTTGCTGTTTCAGGCATTGGATGTCTTGACCATGTGTATGTATGGCATTATGAAATCTGAAGACTATTAAAGATTTCTTGAGCACAGTGTAGGTCCCGGTGTCAGAAAGCTGGGTCCCTGTCAGAGGTCATAGCTCTCACAGCACAGGCCAATGACCCAAAGGTTATTTCAAAGAGCACCCAGAATGGTTGAAGACAAAGCCCTGGAGAATTCTTAAGTGCCCAGCAATAAGTTCAAATCTAAATCCACTTAGGTTTGTTTTAAATTGTAATCGCTCTTGTCTTGTTTTCTCTTTTTTCTCTTTTGAATTCTTGGATGGAATATGGGTGGGCAATATAAGCTGCGGCTTCAGCCATCACCCATTTCGGATAACTCACGTGGAATTGTATAGTAGAAGGAGTCTTTGTCTAATTTGACCTTGTTGTTATATTATACAGTTTCTTTTAACCTGTACTGTACTATCCGAAATAAATAAAATTCAATTCAATTCACTTACACAGAGAAGGAGAGAGACTTGGAGCCACTGGCAAAAGAAAACTGGTCAAAATTTCAGTATAGAGGTGTAAAAAAATAAAACTCAGTGATTATTTCTCAAAGTGATTTCAGATATTTTAACCAAATATTACGTTGAAAGTGATAATAATTTTCTAGGCCATCTTTCTTACTTTTTCTTTCTGTTTAGAATCTCAAAGATTTGGCTTTATTTTAGGGGTGGGAATTGCCAGAGGTCCCACAGTACATTACCCCAGTACTTGGGCCATGATACAGTGTTATAATGATCTTGCAATATGTTGCAGTATTGCAATATCATATATTACAATTTCCCATCCTGATCTTTTTCTTGTTCAAATACCAGGTAGTAATTCCTTTGCTGTGTGACCAAACTAGACTTTAAGCATTTTGCACCATCTGCTGTTGTCAGATCAAACATGCGGATCATGATGAATGAGACTTCCATACTGGACCGGTCAAGGCCCAGGTTAACAACTGCTACTGGTGCTGTTAACTGACAGGGTGCCGGTGGAATTTAGGCTACTGCTGGTCAGAGATTGAGGAAGAGGAGGGAAGGTGTGTTTGGATGCAAAGAGAGAAAAGGAAAGATAGAAGTGTGGAGGTGAGAGTAGGGAATTTAAATGTAGGGACTATGACTGGTAAAGGGAAAGAGTTGGCTGATATGGTGGAGAGAAGGTTGGTAGATATACTGTGTGTTCAAGAAACCAGATAGAAGGGAAGCAAGGCTAGGAGCAGTGGAGGTGGATTCAAACTTGGAGCGAATTTTAATGGGCATGTAGGTGAAGGGAGCAGAGGTGACGAGGAGGTGCTGGGTAGGTATGGTTTTAAGAGAAATGTGGATGGACAGATGATTGTGGATTTTGCTAAAAGGATGAGAGTCAGCTGTGATGGACTGCCGATCTGTCCAGGGTGTACCCTGCCTCTCGCCCAAAGATGCTGGGATAGGCTCCAGCCCCCCACGACCCAAAAAGGATTAAGTGGAAGAAGATGGATGGATGGATGGATGGATGGATGGGAGTCAGGAAGATGAATAAAGTAGACAGGAGTACTTTGAGTCTAGGCTTATGGCAAAGAGAGAGGTAGCAAAGGAAAAGGCATGTAGTGAGTTGTATGAGAGGCTGGACACCAAGGAAGGAGGAAAAGACTTGTATCAATTGGGTGACAGAGAGATTCATTGTCTGACAGAAATGCAGGGGTGCCAAAGTTTTCAGCCTTAACTGTAGATACACTGGGCCCCATATACAGTCTAATCTACATCCTAAAATCTAAGGCTGCATTCACACCAGGATGGTCTGCGGGTCTCGGCTCGATTGGGCGAGGAATGCCAAGAATTTTCGCACCTTCATTTGGTTTGCATTCACACTGCAGCAGACCAAACTGCCTGGACAACGTCACACAGTTACAACAACTGCTCATTTGGGGCGCTGTTGCCGAAACCACCACTGCCCAGGAAGAAAAAATCTCAGCAAAGAAGAAAAATCCAGCTCATCGATTGGCCAGGACAGAAAACGGAAGTCTGTTCCCTTCAGCCAGGTTGTTTATCTGCCACAAACAAGAAATTTTTTAACTTTTCTCCTCTGCTTTCTCTGGTAAAAGGATTTCTTGGATCCACGCGGTTGTCTTTACTGTTATTTTCTACCCAAAATACGTTACGGTAAACCCCACTTCCACTTCTCAGACTACATGTTGCTATGGTTACACAAACGCCAAGGGGCACTTCCGCCCTTTGGTCCGCTGGATAGTCCATTTGCATTCACACTGCAAGCGAAGTGCACCAGACTTTGTTTGCAAGTGAACCAAGACCTCCATTTTCAGGGGGACCAGACTTTGCTTGTTTGATGTGCACCAGAGTTCGAATGCATGTTCAGATGGCACCAGATGACCTGAACTATCCGTGGATAGTCCTTTGGCCCGAACCAAACAATGGCAGTGTGAATGCGCTCTAAGATCCTCTCTAAACCCCACATCTCATAAAATGCCAATATAATCTCCTTAATTCCCAAATATGGAAGCCTTTTTTATTTTCCAAAAAATAAAGACGGAAAATGGCAGTGCTGAAGTCACCATAAATGTATATTTTACAAGATTGCTTAATTGAGAATAAAACATGTGGTTTCTGTGTCTATTTAATTCATATTAATGTTATGGCGCCCGTAGGGCCTGCACCTGTTTCAGCTGTGCACACACCTATTGCTGATCAACAGCGGCCTTTAAAAGCCAGCCTCGCCTGCGACTCAGCACGGAGACGTCTGCCACACTCAGGAAGGCGCATTGCCTGTCCTCAATCTCGTCCTGTACCTACAGCCACGGAAGAGCAATATGGCAACGCATGTAAGCGCTCCTCACCTTTACCTCGTCAAGCTTGTCTCCCCTGTGCACAGGTGGACCCCCCAGGCGGCAGACCCTCTCTCCCTGGCGGCAGCTCAGCATCTCCCCGGCGTCAGAGCGTCCTCCCCGCTTCTCAACACCGAGCAGGACGCTCACTCCCTGGCAGCTGCCAGTCAGGCAAGCAGAAGCCCTGCATCCCCTCCTGCAAAGTAAGCAGCAGTTTCTTGTTACATCTCCCACACTGGTGCAGCGCTAATACTTCTGCTCTGTGTTCATAGGGTTGCCAGGCGAAGCTAAGACCTGCTCAGTTCCAGCACGAGTCCAGCACTACACCACACACTACACATTCACACACACATACACCTTCCACTGGGCAATAAAAGGTTAATTATATCTCCTCGAGTCTGGCTTCTGTCCCCTGGGTCCAGCAAACATGTCAATTAACAGAAAATAGAATAGTGTCAGAGAAATGTTTTTGTGCAAATCTGTTTGCTGCTGAAAATGAGTTAAGAGTTAAACATTATTGGGTTTGAGGTGGCATCTGTGGGATGTCCTATCAGACCTGAGGGCAGGATCATGGCTTGGTTGTATAGACACACCCGGAGTATTTCAGGTCAAGGCACCTCTGAGGATCTAGCAGAGGGCTAGTCACAACTGAGAGGTAAGCTGAATAGATTACACATAACAAAACTACATCAAACTCAAACACAGGATTCATTAACAGCTCTGTGGGTGATTCAGAACTTACAAAAATAGTTGAGACATCTTACTCCAACAACAACAAAAATGTTTTTAGCAAAGTTTATTTTTATGTTAAGAATTACAAAATGATATGATGCTTTGAGAGGTCTTGTCTTGTAATATCTAATGTATAAGTTTCTACCTCTGTGAGTGTGGAGATAGGACTGACTTCACTCTAAAAGCTTGTCAAATGGGAAGAATAAGATATTGGTTAATTTAACAGATTGATCTGTTTACATCGTCAATGTTCTATCTTTGGTACCAGATGGGTGCAATCCGGCTATTTTTTCTTCTTCACAGGCTTCTGATTGGTAAATACTGTAATTACACATCTTTTTTCTTTTTGATATTAAGTGTTCATCAAGGGTTTTGCTTCTTGGGTTTGTACTAAGCCTATTTCTGACCCTGTAGGGTGGGGGATGACTCAAACCTCGTCTGGTCACTCTAAACTGGAATAAACCTGTTCAGTGCAGGTGTTCTGTCGATTTGCGCCGCCCTATCGAAAAATGCTGCCGGTAGCGCCAATCGACAGCAGAGTCCATCGATTTATGCCAGAACACCGGCGCATGCCCGGGGCGCGTACACATCTTTGCTCGTGACCCGGGATGCGCTACTACAGCTTGCAACAGTAGCGCTGATTAACGAAGAAAACGTGCGCTATCTTTCCCTTTATATCGTAGGCTGCATTTACATCCGCGTTCGCTGAACAGAAGATAGTGTTCTGTGAAAGAGAATGAATGTTATCCTTCAGATGTTCGTGACGTGTCCCTGCCAAATGTCTTTGCATCTCTGCTGCTGCGCCATCATTACTGGGAATAACAGGCTTGATATGAAATATACGAACAGAAAAAATCCGCTCAGTGTTCATGTTCTTGGTGTTCATATGTAAATTTGCGGCATTTCCATTCCATTATGACAAAATAGGGGTTAATATCACTCGTGGGCAGCGTCACCATTTGTGCGCGAGCTGCAGCCGGTGGTGTTTGAACATTTTCCGGCCCCTTAGCAAATTTGGACTCACCTTAGCGTGATTTTGCGTGTTTCCGTGTAGATATTTGCGGTGGGTTTCCAGTTTATTTATAGTTTGGGAGCAAACTGCAAATTGAGTGTCAGCTTAGCCTAAAACGGGGCTATTTGCTGACATATCTCGACCCACATGTGTCAAGGGAAAAAAAACAAAAACGCGAGAAACGAGGAAATAGAGGGAGCGAAATCTCCAAGGATGATTTTTTTTTTAAACTGAAATCGTTTTACTTTCACTTTCTTTGAAATCTCATTTAATATTTGTAAAATGTTTTTTTGTTTGTTTTTTTGTTTAACTATACCCAATGTATTAAAATGTGACTCTAAAGCTTGTGATGTGTGTGTACTTTTCTCCAAGAAATGCCTTGGAGAAATGCGACTCTTCCGTTTATTAAAAGTACAGGACGCGACACTCGTCAGATTCGCTCAGCTGTCACATCTGGACGTCTAGCATTCTAGTACAAACAGCTCTGTGAACTAGTCAATCAGTAATAAATGTGACTTTGCAACAGCAAAGCGCTAACGAGGAGGGCAGACACCGCGACGCGCGAGAGGCGCCCCGCGCGTTCGCGAGGCTCGGAGACCCGCGCGCACGCGTTTGAATACCGGCTCAAGCCGGTAAAGAGCTGCCAAAGCGGGCAGGAAATAATGCGGTGGAGACAAAGGATGAGGCTGCCGGCGAGAAGAACGCCGAAGTCTGTCACAGCGGTACCGACCTGTACACTTACCGATTTATTTAGCAGAAGGAAGAAGCTGCTTATTTATTAGAAACCGGCGCAGAAAAACGTCCCATTCTATTACTATTGTTGTATACCTAGGTAATTGTCTGTATATCGTACACTCCTTTGAAAATGACGACTAGATAGAAAAGGCGACATTATTATCCCTGGAAAACTGCCGTTCATCCCGCACTTCATCCCCGGTAAGTAAGAGGAGAAAACTTGGCAACTGCTGCTGCCGGATGCTGACAGCTGGACTGGCGTCTGTTGTTCCCTTTCTATACAAACCGCCGTTTATACATTTAAATATCGTTACGAACAGCTGTATCTAATGACTGAAGCACAATTTATTGTTAACGCACCATTATAAAGCCGTCATTATTAAACCAGGAAGTCAGTCACGCGCCCAATTATGCGCATAAGCATAATTAACCTTTTATTGTTGATTTTTTTTTTAAAGGGGGGGGGCACGGTGGTCCCAGGAGCAACTGTTGGGTCACCTGTGTGTGCGGCAAAAACGCCGATGCGCCACATAGTCCGTCTGCACTGCGGACAACTCATCGCTCATAAAAAGGCGTTTTTCTAGCCTGGGAACCATAAACAGACTAACCTGTTTAAATTAAAAAAAAATAATAATATTGGAGGGGGGTGAAAAGTTCATAGTGGTCAAATTTGACCATGTGGTTTATTTTTCAACATTTTTCGCTGCAACACCGGTGGAAAAAGGGTTTGGACCGAAGGGGGAGACTGTTGCATAATAAACCACATTTGGTCGAATTTGGACCACTGTGAACTTTCAAGCCGACCCCCCCCCCCCCCCCCATGTCAGAGAAACGTCACATATGTGTGGAGACACGAAACATGAAAACCTGTAAAACAGCCGGGGGACGACAATAAACCGGTCTGTTACATGAAGCTTTCTATTTGAAATTTATAGCCTTTTTTTTCCCCTCTTAAAATCTGCATGTTTTCTTATTGTTTTATTTTGTTGTGTTTTTACTGCAGATTTCTTGTATTTTTCCTCATAAAATTTCCACCTTCCTTTCTTGTAAATGTCTGACTTTTTCAACTTGTATTTGAAACTCTTCATGTAAATTTTAGTCTTTATTCTCATAAAGTTCTCATCAGTTTAAGACATTTGTCTTTCGGTTTCTAACCCTCCAGACATTTGTGTTTTACCAGTTATGGCATAATAGTCACATCTGGTTCCAGAGCCACGGTTTCACACCCCTGTAATGTCAAAACGAGTCCATCGCTGTACATTTGAAAAGTGCCAGAGAAAAAGTCAGTTTGTTCTCCAGGTAAGGGTAGACGGAGGCATTACTCAAGTCAACTATGGCATTAATGCTCAAATACATGTGTAACATTGCCAGAAACCTGAGCAAATGAATCATAAAACATTTTGATTTGCACTGATTTAAGTTATTCTTTTTTAATTATTTGGACCAGTACTGATAAAATCCATACAGCTGTTTTGTGCTGTGTTTAAAGCTGTGAGATTAAGAAAGTTTTTTTCAGCTGAGGTCAACCACAACCTGTTCAGGAGCTTGTGTAGCTGGTTTTGTTTCCAAGCAGACACCTTGGTATGCCATAGCAGAACAGATGTGAACAGCTGCATTCCATTTGGGCTCTTTTTGGTGTGTTTGGTTGTTTACCGACCCACTATAAAGTTTCCCACTGCATCCAATGCTATTACATCATCCCTCAGTCCCTGCAACACTGCACCTGAGAGTCCGAGGGCAGGAGGAGTGCTGCAGTTGTGTGACGTAATATGATTTCAGACACAGCATCTCCTTATCATTCAGTACTAATAACTGCTTTATGACTTTGACCAAAGTTTGTCTAACTTACCTGGTGGCTTTGTCGATCCAGAGATCTCACACAAAGCATGGTGTAGTTGGAGTTAATCTCCAGTGCTGTGTTTTGGGTAAATTGTTGTTTCCGGTCTCAAATGATTGACGTATACTGGTGCACCATCACTTTTCTAATTAAAGGATACCCCTGTATATGCCCCCCTTTGTAGAAGCCTTACTTAAACGAGGATCAAACTGTAGCTGTCCTGAAATCTTACTCTATATGTGACAGATGTGGCCACTGGTCTGTAGTGACGTCACAGGCGGGGGGGGGGAGTGACACTGTTCTCAGGCACAAACGCAGCGTAGCATCTGTTGATTGAATCATTTCTCTGCATATTACTGACAACTGAACTTTATGACATAAAATTGTAACATTCCCTGAGTAAATGCAAATACCCTGATTTGGAAACTTGGAGAAATTGAGCAGTTTTACAAAATACTAAATTGTTGGCCATCTCTCAGTTCTAATGAGGTATTTTTAAACAGAAAAATGAAGTGTTGCGTGCTGTGTAAATGTGAGGACCAAGTCTTTAGAAATGAATGTGGTGAATGGGGCTGCAGTTCATGTAACAACCACAGGGTGTCACTGCAACCCAAGTTTCCATGAAACTGTTCTGGTCATGATGGATACATAGATGTACTTTATTGATCCCAAACTGGGAAATTACATAACACAACTAGATAAATAATGAGGTAAATCATCTGAAATCAGATTTTATCAGAGACGTGTGTGTCGGGGAGTGAAAACCTCATAGTGGCAGGATGAAATGGGCCTTCATGTTTGTTGTTCTCCAAGGTTCCAGCTGGCAGCGTCAGTAAAGATTCCTCATGTTTGGATGGAGAATGGAGTTCAGGGAAACTTGAGTCATACTGTCTTCATGGATATTTGTACCTTTTTTTTTATTTTTTGTGGAAAACTGAATTTGAAGATAATGATTTAGATGATTGACTCTTCCAGATATTCAAATTTAAGGACAATAAACTCAAATGTGTTTTGATTTTGGCATTTTTAATTTTACCTTTTACTCATTTTTTAAAGTAAGAGAAAAAAAAGCTGAACATCCAAATATGAAGTTTGAAAATGGAATACCACTGTATGGAATGCCTGTATAGATATTTGGATATTTGGGTTCAGCTCTAGGCTCCCCTCCCTATTCTGTGTAGAGTTTTATTGCCCCAATAGTGGTTTTGTTTTTAAAGTCCAGTTGAATTACTTCATTATAATTTCAGGTACCCGGGTAGCCTGGCCTAACCATGAGGATGCCCAATATGCAACGCTGCTGGGGTCCAAACATCTACCCAGAGGTTCCTGATGGAGGCTGGGGCTGGGCTGTGGCTGTGGTTTTTATGCTGGTGGAGGTCTGCACCTATGGGGTTATCAAGAGCCTGGGCGTCTTCCTCCAGGACCTGATGGAGGAGTTTAAGGAGAGCAACAGTCGTGTGTCATGGGTCATCTCCATCTGCATCTTCATCTTTGCCCTCTCTGGTTAGTCACTTGCATGTCTGTCTTTTCTTTCACTTGTAATTTTTTTCCTCAAATTACATTCACTGCACTGTATGCCGGAATACAGACCACCTAAACCAGTGGTCAGCAACTGTGGCCTGACAGAACATCTGAGAATTAAAGGGATACTGCAGTTCTTTTAAAGAAGTGGGGTTCATGTGAAATACTTCATTACCTTAATTAATTGGTGGTCTGGCTTCTCTCCTTTTTGAGGCAGTGGGAGGACAGCAGAGCACAGAGTCAGAGCTGCAGCAGAGTGTGATGGATGTGTAGAGCTACTTTTCACTGTCTAAATTTCTGAAAATTCAGCAGTTTCACAGAGGTTTGAGAGCGCTAGATGAACTGATTTCAACCACTCCATGTCTGCATCAGGCAGCACTTTACTTTAGCACTATATTTTCCACTGACAAATGTCTGTGTTGCTACGCAGCATTGCATGGTGGTTGCCGCTGTACCCCTCTAGCATCTACAGGTATTGCAAATAGTTACAACAGCTGCGAATAGAGAAATGTACTGCTAATAAAACATACTGGAAGTGGCTCAGGGGACACAATAAAATGACAGACCACAAATATTTCACAAGTTGCCTGGTTTTAGCAATTTGTTTTATCTAAAAAAGTGGGAGTCAAACTAAAAGTATGTTCTAAAAGATGATAAACTTGTAGGCTGATGGCAAAAAAATGTGTTATCATTTTGATGAAGATGTTTTGTTGATTTAATTTGCTTTGTCTGGTTGCAGTTGTTTAAGTTTCAGTGCACTCCATCGCATATTTCTTAAAACATTTCAGAAATATTAATTTTTTTTTTTTTACTAAAAGTTGAATATAAAATGCCTTAAACAAACTTGCTGCTGTTTATTTCTCCCCCCCCCCCCCCCCCCCCTCAGCCCCTCTGTCCACCATGCTGAGCAACCGCTTCGGCCACCGCCCAGTGGTCATGATGGGAGGCTTCCTCATTAGCCTGGGTACCGTCACCTCTGCCTTCACCACTTCCATCAACGAGATGTACATCACCACTGGCATTGTCTCAGGTACTTCAGAAACCAGCTACCCCACAGCTGCATCTATCCACCTGTTTGTGCTGGTGTGCCATTTTGTCATGTACAGTGACTGTTCTGCCACTGCAGATGCATGCGTCTTGTGTGATAACCTGTAAGGAATGATTTAAAGGGACTCCTAGCAGTGTCAAAGACAAAACCTCGTTAAATCTGTTTCTTTCAGAAACTCCAATGACTGAGAAGTGTATAGCCTCTTCTAAACACCATGTAATGAGATCCACTTTAGTGTCTTACCACTGTAGGAAGGAACAACAGAACATTACAAAGGAGCTGTAAAAAAAAAAAAAAAAAGCCACCTTCAAACACAAAATTTCCTTTCAGATCTGGATTGACAGAACAAGACTTTGACTGTGGAGAAAGGAATAATTTGGGTGAATGAAAGTAAAATATTGGACAATGAACAAATTGTCTGTCAAAGAGAACATTAACAATAAACCTTTTTTCTTTGAAAGAAAGCACTGCTAGCGCTCCCACCGTGATTACCATGTCTGCCTGTGAAAACGGATCGGCGCTAACTTGACAACCCCTTCTCTCTCCCCTGTCTCTCTTTTTTTGTCTTTACATGCATTTTGTCTTCTTGCAGAAGCTGTAGCAAAGCTGAGCCATCTCAAGCAGGTTGCTGCCACCTTTGACAAAGGAGTGATCTGACACCTTCAATCTTTGAACCCCCCCCTTCCCCAGCCACGCAGGGTTCCTACCATGCAGGCCAGTGGCTGTCATGTCCCCTTTTTCTTCTTCTCTTCTTTACAGGTCTCGGCTACTGCCTTAGCTTCCTCCCCACTGTTACCATCCTAGCCCAGTACTTCTGCAGACGGCGGGCCTTCGTCACCTCCGTCGCATCTTCAGGAGAATCTATTGCTGTATTTGTGTTTGCTCCCGGTGAGTGTTAAACGGACTAGGAGCAGCAGAGTTAACTCAAATGTGACCCTTGACTATGACTGTGCGCTGCAAAAACTAATCTAAGTATAAGCTACTGATGCTTGTTTTTATGTGACCAGATAATTCTCCTTCCCATGTAGATTTAAAGGTGCGGTGTGTAATATTCAGTGCAGCCTAGCAGCCAGATTTCAGAATACAACCAGTTCACATTTTATCAGTCATCGCCTCTTTACAAAGCGTACAGGAGAGCCTCAAGGAGCCATTTGTATCATTAAATGTAATTAAAATTTGATATAAAAACTTGGAAGGACGTTCCAGTGATCTAAGATGGCTGCCTACATGGAGAAGGAGCCTCTTCTTGTGTATTAAAAAACTTATCTTAGTGTATAGATCAGTTAGTGTGGGGGTGGCTGTGGTGTGGCAGGTGTAGTGCAGCCAACTACCGAGGGGTCAGAGGTTCAGTTCCCACTCTGTCTGCAGTCTGCATGTCCAAGAGTCTTGACACTGAGCCCCCAGGTGCTCCTGGTGGGTCAGGCCAGCGCCTGCGTATGGCGGCTCCACCGCCATCAGTGTGTGAATGGGTGGATAGCAGGATCTGTAAAGCGCTTTGGCCATCCAAGATGAGTAAAAAGCGCTATATAAGTGAACGCCATGTACAGAAAATGCAACAACTTTTACTTAAAAGGGATTATATAGCAATGAAAAACAAAGTTAAGATTTTATGCTGCATTAAATTTCGTAATTCACAGTGCTCCAACATTTCACACACTGTACCTTTAAATAAGACCATCTTATTTATACCAAGATTATTTTTATTAATTTTAAGCAGTTTTGATGAGCCAAAATTTCTTGTTGTGTTAGCAGATAATTTTAATTAAAATAAGCAAAATTATATAATAACAAATCCTTTTTACTTAAAATTAGTAAAGCACTCAAGAGAGCGCATACCTCCGCCAAGGCTCCTTCCCTCCCTCATGGATCACCACCAAAATGTCATGGGTTTGTTTTGGAGTCTTCTTGCGAACAGTGTGAGAAGATAAGAGCCTTGGTGGAGGTATGCATTCTGGGACCATCACCATAATGCTATGGGTTCCTCTGTAGCCCAAGAAGCACCTCTGGTGAAAATTTCATGCAAATCCATCCAGTAGTTTTGTGTAATCCTGCTGCACAAATACAAACAAGGTCCTTGGTGGAGGTGTGCACTCTCAGATCATCCCCAAAAGTTAATGGCTTCGTCCTTGACTCGAGGGCTGCCTCTGGTGAGATTTTCACCAAAATCCATCCAGTAGTTTTTGCGTAATCCTGCTAACAAACAGAAGAACCACCTGGATTACATAACCTCCTTGGCGGAGGTAATAAATCAAATATAGCAAAACAGACTATTTTACTTAAAATAAGCAAAGCTTTCTGCCACCAAAACAAGAAAATCTGGTTTATCTAAAACTGCGTACAATGTGTAAAAAATTATCTTAAAAAGCGCAGTGGATAAAACGAAAATCTTGTCGCCTAAAATCTGAATATATTTCATCTTGTGTTTCACTTTTGCAATGGAGAGAAGTGAAGAAGCCTTAAGAGGGCGCTGCTGTGAACAGGTTCACTCTGACGCTCAGCTTTACGGCATTAAAGCAGTGAAGTTTTATTTTATGTGCACTTGATGTAATCCATTCCGTTTCTTTTATTATATTATTTTATACTCATGCTGTTGTTAATTCGTTCCTGCATTTTGGTTAATCTGGCTGAATCAGGGATGCTCAACTGGTGGCTCTGGAGCCACATGGAGCTCTTTAGTTTACAGCTGGTGGCTTTGATTGAAAAAGGGACACGTGGAATAAAAAACGTAAAATTACAAGAAAAAAAGAAGAGGCAGAGAGAGAAATGTCCTGAATTGATGAGAAAAATTTTCAACTGTATGAGGAAAAAAGTCTCAAATTTACATGAGAATTCTCATATATAAATAGAAAAAGTCACAAATGTACAAGAAAGAAAGCCATAAATTTACGGGCAAAAATTCTTGAATTTATATGAATAAAAATCACTATTTTACTAAAAAAAAGTTACACAAATTCATGAGAAGAAAAATGTAGTAAATTTATGACAGACATCCCAAATTTATGAAAACATACAAATTTAGAAGAGAAAAGTTCTATGTTTAAGAGGGAAAAAACTCGTTGCTGTTGTTGACTGGCTAGTTTATTATAACAGATGTTTTACCTTCATTTAAAGGGTCTAATATGTTTTGTTGCTCCATGCAATTTTTAAAAACATAGTTGTGTAAAGTGGCTCTTTCCTGTCGTACAGGTTGTCAATTCTGGACTAAATATATATATTTTTGTGATGGTTCAGTCTGTACCTACAGCTATTTGCTTGGCATAGGCACAGTCTGCTGATTACACGTCATTTCCATCAGCTTGAGCCTGTTTTAAATGTAGTTATTTATTTAGTGAGAGAACAGTTCATGGAGCCAGATGAATATACAGCGTTTACAACGTTAGTTTGAAGTAGAGCCTGACTGATTAAGGATTTTTAAGACCGATATGATACAGATAAGGATATTTGGTGCTTTAAAAATCTAACATGCATCAGATTTGTATAGTGCTTTTCATAGACACTCAAAGACGCTTTCCATTTTTGCCGACCACCAAGCTGGACAGCAGGAAGTTCCATTCTTCTGTGGTCTTTGGCATGACCCGGCCGGGACTTGAACCCCGACCTCCTGGTTGTGGGGCGGATGCTCGAATGGCCAGTCCTCCCCGATACACCAAACTGACCCAGTTTCCTAACAGCACACGTGTCGCACTGATGTCAGAACGTTTACATGGGGAACACATCTTATTGAGGTCGTTTGCACATTGGCAAGATGTCGGCGACGACCATTAGTGAACGTATCAAAGCTGTAGCGGCCACTCTGCAGCTAAATGTTAATCTTCTTCTAAGTGCTCTCATTTTAGGTCACCACGGCGTATATTGTGATGGTTTGCATATTTGATTTGGCAAGGATTTTATATGGTCTTTGATATGACCCGGTCATGAACCCATGACCTTCCAGCTGTGGGGTGGACGGTCTACCACTACACCGCCACTCTGCAGTTAAATGTTAACCATGACCTTTACTGTATTTATTTAGGTTGGAGCTTTAAGACTGCAACTATTCTGTTATTCAGGAGGAGAAATGCTGCTACTAAATTATGATTAGTGGTAGAGCATCCACCCCACAGCCAGATGGTTGTGGGTTCACAACTGGGTCATAGCAAAGACCATATAAAATCCTTGTCAACTCAAATATGCGGACCATCACAGTATCAAATGATGGTAAGCTATGGTGACACCAGAAGGGAGCAGCCAAAAGATCCAAATTTGAGGTCTCCGGCCTAATGTGTGTAAACAGCCTCTATTAGATGTATGCCCGATGTAAGCTTGGTATGCGGGCCTTAGATGGCAGTGCAGTTGAAAGTACAACAAATAAAACTTTGCTCTGAAGTACAACAAAATGTATTATAATTTTGATAAATAACATGTATAAAAATACAAATTTTGCAAAGCTTTAGGTTAATTGACTATGAGCAAAAGTACAATTTATAAACTACGTATTAAAGATAATAAAGTGTTTGTATCCAGTATACAGCAAAATGAGGAGAACCTTGTATGTTTATATCAGAAAAAAAACTAGTCAACCATCAGATATCGATCGGTTAGGTTCTAGTTTGGATCAGACTTTATATAATTATCTAGTGTAGAAGAAAGAATGATATAAAGACTAACATGCTGTATTGATCTGGCCCTCAAAGGTTAATTATTGGCCAACAAAGCATACAGGTCACAAGGTAGACAAATAAGTATGAAAATAAAATTTAAAAATTATTTAAGAACGCTATAAAGTGAAACTAATGTGCAATACAATGTCTTCAATATCTGTTCACAGCCTTAACCGTGCTGAAGCAGCACATCGGCTGGCGCTACTGTATGGTTGTTCTTGGCGTCATCCAGGCATCTGTAATCGGCTGTGGGACTCTCCTTCGTCCAATCATCATTGAGCCTAAGCCTGAAAAGGAGGAGAAGGACTCTCTCTCTCTAACACAGACGGAGGCTGCATACGAGCTAGAAAACGAACAAACCAGAGCCTCCATCAACTCAGCAGTCTCCAGGGGTTCAGGGGACTCTGGCGTCACTTCCCTCTCTGCCTCAACCATAGATCTGAGGACTGGGGGAGTAGAGGCCAAGGCTCTGATGGAGTGGAAGGGCAAGGAGAAGCACAACCTGGAGAAGTCAGAGTCTCCACCTCCCACTCCAGTTAAAGAGGACAAAGGGGAACTGGCAGAGCTAGAGGCGGGTCCTCTGCAGCCCTCCAGGCCCAAACTCCTGGACTTCTCTGTCCTTAAGGACCCCGTCTTCATCTGGTACTCCCTGTTTGGTCTGTTCGCCACACTGGGCTTCTTTGCTCCACAGCTCTACATCATCGAACTGAGCAAGAGCCGGGGCGTGGAGCCCGGCATGGCCTCCTACATGCTGTCTGTTATGGCAGTGGCTGACATTGTGGGCCGCCTGACCATCGGGGCGGTGTTGAACAAAGTCCGCTGTCGGAAGACCCTGGTGCTGCTGGGATGTGTAGTTCTGCTGTGCCTGGTTCTGGTGGCCTTCACTATTGTTTGGGAGTTCTGGGGCCTGGTGGTCTGCTGCGCTCTCTACGGCTTCTTCATGGGCACCGTAGGCTCCACACACTTACCCATGCTGGCCGAGGAGGACGTGATGGGCATTCAGAAAATGTCGTCATGTGTGGGAGTGTATGTCTTTATCCAGAGCTTCACTGCACTCGCGGGACCACCACTGGGAGGTAAGAGATTTTATTTCACTATCAGCACATGCATTTTACAGTCTGAGAACATCTGCAGATCCTTACAGGTGTCATCTTTCTCTCCAGGTGTGTTGGTAGATGTTACACAAAACTATGGAGCTGCTTTCTTCTCGTGTGCAGCAGGTATGGGCATCAGCGCGATCTGCCTGGGTCTGGTCGGGCCAGCCAAGTCCGGCATGTGCCAAAGACAGAAAGGAAACCAGGAGCAAGACAAGAAAGGCACAGAGGAAGAGGAGAGAATTTCCCAGAATAGTGAACAGTCTGACTTTCTGGAAGTGGACTTTACTCCAGAGGACAGTCCTGTCAAACAGAGGGAGGGTCTGGACAACTCCTCTGTTATATGAAGGACCGTGTCAACAAAAGAGAATGCAGATGTCCAGATGCACTGCATGATGCTTCAGTGCCATGAAACCAGCTACTGCTGGAGCATTACCTCAGGTGTATACAACTTTCTGACAAGCTTGAAATTTATGAAGAAAACTGTCTCTCATCTGAGACCAAAGAAACATCCAGGCTGAATACGTGGTGTCACACATTCAGTTTAATTCAGCTTTATTTATATAGCACCAATACACAACAGTTGCCTCATAGCACTTTAAATTGTAGGGTAAAGACAAGCAGACCCCAACAATCAGTCGATCCCTATGAGCAAGCAACGATGGACACCTTCAGCAGAACCAGACTCAGGGTGGTGGTTGGGGATGAGGGGACACATAGCTGTACTTTTCCATTCAGGGTAAAACATTCCTTCTTTTTTTTTTTAGCTTTCACTGTGTATTGAAAACACTATATCAATGACCCTGGTTATTTGGTCACAATAAACGGTTACTGGGAATAAAATGATAATGGAAATAATCTGTTTTATTGTGTTTACGTTCACTGAATAAACGCGTTATTGGAGGGTAAACCACTTGAGTTTATGACCCCGGTTACATGGCCTTTATCGGCTTATTCTGTCTACATGTCCATTTGAATAATCAGATAGCTCCAGAAATCCAATCATAACCGGTTTATTCGTGTACATGTAAACATGATAAGCAAAAGAATATCTGGATAATGGAGTATTTGGTTCCAGTTCTAGGACAGTTGTGTTCTCTATGGCAACACTAATTCAGTCTTTGATTGGCCATCACAGATAGAGCACGTTGGTGGGACAATAAGTCGGCATCCACCACAACACCAGCTACATGTATCAGAAATAGTTACAAAATCCTCACCAAATAAAGGAACCCCCCCCCAAAAAAAAAAAATCAGAAGCAAGTCTAAAATATTTCCCTCTAATTTACTTTTGTTGATGTGTAACTTAGAAAAATTGACTTGTAAATTTGAACTGTTTTCAATACAAACCAACAAAATGAGCTGTAATACAGTATACAGCCTCTGGTGTCAGCTGATCACTGATAGAGCTCTAAAGCTGCTAATAGTGTACTTTGAGCCTCATGCAATAACATGTTAGTATGTGTAAATCACGTATACTTTGTTAGTAAACCATGCTGGTCTGAAAGGTCTACTCCAGATTCAACAAACGTTCATATGTCCTCAGAGTGTAAACAGGACACATAAAAACGATGCATTCCACCCATGTGTATGTGAGTGTGCTGCGCTCACGAGAATTGAAGAGTTGCATAATCGACGCCCAAAAACTACCATAGAAGGGCACACTTCCATAGCTATGAAAGAAGTTTCATCCACAAAAATACTGTCCAAGAGGAAAAAAAAAAAAAAAAGCTTCACGAGCAGTGCCCATGACACTGGGTATGATTGTGTATAAATGTTCGGTAGTGGTTGGAGAGGCCGTTGGCGCGGATTGGCAGCCACGTTTCCGTCACTCTGCCCCAGGGCAGCTGTGGCTACAGAAGTAGCTTACCACTATCAATGTCTGCCTGGAGTGAATAATGGACTCACTGTAAGCTCTTTGAGATGTCACGTGGCATGTAAAGCACCACATAAATCTAATCCATTATTATTGTCACTAGTGCATACCTGTGCATGCCCATAGAAACCAAGTATAAGCAAGTATTTCTGCATGCCTGTAGAAAGCAGGTGTAAGCAAGGGTATAAGCAAGCATGTCAGCACTCATTCAGTGATGCCTGCCTTTGATCTTTGATGATGCCATAGCGAGTCCTATGACCATGAGTGACAACTGCCTTTGATCTTTGATGATGTCATAGTGAGTCCTATGATCTTTGCTGATGTCATAGCGAGTCCTATGATCGTGAGTGATGCCTGCGTTTGATTTCTGATGTCATAGTCCTATGATTGTAATGCCTGCCTTTGTTACATAGGAACATCGTAGGACATTCTATGATGTTCCTATGTATAACGACTGAAAATTACCGTCCTTGGACTGCATCACGATCATAGGACTCGCTATGACATCATCAAAGATCAAAGGCAACCATCACTCATGCTCACGATTATAGGACATCAAAGATCAAAGGCAGGCATCACAATCGTAGGACTCGCTATGACATCAAAAGATCAAAGGCAGGCGTCACTCACGATCATAGGACTCACTATGGCATCAACAAAGATCATAGGACACACTATGAATCAAGATCAAGTGCGGGTATCAGGAGTTGCTATGACATCACAGATCATAGGACTCACTATGACATCTGAGATCAAAGGCAGTCATCCTGAGCATAGGACTCGCTAAGATGACAAAGATCATAGGACTCGTTATGACACAAAGATCAAAGGCAGGCATCACTGAACAAGTGCTGATGTGCTTGCTTACACCTGCTTACTACGGGCATGCACAGGTAGGCACTAGTTAAATTAATTGAAGTTCAGTCTGAGACTAAAAAAATATAATTAGCATTTGCAACGGAATCAAATGCCCAGCAAAAATGAAAGAACCTGTCAGATTATAGGAGAAACCTTAGTGTGTGTTTGCTGCAGATGTGCATGAAGACACAGCACACTTTGGTCTGTTCTGCCACCAGTTCAGCCAAAGTTCTGCCACCCGTGCTGAGTAGTATGACACATTTTAAAGTGACACTTAACCAAAAATCAGTTTTTTTTTCTTCTTGTTAACATGTCTGTAAGATGTTTTTTTATGACTTACAAGACATATCAAGAGCAAAATCACTCAAATTTTTACGTTTTTTTTTTTTTTTGCTTTAAAGTTTCACTTAAGCCCTGCCTCCTGAAAAAAGGCGAGTTTAGACAGAGTGTTTTTGGTGACGCAGCTATGCATGGTGCTGGCAGTCCGTAGTGTTGAGTCAATCAGGACTTTCTGGCCTAACTCAAGTTATTCTCCAGGTTAGCGTTTTTTTTAAACAAACTGCTTTGAAAACTTGACCCAAATTAAGATGGGTTTTACCATTAAACTGCTTTTGAGGACTGATGCAGTTTCAGTCACTGTCCTGGGTAACCGTGCATACAACTAAGCATGCCCTTCAACCGGTAAGTCTTTTTATCACAGGATTTATTCTGATAATGTAGTGCCAGCCAAAGTTAGCTTTGTGGGATGTGGGTGGGCCTTGTCATCACAGATCCTGGCGTTTGGAAGTGAGGGAAGTGAAAAGATTTTGACATGAAACTGTATGAAAGGTTTTGTTCGTAGAAAAAAGGGCATATGATACCATTTTAGGCAGTATACGTTTGTTTTTATAGGGGATTTATATCCACTGGAGTGCATCTTCAGATACAATGTAGTGTTCTTAATCTCACTGCACTCTCATGATGACTCACTACAGACTCTCATGATGAATGCTAAAACAAGGATTCAGTGTACCCCGCCCGGTATGGGGTTACTGGGGCCCCACCCTGGAGCCAGGCCTGGGGGAGGGGCTTGATGGCTAGCGCCTGGTGGCCGGGTTTCCACCCATGGGACCCGGCTGGGCTCAGCCCAAAGGAGTTACATGGGTCCGCCTTCCAGTGGGCTCACCACCTGCAGGAGGGACCATAGGGGTCCGGTGCTATGTGGATCAGGTAACGGTTTAAGGCGGAGACCTTGGCGGTCTGATCCACGGCTTCCTAAACTGGCTTTTTGGACGTGGAATGTCACCTGTCTGGTGGGGAAGGAGCCTGAGCTGGTGCATGAGGTTAAAAGATACCGGCTAGATATAGTCGGCCTCACCTCAACACACAGCTCCAGTTCCAGAACCAGTCTCCTGGAGAGGGGCTGGAGCTTGCCCTACTTTGGAGTTGCCCTGGGCGAGAGGCGGCAAGCAGGGGTGGGTATTCTTGTATCCCCCCACCTTGCGGCCTCTATATTGGCGTTTTCCTCGGTGGACGAAAGGGTTGCTTCCCTGCACCTTTGGGTTGGGAAACGGGTCCTGACCATCATTTGTGCCTATGCACCAAATGATGGTTCAGAGTACCCACCCTTTTTAGAGTCTCTGACTGGGGTGCTGGTGGGTGCTCCTCCTGGAGACTCCATTGTCCTACTGGGGGACTTCAATGCGCATGTGGGCAACGACAGTGAAACCTGGGGGGGGGGGGTGATTGGGAGGAATGGCCTGCCCGATCTGAACCCGAGTGGTGTTCAGTTATTGGACTTCTGTGCTAACCACAGTTTGTCCATACACCATGTTCAAGCATAAGGGTGTCCATATGTGCACCTGGCACCAGGACATGCTAGGTCGCAGGTCAATGATCGATTTTGTTA
Source organism: Pholidichthys leucotaenia (assembly GCA_020510985.1). Taxonomy (NCBI): domain Eukaryota; kingdom Metazoa; phylum Chordata; class Actinopteri; order Cichliformes; family Pholidichthyidae; genus Pholidichthys; species Pholidichthys leucotaenia. Next base: position 312,932,595 of record CM035838.1, on the reverse strand, counting down.
TTGTGTCATCAGACCTGCGACCGTATGTCTTGGACACTCGAGTAAAGAGAGGCGCAGAGCTGTCAACTGATCACCACCTGGTGGTGAGTTGGATCCAATGGCAGGGGAGGATGCCATTCAGAACTGGTAGACCCAACCGTATAATGAGGATATGCTGGGAATGTCTGGCTGAGGCCTCTGTCCTGGAGGTTTTCAACTCCCACATCCAGAAGAACTTCAACCACATTTCGAGGGAGTCTGGAGAAATGGAGTCTGAATGGGCCATGTTCTCCACCTCCATTGTTGAAGTGGCTGCTCAGAACTGCAGCCGCAAGGTCGTCGGTGCATCTTGTGGTGGCAACCCCCGAACCAAGTGGTGGACACCAGTGGTGAGGGAGGCCATTAAGCTGAAGAAGGAGTCCTATCAAGCTTGGTTGGCTTGTGGGACTCCCGAAGCAGCTGAGGTGTACCGGCAGGCCAAGCGGAGTGCGGCTCAGGTGGTTGCTGAAGCAAAAACTCGAGTGTGGGAGGAGTTCTGTGAGGCCATGGAACAAGACTTTCGGTCGGCTTCGAAGAGATTCTGGCAAACTGTCCAGTGGCTCAGGAGGGGGAAGCAGCTCCCTGCCCACACTGTGTATGGTGCGGATGGGGCACTGCTGACTTCAACTGGGGATATTGTTGGCTGGTGTTAAAAATCTCTTTGGTGGCCGGGCCTCGGGGGTGGACCAGATTTGCCCTGAGTACCTCAAGGCCCTGGATGTTGTAGGGCTGTCATGGTTGACATGCCTCTGCAACATTGCGTGGAGGTCGGGGACAGTGCCTTTGGTATGGCAAACTAGGGTGGTGGTTCCTCTCTTTAAAAAGGGGGGGCTGGAGGGTGTGCTCCAACTTTAGAGGGATCACAGTCCTCAGCCTCCCTGGAAAGGCCTATGCCAAGGTACTGGAGAGGAGAGTTCGGCTGTGGGTCGAACCTTGGATTCAGGAGGAGCAATGTGGTTTTCGTCCTGGCCGTGGCACATCGGACCAACTCTTTAACCTCTTGAGAATCCTCGAGGGTTCGTGGGAGTTTGCCCAACCAGTTTACATGCGTTTTGTGGACTTGTAGAAGGCATTCGACCGCGTCCCTCGTGGTTTTTTGTGGGAGGTGCTTCGGGAGTATGGGATATCGGGCTTGTTGTTACGAGCTATCCGGTCTCTATATGACCGTTGTGAGAGACGAGCTATCCGGTCTCTATATGACCGTTGTGAGAGTTTGGTTTGTATTGCCAACATTCGGTCGGACTCATTCCCAGTGGGAGTTGGACTCCGCCAGGGCTGCCCTTTATCAGTGATCCTATCAGATCCTATCCTTTCATAATTTTTATGGACAGGATTTCTAGGAGCAGCCAGGGAACGGAGGGTGTCATGCTTGGTGACCACAGGATCTCATCTCTGTTGTTTGCAAATGATGCTGTCCTGTTGGCTCCATCCAGCAATGACCTACAGTTCTTACTGGGACGGTTTGCCGCTGAGTGTGAAGTGGCTGGGATGAGAATAAGTACCTCCAATTCTGAGTCCATGGTCCTCAGCTGAAAAAAGGTGGATTGTCCTCTCCGTGTTGGGGACAAGCTCCTGCCCCAAGTGGAGGAGTATCTCGGGGTCTTATTCACAAGTGAGGGGAGAATGGAGCGAGAGATTGACAGATGGATCAGAGCAGCATCTGCAGTAATGCGGATGTTGTACCAGTCTGTTGTGGTGAAGAGGGAGCAAAGCTCTAAGGCAAAGCTGTGGATTTACCAATCAACCTACGTTCCTACCCTCACCTATGGTCATGAGCTTTGGGTAATGACTGCAAGAATGAGATCGTGGATACAAGCGACTGAAATGAGCTTCCTTCGTAGGATTGCTGGACTCACCCTTAGAGATGGGGTGAGAAGCTCAGTCATCCGGGAGAGGCTCAAAATAGAACCGCTGCTCCTCCACATTGAAAGGAGCCAGCTGAGGTTGTATGGGCATCTGATCAGGATGCCTCCTAGACGCCTCCCACTTGAGGTGTTTCAGGCATGTCCTACTGGGAGGAGACCCCGGGGCAGACCCAGGACCCGCTGGAGAGCTGGGAACGCCTTGGTATCCTCTCAAGAGCTGCAGCAGGTGGCTGGGAAGAGGGAAGTTTGGACTTCTCTGCTTGAACTGCTGCCTCCGTGACCCAGACCTTCGGAAAAGCGGTAAAAGATGGATGGATGGATGGTGTTCTCAATCTGAGTGCAGGACTGTTTGTAGTAGTGGTATCTTTCTCACGTAACAGATGATCATACTAATGTAATTTTGATGCCATGCGAGTGCCAGGTTTTTGGTTTTTTTTTTTATTCTATTTTGTGCTTAGGTGTAAATGGACCAGAATAACAAACCAGCTTCTTCTATCCACCTTACAACTGGTCTGGACCATTCCAAAATTTTGTTAGTACTTGTACTAAATTTCAAGATACTAACAGATTAGTGAATCCCCCAAGTTCATGTGAACTGACTGTGTCACATTTGCAAACAAATCTGTCAGTACTAACAGTTTTTGCATGAGGCCCAATGACTCAAAAATGGAGGCACTGTTTAGCCTGAAACTGCCATGTGTTCCATGTAAAACTCAAGAGAAAACAAGAGTTTAGAAAACAGCTGGCTTTATTGAAGTTTAGCAGATTAAGACAGTCCAAGTTAGACGGCATGGAAGGATTGACTACCTGAAAGAAGAAAATCAGAACTGGGAACTCTGTGGCACCAAACAATCAGAATAAACATGGCTACCTCAGAAACAGGTGCTAAACGTCAGTATATTTGGCAGATCTCTTGCAGCTTGATTTACCAATGAGCACAAACGTCTATTAGACACAGTCAGTGATGCTATTCTCAACACAAGATAAGACCAAGTGATGGCTGTGGAGCAATGCTGCTGCATAGTCTCAGCTATGGAAGGTCAAAGTGGTTTCTTTTAGCACGTATTCACTTGCAAAAAGTGTTAAAATATTCAAAAACATGGTTAAAAATCATCTGAGTTAAAGAAAACAAATAAGAGCGGCATAAAAACCAGTAACATGTTAAAAGACGAGGCCAAAGGCAGCCTCACAAAGATGTGACACACGACTCCATGATTAGCTTTGGAAGGAGGAATGAACTTTCCTCTGCTGCAAAAGGCTGCAGAATTAAGGCTTTAAGAGAAGATGGTCCAGTTGCCTTAAGCTTCAGTTTGCTTTCAGTAACTGGACTGTCAGTGGGGTGTTATGCCAACCCCCCTATTGTTGCTAACTGAGAGGCCATGAGCCCAAACAGGGTTACAGAACTGGCTCAAAGGCACAGATTTGTCAGAGACAAGGTACACAACACATACAGGGAATGGTTAAGGTATTTAAAACACAAGACAGTTAAATAGTGACCTGGGTTTAAAATCAAGATTATACAGGAAAAAAATAACAGTTCTCAGACTTAGAAAATTGTCCTTGACAATCTTTTGAAGCACTTTGTGACAAGTGGTCACTGAGAGGACCGTCTGCTCGGAGTCCCTTTGGGTCTAAGTGGATAAAATATTTAAGATCTGTATTATGATCCAACATGGCTGAGTTCCTATAATTCACTGATAGAAAATACCAAATTCTCAGGATTATTTTAGAATACTGAATCAGTCACATTTAGGGATGAAAATTAAAGCAACACTATGTAAGATTATCAACTTAAATTAATGCATCCAGAATCATGTAGATGGTAGCCTGAGTGGGCCTCCATCACCTGTAATGGCACAGTGTAACTTTACTGGTTCTGGTAGCAACACTAAAAAAAACAACTGGTAGGTTTTACAGCATGAGTCCCATGAGCCAATCACAGAGAACAAGTTTAGTCCAACTTACGAAGCATCCTGTGACTCGCTACTGTGACTCAGGCTGTAAAACTGGCCAGTTGTAGTCTTTTCAAGTTATATACTGTAGTCCTTCTTTAAATGTATTGAATCTTTTTGCAGTACGCTGCTACATAAAAGACTGAGTAATGGTGTAAATGTCTTGGTTCAGTGGGCACCAGGTGGCGTTTGTGGATATTTACACTTTATGATTACCGTACTGTACCAAAGCAATGTAAATCAATGCATATCCTGTTAGGAGGCCTATAAAGATTTCGTGAAATAAAAATCTGGAGTGATAACAGGTAGAGCCTGATGGATGTTTGTCAAAACATGTCAGCAGAAAACAAATACTAATAAACATTCCGCAGATTTATGGTGAAATGAGTCCAACACACACAACTGGGTACAACAACACAGGCAGCGTCCTCACTTCCACATCTGCCCAGAATACACCATGTCTGAATTCAACAAAAGAGCACTTTCTCTGCCATGACTTCAACAGGCTTTCTTCAGGCATACTGGTCTGAATCCACACAAAGACAACTTCTTCCAGTAGCGCGTACACTGGCAGTCACCATTCTGATTCACAAGGCTTTTGGTTGCCAGTCCTGTCGGTGGGCTTTCTTTTTAAAAATTAACAGGTGCACTAAAATAACGAACATACAGTACAGTATAACGTCACTGCTCCATGCTAACACACAACCCCTGGTTACCAGTAAATGTGGTTGCGAGTTATGACTGCGATACAGTCGCTGGAGAAGTGATAAAAGTGGTAGTAATATGTTATTTTACTAGTCTTGTGTGAGCCTTTCCTCATGCTAATCTTGGTACGATCTGTGCCGCTGCACAGCAGAAACCGGTGAGGACTGCTGCAAGGGGAAAAAAAAAGGGCAGCGACCACCAAATCTATATGTGAAACTATTTATAACCACTGAATAAAACACTCCCCAAGAGACCCCAACATTTCCTGCAAAAAAATGCAAGTCTGCTGATAACTTGTTACAAGTTTTCATCAATTACAAAAGGCTAAATTGTTGCCAAACAACAGTCAGTATTTATGCAATGTTTTTACAGACAATGGTTAACCAATGGAAACCAAAAAGCTTCCAAATACTAAAACCACACCCCAACTTTGACGACATGAGTAATAATTAGCCTGAACTGGCCATAATAAACAGAAAAGTTATATCAAGGATTTTCAGAGAGTTATACTGTAAAAACCTGTGAAGATTCAAGTTCCACTACAGTACAATAAAAAATATCAAATTCATCAAATACTGTGATTATATATGATATGGTGAGTTATAGTTCACATTCTTTATGATAAACTGATGTAGATAATGAGTGAAAAATACTGACTTTTACTTAAAGTAAAAATACTGGCTGTAGCAATTTTTAGGTATGACACTTAAAGGGATCCTTGACTGTACTTTATCCACAGTTTAACAGCTCACACAACTTAATGAAATGTTTGTAACATATTTTGGTAAAAATGTTCTTTAATTATTGCATCAAAATTGTTTTATCATCTTTTGCAGCCTTTCTGAGAATGACTGGTTTCAATGCATGTCTCTTTAAATCTCAAAGGCTGCATCTAACTCCGCCCTCCATCTTACATCACTCCTGCTAACCTTAGCTGGCCAGATCCTAGCTCAGAGTCAACTCACTTAAATTTGTCTCAAAGAATGAATGAAATAATGCATCACTGGTGGGCAGAGGTGTGTGGTTTCAGTGGTCAATAGGATATGACCGGTCCCTGGAGTACAACAAGCACAGAAACTTCCATGAAAGAGCCAAGAGTAGTGGCTAAACTGCTAGCTTCAGCTAGCTGCATTGATGCTGCTAAGGCGCTAACAATGTAGCATCATGGTGAAAATATAACAAAATAAGCCAGAATGAGGCAAGCTATTATTGAATGTGGATTAGTGAACCTGGGTGGAAACAGTGATTGTCTATTAGGGTGACTAAATCTAAAGAAAATAATACAAACCTGAGCTTCCTAGTACCACTGTCAGCCCTTAAGCTAACATCTTTTGCTTCCTGCCCATATACATGACAGATGGCTAGGCTGGCCAATAATAGAACAACAGGCAGGTATCAAGGCTAGTGATGTTATTCCATTTCTTGAGGTAAAGGAAAATACCCTGAAGTGTTAAAATGGCTTCTGGGAAAGAAAAATGAGATAAAGGCTGTGTGTTTTTTTTTTTTTTTTTTTTTTTTTTTTTTTTAAGAGAAGTGTTTTTATGTGTTTTCAATAATTACATGACTAATACACACATTACAGAAGGATAAAACAAACAATTCAGTCAATGACCTCTTTAACGCTTTTCAACCATTGGGTCATTCCATGTCAATGATGAAATTAAAAAAAAAAAAAAAAAATACCCACATGACCCTCTCAGATTTGCCTGAAAAATATTTTGGTGATGACGTATGAAGCATTTTCAGATCTGGTGTGAGTGGTGTTTCTATCTGGGAAAGGACCCATGCCACGTCCTTCATTTCTGGGGGGACAAATATTTACACCTATGACTTCAGGAACATGGGCAGTCAAAATTGTTGCTCAATATAAGTAATCTATATTCCAACACTTGCAAAATTCACACATTTCATGAAAAAGTGCTTAAATTCCACAAGGCGCTTCTTATGTACTAGGTTAACATTAAAATTGTAGTGCAATGACTGATGTACGTACCATACCATGCTATAAAGCCTATGCAATTGCCCAAAACTGCCATGTAATCAAAAACATTTGTTTTTCCAAATTACCAGTAAAATGTTGCAAATTTATGACAAAAAACTTGAATGTTCCAAGAGAAAAAGCAACAAATTTACAAGAAAAACAAAAGTCAGATTTACAAGAAAAAAAGTTGCAAATTTGCAAGAAAAAAAAAATGCACAAATATGGGAGAAGTTGTCAATTTATAAGGAAAAAAAAGCTGAAAATTTACAAGAAAAAAGTTGCAAATTTATGGGAAAAAGATTTACTAATTTTCTAGAAAAAAAGCCAAAAATTTAGAAGAAACAAGATGCAATAATATAAAAGAAAAAGTTACAAATTTATGAAAATAAAACTGCAACTTTACAAAAAAAAGTGTCAAAATTACAGGAAAAAAGTTGTAAATCTGAGGGGGGGGGGTGCAAATTTACAAGATAAAAGTTGTAAACTTTAAAGAAAAAGGCTGAGAATTTACAAGATACAAATTCACAATAAAAAGTTAAATTTACAAGCAAAAGGTTGACAATTTACAAGAAGTCACAAATTAATCAGTAAAAAGTTGCAAATTTATGACAAAATGCCATTTGAGAGGGGCTGGAGCTTGGCCTTTTCTGGAGTTGCCCCGGGCGAGAGGCGACGAGCAGGGGTAGGTATTCTTGTATCGCCCCACCTTGCTGCCTCTATATTGGAGTTTTCCCCGGTGGACGAAAGGGTTGCTTCCCTGCGCCTTCGGGTTGGGAAACGGGTCCTGACCATCATTTGTGCCTATGCACCAAATGATGTTTCAGAGTACCCACCCTTTTTGGAGTCTGTGACTGGGGTGCTGGAGGGTGCTCCTCCTGGAGACTCCATTGTCCTACTGGGGGACTTCAATGCGCACGTGGGCAACGACAGTGAAACCTGGAGGGGGGTGATTGGGAGGAACGGCCTGCCCGATCTGAACCCGAGTGGTGTTCAGTTATTGGACTTCTGTGCTAACCACAGTCTGTCTATAACGAACACCATGTTCAAGCATAAGGGTGTCCATATGTGCACCTGGCACCAGGACACCCTAGGCCGCAGGTCGATGATCGATTTTGTTATCGTATCATCAGACCTGCGACCGTATGTCTTGGACACCCGAGTAAAGAGAGGTGCAGAGCTGTCAACTGATCACCACCTGGTGGTGAGTTGGATCCGATGGCAGGGGAGGAAGCCATTCAGACCTGGTAGACCCAAACGTATAGTGAGGGTGTGCTGGGAGCGTCTGGCTGAGGCCCCTGTCCGGGAGGTCTTCAACTCCCACCTCCGGAAGAACTTCAACCACATTCCGAGGGAGTCTGGAGACATGGAGTCTGAATGGGCCATGTTCTCCACCTCTGTTGTTGAAGCGGCAGCCCAGAGCTGCGGCCGCAAGGTGGTCGGTGCATCTCGTGGTGGCAACCCCCGAACCAAGTGGTGGACACCAGTGGTGAGGGGGGCCATTAAGCTGAAGAAGGAGTCCTATCAAGCTTGGTTGGCTTGTGGGACTCCCGAAGCAGCTGAGGTGTACCGGCAGGCCAAGCGGAGTGCAGCTCGGGTGGTTGCTGAAGCAAAAACCCGGGTATGGGAGGAGTTCGGTGAGGCCATGGAACAAGACTTTCGGTCGGCTTCAAAGAGATTCTGGCAAACTGTTCGGCGGCTCAGGAGGGGAAAGCAGCTCCCCGTCCACACTGTGTATGGTGCGGATGGGACACTGTTGACTTCAACTGGGGATATCGTCGGGCGGTGGAAGGAATACTTCGAGGATCTCCTCAATCCCACTGATACGCCTTCCATAGAGGAAGCAGGGTTTGGGGACAAGGGGGATGACTCGCCTATCACAGGGGCTGAGGTCGCCAAGGTGGTTAAAAATCTCCTTGGTGGCCGGGCCCCGGGGGTGGACGAGATTCGCCCCGAGTACCTCAAGGCCCTGGATGTTGTTGGGTTGTCATGGTTGACACGCCTCTGCAACATTGCGTGGAGGTCGGGGGCAGTGCCTTTGGCATGGCAAACCGGGGTGGTGGTTCCTCTCTTCAAAAAAGGGGACCGGAGGGTGTGCTCCAACTTTAGAGGGATCACACTCCTCAGCCTCCCTGGGAAGGTCTATGCCAAGGTACTGGAGAGGAGAGTCCGGCCGTTGGTCGAACCTCGGATTCAGGAGGAGCAATGTGGTTTTCGTCCTGGCCGTGGCACATCGGACCAGCTCTTTACCCTCTCGAGAATTCTTGAGGGTTCGTGGGAGTTTGCCCAACCAGTTTACATGTGTTTTGTGGACTTGGAGAAGGCATTTGACCGCGTCCCTCGTGGATTTTTGTGGGGGGTGCTTCGGGAGTATGGGGTATCGGGCTTGTTGTTACGAGCTATTCGGTCTCTGTACGACCGTTGTGAGAGTTTAGTTCGCATTGCCAACACTCGGTCGGAGTCATTCCCAGTGAGAGTTGGACTCCGCCAGGGCTGCCCTTTGTCACCGGTCCTGTTCATAATTTTTATGGACAGGATTTCTAGGCGCAGCCAGGGAATGGAGGGTGTCATGCTTGGTGACCACAGGATCTCATCTCTGTTGTTTGCAGATGATGTTGTCCTGTTGGCTTCATCCAGCAATGACCTACAGCTCTTGCTGGGACGGTTTGCCGCTGAGTGTGAAGCGGCTGGGATGAGAATCAGCACCTCCAAGTCCGAGTCCATGGTCCTCAGCCGGAAAAAGGTGGATTGTCCTCTCCGGGTTGGGGACAGGCTCCTGCCCCAAGTGGAGGAGTTTAAGTATCTTGGGGTCTTGTTCACGAGTGAGGGGAAAATGGAGCGAGAGATCGACAGACGGATTGGAGCAGCATCTGCAGTGATGCGGACGTTGTACCGGTCTGTTGTGGTGAAGAGGGAGCTTAGTTCTAAGGCAAAGCTGTCGATTTACCAGTCAATCTACGTTCCTACTCTCACCTATGGTCACGAGCTTTGGGTAATGACCGAAAGAACGAGATCGCGGATACAAGCGGCTGAAATGAGCTTTCTCTGTAGGATTGCTGGACTCACCCTCAGAGATAGGGTGAGGAGCTCAGTCATCCGGGAGAGGCTCAGAGTAGAACCGCTGCTCCTCCACATTGAAAGGAGTCAGTTGAGGTGGTATGGGCATCTGATTAGGATGCCTCCTGGACGCCTCCCACTTGAGGTGTTTCAGGCACGTCCCACTGGGAGGAGACCCCGGGGCAGACCCAGGACTCGGTGGAGAGACTATGTCTCCCAGCTAGTCTGGGAACGCCTTGGTATCCCCTCTGAAGAGCTGGAGCAGGTGGCTGGGGAGAGGGAAGTCTGGGCTTCTCTGCTTGAACTGCTGCCTCCGCGACCCGGACCTCCGGAAAAGCGGTAGAAGATGGATGGATGGATGGATGCCATTTGTTCAGCTCATTTTATGTCAAAGTAAAATTAGTATCTACAAATTCACAAAATTTTCTCATTTTTCGCATTTCACCATCTAAATAGAAGAAAACACATCTATAATGTTTTTAAGACCTATGAAAATTAAGGCTAGACCAAAGGGAGCCAACACACTGGGGACAGATACATGGAGCGAGGGTCGAGCAGGCTGGGGTGGGTTCAAGTATTCAGACCAGCCAACAATGAGCTGCCACGAGCCAGTACTACATCTACTATAAAGACACAAACACCAGTGGTAACAGTTCAGTCGACGCTGCAGCTGGGGTCAGCATAGAGCCAATGATCTGCAGGAGCAGATTATGGCATTCAGACTGTCAGCACACGAGCAGGAAGCTGTGGAAGAACGCCATAAGACAGGCCACCAAAACACCACCTCCACCAACAAACACCACAGAACAATTTGCATCAGTGATGCCCAAGCGATCATAGCACACCCAACTGGACAAACAAAAAAGTCTGTATAATACACCCGACAGCAAATTACAAACTCCATTAAAACTAGGGCAGGTTTGGGGCTCCAAATCTCCAGGCATGATCCAGAGCAAATATGTGTATATTCTTCATCGCCTTTCTGCCCCCCGGTAAACTGCACCAGCACCAGTGAGCCAGTTACATGGCCGCAATATTCCCATAACTGGGACTACTCAGATAATGGTAATTAGATGTGATGTGTGTACATGCACTAATGAATGGATTACTGGGCAATAAACTACTAGTGTTTATGCCATTTCTCTTCATCAGATTACTGTAAACATGACTACCTGAATAATGAGATAACTCAAACAATGATTATAGTCGAATTGTTTGCATGTAATCATAGCCAATGATTTTCAGAAATGTAACTTACAAATTTGCAACTTTTGCCAAAAAAATTTGCTGCTGGTAATGTAAATTTGAGTCATTTTCCTTTATGTCTCCATTTTTTTCCCTGTAATTTTCTCCCTAAATTTGCAGCTTCACACATTTAGCCGTTTTTAATGTGTTTTTTTGTCATGTAAATTTAAGCCTCTTGTGTATTTGCAAAATCATCCATTAAAATGTGAGACTTTTTGGAAAAAAGGATGGAAACTACTTATCTAGATTAAAAAAAATCAACGGGCTTGTCATAGCTGGGGAAAACGACATGGTTAGTAACAACACTGAGGTTGGTGTGACAGGAAAAAATTCACAAGAGTTACTGTCGGTATCAGAAAACAGCGATCAAAGACCTCAGAACTTGTAACAGCGTACCAAGTTGGAAATAAGTCTTCAGTTTTAACCTGGTCCATATTATATACCAATATACAACTTCAAAATGCATTTTTAACACACTGAACCATGTCAAAACATGTACAGTAGATGGCTAAAGCAGTTAGATGCATCAGTCACTTTTATATTGACTCCACAGGTAAGCCTAAACACATCTGAATAATGACATTTTTGCAGTGATGCATTTACAACAGTTAAGTTCGGAAGAGGTATTGTCTTCTGTAACGTCTAACTATGATGCAACTACTGAACAAGTGCAAGTTACTACAACCACATTCGTTCTCACTGTTTATGGAACGAGCCATTTAGGCAATTTTTTTGGAGGGAAAAAAACCCCCACTTGGAATCTCACAGCATATTTGGACCGTAAAATAAATAAAAACAGCCAGTCCTGTCAATATTAATAATGCATGGAGGTGTACTAAGGCCACTGATTTTTTTTTTTTTTTTGGGGGGGGGGGGGTCCATTACTTTTTCAGAATTCTGTAAAAAAAAATGTATTGACACCCCCCCACACACACACATTTTTCATTGGCACTAATCCTTTTCCATATTAATCAGTTGTTTGCTCTTACATTTGCAACCTTTCACTGGTAATATGCAATTTTTCCTCATAAATTTGTGCATTTTCTTACTAATTTGTTACATTATATTTTGTAAATTTGTAAGTCTTCCAGTAAATATGTGATGTTTCTCCTAAATTTACTCATTTTAACTTTTTTTTTTTTTTTTTTTTAAGTTTTTCTAATAAATTTCAGTTTTTCCTCTTAATATTTTGCGATTTTTATTCATTTATTTTTAGTGGCAAGTGAGCCCAAACCGCAGTGAAACACTGACCAGGTGACTGCTCCAGTCAGCCGCCAAAACAAACTGATCAGCTAGGACTAGTATTACCTGAGGACCTGTGATAATTAGCAAAAAAAAAAAAAAAAAAAAAAAATGCATTCGTTCTGTGCAGCACATTTGCACAGGATAAACAAAGTGTGTGTTTCACTAGAATTTACTGAAATTAATCTGTGAATATGTCGTCCGGGCCTTGGGTAGCATCCGCTGCTGCAATCAGGTGAAAAGGAGCAAAAAAGAAAAGCCACCACTGAACGCAACAGGAGACTTTACAATTAACAGCAGCCGCCATAATTCCACTGGGGGAAAAAAGGCTGAAAAGGTAGCCAAAAGAAAAAAAATCCCCTCAAATCCCTGAATTGCTGAGATGTGCATATTTCTTTAATTATAAGCATGGCATATTTGCACTATATTAACATCACAGACATCCTGCACAATTATTAAAAATGATCCCAGGTAATACTAGTCCTGTGTGAATAGGGCTTAAATGTTTCAGTGGAAACAAACTGATGACTCAGTGTTGCCGTGGTAACACAGGTACAAATGCACACAGCAAACACACTACCCCAACACCTCTGAGGAGGGCAGTCCTTAGGGGTGCTGAGGGGTCGGAGCCTCCCGGACGCTACATGTTGGCAAGACTTTGGTGCTGAATTTTTTTTTTTATTACACTGTAATTGTATATTTTAACAATCAAAGCTACTATCATTAAATATCTTTTTGTTAACTACAGTGTATTTCAGTTGGAAAAAAAGAGAAAAGAAGAAACGGATGCTTTTCATGTACTTAACAGTGCAAATGTTGATCTTGCTATACTGTCACAATCATGTTACCAATAAGGCTTTTTTACTGCCAGATGGTACAGCACCCATAAAAATTTTTCACCCACTTGGATGTTCTCTCCTTTCGTTTATAAAGAGGTTCATGGTCAATATAATCTTGCATTTTTGACAAGAATGTCAAATTTAAAAAGGATCTCTACAAAGTAATGTCAATTAAATAAAAGTATAAAGTAAAATAAGTGCTTAAATATTCATCCCATTCAAGGCAGTATTTATTACATGCACATCTGGCTCAATCACAGCTCAGGTGTGCACATCTGGATACTGCCATTTAGCTCGATTCTTCTCTGAAAAACTTGACAGGGGTGTGATGATACATGGACCACGATTGGCTTCTAACATCTAAATGAAGCTGTGTGCAGCCCTCTAACTGAACTATTTTCCAAACGGGAACATTAACAAAATAAAACCAACATCATCTCAGGAGACAGCTTTTTACCCACAACGAGAAATACCGTCACATTTAAATATCATATGATCTTGTGCACCCCTATCCTGTTGAAACCTTTCAGACTCCCCTGAAAGCCAGACTGGGTATGAACTGGCTTTTTTTGAAGCCACAAATTATCTGGGCTTCAATTCAGCCATGTCAGAGCATTCCCCTTGTTGTCTTTAAACCGTTTCTGTATAGCTTTAGCTTTGCTGGATGCTTCATATCACTGTCTTTCTGAAAAAAAAAAAAAAGAAGTCTTCCCTCACATAGTTCTGCAGACTCAACTGTTTTCCAAGATTTCCCTAGATTTTGCTGCATTTGTTCTACTCTACCTTCATAAGCCTTCTGGGGCCTGCAGCCTCACAGCATAATGGCATGATGCTGACCACCATGCTTCACAGTGGGGATGGTGATGCTTTGTTTGGTGTCCTTAGAACAAAGAATCTAGTAGTGTGTTTAAAATACTTGATTAATATTAAATCAATTTCTTTTATTTGAATGGGCGAATATTGATTCACAAACTCCTAATAGAATGCCTTTTCAAGTGTATGAAACTTTCAAGAGGTTTACAAAAGGCCTTCTTGCGCGGTTGAACTCTCACTTCACATATTCATTTATTTAATTCACACAGTTAGAGGGTTCCTGAATTGAAAATCAGACCGAATTAGCACCTTGTAAAAAAGGAATTGAATCAATCTCGGAAATCATTAATAATATCCAGCTTGAATAGCATCTAGCTAAATTTTAGTCTCATAGCAAAGAACATTCTTCCAATTGACCTCGAAGCCTCTCACATGCATTTGGGTGAACTCCAGTTAAGATTAGAAGTGTTTTTTAAATATATTTTTGTAAAAAAAAAAAAAAAAAAAAGCCCAATTACAATCACTGTGGTTCCTCTGGTAAAAGCAATAGAAGGAGAATAATTCTTATAGACACTGTACATCTGGATCACATTTTAAAACTAGAGCTGCAACTACCGATTAATCTGCTGATTATTGTTTTTACTTGCCTAATCATTTGGTCTATAAATTATTAAAAAAAAAAACAGTCAAATGTCCAAAACAATATTCCAGAGCTCATTAAATATCTTGGTTTGTCGAACAAATTATACAAAACCAACAATGATTCAACTTATAATGCAAAAACAAGAAAAAGTGGCAAATTTTCATGTGTGAGAACCTGAAAAAACAGTCTTAGAACTTTTACTGGAAAACTGTGCATAGGCGATTAAGTTAATTATCAGATTAATCAGTGGTCATGAGACGTTTTTGTCTAGATACTGATGGTAAAATACACCCCAGGTTTAAGGTAGCCGGAATTCTGCTTCTGAAGCATGGGGGCGTCTTTCTCTGCGGACACATTCAGAAAACACCAGTGGACCTGTCTGGTGTCGGAGGCAGCAAAGTTCTGCTCAGCTTCAGATCACAGAAAAGTGGCTGACAAAGTGACCTGAGAAGCAGCGATAACACTGTGTCGCTGCTGAGCTGTCATTTTTGCATACCGTTCTCTATCCAACATGGGTTCGATGTGGTCACCCATCCAGTACTTTAAATTAAGCTAGCATCAGAAGTCACAAAAGTAAGCAAGTGTAAACCACTATTAAATATAAGTTAAAAATGCATAGCTACACAGCATATATTAGAGAAGAAAAAATGATTAGACTTAAATGGACTTTGGGACAAGAATTCCTATTTGTGTTTGTATGTAAGCCCTGTCCTTTCCTGCTCCACACCAAGGCCGGCTAATATGAACAACAAGCACCAGTGGGGAGCAGATATACAGTATATAAACCACGCTTAGCCGTGGAAGGTAACACCTGTCAACAGCCGGTGATGGTGCCATGACCTGCAGCCAGTTTGACACCAGTTGAGAAGGACCTCCTCTGGCCTCCCACCAAGAGTGGTCAAAGCAGCCAAAAAAAAAACATATATATATAGTATATACAGTATAAAAGGAGAGTGTGTGCAGCAGAGTGACACACAGAAATGAAATACTATAAAAGATGCCGGCGGCAGAGAGCAGCCGTTGGAGAACATTTACAGTGGTTTGAACGGCCACAGGAGTCACAGTGAACAAGCTCAGTGAAGCACGGAGCCCAGCATGTGGGGAATGGCACTAGTAGTAGTGGCTTTAATACACAGTTCAGGTTCAAAGATGAGGAGCAAGTCAAAGTCAATGAGGGGGAGAGTGCGGTGTCACTGCCCGCTCCCTGTACAAGCGGGTGTTAGGACAAAGGCACAGAGACACCCACTTCCACCTCAGTCTGCGCCCTCCTCCTGTTCAGTCCCCCTCACTGCAGCATCAGCTGCTTCAGGTTATCATGCAGGATGGTGTCCTTGACATCACGGAACACCAGCCGGATGTTCTCCGTGTTGATGGCCGTGGTGAAATGATGGTATAGGGGCTTCTGCTGCTGCTCGCGGCGCTTTTTACGGAAGCAATCTACCAGGAAACGCTGGACGTCTGCCAGACTCGTGGAGTCACCCGAGAACTCTGGGAAATAGTCTTTGATGGAGACCTGCTTCACCTTCTGCTCCAGCAGGTCTGTCTTGTTGAGGAACAGGATGATGGAGACGTTGCTGAACACCCGGTTGTTGACGATGGTCTCGAAGATGTTGAGGGACTCACTCAGCCGGTTCGTCTGCCGGTCTTCCATCAGCACCTGGGGGAGGGGGTAAAAAAGCAGGTGTGTATAACGTATGTAAAACTATTGCTTTTTAAATGTGCTTCTGGTATAAGAAGCAGCTAAACTTAGGTTAATCCCTTTTCTATAGCATATAGTGAATGCTACAGTGGGTGTCAGTCCTCTAGTAGTGCTGTGTGCATAGCCGTTTCCTTCATAGGGCAAAGTACACAAACGCTATGAGCTCCCAGCTGCTGAGGGGCCAAGCCATAGGATGAAACTCAGTATCGGCATGAGGACATTCAATTCATTGACTAAGTACATTTTCTACAATGACACCGCCTATTATGATATACCAAGGGGCAGTGTGCCTTTCAAACAGCGCAGCAATAAAGAGTTGTCCATCTCTGCTATACCATGAACACTGATGATGGTCACAAAGATAAAAGTTACAAATATCCCAACAGAAACAGCTTTGGCATATGCACAGTAGGGTTGCAACTAACCATTATTTTGGTAGTTGACTAATCTAATGACTATTTTTTTTCGATTAGTAGACTAATCCTGATTAGGTTCAGGTTCAGGTTCAGGTTACTTTATTTGTACCCGTAGGTAGATTTGTTTTGCAGTCTGGTGACATCCATATTTACAAGCCACTAATTACATTCAACATAGACACAAACACAGGCACACATCTTACAAAATAGGTAAATATAAAATATGTACAATATAATTTTTATAGCTTGTTCAACTCTTTGACAGCAGCAAGGACAAAGCTGTTTTTGTAGCGCTGGGTTTTGCTTTTTGGGACAGCAAACCTCTGTCTGGAGGGAAGAAGCTGAAAGTTGCAGTGCAAAGGGTGGGAGTCATCATTTAAAATCGAGTCGGCCATCCTCTGTACTTGTCTGGTGTACAGGGATGTCAGGCTCAGCTGTGACTCACCAAGCAAACGACTGGACCATCTAACTACCTGATCCAAGGATTTCCTCTGTTTCAGTTTTATCTGACCAAACCATGACATTAAAGAAAAGGATAAAACAGATTCAATAAAAGCCCGATAAAACATAATCATTATGGTTCGGTCAATTTGGAAGTGTGCAAGTTTCCTCAAACAATGCAAATGTTGCTGACCCTTTTTGCACACCCTTTCACAGTTCACTTCAAAGTTTAATTTACTATCAATAATCGTCCCAAGATATTTGTACGATTGTACACATTCGGTGGTCTGGCCTTTTAGTACGATGACTTTGTGCCTGGGAGTTTTCCTCCTAAAGTCAATAATCATATCTTTCGTTTTTGTCGTATTCAGCTGCAGGTAGGAATCCTCACACCAGTGAACAAAGTCATCAACTACTGGGCCGTGGCCACTCTCACCATCCTGGAGGAGACTGACAATGACTGAATCATCAGCATACTTTATAATGTGTCTGTTGTCATGTCTGCTCCGACACATGTTTGTGTACAGGATGAAGAGTAGTGGTGACAACACACACCCCTGAGGAGAGCCAGTAGAAGAGCACTTTAGGTCAGACAGTGTGCCATTGACCCTTACTCTCTGCGTCCTGTTGGTTAAGAAATCCAGACTCCAACCCACCAGATTATTGCTCAAATCAAATTGTTGCAGGAGCCTTTCAACTAAAATATGAGGTTGGATTGTATTAAAGGCAGAAGAAAAGTCCACAAATAAAAGCCTGGCGTGTGTCCCATTAAAATCCAGATGTTTAAAAAGCATGTTAAACAGAGTGACAGTGGCATCCTCCACTCCTCTGTGAGGCCTATAGGCAAACTGCAGAGGATCCAATGCATGTTCAGTCTGCCTTAGGACCTCACATCTGACCAGTTTTTCAAAAATTTTCATTAAAATTGAAGTCAAAGCAACTGGTCTAAAGTCATTTACCGTTTTAGGACAGCTGGATTTTGGAACGGGAACAACCACGGCATCTTTCCAGATCTTAGGCACATGTTGTGTCTGTAAGGACTTATTGAAAATGTAATGAAATATAGGACTCAGTTCATGTGCACAGGACTTTACCAGGCGCCCACATATATTATCAGGGCCCTGACTTTTGTTCACTTTTACAGCGTAGAACTCCCTTTTAACATCCTGCATCTCAATATTAAAGTGCTGATTGTCTTTGAGTTTCTGTTTCAAATCTTGGATTTCTGTGCTAAAATCAAAGGAGTCAAAACGACCGTAAAAACAATTAAGAGCATTAGCCAGCTCTGTGTCTGAACTAAAACCATCTAAAAACACACGATTACTGCGCTCTGTGCTCTGAAGGCCTGCAGTAGTTTTCATACTGGCCCAGGCTGAACCAAGTTTATTTGCTGCCATCTTGCTTTCCAACTCTGATTTATAATTCTGTTTTGCTCTTAAAATTTCGGCCTTCAGCTCCTTAGTGGCAACCTGTAGCTCAGAAACAGACCCCTGTTTAAAGGCAAGTGCTTTCCTCTGTAAGCAGGATTTAACTGATTTAGTGACCCATGGTTTGTTGTTGGGGTATATTTTGACACGTTTACGTGGAACAATCTTATTTTGACAGTAAGCCATGTATGAGCATGTGAGCTCAGCCAGAGAGTCCAAATCATCCCCGCAGGCCATTATGAACATCTTCCAGTCTGTACAGTCAAAGCATTCCTGGAGGCTGTGCTCTGAATCTTCTGTCCACACATCAATGTCTCTCATCTCCACCTTGCCTCTTCTGAGAGCAGTTTTATATGTGGGCAGCAAATGAACACAGTTGTGATCTGATGATCCTAAAGGAGGAAGGGGGAGTGATTTATAGGCCCTCTCTATGGATCCATAGCACAGGTCCAACGTCTTTTTTCGCCTGGTTGGGCAGGAGACATACTGATGAAAGTTTTTAAGTGTCTTCTTTAAAGAAACATGGTTAAAATCCCCAAGAATGAAGTTTGGCGCCTCTGGAGAAATTGACTGCAGCCGCTGCACCACATCAGAGATGGTGCTGGAGGCGGAGTCAGCGTCTCCCCTCGGGTGAATGTACACAGTTGTGATAAAAAGTTGGGGAAACTCACGAGGCAAATAAAAGGGGCGTAGTGACACAGACAGCAACTCTACATCGGGTGTACAGATGCGCTCTCTGACCGTGACAGATGTGCAGTACTGCTTATTAATGTATAAACATACTCCGCCCCCCTGACGCTTCCCCGTTACCTCTTCCTGCCGATCCGAGCGCAGCGGGGCTCCAAAGCCGTCAATCCACAGGTCTGCATCTTGATCATGCGCAGTAAGCCAAGATTCAGTGAAAGCCATGACGCAGCAGTTCTTAAAATCCTTCTGGTAACGTACATTGCCTTGAATTTCATCCACCTTGTTTCTCACAGACTGTGCATTTCCAAAAATTATCGAAGGAAGAGGAATGTTACCAAACCGACATCTCCTAAAGCGCAATTTCACACCTCCACGTCTTCCACGCTTCCTTCTGCCCCTCCTCTTTTCACCGCTGTGTCCGTCTCTCAAAATAAAGTCCGGCAGTTGAAGTTTGGGCTCAATCAGAGACGCTGCATCAGCTGTGTTTAAGCGTAGCAACACGTCCCTGGAATATTGTATTCTGCCCGCTATTCTGCTCGCCGTGGAGCCGAATGCGTTTACCTCAGAGACAAAGAGCCACAGCACAGAAAGCAGCAGTGCGAGAGAGGAGAGGAAATCCATGTTGCAGATACCAGGGAGCTCTTCGCCATATATTCCACAAACGCTCCAGGGCAGAAACGACACAGAGGATTTTCTAAAAACGTAAAAAAGTACAAAAAACACACACACGCACACACGCACTATATCACCAGCTGCTGGTCGCTGCGTGCGCATGCGCATGCGCCCGATTATTTCTCTCATGTCCGCCATCTCTGCTTTCTGTTGGCACAGCTCCTGTTCGGGGCTCCAGGTCATGTTTTACTTCACTTGTTTAAGCCTGCAGACCTGTGAATATCACCTTGTTGTCAGTCTCTGCCTTAATATAATGTAGCCTATTATAACAAGTTCCCATAGCTAAATAAAATAATGACCAAACATGAGTTGGAAACCTGAACTTGACAATTTAATTAGAAGTGTTTGTAGCAACACAATTAAATAATACATGCTTAAGGGGCAGTCTTTTAACCCCAATATAAATGCAAAAACTCAAATAGCAGCCTCTGCTACTGTACAAAGGACTGTTGTAATGCTGCATCTTCAAAACAATCTAGAGTAACATTCAACTCCATTAAAGTAAAAAAAGAAAATAACAAGCTAGTCCATCCTGTTTGAAACCTTCCTGGGTCTAGAAGTTTAAAAGTTTAATTGCTTCAGATGAAAATAAAAAGAACTTCTTCCAGTCCAAAATAAATTTACAAACACTTTAAATATCAGTGCAGGAATGTGACCCTTCACTACGCATACAGTGAAATATTTATCAAGTGTTTTAATTTATTTGTGATGATTATGGTTATCCTTTTTAATTAAATTACAAATCATGGTATTCTAATTTACTGAGATGCACCAATATACAGAATGAGGCTGATATTACCACAACAATAATAGAGAATACAAAAAAAGAATAAGCTGCTCATGTAATTCACCTATTTACTGCAGTTAACACATTAGCTGGCATAACGGAAGCAACTCAGCTGTCAGCAACCATCATCAAAGAGAGATTATTGTCCGACAGCAGGTAAACTATTTAAACAGCATGTACTAATAGTGTGGTCAGTTTTCTAAAACTGAGAGAGTCGCTCATTGAAAATAAGGAAAGCTAACTTTACTCACTAACCTTACCGGCACAGTTCGCTAACAGGCGGCAGGAGAACATGCTTATTTTCTAACATTTCCCATCAGCCCTTGCAGTTGGATTCATCTAGAAAGCTACAATATTTTTGAGAAAATTAAACATAGCTGTCTTCAGCTAAGCTCCTAAAAACTAAATGTAAAATGCAAACAAAACCTTGCATCCCAAAAACAAGGAAACAGCCCTAGCTGTGTGCCAACTTTCCATTTTGCATTCTATTATGCTGAGCACAAAGCTAGAAGGTAGAAAGTAACATTTTTATATGGTCTTTGGTATGAACCCACAACTTCCAGGCTGTGGGGTGGAAGTTCTTCCACTAGGCCACCACTCTGGTCATGTAAGAAGCAGGTTTGCATTATGTTTATAAGACTAGAAACAGAACGACATTCACCACTGCAGCAAATCCTAAACCCATCTAGGGTCTTAACAAAAATGATCCATGTTCCATGCTGTCACAGGTTAATTAAAGCCTTAATTTTGGATAAATAAATGTAAGCCTTTTTAAGAATCCACAGGTGTTACGCTCATCTGGCAACTGCACTGGCAAATGCACAATTTAGAAGAAAGAAAGGTTATCGTTCTAAGAAAAACCACAACTCTTCTCAACTTTCTTCCAACTGACTCACCTGGTCGTATTCAGAGGAGGAGACGAGGAAGAGGATGGACGTGACTGAGTCGAAGCATTCAAACCAGCGTCGCCTCTCGGAGCGCTGGCCTCCCACATCCACCATTTTAAAAGGCACGTTCTTAATCTCAAAGTCATACTCGTGGATGCCTTTAGTGGGCTTTCTGGCCAGAAGGATGTCCTGTTGGCTTGGAAGGTAATCCTGCAAAGACAAGATTGTATTTATGATATGTACAGTACAGTATTACTAGAGATATGCAAAAGATGTACTGCACTAGGGTGGGGCAAGGTGACCTCAAATCAACATCACGATTAACTGAACAATTTTCTTTGATTTTTACAATTTACTTAACCATTTACTGTTTGCCTTGTTTTTTTCTTGTTCTTCTTCATCTTGTTTGGGCTGGTCCCTTTCGGGATCGCCAAAGTGTATCATTATCTGACATCACGATGATCCACATGTTGATTAGGCAAGGATTTTTATACCAGACACCCTTCCTGAGGCAACCCTCCCCATTTATCCAGGCTTGGGACTGGCACAGGGAGTACACCTTCCCTCATTCCATTATGTTGTGCACCGAGCTAGAAAGCGGGAAGTACAATTTTTTATATGGTCTTTGGTATGAGCCAGCTGGGGCTTGAACCCACGACCTCTCAGTTGCAGATGCTCTACCTCTAGGCCACCACTCCTACTGTATTTAGCTTAAATTACCTACTGGAACATCATAACATATATAGGTATGCTATTCTGACAAAGTAAGCTAAAATGTCAGAACAACAGATCAAACTAAAAAGTCTGAAAGTCTGGACCATATGGGTTAGGTGTGAAAGCGCCTTAAGTTACATTAATGCATCTGTTGTGTATTTTAATAGCTCTATGATTTGGTGTATTGTGTTGTGATTATGCATACCAAAGTCATCAAAGACAATTTTCTGCCATGACAGATAATGAAGTTTTTTTTTAATCTAATCTAATACTCAAAGCAAACAAGATCTGTCAGCACATTTAATGACCAAGTTCTAATATACCACAATTCTGCATGAGTTTTTTTTTTTTTTGGATGTAGGCAAAGAAGCACAAACAGTGATGCCTTTTGAACATCCCGGTATAATACAGGTCCTGATCAGTGTACTGATAACAGTAACAAGTTTAATTGAACAATAAATTGTTCCAAAAATTACGATATCAGACTGACCTCAGATTTTATAAGTGCTTTGCTGTTGTTACAAAGGTGTGCATCCCAGAGTATGGAGTTGCTCAGTCAAAATATGTAATTTTTAATCAATAAAAGTTTAGCCATCACTACGTTTCCTCATGCCCTGGCTTCTGGAAGTGTGGGCAGGGTTTCGAATTGACTCCATACTGATTGGGTAATACACGGCATCACGACCAGTCACCAGAGCATTCTGTGAACAAAACAAGGAAGTGAAAAGCGACAATTTTGACCAGAAAAAAGATAGTACTGAAGATTTAATGCTTAAAAAATTATACAATAATGTTGCCGTGATTTCATAGGTCTAAAAGATAATACGGCATATGTGAACAGCATGAGACCACAGTCCTTCATGGGAAGGCAAGCCCACACAGCCCGGTCAGCAGTAGATGGGAGTCCCGGCTGCTGCTTCACCCATGTGCTACTCCTGTTTTTTGCAGGAGCATGTGTCCCCACTGGTGCTCCTCCAGGTGTGCTCGCACGGCTATAAGGCTGTATTCACACCAGGATAGTCCAGGAGTCTCGGTTCGACTTGGCGGGGGATGGTGAAAATTTTCACACCTTCGTTTGATTTGGTTTGAATTCACACAGCACTTCACTCAAGCGGACCAAATTGCTTGGACAACGTCACGCAGTTACAACAGCTGCTTGTTTGTAGCGCTGTAGCCAAAGCCACCACTGACCAGGAAGAAAAAAATCTCAGGGAAAAAAAGAAATCCGGCTCATTGACTGGCCAGGACCGGTGTTATTCCAAAAACTGCTCGCTTGCCAAGAACTGCATCCCATCCATCAAAACTATAACATATAACACTAAAGCCAGGCTTATAACCATTTGTGCATTTTTAGAAGTACCCATTATACATTTTTAGAAGTAAAAATTGTTATTACCTCTTGTAAATTATCTTTAAATTATGTTTATTCGACGATGGGATGCAATTCTCGGCAAGTGAGCAATTCTCAGCATAACACTGTTCCCTTCAGTAAGGTGTTTATGCCCCACAAACTAATAAAAATGAAAAGCTCCGCTGTCTGTATAAACCCCCGTGCCGCCATCATGTCGCTAAACCTTTAAAAAACATCGGTATTCTTGTGTGAAGTCACAAGCAGCTGAGATATCTGGTTCTCAGACCAAATATCTATCAGCGCCTGCATTTCCTCCTCACTATTCCAAGTCCAAGAGACATTTTTTTTTTTTAACTTTTCTCCTCGGTTTTCTCCAGTAAAAGTATTTCTTGGATCCGCACGGTTGACTATTGTTATTTTCTACCCAAAATGGAGGCTGAAGAAACAGGAGCTCTTCAGCTGAATCGGGATGTTGGATTTTATTTATTTACCCACGGATTCCTGCCACGGACATGCTGCCAGGAAACACACATCAAGTTTTCAACAGGGACAACTTTTTCAGGTGAGTGGGAACTTCGCCTGTCTCCATCTCACCCAGACGGTGAATTAATGTCTTTTCATGCATTTACATTGAGTTATAATGTAATCGTGCTGTGCGAAAATTCACCCATTCGCGTTTGATGTGAAGGCACCTTTACAGTAAACGCCGCTTTCTCTTCTCACTGTGTGTTGCTGTGGTTACACAAACGCAGAGGGGCATGTCCGCCCTTTGGTCCGCTGGATACTCCATTTACATTCACACGGCAAGCGAAACGCACCAGACTGCATTTGCAAGCGAACCGAGACCACCCCCCCTTTTTCAGGGGGACCAGAGTTCGCTTGTTTGGTGCTGCACCAGAGTTCCAGGCGCAATCAGATGGCACCAAATGAACCAAACTATCCACAGAATAAAGACGTTGGTCCTTTAGTCCGGACCAAACAGTGGCTGTGTGAATGCACCCTAAAAATTAAACATTAATAATAATAATAATAATAATAATAATACCACCATGATTGTGCAGTGGATTTTTTTTTTTAATATTTCGTATACTTTACTAATCCCGAGGAAAATTCAGGGTATCCACAGTACGGTGCCAGTCCTTTCACCATTCACACACACATTCACACCTATGGCCACTTTAGAGTCTCCAATTAACCTAACTTGCATGTTTTTGGCCTGTGGGAGGAAACCGGAGTACCCGGGGTAAACCCACGCAGACACGGGGAGAACATGCAAACTCCACACAGAAGGGTCACTGATGGTCAGGGGATGGGATCGAACCCATGATGGTCACTGGTCAGGGGTGGAATCGATCCCGTGACCTTCTTGCTGTGCTGTCACAGTGCTAACCACTGCTCCACCAAGCTGCCCGATGGCCACAAATGTGATTGCAAATCATATGCAGCCACATATGCACGCTTTGACTAAACGACGGCCGTCATCAACATGGACACAAATACACCCAAATAACAAAATAGTGATGCAACAGTTGCAGCCAAACGGCTCCTTTTGCTGTGTATAATAATGTTGGATGTTTTGTATGTATAACTTGTCTACTAGACCCTATTCCTACCAGGTTATTTAAAGAAGTCTTCCCATTTATTGGTAGCTCTAGTCTTCAAATAATCAATTCTTCATTAACATTAGGCCATGTACCGCAGGCTTTTAAAACTGCTGTTATTAAACCCTTGCTTAAAAAGCCAACGCTGGATCCAGGAGTTTTAGCTAACTATAGACCAATCTCTGATCTCCCTTTCATTTCAAAAATCTTAGAAAGAGTTGTTGCTACGCAATTATTTGACCACTTGCAGGGTTTATTTGAAGAGTTTCAATCTGGGTTTAAAATCCATCATAGTACTGAAATAGCTTTAGTGAAGGTCACCAACGACCACCTTATCGCATCTGATAATGGATTTGTTTCTGTATTTGTCCTTTTGGACCTTAGTGCAGCTTTTGATACTATCGATCATAATATTTTACTTGATAGTCTAGAACACCTTGTTGAACTTAATGGAACATCGTTGCAGTGGTTTAAATCTTATTTATCTGATAGGCTCCAGTTTGTTCGTGTCAATAATGAGTTTTCTTCCAACTCAAAGCTCAGTCATGGAGTTCCACAAGGATCTGTGCTAGGCCCTGTATTTTTTTTAGTTTATATACACTTCCACTAGGCAATATTATTAGAAAGCACTGCATACATTTTCATTGTTATGTAGATGACACACAATTATACTTGTCAATAAAGCCAGATGACAGTAATCAATTAGCCAAATTAGAGGCTTGTCTTAAGGAAATCAAAGCTTGGATGACTTGTAATTTCTTGCTATTAAATTCAGATAAGACTGAAGTCATTCTAGTTGGTCCAAAAAAATTTTTAGAAATGCCTTTCCAAATCAAACTCTTAGTTTGGATGTGGTTACTCTTTCTCTTAATAGTTCTGAGAGGAACTTTGGCGTTATTTTTGATCAAGATCTGTTCTTTAATTCACATATTAACCCCTTGCACTCTGGTCAATTTCCCTAAAAACGCCAAAAAATAACGTACCCAAAGTAAATCAAAAGCTGTTCTTCAACCCTTTGCAGCATCTTCATGGGCTTGGTCTCATAATCTCTCTAAGCGCTCCTGCCACTGAGTAACAGTCATCTAAACATACTGAACTTGAAGAAAATAAATTTCGCTTGGGTGTTTTTTTGGATACAAATGTTTGCAAATAACACACAGCTGTCAGATCCGGGCTGGAAAATGCAACAGAAATGTAGAACCAAGTGTTATCCAGCTGAGGTCAAAATTTTGTAACAATACCACAAAAAATGAATATACAGTGATCCCTCACTTATCGCGGTGAATGGGTTCCAGAACCGACCGCGAAAAATGAAAAACCGCGAAGTAGCGTCACCCCAATGACGTCACCCATAAATAATACGTACGTTCATCCTCTCACTCTCTCTCTCATATGATACGTATGTGTGTGTGTGTGTGTGTGTGTGTGTGTAAGTGTACATACATACGTAGATGTAAATAAAGTGTACATAAATATGTTTTTAGAACTCTTTTATTCTTATAACAAGATACGTAACTCAAGATGAAGATGATTTACTGCACAGGTTAATGAGAGCTTTACTGCTCCTCAGGTGACGCCTCATCGTCAGGTGCTAGAGGCGCAGGATCGTCGAGGGCAGCTTCCGATAGAGCTGGAGAAGCTGCAGGAGGCGGCGTAGTGGCTCGACGGGAAGACTATTTCGCACAAAAAGGCACAAGAGAACAGCGAAAAGTTCCACGCAGCGAGACTAAGCAACACGAGCGATAAAGAACAATGAATGCGGTCTAATGGGCGCTCGGCAGGGAGAGAAGCTGGGTAAAACGTCTCAGCCAATCAGCTTGCGAGATTCCCGAGCCGAGCCAACGCGAGAACAGCGAACAGAGAGGTGGATTTTGAGTTGTGCAGGCTCTCCGTGTTGATACCTGATGTTCTAATGTAGTCTCCCTGCCTTCTGCTAGCGCCCGCCCATTTTTTCTCAATTTTGAATTTTTGATGAATATTTTTGAAAAATCCGCGATGCACTGAGGGCGCGAAAGGTGAGGCGCGAAGTAGCGAGGGATCACTGTATTACACAGCTTTTTTCAGGCATTTTTGAACTGTGCCAAATTGTGCCAAATGGCACAGTTTGGAAAAAACGTCTAACTTTTGAATGATTCAATATAGAAGCTTCGTCTTGGGCTCTAATGAAAGGTGAAGGGCTGTGTGTGTGTGTGTGTGTGGGGGGGGGGGGTTGTTTATTCATTCATGAATGAATGAATGAACAAACAAGCCCCCACACATAAAGAAGCATGCCACGTAAAAAATGTGTGGCTTTTTTTTTTTTTTACAAGAAAAAATAACCTACAGTGCACTAAAAATTATACTAAAATATCTGTAATGTAGAAGATAACTCCCCCCCCCCCCCACAGAGGACGGACATCGCCCATCGCTACATGACGGAAAGCGGGGACGGTGCGCCGCGGTCTACTATGCACAGTTGTACTAAAATATCTGCAATAATATCTGCAATCCGCTACAGAAGAGTAGCGGCGGGGGGGGGGGGGGGGCGTTCACGGTCCGGACGCGGCGCACGGACCGGTCCGTCATGTGGCGATGACGCACAGTTGTAATTTACCGATCGGTCAAAAGTCATTTTGATTACAATTTTCAGGGATAAAGAATAATTTAGCTTATAACACTTACCTGTCCACAACAGCAGTGTCGCTGGCGAACTTCTCTTCCTCATTGTCAGACGAACATGACGCTGGTCCGCTTGTTACGGACTCGTGGTTCTGGTCACGCGACCCGGTCAAACCATAATTCCATTATTGCGGTTTTGCGCTTCCATGATTGCGGTTTTGGCGGACGATTTTTCAAAACAAATAAGAACAGCAGTAAGAAAAAAAGACTGGCAAACGCGTGTGTGTCACCCAGAGGCTTACACAAAACAGATTTTACGCAAGGGACGCAGCTTTCGAACTTCTATGCTTCAATTGGCTCGCTGTATTCGCAGCCGTTGGTAGGCGGGTCCTTCTTGCTAGGTTTTCAGTCATTGGTTCTTCAAGGTTTCAGAAACCCAATTCAAGGCTCTTATTAGTCGAATGAGAGGTCAATCACATCTAAACCAATCAAAGCACTCCTTTGGCTTTCTGTTCGCGGCTGTGTCTGTAGTGGAAGAACAGAAATGCAGCTTTTTTTTTTTCAGTGCGCACTAGGACGCACAGTGTGCATCCTAGGGCGCCCTCGTGCGCCCTAGGACGCAGAGACGTGCCCGCCCGCGGTATACCGGAGTGCAAGAGGTTAAACTTGTTTCTAAGACTGCCTTCTATCATTTGCGTAATATTGCCAAGATTAGGAGCATCTTGTCTCAGAGTGATGCTGAGAAACTAATCCATGCTTTTGTTAGCTCTAGATTAGATTATTGTAACTCTTTATTATCAGGCTGTCCTAAAACATCTTTAACAAGTCTTCAGCTGATCCAAAATGCTGCAACAAGAGTTTTAACAGGTACTAGAAAGAGAGATCACATCTCTCCAGTTCTGGCCTCCCTTCATTGGCTTCCCATAGAATTTAGAATTAAGTTTAAAATCCTTCTCATTTACAAAGCTCTAAATAATCAGGCCCCTTTTTATTTAAAAGATCTGATAGTACCTTATCATCCCAAGAGAGCACTACGCTCCCAAAATGCAGGATTACTTGCAATACCTAGAATCTCCAAAAGTACAATGGAAGGAAGAGCCTTCAGTTATCAAGCTCCTCTCCTTTGGAACCAGCTGCCAATCTGGATTCAGCAGTCAGACTCCATCTCTGTTTTTAAGAATGGTGTTAAAACCTTCCTTTTTGATATAGCCTATAGTTAGGGTTGGGATCAGGTGCCCCTGAACCCTCCCTTAGTTATGCTGCTAATAGGTTTAGACAGCCAGAGGACCTCCAACAATGCACTGGGCTTCACTCCTTTCTTCATTCTCAACAAAATATTTTTGCTGGTCATTAATATGTTTGTTCTCTCCCATAGCTTGAGTCCCCATCGTGCTGTTTGCTCTCTACATGCCTGTTCTTTTCTTCTTCTTCTCTATCCCCTCACCCCCCAGCCAGTCGCATCAGATGACTGCCCCTCCCCGAGCCTGGTTCTGCTGGAGGTTTCTTCCTGCTAAAAGGGAGTTTTTCCTCTCCATCGTCACCAAGTGCTTGCTCATATTGGATCACCTGATTGCTGGGGTCTTTCTGCTTTCCCCTACAGTTGAAAGTGCTATGAGATGACTGTTGTTGTGAAATGGCACTATATAAATAAAGCTGAACTGAATTGAATTAATATTACTAAAATGTAAAAAGATGCACTAGAATGGGTCTCAAAGATTTGTAAATGTGTCCTATTATAGTACTGCATGAGTTTATTGACGATACACAGAAGAAATTCAATATTACACTTAACTCCATCACTGAACAGTGATGTAATCCAAAATAATTATAATGGTGACTGAACAACTCACATTCCCCGAAGCGCAAGATACAACACTATTATGAATATAAGACATAAGATCACACAAACAAGTGATACGACAAACAAATAAATCAGGGTTCTGAAACAGTTGCTAATATTGGATGTCCCATTCGTTTTCAATAATTAGGTATTCTATAATTAATGGTAAATGGCGTTCACTTATATACTGCTTTTTTACTCATCTCTGGATGACCCATGTGCTTTTACAGGTCCTGCTATTCACCCATTGACACACACATTCACACACTGATGGTGGAAGAGCTGCCATGTAAGGTGCTGGCCTGACCCACCAGGAGCAACTGGGGGTTCAGTGTCTTGCTCAAGAATACTTCGACATGCAGACTGCAGACAGCGCGGGAATCGAACTGCTGACTCTTCGATTAGTAGTTGGCCACACTACACCTGTGCCACAGCCCCCCCCCCCAATAATATTAATTGTTGTTCATTAATATTCACACAATCAAATAAATCTTAGTGTTCAGTCCCTTTTATATTTGCCAAAGTCTAACGTGTGATTGCCTGCATATAGGCTACACCTCTTATTCCACTTTTAAACACACCCTACATTTGGGCCTGTAAAGCCTAATTGGCCTACCTGTTTCAGACATGAATACCTGCTTTCTATGGGCAATGCACAAGTTATTGTTAACGACATGAAGACCATTTTCTGTCACTGATACAATGATATGATAAATATCTCATAAATTCTTTTGAAGAGCATTAAACTTTAACTTTATCAATATTTAACATTTGAACTGAAAAGTGGAAAAAAAAACATTTGCTGTTCATTTGCCCTCACATTAGATGGAAGCGATGGGCCACCAGAATCAAACAAAATGAGGATGAAGAACATGAAGGCAGCTCATTTTAGTATAAACAATGGCATTCTAGTCTAATAAAAATCACAACTGCGACATGGGTCTCTGCAATTATATAATTACAAAAAATGCTACAATTTAAAGTGAATTAATACAACTGTTACTTTGCAAACAGTACCGTATAAAGTTACAAATTTGTATTTTTTTTAATTAAACTTAATAGTTGTTAGGAATTAAACATTTTAAAATGACCACTTTATTCTGCATTTTCCCTGATAAAGCAAGTAGACTTATGAAGCCATCCATCCATTTATAAAACAAAAACAAAACTTAAATACAAATAATCACAATTGAATACCAAATTATTACAATATTTGGGGCACATTTTTCTCAAATTGTGTAGCCCTAATAAAAATTAACACGATAAACAGTTTTTACACAATAATCTGATATATTCATTATTGTGACAAGCCTAGTGATTGGCCAGCTTATACAAAAAATAAACTTATAGTTTATTCATTTTATTATTAGGGATGGAGCACTGCAGTCAAAAAAAATTATTTTCATTCAAATCTATACTGCCATATGTCCAAGCTGCTCACCGGAAGTCTGAACCTCTTTCTTTTTACGACCAAATATATGATTTCAATACCATCCCCGTGTGCATGTGTGTATATGAACATTGTTTCTTTTCAGACACGTTTTGCCGTTTATTTTTGAAGGTAAAGGACAACCTATATTTTTCCTGTAGTTTACAGCTCATCGGTAAAAACTACAATTCCCATATTGCTCAAGTGGAAACGCGCCAATCACAGCAGAGCTTCCTCTGAAGTCAAAGAAACTGGCAGACAACATCAGAAGAGAAGAGCAGGAGAAAAAAATTTACAAATTGTTTTCCCCTTAAATTATGTAGCAGTTTCATTTTTAACACATTAACACTTCCTAACACGGCAACATTTGATGTCTTGTTTGGTCAGATTATTTTTTCCGATGTGCTCCACTACTGGTGGCTCCGTGGTTACATGATTCATATGTTAAAAACTTGTTAATGTTAAACTGGTTTCTCAAAAGTTCAGACAATTTTTTCAACTCTAACGTCAGTAATATAAAAACACCATGGTGTGACATCATTGAATCATTTCCTTTAAATAACTTTCACAGTCCCGTCATTTACTGATTTATTTACTCAACAATTAAAGATGATGTGAGGTGTGAAATATGAAAACCCCTTGAGGTTGTTTTTACAGAAAAACAATTTCTTAAATTGAGTAGGAACATGACATCTGTAATAGAATTTATTTGATGGCACTGACTTTAAAAATGTTCTATTGGACTTCTGGTTGGGACGCTAACAAGATGGTAGCATAAGGCCACAGCTCCCGATCAATACACGATAAAAAAAAAGCCCACAACTCGAATGAATTCTACCTATTCAACATTGAGAACGTGAAATGAAAAGTGGGAGAAGACCAAGAAGACAGAGGAATATCAAAGACTACGTGAAACAAGTTGGACTGACATGAGACAACGAGGACATGTCCGAGCCAGAGGATAGCACGCGGGGTGAGCATATGGCAACTGAAGCAGCCGGCCCCTTGCATACAGGCCCACCAGGAGGTAATCAAGGAAATTCAGTCACTCAAGACAGAATTCATAATTGAATTCGTTGCATTTAAGGAGGACATTAAAGAAGAAATGAAGGAAGAACTCTAAAAATTCAAGAGAGATATTAACATTAAAGTGTCAGAAACACAGACCGAAATAGCGAGACAAGCAACAAGACTTGAAGACACCGAACAGAGAGTAGCAGAGGTGGAAAGCTGGATAATGGCCACTAAAGACATACTAATTCATTTGCTCCAACAACAATGATTTCTTTTTTCTTCTTCTTTTAAACTTTCTTTTTTATTTAGGATTTTCATTTTTCACATTAAAAAAACAACAAAAAAGACAAAAATCAAGAACAAACAGACATATAGAAACTTTTCAACTTCCGTCCGGCCGTTGGTCGAACCTCGGATTCAGGAGGAGCAATGTGGTTTTCGTCCTGGCCGTGGCACATCGGACCAGCTCTTTACCCTCTCGAGAATTCTCGAGGGTTCGTGGGAGTTTGCCCAACCAGTTTACATGTGTTTTGTGGACTTGGAGAAGGCATTTGACCGCGTCCCTCGTGGATTTTTGTGGGGGGTGCTTCGGGAGTATGGGGTATCGGGCTTGTTGTTACGAGCTATTCGGTCTCTGTACGACCGTTGTGAGAGTTTGGTTCGTATTGCCAACACTCGGTTGGAGTCATTCCCAGTGAGAGTTGGACTCCGCCAGGGCTGCCCTTTGTCACCGATCCTGTTCATAATTTTTATGGACAGGATTTCTAGGCGCAGCCAGGGAATGGAGGGTGTCATGCTTGGTGACCACAGGATCTCATCTCTGTTGTTTGCAGATGATGTTGTCCTGTTGGCTTCATCCAGCAATGACCTACAGCTCTTGCTGGGACGGTTTGCCGCTGAGTGTGAAGCGGCTGGGATGAGAATCAGCACCTCCAAGTCCGAGTCCATGGTCCTCAGCCGGAAAAAGGTGGATTGTCCTCTCTGGGTTGGGGACAGGCTCCTGCCCCAAGTGGAGGAGTTTAAGTATCTTGGGGTCTTGTTCACGAGTGAGGGGAGAATGGAGCGAGAGATCGACAGACGGATTGGAGCAGCATCTGCAGTGATGCGGACGTTGTACCGGTCTGTTGTGGTGAAGAGGGAGCTTAGTTCTAAGGCAAAGCTGTCGATTTATCAGTCAATCTACGTTCCTACTCTCACCTATGGTCACGAGTTTTGGGTAATGACCGAAAGAACAAGACCGCGGATACAAGCGGCTGAAATGAGCTTTCTCCGTAGGATTGCTGGACTCACCCTCAGAGATAGGGTGAGGAGCTCAGTCATCCGGGAGAGGCTCAGAGTAGAACCGCTGCTCCTCCACATTGAAAGGAGTCAGTTGAGGTGGTATGGGCATCTGATTAGGATGCCTCCTGGACGCCTCCCACTTGAGGTGTTTCAGGCACGTCCCACTGGGAGGAGACTCCGGGGCAGACCCAGGACTCGGTGGAGAGACTATGTCTCCCAGTTGGTCTGGGAACGCCTTGGTATCCCCTCTGAAGAGCTGGAGCAGGTGGCTGGGGAGAGGGAAGTCTGGGCTTCTCTGCTTGAACTGCTGCCTCCGCAACCCGGACCTCCGGAAAAGCGATAGAAGATGGATGGATGGATGGATGGAAACAGACACATATATGAAATAAAATTTACAAATGTCTTTGTTTCAGGTAATACATCCATTTTTTCCAGTATTTCTCAGATTTCCCATAGGCAAGTCTAAAGGGAAAGTCAATCGTTCCATCGTGTAGATTTCTTTAAAAATGTCTATCCACCCTAAAAATATTGGTGGTTCCGCACAAGACCATTTTAACTAATCATCTTCAGACATTGTTATATTATTCACTTTTTCCCCCCATCTACCTTTAATGTACAATATAGGGGGAAAAAAGTCTTTTTCCTTTGTAAACATAAATGTACTCCAGAAGTTTGGTTTGGTAAGAAAGCCATTACAAAATGTTGGCTCCAGAGAAGCTCCCCAACTATTAGTCTTTTCATTGAAATAGTGAATGCTATTGAATTAACGGAGAAGATGACCTTCAGACTTCAGCTTCAACAGGACAAAGGGGAGAAATACTGGGAAAAATGGGACTCTAGTAACTATTCAGCGATTTAGGATAACATTGTATTTTCAAATTGTGCATAATTTATGTGAAAAAAAAAATGCTGTATGTGTGCGTGTGTGTTTGTGTGTGTGTTTATCTTTGTAGTATTGTTTCCCAGACCTCATTTGTTTGTGCACCCTTTTTTTTGGGGGGGGGGGGGGAGACCAAAACAACGATTTCTGCAAAAAAAAGCTCAACGACTTAGAGGGGAGAAGTCGGCACAACAACATCCGCATTTTCGGGCTGGAGGAAGAAGCAGAGGGAAACACTGTATTACAATTTATTGAGAACCTGCTGAGGACAGAGCTCCTGCTGGACTCGGTTCTAAATATTCAGACAGCACACAGAGCCCTTCTGCCCAAGCCTAGAACTGACAAACCCCCGCGATCAGTGGTGGTAAATTTTCTCCAATACACAATCAAGGAGATGGTGCTAAAGGTAGCATGGAAGAAAGAAGTCATGTACCAAAATAAGCAGCTGTTTTTCGATCATGACTACGCCACGGATGTGATTCAGAGAAGAAAAGAATATACCGGCATTTAAAAAGCCCTGAAAGAGAGAGGAATTTGCTTCCAGACCCCACTGACTAAAATCAGAATTCATTGGGAAAGTGTAGCCTGAATGTAGGAGAGCGCATGGGCAGCAGCAGAGGAGCTGAGGAGGCAGAACATACAGGTGAAGGTACCGGTGAGCAGGAGTGGAGACCCAATGGAGCTGCAGGAGAGGGTGCAGAAATCATTACTGTGGCAGCGGGAGGAACATTGAGAGAGTAAAACCTGCAGAAGTCAAGAAAGTGATGGACACGGCAGAGGAAAGAAGAGAAAGGACATGAGAAAATGGAGGTTATTTTAAGTTTAATTTTTTTTTTCTGACTGTCTTCCTATATTACTGTGATTGGTTGGTCATAATGTTGTTCAGTGAGTGGATTACTGAAAATTTAGGCTGGATCTCACAGGGGTCCCTACTACGAAAGGGACATACCCCCCATACCCTTCAACCCATAAGGCTGCTGCGGTAGATAATTGATTTCCTTAAGACAAGCCTCTAAATTGGCTAATTGATTACTATCATCTGGCTTCATTGACAGGTATAATTGTGTCATCTGCATAACAACGAAAATGCGTAGAGTGCTTTCTAATAATGTTGCCTAGCAGAAGCATATATAAACTAAAAACAATAGGGCCTAGCACAGATCCCTGTGGAACTCCGTGACTGAGCTTTGAGTTGGAAGAAAACTCAGTGACATGAACAAACTGGAACCTATCAGATAAATAAGATCTAAACCACTGCAACAAAGTTCCATTAAGTCCAACATGGTGTTCTAATCTATCAAGTAGAATATTATGATCATAGTATCAAAAGCTGCACTAAGGTCTAAAAAGGACAAGTACAGAAACAAGTCCATTATCAGATGCGATAAGGAGGTCATTAGTGACCTTCACTAAGGCTGTTTCAGTACTATGATGGATTTTAAACCCAGACTGAAACTCTTCAAATAAACCCTGCAAGTGGTCAAATAATTGCGTAGCAACAACTCTTTCTAAGATTTCTGAAATGAAAGGCAGATTACAGATTGGTCTATAGTTAGCTAAAACTCCTGGATCCAGCATTGGCTTTTTGAGTAAGGGTTTAATTACAGCAGTTTTAAAAGCCTGCAGTACATAGCTTAATGTTCATGAAGAATTGATTATTTGAAGATTAGAGCTACCAATAAATGGGAAGACTTCTTTAAATAACCTGGTAGGAATAGGGTCTAAAAGACAAGTTGAAGGCTTGGATGAGGAAATTATTTTATCGAACTCTAAAAGGTCAATTGGAGTAAACTCATCCAAACAGATATCAGTTGAAGGAGTTGTAGTAGTTAATGTATTTAAGTTAATGGTGGGAAGAATCTGACTGATTTTATCGCTGATAGATGAAATTTTATTATTGAAAAAGTTCATTAAGTCCTGACTAATGAGCTCTAAGGGAATGCTAGGATTGACAGACTCCTGACTCTTTGTCAGCCTGGCAACAGTGCTGAAAAGAAACCTGAGATTATTCTTGTTCTCTTCAATTAATGCAGAATAATAACTTGTTCTAGCTTTCCTAAGAGATTTTTTTATAAATTAGAAGATGACTTCTCCAAGCTAAATAGATTTCATCTAATTTAGTGGAGCACTATTTTCTTTCTAATTGAGGAGTCTTCTGTTTTAAGCTACGAGTTTCTGTGTTGGCCCAAGGAGTTAGAAATCTCTGATTAGACTTTCTTTTTTAAAGGGGCCACCATGTCTAGAGTCTGATGCAGAGAAGCTGTAACACTATCTACCATGGCATCAGTTACAGAAAGAGCAAACTCTCCATAGCTAATCTCCATTGTATTGACACATGCCACTGAGGAAACAATCAGCTTAAATTTGGTAACAGCATCATCTGAGAGACATCTACTGTAATAATATTTTTCTTAAGGAGCCAAATAGTCAGAAATAGTAAAATCAAAAGTTAACAGATAATGGTCTGACAGGACAGGGTTATGAGGAGACACTACCAGATTTTCTGATCCAACGTGTGGTGGAGATAATGGGTAGAATTTCCTACTTTCTGAGAAAACCCCATCAAGTCAAATATTGAATTAAATGCCATACCAAGGCAATCACTATCTACATCTACATGCATATTAAAGTCCCCTTCTATAATTATTCTCTGATTTCAGCACTAAATCTGCTAAGAATCTGGCAAATTCGGATAAAAACTCTGAGTACGCTGAGAGAGGACGATAAACTATGGCAAATAAAATTGGGTTTAGCCTAAAATTGCTAAAATGTCCAATACTGAGGACCTGACCCTTAAAGGAATTATAACATGTTTTTTTGTTTTACATTAACTAGTAATGGTAATTGTTGCTACTCCTCCTCCACAACCAGAACTTCTGGGATTTTGACAGTTTAAATGACCAGAGGGAGTTGATTCATTTAAACCAACATAATCCTCTTGCCCTAACCAAGTCTCTGTAGGGAATATTAAATCAATCTGATGATCAATTAACAGATCACGGACTAGTAGAGACTTGGGAGTTAGAGACCTAATATTTAACAAATTGCATTTAATTTTTAAATTATGAGGAGGAACAGAGGCCAAGTCATTAAATTTAGAGGCTTCATGCTTAATTTGAGTTTTTACCAACTTTTTGTTTAATCACTTTGGGATGCTTATACATTATATTTTTATTTACTTTGGAGGGAGCAGACAATGATTCTCTAATGGGAAAGACAGGGGCTAAGTTGAGGGGTGGTGGATGAAGAGGAGCTGAACAGAGGCATGTAAGACTGACTCTGCTTCCTGGTCCCAACTCTTGAGTTGTCAAGGTTTTGGAAATTTGGATAAAAATGATATCAGATTGTTAGATAAATGAGACGCACGATCCAAAGTGGGATGGATGCCGTCTCATCTAATAAGACCAGGTTTTCCCCAAAATGAGTTCCAATTGTCTATGTAGCCCACGTTGTTTGCAGGACGCCACACAGACGGCCAGCAGTTGAAGGATGACAAGCGGCTAAACATGTCATCACTGGTCAGGTTGGGGAAGGGCCCAGAGAATACTACAGAGGCAGACATGGTTTTGGCAAAGTTACACACCGATTCCACACTAAGTTTTGTGGCTTCCGACTGCCAGAGTCGGATGTCGTTAATGCCGGCGTGGATAACAACTGTCGAGTATTTACAGTTATGTTTAGCCAGCATTTTCAAATTTGACTCGATGTTGCCTGCTCTGGCCCCAGGAATGCATTTGACTGTGGCCACTGGAGTCTCTAGGTTCTCGTTTCTGACTACAGAGTTGCCAATGATCAGAGTTTTTTCCTCAGCGGGTGTGTCGCTGAGCGGGGAAAAGCGATTAGAAACATGAACAGGTTGGTGGTGAACCAGGGGCTTGTGACTATGCTTTCTTCTCACTGTCACCCACCCATTCTCTCCTGGCTGCTCAGGAGAGGTTGAAGCCGGGGGACGGCTAGCAGGCCCTATGCTAGGGTGCTCCACTGCAGCTAAGGGGAGTCCGTCATTAACTGGCGCTGACGGTGTTTCAATGCAGCGGAGCGGGGATTCCAAATCACACAACCTCGCCTCGAGTACCTCAAAAAGACAACATTTATTACATTTACCGTTATCACTAAAAGAGGCAGAGGTGTAGCTAAACATCTGACACAGAGAGCACACCAGAGGAGAAGGGGAAGGTGAGCTAGTAGCCATAGCTAGTGGCTAACCCCAAGCTAACACAAACGCCGATGAAAGGTGAACAGAAGGCTAAAGAGGGTGATTAGGTGACACTGACTGTGCACACAGGTGCAAGACGCTTGATAAACAGATGTGAGAAGTGACGGTCGATGGAAAAAAAGCAATTAACATACAGGCCTGATTGGTGGATTGCTGCAGAAATGGTTGTCCTTCTGGAAGATTCTCTCTCTTCAGAGCAACACTGGAGGTCTGACAGAGTGATCATCAACTTCTTGGTCACCTCCCTGACTAAGGCCCTTCTCCCCCGATTGCTCAGTTTAGATGGATGGCCAGCTGTAGGAAGAGACCTGGTGGTTCTGAACTTCTTCCATTTACGGATGATGGAGGCCCATTGGGACCTTCAAAGCAGCAGAAATTTTTCTGTACCCTTCCCCAGATTTGTGCCTCAAGACAATCCTGTCTCTAGTCGTTCAGTTGAACGCGAGAAATATACCCAGAAATAAATTCCCGTTC
Organism: Pholidichthys leucotaenia; assembly: GCA_020510985.1. NCBI lineage: Eukaryota > Metazoa > Chordata > Actinopteri > Cichliformes > Pholidichthyidae > Pholidichthys > Pholidichthys leucotaenia. The sequence goes on along the minus strand of CM035838.1, from coordinate 312,893,824 downwards.
CAGTGAAATCGGTCTAAATGATCTTCACACAGTAATGTTGTAAAAAATATATTGAAGAACAATTCACATAGTTCAACTCGAAAAATATGCACAAAAACGAAATCTAACTCGAGAAAAAATTTAACATTTACAATTTTTTCAACGCGAAGATGATCGCCACGTGATCCGTCTGGACCAATCACTGATCAGCTTTCCTCTCCAAGCAACGAGTAAACATGGCGTCCCCTGCTGCGGAAACCAGCAAGGCAGATAGTGACGGGCAAATAAAATGCTTTTTCCACCTCGATTCCGCCCTCTTGGTGGCATTGATGCGCATTGGGTCGGTCTGCCGCATACGAATCGCCGCCCCGAGTCAACTCTGTGTGTGGCATTAGCATAGATAGACTGGCTCCGTGTCCTAAGGACTCAACATAGACTGGTTGCCGCTCCCTAAAGGAATATAGGGACCGGTAGCTATCGCTGAATTCGTGCTTTCCAGTTGACTTGGTTTATGAAAACATTCCTTTCCCCTTCAATATCAACATGTTACATGTAATGGCATTAAAATTTCTTGATTTTTATTTTTTACCCAGACACCAAAGCAACCGAATAAATAATATGAATGTTCATTTTTAAATATTTCCGCACTGTTTATCTTCATCATCACCATCGAGCTTTCCATGCTTTTTGTATTTAAGGGGCAGACACTATTAAATCAATAACTGTCTCCATGTTGTCCCCCTACAGCAAAGTGATCTCCCAAAATGATTTCAAATTACATGTACATGTGCTTGCAATGATTCATGTAGTTCATTAGAGATCAACTAAAAACAAACTACCTCCATTGAACAATTCATGATAAGCTAGTTGAAAAAAAAAAATAAATTCTAGCCATGTCATTTTGGCCCGTGGAATAAAAATGCAAATGTATGTACATGTACAAGGAAAATACACAATATGTAAAATATAATTTGGTCCGAATTTAGGACCTTCCAGGCACTACAATTACAGTTGCAAACTGAAAAGGAGAGATTGAAGTGTCAGACAATGCAGCCCTTAAAACTAAGAAAGATGTCATGAAGACAAAAACTAGCGCCCACTGTTTTGTTCAGGTTGAAACTTTTTCCAGGTGTATCTTGCAGAAACCTATAAAAATAGAAACTGGTTGATTTTCATTAAATAAATCAAGCATTATAACAAAATTAGTATCGTAATAGTGCACACATACATGTGGCTGGGAAATTTGTGGAAATGAACACATTAAATACAAGACTGTTGCATTGAAACATGCACATTTAATCCTGCAGTTTGGTTGTTTGTTATTTACTGTAAGCCATTTAAAAAAAAAAGAACCTGTACATGTTCATATCATCTGCACACATTAAATGAATCAAGGATTTTTGGTTGGGAAGATGGTGGGCAAATTATGCAGGTAAATCTGTATCCAAATCAAACCCTATGTCAATATCATCTCTACTATTGTCATCATTGTCGTTGTCATCATCTTTGTTGGTACAGTTTGTGCACTTGCATAAGTCTGTACAGTTCAGGTTATTTCTTCTGCAAACGCATCTTCCTTGAGCACAGCTGCTCGTCTTGCAGCCACAGGCAACCACCTCCATCAAGCTTTTGGGGGCTGGGGGCTGCGTCATCCACTTCACTGTGATGTTACCCTCTTGAACTGTCCACCCATGATCATGAGGTGATGGCGGTTCAGTGATGGCTACAGTAGCTCTTCTACCAATAGCCGCTTGGTAAGCACAACGTCTAATGTGCTGGATCAAGGCATCTTTACAAGGAGGTAGGCACTTTTCTGAAGATGTTGCACAGAAGGAGAGGTACCTGGCTTCATTGACATCTTTACATTTATGCCCGTACAAGTTGCAGACAAATTCTGTAAGGATGGAGATCAGTTCTGAATTTGGAATATAGTCAGCTCCAAGTTCCTCAAATGCTTTCAAGTAGTGAATATTCTGAAGTGCAATGTCAAGTGGCTTCTTTTTCCCCTTCCCATAAAATGCACTGGTGCTGTCACAACCGGAGAACACATGCAGTCCAATAAGAGCCCTGCAGACATTCACAGTTACAACATTCAACAACCTTAATCCACCTCACTGCTGTCATGGGAACAGCTTTCTCATTTTTCACGGAATCGAGGTGGAAAAAGCATTTTATTTGCCCGTCACTATCTGCCTTGCTGGTTTCCGCAGCAGGGGACGCCATGTTTACTCGTTGCTTGGAGAGGAAAGCTGATCAGTGATTGGTCCAGACGGATCACGTGGCGATCATCTTCGTGTTGAAAAAATTGTAAATGTTAAATTTTTTCTCGAGTTAGATTTCGTTTTTGTGCATATTTTTCGAGTTGAACTATGTGAATTGTTCTTCAATATATTTTTTACAACATTACTGTGTGAAGATCATTTAGACTGGTTTTACTGGAACGGAACTGAAAGATAGATTTTTCATCTGAGTGACTACTCGGAGGTCTACAGACAATTCCTTTGACTTCATGCTTGGTTTGTGCTCTGACATGCACTGTCAACTGTGGGACCTTATATAGACAGGTGTGTGCCTTTCCAAATCATGTCCAGTCAACTGAATTTAACACAGGTGGACTCCAAATAAGCTGTAGAAACATCTCAAGGAGGATCAGTGGAAACAGAATGCACCTGAGTTCAATTCTGAGCTTCATGGCAAAGGCTGTGAATACTTATGTACATGTGATTTCTTGGTTTTTTATTTTTAATAAATTTGCAAAAATCTAAAAAAAAAAAAAAAAAAAAAAAAAAAAAAAAACTTTTTTCACGTCATTATGGGGTATTTGTGTAGAATTTTGAGGAAAAAAATGAATTTAATCCCTTTTGGAATAAGGCTGTAACATAACAAAATGTGGAAAAAGTGAAGCACTGTGAATACTTTCCGGATGCACTGTATGCCAACTACCATGACCTATGCTAACTATACTAATATCCTCATGACACTTGGTGCTCTTGCGTAAGGAGTCGTATAAAACCAAACCTAACTCGGCCAAATGCATACACTGTAATAAAAGCATGAACCTTGGTCCACACTTAATTTGCTTAACAAATTAGCTCAGTATTAATTATTTAACCCCAATTCACAACCACATCATAGTACTTTAAACTGTAGGGTGGAGATCCTGCAATTTCAATCAGCTAGCATTAGCTTACCAATCAATAATGAACAAACTTGCTCAATAAATCTGTGCATTCACACAAACTTTCTTGAAAAATCATCTACATTATGCTCCACAATGAGATAGGGTTCAGGATCATTTACATAAACAAAATGAACAGGAGAAGTAAAAAAGCAGTGGCAAACTTTAACTTTCAAAAAAAAAAGTGAAATACACAAACTGTGCCCCTGACCTAGTCCACACAGTTTACACAGATTCCCTCACCGTGCAGTAGACATCAATGCATGACAGAAGTGGGTCAAGACTATTACGAGGAAGAAATTTGTTCCCAATAACAATAATAACAACAATAACGATTTTAACGCTACTCAGCAAGCCAATGTTAATGGGCTAATATACTCTCTAGGGGCTGTGGTGGTTGTGTATAACTCCTCAGTAAATGAAAAGTTGTCCACATTTCATTCTAAATTAAGACATCAACAACTTATGTAAAATATTAACATTACTTATTTTCCAGTATGGATGAATAGTCATTTTTATATTAATACTGTATTAAGATATAAAAGACATGGGGAAGATTCAGTTCTGGGCCTTAAGTTGATTACCTGCAGTCTTTGTGACATGAAATGGTTCACAGTAATGCAGTAATGTTTGTAGTTAAGCACAATTACATGAATAGCTGTCATAGCCTAAAGTCATCCATCCAACTTTCCGTAATGCCGTTAGAAAATGGTAGTAGACACTAATCGTCCACCACTGGCCACAGCAGTGACAATGGCACCTCAAGATGGTGCAACACACCACTGATTGGTCTATACCAAGAGCCAACAACTGAGCACTACTATTGTCATTTCAATGAAATGAGTATCATGTCAAAAAAATTAATAATAACAAAAAATTGGGTATACAGCATAGTTTATCAGCTACTTTTTTTTTTTTTTTTGTCTCTATCAGCACTTGCAGCCGAGGCTAATAAAACGGTCTTGGGAAAACACTGAATTGCTTAGTTAAACTGTTGGTAATGTGCTACGCACCATTTCCTACATCACAAATTCTATTAAGTCTCAATCATTTGGGGCTAAAAGCATAGAACAAAAAAGGAAAATGTGCTGCATTTTCAGTTCTGTTCTCTGTGTTTTTGGAATGCCCCATGTATCATCTGCAGTATTTGACTCAGTGTGAGCATGGTCAACATCAGTAACTGTGCTGAGTGTTTACCAGCAGAACAGAGGAAGGAAAAAAGTTTCACTTCTCTTTTCAGAACATTAGCTGAGTGCTGTCACACCCATCTGCCTGTTGGGCTGGGGGGAGGGGATACTTACTGATTGTCCCAGTTTTTCCAAATTATCCAGGAAATACTTCACCGATTCCCCCTAGGAGAGACAGAGAAAGATTTGCGTTTCTTTTTTTCTTAATTGATGTAGGCTGCCATACAGAATGTTTAAGGCTTTCCAACATCATTTTGAGGACTTTGATGTCAAATTTTGTTGTTGCTGATTTATTCATCGTTTAAAATAACAATGTATATAAAAATACAACATATATTTAAACAACGGGATAGCACAAAAGTGTGCACATTTATTTCCATTGTGGTCCCTTAAAACAATCACATTATCAACATATATAATAACAATGAAACAGATATATGCTAAGCTAACAATAAGTCATGCTTATGAATTTGAAAGACAGTCAAGCTTCATGATTTCAGGTTCGAGATAAACTGTTGCTGGTTAATTTATAATGAGGTACATGAAAATTTAACAAGCTTTCTGTCAAAACTTTCACAACACTGTATCCTGTGTGAGTCAGACCAACGACTTTTGGGGTTAAAGCAAAAAAATATATATGCCTGACATTCACTGTGTGAGGGCTGTCCTAATGCGATGGCCACAAAAAAAAAAACCCACAGAAACACCAGATTTAGTTTTTCCATAACACATAACATAAGTGGTTCCTCCAACTATATTTAAATGCATATATTTCTAAAACAGTGCACCTATATTTGGAAAGGAAATTAATTTACATAGCCCTTTTTGTAAGTTTAATGACCATTCAAACAACACTGCCCTATGAATTAACGGAGACATCTACACTGCATCTGGAAAGTATTCACAGCGCTTCACTTTTTCCACATTTTGTTACATTACAGCCTCATTCCAAAATGGATTACATTCATTTTTTTCTTCAAAATTCTACACACAATACCCCATAATGACAATGTGGAAAAAAGTTTTTGAGATTTTTGCAAGTTTATTAAAAATTAAAAAAAAATAAGAAATCACATGTACCTAAGTATTCACAGCCTTTGCCATGAAGCTCAAAATTGAGCTCAGGTGCATCCTGTTTCCACTGATCCTCCTTGAGATGTTTCTACAGCTTAATTGGAGTCCACCTGTGGTAAATTCAGTTGACTGGACATGATTTGGAAAGGGACACACCTGTTAATATAAAGGTCCCACAGTTGACAGTGCATGTCAGAGCACAAACCAAGCATGAAGTCAAAGGAATTGTCTGTAGACCTTGGAAACAGGATTGTCTCGAGGCACAAATCTGGGGAAAAGTACAGAAAATTTTCTGCTGCTTTGAAGGTCCCAATGAGCACAGTGGCCTCCATCATCCATAAATGAAAGAAGTTCAGAACCACCAGGACTCTTCCTAGAGCTGGCCGTCCGTCTAAACCAGACCTGGGCATTTTACGGCCCGCAGGCCACATCTGGCCCATTGCCTGGTCCTGACTGGCCCGCGCCAAGTTAATGGGAAATTAGGAATTAAAGGTAAATAATGCTCTCGTCACAACCGCATTGCTTTTATTTTGAAGGCGACAGCTTTTTTTTTTTTCAGTTTACGCACCATTGGGCTCGTGCGTGGGAGTACCACACTGCTAGTGAACAGACGTTTTTTTAGCCCTCAAAAAATGCCACCTCCTGTTAAAAAAAAAAGGACGAAGTGTTTACTTACTTAAGTCAAAAGTAGAGCCGTGTGCTTAGTGTGTGGAGAGCAGACTGCAGGGTTTAAAGATAAGGACTTGAATCGCCATTGTGAGACAAAACGCAGAGAAACAAAAGAACTTGACTGAAGGTGAGTTGACAAGAAAGCAGCAGGGAATTTTTACTGAAATTTACACATCCAGGGATGCAGCAGTAAGGACTAGTTTTGTGGTAGCCCACAAAACAGCAAAAAAACAGTAAGCCAATTTCTGATGGGGAGGTTATAGAGGAGTGTTTGGTGGACTCTGCAGCGCTAATATGTCATGAGAAAGAAGAAGCATTTGAGAATATATCCCTCTCCAGACAAATGGTAACCAGGGTTGAGGACATCGCGGGAAACCTGGAGCAATGAAAGGGGCACGACAGGGAGTGATTTATCCATGGAGGTCAGTGCATGTTTGGACAAGCTAGGACTGAAATGGCACAAACTGGTAGGTGTTACAACTGATGGATGTCCAAATCTGACAGGGACAAATGTTGGACTTTTGAAGTGAATGCAAAATAAAGTGACCGAAATTAATCCAGAACAGCAATTGGTATTTTTACACTGTATTATACACCAAGAGGTATTGTGTAAGTCCGTTCTAAAAATTAACCATGTTGTTGATGGTGTAACTAGCCCTTGAGTTGCAGTGTGGATAATGCACCCAGTGATGCTCAGCTTGAACTGGTTGACTTGCAGTCTGACACACTCATGGCACAACGTTTCACGTCAGCCTCACTGCTGGTTTTTTTTTTTATTATTCTCTTAAAGAGGAGAACTTTTCACACATGGGGAGGCATGCTCAGAAGGTGTTAGTTCTCTTTGAATCGACCTACATATGTGAACAAGTGTTCTGTGATGAAATTCAACAAGTCGAGGTACAGATCCTCTCTCACTGATAATCACCTGTCTGCTGTCCTCCGCATTTCCTCCTCTGACATTCTGCCTGACTTTAATGCACTTGTTCAAGATCAAAACAGACTAGATTTTTCCAACATGAAAAAAAGAACTAAAAATATGCAATGTGGTGATTAAACTGTAAACAGAATGGCAGCAGTAAATTGTAAAAGCTGATTTAATGTTGGTCTTTGAAATATTGCAAAAATGCATGTTTTATTGAAAATCCCTGCCATTGTTAAATGATGATTTAATGTTGGCCTTTTTTACCACACCTGTTTCATATTTTAATTGCAAAATCGTAAATCTACTTTTACCTTTAATGTTTATTGAAACTATAGAATTTTAAGTTTTTTACAGAGTGATAAAATTAATATTAATAAGCAGAAGTGAGTTCAGCTTATTGAACGGAGCCCTCCACAATAGTCCCAGTCTGTAATGTGGCCCCTTGTGAAAATTAATTACCCACCTCCGATCAACTGAGCGATCGGGGGAGAAGGGCCTTAGTCAGGGAGGTGCCCAAGAACCCGATGGTCACTCTGTCAGAGCTCCAGTATCCCTCTGTGGAGAGAGGTGAACCTTTCAGAAGGCCAACCATCTCTGCAGCAATTCACCAATCAGGCCTGTATAGTAGAGTGGCCAGATGGAAGCCACTCCTTAGTAAAAGGCACATGGCAGCCCACTTGGAGTTTGCCAAAAGACACCTGAAGGGCTCTCAGACCACGAGAAACAAAATTCTCTGGTCTGATAAGACAAAGACTGAATTCTGTGGCGTGAATGCATCTTGCTTGGAGGAAACCAGGCACCGCTCATCAGCAGGCCAATACTATCCCTACAGTGAAGCACGGTGGTGGCAGCATCTTGCTGTGGGGATGTTCTTCAGCGACAGGAACTCGGAGACTTGTCAGGCTAGAGGGAAAGATGAATGCAGCAATGTACAGAGACATCCTGGATGAAAACCTGCTCCAGAACGCTCTTGACCTCAGACTGAGGCAACAGTTCATCTTTCAACAGGACAACAACCCTAAGCACACAGCCAAGATATCAAAGAAGTGGCTTCAGGACAAGTCTGTGAATGTCCTTGAGTGGCCCAGCCAGAGCCCAGACTTGAATCCAACTGAACATCTTAGGAGAGATCTGAAAATGGCTGTGCACCGACACTTCCCATCCAACCTGATGGAGCTTGAGAGGTGCTGCAAAGAGGAATGGGCCAAACTGCCCAAAGATAGGTGTGCCAAGCTTGTGGCATCATATTCAAAAAGGCTTGAGGCTGTAAAGGCTGCCAAAGGTGCATCAACAAAGTATTGAGCAAAGGCTGTGAATACTTGTGTACATGTAATTTCTTAGTTTTTTTTTTTTTTTTTAAATTTGCAAAAATCTCAAAACTTTTTTCACGTTGTCATTATGGGGTATTGTGTGTAGAATTTTGAGGGGAAAAAAATTTAATCCATTTTGGAATAAGGCTGTAACATAACAAAATGTGGAAAAAGTGAAGTGCTGTGAATAATTTCCTAATGCACTGTACCAATGATCAAGTCAGAATCTTCAAGTAAAGCAACACTATGTAAGATTTTCACCTTAAAATAATATTCCTAAAATCATTCTTATGGTACAGCAGCATGTGGCCAGGCTAATGTCACTCCCCCCGTAACCTGAGTGGGCCTGTAACAGCACTATTCAACTTTCCTGTTTGTGGAAGGAACACTGAAAAGACTATAGCCAGCATGTCTTAAAGCTTGAGTCCCAATAGCTAATTATATGGTGTGACTTAAGAAGCAGACTAACAATGTGATAATAAAAGAGAAAAATTCAATAAAAAGTTAAAAAAGTCACTGATTAAAATTGTTATGAAGTGCTGAAAATGTGAAATACACCCTACATTTTTGTTTTACAAATACGCATCAAATTTTGACGCAAACATGTACAGCGCTACAGTCCTATATCTGCTGCTGCCCTACTTGCATGGAGCATGTTTGAGGCCTTACTCACAAGTTGAAACTCCCTTCGGCGATCATAGGCGTTCTGGATGCCCTGGTCGGCCCACAGGGCTCGGATGGATGGAAGGTAGTAGTGAAAAACTTTGGGCTCCACCATGCCGTGACCGTGAGCCATTGCTGACCGAGTGTCAAAGGACATCATGGTGTCGCCATGCTGCTGGTTGGACGGGTCACCCCATGGGATGTGCAGCTTCTCCCGTGCATCTACCAACACCCGAATACCTGAAAAAAAACAAAAAAACACTTTAAGTCATAAGTGTTTAGGCCCAAAGCCATTGATACCACACTCCCTCATTTGTAATACTGCTAAAGCACAAAGTACAGAAGCGCAAACAGAAAAATATACAGTGGTGTGAAAAAGTGTTTTCCCCCTTCCCGATTTCTCATTTTTTTTTGTATGTTTGTCACACTTAAATGTTTAGATCATCATAACACAAGTAAACACAAAATGCAGTTTTTAAATGAAGGTGTTTATTATTAAGGGTAAAAAAATATCCAAACCTACATGGCTCTGTGTGAAAAAGTGATTGCCTCCCTGTTAAAACATAAATTAACTGTGGTTTATCACATCTTTGGAAAGCTGAGTTCAATTTCTCTAGCCACACCCAGGCCTGATTACTGCCACACCTGTTCTCAATCAAGAAATCACTTAAATAGAACCTGCCTGACAAAGTGAAATAGACCAAAAGATCCTCAAAAGCTAGACATCATGTTGCAATCCAAAGAAATTCAGAAACAAATGAAAAACAAAGTAATTGAGATCTATCAGTCTGGAAAAGGCTATAAAGCCATTTCTAATGCTTTGGGACTCCAGCAAACCACAGTGAGAGTCATTATTCACAAATGGCAAAAACATGGAACAGTGGTGAACCTTCCCAGGAGTGGCCAGCCAACAAACATTACCCCAAGAGCACAGCAATGACTCATCCAAGAGGTCAAAAAAGACCCTTCAACAACATCCAAAGAACTGCAGGCCTCACTTGCCTCAGTTAAGGTCAGTGACTCCACCATAAGAAAAAAACTGCACGGTGGCGCAGTGGTTTAGCACTGTGGCAGCACAGTTTTACCCTCGGCCGGGGGACCGCGGGGATCATGAGATCGTGGGTTCGATCCTAGCCCCCGACCAACAGTGAGCTGTGTGGAGTTTGCATGTTCTCCCCGTGTTGCGCGGGTTTACTCCGGGATTTCTCCGGTTTCCTCCCGCATACCAAAAACATGTAGGTTTAGGGCGCTCGCGCACGCAGCGACCAGCAGCCGGTGGCTTGTCACCAGGCTGCAAACCAAGTCTACCTACGGGTACAAATAAGTAACAAAAAAAAAAAAAATAAATAAGAAAAAAACTGGGCAAAAATGGCCTGCATGGCAGAGTTCCAAGATGAAAACCACTGCTGAGCAAAAAGAACATAAAAGATCGTCTCAGTTTTGCCAGAAAACACCTTAATGATCCCCAAGACTTTTGGGAAAATATTCTGTGGGCCGACAAGACAAAAGTTGAACTTTTTGGAAGGTGTGTGTCCCATTACATCCGGCGAAAAAGTAACACAGCATTTCAGAAAAGGAACATCATACCAACAGTAAAATATGGTGGTGGTAGTGTGATGGTCTGGGGCTGTTTTGCTGCTTCAGGGCCTGGAAGACTTGCTGTGGTAAATGGAACAATGAATTCTGCAGTCTACCAAAAAATCCTGAAGGAGAATGTCTGGCCATCTGTTTGTGACCTCAAGCTGAAGCATACTTGGGCTCTGCAGCAGGACAATGATCCAAAACACACCAGCAAGTCCACCTCTGAATGGCTTCAGAAAAACAAAATGAAGATTTTGGAGTGGCCTAGTCAAAGTCCTGACCTGAATCCAAATGAGATGCGGTGGCATGACCTTGAAAAGGCGGTTCATGCTCGAAAACCCTCCAATGTGGCTGAATTACAACAATTCTGCAAAGATGAGTAGGCCAAAACATCTCCACAGTGCTGTAAAAGACTCATTGCCAGTTATCACAAATGCTTGATTGTAGTTGTTGATGCTAAGGGTGGTCCAACCAGTTATTAGGTTTAGGGGGCAATCACTTTCTCACACAGGGCCATGTAGGTTTGGATTTTTTTCCCTTAATAATAAACACCTTCATTTAAAAACTGCATTTTGTGTTTACTTGTGTTATCTTTGTCTAATATTTAAATCTGTTTGATGATCTAAAACATTTAAGTGTGACAAACATACAAAAAAAAAAGAGAAATCAGGAAGGGGGCAAACCCTTTTTCACACCACTGTAAATATTATTATGGGCGGCACGGAGGCACAGTGGTTAGCACTGTGGCAGCACAGCAACTCACCCTTGGCTGGGGGATCCCAGGTTCGATCCCAGCCCCCGACCAGCAGTGATCTGTGTGGAGTTTGCATGTTCTCCCTGTGTCTGCGTGGGTTTACTTTGGGATTTCTCCGGTTTCCTCCCACATACCAAAAACATGCACGTTAGGTTAATTGGCATCAAACTGGGGATTTTAAATTGTCCTTAGGTATGACTGTGCGAGTGAATGGTTGTCTGTCTCTCTGTGTTGGCCCTGTGATGGACTGGCGATCTGTCCAGGGTGTACCCTGCCTCCCGCCCAAAGATGCTGGGATAGGCTCCAGCCCCCCCGCGACCCGAAAAGGATTAAGCGGAAGAAGATGAATGAATGAATGAATGAATGAATGTAAATATTATGACTAGCTACAATAAGTGATTTGTTGTTTTCTAACAGGGGGATGGGGGTATTCACAAATTTAGCATAAATTACAACTACATAAACCAGAGTGGTGGCTTAGTGGTCGAGCATCCGCCTCTCACACCCCAGTTGGGTCATACCAAAGACCTGGTGAGTCTAGCTTGGCAGCTTCCTGTGGTAACGTATCATCACTTCCTGTGTCGCTGGCTGTCTCTGTGGTTTGCTCTGTGGTTTTTCCTCTTTTAGAATTGATTGGCGGTTGGTAACCAGCTTACAGGTGCATTACCGCCACGTACTTCACTCTATATCATCACTGTACATCTTTGTATCAGGAGTTCTTATAAGGAGTTCTGAACAACTTCTTCTTCTTCTCTCGGTTACTGGCGGATAGCAAACAACTGACAGGTGCATACCACCACCTACTGTACAAGAGTGTGTAACATTATGTCATCTGAGCCCGACCCCTAAATTCTATGACTTAATCCTGTGTTATTTAAAAAAGAGAAAAGAGCCCTTCTCGTGATTCTTATTGCCTCTCCATCTTCATCTGTTCCCAGAATCCCAGTTAAATCCCATTCCCTACCGGCCTCTCGAACTTCATTTTCCATTATCTGTCTTTCATTTCCGTATTTGTGACAGTGTAATAAGATGTACTCGACATTTTCTTTAACTCCACATTCTCTACATGTGTCACTTTCGCTTTTCCCCATGGTGAATAAGCGACTTTCACATCTCGGCTCACGCAAAGCATCATAGGATCGTGGCTACCAAACAAACTACAAAAATGGGAGAGGTTAATCTAAACGTGAATAAAACCTGCTCTATCAATACATTTAATTTATGGAAAGTTCCTGATCTACGAGCATATTGTATGCATGGGGTCTTCCCGGTTGTAGCCGCAAACTCACGTTCAATTCGGTTATTACGAAGGTACATGCAGCAGCAGCGTCCCCTGCAGTCATGGGTTCTGATGGACAGATAACCCTCCGCTAATCCCTCAACTGATTGTGTCACTTTTCAAAATCTTTATTTGGGATAGATTATATTAAAAGATTAAAAGAAAGGAACAGAATAATATAACAAAGGGGAAAAAATCCAACAAGGTCTAAACAAACAATAACTCCTCGGATTATACAATTCAACATAAGTTATCCGAAATGGGTGACGGCTGAAGCCGCAGCTTATATTGCCCACCCATGTTCCATCTAAGAATTCAAAAATAAAATAAAATAAGAGCGATTACAAATCAGAACAAAGCCAAGACAAAACGTGACAAAAAAACTAAGCAACAGCACAACACAGACTGGATATGATAATCCTTATGTGATTTTACATGTCGTTTTGTATATATGTTTGGAGTATTTCTTCTTTTAGTTTTTGTTTAAATTGTCCAAGCGTTGTACATTATTTTAATTCAGGTCCAAAAGCGTTCCACAGTCTGACTCCTTGCACTGAAACACAGTGTTGCTTGGTGGTAGTTCTCACTGAAGGTTTTTGAAATATACATGTTCCTCTGAAATGATATTGTTTCTCCCTTATTTGGAACAACTTTTGGATATTTGCGGGCAGTGATAGATTCTTTACTTTAAACATTATTACTGCAGTTTTAAAATCAACCAGATCTTTCAACTTGAGAGCTTTTAATTTAAGAAAAAGTGGGTTTGTTGGTTCCCTGTAAGCAGCTTTGTTTATTATTCTAATAGCTCTCTTCTGAAGCATAAAGACTGGATATATGTTTGTTTTATATGTATTTCCCCATACTTCAGTACAATATGTCATGTATGGGAGTATTAATGAATGAAAGAAAGTATATAGTGTGGGTTGATTCAGCAAATATTTCACTCTGTGTAGCATTGCGATTGATTTGGATATTTTACCTTTAATATATTTAATATGTGACTTCCTTGCTTGCAGAGCCATTCAGGTTAAACTAGTTTGACGTCTAGATAGATTGTTTTCCTGACGGTTGTAGGCCTACCTATTGCCCATTTTCGTGTCAATTAGGCTAGAACTAACACTATTTAATTATGTTATAATACAGACTTACTGCTTTAATCCAACAACTACGTCCATCTGGATCCTTCAGATCCGTGGGGAATGTATATAACGTGAATGGCGGCGGACATGAACACACCCTGGTCCTGAAGTTACACACATGTATGCTGCAAGTTTTCTTTTTCCACCGCTCTAGATGATACATGCCGTTCCCACACTTCACTACGGCACAATGTGCGCCTGGCATAAAGGAGATTTAAAGCTTAAAGCAGACTTTAAGCGGCAATTGTTCAGGTGTAAGAGTACTGTTTGTATACAAAAGCAAGCCGGCTACCGGAATGTTTGGTAGTTGTGACCTTAGAACCGGATGTCGGGTCACATAGTCCGCACATGCACACTCGTAATGCAAAAGTCGCTTATAAAGTGCCGTTTAAACCTGTGTGATCCAGTCTGAGCCTTGCCATAATGATGTCTTCCCTCCTTTTGGTTGTTAAGAAATTCTTTATTGCAATAGATTTTTGTATACTGCTCAAAAAAATAAAGGGAACACTTTGAAAACACATCAGATTTTAATGGGAAAAAATAAGCTGGATATCGAAATTGTGGCAGGCTAGTCCAGCTTATGCAGATAAAAGGAACACTTTTTAATGTGTTCATTAAAAAAAGGAAACGAGGGGGACTTCCTGGAAGATGGCGGAGAGACATAACGCTTAAACAGAGAGCTCTCCCTAGCCGGATTAAAAATCATCGGTAAATGGCCAACTCGACATAAGCGGATCAATAAACTAAGGGATGAAAACACGAAGGAGCCGGGCACAAGGACAAAAGCAGAGTAAAATTAAAGAATTCCTCTTCAACAACGCAGGAGAAACCGCTGAACACGGGGCCCAAAAAAACGAGGTGACCGCAGCAGAGAAAATGGAAGACACACTCGATACCATGAACACCGGCATCGCCAGTTTGGGTAAAGAGTTGAGAGACTTCAAACGGCAGCTACAACAGGATTTAGCGGCTCTTAAGGAGGAGCTGAAAAAAGAGATTAAGGAAGAAATCATGGGCCTCCGAAGAGAAATGGAGCGCAAGCTAGCAGAAAACATGGAGGAGCTGCGCTCCCAGCGGGCGTGTATGACAGAAGCGCAGGCCCGAATATCAGAGCTGGAAGATTGGAATAGCGAGGCAAGCGATCAGCTGCAGACCCTGACGGCACAAATGCAGAGGATGCAGGAGAAAGTAACCGACTTGGACAGCAGGTCCAGACGGGGCAATATACGCATCTTCGGGATCCCGGAGGGCATTGAAGGCAACTCGATGACGAAATTCATGGATCAGTTCTTAAAAAAAGAGCTGGAACTGCCCAGCGAAGCGGATCTGCAGATTCAACGAGCGCACAGAGCCTCGGCACAGAACCCGAACCCACGCTCTACACCCAGGTCAGTTGTGGTAAACTTTCTGAAATATGATGTAAAGGAAAGAATCCTGACACGAGCGTGGAAAAAAAAGATACGAATCGGCGACAAGCAGATATTCTTTGATCATGACTACCCGGCGGAAATTGTGCAGCAGCGGAAGAAATATGCCAACATTAAAAAAACGCTGAAAGAAAAAAAAATTAGATTCCAAACGCCGCTAACGAAGATGAGGATTCATTGGGAGAACGGCGTAAGAACCTACAACACAGCCAGAGAGGCAGCGCAGGACATGATGGAGCGGGGCCTTGAGGTGTACGTGCCGGAGGAAACGGTAGGAGCAGCGGAGGCCCTGAACGCATCACGACAGCCGGAGTGGAGGCGAGTGAACGGCAGAAGACGGGGGGAGACGTGGCGCAGCGGGCCCAGGAAAGACTACAAGGCTTTCAACTGAAAGCCTAGATTATAACAAAGATTAAGAAAGACACAGAAGAAATGAAGGCCAAGAAGACAAGGTAAAAGAGAAACAGACGGCTAGGAGAGGTTTAAGTGATATTTGTTGGACATTTCTAGACTAATGACTATTTCTTGGATAGTAAATACAGGTCTAGGGAGGGCCCTACACTCGGTGAGGACAATCCCTCCACCCACCAACAGGGACCAGTGGGCAGAAGAAAGGCCCAAAGTACGGAGGTCGAGATTTTTTAATGTGTTTTTATATAAATATGTGTTATTTTTGTTGTTAAAGGGGCTAGGAGCACAAGTTAAAAAAATGGAAAAACATGATTATGGGTAAAAATCTTAAGATAATAACACTAAACGTGAATGGTCTGAACTCACCTGTTAAAAGGGAAAGAATAATAAGAAAATTCAAGAAAGAAAAAGCCGAAATTATATTTATGCAAGAGACACATTTGAGCAAGACAGAACATGTGAAACTAAAGAGATTTGGCTATAAGAACTCCTACTACAGTTCATTTAAGGGAGGAGCTAAAAGGGGGGTTATGATACTAATCTCAAATAAAATACAATTTGAATGTGAACAGGAAATCCAGGATAAAGAAGGCAGGTATGTAATAATAAAGGGTAGCATAGATGGAATGCAGATCACATTAGTGAACATCTATGCCCCACCAGAAAGTGACAAGGGTTTTTTTCAACATCTGTTTGATCTCATAGCAACACACAGTGAAGGAGTCCTAATTTGTGGAGGAGACTTAAATGCTGTCATGGATCATGAAATTGATACAACAAGTGTTAAGAAGACAAAAAAACATGTAACAAAATTCATAAGAACCTCACTGGCAGAAATGGGTATGGTAGACATTTGGAGGGACCTGCACCCACTCGAAAAAGACTATACACATTATTCAGCAGTCCATAAAGTACACTCTAGAATAGATTACTTCCTTATGAATGAAGGTGACAGACACAGGGTGAGAAATTGTTGGATTGGAGGGGCAGAAATATCAGATCATAATCCTATATACATGGAAATAAATTTAAACAATAGAAAACGACAAACAACATGGAAACTTAATGTAGGACTGTTAAATGATGATAAAATGAAAGAAAGAATAAAAGTAAACATAAATGAATATATCCAAGAGAATGACAATGAAGAAGTGGACCCAACAATACTATGGGATGCACTAAAAGCCGTGTTAAGAGGTAAATTAATTGTTGAAACAGGAAAAGCAAATAAGACTAAACTGGAAGCGTATGAACAAAGATGTGAGAGACTGAGGGAATTAGAACATAAACATCAAAGCACAAATGACCCAAAAATATATCAAGAAATTAAAGAAGAAAAAATAAAGATAAAAGAAACACAAATGGATGAAATTGAAAGGAAAAATAGATATCTAAAGCAAAAATATTATGAAACGGGACCAAAAGCCACAAAACTGCTGGCAAAACGGTTAAGAAAACAACAAACAATGAATAATGTATATAAGATTAAAGACCCCACCACAAATAAAACCACAGTTAACCCAGAAAACATCGAAGAAATATTCCATAATTTCTACCAAGAACTATACTCGCAACCTGAAGAAACAAATACTAAAGATATTAAAAAATTTCTATGCACATTGGACTTGCCATCAATAGGAAATCAACAAAATGAAAAGCTAACAGCAGAAATAACAACACAAGAGATTAGAGATGTGATTAAGTCACTTAAAAACGGTAAATCACCAGGTAGTGATGGATACCCATCTGAGTTTTATAAACTGTTTATAGAAGAACTCACGCCACAGCTTCTAAAGTCATTTAATTGGACGTTGAACAACAACAAAATACCTCCATCATGGAACGAAGCCATTATTTCAGTCATTTTAAAGCCAGGGAAAGATAGAGAACAATGCGGAAACTATAGGCCAATCTCTTTATTAAATGTGGATTATAAAATATATACAACAATTATATGTAAACGAATAAAGACATTCTTGACGGAATTGATAGAAGATGATCAAACTGGTTTCATAGAGGGACGGCAAACACATGACAATATCAGGAGAACAATACATATAATTAATCAAATACATAAAGAAAAGAAAAGCGCAGTAATAATGAGTTTAGACGCAGAAAAAGCATTTGACAGGGTTAACTGGAAATTCCTATATAGTGTGCTGGAACGCTTTGGATTTAACGAAAAATCAGTACAATGCATAAGGACGCTGTATCAAGAACCTGTGGCAAGAATCAAGATAAACGGTAGCTTAACAGACAAAGTAAATATACAAAGATCAACTAGGCAGGGATGCTGCTTATCGCCCACCTTGTTTGCTCTGTTCATAGAGCCACTGGCTCAAGCGATAGGACAAAATAAGAAATTAAAAGGTGTAACAATAAAGGGGGCGGAACACAAGATTGGGCTATTTGCAGACGATATTATAGTTTACCTTGAACAACCAGATGAATCAATAATGGAAATGATGAACTTGATAGAAAATTTTGGAAAATTATCAGGATACAAGATAAACATAACAAAAACACAAATACTGACATTCCACTATAACCCTCTAAACCAGATAACTGATAAGATCAAACTAAACTGGAAACAAAAAGAAATAAAATACCTTGGAGTGAACATACCTAAAGATCTAAGCAAAATCTATAAAGCAAACTATGATAGGTTGGAACAAGAAATAAAAAAAGATATTGATAGATGGTCAATCTTAAATATGGATCTGAATTCAAAAATTGAGACAGTCAAAATCAGCATACAACCTAGATTACTTTACCTCTTCCAGGCTATACCAACAGAGATTCCAGATGCCCAATTCTCAAAGTGGGACAGGATGATATCGAGATTTGTTTGGGGAGGTAAAAAACCAAGAGTGAAATATAAAACTCTACAGTTACCAAAAGAGAAAGGAGGCATGGGCCTACCGAGTCTAAAGGAATATTACTACTCAGCACAAATAAGATATATCATATGTTGGTGCGACGAGGGATATGAGGCAAAATGGAAAGAAATGGAAAAGGAAATTGAGGGACTCCCAGTACAAAGCATAATAGGAGATAAAGATGCATATAAGCAAATCAAACAAATAGACCCAATCACTAAATTTACTTTAGAACTGTGGTATAAAATAGTACAAAAGTATAATATAAAGGAAGACATAAAACTATTGAAATGGGTAGCATTTGACAGTCAGTTTGAACCGGCAAAACAAGATAGGGGATACAAAAATCTGGTGAACAAGGGAATCACAGCATGGGGCAATATCGGAAAAAAAGATCTCGGGAGCTTTGTAAACATCAGGAGAAAATTTAAACTAGAAAGATCGGAATTCTTCAGATATCTGCAGATGAGAGACTATTATATGAAGAAGATTAGGCATAACCTCCAAACAGATGTGAGCGAGATTATACAATTCATTTTAAGCTCATATACAGGAAATAAAACAAGAATTATTTCAAAGCTATATCAGAAACTTATGGCAAACAATCATTCAAGTAACTATATAAAGGAGAAATGGGAGAAAGAGCTCAATTTAAACATAACAGAAGAAAGCTGGCAGGAAATATGGAAAACACAACACACGTCAACAAATTCAAGAACATGGAGGGAATTTGGATGGAAAAACCTGATTCGCTTTTTCATTACACCACAGATTCAAGGAAAGTATACAAATACCCAATCTATATGCTGGAGGGGATGTGGGGCTCAAAATGCAGACCACTCGCATATGTTTTGGAAATGCTGCAAAATCTCATCATTCTGGAAATCTATACATGTGACAATACAGAGGATATTAGGATATAATATACCAATGAACTGTAACCTGATGTACCTATGTGATCTTAAAAGAGACGATGTTATACAGGCTGAGGACAGATATCTAGTTAAAATCTTGTTGATTGCATGTAAAAAAACAATCACAAAAAAATGGCGATCAGAAGTTCTTCCTGACCAAGAGCAAAGGACTGACATTATTGAGGACATACGTATGATGGAAAAACTAACATATCGACAAAGAATGCAAGAAGGACTATGGGAAAAAAAATGGCGGAAATGGACACACTACAAAGTGCAACAACGAGACAGATATTGAAAGAATAACCAAAGACGCTGGAAAAACCAGAAGAATTAAGAGATGGAAACTAAAAACTTGATGCTCCAACATTTGTCCCCCCCCCCTTTTTTTTTCTTCTCCTTTTTCTTTTTTACTCTAGCCCCTTTGTTTTTGTTTTTTTTTTTAAATGTAGACTGTGATCTGAATGCAATATATATAATGAAAAATGAATAAAAATCTTAAGTTACAAAAAAAAAAAAAAAGGAAACGAGGAAAAAAAAAAGGAACACTTTTTACATGGGATAACCCCCTCCTTCCACATCCTGTTAAACAATTTCAGCACCCAGCTGCATTGATTGCATAGGCAACTGCCAGAGCATAGCATACCTTAACTGATCATATCCTGGAGCTGTGTATCCACTATCTTGCAAAGCTCTCTTAAGCTCTGACATTGTGAGCTCGAGGTCTAACACAGTCATGTCCTCTTTCACTTCATTTTTTAAGTTTGCATTTTCTCTGAGTTTATGCTGCCTTTGCTGTCTATGACTCCCACCAAGATGTTCTCCTCTATGCACTGCTGCAAATGCTTTACCTAGGACTTCTGCCTTTTCTTTGTCTGATACAGCCATCTTGTCCCCATTCACTAAAGCTGGAATTTTAACTGATACCCTTTTCCCACTCATTTTTTTTAAACATACCCCAGACATCACCTAGTTCTGTTTTCCTACCAAGGGTGGAACAAAATTCTCTCCATGTTGACCTTTTCCTGTTTTTAATAATCCTTTGAGCTACTGCCCTTTTCTTTTTAATACTCTGTTAAGTTTTCACTAGTCATATTCTTCCTCAGCTCTCTAAGTGCCTTGTTTCGCTCTCTTATTGCAATACTACATTCGTCATTCCACCAGGGTACAACCTTCTTCCTACCCTGTGTTGTTTTCTTAGGTATACTTGCTATTGCAGCCTTCAGAATATGATTGTTACCTGACTTGAACACTCTTCTATGCCACCTTTTAATGTTACCAAATGACATGACTGAACACAGTATTGCCTAAATTTTCCCCAATCTGCCTTGTCAAAACACCATCTTGTAAGATATCTTCCCTCTTGTATCCATACTTCAGTTTTAATGACTGTAAGTATTGGGAAGTAATCACTTCCCATAGTTGTCCTGTTCATAACTGTCCATTCACAGGTGCTCATTAAAGAATCAGATACCAGAGTCAGGTCAATTCATGATAATGTGCCCCTATGCACATCCACCCTGGTACCTTCACCACTGTTTAGACAAATTAACGATCTTTCATCTAACATCTCTTCCACAACATTTCCACTGTTATCTGTATGTGTGCTTCCCCACAAGCTATTATGGGCATTAAAGTCTTCACACCATACGTCTTTCATATGCCCTTCCCCTGCCATAACACTGACAATATCTGCTGTTAACTTCCTACATGAGTTGTAATAATTAATCAGCTTAATATTTCCTTGTCCGTTTTGCCTACATATTTCAATAATATTACACGCTATCCTCAGGGGAGGGAATCACCCTATACGCCAGGCCATCTTTAATCAAAGTGGCACATCCTCCTCCATTTACAGTGTTAATTCTATCCTGTCTGATTGAACTGTATCCTGGAATAACAAAATCTAAGTGAGGTTGAAGCCATGTCTCCTGTACAAACACTACCTGTGGAACAACTTCTAGTTCGTAAAGATACTTCTTGAGTTCTTGTCCGTTTGCTACAAGACCTCATTCTCCTGAGGATTTTTGCCTTTAATTGTATTTTAATCACTTTTTTCCATCTACCGTTAGCTCTCACTTCTGTTTATCAAGCCTCTTGCACTTGTGTGCGCACTCAGTGTCACCTAATCACCCTCTTTAGCCTTCTGTTCACCTTTTCATCTGCGTTTTTGTTAGCTTCAGGTTAGCCACGAGCTATGGCTACTAGCTCTCCTTCCTCTCCTCCTCTGGTGTGCTCGCTCTGTCAGATGTTTAGCTACACCTCTGCCTCTTTTAGTGATAACGGTAAATGTAATAAATGTTGTCTTTTTGAGGCACTTGAGGCGAGGTTGTCAGATTTGGAATCCTGGCTTCGCTGCATTGAAACACCATCTGTGTCAGTTAATAATGATGGGATGCCCCTTAGCTGCAGTGGAGCACCCTAGCATAGGGCGGCCTGCTAGCGGTCCTCCGGTCCTCCTCAGCAGCGAGGAGACTGGGTGGGTGACAATGAGAAGGAAGCATAGTCGCAAGGCCCGAGTTCACCACCAACCTGTTCATGTTTCTAATCACTTTTCCCTGCTCAGCGACACACCCACTGAGGAAAAAACTCTGATCATTGGCAACTCTGTAGTCAGAAACATGAACCTAGAGACTCCAGCGGCCACAGTCAAATGCATTCCTGGGCCCAGAGCAGGAGACATCGAGTCAAATTTGAAAATGCTGGCTAAACGTAAATGTAAATACTCGACAATTGTTATCCATGCCGGCATTAACGACATCCAACTCCAGCAGTCAGAAACCACAAAACCTAATGTGGAATCGGTGCGTGACTTTGCAAAAACAATGTCTGCCTCTGTAGTATTCTCTGGGCCCCTTCCCAATCTGACCAGTGATGACATGTTTAGCCGCTTGTCATCCTTCAACCACTGGCTGGCTGTGTGGCGTCCTGCAAACGATGTGGGCTACATAGAGAATTGGAGTGAAATGGTGGATGGTGATTTGGATGGTGAGTCTCATTTATCTAACAATCTGGTATCATTTTTATCCAAATTTCCAAAACCTTGACAACTCAAGAGTTGGGACCAGCAAGCAGAGTCACAGTCTTACATGTCTCTCTGCAGCTCCTCTCCATCCGCCACCCCTCAACTTAGCCTCTGTCTTCCCCATCAGAGAATCATTGTCTGCGCCCTCCAAAGTAAATACAAATATAATGTATAAGAATCCCAAAGTGATGAAACAAAAAGTTGGTAAAACGCAAATTAAACATGAAGCCTCTAAATTGAATGATGTGGCCTCTGTTCCTCCTCATAATTTAAAAATTAAATGTGGTTTGTTAAATATTAGGTCTAACTCCCAAGTCTCTACTAGTCCATGATCTGTTAATTGATCATCAGATTGATTTAATATCCCTTACAGACACTTGGTTAAGGCAAGAGGATTATGTTGGTTTAAATGAATCAACTCCCTCTGGTTATTTAAACTGTCAAAATCCCAGAAGTTCTGGTTGTGGAGGAGGAGTAGCAACAATTTACCATTCCAAATTACTAGTGAATGTAAAGCAAAAAACACGTTATCATTCCTTTGAGGGCCTGGTCCTCAGTATTGGGCATTTTAGCAATTTTAGGCTAAACCCAATTTTATTTGCCATAGTTTATCATCCTCCATCAACCTACTCAAGAGTTTTTATCTGAATTTGCCAAATTCTTCAGAATCAGAATCAGATTTACTGCCATTGTTCATGTAGTACACAAACTAGGAATTTGTCTCGGTGCGATGCTGCAACATTAAACATGAAAAAATAAAAGATAGAAATAAAACTATACATGCAATAAAATGTAGAATATGAATGAGTAATACTAGTCAAAGCAATTTTAAATATATTAGCGAGTAGCAGATATTGTGGAGTACCACATAGTGCAGTTGGTAATGCAAAAAGAAAACAGTGAATTGACATGAGTCTGGTTGAGCTGCTGTACATAGTGCACGAGAGTCTAATAAGTCACTTAGTGTTCAGCAGTCTGATGGCAGAGGGAAGAAGCTGTTCATGTGACGGGAGGTTTTAGTCTGAATGGACCGAAGTCTTCTACCTGAGGGGAGGGGGGCAAACAGTACGTGACCAGGGTGTGAAGGATCGGCTATGATCCGGCCTGCATGCCTCTGGGTCCTGGAGATGTACAGGTCCTGGAGGGATGGGAGCTTGCAGCCGATCATCTTCTCAGCAGTGCGCACGACGCGCTGCAGCCTTAGTCTGTCCCTGGCAGGGGCTCCTGTGTACCACACGGTTATGGAGGTGGTGAGGATGGACTCAATGATGGTCATGTAGAACTGCACCAACATCTTGGTGGGCAGCTTGAGCTTCCTCAGCTGCCGCAGGAAGAACATCCTCTGCTGGGCCTTTTTGATAAGGGAGCTGATGGTCGGCTCCCACTTGAGGTCCCGGGTGATGGTGGTGCCCAGGAAGCGGAAGGAATCTGCAGTGGTGATGGGAGAGCCTGTGAGGGTAAGGGGGGGCAGAGGGGTTGTGACTTTCCTGAAGTCCACGATCATCTCCACTGTCTTCAGAGCATTCAGCTGCAGGTTGTTGTGGCTGCACCAGGACGCCAGCTGGGCCACCTCTCTTCTGTAGACAGACTCGTCGCCGTTGGAGATGAGCCCGATGAGGGTGGTGTCGTCCGCAAACTTGATCAGCTTGACAGACTGGTGGCTGGAGGTGCAGGAGTTGGTATACAGGGAGAAGAGTAGGGGGGAAAGTACACAGCCCTGGGGTGTTCCGGTGCTGATACTGACGGAGTCTGAGACAGTCTTTCCCAGCCGCACATGCTGCCTCCGGTCCGTCAGGAAGTCGGTGATCCACCTGCAGAGGGAGTCAGGCACGTTGAGCAGGGACAGCTTGTCCTGGAGCAGAGCGGGGCGGATGGTATTGAATGCAGAGCTGAAGTCCACAAACAGGATCCTGGCGTAGGTTCCCGGGGAGTCCAGGTGCTGCAGGATGGAGTGGAGGGCCAGGTTGACTGCGTCGTCCACAGACCTGTTGGCTCGGTAGGCAAACTGCAGCGAGTCCAGGAGGGGAGTGGTGATGGTCTTGAGGTGGGGCAGGACCAGGCGCTCAAAGGACTTCATGACTACAGAGGTGAGCGCTACAGGTCTGTAGTCGTTGAGTCCAGTGATCCGTGGCTTCTTGGGGACAGGGATGATGGTGGAGGTTTTGAGGCAGGTCGGCACGTGGCATAACTTCAGGGAGGTGTTAAAAATGTCTGTGAAGACAGGAGCCAGCTCTTCCGCACAGTGTCTCAGGGTGGAGGGAGACACGCCGTCCGGGCCGGGGGCCTTGCGCGGGTTCAGTCTGGAGAACTGTCTGTGCACGTCCTGCTCACTGATGACAAGGGCAGGGGGGGAGGAGGGAGGGGCCGCCTTTGATGAAGTGGGGACCGTGGAGGCAGTGGCGCTGGGGGGAGGGGGGGGGAGATGGACACAGCTGACAAGGTGTCAAAACGGGCATAGTGTTGAGACAGTCTTTGACAAAGGGCTTTGTCATCATGACCTTTAGAAGCCTGAGGCCAATAGCTGGTGATTTGCCTCAGTCCTCTCCACACAGAAGCAGAGTCGTTAGCAGTGAACTGCTGCTGGAGTCTCTCAGAGTACACAGACTTAGCTCTCCTCAGTTCTCTGCTAAACCGATATTTGACCTCCCTGTAGCAGTCCCTGTCTCCACTTTTCAACACTGCTTCCTTCTCCTTCCTGATCTGTCTGAGCTTAGCAGTGAACCAGGGCTTGTCATTGGAGTACCTCACCCTGGTGCGTGATGGAAGAATGCTCTCCTCACAAAAGTGGATATATGAGTTCAGTGTCCGTGTACTCATCCAGATCATGCATGGCTCCTTTAAACATGCCCCAGTCAGTTATTTCCATGCACGTGCTCAGCTTCTCCCCAGCTTCACTGGTCAATTTCCTCGTAGTGCTCACAACAGGTTTAGTGAACTTCAGTCTCTAGTCTGAATGAGGGAATCAAGTGGACCATCACGTGATCAGATAGTCCGAGCGCAGCGCGGGGAACAGCGCGATACGCGTCAATCAAACAGTGATCCAGCGTGTTCTTTCCTCTGGTGGGGCATTTAATAAACTGTTTGTAACGGGGGAGATCGTGGCTCAGGTTACTCTGGTTAAAGTCGCCAACCACAATAACCAGAGAGTCCGGGAAAGTCTGCTCCGTTTGTTGAATGTGATCCGCGAGCGCGCGCTGAGCCTCGCACGCGTCCGCGTCGGGCGGGACGTAAACAGCGGCGAGGATGAATGAAGCAAACTCACGCGGGGAATAAAAAGGCTTGCAGTTAATGAATAGATATTCCAGAGCGGGAGAACAGTTTTGGGAGATCACCGTTACATCAGAGCACCAGCTGCTGTTGATGTAAAAGCAGACTCCTCCTCCTGTGGTCTTACCGGAGAGCTCTGTGTCTCGATCAGCACGAAACAGCTGAAATCCCTCGAGGAGGAGTGCGCTGTCCGGAGTTGATTCCTTAAGCCAGGTCTCAGTAAAACAGAGAGCACACGAGGTGGAGAGGTCCTTGAATCGCATCAGCAGTCTCAGTTCCTCTGCCTTGTTAAAGAGAGAATTGACATTGGACAGAAATATGCCAGGCAAAGCCGTGCGCGTGCCTCTCCTGCGAAGCCGCACGAGAGCGCCCGCTCGCCTTCCTCTCTTTCGCCGTCTCACTTTTTGGGCTAAAAAGTGAACCAGATCGGCGGCAGGAGCCAAAAAAAACTGGGAGTAGGTCCGTGGGAGTGAAAGTCCTGATATTTAGTAGCTCTTCACAGGTGTAATAGCTGGCAGACACACAATTGACGAACAAAAACATATAAAGAAAAACGCAGCGAAGCACCATGGCGACCACTGTGGGCGCCATCTTGGAACTTCTTGGAAATTCTTAGCTGATTTAGTGCTGAAATCATATAGAATAATTACAGTAGGAGACTTTAATATACATGTAGATAGTGATTGCCTTAATATGGCATTTAATTCAATATTAGACTCGATGGGGTTTTCTCAAAGTAGGAGATTCTACCCATTATCTCCACCATACGTTGGACCTTGTTCTGACATATGGCATAGAAACAGAAAATCTGGTAGTGTCTCCTCATAACCCTGTACTGTCAGACCATTGTCTGTTAACCTTTGATTTTACTATTTCTGACTATTTGGCTCCAAAAGAAAAATATTACTACAGTAGATGCCTCTCAGATGATGTTGTTACCAAATTTATGCAGACTGTTTCCTCTATGCCATGTGTCAACACAACGGAAATAAGCTATAGACAGCTTGCTCCTTCTGTAATTGATAGCATGGTAGATAGTGTTACAGCTTCTCTGCATCAGACTCTACACATGGTTGCCCCCTTAAAAAAGAAAAAGTCTAATCAGAGATTTCTAACTCCTTGGTTCAACACAGAAACTCGTAGCTTAAAACAGAAGACTCGTCAATTAGAAAGAAAATGGTGCTCCACTAATTTAGATGAAATCTATTTAGCTTGGAGATATCATCTTTTAATTTATAAAAAATCTCTTAGAAAAGCTCGAATGAGTTATTATTCTGCATTAATAGAAGAGAACAAGAATAATCCCAGGTTTCTTTTCAGCACTGTAGCCAGGCTGACAAAGAGTCAGGACACTGTCAATCCTAGGATTCCCTTAGAGCTTAGTCAGGACTTTATGAACTTTTTCAATAATAAAATTTCATCTATCAGCGATAAAATCAGACAGATTCTTCCCACCGTTAACTTAAATACAGTAAATACTACAACTCCTTCAATTGATATCTGTTTGGATGAGTTTACTCCAATTGACCTTTTAGAGTTAGACAAAATAATTTCCACATCCAAGCCTTCAACTTGTCTTTTAGACCCTATTCCTACCAGGTTATTTAAAGAAGTCTTCCCATTTATTGGTAGCTTTATTCTTCTTCTTCTTCTTTATTCACTGATGTAACGGTTGCAGCCAAATGACTCCTTTTGTTGTGTATAATAATGTTGGATGTTTTGTATGTATAACTTGTCTACTAGACCCTATTCCTACCAGGTTATTTAAAAGAAGTCTTCCCATTTATTGGTAGCTTTATTCTTCAAATAATCAATTCTTCATTAACTTTAGGCCCTATACCGCAGGCTTTTAAAACTGCTGGAATTAAACCCTTACTCAAAAAGCCAACTCTGGATCCAGGAGTTTTAGCTAACTATAGACCAATCTCTAATCTGCCTTTCATTTCAGAAATCTTAGAAAGAGCTGTTGCTACGCAATTATTTGACCACTTGCAGGGAAATGGTTTATTTGAGGAGTTTCAATCTGGGTTTAGAATCCATCATAGTACTGAAACAGCCTTAGTGAAGGTCACTAATGACCTCCTTATCGCATCTGATAATGGACTTGCTTCTGTATTTGTCCCTTCAGACCTTAGTGCAGCTTTTGATACTATCGATCATAATATTCTACTTGATAGATTAGAACACTATGTTGGACTGAATGGATCTTTGTTGCAGTGGTTTAGATCTTATT
Source organism: Pholidichthys leucotaenia (assembly GCA_020510985.1). Lineage (NCBI taxonomy): Eukaryota > Metazoa > Chordata > Actinopteri > Cichliformes > Pholidichthyidae > Pholidichthys > Pholidichthys leucotaenia. The sequence continues at coordinate 312,865,933 of CM035838.1, read as the reverse complement.
TATCTGATAGGTTCCAGTTTGTTCATGTCAATAATGAGTTTTCTTCCAACTCAAAGCTCAGTCATGGAGTTCCACAGGGATCTGTGCTAGGCCCTACTCTTTTTAGTTTATATATGTTCCCGTTAGGCAACATTATTAGAAAGCACTGTATACATTTTCATTGTTTTGCAGATGACACAATTATACCTGTCAATGGAGCTAGATGATAGTAATCAATTAGCCAAGTTAGAAGCCTGTCTTAACCCTAGAACACTAACGTAGGGTGATTTTCACCCAATGTTAATGGAGATGCTAGTGTTGCTAGCTTTAACATTAGTGTTCTAGGGTTATTAAGGAAATCAAAGCTTGGATGACTTGTAATTTCCTACTATTAAATTCAGATAAGACTGAAGTCATTCGAGTTGGTCCAAAAAAACTTAGAAATACCTTTTCAAATCAAACTTTTAGTTTGGATGCAGTTACTCTTTCTTTTAATAGCTCTGTGAGGAACCTTGGAGTTATTTTTGATCAAGATCTGTTTTTCAATTCACATATTAAATTAGTTTCTAAGACTGCCTTCTATCATTTGTGTAATATTGCCAAGATTAGGAGCATCTTGTCTCAGAGTGATGCTGAGAAACTGATCCACGCTTTTGTTAGCTCTAGATTAGATTATTGTAACTCTTTATTATCAGGTTGTCCTAAAACATCTTTAAAGTGTCTTCACTTGATCCAAAATGCTGCAGCAAGAGTTTTAACAGGTACTAGAAAGAGAGATCATATCTCTCCGGTTCTGGCCTCCCTTCATTGGCTTCCCATAGAGTTTAGAATTAAGTTTAAACTCATTCTTCTCACTTTCAAACCCTCCATTGAAGGGTTTCTACCCTTCAGTAACATACTCCACTAGAATAACAACACATTCAGCAACGCTTATTGATAACACTTTCACAAATGTCACCGAGGGGGATGTAACTGCTGGTCTTATTATTAATGATGCGACAGACCATCTGCCTGGTTTTGTTTCTTCAGACACTGGTGTAACACATAATGTTGAAACAGATAAGGTTTTTAAACAACTTGTAACAGAAACCGCAATCAACAATCTTAGAAATTATCTAAAAATACAAGACTGGAGCGGTGTTTATGATGACGACATTGACATAGCATATGGAGAATTTGTCTCGATTTTATCACAACTTCAAAGGTCAACAACTATATCTCAACAACAAAGAAAGCTAGGGTCACCAAACTTGCCACACAGATGTATCTTGGGATCCTGACGCGTAACTATGGGTTTGGGGTTAAAAGGTCAAAGGTCAAGGTTGGCACTTCCTATAATCTCTTACTGTAGAATGTTTTTCATGTCAGGTCAGGCACTGGTTTGCTTGCTACCGGATAACTGTGAAAACCGGTACTACCTGTCTCATGGGTCGGGCCATCGGCAACTCCCGCTAGCTTTTGCTGGACTTGCGGCACATTCTTGGCAGATAGAGGTATTATCAGTGGCAAGGACAGGCCAAGACAAACTGACTCCAGTTTATCTCTGCTCTTTGTGTAGTGCATCTCACGATGCACCGACTGGCAAAAGTCCACCACAGACCTTGCGACAGATGTGCTTATCTGCCAGGATGTCCAGTCTCACTCTGTGTAACTGGGAGTGGTCCACCACAGACCTGTGACAGATATTGTTTTTAGTTCTGCTGCAAGCAGTTTCATGAAATGGTCAGTCAGAAAGCAACTCATACCGGCTCGGGCATCGCCCGGGTTAACAAGGTCAGGAGTTCCTGGCAGCGGAAGGCAAAGGACAGAGCTGTATGGAGGAATCTGACCAGACCTAAATGAAACAGTCATTGTCGCCCTTGACAGACTGCTATGATGATGATGATGATGATGATGATAAACATTGCCCTCTAGTGGTAAAGGAAACTAAAGTTAAATACAGAAATAAGCCTTTGATCACCACGGGCCTGCAAAATGCTTGTAAAAAGAAAAACTTGTTAAACAAAACATTTCTGAAATTAAGAACTGTGAAAGCAGAAAAGAAATACAAGATTTATAAAAATAAACTGATTAGTATTTTAAGATAGAGTAAAAAAAACATATTACAGTAAATTATTGGAAAATAAAAACTAATACATGTAATATATGGAAGGTGTTAAATAATATAACAAAGAGGAAAACTAAATTCCAACCACATCTCTTATTTAAATTCAGAAAATGGAATAATCAATGAAAATAGCTTGATCTCCAACATGTTTAATGAATATTTTGTTAATATAGCAAAAAAGATCGCCAACTCCACTGCATCAGCAGCAAATACAAGTAGCGCTGACAATGTCGTCAACATAAACGCTTACTCAATGTTTATGAAAAAAACAGTTAACATCAACTGATTGTAATGATTTCAGTATGTTCTTGGTTAAATGTATTATTGATTGTATTGTTAAACACTTCACTTACATATGTAACACGTCACTTACTGCTGGTAAATTTCCAAAGAAAATGAAAACAGCAAGAGTCGTTCGTCTGTTTAAGACTGGTGACAAACACTTATCGTCAAACTACAGACCCATCTCCTTGTTACCTCAGTTCTCCAAAATACTGGAAAAAAAAAATTTGTTAAGAGGCTAAATTATTTCATTGATAAGCACAATATACTCTGCGAACAACAGTATGGATTCAGGAAGAACCGGACCACCTCACTGGCACTTATGGACTTTGTTGAACAGATTATGGATGCAACAGATAGAAGAGAATACACAGTTGGAATATTTCTAGACTTACAAAAGGCATTTGATACAGTTGACCATAAATTACTCCTCAGTAAATTACATAAGTATGGCATCAGAGGAATTGCTTTTGACTGGTTGCACAGCTATTTAGAAGACAGATATCAATATGTTTATGTGAATAATACAGACTCTGAGTTGCTGAAGATGATGTGTGGGGTACCACAGGGTTCTGTGCTTGGTCCATTGCTGCTTATTTTGTATATTAATGATTTATGTTCTGTGTCTAAATTGCTCAAGTGTATTTTAATTGCAGATGACGACGTTTTTTTGTAGTGGAGAAAATCTTAAGCAGCTTCTGGATTCAGTAGAAAATGAACTTAAACAAAACAATCAATGGTTCACTGCCAATAAATTATCTATTCACCTTGAAAAAACAAAATGTATAATATTTGGAAACTGCAAATTATATAATCGCAGAAAAATTAAAAAAAACAATGTTGAAATTAACAGTTTTCGAAACCAAGTTCCTAGGGGTCATTGTTGATAAACTAAACTGGAAATCACACATAAATTATGTCAAAACTAAAATGTCTAAATCCATTGCTGTACTGTATAAAGTTAAGGATCTCCTGTGTCAGAAATCTCTTTGCATTTTATATAATTCACTGATAGTTCCTTATATGACATACTGTGTAGAGATCTGGGGAAACACATATAAAACAAACACAAACTTAATCTTTTTACTACAGAAAAAAGCTGTACGCATTGTATCAAAGAAACCTTACCGTGGTTACCGTGAACCAACAAATCCAATATTCATTCAATTACATACTCTTAAATTTAGAGAGCTAGTAGATTATAATGTCATTCAAATCATGTACAAAGCAAATAATAACCAATTACCTTTTAATATTCAGAGACTGTTTAAAAAAAGAGGTACCTCTATTTTTTATAAGCCAAATGTTAGAGCAAATACAAAGTATCACTGCATGTCTGTCACTGGAGTTAAACTGTGGAAATGTTGCTCTGAAAATATTAAAACATGTTCAACTCTGAAGCAATTCAAAAAATTGTACAAAGATGAGAAAATCTCCCAGTATCTCACTATAAATGCTAGGGGATAAACTTGCAATAACTTAAAGGTTTTTGTTTGCTTGTTCTATTTGATTTTCTTTGTTGATTTTGGGTATGACTTAAATTTTTATGTTATTGATTTTAAAATTGTAACGGGGTAGGCGCTATATAAGTACTAGCTTCAGCCTACACCCTTTCGGTTGTTCTTTTGTGTGTTCTACATATTTTTGTTGTTCTTATTGTATGCATGTTTATTACCCAATAAATTCACTCATTCATTCATTCATTCATAGCTCTAAACAATCAGGCCCCTTTTTATTTAAAAGATCTGATACTACCCTATTATACTAACAGAGCACTACGCTCCAAAAATGCTGGATTACTTGTAATGCCTAGAATCTCCAAAAGTACAATGGGAGGCAGAGCCTTCAGTTCTCAACCTCCTCTTGGAACCAGCTGCCAATCTGGATTTGGGAGTCAGACTCGATCTCTGTTTTTAAGAATAGGGTTAAAACCTTCCTTTTTGATATAGCGTACAATTAAGGAGGGATCATGTGTCTCTGAACCCTCCCTTAGTTATGCTGCTAATAGGTTTAGACAGCCGGGGGACCTCCAATAACGTACTGGGCTTCACTCCTTTCTTCACTCTCAATGAAATATTTTTTTTTTTGCTGGTCATTAAGATCTGCGTGGGTTTACTCCGGGATTTCTCCAGTTTTCTCCCACATGCTAAAAACATGCAAGTTAGGTTAATTGGCATCAAACTGGGGATTCTAAATTGTCCTTGGGTGTGACTGCGAGAGTGAATGGTTGTCTGTCTCTCTGTGTTGGCCCTGCGATGGACTGGCGATCTGTCCAGGGTGTACTCTGCCTCTCGCCCAAAGATGCTGGGATAGGCTCCAGCACCCCCGCGACCCGAAAAGGATTAAGCGGAAGAAGATGAATGAATGTTCTCTCCCATAGATTGAGTCCCCATTGTGCTGTTTGCTCTCTACATGTCTGCTCTTTTCATCTTCTCTATCCCCTCACCTCCCAGCCAGTCGCAGCAGATAACTGCCCCTCCCTAAGCCTGGTTCTGCTGGAGGTTTCTTCCTGTTAAAAGGGAATTTTTCCTCTCCACCGTCATCAAGCGCTTGCTCACAGGGGATTGCCTGATTTCTGAGGTCTTTCTGCAATTGTGGGGGTTTCCCCGACAGTTGAAAGTGTTATGAGATGACTGTTGTTAAGGATAAGGGATAAGGACCTGTACTTATATAGCGCTTTTTCTAGTCTCAAACTTCTTGTTGTGAAATGGCGCTATATAAATAAAGTTGAATTGAACCATATAAAAAAAATGGTACTTTCCACCTTCTAGTTCGGTGCACAGCATAATAGAACGGGGAAAGGAAAGTTAACGCACAGAGCTACCAGAGGACTGACCTCTCACTGTAGCTTTCACTACTCAGTAGCTGTGTAGGCTGGGGTCAGAGAAACGAGAGACAGGTGCCGTGCCGCCCCTATACACCAGAGGTCCCCAACCCCCGGGCCGCAGACCGGTACCGGTCCGTGGGTCATTTGGTACCGGGCCGCACAGAAAGAATAAAAAACTTACATTACTTCAGTTTTATTTATTATCTGAGTCTGAATGATGTTTTATTTTGAAAAATTACCGGATTCTCTTCGTTACATTCGTCTATGGCTCACTCTTGACACACGTCAAGACACTTGTCTCAGTGACGTGATATGTTACCGCTAACATTCAAGGCCGGGAATTAGTGAATCAAAAACCCACGTGCAGGAGTGCCATGACCGGAAGGCTGTCTGGTTTAACTGCTCGGATTAAGGAGGTTACACCTGAGTGTCAGTCTACGCATTGTGCCATTCACAGGGAAATGCTGGCTACCCGAAAAACGCCACCGGAACTTAACAGCGTATTGAATGATGTAATTAAAGTTATTAACCACATCAAAGCACATGCCCTTAACTCACACCTGTTCGAGCAGCTTTGTGAGGAGATGGAGGTGGAGCACAGACGCCTTCTCTTATACACAGAAATAAGATGGTTATCCCGGGGGAGATCACTGGCCAGAGTGTTTGAATTACGAGAGCCGCTGCAGAGATTTCTCTCAGAAAAAAGTCACCGCTGGCAGCACATTTCAGTGACGAGGATTAGGTCGCAAAACTCAGAATCAGAATCAGATTTATTGCCATTGTTCATGTAGTACACAAACTAGGAATTTGTCTCGGTGCGATGCTGCAACATTAAACATGAAAAAATAAAAGATAGAAATAAAACTATACATGCAATAAAATGTAGAATATGAATGAGTAATACTAGTCAAAGCAATTTTAAATATATTAGCGAGTAGCAGATATTGTGGAGTACCACATAGTGCAGTCGGTAATGCAAAAAGAAAACAGTGAATTGACATGAGTCTGGTTGAGCTGCTGTACATAGTGCACGAGAGTCTAATAAATCACTTAGTGTTCAGCAGTCTGATGGCAGAGGGGAAGAAGCTGTTCATGTGACGGGAGGTTTTAGTCTGAATGGACCGAAGTCTTCTACCTGAGGGGAGGGGGGCAAACAGTACGTGACCAGGGTGTGAAGGATCGGCTATGATCCGGCCTGCATGCCTCTGGGTCCTGGAGATGTACAGGTCCTGGAGGGATGGGAGCTTGCAGCCGATCATCTTCTCAGCAGTGCGCACGACGCGCTGCAGCCTTAGTCTGTCCCTGGCAGTGGCTCCTGCGTACCACACGGTTATGGAGGTGGTGAGGATGGACTCGATGATGGCCGTGTAGAACTGCACCAACATCTTGGTGGGTAGCTTGAGCTTCCTCAGCTGCCGCAGGAAGAACATCAAAACTCACTTACTTGTGCGACATATTCATCCTGCTCAATCAACTCAATCTGTCACTTCAGGGGAAAATGACAACTGTCTTCAAGTTGGCAGATAAAGTAGCTGCATTTAAAGCCAAATTAGATTTGTGGGGACAGCACGTGAATGGAGGTAAATTTGACATGGTTCAAACATTAGCAGGGATTTTGGAAGAGACTGAGCCCGAGCCTTCATTCTCCCAGCTGCACGATCACCTGTCTTTGCTTTTAAAAGAGTTTGAGCGCTACTTTCCAACCACAAAAGATCCACGAACTGCCAAAAAATGGATGTGCGACCCATTTCTCAACAAACCAGGTGACTCCAACATGTGCAAGAAAATCAACTGCTGGAGATCGCAAATGACGGCAGCCTTAGAAGTATGTTCGAGACAACAGCTCTGCCGGTGTTCTGGATTAAAGTCATGGCCGAATACCCTGAGATCGCCACTACAGCACTGAAAACCCTGTTGCCATTTCTGACATCCTATCTGTGTGAAGCGGGGTTTTCTGCAGTGACAGAAACAAAAACAAAATTACGAAGTAGACTGGACATAAGCAACACACTTCGGGTGTCATTGTCTCCCATTACCCCAGATGGGACCATCTCGTAGCAGAGAAACAAGCTCAGGGCTCCCACTGATTCAGCGTTGTGGTGAGTTGTATTTTTCATGCACTTTATATTTGTGCTTGTGGTGTATCTTATTTTGAAGGCATGTTTAAATATTACCATAGTGACCAGAGAGTGTTGTGGGCAGAGAGGACGTTACTCATGTTATGTTGTTGTTGTCGCGATGTTAAGAGGATGTTCATGTTTATTATTATATTTAGAAAATGCCACAGTTTTTATGCCGGTCGTATTATGCTATTTTGTTGTATTTATCCGCCACACCTTAAAGGCCGGTCCCTGAAAATATTGTCTGACATTAAACCGGTCCGTGGCGCAAAAAAGGTTGGGGACCACTGCTATACACCACATGGTGTCCCACATGCTGTGGAAGGGAATTAACTTATCAAATACATACTGTAAATGTAAATTAAGTGCAAGTATAATTTGCAAAAAAATTATAAGTTTACAAGATGTTGCAAATTTACACTTTTCCCCCCATAAATTCCCATATTCCAAAACTACAAAATAATTAGCTCTCTTTTTTTTTTTTGGTAAATTTTAAATTTCTTCTGGTAAATTAAAAAAAAATGTTCTCAGTAAATAAACTTTTCTAATAAATATGCAACTTCTTTCTCATAAGCGTGATTCTTTTTTCTTGGAAATTTAAAGTTTTCTGCAAATTGTTGCAAATTTACCAGAACAAAAGATATATTTTTTTTACTCCCCCACCCCCCATAAATTTCAAATTTTCTTGCCAAATAACATTTCTCAATGTTTACTTTTTCCTGGCCAATTTGTGGCTTTTCTAATAAATTTTGTACTTATTTGTATGTTAAATTCACCTTTTCCCCCACATGAATTTACAATGATCTACATAAATTTGAAATGTTTTCTGTTAAATTGGTAACTTTTTCTCCTCGTAGTTTACTAACATTTTTCATGGGAATTTGCAATTACACTCACACCAATTTGTGACATTTTCTACTTACAAATGTTATTCTGACAAAACCCCACACGAGCCATGAAAGTAAAACTTTGTAAAGAAAAAAAACAAAAAAAAACCCCTACTTATGTACATGTAACTTTTTATGGTGATGGGGGGGGTGTAAGGTTAATATATGTCATTTTGCTAAATCATCATCTACTGACTATATTTTTTCATACTATGATATGGCTGAACACTCTTCTGATGGCTAGCAGGTATGCATTAAAAACTTCCTATTCAATAGCAGGCTCCAACCAAGCCATTTGATTGGACAACAGGGGTTCCAGGAGCTACTAACCAGTCTGATGCTTCACTACAAATTTATCACTCCACTTTAGTGGTGTTCAAATTATATTTAATTACAGTAACTGTGTCATCTTATAATAAGTAGAGGACTGTAATGCATTGTTTACCTTAATTTAAACTGTGAGGCACTGTTTAAAGTAACAAACTTCCCAACCTGGAAACTGATCTTGTGTTTTAGGTCCACACTAATATCTAGTACTGTTGGCTGTGTTACCTCACTTTTATAATTTATTACTTCAGAGTTTAGAATAAAAACTCACAGGACACAGTCTGTAATAAGTCCTCACAATATAATGCTTGCTACTGACTCTTATGTAATTTAACCAGATGAACTCGAGAGATTCCGCAGGCGGTCACGTCTCTGTGTCTTTAGTGCGTTTCAGTGCGCACTGAAAAAAAAAAAAGCTGTATTTCCGGTCTTCCAGTACAGACGCAGCTGTAAACAGAAAGCCAAAGGAGTGTTTGATTGGTTTAGAATGAGATGTCAAACTCATTCGACCAACAAGAGCCTTGATTTGGGTTTTTAAACCTGGAATAACCAATGATCGTAAACCTAGCAAGAACTATCTGCCCATCAACGACCACGAATACAACGAGCCAGTTGAATCCGAGTAATCTGATGATGGACGTGTCGTTTAGCCAATCAATTTCTGACTTCAATGACATCCTACATGCACTGGTTCAGTGTATATTTCCGGTAAAACACCATGCGTTCGCGAGCGTAAAACCTGTTTTGACTCCGCCGCTGTGTGACACGCAGTCCTTTGTGATACTGTGCAGAAGGGTCAGGGTAACATTAGCCATTATTTTACTTGTTTTGAAAAATGGTTCACAAAATAAACCGAAAGGGCGTGCATGAAAACGTCGATGGCTTGACCGGGTCGGGTGACGTCGACAATGAATCAGTAAACAAACGGAGGTTTCAATAACGGAATAGCTGACGATCCAGACGCCAGTGGACAATACCAGCAACAGTGCGGTTGTGAGCAGGTAAGTCTTATAATCTAAATTATTCTTTATTGATAAAAATAGTAATAAAAATACCTTTTGACCAATCGGTAATTACAAGGGTCCCACATGGCGACGTTTTTGTGTGCGCCGTGGGGGGGGGAGGGGGTATTTGTTACTGTGTATGTTGCAGAAAAATTTAATTTTTTTAGTATAATTTTTATTTCACTGCAGGCCATTTTTTCCTGTAAAAAAAGGAACTGTGCTGTGTATGTCTGGGTTATTATGCCTTTGTTTTACTGTGTAAACGTGATCTGATGAAATGGAGCCCTGACCATGTGAGCACACTACTGTAAGCACCCCAGGTGGACCCCGGTATTCAATCTGTACATTTTCAATCCAGTGATTTACAAATTGATTCATAATTTTCTAAAGCCTCATTCAGAACATTATAGTCCCACAGACTGGTTTTCATCTGGGGCAGCATTTATAAATCACTGGATGGAGAATGTATGTGTACAGATTGGATTCCGTGGGCCACTTGGGGTGCGCACTTGGTCAGGGGTCCAGTTGACCTGTATCTGTGTAAACTGGTGAGACAGTGAACTCTGGAAAAATTGGAGGGGGGGGGTTGTTTTTGTGTATACTTTAGAGAAATGTATTAATTTTTCGCATAATTTTTCTTACACTGTAGGCTATTTTTGCCTGAAAAAACAAAACAAAACAGGAACTGTGCTGTGTATGTCTGGGTTGTTACCCCTTGGTTTTACTGTGCAAACTGCTGAGATAGTGAACTCTGGAACACAGGTTTCCAAAATGTGCCATTTGGCGCAGTTTTGGCACAGTTCAAGAACGCCTTGTTACAACCTGAGAAAAAAGCTGTGTAATATATTCATTTTTTGTGGTATTGTTACAAAATTTTTACCTGAGCTTGAAAACACTTGGTTCTACATTTCTGTTGTTTTCCAGCAAGTTTCACACAGCTGTATGTTATTTGCAAGCATTTGTATATAAAAAACACCCAGGCGAACTTTATTTTCTTCAAATTCAGTATGTTTAGATGATTGTTACTCAGTGGCAGAAGCACTTAGAGAGATTATGACTGTTTTGCCAAAAAATTCAGAGTGTTTTCTTTTAAATGAGACCAACCCCATGAAGATGCTGCAAAGGGTTGAAGAACAGCTTTTGATTTACTTTGGGCATGTTATTTTTAGGCATTTTTAGCGAAGTTGAACAGAGTTCAACAGGTTAAAGATGACTATAAAAGTGGCGAAGAGAATTTAAACAAAAACGGAGATACCAATTGGGCACTAACTAACTAGCAGTTAGCTCAGTTTTAGAATTCATTACTGCAGAGTTTAGATTAAAACCTCACAATACAGTTTCTACTCAAGCCTGATAACATAATGCATGATTCTAACTATTTCATCTGAAGATGGCTATAAGAAGATGGCAAAGAGGATGTAAACAAAAGCGTAGATACCCATCAATTGCTAACTAGCTAGCAGGCGACTCTGGAAAATTAAGTATATTAAGGATTACTGGTAAACAACAGCAAATTTTGTTGAATATATGTGTAAAATAACAAGCTATTGTATGCTATATTATGCTTGTCTGTGACTGTTGGCAAATCCAAGATCAGCAGCGGATAATTACATGTTTTCATATAGTGATACTAGTCCTGACAGAACAATATATCATCTATCTACTGTATATCTATAATTCAAGAAATCTGTGTCTGTCTGCTTATGATGTCTGCATGTGTCCTATGATGATCCTATGATCTCAGGCATCATAGGACTCACGATGCAGTAATAAAGATATGTCTATATGACATCATATAGACATAGACAGGTGTCTTTGACTAGGTGATCAACGGCAGGCATCACTCACAAGGATCCTATGATCTCAGGCATCATAGGACTTGCGATGCCTTCATACAGATATGTCTATATGATGTCATAGAGACATACAGACAGGCGTCTTTGACTATGTGATCAACGGCAGGCATCACTCACGATCATAGGACTTGCTATGACCTATGATGTTCCAATGATCTATAGACAGGATGTCTATATGATGTCAAAGACATAGAGACAGGTGTCTATGTCTATATGACATCAAACAGACATATAGACAGGTGTCTTTGACTATGTGATCAACGGCAGGCATCACTCACGATGATCCTATAATCTCAGACATCATAGGACTCGCGATGCCGTCATACCACTCTATAAATTCAAGAAATATCCGTGTGTCGGTCTGTGTGTCACGATCATAGGACATCATAGGACAGCCTATGCTCTTCCTATGATGTTCCTATGACGTCTGCATCACAGGTCATCATGCCTGCCTTGATGTCTTTACGATGTCATATACAGTGTTGCCTGCCTTGATGTCTATATAAAGTCAGATAGACCATGATGTCCTATGCCTGCCTTGATGTCTTTATGATATCATATAGACCATCCCTCACCTGTTGGTTGCAACAGATGTCTTTATGAGGTCATATACACCATCCCTCACCTGTTGGTTGCAACATCTGTGATTGGTGTCAATGCTGGACACACTCTCCTGATTCCACGAATCACACTCACACCATCTCACAACATGTTTTTCCATTCACCTTGCGATGTAGTTTCCAGTAAGATCCTGCTTTGCCACGACGGTGAATAAGTCACAGGGAAAGTCTTTACAGCGTGTTGGTGTTTTCTGCACAACAGATTTCTTCAGCCATGGCCAATTCTACATTGCCACGAGCAGAGTTGGCAGATCAAGCAGTCTTCGTATCGTATTCTTGCTCAAGATGAAGAAACTAAGCAAAGCCATTGCTTTCTGAGCAATGTTGTTTTTAAAGAGGTGCTGACACAGTAAAAATATGTAACCTTGAAGAATGGCAGTCTACACTACAAATGTGTAAAATGCCAAGCAAAGCACTGATTTTATCTGGGTGCTCCGGTTTCTTGGTTTCTACGGGTATGCACAGGTCTTCCTGAACAGGGTCGAAAGCCACTTTTTGGTCAGATCTATTTTCATGATCCTGTCCATGAACTGGAATCACGACGCACCTAGCGCTCAACCAGTGGTCTGAACGAAAAAGACGACCCACCAGATGGAGAGCAATAGAGTGAGTAGAACTGCTGCACGTCAGAAAAGATGCCGTGAAGATGAAACACCTCAGGTTTGAGCAGTACGCCACAGGCATGACTGTGAACAACACAGTCATCAGACAGGAGGAGACCCTTCAGCAACGGGCATGCAGAAATACTTGCTTATACTTGGTTTTCTACGGGCATGGACGGGTATGCACGGGTATGTACTAGTTAAATTAAAAAAAAAACAAAAAACAACAATCTGTTGTCCCTTATTATTGCCAAATTGCAAACTGCATTTGTGGAACTTCTGTTACACTTGAGGTCACTCAGTGTTATTAATGTATCACTGCTGTGATGTTTTCTGCTCTTTAATGGGTACAGGGCCTATGACCAAATCGGTGCAGTGGGATACTCATTACCTCCGCCAGGCCGCAGGCCAGGAGGAAGTTTTATGTTTTTGCCAGCGTTTGTCTGTTTGTTTGTCTGTCTGTTGGTTAGCAAGATAACTCAAAAAGTTTTGGATGGATTTTGATGAAACTTTCAGGCGTTGTTGGAAATGGTACAACGAAGAACTGACTAAATTTTGGGGATGATCCGGATCACCGTCTGGATACAGGAATTTTTTAAAGGATTCTTTAACATTGCGAGATACGGCCATTTTCAACATGTGCGCAGGCGCAATGGAGGGCGCTGGTCGTCGTGTCTGACGAACACAAACTCCGCGTTCTTCAAAGCTTTAGGCACAAAAGCACGCGGAAAACAGTGGTGGGCAGGGCCCGGCAGCATGCCTGTGTTTGCGCTACGCTGCAAAAGCTGAGACGGGCAGCTGTCCGGCGCCGGATTATTTGGCAGAAATTCCCCGGCCAGCCATACGGGCTGCGCAAAAACAAACTCTCTGCCGGGGAAGCTTCTAAAACCTCTTTTGCTGCGGAGCGCAACCCCAATAAAACCCATGCCAACCTGTCTACCCAATTTGCATCCGTCAGTGAAGCCCTGAGTGCTGCTTTCAGTGGAGGAGATGGACACAACACCAACACTTCAGTTTATTACCTCCGCCAAGGAGGTAATGCTTTTACTACTGAACCACTAATCCTATCATTGTGAATCCAATTGCTAGTCATATGTTTTCATGGTCAAGGAATCTGAAAACGTACACACAAACACTGTATGGGGGGGAACTGTGGCGCTTGGCGGAGGTCTGTGCTCTCCGAGTGCTTTTCTAGTTTGATACTGTACTTCCTCTTCTTCTTCTTCTCTTGGTTACTGGTGGATAGCAAACAACTGAAAGGTGCATACCGCCACCTACTGTACAAGAGTGTGTAACATTATGTCATCTGAGCCCGACCCCTAAATTCTATGACTTAATCCTGTGTTATTTAAAAAAGAGAAAAGAGCCCTTCTCGTGATTCTTATTGCCTCTCCATCTCCATCTGTTCCCAGAATCCCAGTTAAATCCCATTCCCTACCGGCCTCTCAAACTTCATTTTCCATTATCTGTCTTTCATTTCTATATTTGTGACAGTGTACTAAGATGTGCTTGACATTTTCTTTTACTCCACATTCTCTATATTTGTCACTTTCGTTTTTCCCCATGGTGAATAAAGTGCCGTTTAAACCTGTGTGATCCAGTCTTGAGTCTTGCCATAATGATGTCTTCCCTCCTTTTGGTTGTTATGAAATTCTTTATTGCAATAGATTTTTGTATTTTGTAATATGATCTACCTTTATGACCTTCATCCCATCTTTTTTGCAATAGTTCTTTTCCTTTTTTCTTAATTACTGCTTTCCCTTCACCTTTTCCAAGAGACAATGGTATAGTTGTGTCTTTTCCAAGAGCACTTTTTGCTAATTTGTCTGCACAGTCATTCCCTTTCAACCCTTCATGCGCAGGAACTCAACAAAACTGAACTTCTCCACCACCCCTGTGTACCCTAAATAAACTGTGATATAGCTCAATCATCAAGTCTTCCCTTGTAGATTTTAGTGTCTGTATGGTTTTTAGCGCTGCAAGTGAGTCCGTGCACACCACCACCCGGACCGGTCTGACCTCCTCCACCCACTGCAAAGCAATAATTATTGCCACCATCTCTGCTGTAAACATGGATGTATTGTTGGAGAGTCTTTTTGCAATGGTCACTTTAAATTGTGGGATGTATACTCCAACTCCAACAGAGCCCTCTTTATTCTTTGAACTGTCAGTATAGAGCTGTAAGAAGTTATAGTAATTGTTCCTGAGGTAAATGCTTGTTTTAACACCAACTTCACTCATATGCCAATCCTTTTTCCTCATTAGCAGACTAGCGTCTGGTGCAGGTTAGGGAGTTAAGGGGCGCTTGCGCACACAGCGACCGGCAGCTGGTGGTTTGTCACCAGACTGCAAAACAAATCTACCTACGGGTACAAAATAAGTAATAAAAAAAATAAAATAATAAAAAATCTTCTTCCGCTTAATCCTTTTCGGGTCGCAGGGAGACTGGAGCCTATCCCAGCATCTTTGGGCGAGAGGCAGGGTATGCTCTGGACAGATCGCCAGTCCATCGCAGGGCCAACACAGAGAGACAGACAACCATTCACTCTCACATTCATACCTAAGGACAACTCAGAATCCCCAGTTTGATGCCAGTTAACCTAAGTTGCATGTTTTTGGCATGTGGGAGGAAACCGGAGAAATCCCAGAGTAAACCCACGCAGACACGGGGAGAACATGCAAACTCCACACAGATCACTGTTGGCCAGGGGCTGGGATCGAACCCAGGATCCCCCAGCCAAGGGTGAATTGTTGTGCTGCCACAGTGCTAACCACTCCGCCACCGCACTGCCCTAAAAATCAGACAATGCTTTTGAATTGTGGTTCAACAGAATTACTTTAAAAACAAACTCATGAAACAGGCCTGGACAAAAATGATGGTACCCCTAGAAAAGACTGAAAATAATGTGACCATAGGGGCATGTTCAACCAAGATTCATTCATTCATTCATCTTCTACCGCTTAATCCTTTTCGGGTCGCGGTGGGGCTGGAGCCTATCCCAGCATCTTTGGGCGAGAGGCAGGGTACACCCTGGACAGATCGCCAGTCCATCGCAGGGCCAACACAGAGAGACAGACAACCATTCACTCTCACAGTCATACCTAAGGACAATTTTTAGAATCCCCAGTTTTGATGCCAATTAACCTAGCTTGCATGTTTTTGGCAAGTGGGAAGAAACCAGAGAAATCCCGGAGTAAACCCACGCAGACACGGGGAGAACATGCAAATTCCACACAGATCACTGTTGGTTGGGGGCTGGGATCGAACCCAGGATCCCCCAGCCAAGGGTGAGTTGCTGTGCTGCCACAGTGCTAACCACTCCTCCACCGTGCCGCCCTTGTTCAACCAAGATGTGTCCTCCAATTAACATCACAGGTGTCTACAAACTTGTAATCAGTCAGTCAGCCTATTTAAAGGGTGACAAGTAGTCACTGTGCTGTTTGGTGACATGGTGTGTACCACACTAAGCATGGACCAGAGGAAGCAAAGGAGAGAGTTGTCTCAGGAGATTAGGAAGAAAATTATAGACAAGCATGTTAAAGGTAAAGGCTATAAGACCATCTCCAAGCAGCTTGATGTTCCTGTGACTACAGTTGCACATATTATTCAGAAATTTAAGATCCACAGTACTGTAGCCAACCTCCCTGGATGTGGCTGCAGGAGGAAACTTGATGAAAAATGGAAGAGACGGATAATACGAATGGTAACAAAAGAGCCCAGAACAACCTCTAAACACATTCATGGTGAACTCCAAGGTCAAGGTACATCAGTGTCAGATTGCACCATCTGTCGCTGTTTGAGCCAAAGTGGACTTCATGGGAGACGACCAAGGAGGACACCACTGTTGAAAACAAATCATAAAAAAGCCAGACTGGAATTTGCCAAACTGCATTTGGCAAGCCACAAAGCTTCTGGGAAAATGTCTTATGGACAGACGAGACAAAACTGGAACTTTATGACAAGGCACATCAGCTCTAAGTTCACAGACGCAAAAATGAAGCATACCAAGAAAAGAACACTGTTCCTACTGTGAAACATGGAGGAGGTTCTGTTATGTTCTGGGGCTGCTTTGCTGCATCTGGCACAGGGTGTCTTGAATCTGTGTAGGGTACAATGAAATCTCAAGACTATCAAGGTATTCTAGAGAGAAATGTGCTGCCCAGTGTCAGACAGCTTGGTCTCAGTCACAGGTCATGGGTCTTGCAACAGGATAATGACCCAAAACACACAGCTAAAAACACCCAAGAATGGCTAAGAGCGAAACATTGGACTATTCTAAAGTGGCCTTCTATGAGCCCTGATCTAAATCCTATTGAACATCTGTGGAAGGAGCTGAAACATGCCGTCTGGAGAAGGCACCCTTCAAACCTGAGACAAGAGCAGTTTGCTCATGAGGAGAGGGCCAAAATACCTGCTGAGAGGTGCAGAAGTCTCATTGACAGTTACAGAAATCGTTTGCAGTTATTGCCTCAAAAGGTTGTGCAAGAAAATATTAAGTTAAGGGTACCATCATTTTTGTCCTGGCCTGTTCCATGAGTTTGTTTTTTAAAATAATTCTGTTGAACCACAATTCAAAAGCCTCGTCTGATTTTCATTGGTTTATTTTCATAGAATTTTTATTTATTACCACTTTTGTCAGATTCAAGTTATTTCTGTGACCATTGTGGGTTTTTCTTTCATTAACAGAGGCGTACCAACAGTTTTGTCCACGTGTGACATCATATCTGCCAACTTTTAAAACCTGAAAAGTCTAGTAGCTAGCCGGGGTCCAGGGGCTGCAGGCCCCGGTAGGTCCAGGACAAAGTCCTGGTGGAGGTTCAGGGGGGCGAAGCCCCCCGACGGCAAACAAATATTAGCATTAAATCAAGTTAAAATGTGGCTAACAACCTCATATTTCTTCAACAATCATGTTTCCATTTTCCTTAAATTGTCAATGCAGATACGTTGATGGAAAAGATCAAGGACAAACTCTATGGTAACTCTCAAGCATTGTTGTTTTCCATGGTACACCTCTTAGCTTTCTTCAGTTGGTCTTTTGAATGGAACACACTGTGGCACTTGTTACCCGAAGCTGTCATCATCATTTTCCTGGTCATGAGGTTGCCCAGAACTTTAGTTGACAGACTGGACCTGAACTCAGTTTTGTTTTTGTTCTTGTTCACATGGCTGAATATGCGCTCACAGTCCACAGTAATTCCTGGAAATGCTTTGGAGTATTCCTCACGAAAAGACTTGCCATGTGTGTGGATATGGATTATCATAGTCTCTTAATTTTCTTAATCAGTGTTCATCTACACTACCGTTCAAAAGTTTGGGGTCACTTAGAAATTTCCTTATTTTTGAAAGAAAAGCACTGTTTTTTTCAATGAAGATAACTTTAAACTAATCAGAAATACACTCTAATATCTAATATACATTGCTAATGTGGTAAATGACTATTCTAGCTGCAAATGTCTGGTTTTTGGTGCAATATCTACATAGGTGTATAGAGGCCCATTTCCAGCAACTATCACTCCAGTGTTCTAATGGTACAATGTGTTTGCTCATTGTGTCAGAAGGCTAATGGATGATTAGAAAACCCTTGTGCAATCACATTAGCACAGCTGAAAACAGTTTAGCTGGTTAGAGAAGCTATAAAACCGACCTTCCTTTGAGCAGGTTGAGTTTCTGGAAAAAATTATTATTTCAAATACAAATCATTATTTCTAACCTTGTCAATGTCTTGACTATATTTTCTATACATTTTACAACTCATGGTGGTAAATAAGTGTGACTTTTCATGGAAAACACAAAATAATTACCTGGGTGACCCCAAACTTTTGAACGGTAGTGTATATTTATTTAAGTCAGTAAGATCTCTGATTATTATACTCTTTTGCTTCCTCAGGTGTTCCATTTAGCTTTATCCAAACTCTACAATTTCTTGTCCATGTTGCCTGTATCTTATTTTGTCTTTTCAGCGTGCTTGCCGTGCTATTTCAGCATTAGTTTTTGCTAGATGTTCATTTAGGTAAACTTCTGTTCCTCATAACTTTCTGCCCTGCCTCAGTATGTCATTATTTACCCAGGGATGTGATTTGGGGTTGGGGAAATTATTTAGCAGGGGGTCTGGGGGACGCAGTCCCTCAGCGTGGTCCGGGGCAAAGCCCCGGTGGGGGGGCAAGGGGGGTGAAGCCCCCCAAAGCTCCTGGGTTTTTATGATTTTTAAGTACCAGAACTGTGCTTAAATGACATAAAACAAACAGCTGAATGCCACTTATTACTGTATAATATTGACTTATGTTCCAAGAAGATAAAATCTCTGAACTTAGTTCAGAGATTTTTTGATCTCTTCCATTTCCTCCTTCTTTGGTGGCATTTTTACTGACCTGTTGATAGTAAAACAATCTCTGCTGGTGACGCCGATATCCGATCCGACCGACCTCGAATCCAGTTGGGCCTCAGCTAGCCCCCTCCGCTGCTAGTCCCGCTGCTGCAATTGAGCTCCTGTCCAGCCGGGGTACCGGCAGCTCCTCCACCGAGTCCCGCCGCCCACCGCTGCTGTAGTTGAGCTCCAGTCCTGCTCCTGTCCAGCTGGGGTCCCAGTAGATCCTCCGCTGAGCCCCGCCACCTACCGCCGTCTTCCTCAGTAGTTCCTCCGCCGAGCCCCGCCGCTGTAACTGGGCTCCGATTCCGGCTATTATCCAGCTGGGGCCCCGGCTCCTCCTCCACTGGTCCCCGTCTCCTACCACCGCTGTACTTGAACTCCGATCCGGCTCCCGTCCAACTGTTGCCTCGGTTGGTTCCTCCCCAATCACCGGGGACGGAGTTGCTTCTTTGTATCGGTGTTAGGCGCTACGACTAGCTATGGCGTTAGCTATAGCGTTAGCTTAGCAAACGCTTCAGGTAAATTTAGATACAATTCCTAGCGAGCTCGTGTTTGGAATTGCTTTCGTGTTTTGTTTTTTTTTACGATTTAAAATTTTTGACTGAATTTTTAGTGAAAAACCGTAATTTTGATTAATAAAGCCATAACCCGGAATGGGGTCTTGAAAACCGTAACCATTACGGCAAAACCGGAGTAGTTGGCAGGTATGTGACATTCTGGTCCTCCTTTCAATTGTCCACCCAAAAACCTATGTCCCTGGAAATTAGAGTATTCCCAGCAGTCTTGTAGTGTTGTTTTTGAAATATTTGCTTTGTCACTTCCTTTCAGCTTGACCCAGTATGATAATGCAAGTTTATCTCTTCTCAAATCCATTGGCATTTCTCCTGCTTCTATTAAAACTGCATTGTTACCTCCGCCAGGCCGCAGGCCAGGAGGAGGTTATGTTTTTGCCAGCGTTTGTCTGTCTGTCTGTTGGTTAGCAAGATAACTCAAAAAGTTTTGGATGGATTTCGATGAAACTTTCAGGCGTTGTTGGAAATGGTACAAGGAAGAACTGATTAAATTTTGGGGATGATCCGGATCACCGTCTGGATACAGGAATTTTTTCCTTTAACATTGTGAGATATGGCCATTTTCAACATGTGCGCAGGCGCAATGGAGGGCGCTGGTCGTCGTGTCTGACGAACACAAACTCCGCGTTCTTCAAAGCTTTAGGCACAAAAGCACGCGGAAAACAGTGGTGGGCAGGGCCCGGCAGCGTGCCTGTGTTTGCGCTATGCTGCAAAAGCTGAGACGGGCAGCTGTCCGGCGCCGAATTATTTGGCAGAAATTCTCCGGCCAGCCATACGGGCTGTGCAAAAACAAACTCTCTGCCGGGGAAGCTTCTAAATCCTCTTTTGCCGTGGAGCGCAACCCCAATAAAACCCACGCCAACCTGTCTACCCAATTTGCATCCGTCAGTGAAGCCCTGAGTGCTGCTTTCAGTGGAGGAGATGGACACAACACCAACACTTCAGTTTATTACCTCCGCCAAGGAGGTAATGCTTTTACTACTGAACCACTAATCCTATCATTGTGAATCCAATTGCTAGTCATATGTTTTCATGGTCAAGGAATCTGAAAACGTACACACAAACACTGTATGGGGGGGAACTGTGGCGCTTGGCGGAGGTCTGCACTCTCTGAGTGCTTTTCTAGTTTGGTGTTGTTTTGACAGCTCCAATGCACAGGCGAAGCGCTCTATGCTGCATTCTGTCTATTTTTTCCAGAGTCGTCTTTGCCGCTGCTCCATAAATCATGCATCTGTAGTCTATTGTCGATCGCATTAGTGCTCTGTAAATGTCAATTAATGCCTGTTTATCTGCACCCCATTTGTGTCCAGCTAACAACATGAACTGTCCATGTGTATGCACTATCAAACCACAATCCTAGATATTTGAACTCACTGACTTTCTCTATTGGTTGATTATATAATGTTAATGGTTCTGTACCAGTACTGCGTTTTTTTTTGTCAAAGTCATATAGCAGGTTTTACTGTTTGAAAATTTAAATCCCTAGTCATATGACCACTTTTCCACTTTCTCCATTGCCTTCCTGATGTTTTTGAACACAAATTTCTCATTTCTTCTCATTTCTTCCCCTTGTCCATCATCTGCATATAGTACTGTTTTGATGGATCCCTCTTGATCCTCAAACATGTCATTAATCGTTATATTGAATAAAACAGGGCTCATCACACTCCCCTGAGGAACACTATTTTCTATTTCAAAGTCATTAGAAACTTCTGATCCTACTTTAACCCTAATTGTCCTGTGTGTTAAAAAATCCATTATCCAATTATACATTCTACCACCAATGTCCATTTTATTCAATTTCATAAGAAGACCGTCCCTCCACAGTGAGTCATAAGCCCTTTCAATATCCAGATAAACTATAACCATTACTTCTTTCATTTTGAGAGTCTTTTCAATATCATTACCCTAACTAGAGCATCTCACTGTGGATCTTCCGCTTCTAAAACCATTCTGATAGTCGTTTATTAATCGTTTTTGCTCTAATACATATGAGAGTCTGTAAACTAACACCTTCTCCATCCATTTCCCCAAATGTGTCGTTAATGCTATTGGCCTGTAGTTGCCTGGATGAGCTGGATCTTTCCCTGGCTTATTAAATGGTAAAATTACAGCCTTTTTCCACCCACACGGGATAACCCCCTCCTTCCATATCCTGTTAAACAATTTCAGGACCCAGTTGCATTGATTGCATAGGCAACTGCTGGAACATAGCATAGCTTAACTGATCATATCCTGGAGCTGTGTATCCACTATTTTGCAAAGCTCTCTTAAGCTCTGACATTGTGAGCTCGAGGTCTAACACAGTCATGCCCTCTTTCACTTCATTTTTTAAGTTTGCATTTTCTCTGAGTTTATGCTGCCTTTGCTGTCTATGGCCCTCACCAAGATGGTCTCCTCTATGCACTGCTGCAAATGCTTTACCAGGACTTCTGCCTTTTCTTTGTCTGATACAGCCATCTTGTCCCCATTCACTAAAGCTGGAATTTTAACTGATACCCTTTTCCCACTCATTTTTTTTTAAACATACCCTAGACATCACCTAGTTTTGTTTTCCTACCAAGGGTGGAACAAAATTCTCTCCATGTTGACCTTTTCCTGTTTTTAATAATCCTTTGAGCTAACTGCCCTTTTTTCTTTTTATACTCTATTAAGTTTTCACTAGTCATATTCTTCCTCAGCTCTCTGAATGCCTTGTTTCGTTCTTTTATTGCAATACTACATTCGTCATTCCACCAGGGTACACCCTTCTTCCTACCCTGTGTTGTTTTCTTAGGTATACTTGCTATTGCTGCATTCAGAATATGATTGGTTACCTGACTTGAACATTTTGCTATGCCACCTTCTAATGTTACCAAATGACACGACTGAACACAGTATTGCCTAAATTTTTCCCCAATCTGCCTTGTCAAAACACCGTCTTGTAAAACATTTTCCCTCTTGTATACATACTTCAGTTTTATTGACTGTAAGTATTGGGAAGTGATCACTTCCCATAGTTATCCTGTTCATCACCGTCCATTCACAGGTGCTCACTAAAGAATCAGAATAGTGCTTATTTAATCATCATGCTGAGACCTAGTAAACTTGACTACTGTATAAACAGCAACACTATGAAAACTAAAGAATACCTAGGAAAGAGGAGAAGGAAAACACACAAATGCCTTATTTTAAAATTTCTTTGAATCTTTTTGGAAAATACAGCATTGTTGAAGAATGGGACATAGCAAATATAACAAAAAAGGCAACAAAATGGGCAGCTGATATACTACAACCCCAACTCCACTGAAGTTGCGAAGTTGTGTAAAATGTAAATGAAAACAAAATACAATGATTTAAAAATCCTATTCAACCAACATTCAACTGAATGCACTACAAAGACAAGATATTTAATGTTCAAACTGATAAAATTTGTTTTTTTGGAAATATTCACTCATTTTGAATTTGATGCCTGCAACACATTCCAAACAAGAGCACTGAGGCAAGTGCAATATCCCCCACCTCCGTCTTCTTTGAAGATCCCAATATTTACTAATGAAGAGCGGTTTTCAACTTTTCAATATAATTACTGGGGCAGAACCAAGTATTCAATTCAATTCAACTTTATTTATATAGCGCCATTTCACAACAACAGTCATCTCATAGCACTATCAACTGTAGGGGGAACCCCCACAGTTGCAGAAAGACCCCAGCAATCAGGTGATCCCCTGTGAGCAAGCACTTGGCGACGGTGGAGAGGAAAAACTCCCTTTTAACAGGAAGAAGCCTCCAGCAGAACCAGGCTCGGGGAGGGGCAGTCATCTGCTGCGACTGGCTGGGGTGTGAGGGGACAGAGAAGATGAAAAGAACAGACATGTAGAGAGCAAACAGCACGATGGGGACTCAATCTATGGGAGAGAACAAACAGATGTTAATGACCAGCAAAAAAAAAATAAAAAAATATTTCATTGAGAGTGAAGAAAGGAGTGAGGCCCAGTGCATTACTGGAGGTCCCCCGGCTGACTAACTATTAGCAGCATAACTAAGGGAGGGTTCAGAAACACATGATCCCTCCCTAATTGTAGGCTATATCAAAAAGGTAGGTTTTAGCCCTATTCTTAAAAACAGAGATCGAGTCTGACTCACGAATCCAGATTGGCAGCTGGTTCCACAGGAGAGGAGCTTGATAACTGAAGGCTCTGCCTCCCATTGTACTTTTGGAGATTCTAGGTATTACAAGTAATCCTGCATTTTGGGAGCGTAGTGCTCTGTTAGGATAATACGGTAGTATCAGATCTTTTAAATAAAAAGGAGCCTGATTGTTTAGAGCTTTATAAGTAAGAAGAAGGACTTTAAACTTAATTCTAAACTCTATGGGAAGCCAATGAAGGGAGGCCAGAACCAGAGAGATATGATCTCTCTTTCTAGTACCTGTTAAAACTCTTGCTGCAGCATTTTGGATCAGCTGAAGACTTTTTAAAGATGTTTTAGGACAGCCTGATAATAAAGAATTACAATAATCTAATCTCGAGCTAACAAAAGCGTGGATCAGTTTCTCAGCATCACTCTGAGACAAGATGCTCCTAATCTTGGCAATATTACGCAAATGATAGAAGGCAGTCTTAGAAACAAATTTAATATGTGAATTGAAGGACAGATCTTGATCAAAAATAATTCCAAGGTTCCTCACAGAGCTATTAAGAGAAAGAGTAACCGCATCCAAACTGAAAGTTTGATTTAGAAAGGTATTTCTAAGGTTTCTTGGACCAACAAGAATGACTTCAGTCTTATCTGAATTTAACAGCAGGAAATTACAAGTCATCCAAGCTTTGATTTCCTTAAGACAGGCTTCTAACTTGGCTAATTGATTACTATCATCTGGCTTCATTGACAGGTATAATTGTGTGTCATCTGCATAACAATGAAAATGTATGAGATGAGATGAGATGAGATGAGATTCAACTTTATTGTCATTACACATGTATGAATACAAGGTAACGAAACGTGACTTGGCATTTGGGCACGCTCTGCAGAGCGCATCCAATGCCGGGGCAGCTGCTAGGCGCCAGTCATAATATATGTACATATGAAGGTAAGCTAATGATTGCTAATGCTACTTTAAGTCCGCTGTACGACAATACAGTGCTTTCTAATAATGTTGCCTAACGGAAGCATATATAAACTAAAAACAGTTGGGCCTAGCACAGATCCCTGTGGAACTCCATGACTATGCTTTGAGTTGAAAGAAAACTCATTATTTACATGAACAAACTGGAACCTATCAGATAAATAAGATCTAAACCACTGCAACGAGTGGTTTAGATCTTATAGTATCCATCTATAAATTCAAGGAATCTCTGTGTGTGTGTGTTTGTTTGTTTGTTTGTTTGTCTCTTCCACGCATATCTCTTGAGCCATTTGTCAGACTGGCCTCAGATTTTAAACGTGGATTCCTGAGGTTACGAGGGTGTGCATCCCCGAATGTAGAGTTGCTCAGTCAAAATATGTAATTTTTATCAATAAATGTTTAACCACCGTTCTGTGACCGCTCTCTGTGTCCTGGCTTCAAGAAGTGTGGGCAGGGTGCTTGACTCCATGCTCACTGGATAATACGCCGCATCACGGCCATGCTGACTGGACAAATCCTGACCTGTCAGTCACCACAGTGTTCCATGGACAAAACAAGGAAGTGAAAAATGATAAAGAACATGAGGTGCACGAGCAGACTGGGTGGAGCGTCAGTGGGAACCGGGTCTGTCAAAGAATACCGGTGTATCAACACAGAACATGCCGGGAGAAGCAGCAGCCTAACCGTGCGGACCACGGTCCTTCGCGAGGAGCAACGCCCAGCCTGCCCCCAAGTCAGCAGTATGCAGGACTACGACTCGCCGTCGCCGGTGGCGCTGCTCGCACAGCTATTAAAAGTTAATTATTAAAAGTTAATAATTAAAAGTCTTCAGGAAAAAGTGTATGCAGGAAGTGAACCAAGGTTGGAGAATGAATTACTGATTTTGAGAGCTGAATACGACAAAAAATCAGCGAATAGAGCTGCCTCGAGTCTTCTAAGATTGAAACAATCTTTTTATGAACAAGGTGAAAAATCAGGAAAATTATTAGCATGGCAGATTAAACAATTGGAAATTAAAACACCAATTACCAGTATTATAAGTAACGGACAGGTAGTTATAGATCCTTTAGAAATTAATAGAGCCTTTAGAGATTACTATGAAAAATTATATGATACCAAAAATGAACCTGATTTAACAAAACTAAATGGGTTTTTGAACGAACTATCTATACCGTGTATACCAAATGAAAACAGGGAGATATTGGAGTCTAAAATTAGTCAAGAAGAAGTTGGGCTAGCCATTGATAATATGAAATCAGGAAAAAGTGCAGGACCAGATGGTCTTCCAGTTGACCTTTATAAAAAATTTAAGAATAAATTAATAAAACCTTTTTTGGAAATGGTTTTAGAAGCATTTCAAAATAATAATTTACCATCATACATAAATAATGCCTTAATTATACTGCTGCCAAAACCAGGTAAGCCCTCTAATAAATGTGAAAATATGAGACCAATAAGCCTATTAAACGCCGACCTTAAGATAATCTGTAAAATTTTAGCAAGACGAATACAAGAAATTTTACCAAATATTATTAATCGAGATCAGAATGGCTTTATAAAGGGTAGACAAGGCTTCCATAATGTAAGAAGACTATTTAATATTATTTATTTTAATAAAGAAGCACCGGATACAGCTCTCCTATCATTGGACGCCGAAAAGGCCTTTGATAGAGTTGAATGGCCCTTTCTTTTTGAAGTCCTACAAAGGTTTGGACTTGGAAATAATTTCATAAAATGGGTTCAAATAATATACAATAATGCTACAGCAGAAATCCTAACAAATAACAATATTTCAAAACCAATAAAAATCAATAGAGGATGTCCACAAGGCTGTCCACTTTCACCTTTACTGTTTACTATGGCAACTGAACCTTTAGCGATAGCGATACGTTTACATTCACAAATATATGGAATTAAAGTTGGACCAACAGAACATAAAATCTCCCTGTACGCCGATGATATAATTTTGTTTATGTCGAATCTAAAAAAATCAATTCCAACCTTGTTGAATTTAATAAAGAATTTTGGGGAAATATCAGGATATAAAATAAATAAAACTAAATCTTCAATATTAATGCTAAATGAGACCCAGAGAAATTACCCAGCCCCTGAGGCAAATCAATTCAATGTTGTAAATCAGTTTAAATATTTAGGAATCCAAATTATGCCTAAGCTAGAATCAGTCGCCAGCGTCAACTATGAAGCCTTAATGTCAGATATCAATGAGTTAACTCAGAGATGGATGTCACTACCAATGTCGATGATCGGGAGAATCAATATACTTAAAAGTAATATTTTACCTAAAATACTTTATTTCAATACATTCCCTTATCACCACCTTTAGATCTATTCTCAAGAATAAAAAAAAAGTTAGTGGAATTTATATGGAACAACAGGAGGGCTAGATTACGTTTGTCTTTATTATATTTACCATTTGATCGTGGAGGTCTGAAATGTCCAAATTTTATGTTGTATTATTGGTCGGCACAACTGAGGTCTATGACATATTATTTTTCATCAAATGATCTCCCTCACTGGACTGAAATGGAATCATACAATTTACCTTTACCTCTTCCCATATTCATATACTCAGATTCGGCAAAAAAATTACAAAAACAAGTTAAAAATCCATTTGTAAAGCATATGATCAAAATATGGTGTGAAGCTAAAAACTATTTAAAAGAACCACAGTTATTGTCACAATTTAGTCCAATATGGGGTAATCAATATTTTAAACCAGGGAGAGCGGACGCTGTATTTAAAGTATGGAATTTAAAAGGGATACAAAAGATTCAGGATTTATATTTGCCATGTGCAGACAACATAATGTCTTTTGAAGAGCTGAGGATCAAATTTAATCTCAATAGAACACATTTTTTTAAATATCTTCAACTTAGAAACTTTATTCGATCAAATCAAAATAAAGCTCTCACTCGACCTATTTATTCATCCTTGGAAAAAATGATGATGAAAGATAGTAAAAGAAAGGGTATTATTTCAGAGTTTTATAACTCATTGACACTATCTTCAAGTGAAAATTCACTGAAAAGATTAAACTACTGGAAAGAAGATCTGCAAATTGAAATTTCGGAGGAACAATGGGAATTGGCTTGTACAGAAGCTCAAACCAAATCAATAAATGCACGCCTTAAATTGATACATTTCAAATGGTTAATGCGGATGTATGTTACACCGGAGGAGTTAAATAGATATAACAAAAATATACCAGATACATGCACAAAATGCATGGAAAGTAAAGGAACCCTATTTCATTGTTTATGGGAATGTAGATTAATAAGAATGTTTTGGGAAGAGGTGAGGGTAACAATTGAAAAAATAATCTCAAAACAAATCATACTGAATCCTAAACTGTTTTTGTTGGGTCTGTACCCAGAAAAGCATAATTTTAATAAAAGTGAAAGAACATTCATAGACCTCAGTTTGCTTAATGCCAAAAAATGTATTGCACTATTATGGAAAAAGACTCATAGACCAGATGTGACTCAGTGGTTAAGACAGATGTTAACAAACCTTCCATTAGAAAGAATAACATATATACTGAAATCAAAGGAAATTGTGTTTGAGAATATATGGAGACCTTTTATTGATTATGTAAAAAATTTAAACATAACTCTTGAAGAAGAAGGTGAATGATGTGTGTGGACCTTGTAAATTCCAAACTGGTGAACATAATATGTATACTTATGTATTGGATTGTCTAGACTAAACAGAGGAGCATTGTTGAAGACTTGATTTTGTTGGTGGTTGTTGGTGTTTTTAGTGCATTTTTTTTTTTTTTGTAGTACTTTAGCGTTAGTGTTTGATTGTTTGTATCATGTTTGTTAAAAAAAAAAAAAAAGGTTCAATAAAGATATTGTGGAAAAAAAAAAAGTTAATAATTAAGGAGCAGAATACCCAGATCAACTGCATATCATATGTGGGCACATGCACGGTTTGACTAAACAACGACAGTTACCAAACTGGACACAAAAACGCTCAATAACTCATAAAAGATCACACAAACAAGTGATCTGAGAAAAAAATAAACAAGCGGTTCTTAAACAGTGGCCAATACTGGATGTCCCATTCATTTTCAATTATTCTGTAATTAATATTCACACAATCAAACAAATCTCACTTCACTCCCTTTCATATGTGTCAAAGTCTAACATGTGATTGCTTATATATAGGCTACACCTCTGTATTCCACTTTCAAACACAGCTTACACGACCAGGCACGCGAACTGATGGTGATTAAAAAAAGTTATCTTCAATAAAGTGGAGTGTGCTTTTGGCCTGAGGCTGATTTATTATTATTTACTGACAAATGGGCAACACTGATGTAACGGTTGCAGTCAAACGGGTCCTTCTGCTGTGTATAATAATGTTGTGTTTTGTAGTTAATTCGGTTGATTACAGTTTTTAAAAAAAACTTTTAATAACAAAATATTGCTAAAAAATAAAATGATGCACTACAATAGGTCTCAAATATTTGGAAATGTGTCCTGTTAAGGCCCTTTTCCACTAGCCCCGCTTAGCCCAACACGGCACAGCTCAGCACGCTTTGTAGCTCTTTCCACTAGCCCCAACACGGTTTAACAGGCGCTATTTTCGTGCCTGCTCGAGGGCAGGGTACAACCGTGCTGACTATGTTAGACTACGTTAGACTATTGTTCCCAGCATCCCAGCATCTTTGGGCGAGAGGCAGGGTACATCCTGGACAGATCGCCAGTCCATCGCAGGGCCAACACAGAGAGACAGACAACCATCCACTCTCACAGTCATACCTAAGGACAAGTACCCTGCCTCTCGCCCAAAGATGCTGGGATAGGCTCCAGCCCCCCCGCGACCCGAAAAGGATTAAGCGGAAGAAGATGGATGGATGGATAGACTATTGTTGCTCATAAGTTGTGAATGTTGGCAACACACCAAGCATTCATTGGTTTAAGTTATTTGTAAGTTATGGAAATATTCTATATAAGTTACTAATACGTTATGTATATTAGGGATGTGATTTGGGGTTGGGGAAATTATCTGAAAATTCAGCAGGGGGTCTGGGGGACGTGGTCCCCCAGCGGGGTCCAGGGCAGAGCCCCGCTGGGGGGGCAAGGGGGCGAAGCTCCCCAAAGCTCCTGGGTTTTTATGATTTTTAAGTACCAGAACTGTGCTTAAATGACATAAAACAAACAGCTGAATGCCACTTATTACTGTATAATATTGACTTATGTTCCAAGAAGATAGCATTCCTAAAATATTCCAACAAGCATTATCCATCACATGCTTTAACACTTGATCAAATCAAAATCAGTTAATTTTATCTATTCCATAATAGAAATAAAATTCATTCATACCATTACTTTTTATAATTTCAGCATTTATTTCAGATCACCAGTTTCAATCTCCATTAAGTCTTGAGCAGTTAATTTTGCACAATCACTGATGTAGCCAAGTCTTAGAAATATTCAAAAGTTATGAGTCAATGTCCACTGTGCACTGTCAATTTCAAACTGTTTGGAATCATAAAAGTAATCTAACTAAATTGTTTTGCTATTTTTTTCTCCTCAACATCAATGTCAGGGCGCTGCAGGAGTTTTTGGGGATGGTTAACTTTTATAACCGTTTCCTCCCCCGCGCAGCCCAGCTCATACAGCCGTTGTACGCCGCACTCTAGAAACAGAAACCGGCGGAGAGAGTCGACTGGACTCCTGAGCGGGAGCAGCCGTTCTGAGGTTAAAACAGCTCTGGCGAACGCTGCACTACTGGCGCACCCAGACCCGGTGGCTCGGATAGCGCTCACTACCGACGCTTCGGACATGGGCATAGCGGCCGTCATAGAGCAATGCGTTGCCGGTTCTTGGCAGCAGCTCACCTTTTTTAGCAGGTCTTTTGCACGACAGTGAGCGTAAATACAGCGTGTTTGACAGAGAGTTAATTGCTCTCCACCTGGCCATACGCCACTTCCAGTTCTGCCTGAAAGGGCGCACCTTCACTGCGTTCGTGGACCACAAGCCGCTAACGTACTTAACATACTTAACGTACTTTATCTTCCTGGAAGATAAAAAAAAAAAAAAGCGGAATTCCGCGAATTAGCGGAAAAATCACATCCCTAGTATGTCCTAGTGATGTTATGCTCAACACCGCCCACTCGACACTGATTCAAGCAATATAAGACGTTAGTGTCGCGAACAGACTGTCGAACACTGTGTCAACATGACCACGGTCACGTGACCGTAGCTAACGAGGCCTTTTCACATCACGTAATTTGAGACCTGGCGAGAAATTATAGAGGGCTGGGCGTTGCATACGTCAGTAGTGAAGGATTTAAAAGGGTCTGATTCACCACTCAAACTGAGGGTTTTTTGAGTGAAAGAGATATGTTATCATCATTGCATTCGCTATTTGAGTAAAAGTCAGGGACAGTATTACACAAGTTAGAATTAGGTTAAGTAACATTAAACAACACATTACATGTACTAAACATTACACATAGATACATTAGTGATAGTAAAACTGAGGCCTTATTAAACAATGAACAACTTTGAGACAATTGCTTCATGATCGACACAGAGTTATGAAACAGTTCATAAAGAGTGCCATCTGCTGACTGAGTGTCAGAACTGCATCTGAGTCGAAAACCTGAAACAAACAATACAAAGCAAACAAAAAAAAAAATCTAATTCCAATAGAACCCTCTCAAATTTCCCACGAGCCCTCAAGTCACATGATGTGACTGACATAACGAGGCCTTGCTTGCTACGGTCACGTGACTGTGGGCGTACTGAAAGAGCGCTCGATGCACTGCTCATGATGCAAAAAAAATTGCAAGAGACATTGGACAGCTCCTGTTACGATAATTTAAAAAAAAGACTGAGAACTGTTGTGCTCTAAACTCTCTTTTAATATACCCCTTTTTTCTTGTTAATTGAAATGTGAAGTTTGACTGATTGCATGTTTTTTGTGAAAGTTCTGATTTTGCAACTCTTTTGTAACCTTTATCCTCATTGAGAGTTTGTACATTGTATTTTCTTCTATTAAATAAAAAAAAACTGCTCATAACACTTGTGCAAATCAGTGCTGAGTGGGCGGTCTCGAGCGCAACATCACTACCCTTACCCCCTATGGATTGGGACACCCCTTCGTGGCTGCACATGGCCGAAGTGGCTGTAGAGTGTAGCGGTCTTACTGGCCACTGCTGAAATTCACTAGCCATTGGCTGGTGTTAATGTCAAGCCCTGCATACTCACTCTCAATCTCTCTCAGAGGTTTTGTTCACTGAAAATTGTCCTTCCACAGAATTTTTCCAGCAGTGACTACAAATTCTGAAAGCTGTCTATCATTTGACAGATTATATGGAGGGTGATCTAATTAAAGTCAATTAAAATGATCGATAACCAATTGACAGAATTTTTACAAGCCTGTCTGAGAAAATGACATAAAAAGTGTAGTGCAACCTGTGATATAGAGTATTGCCTTTTTTCAGGTTTTCAACTCAGATGCAGTTCTGACCGTCAGTCACTAGATGGCAGTCTTTATTAGATGTTTCATAACACTGTCACTCATGAAGCAATTGTCTCAAAGTTGTTCATTGCTTCATGAGGCCTTGGGTTTAACATTACTAATACTAGTGCATACCCGTGCATGCCCATAGAAAGCAAGTGTAAGCAAACATTTCTGCATGCCTGTAGAAAGTTACTGGTACCATGGCAACAGCAACCATGGTAAAACCTTCCTTGGATGATTGACGTCACCACTCGTTTAAGAGTCCTGTGATCGTGACATCATGACATTGTGACAGACAGAGATTTCTTGAATTATATATAGAAGTGATATTCCTTGTCTCCAGGGCATGGGTCCCAGCCCACACCCTCGCTTTATATTGGGATTTTCTGTATTTCACCTTATTGTTATCTTGGGTTGCTATTATTGTCATTATATCAGCATTATCATTATTATTATCGTCATTATCATTATCGCCTTGGTCTTGTCTCCCCTCTGGTCCCCTGTGTGTGATTATCTGTGCAGCCCCGCCCATCCCATTTTCTGTAGTGATGCCCTGTCCTCTCTGCCCCTGCTTGTTACTTCTTCTCCTGCTTGTTACCGTTCCGTGTTATGCTGATTACCTGTGTCTACAGTATATATACACTACCGTTCAAAAGTTTGGGGTCACCCAGACAATTATTTTGTATTTTCCATGAAAAGTCACACTAATTTACCACCATGAGTTGTAAAATGAATAGAAAATATAGTCAAGACATTGACAAGGTTAGAAATAATTATTTGTATTTGAAATAATAATTTTTTCCTTCAAACTTTGCTTTCGTCAAAGAATCCTCCATTTGCAGCAATTACAGTATTGCAGACTTAACATGATCGCACAAGGGTTTTCTAATCATCCATTAGCCTTCTGTCGCAATGAGCAAACACATTGTACCATTAGAACACTGGAGTGATAGTTGCTGGAAATGGGCCTCTATACACCTATGTAGATATTGCACCAAAAACCAGACATTTGCAGCTATAATAGTCATTTACCA
The DNA here is from genome assembly GCA_020510985.1 of Pholidichthys leucotaenia. Lineage (NCBI taxonomy): Eukaryota > Metazoa > Chordata > Actinopteri > Cichliformes > Pholidichthyidae > Pholidichthys > Pholidichthys leucotaenia. The sequence continues at coordinate 312,832,741 of CM035838.1, read as the reverse complement.
CATTAACAATGTATAGAGTGTATTTCTGATTAGTTTAAAGTTATCATCATTGAAAAAAGTGTGTGTATATATATACACGTATATATATATATATATATATATATATATATACGTATATATATATACTGTATATATACAGTATACACACTACCGTTCAAAAGTTTGGGGTCACTTAGAAATTTCCTTATTTTTGAAAGAAAAGCACTTTTTTTTAATGAAGATAACTTTAAACTAATCAGAAATACACTCTATACATTGCTAATGTGGTAAATGACTATTCTAGCTGCAAATGTCTGGTTTTTGGTGCAATATCTACATAGGTGTATAGAGGCCCATTTCCAGCAACTATCACTCCAGTGTTCTAATGGTACAATGTGTTTGCTCATTGCGTCAGAAGGCTAATGGATGATTAGAAAACCCTTGTGCAATCATGTTAGGTCTGCAATGCTGTAATTGCTGCAAATGGAGGATTCTTTGACGAAAGCAAAGTTTGAAGGAAAAAATTATTATTTCAAATACAAATCATTATTTCTAACCTTGTCAATGTCTTGACTATATTTTCTATTCATTTTACAACTCATGGTGGTAAATAAGTGTGACTTTTCATGGAAAACACAAAATAATTGTCTGGGTGACCCCAAACTTTTGAACGGTAGTGTGTGTATATATATACAGAATATACTGTATATACTGTATATATACTGTATATACTGTATATATACACATATCTTGTAGGGAGTCATGTGCTCTGTCTATGTGCCGTCATATAGACATCATATCTCCATCAGGCAGGCATCATAGGCCGCCCTATGATGTTCTATCCCCTGTGTGTGATTATCTGTGCAGCCCCGCCCATCGCATTTTCTGTAACCATGCCCTGCCATGCTTGTTACTTCTTCTCCTGCCTGTCACTGTTCTGTGTTATGTTGCTTACCTGTGTCTATATACAGTATACAGTATGTCTTGTAGGGAGTCTTGTGTTCTATGTGCCGTCATATAGAGTGGGGCAAAAAAGTATTTAGTCAGCCACCAATTGTGCAAGTTACACTTAAAAGATGAGAGAGGTCTCCAATTTTCATCATAGGTATTGCCCTCAACTATGAGAGACAAAATGAGGGAAAAAAAAATCCAGAAAATCACATTGAAGGATTTTTAATTAATCAATTGGTAAATTCCTCGGTAAAATAAGTATTTGGTCAATAACAAAAGTTCATCTCAATACTTTGTTATATACCCTTTGTTGGCAATGACAGAGGTCAAACGTTTTCTGCAAGTCTTCACAAGGTTTTCGCACACTGTTGCTGGTATTTTGGCCCATTCCTCCATGCAGATCTCCTCTAGAGCAGTGATGTTTTGGGGCTGTCGCTGGGCAACACGGACTTTCAACTCCCTCCAAAGATTTTCTATGGGGTTGAGATCTGGAGACTGGCTAGGCCACTCCAGGACCTTGAAATGCTTCTTATGAAGCCACTCCTTCGTTGCCTGGGCAGTGTGTTTGGGATCATTGTCATGCTGAAAGACCCAGCCACGTTTCATCTTCAATGCCCTTGCTGATGGAAGGAGGTTTTCACTCAAAATCTCACGATACATGGCCCCATTCATTCTTTCCTTTACGCGGATCAGTCGTCCTGGTTCCTTTGCAGAAAAACAGCCCCAAAGCATGATGTTTCCACCCCCATGCTTCACAGTAGGTATGGTGTTCTTTCTCCTCCAAACACGACAAGTTGAGTTTTTACAATAAAGTTCTATTTTGGTTTCATCTGACCATATGACATTCTCCCAATCCTCTTCTGGATCATCCAAATGCTCTCTAGCAAACTTCAGACGGGCCTGGACATGTACTGGCTTAAGCAGGGGGACATATCTGGCACTGCAGGATTTGAGTCCCTGGCGGCGTAGTGTGTTACTGATGTAGCCTTTGTTACTTTGGTCCCAGCTCTCTGCAGGTCATTCACTAGGTCCCCCTGTGTGGTTCTGGGATTTTTGCTCACCATTCTCGTATCATTTTGACCTCACGGGGTGAGATCTTGCGTGGAGCCCCAGATCAAGGGAGATCATCAGGGATATCACTGAATCTGAGTCCACATTGAAATACTGTGTGATTGTATATTTTTTCATATATTTCTGCAAAGTGTGGTTAGTCCGAGTAAATAACTGCATATATTCCTGTATATATTTGCATCCTTTTATAGAAACGTGGACAGACTGTAATTTGCTGTACATACTCTGTTTGTCATTGAATCCTTATTTAAATCCTTCACCTGAACAACGAGAGCAAGTTTTTAGCCAAAGTCAAATTCCTTGTATGTGTTGTGCATACTTGGCCAATAAAGCTGATTCTGATTCTGATTCTGATCAGTGGTCTTGTATGTCTTCCATTTTCTAATCATTGCTCCCACAGTTGATTTCTTCACACCAAGCTGCTTACCTACTGCAGATTCAGTCTTCCCAGACTGGTGCAGGTCTACAATTTTGTTTCTGGTGTCCTTTGACAGCTCTTTGGTCTTGGCCATAGTGGAGTTTGGAGTCTGACTGTTTGAGGTTGTGGACAGGTGTCTTTTATACTGATAAAGAGTTCAAACAGGTGCCATTAATATAGGTAACGAGTGGAGGACAGAGGAGCCTCTTAAAGAAGAAGTTACAGGTCTGTGAGAGCCAGAAATCTTGCTTGTTTGTAGGTGACCAAATACTTATTTTACCAAGGAATTTACCAATTAATTCATTAAAAATCCTTCAATGTGATTTTCTGGATTGTTTTTTTCCTCATTTTGTCTCTCATAGTTGAGGTATACACCTATGATGAAAATTGGAGACCTCTCTCATGTTTTAAGTGGGAGAACTTGCACAATTGGTGGCTGACTAAATACTTGTTTTCACCACTGTAGACATCATATCTTTATGACGGCATTGCAAGTCCTATATGATGGCATCGCGAGTCCTATATGATGCCTGAGATCATAGGACATCAGGCAGACATCATAGGCCGTCCTATGATGTCCTACAAACGTGACACAGACAGACACACACAGAGATTTCTTGCTTTAATAGAGTGATGTCCAAGTCATTATGGATACCCGATGCATATGGCTAAAAGTGAAAATCATGCCAGCATTTCAGACCAATTTTTATACGTTTGGCAAACGCTGCCTACATCGTCAAAGTGAGACAGGGCCCTAACCCTGTCACACCTAGACAATTTAGGCAGTGTTTGCCAAACATATGAAAAATTTGGAGAATACGTTGGGGTACATCAAATCAATTATGGGTAAGTTTTGTATAAGTTAAGAGCACGTTGAAGAATGCTGGTATATGGCGCTGTACAGAGCTCCTCTGAAAATTTTCAGTGCAGTTGTAGGGAAGTTATGCATTCATTCACACACGTTACTTGTAAGTGACTCACAAGTTACTCATAAGTCAAAATACGTTGAGATAAATGTCTAGCATACTCAAAACTTACTTCTGAAATGTCACAACTCATCCAAATTCTATGGTGATACCAAGTAGCATAATTTTGAAAAATAAACAAAATAAGCACTATTTAAGTTTGTAAAATAGTAGTGTAAAAATAAAATAAATAAAATTTTGATTTAAAAAAGCATTGCATTGTGAAAAAAATTACACATACATGCTGCTTGGTGTTACCATAGAATTTGGATGAATGGTGAAACATTTCAGAAGTAAAAAAAAATACTTGAATCCCGTTGACTTGCCTGAGCTTTCATACAGCATACTTACCCGCCTGGATGACTGAGAATCTTCACCAAATTAAGAAAGTGAATTAATTTTGAATTCATTTTAAGTCTTAATTATTTTTATTATAATTGAATTATATTTTATTTTTTTATTTACTTTGTGCATTGTTTTATTTTATTATCACTTTATAAGCATTTCTTTCAAGTATTTATGTTCACAAGTTTTATTCATATTTCATACTGCCCTTGAAATAACGTTGTTAATGAAACTGCAATCATGTGATTTTCCTTTAAGGGGGAAAAAGTATTGGTATTGAAGAAAAAGTCCCATAAATTAATGGTATATCGAAAGGAAAAATGCTGGTATCACCCATCCCTAAACAGGTGTGGTTTGGCTTCATATGCAGGCTAAGTGAGGGAAAGGCAAGGGTGACTGAACTGTTGATAATTTACTTCACCAACCACTACAATATTAACTAATTTATGTTCATTATTATGTACCTGGCAAGTTAAAATGACCAAACTTCACGAAGTCAATGACTTAAATCCATGAACATCCTCCAGCCTTTAGACAAACTAAACCTGCCAACATTTGGATTTCAAAATAAGGGAGGTTTTTCCTGTTGTCTGGTGGTGAGGAGAGTTCTAAAAAACTGTAAATATAGAGAAATATTAACAGAAATAACAGCATCTTTGGTCATTTTAGTTCATTCATTAAATATAAATTAATAATTATATTTCTTTGAAATCAGAGTTAAATTGTTCTGTTCTGGCTGAGGAGCAAAAGTAAAAAAAAATTTCACTTTCAAATTTCTAAATTAAAAAAAACAGCAATTTGACTTCCGGTTATGGCTGCCACGTAGGACGGACGTGTCTCGCTCTGCTCTGCTCCTGGAGAAAAAAAATCGGCAAATAACTCTCTCATTTGGGACAGAACGTATCCCAGCATTTGGGCGAGGATATGTCGGCGAAGCCTAAGGCTGGAAAACCAGGAAAAGGAAAAAGCGAGCCGCCGAAACAGTCCAAATTAACGGACTTTCAGGTCTGTGACGCAGCAAACAAAACTCCATATATGGCGGAGGAGGCTGGCGGCGGTGCGATGTCTGCGGGGAATGGCGCAGATGCGCTGATGGCTGCCATGAGTTCAATGAGAGCGGACTTTTCCTCTAGATTTGATGGGATTATGACAGCGTTGGAAGGAATAAGAAAGGAATTGGGTGACTGTGTAGAACGAACGGCGCAGATGGAGCTCCGTCTCGCTAGTGCTGAAGATGACGTCACCCGTCTTCAATTAAAGGTGCGCACTTTGGAAAAAAAAAATAAATCTCTGGAAGATAATATTTTGGATTTGGAATCTCGGTCGAGACAGAATAATTTGAGGCTGGTGGGTCTTCCAGAGGAATCAGAAGGTCGGGACGTATGTTCCTTTCTGGAAAAGTGGATTCCGGAGGTGCTGGGCAGCGAGGAGTTGCAATCAGCAGTGGTTCTGGAAAAAGCACATCGTATTGGCCCACGGAGAGATAAGGGACCGCCGAGGACCTTAATTATGAAGTTTCTTAGCAACAGAGACAGGATGAGGATCTTCAACGCTGCACGTGCTAAAGGAGAGATTAAACACCAGGACCAGCAGGTGCGGTTCTACCCAGATTTGGCCACAGGAATCCAGCAATTGAGGAAGCAGTTTGATCCCATACGTAAGGAGCTGCGCAACCTTGGGATTCGTCATGGTGTAATCTATCCTGCGAGACTGCTGACCACGTATGAGGGCAGAACCCACATCTTCAAGACCCCAGAGGAGGCGCAGGAGTTCATCAAGAAGATCAAAGAAGAAGAAGAGACTGGTGGGAGCTAAGCATGAACAAAATATAAGGTAGAATAATTAAGCATTTGCACAGGCATCTGACTGACTTGAAGTAAATAGTAAGTTTACAAAATATAGATTGTATTATATATTAAAAAAAACAAAACAAAAACAAAACAAACAAACAAAAAAAAAAACTATGATGTACAAAGTTGTTAAAAATTTTGGAGTTAAGTTGGAAAACTACAGAGGAGAGTTAATGTTACGTCATTAAAAGCAGTAGAGTTAGGGTGATTGGGAGGATGAAGAAGGAGTGGCTTAGGCTGTTCCCCGTGGGTGTGGAACGGTCGATGGCTATATCGGGAGACAGAATTTTTCTTTTGATTTTGGGGGGTTTGCCACAAGTGTGGGAAGGGGAAATTTGTTTGTGTGTAGTTTGTAGGATGAATGTTCAACCACTCATGTTTTTGCTTCTCTGTATGAGCATGTTTACACTGCAAGGTAATCCTAAACTCTCTATTGATCATGGACCAAAGTGTTAATCTTAATTTAACTTCATGGAATTGCAGAGGTCTACAAAATTTAAAAAAACTTAAACAAGTTATGAATAAAATAAAGGACATGGGTTCAAGAATTGTGTTTTTACAAGAAACTCATCTGATAGAGGAGGATGTTAAAAGAATTAGGAGTAGATGGCAGGGAAGTGTATTCACCTCTTCATTCTCATCCCGAGCCAGGGGAGTTATGACTCTCATACATAAATCAGTTCCTTTTCAGGTGAAAAATGTAATTGGAGACAAATTTGGAAGATATGTAATCATTCAAGGTTCTTTGCTATTAGAAAATATAAATCTTGTGAACTTATATGGTCCCAATATAGATGATCAGAAGTTCTTTGCTAATTTATTTCTCATCTTATCATCACTTACAGGGCAACATATAATAGCAGGGGATTTTAATTGTACATTGAATCCAGGTGTGGATAGATCAACAGGACTGGATTGTACGCACATTGGATGTAGGATGACTATTAATCATTTTATGAAAGAATTGAGATTGTTAGATATATGGAGAGAAATGAAACCACAAGTTAAAGCCTATTCTTGTTATTCCAGTACCTACAAGACATTCTCACGTATTGATTATTTTTTGATTTCCACAGAATTAAGGTCCAAGATTCAAAACTGCTTTTATGATAACATCGTGATTTCTGATCATGCACCCTGTTGTCTAATATATGTAGATAAAAAATTGACAAAGGAATCAGGTAGATGGCAATTTCAGCATAAATGGCTTCAGGATGAGGAATTTGTCAAGTATATAGAAAAACAGATAGACGAGTTCTTTGACATCAATACTACACAAACATCAGCATGTGTAAAGTGGGAGGCTTTCAAAGCTTTTATAAGGGGACATATTATTAGTTATACAGGATCAAAATCTAAGAAGACTCGAGAGGAGAGAGCTAAATTGGAACATAAAATAAAAAGTCTTCAGGAAAAAGTGTATGCAGGAAGTGACCCAAGGTTGGAGAATGAATTACTGATTTTGAGAGCTGAATACGACAAAAAATCAGCGAATAGAGCTGCCTCGAGTCTTCTAAGATTGAAACAATCTTTTTATGAACAAGGTGAAAAATCAGGAAAATTATTAGCATGGCAGATTAAACAATTGGAAATTAAAACACCAATTACCAGTATTATAAGTAATGGACAGGTAGTTATAGATCCTTTAGAAATTAATAGAGCCTTTAGAGATTACTATGAAAAATTATATGATACCAAAAATGAACCTGATTTAACAAAACTAAATGGGTTTTTGAACGAACTATCTATACCGTGTATTCCAAATGAAAACAGGGAGATATTGGAGTCTAAAATTAGTCAAGAAGAAGTTGGGCTAGCCATTGATAATATGAAATCAGGAAAAAGTGCAGGACCAGATGGTCTTCCAGTTGACCTTTATAAAAAATTTAAGAATAAATTAATAAAACCTTTTTTGGAAATGGTTCTAGAAGCATTTCAAAATAATAATTTACCATCATACATAAATAATGCCTTAATTATACTGCTGCCAAAACCAGGTAAGCCCTCTAATAAATGTGAAAATATGAGACCAATAAGCCTATTAAACGCCGACCTTAAGATAATCTGTAAAATTTTAGCAAGACGAATACAAGAAATTTTACCAAATATTATTAATCGAGATCAGAATGGCTTTATAAAGGGTAGACAAGGCTTCCATAATGTAAGAAGACTATTTAATATTATTTATTTTAATAAAGAAGCACCGGATACAGCTCTCCTATCATTGGACGCCGAAAAGGCCTTTGATAGAGTTGAATGGCCCTTTCTTTTTGAAGTCCTACAAAGGTTTGGACTTGGAAATAATTTCATAAAATGGGTTCAAATAATATACAATAATGCTACAGCAGAAATCCTAACAAATAACAATATTTCAAAACCAATAAAAATCAATAGGGGATGTCCACAAGGCTGTCCACTTTCACCTTTACTGTTTACTATGGCAATTGAACCTTTAGCGATAGCGATACGTTTACATTCACAAATATATGGAATTAAAGTTGGACCAACAGAACATAAAATCTCCCTGTACGCCGATGATATAATTTTGTTTATGTCGAATCTAAAAAAATCAATTCCAACCTTGTTGAATTTAATAAAGAATTTTGGGGAAATATCAGGATATAAAATAAATAAAACTAAATCTTCAATATTAATGCTAAATGAGACCCAGAGAAATTACCCAGCCCCTGAGGTAAATCAATTCAATGTTGTAAATCAGTTTAAATATTTAGGAATCCAAATTATGCCTAAGCTAGAATCAGTCGCCAGTGTCAACTATGAAGCCTTAATGTCAGATATCAATGAGTTAACTCAGAGATGGATGTTACTACCAATGTCGATGATCGGGAGAATCAATATACTTAAAAGTAATATTTTACCTAAAATACTTTATTTATTTCAATACATTCCCTTATCACCACCTTTAGATCTATTCTCAAGAATAAAAAAAAAGTTAGTGGAATTTATATGGAACAACAGGAGGGCTAGATTACGTTTGTCTTTATTATATTTACCATTTGATCGTGGAGGTCTGAAATGTCCAAATTTTATGTTGTATTATTGGTCGGCACAACTGAGGTCTATGACATATTATTTTTCATCAAATGATCTCCCTCACTGGACTGAAATGGAATCATACAATTTACCTTTACCTCTTCCCATATTCATATACTCAGATTCGGCAAAAAAATTACAAAAACAAGTTAAAAATCCATTTGTAAAGCATATGATCAAAATATGGTGTGAAGCTAAAAACTATTTAAAAGAACCACAGTTATTGTCACAATTTAGTCCAATATGGGGTAATCAATATTTTAAACCAGGGAGAGCGGACGCTGTATTTAAAGTATGGAATTTAAAAGGGATACAAAAGATTCAGGATTTATATTTGCCATGTGCAGACAACATAATGTCTTTTGAAGAGCTGAGGATCAAATTTAATCTCAATAGAACACATTTTTTTAAATATCTTCAACTTAGAAACTTTATTCGATCAAATCAAAATAAAGCTCTCACTCGACCTATTTATTCATCCTTGGAAAAAATGATGATGAAAGATAGTAAAAGAAAGGGTATTATTTCAGAGTTTTATAACTCATTGACACTATCTTCAAGTGAAAATTCACTGAAAAGATTAAACTACTGGAAAGAAGATCTGCAAATTGAAATTTCAGAGGAACAATGGGAATTGGCTTGTACAGAAGCTCAAACCAAATCAATAAATGCACGCCTTAAATTGATACATTTCAAATGGTTAATGCGGATGTATGTTACACCGGAGGAGTTAAATAGATATAACAAAAATATACCAGATACATGCACAAAATGCATGGAAAGTAAAGGAACCCTATTTCATTGTTTATGGGAATGCAGATTAATAAGAATGTTTTGGGAGGAGGTGAGGGTAACAATTGAAAAAATAATCTCAAAACAAATCATATTGAATCCTAAACTGTTTTTGTTGGGTCTGTACCCAGAAAAGCATAATTTCAATAAAAGTGAAAGAACATTCATAGACCTCAGTTTGCTTAATGCCAAAAAATGTATTGCACTATTATGGAAAAAGACTCATAGACCAGATGTGACTCAGTGGTTAAGACAGATGTTAACAAACCTTCCATTAGAAAGAATAACATATATACTGAAATCAAAGGAAATTGTGTTTGAGAATATATGGAGACCTTTTATTGATTATGTAAAAAATTTAAACATAACTCTTGAAGAAGAAGGTGAATGATGTGTGTGGACCTTGTAAATTCCAAACTGGTGAACATAATATGTATACTAATGTATTGGATTGTCTAGACTAAACAGAGGAGCATTGTTGAAGACTTGATTTTGTTGGTGGTTGTTGGTGTTTTTAGGGCATTTTTTTTTTTTTGTAGTACTTTAGTGTTAGTGTTTGATTGTTTGTATCATGTTTGTTAAAAAAAAAAAAAGGTTCAATAAAGATATTGTGGGAAAAAAAAAACAGCAATTTAATTTCAAAAAAGACAAATTAGCCATAAAATAATCCACAAATTTATAATACAGTCTCAAATGTACAAGAAAAGTCAATTTTACAAGAGAAAATTACAAATTTGAGGAAAATGGCTTTAAATTTAGATAAATTTACAGAGAAAAGTAGAAAACTATAAGAAAACTTATAAATTTTGGAGAAAAACCTCAAACCTTCAAGACTGAAGTCACTACTCAAGTTATATTTTAAGTGGGTGCTTTTTGTATCCTTACTTAACTAGAAATTTTGGGGTGTCTACTTTTAATTATTAATTTCATAAGAAAACACTGTTTTTACATGAGTAGAATTTCTGGCTACTATACCCACCTCTGATCATATAATTTAAGTATGAATGAGTTAATTACTATTATGAAAGTTTTTCTTTTTTCCATTGACAGAGTAGGAAAGAGAAGGCAAAAAACAATCATAAAAATACAAAAAAGATACATATTTATGTCAGTTATGTAAATCATGACCAAAAAAATTGGGGCGGCACGGTGGCGGAGTGGTTAGCACTGCAGCAGCACAGCAACTCACCCTTGGCCGGGGGATCCTGAGTTCGATCCCAGCCCCCAACCAACAGTGATCTGTGTGGAGTTTGCATGTTCTCCCCGTGTCTGCGTGGGTTTACTCCAGGATTTCTCCGGTTTCCTCCCACATGCCAAAAACATGCAAGTTGGGTTAATTGGCATCAACTGGGGATTCTAAATTGTCCTTAGGTATGACTGTGAGAGTGAATGGTTGTCTGTCTCTCTGTGTTGGCCCTGCGATGGACTGGTGATCTGTCCAGGGTGTACCCTGCCTCTCGCCCAAAGATGCTGGGATAGGCTCCAGCCCCCCCACGACCCGAAAAGGATTAAGCGGAAGAAGATGAATGACCAAAAAAAATCATGCAGGACAAAACATGACACTTGGTATTTTCTAACTGGTTTCTATACCACCATAGACAGAGAGTGGAAATGATGAGATTAGAAGACAGGAGCCAAGGAAAGAAAAGGGTTCAGACATTTAGTCGACTAAATTAAATTAGTTGTCAATTGATTGATAACTCAGCAGTCCTTTTCAATGGGAGCTTATTCTGTGAACTGTACTGGCATTGCCATCCAGGCAGGGGCACACACGGTCTCCCACTGCCACATTTCAACCGAAAAAGTAGAAGAAGACAGCAAGCCCCCAGAGCGCATGCGCTGTGGAGAGTAAAAAACTTGCCCTTCCGAGTTACATTGGAAAGCAAAGAAAAAGACAACATGAGCGCAAAAACCCATCCCTGCTGCCGCACGCCGCAAGGCGAAAAAGCAGGCCGGACTCAAGTTGCCACTGAGGTAACAGACAACAGTCAGGAGCCCAGATCGTTCTGAGTTTGTCTGGCTTTCCGAGGTACTGTGATAATATTTAACATGCAACAGATGAAGCAGTTCACAATTTATTTTCCTGTTAAAACAGTCTACTAAATGGACTTCCGGTCTGGACGCCATGGCGACTGCAGCTTAACACTGAAGCTCTCAGACCCAATCCAGGATAACACCTTGAAAATCAAACTTAACGGATTTTTGGAGGAGTGAAAATCAAAAGACAAAATCATCATGTCTAAAGGAAAACAGAAGAAACTGAAATTCTCCAGGCCAGGACACGTATCGGCCGGAGAATCTGAACTGGAAGATCTCCGTTCAGAAGACGAGGAACTGGTGATAGCTAACAAAAAGGTTAGCCTGAAATCACTATTTGAGGAACTACGACGATTTCGCCGAGAAGTTATGGCCGAATTTCGGGAATTCAGAGAAGAATTGAAAAGGACAAACAGCAGAGTGGACCAGGCCGAGAACCGAATCTTGGAAACAGAGGAACGAATAAAAGTGCTCGAAGATTCTGTGCTGGACCTACGCAAAAGACAAGCATCTATAGAGGCTAAGCTAGCCAACCAAGAAGGAAGACAAAGAAGAGACAACATAAGAATTCATGGTCTGATAGAAGGAGCCGAAAACGGTTTTAACTCAATGGCAGAATGCGTGGAATCCTTACTAAGAGAGAAATTGGATATTCCACAAACCACCGACTTGAAGATAGAAAAGGCACATCGTTCATTAGCCGCTAGGCCGGCGGCGGAAGCGCCCCCACGTTCGGTGTTGGTAAGATTTTCCAATTTCAAAATAAAACAAGAGGTTGTAAGACTGGCCTGGCAGAAAAAAGGATTTATGCACCAGGAGAGAAAAGTCTATGTGGAACACGATTACGCCCCGGAGGTCCTTAAAAAGCGCAGGGAATACAATGACGCGAAAAAGGTGTTAAGAGAGAAGAAATTGCGCTTTCAGACTCCATTTCCTGCGAAGTTAAGGGTCTTCTACGGCGAAGAAACGTGTCTCTATAATTCGGCGGAAGAAGCAACAGCTGACATGGCGAAAAGAGGGCTCCCGGTAACGGTATTTAAACCCGCAGCAGACCCGAGTGAGAAGATCAAAGCGCAAACATGGACAACACAAAGACCTTCAAAATCCACGGACCAGCAGCGGGAAACCCAGCGCCAGAGCGTCGCGGATAAACTATCCGTTTTCAGGTTGGAATAGCAACCTTTTTTTTTTTTTTTTCTCTTGAATCAATCCGCACATCCAACCCCCCTCATACAAGGTAACAAACATTAAAGGAGATGCGTATTCGGGGACTTCCGGGAAGATGGCGGAGAGACATAACGCTTAAACAGAGAGCTCTCCCTAGCCGGATTAAAAATCATCGGTAAATGGCCAACTCGACATAAGCGGATCAATAAACTAAGGGATGAAAACACGAAGGAGCCGGGCACAAGGACAAAAGCAGAGTAAAATTAAAGAATTCCTCTTCAACAACGCAGGAGAAACCGCTGAACACAGGGCCCAAAAAAACGAGGTGACCGCAGCAGAGAAAATGGAAGACACACTCGATACCATGAACATTGGCATCGCCAGTTTGGGTAAAGAGTTGAGAGACTTCAAACGGCAGCTACAACAGGATTTAGCGGCTCTTAAGGAGGAGCTGAAAAAAGAGATTAAGGAAGAAATTATGGGCCTCCGAAGAGAAATGGAGCGCAAGCTAGCAGAAAACATGGAGGAGCTGCGCTCCCAGCGGGCGTGTATGACAGAAGCGCAGGCCCGAATATCAGAGCTGGAAGATTGGAATAGCGAGGCAAGCGAACAGCTGCAGACCCTGATGGCACAAATGCAGAGGATGCAGGAGAAAGTAACCGACTTGGACAGCAGGTCCAGACGGGGCAATATACGCATCTTCGGGATCCCGGAGGGCATTGAAGGCAACTCGATGACGAAATTCATGGATCAGTTCTTAAAAAAAGAGCTGGAACTGCCCAGCGAAGCGGATCTGCAGATTCAACGAGCGCACAGAGCCTCGGCACAGAACCCGAACCCACGCTCTACACCCAGGTCAGTTGTGGTAAACTTTCTGAAATATGATGTAAAGGAAAGAATCCTGACACGAGCGTGGAAAAAAAAGATACGAATCGGCGACAAGCAGATATTCTTTGATCATGACTACCCGGCGGAAATTGTGCAGCAGCGGAAGAAATATGCCAACATTAAAAAAACGCTGAAAGAAAAAAAAATTAGATTCCAAACGCCGCTAACGAAGATGAGGATTCATTGGGAGAACGGTGTAAGAACCTACAACACGGCCAGAGAGGCAGCGCAGGACATGATGGAGCGGGGCCTTGAGGTGTATGTGCCGGAGGAAACGGTAGGAGCAGCGGAGGCCCTGAACGCATCACGACAGCCGGAGTGGAGGCGAGTGAACGGCAAAAGACGGGGGGAGACGTGGCGCAGCGGGCCCAGGAAAGACTACAAGGCTTTCAACTGAAAGCCTAGATTATAACAAAGATTAAGAAAGACACAGAAGAAATGAAGGCCAAGAAGACAAGGTAAACGAGAAACAGACGGCTAGGAGAGATTTAAGTGATATTTGTTGGACATTTCTAGACTAATGACTATTTCTTGGATAGTAAATATAGGTCTAGGGAGGGCCCTACACTCGGTGAGGACATTCCCTCCACCCACCAACAGGGACCAGTGGGCAGAAGAAAGGCCCAAAGTACGGAGGTCGAGATTTTTTAATGTGTTTTTATATAAATATGTGTTATTTTTGTTGTTAAAGGGGCTAGGAGCACAAGTTAAAAAAATGGAAAAACATGATTATGGGTAAAAATCTTAAGATAATAACACTAAACGTGAATGGTCTGAACTCACCTGTTAAAAGGGAAAGAATAATAAGAAAATTCAAGAAAGAAAAAGCCGAAATTATATTTATGCAAGAGACACATTTGAGCAAGACAGAACATGTGAAACTAAAGAGATTTGGCTATAAGAACTCCTACTACAGTTCATTTAAGGGAGGAACTAAAAGGGGGGTTATGATACTAATCTCAAATAAAATACAATTTGAATGTGAACAGGAAATCCAGGATAAAGAAGGCAGGTATGTAATAATAAAGGGTAGCATAGATGGAATGCAGATCACATTAGTGAGCATCTATGCCCCACCAGAAAGTGACAAGGGTTTTTTTCAACATCTGTTTGATCTCATAGCAACACACAGTGAAGGAGTCCTAATTTGTGGAGGAGACTTAAATGCTGTCATGGATCATGAAATTGATACAACAAGTGTTAAGAAGACAAAAAAACATGTAACAAAATTCATAAGAACCTCACTGGCAGAAATGGGTATGGTAGACATTTGGAGGGACCTGCACCCACTCGAAAAAGACTATACACATTATTCAGCAGTCCATAAAGTACACTCTAGAATAGATTACTTCCTTATGAATGAAGATGACAGACACAGGGTGAGAAATTGTTGGATTGGAGGGGCAGAAATATCAGATCATAATCCTATATACATGGAAATAAATTTAAATAATAGAAAACGACAAACAACATGGAAACTTAATGTAGGACTGTTAAATGATGATAAAATGAAAGAAAGAATAAAAGTAAACATAAATGAATATATCCAAGAGAATGACAATGAAGAAGTGGACCCAACAATACTATGGGATGCACTAAAAGCCGTGTTAAGAGGTAAATTAATTGTTGAAACAGGAAAAGCAAATAAGACTAAACTGGAAGCGTATGAACAAAGATGTGAGAGACTGAGGGAATTAGAACATAAACATCAAAGCACAAATGACCCAAAAATATATCAAGAAATTAAAGAAGAAAAAATAAAGATAAAAGAAACACAAATGGATGAAATTGAAAGGAAAAATAGATATCTAAAGCAAAAATATTATGAAACGGGACCAAAAGCCACAAAACTGCTGGCAAAACGGTTAAGAAAACAACAAACAATGAATAATGTATATAAGATTAAAGACCCCACCACAATAAAACCACAGTTAACCCAGAAAACATCGAAGAAATATTCCATAATTTCTACCAAGAACTATACTCGCAACCTGAAGAAACAAATACTAAAGATATTAAAAAATTTCTATGCACATTGGACTTGCCATCAATAGGAAATCAACAAAATGAAAAGCTAACAGCAGAAATAACAACACAAGAGATTAGAGATGTGATTAAGTCACTTAAAAACGGTAAATCACCAGGTAGTGATGGATACCCTTCTGAGTTTTATAAACTGTTTATAGAAGAACTCACGCCACAGCTTCTAAAGTCATTTAATTGGACGTTGAACAACAACAAAATA
Source organism: Pholidichthys leucotaenia (assembly GCA_020510985.1). Lineage (NCBI taxonomy): Eukaryota > Metazoa > Chordata > Actinopteri > Cichliformes > Pholidichthyidae > Pholidichthys > Pholidichthys leucotaenia. The sequence goes on along the minus strand of CM035838.1, from coordinate 312,816,979 downwards.
CCTCCATCATGGAACGAAGCCATCATTTCAGTCATTTTCAAGCCAGGGAAAGATAGAGAACAATGCGGAAACTATAGGCCAATCTCTTTATTAAATGTGGATTATAAAATATATACAACAATTATATGTAAACGAATAAAGACATTCTTGACGGAATTGATAGAAGATGATCAAACTGGTTTCATAGAGGGACGCCAAACACATGACAATATCAGGAGAACAATACATATAATTAATCAAATACATAAAGAAAAGAAAAGCGCAGTAATAATGAGTTTAGACGCAGAAAAAGCATTTGACAGGGTTAACTGGAAATTCCTATATAGTGTGCTGGAACGCTTTGGATTTAACGAAAAATCAGTACAATGCATAAGGACGCTGTATCAAGAACCTGTGGCAAGAATCAAGATAAACGGTAGCTTAACAGACAAAGTAAATATACAAAGATCAACTAGGCAGGGATGCTGCTTATCGCCCACCTTGTTTGCTCTGTTCATAGAGCCACTGGCTCAAGTGATACGACAAAATAAGAAATTAAAAGGTGTAACAATAAAGGGGGCGGAACACAAGATTGGGCTATTTGCAGACGATATTATAGTTTACCTTGAACAACCAGATGAATCAATAATGGAAATGATGAACTTGATAGAAAATTTTGGAAAATTATCAGGATACAAGATAAACATAACAAAAACACAAATACTGACATTCCACTATACCCTCTAAACCAGATAACTGATAAGATCAAACTAAACTGGAAACAAAAAGAAATAAAATACCTTGGAGTGAACATACCTAAAGATCTAAGCAAAATCTATAAAGCAAACTATGATAGGTTGGAACAAGAAATAAAAAAAGATATTGATAGATGGTCAATCTTAAATATGGATCTGAATTCAAAAATTGAGACAGTCAAAATCAGCATACAACCTAGATTACTTTACCTCTTCCAGGCTATACCAACAGAGATTCCAGATGCCCAATTCTCAAAGTGGGACAGGATGATATCGAGATTTGTTTGGGGAGGTAAAAAACCAAGAGTGAAATATAAAACTCTACAGTTACCAAAAGAGAAAGGAGGCATGGGCCTACCGAGTCTAAAGGAATATTACTACTCAGCACAAATAAGATATATCATATGTTGGTGCGACGAGGGATATGAGGCAAAATGGAAAGAAATGGAAAAGGAAATTGAGGGACTCCCAGTACAAAGCATAATAGGAGATAAAGATGCATATAAGCAAATCAAACAAATAGACCCAATCACTAAATTTACTTTAGAACTGTGGTATAAAATAGTACAAAAGTATAATATAAAGGAAGACATAAAACTATTGAAATGGGTAGCATTTGACAGTCAGTTTGAACCGGCAAAACAAGATAGGGGATACAAAAATCTGGTGAACAAGGGAATCACAGCATGGGGCAATATCGGAAAAAAAGATCTCGGGAGCTTTGTAAACATCAGGAGAAAATTTAAACTAGAAAGATCGGAATTCTTCAGATATCTGCAGATGAGAGACTATTATATGAAGAAGATTAGGCATAACCTCCAAACAGATGTGAGCGAGATTATACAATTCATTTTAAGCTCATATATAGGAAATAAAACAAGAATTATTTCAAAGCTATATCAGAAACTTATGGCAAACAATCATTCAAGTAACTATATAAAGGAGAAATGGGAGAAAGAGCTCAATTTAAACATAACAGAAGAAAGCTGGCAGGAAATATGGAAAACACAACACACGTCAACAAATTCAAGAACATGGAGGGAATTTGGATGGAAAAACCTGATTCGCTTTTTCATTACACCACAGATTCAAGGAAAGTATACAAATACCCAATCTATATGCTGGAGGGGATGTGGGGCTCAAAATGCAGACCACTCGCATATGTTTTGGAAATGCTGCAAAATCTCATCATTCTGGAAATCTATACATGTGACAATACAGAGGATATTAGGATATAATATACCAATGAACTGTAACTTGATGTACCTATGTGATCTTAAAAAAGACAATGTTATACAGGCTGAGGACAGATATCTAGTTAAAATCTTGTTGATTGCATGTAAAAAAACAATCACAAAAAAATGGCGATCAGAAGTTCTTCCTGACCAAGAGCAATGGACTGACATTATTGAGGACATACGTATGATGGAAAAACTAACATATCGACAAAGAATGCAAGAAGGACTACGGGAAAAAAAATGGCGGAAATGGACACACTACAAAGTGCAACAACGAGACAGATATTGAAAGAATAACCAAAGACGCTGGAAAAACCAGAAGAATTAAGAGATGGAAACTAAAAACTTGATGCTCCAACATTTGTCCCCCCCCCCCCTTTTTTTTTTTTTTTTTTTTTCCTTTCTCCTTTTTCTTTTTTACTCTAGCCCCTTTGTTTTTTTTTTAAATGTAGACTGTGATCTGAATGCAATATATATAATGAAAAATGAATAAAAATCTTAAGTTACAAAAAAAGGAGATGCGTATTCAGCATGTGGTAAAACATTTCATGGAACAGTCATAATATTTGAAACAAATAAGTCTTTGTAATAAAAAAAAAAAAAAAAAAAAAAAAAAAACTTGTTAAAATAGAAATGTGACAATAATCCACATGTTCTCCTCATACTAACAAATACTGTTTTTGCGTGAATGTTTGATGTGATGGGGGTGGGAGGGTGCACACAATTTCACAGGGTTTAGGCATAAAAGGAAAAAAAAAAAATCATTACAAGTTTGGATTGGGTTCTGAAACTCACGTTAAAAGCATGGGGCAGCTTACAGGGGTAAGAGAGGGCCCTCAACACGTAAGAGTTTGAGGAATTTCCCTCAGGGCCTTCACTCCATCAAGGCTCTTCCAGGGTCTTTAAAAAGACCTCAGCTCAGGAAGTTCTTCTGACAGCTTTTTGTTTTAAAGTTTTATACACTATGTTCTTAATGTTTTTCTTGTTTTTAATGTTCTTTCAGTTTCTGAGTAGCACAAATGAGGGCCACCACACAGTTATACTAAACAAAACAACACAATGGAGAAACAGGGTGTAACCAAAATAATTTCATATAATGTAAAAGGAATCCTGAATCCAGTTAAAAGATCCAAGATTCTAGGCAAAATGAAAAAAGACAAAGCAGGAATAATATTTTTACAAGAAACCCACCTAACAGACGTGGAACACAATAAACTCAGTAGACAAGGGTTTAAAATGATCTCTTCATCTTCATATAAGTCAGGGAGGAGGAGGGGAGTAGCGACATTGATATCAACCAAAATTACATTTGAAAAAAAATCAGAACACAAAGATAAAGAAGGGAGATACAGTTTGGTAACTGGGCGGCTAGAGGGAGAAGATATCACCCTGCTGAATGTGTATGCTCCCCCAGGGGCTAACTGGAAATTTTATAAAAATGTATTCGACCTAATGATAACTAAAGCTCAAGGTTTAGTGATATGTGGTGGGGACTTCAATCTTAGACTGAATCCATACTGGGATGCTTCTGGTAATTCTCCACATCAAAATAACACCCAAAACAGGAAGACTCGGATGCTACTAAAAGAAATGGGAATCTGTGACGTGTGGAGGGAACTCAACCCCAGTGTAAAAGACTATACATTTTACTCAACTCCACATTCATCTTACTCAAGGATTGACTATTTTTTTATGTTTAATAGAGACATTGGAAGAGTAAAAACATGTAAAATAGGACTGATGGATCTCTCTGACCACAGTCCGATCTACATGGACTTAAATATCCAAAAATACACAAATAATACATTTTCTTGGAGGTTAAATTCAAATGTCCTGAAAGGACCATTGAAAGATGAATTGGAATCAGATATTCTCAGATATTTGGAAGATAACGATAATGGAGAAGTATCCCCTTTAATACTGTGGGATGCATGCAAAGCTGTAATAAGAGGAAAGATTATTGCAAAACTGGCAACCCAAAAGAAACTAAGACAAGAAAAACTATCCACATTAGAGTCAGAACTTAGGAACCTAGAAAAAGAACACAAAGGCAACACTCATTCTACTGACTCGCTCAAGATTAAGGAAATTAAAAACCAAATAAATGAGATCTACACAATAGAAATCCAGAAGAAACTTACATTTTTGAAACAAAAATACTATGAAGCAGGCAGTAAATCGGCAAAATTGCTAGCCTATAAATTGAGGAAACATCAAACAGAAAGAGCAATCTACAAAATCAGAGACCCAGTATCAAAGGAAATAAAATTCAGAATTCAGGATATTCTTAAAAGCTTCGAGAATTACTATAAGAACTTATACTCCCACAAAAAACATAAAAACGCATCCGAGGCATTCCTAAACACATTAAACCTTCCCCAACTTACGGAGTCACAAAATAAAACACTACTGTCAGAAATACATCCTAAAGAATTGGAAAAAGCAATTATGAAACTTAAAGCTAACAAATCCCCAGGAGCTGATGGCTATACAGCAGAGTGGTACAAAACCTTTAAACAGCAACTATCTCCTCTCCTCCTGAAAACATTTAATTATGTCCTCCACACAGGGGAAATCCCCCCCTCCTGGAGAGAAGGGGTCATTGCAGTTATACCTAAACCTGAAAAGGATAAACTAGAGTGCTCCAACTACAGACCAATCAGTGTACTAAATCAGGACTATAAGCTTTTTACCATTATCCTTGCCAAAAGGTTAGAAAATATACTGACAGACCTAATTCATTTAGACCAAACAGGTTTTATAAGACAAAGACAGACACAAGACAACATTCGACGCACTTTACACATAATTCATCATATAAAAAAATATAACTTAAATGCAGTCATATTGGGATTAGATGCTGAAAAAGCATTCGATTCGGTTGACTGGTCTTTTCTATATAGAATCTTATCCAGTTTCAATTTTCATAACAACTTCATTAGAACTATACAGGCATTATATAAAAAACCAACAGCTAAAATAAGGATTAACGGTAATTTATCATCATCTTTTGAACTGGAAAGAGGATGTTGTCAGGGCTGCCCCCTGTCTCCACTGCTCTTTGCAATCTTCATAGAACCTCTGAGCCAATGGATAAGACAAAATCAAAAAATTCAAGGTATTACACTTGGTCAGAAGGAACATAAAATAGCACTCTTTGCTGATGACATTTTAATATACCTAGGGCAGCCGGACACTTCTTTACCAGAACTAACCTCAGTTTTTTCAGAGTATGGAGATTTATCAGGGTACAAATTAAACATGCATAAAACCCAAGTTTTAACATTCAACTATGACCCAAATCATTATTCACTAAGCAAACTCAAAACTAACTGGGAGTCGGAATCTATGAAATATCTGGGGGTCAATATCCCGAAACAACTCAACAAAATTATATCACTAAACTATGATCCACTGGTGACAAAAATAAAATCTGACCTAGCAAGATGGAATATGATACCATTCTTGGGTACTGCACAAAGAATTGAAGCAGTCAAAATGAATATACTTCCACGTCTTCTATACCTTTTCCAAACAATACCGGTAGAACCTCCCAAAAAAACATGGCAGGAGCTGGACAGAAGGATCTCAAGATTCATATGGCAGGGCAAGAGACCTAGAATCAGATATAGAACCCTACAGCTAAACAAAGACAAAGGTGGGCTCGAGCTGCCAAATATCAGGGACTACTTTAAAGCCGCACAAATTAAAACTTTAGTAGAGATATGTAACCCAGTCTACACTGCACAATGGAAGGAGATCGAATGCCAAATAACAAGTGACATCCCCCTACAGGCGATAATAGGGAACAATGCCTTACCTAAGCTTTTGAATAACACTAACCCGTGGATAGAGACCCCGCTAAAAATTTGGTTTAAGATAGTCAGAGAGAATCAAACTAAAGAGCCCTATCGACTTCTGCAATGGATTGCCTATGATCAGGACTTTACTCCTAATAAAACAGACACCAGATTTAAAAAGTGGAAGGAGAAAGGGCTGATAAAATATTACGATTTTTTTAAAGGGCAAATCTTAAGAAGTTTTGAAGATTTGAAAAAACAAGGCCTAATAAATCAAGACCTTTACAGGTTCTTCCAGCTTAGACACCACATAAACAATATACTTAAAAAGGAGGTTTTGGAAAGGGCCCAGTCAGGTGTTCTGAAGGTCTTCTTAATGGCATATAAAGGGATCCCAGGGATCAGATACATTTCTAAAATATACCAAGGTCTTCAAGACTTAAAAGGAGACAACACATCTTATATAAAAGAGAGATGGGAAAAAGAGGGGAATTTCACTTTACAACTGGAAATATGGGAAAAGCTAAATAAACAGCAATGGAAAAGTACCTCATCCCTGCAGTGGAGAGAATTTGGATGGAAAAACTTGGTAAGATTTTTCAGAACACCTGCACAAAACAAATTTACCCATAAGGGATTGAACTGTTGGCGCTTGTGTGATGAAAAGACTGCAAATCATTTTCATGTGTTTTGGTCATGCCCAGTTATCCACCAATATTGGACCAATGTACAGACAATATTGGGGAAAATATTCAAAATTACAGTTCCCTTTTCTTTTGTAACTTTGTATTTGGGTTTACTACCGGACTCACTGGAAAGACGAGGAGAAAAATACTTATTCAATGTTTTAATATTGGCAAGCAAAAAAGCTCTAACTAAAAAATGGATGTTGAAGGACTGTCCTACACCTGAAGATTGGATTAACGTGATCCAAGACATTTACTCGATGGAAAAGTTGACATTCGCACTGAGACAGGACATGGATGGGTTCATGAACTTTTGGCAACCCTGGATCGCATATGTGTCTTCCATTAGATCTAATCTTTGACAAATACCATTTCAATAATGGTTCCGCTCTTTGTTCCAATGCTACTCAGATGCTCTTTTACCTTTATTTACTTACTTTTTCTTTTTGTTTGTTTTATGCTGTTTTTTTGGTTTTTTTTTTTCTCTTTAATTTCACTTTTTCTTTCACTTTAAAAAAAAAAGGGGTGTTGTAAGAATTAATCTTCCAATGTTGTCAGATATCAGAAAATAAGGGAACATGTGATGAAAATGTAAACAATGCATTGCTGTAACGACCTGTGTACCCTTTACAAAAACTTAAATAAAAAAAAACAAAAAACAGTCTACTAATGCATCTCAGTAAATTAGAACGTGAAAGGGTTTTTTTTGTAATATAACTAAAAAAGATACATTTATGGTATTGGTATTAGTTTTTAAAATAAATTAAAAATCATGACATCTGTAATTTACTGAGATGTACCAGCACATAGTACACACTATACAGTACAAAATTTGTTAAACTACAAAAAAATGCCATTGTCTGCAGTAAAAAAAAAATGCAAATGGTACAATAAATCGAGCGATAGGATATTCATGTTTTATTCAGTATATCAAAAACAGTAATTAACTTTTTGTATGTTAAAGATAGAAAGACCGTATTGTACCGAGGGAAATTCAGATTCTCTGGAAAATTGACGCTTATCAATTAATCGTTAATCGATCAATAAGATGAATCAATTAACAATGAATTAATTGATAACTTGCATCCCTTCTTCAAATGTTAAGTTCCGTATGCAAAGTCACTGTGCAAAATTTTAAAAAAAATATGGAAAAATATGTTGCCACCACGCCAAGGTCTTTAAGCCACTTTACACAAACACTGTAGTTCATACATTAAGATGATGGAGTCTTCTCTGACTTCAACACAAATTACAGTTTCCCCATTTGCCAAGTGTGACAGAAAACACCTCAGAGAGTGAGCATCATGTCTAACTACCACTGTGTCCGTCTTTAAACAAATGTCATCATGACAACAGGACACAGGTGCAACAGGCAAAGATTAGTTGGTCAGTTGCATAACCTCCAATTTATACAGACTACGGTTTTGGTCCATTAAGAATACAGTTGGGTCCCAGTCTTGTGGCTTTCTCCACCAACTGTGTTTGTGTTTTGAAGTGGCACGGATCAGACAAAGGTTTGCATGATAAGATCATATCAGAATCATATAAAACAACGCAAGACCGAGAATGAGCAAGGAGGAGTAGTCGCGATTACGTGATAACGTTAAGGGAGCACGATGTGCCGGATGTCCACCTGGATTAATGTGTGCTCTAATACTGCATGAGTAGCATGGCAGTTTTAATTCTGTGCAGTGTTTATTGTATTTTGTGTACTTTATTAATCCCAGAGGGAAATACCGGGAATCCACCTGGATGGATGAGGCAGCCACGGTACGGTGCCAATCCGTCACCATTCACACACACGTTCACACCTCGGGCCACTTTAGAGTCTCCAATTAACCTAACTTGCATGTTTTTGGCCTGTGGTTGGAAACCGGAGTATCCGGGACAAATCCACGCAGACACAGGGAGACCATGCAAAACTCCACACAGAAGGGTCACCCTCACTTGCTCCGTTTGGCCAGACGACCAGCTCTTGGAAGAGTCCCAGTTGTGCCGAACTTCGATTTGAATATTACAGATGCCACTATGCTCTTGGGAACTTTCAGTGCAGCAGATTTTTTTATTTTTTTGTAGACTTCCCCAGATCTGTGCATTGCAACAATGCTGTCGCTGAGGTCTGTAGGCTGTTCCTTTGACCTCATTGGAGTTTGCTTTATATGCACTGTCAGCTGTGAGCCCTTCTATAGAGACGTGTGTGTCTTTCCAGGTCATGTACAATCAGTTTAGTTTACCCCAGGTGGACTCCTAACAATGTGTAAAAACATCTCAGCAAAAGGCAAGAGAAATGAGACACCTGAGATAAATTTCAAGTGTTTTTGTAAAGTGTCTGAACAATTATAAATATGTGAGATTTCAGTTTTTTCTTTTAAATACATTTTCAAAAAAAAATTAAAGAAAAAAATCCCAAATCCTGTTTTCAGTTTGTCATTATAGGGTACAGAGTGTAGATTGAGATTTTTTTTTTTTTTTTTTTTTTAAATTAAACGATTGTGGCATCAGGCTGCACCATAACAAAACAGGGAAAATGCAGGGGGAAGGTTGAATACTTTTGCAGGCCAGTGTACCTTACAAATTCATTCAGAACAACTGCTAAATAAAGCAGACTGAGGTAAAGAAGTGTATGCCTTGAAAAAAATAACTGCCTTTTGTGTGCATGCGCACTCATGCAACCCCTAATTTCAAGTTTTCCCTCACGCTCGATTCCTTCTAAAGCTGGATTTATGCACCTGCATCACGTCAACGCCATTGCTAACGTCCGTCGCCAACGCAGTGATTGGCATGTTTTTCTTGTGTGTTGGGTGAAATGTGTTGTTCCATTGCCAAAACGGATTTCAGCCAATGTGTAGAGTGATTTGTGTTCGTCGTGTGTTTTTGTTTATGAAATAGCAACGGACAAGAGCAGATTGTGATGGAGTTGGAGCTAATAATTGTTAAGAAAAAGCACCTTTTCATACGATTGTTGCACAGAGAAGAAGTCGGAGAAAACTGTGCATGCGACCAATGGCGCTGCCGTTATTGACAATCTGTAATTACTGGGGTTATGACGAGCTACAAAACGCTCTTTATGTGCTTCCTTTCTCAATATTCTTTTGATTTTGGACCGCTGTTTAACCGACTCACCTTGGAAGTTGTACTGCCGTGAACAGGCAGAGCGGAACAGCAGCGAGAACCAGGAAATGTGAAGGAGGCAAAGCGGACTAATCCCAGCTGTTAAGGCCTGCGTCGCCAACATGCACCTCTCCTCCTCCGGAGAGGTGCACATTGGGTGACACAATAAGATAAGATAAGCCTTTATTAGTCCCACAATGGGGAAATTCCAGGATTGCAACAGCACAGGGACAGCAACACTCAGGGCAACAATCAGAAGGCAAGAAAAAACAAGAGCAGCTAGTATACATATGTACATATTACTATAAATGTATATATGACACACAGTGCAGAGCATTGTAGCTGGATGGAATAAATAATAAGGAATGCATGTTGCTGTTGCGCTGCGTTAATATGGGTGCAGAACTTGCACTTTAATCTCACCCCAAGCTTTTCTGAAAAGTTGGGAACTGTGTGCATGACCATCCTGAAAAATTACTTTTGATTGATGGAATGAGATAAGCGTTGAAAACTTCAATGTTCAACTGAGCAAGGACTGTGAGGTAAAGACTGCCATTTCCTCTAAGAAAATGACACGACATGCAACTCCATATCATCAATGACCTAAATATGGTTTGAACATGCACAAAACTTCCGTAGAGAGGTTGTGGTGTGATTGTGGTGGCATCGTATCAGAGTCCTGGGTGGGGCATACTGGCAGCAGTGACACTGTATAAAAGTTGTGAGGCCCACACTCACCTCCATGGCTTGGTCATCAAGAATTTAAAGCTGGGAATATGATGCTGATAAATGTGGCAACAGCATCGCGCTAGCCTGGCGTCATCTAGTAGTGCATAGCTGCTTCCTGACACAGTCTGAGAAATGTCGTGCTAGGGCGTGTCTGAAGCGCGGTGTGATTGTGGGGGTACATGGTAGGATTGCCATGGAAACGTGCTGCTAATGTATTGTAACGTTGGGGCTGTGTTAAGGGGGCGGGGATTTTCCCGGCATGCTTGGGCCGCGGCGGATTCAAAGAGTGTTATTATTCGTGTGTTTTAAGTGTTATCGCTGTGTCAGACCAGTTAGAGCAGCGACTGATCATGCGTGTCACCCTCAGTGAGACGGGGGTCTGTGTGAATGACCCCCCCCTCCTGTCTGTGTTGAGAGGGTGTGTATAAAATAAAGCCCGTTTTCGTCACAGTCATCTCTCCTTTCTTGTGTGAACCCGCACAACGTCACACTGGTGTCAGGAGTGGGATATGGAGCAGATGGAAGCCAGAATCAGAGCAGAGATTCAGCAGCTGGAGCGGTTCATCGCTCAGCTGGGAATGGACGACAGAACTGGTACACGACCCCCAAAGTTGCTCGCCGGGATGAATGGAGCAGCGGACCCGACGGGACCAGCGTACCCCGCCTTCTGCCTTTCTCAAGGCAGGACGGGCTAAGCAGAGCAGATCAGCCCCGCTTCCTGCCCTTTTCAGGGCAGGACAGCCCGGCGATTCCACTGCAACCAGGGGTGGCGATCGACCAAGAGGCGACCGTCCCACCCATCCGCCAGCAGGCCAAACTTCCCCGTTTTAACGGTGAAACCCTGCTGGACGACTATCTGCTCCAGGTCGAGCTGGCTGCTGCATTGAACGGCTGGCCACCCGAAGAGACCGCCGCGCAGGTCGCGCTGGCCCTGGAGGGAAGGGCTCTCCGCACGCTGTCCGATCTCCGGCTCGGGGAACGTCGCAGCTGGCCAGCGCTACAAGGAGCGCTCCAGAGGCGGTTTGGGAGAGTGGCCAACGCTGGGCACATCCAGGAACAGCTGGCCAACCGCCGGCAAGGCAGCTGAGAGAGCCTGGGAGCCTACACAGCAGACAAATGGCTGCTGACATGGTGTAGCTACCCGGATTTCGAGCTGGGGGCAGTGGAGAAGCTTGCCCTCCGGAACGTCATCCGGGGGCTCTGCCCGGCCCAGTTCCAGAGCCACATCCGCATTCACGCTGCGAGCAGCTGGGAGACAGCTATGGCAGAAGCGTATTGGGTGGAACCACTAATGGACTGTGCAGCTGATGCGTCGGCACCGAGGCAGAGAGCCTTCCAGGTCATGGCTGAGAGCGAGGAGGAGGAACTGCGCCGGACCACAGCGGCGCAGCCACAGAGAAGACGGCCACGGCGGGGTGAGGAAGGGTGCTTCCGCTGCGGGGAGCCAGGACACATCGCTGCGGGGAGCCAGGACACATCGCGCGGTACTGCCCAGCACCCACCCCGCGACAAACTGGCCCTCGCCGACATTAAACCAGAGTGAGGTGGCATGGACGGGGACCTGCCGTCTCCCACAGACATTTTCCCCGTTGAGCCGTTACCACATGTGGGCCGAATTGGACACTCGCCAGGGATGTACCTACAGTGCAGGTTGAACAACACGCCGATCCGGGCCCTGATCCGACACCGGTTCTACCATCTCCCTGGTCCGACCCAGGGTGCTACCAGGTACGGATGAGGCAGAACTGCGGGGGTGGGAACCCACCGGGCGCTCTTCACCACGGCAACCAGTGAGCGTGCCAGACTGGGAGGGCGGCGAGTTCTTGAGGTGGGGGTGACCCGCCAGAACACAAACCACCCATTTTGGCTGGCTGACATTCAAGACCCCTGCATTATTGGACTCGATCTGCTCACAGCAAGGAGCGCAAAAATTGACACCGCCAGATCGTCCCTCCTGCTGGGGGCTCGGACCATCATGCTCTGCAGGGGGACCCAGAGGGGGAACCCGGGGGCCTGCGTGATCGAGGGGGCCGCCAGGACAGAGTGAACCGGGTGGGTCACCGCAAGAACTGAACACAACGACGCCACCAGCACGAGCAGAGGGAGCGTGATCACCGATAGAGACAGCGGGGGGGGGGCACAGCGGAGCAGGTCAGTGTGTCAGCAGAAACGCAGCAGGCGGTCGAGGAATTGTTCCAGCACAGCTGCAGCAGACTGGGATCGGGACAGAGACGCCAGCTGCAGGAGCTGTTGGGACTGCTACATGGACGTCTTCGCTGCCAAGGATGAGGAGTGCACCTGAACCAGCTTGGTGCAGCACGGGATCGACACCAGTGAGACCAGGCCGATCCGGCACCGCCCCCGCCGTCTGCCTTTTTCAAGGCGGTCAGCGGCAGAACAAAAAATACGGGAAATGCTGGAGGCAGACATTATTGAGCCCTCCAGCAGCCCCTGGGCAGCGCTGGTGGTGCTGGTTAGGAAGGACGGTTCGTGGCGGTTCTGTGTGGATTACCGGCGCCTGAATGACATCACCCCCCAAGGATTCCTACCCACTGCCCCGCATCGATGACGCGCTGGATTACGTCACCGGCTCCAGCTGGTTTAGCTCGCAGGACCTCCGCAGCGGCTATTGGCAGGTAGAGCTGTCACCTGAGGCCCGCCAAAAAACAGCCTTCTCCATCGGGCAGGGACTGTATCAGTTCAAGGTGATGCTGTTTGGACTTTGCAACGCCCCGGCCACCTTTGAACGTCTGATGGAGCGAGTGTTGGCTCACGTGCCCCGGAGCCACTGCATTGTTTACCTGGATGACCTGCTGGTTCACGCAGCTGACTTTGATGGCGCCACGTCCAACCTCCAGGAGGTATTGGATGCCATCCGACAGGCCAGGCTGTGGCTACACCCGCGGAAATGCCACTTATTCCGGCGGGAGACCACCTTCCTGGGCCACGTCATCAGTGCAGCAGGAGTCGCCACCGATCCAGAGAAAGTGGCAGTGGTGAAAAACTGGCCAGTGCCGCAGGATGTGGGAGAGCTACAGAGTTTTCTCAGACTGGCCTCCTATTATAGGAGATTTGTGAAAGATTTCACCACCATCGCCAGCCCGCTGCATCAGCTGACACAGAAGGGCCGTGCGTTTCAGTGGCGTGAGCTGTACTGCTGCTTTTTCCCGGCTTTGCTCAGCACTCATCGGAGCCCCCATCCTGCAGTATCCTGACCGGAACTTTCATCGTGGACACGGACGCCAGCAACCAGGGCATCGGGGCGGTGTTATCCCAGGAGGGAGAACACGGAGAGCAGGCAGTTGCTTTCTTCAGCCGCACTCTAAGCAGAGCTGAAAGGAATTATTGCGTTACTTGCAGAGAGCTGTTGGCTGTCATCCAGGGGCTTCACCATTTTCGTCTGTATGTGTACGGGGGGGAGGTTCCAGCTCAGGACGGATCATGCTTTCCTGACTTGGCTGCTGAACTTTAAAGAGCTGGATGGACAGTTGGTGAGATGGCTGGAGGCACTGCAGGATTATGATTTTCTGATGGTGCATCGGGCAGGCCGCCTCCATGCCAACGCTGACACGCTGTCTCGGCATCCCTGTGCTGCGGAGGACTGTTGGCACTACCAGCGGGCAGAGGATCGAGACCAAGCTGCCCCACGGGCTGCTGCTCTCCGGACCGCTGTGAGCAGGAATAACACCGCGGCACACAGCTCCTCCTTGGATAATCAGGCAGCTCTCCCCAGCGATGATGTCACAGAGGCCCTCGGCACGCAGCAGCTGCAGAGTGAGCAGAACAGAGATCTGGTCATCTCCCAGGTTCAGCAGTGGCTGGACCCGGGGCAGCGGCCCGCCTGGGAGGCTGTGTCTGCGTTGGACCCAGAGACCAAGGCCCTACACTCCCAGTGGGCCAACCTCCACTGTCACAAGGGTGTTGTGTATTGGCAGTGACAGACTCCAGCTGGGCAGCGTCACGTCCGGCAGCTGCTGGTTCCCCGGCGGCTCCGGCCCAACGTACTCCAGCTGGTCCACGGGGCGGTGGGGGCGGGCCACTTCGGGGTGACGAAGACTCTGCAGCGTCTTCGAGCCCGGTTCTACTGGCCCGGATGTCACCAGGATGTAGAGCTCCACGTCCATCGCTGCGACACCTGCACGGCTCAGAAAGGGCCGACTTAGCAATTCCACACCCCCTTGCAGCAGTACCGGGTGGGAGCACCGATTGAGCGGGTAGGAGTGGACATTCTGGGCCCTTTCCCGACCATGGACCGGGGGAACCGCTACGTGCTGATCGCAATGGATTACTTCACCAAATGGCCAGAGGTGTATGCGGTTCCTGATCAGAGCACTGCCACCACAGCATCAAAACTGGTGGACGAGATGTTTTGTCGGAGCCGGAGGGCAAATTGGGGTTGAATTATTTGTTTTGCTTGAAGGAACGTCTCCACACAGTGCACGGACTGGCTCGGGAGGCCCTGGCAGCAGCGGGGAGCCGGCAGAAGCGGGCGTATGACTCCCGCTGCCAGGGGAGGGACTTTGCACCATGAGATCGAGTCTGGGTTTTCTGCCCAGAGCAAAAAAGGGGACTGTCACCAAAACTGGCGAGCCATTGGTTGGGACCGTACGAGGTCCTACAGCAACTGTCAGATGTAGTGTACAGGGTGAGGCTGCAGAAAAGAGACCGGGTTGTGGTACTCCACCGCGACCGTCTCGCCCTGTACCAGCCATCCGCCCCGCAGGTGGTCGAGCCGGGGCCTTCATCCCGACCAGCTACCCCAGCCGAGGCACAGATGGACACTAGCGGGCCTGTACGTACTGGTCGCCGACAACGGCGGCCGCCCCGACACCTGGACGGATTCGTGTTGGACTTCTGAGCTGGACTTTATTATTCTGGGGACAGAAACCAGTCCGGAGGGGACAGTGTAATGTCGGGGCTGTGTTAAGGGGGCGGGGATTCTCCCGGCATGGTTGGGCCGCGGAGGATTCAAAGAGTGTTATAATTCGTGTGTTCTAAATGTTATTGCTGTGTCATTATACAGTGTTATAAGACTAGTTAGAGCGGTGTGTCACCGTAAGTGAGACGGGGGTCTGTGTGAATGACCTCCCCTCCTGTCTGTGTTGAGCGGGTGTGTATAAAATGAAGCCTGTTTCGTCACAGCCATCTCTCCTTTCTTGTGTGAACCCTCACAACGTCACAGTATAGCGCGTGGTAGGGAATGCAGGAGGGCATCTCTGGGATGTTGAAAATAGCAGGGAAAAAAATGTAGCAGCATCATGATTGCCTTCACACTGTAGGAGGCTGTCCAGTTTTCTGTGATCCAGCCACCTGTGAAAGGTCACGAAGCTCGTGGAGAGCATGGCAGGGACTTGATCCAGTATGGAGGGGGTCTCAGAAGCTGGAGAGACTCTTCCCATAATCAGACAAGTAGTTTAGTTTCAGAACAAACAGACAGCAGGACAAAAAAAAAAAAAAAACCGCTCACACTACACAGTCAGTGTCTAGAAGACTGCAGGCTGCCCACACGTCTAACCAGGGTGGATGTTTCAGTGGTACAGCTGTGGGCAACACTTCTGAAACTACTGTCACTTGCTGTGGAAAGTGCGGAGCAGAGGTTGCTGAGCTTCCCACCACGACTAGCCCGTCTCCCGTTGCTGTTCTCTCCATCCCCATCCATGCACACAGACACAACATGGGCGTTTCTGGATTGCTTAACCAGCTAACCACACTAGCTAGCTTTGCCGAACACACAACAACACCGCTCCAGTCCGTTTAGCTGCTGCTAGCAAAGCAGCCAACTTTCCCCTCACACCACGAAGCGGACGACCGGTCCTGCGTTGTTAACAAGGTTTATAAAAGTGTTCAATACAGCGGGCACAATGAAGCCTTACCTTTAATAACATTACTATAAATCGTGGCTCTGAACTCCTCCTTGGCCTTCTGATCGAAGTCCTGTCCGTGGATTATACGCATCTGCTTGAGGAAAGTGGACTTGCCACTCTCGCCTGCTCCCAGTAATAAGATCTTCACTAGTCTCTTCACATAGGTCTTATCTCGAATCAGGTCCCTGTCTATCTCCTTAGATTTCCGTAACTGCTCTGCCTCGCCACTTGTGAGGAGACAGTTTGGAAAACAAACGGATAGTAGAGAACGGGACGGCAGGAAGTCCGCCATCTTTGAACAAATTCATCTGTACTGAAGTAGCGCAAGGAAGGTGGCTGAGGCCCGTGTTGCGTTCACGTGTAAGAGGAAACAGTTCGCCATTCCCCAGTGCAATGACATGAGCGCTCATGCAGTACTGGTGCATTTGAAAAACTAGAACAACGTGGGAAAAAATATTTGTTTAGCATAATTAATCCCAAAAGTAAACTTTCACATATTTTGTATGCTTGTATTTTTGCATATTTTGTGTGCAGAAATACAAGCAAAGGAAATTATTTCAAGGCTTTTTGTTTAAAATTTGATAATTAAGATGTATAGTTAATGAAAATCAATAATCTGTCTTAAATTATTAGAATAGTCCCTAAAATTAATTCAAAATAAGGATTAACCATACAGAAATGCCCAACTTCTAAAAATAAATAAATAACAAGATACAACACTGATGTGTCCTATCTTTTAGTTCATCAGCCAGTGCTTGGTTAGGCCTTGTTTGCCAAGACTTTCAACTTCATCAATGTGGTATGGTATAGAAGTTATCAGCTTGTGACGCTGATGACACTGTGACACTGACTGTGTAATTGAAGCTCAAGCTGCTTTAATAGCAGCTTTCAGCCCATGCGTATCGTTGGGTCAGATGTTTCTCATCTTTCTCTTGACTATACTAGAGAATCTATGGGCTTCAGGTCAGGCGGGTTGGCTGGCCAGTCAATTACAGTAATATTATGGGCAGCAAACCATTGTATAGTAGTTTTGGTGCTGTGGGATGGTGCCAAGTTCTGCAAGAAAAGGAAATCAGAATCGACATAAAGCGTTTCAGCATGAAGTGCTCTAAAATTTCTGAGTTAGATAGCACCATTGACTTCAGAATTGGTAAAACACAGTGGACCAACACCAGCAGATGACATCATCACAGACTGCGGATACTTCTCATTGGGCAATAAACACCTTGGATTATGTGCTTCACCACACAACCATTAATTTCCCCAGTACTAAATACTACAGAACATGATGAAATTTAAAGCTACCTATTGTAGTAAATTAAAAAAAGTTAAATATTTTAACTTTTAATCAGTTGAAACAATCTTATTAAGGAGAATCAATGAGCATACACAAGGTTATCTTTATTATGCAGTCTATGACAGTTATTCAGCTCAGTCCTGAATTGGCGATTGCAAGCAGTCTTTTTATTTTTTCCGATAACTTTAAACGTGGTGGCAGCGCGGTAGCGGAGTGGTTAGCACTGCGACAGCACAGCAACTCTCCCTTGGCCAGGGGATCCTGGGTTCGATCCCAGCCTCCGACCAACAGTGATCTGTGTGGAGTTTGCATGTTCTCCCCGTGTCTGCGTGGGTTTACTCCGGGATTTCTCCGATTTCCTCCCACATGCAAGTTAGATTAATTGGCATCAGCTGGGGATTCTAAACTGTCCTTAGGTATGGATGTGAGAGTGAATGGTTGCCTGTCTCTCTGTGTTGGTCCTGCGATGGACTGGCGATCTGTCCAGGGTGTACCTGCCTCTCACCCAAAGATGCTGGGATAGGCTCCAGCCCCCCCGTGGCCAAAAAAGGATTAAGCTGAAGAAGACGGATGAACTTTGAATGCAGCACATGTCAGTGCCACAGGGAACTGAGGGAGGTGTGTGCATTAAAACTGCTGCTGGTTTTACATTGGGTGTTGGTTGTGAGACACATTCAAAAGAAAGAAAGAAAAAGGCACAAAAAGAGCATAAATTGTTTGAAAACGCTTACTTTGGGTTGATTTTATCTTATTTTTTTAGATAACAAATAAATCTTTTGACATAATCATGACATACCACATGCGATTAACACAAAAGTCCTAGAAATAACACAATGACTCTGTTCACAAAAACCCACCCAATGATTTTACATAGACTGTAAAATGTAAAAAAAATTAATATATTTAGCCCCCTTATTATTTCACTTTTTCCCATAAAAGCACATGTAATGAATACAGAAAAATATCCCCCATACGACAGAAAGCATCTTGTTGAAAAAGTTCAGTTATTTTATATAAAATTAAAAACAGTGAAAAACCCAAATAAACGTATTAAGTCACCCAATCTTTCCAAGGTCAAGTCATGGTTTCTGATGCAACCTGCAGACTTCTACAGATAAGGTCTCCACAGCTGCAAAAAGCAATGAGAGAAGTGTGACCGTTGGTGGCACCTATGTACAGAAAGTCTAATGACTGTGCCAGGTTTGGTTCCTCTCAGTCCATGGGAAATGAGTCAGAGGAAATCTTTTACGAACAGCCCTCATATACATGTAGCCCCTAGTGTCGTTGTGCCCCCCCCCACACACACACACACCCATAATCATATCTGTTTTTACCACACTTTTTTCCTTCCAGTCAGCTTTGCACCAATATGCTTTGACAGCACTCTGTGAACAGCCAGCTTTCTCAGCAACAGCTTTCTGCAGCTTACCCTTAAATAAAAATGTCTTTAAATATTTTTCTGTTTGTGCATTAAATACACAATATATGAAAGTTTACATTTTGAATTAAATTATTTAAAAAAAAAATACATGAAAATTTTCTAATATTCAAACTTTTTTGAGCCGCACCCGCTGGTTCCTGCAGCTGATTGGTGGATATATCAGTCTTTTCCATCCCTTCTTCCTCCCACCACACAGGAAGCTTGTCCTGACAGTCCCTGCAGGCACCCGCTTGTCTGCCGGCAGCAGTCTGAGGTGGAATATTGGACTTGAGGTTGTGTTTATTAGTCTGTAAATATGACAATAAGGACAGCCCGCCCTAACCGGGCACAACATTACCGACCCCGTGTGCACTGCCTCAAAAAGGTGGGTGAAAGCTCTTTATTTATTTACTCATTGGTTCGCATTACAGCACAGCAGTGCAGTAATAAAATTATATTATTTCACTCTTAACCAAAGCTTTGAATGGCACGGCATTATTTGGGTTTATTTGTTTCAGATTTGGGAAATGTATACAATTTACTAAATGTATCGTAACTTTAACTGATACCTCTAAGCAGCCATGTTAAATTTTACCCCAGGTCATATTCTAATATACTAGAATCTAGTATATTAGAAGTTTGGGTTTTCTTGTCACGCAAATCCTTAAGTACATGTGTATTTGACTGCCAGCAGAAGAGGCTTGTTAAAGATAAACTTTAATTCTTCCCTGCGGTTAATAAGATTTGCTGCTCCACAGTCTGAAGTCCAGCGTGTCTGGCAGCATTGTAGTGCCTAGTCCAAGGATCTCATCCTGCAGCTCTGAAACCAGGCGTGGCTCTTTTGCCCATAACCAGTAGTTCCTTGTGATTAAAAACAAAACAAAAACCTTCATAGAAAATTTGTAAATATAAATTTACATGAAAAAGTTTCAAATTTAAATGGAAAAAAGCTGCAAATTTACATGAAAAATTATGTAAATTATATAAAATACTGCAAATCTATGTGAAAAATACTGACTGCTGCCAGTGATACCCCTCTGTTCCAAATTATGCACATCATCATCATCGTCACAGCAGTCTGTCAGTGGTGACAATGACTGTTTCATTTAGGTCTGATCAGATTCCTCCACACAGCTCTGTCCTTCACCTTACGCTGCCAGGAACTCCTGACCTTGTTAACCCGGGTGACGTCTGAGCTGGTATGAGTTGCTTTCTGACTGACCATTTCATGAAACTGCTTGCAAAGTATTTGAGTACCGCTAGCTTTTGCTGGACTAGCGGCACATTCTTGGCAGATAAAGGTATTATCAGTGGCAAGGCCAGGCCAAGACAAACTGACTCCAGTATCTGTTGCAGTGACTGACCAGATGATAGGTTTGTTTATCTCTGCTCTTTGTGTAGTGCATGTCACGATGCACCGACTGGCAAAAGTCCATCATACACTCCACATATAAACTAAATTATAATGGTGACTGTACAAGAACTTTGCAAACTTAACTCTCCCAATTTCTTTCTCAATTGCTTTTGTTAGCTTAACAGGATGATAGTGCCTCCCACCCTCTTTGAACTCAATGACAACCTTCCACTCATTCCCGACATCATCAAACTGCCATCCATGTTGGCTAGTTCGTGTTTTCTTCGCATTGTTATTTCCTCCGGTGTCATTGTCATCTGACCCACTTCTACCTCTTGATGCCCCCCCTAGCTGTATGATATTGCAGTAATGTAAGTGAGGCTCAAATAAAGTTTTATATAGAATGACAAGTGCTGAAAGTGGTAGAAAATGTCTCACTTTAAAAAACAGAGCAGCATATTTGGCCATTTTCTTGGTTAGATCATCAATGTGACATTTGAAATTGAGAAATTCATCAGTGAGGACCCCCAAGAGTTTTATAGAGCTAACTCTTGTAATATTCTGTCCATTAATTTTGGGGCAAAGTTCCTTGGTATCTGGATTTCTATTGAAACGGAATACAATTTAATTACTTTTACTGATATTAAGTGAAAGTTTGTTACACTGAAGCCAGGTGTCTATTTTCATAAGTTCACTATTTGTTATCTGTTCAAGTTCATTTGGATTCTGGTGAGCAAAAAATAAATTAGTGTCATCAGAAAACAGTACTTTATGTAGTAGGGATGAGGAGTTAGCAATGTCATTTATATACAGAATGAATAGAATTGGTCCTAAAATGGAACCCTGGGGAACCCCATGATCAATGGATTTATATGATGACTTGTGGTTATTTATATAAACCTACTGAAGTCTTCCAGACAGATAATTAATAAACCAATCTAATGCAAGGCCTCAGAGTTTCAAAACATTTTATTGGTTGTAAAGAACTGAAAATGGTCATTTGTTGAATTTGCAGCATTAGGAAGTCATATTTACTGAAATCAAAAGCTATTTCAATTAAAAAAAAACATCTAAACAGGCCAAGTTACATGTTAACATAGGACCCCTTCTTTGATGTAACTTTCATAATTCTTGCATCCATTGAACTTGTGAGTTTTTGGGGAGTTTCTGCTTGAATTTCTTTGCAAGATGTCAGAATAGCCTCCCACAGCTGCTGTTTTGATGTGAACTGCCTTCCACCCTCATAGATCTTTTGCTTGAGGATGCTCCAAAGGTTCACAATAGGGTTGAGGTCAGGGGAGGATGGGGGCCACACCATGAGTTTCTCTCCCTTTATGCCCATAGCAACCAATGATACAGAGGTATTCTTTGCAGCATGAGATGATGCATTGTCATGCATGAAGATAATTTTTCTACAGAAGGCACAGTTCTTTTTGTACCGTGGAAGAAAGTGGTCAGTCAGAAACTCTATATACTTTGCCGAGGTTATTTTCACACCTTCAGGGACCCTAAAGGGGCCTACCAGCTCTCTCTCCATGATTCTGGCCCAAAACATGACTCCACCACCTCCTTGCTGATGTTGCAGCCTTGTTGGGACATGGTGGCCATCCACTACTCCATCCATCTGGACCATCCAGGGTTGCATGGCACTCGCCATTAAACAAGACTGTTTGAAAATTAATCTTCATTTATTTCTGGGCCCACTACAACCATTTCTGCTTGTGAGCATTGGTTAGGGGTGGCCAAATAGTAGGTTTATGCACAACTGCAAGCCTCTGGAGAATCCTACACCTTGAGGTTCGTGGGACTCCAGAGGCACCAGCAGCTTCAAATACCTGTTTGCTGCTTTGTAATGGCATTTTAGCAGCTGCTCTCTTAATCTGATGAATTTGTCTGGCAGAAACCTTCCTCATTATGCCGTTATCTGCACGAACCCATCTGTGCTCTGAATCAGCCACAAATTTCTTAACAGTACAATGATCACGCTTAAGTTTTCGTGAAATATCTAATGTTTTCATACCTTGTCCAAGGCATTGCACTATTTGATGCTTTTCGGCAGCAGAGAGATTCTTTTTCTTTCCCATATTGCTTGAAATCTGTGGCATGCTTAATAATGTGGAACATCCTTCTTAAGTAGTTTTCCTTTAATTGGGCTCACCTTGCAAACTAATTATAACAGGTGTCTGAGATTGATATCAGTGATCCAAAGAGTGCTGAGACACAATACCATCCATGAGTTTAATTGAAAAACAAAAAATTGAATGTTTATGACACTAAAATCCGATTTGCATAATAATTTGGAGTGTGGTGTATATCAAAATGATCAAATTATAGGGGGTAAAGTTGCAAATTTACAAGAGAAAAGTCTCATTTATAAGAAAACATGCAAATTTAAGAGAAAAAATAAATTTTAGGAAAAAATATTCTTTTATATGAAAAATTCTATTTAATTTCACCTAATGACTGTAAAATTCTGTACAGTAATGCTGCAGTGCTGACCAAGGTCTTTACAGTCCCAGAGACAAAATAAGCACCTTTCAAAATACACACAACAGTTTTGAATTGTCAAAATAAGTAGATGGCATTCACTTATGTAGCACATTTTTCTCATCTCTTGATGACCAAAGTGCCTTACAGATCCTGCAATCTACCCATGCACACACACATTTGTGCTCTGATAGCAGCAGAGCTGCCTTGCAAGGTGTTGGCCTGACCCGCCAGAAACAACTGGACATTGACATGCGGATTACAGAGAGAGTGGGAATCCAACCACTGACCCTCCGATCAAAAGTTGACCACACTACACCTGCGCCACAGCTGCCCCACACAAGTTTGACCAAAATAGGGATGATGCAGCAGGTTCAAAAGTCCATCCATCCATCCATCCATCTGTCCATCATCTACCGTTTATCTGAGCCACGGGGGCAGCAGTCCAAGCAGGGTAGCCCAGAGTACCACTGGGTTCACATAGCACCATGATCCCTCCAGCAGGTGTTGAGCCCACTGGAGGGCGGACCCATGTGGCTCCTTTACACTTGTTGTAACTTTTTTCATGGGGATCTACTGGACCGCTCTTGTTCTGGCCCTTCGACTAGGACCAGTTTGTCTTGGGAGACCACACCAGGGACAAGCTGCCACAACAACATACACAGCCCCTGGAATCATTAGGGCACTCAAACCCCTCCACCACAATAAGGTGGCGATCCACAGAGGGGAGGTTCAAAAGTATTTGAAGATAATTATGCCATTAACAATCTGATACAATAAATTAGATCAACTTGAAATCAACTTTTTGTGTTAACAGTAAAAAAAAAAAAAAAATCTTCCTGTTCACACTACACTTCCTGTGGACCACAACTGTGTTTTGTAAGATGTCTGTCCTCATTTTTTTGGCACATTTTTGCTGATTGCTGTCCTCCTTTCAGCTGGAGGCCATTGTTGTTGAGATGCAGGATCCGAAAAGTGGAGTTAAAGGCACAGAGCAGAAGCTCAATGTCACAACCATCCCACATGTCATTGCTGGTGAGCATAACACACACAAATCTACTGTACGCTCATGTACACACAGATCCCGCAGACCGAAACAGTGGAGGTCTGAACATTTAGCAGCCAGATCACTCCTCAAGAGGTATGTTTAGATACAAAACACAGCAAAATAAGAGTGAAGGACATGTAATAATTTAAGTTCCAGTCGCACAGACTTGTATTACCTGTGTACACCTGTGTACCGTGTCTAACTTCAGAGCACACAGATAGTACTGTAATTGAAAATAATACAATGACGATTCCTTCTTTAAATGAAGACTTATTCATCTAAATGTCATTATCAGCCATACGAAAACGATAAATGACTTTTAATTAAAATCTCTTTTGCACAGACTACCGTTTAATCGAAAAATGTGCGCCTAAGCTGTTACAGTAGGCTAAATATAGTATGACACTATATTTTCAAAAAGTACAGTAACATACAGTAAATGATTGGGTGCTACAGCTGACTTCAACAAAAATGTCCATAATGCAACAGAAATTACAGTAAGTCACTGGAAAAGCATTTTACAGTATCATACTGGGTGAAATATGGCATGTAACTGTAAACATTACAGCCATGTCTAACAGCGTACACAGTCCAGATTTAAACATGGCTGTAGCTGGGGAGAAGCAGAGATAAGGAGGATGACGGATTCACCCACAACAGCAAACTTCGTTGATGACCAGTCTGTGAACTAAAGGATTTTGGACAGTTTAAAGTGCCCCTATTGCACACTTTTGGTTTTGTTGACACAGTTCCCAAAGGTGTTGCTAAAATGTCTGTGACCTGCTTTGCCAAAACCCCTTGAGGTCTAAATATTGAAGAACAACTGTCCTCCCAGTACGAGGTGCCTTCTTCAAAATGGCCCTTTCCAATGTATTTTGCTTTAAATGCTAATCAGTCCTTTTTCATCATTTGTGAGTTCTGTTGTTGCCGTTAATGTTAGTTAGCAGCTACTAGCTTTGGTAGTGACCACAGCCTGTGCTAGCAAACGAATTTGGCTGAATGTGAAAATGTCAAGGTCCAAATAAAGCGTTAGCAGAACAATCCTCTTCTTCCATAAACTCTAGGACTGCAGAGTTCTCATGCTTGGCTTTTCTAACCAAGTCACCTCATACCAGTTGTTAAAGACAGAGAGATCATGCTGCTGACTTTTCGGGACTGGTCCCATCATGTCAACCATTCAGCTTAAGCAGACATTCACACCAGAAATAAGAAAAGCACATACGTGGGAGTTTGGAATGATTTTGCTCTTGATATGTCTTGTAAATCACAAGAAACATGTTGCAGACATGTTAACAACAGAAAAAAAAAAACTTGATTTTTGCAGGAGTGTCACTTTAACAGATTTGTTTTTAAGTTGGGTTACAGGCACAACAGGGAAAACTTTGGAAATTTTGAAAAATAAATAAAATTTGATAAAATAAAATATAATTTGATAGCTCCTCTTCCAAAGACATCTAAATAAAAAAAAAATGAAAGATAAACTAGAAAAGATAAAAAAAATAAAATAAAATTTGAAAATTGAAAAATGTGTAATTCTTTTTTACATCACAAAACCTTGCATTTTAACAGAAGTATTATTGCTTTTTATATCCACTGTATATCTATATAAATTCTATAGCTTTATCTACAGCACAGACTGTGTGGTCTGACAGGCTGTTCTGCTGCCTAAGCTGCTAACCCCTGCTAAATGAAGCAGCCTCAATTGGATAAGGTTTGAGTACTACTTTAGTAACCAAAGTGGCTTTTAATCAGGTCCAAGAGCAGTGAAGGAAACGTCAGCACGTGGCCAGTGAGTGAAAAGTGAACTGAACATAGTGTAAGCATGGCCAGTTTTAAAGCTGATTGGCTTGCGCAGGAAAAAAAATTTGATTCATCAAGAATGACCCGTAATTACAGATATGTGTTGTCATGCCAACTGTTCTGCTCTATTATTTTGTCCATCATCTTTGTGACTGTCGGTATCATGTTGACGATTATTGCAAACGCAAGACAGCAAATTTTGAAAACTTTTTCAGGTTTTTTTGTTTTCAAAAAATTTCTACTTTTGCAAGTAGCATTCATATTTGAGTGCTGATCGTTGTGCCACGAGGATCACTGTATCTGGATGACTGCAGATTTTTATGGTAAAATGTGTCTTACGCTTCACATTTAACCCACCCATGGAAAGTAAGTGGCAAAGATTTGTACCCTGGCAGAGAGAATGAAAATAGTGCAATATTTCTGAGTCATTCGTGACTGATCGAATTCTATAGAACAGTTCTTCATGATGAAAAAGGGGATTTGGGTTGTGCTTGGGAGCTGTTTTTTCTATCCCTGCCCGTTTCTCATCCACTTGAATCCACCCACATCCCTCGATATGAGCAGAGCAAACCACTCAGTCATAAAGAGAACTGGAGGTTCATGGCACAATACTCCTCCTTTATCTGGGGAAAGGGAGAGAGAGCGAGACAGTGATCGCACAGAGTCTAAAAGCAGAGGGAACAGTGTTAGTGAGGACACATGACTGAATCAAAGTTGTTTGGCTTGGTTTATTTAGGCTATGTTAAGACATTTTTTCATAATGTTCACATTTTAATGCAGGAAGAAGCACCCAAATATTGCAGTCTCTTGTCACATAACCATCATAGGATACTGACAGCAATTGTCGCCCCCTGTTGAAAAATAATAAGAAGGGTCAGCCGCTTTTTTGAATGGTTCTTTGAAAGGAACAAAGCCATTGGTCTCCTTCAAAGAAGCCATTATTCACACCGTTATACCAAAAACAGTGCCATCTTGTGGTTGTGAAAATAACTACATCCAGAGAGAGCAGAAAGATGAGGGAAGTGAGATGAGAGGATGTTATTTTAAAAAGCCTGTGTATGGTATAGACACAGTGACCCTAACCACCACACTAATGAGAGCGCCTCACACTGGACAGAGATAAAATAGCCTCCCACCATCCCCCATCCACATCTGTGTTAGAAGCTCAGCACATTAGAGGTGGTACAGCTGGAGTCTCACTAATAGTGACAAACATTACGTTCGAACACATCCCATGCAATAGATACACATTGGATGGAGAAACTATTACAGTTACAGTTGTCCTGCAGTTGATCAATGTTTCAGTTGCACTCATGGCCATGATCCTCGATTTACCAGGCATACTGAGACATTAAATTTTAAGGTCTTTATGTACTCTCACAAATTACGTACAACCCCAGTTCCGGTGAAGCTGCGACATTGGGTAAAACATAAATGGAAACAAAATACCATGGTTTAATAATCCTTTTCAACCTATATTCAACTGAATGCACTACAAAGATAAGATATTCATTGTTAAAATTGATCAGCTTTATTGTTTTGTTGAAAATATTCACTCATTTTGAATTTGATGCCTGCAACATGTTCCAGAAAAGCTGGGACAGGGGCAACAAGAAACTGGAAAAGTTGAGTAATGCTCAAAAACCACCTTTTTGGAACATTCCACGGGTGAACAGGTTAATTGGAAACAGGTGAGTGTCATGATTGGCTATAAAAGGAGCATCACCGAAAGGCTCAGTCGTTCACAAGCAAAGATGTGGTGAGGTTCACCACTTTGTAAACAACTGCATAGGTGAATAGTGTTATGTATGTAAAATACCTCTATAAAGGATGAGGCCAGATGGCTGGACGAACTCAACTTTATTGAACGTTGTTAACTCAGCGGACACACAGTAGACACCAGGCAGAGGGCACCGGTTGAAGAGGCTGCAAAATGGGCGCTCTCTGCTATTTATAGGGCGGTGCAGTGACAGAACAGGAAGTGCCTGCCATTACACCGCACTTCACAATAAAGGTGTCAGACATCAACACCACATTTCCTCCCCCCCTTAGAAAAGTCCAAAACCACTCACTCAGTTGCTCCCCCCTTCCCATTTAGGACCTGACTGACACACTAACAAAACCAAAACTGATGTATCTAAACGGCTTAACACATTCACACAACAAAACCTAAAATAGGGTGGATGGGTGGACTACCGTCCTGCCCACATGGCACGATGGATTATTCTGCCACCTGATAAGCTAAAGAAAAGTCCATTAATAAACTAAAATAATTGCCATGTTCCTAAACTAATAAAAACCACACAAAACAACCCCATTTTACAACATACATAAACATATGAACATCAGAACTATTACACAAAATTTACAGCACTGTCCCTTGGGCAGGAGGAGCAGAACCGGCATGGGAGGGCCCAGGGCAGCCCCTCAGCAGACACGCCCCTGGAAGCAGCAGGCCCCCAGGACAATGGTTGATCTCCAGGACGAAAGCGCCTCTCCTCATCACTACCAATTCCCGCTTTTGTCCAGCCCCGTCACCAGAAGCCTCTTCCCAGACACGCCGAAGCTGATTGGCGTGCTTTGCCGAGCCATCAGACAGCTGGAAGTATGCTGCGCCCAGTTTAGCCACTATGCGCACAGACTTCTGATGTTTCGCTGGCTGTCGTCTGGCCCATCTTTGCCGTGGACGTTCCTCTCCTCAAACCCGGACCAAGTCCATAACCCTAAGAGGGTTTTGGCTCGGCCTGACATGGTGCTGCTGAGCATGCGGTTTTCCTGTGCTTGTCGGTCTGGCCCCATCCTCTTCTGAAGCTGTCGTAGCAGTCGCCGTCATAGTTGCAGATCCTCCATCTCACTGCGGCCAAGCTCCGGAGGAATCTGGGGCTAGCACATCGGCGTCACTCACCAGCACAGGCACCTAGCTGCCATGCTCGGTACCCCCCTCTACCGTTTCCCGAGCGCCTGTACTGAGACCCTCCTGCACCAAACCTGAGTGAGCCTGGTCCTGCTTGACCACCGTGGTGTCCATTAGTCCTTTGTCCCACACAACGCCATCATCGACCACCGGAACCAGAGGGTTCCACTGGCCACAACCTGACCATTCTTCCCCAGCGTTGTCTTTAATGGCAAAACCCAGTTCGTAAAACAAATCACAGCCCATGATGTTGTCGCCTTGGGCCGTCACATGGAACATGAAGTCAGTCATCTTCGCAGACTTGTACCGAACCGTTAAAACCAATGTCCCAACTGTGCACAGACGGCCACCTCCATAACCATAAAGCGGTGGTGGGTTACCTCTCACTCTGTAGTGGGGGAAAAACTTCCTCACCATGGCCCAATTCAGCAACGACCCTTCTGCCCCCGTGTCGAGCAGCAGTGGTATCTCCATGCCGTCCACTTCCACTGTACAGAAAGTGTACCCATTGGTACTGGGAGACACCGTATGGATGGTTGTCGAGGGCGGGCAGAGTCATTTCTTCCGTGGGCTCTCCGGCTCAGATACACAGCACACATTAGCATAATGGTTCAAGCGCCCACATCTGCTACAACGCTCCCCTCTAGCGGGCAGTCTTTAGCCTTATTTCGGTGCATCACGGACCCGCAACCCTGGCAAAGGGGTTTTCCTGGGGCAGACCTCTGACTGGCAGCATTGGCTTCCATAATGTCATCATCCAAGCTATCCTCGCTATCAGAGTCTGCTACATTTGCTGCAGCAGGAGGCTCCGGCGGCCGCTGTGACTGGCGCCAGTTTAGCTCTGAAGCTAGCTTATCTGTGGCCACCAACTGGAGAGCTAGCTCGACAGCCCTGGTTAGCGGTAGGTCACTCAGCATCGTGAGTAGCCTAGCCCGTATAGCGGCGCTACTTGTGTGCTCCGCAAGCTGGTCACATACCAATTCATCCTCCAGCAGCCCAAAACGACACTCGCTAGCTAACTGCTTCAAGTTGGTGACAAACTGATGTATAGGTTCACCCACATGTTGATGTCACTGCCGAAAGTGAATCCTCCGGACAGTCACGCTATGTGGGGTATGAACGTGGCTTGCTAGCAGCTTAACGACATCTTCAAAAGAGTCCGAAGACCCAAGTGTGCTCAGGACACATTGGCCCTCTATCCCGAGGTTGTGAACAAGTAGCACACAGGCTCTTAACTTGTCAAGCTTACCCAGGTTGAGTGCGGTGATGTAGGTCTGGAAAGCTTCAAACCGTCTCGGCCATGGAATGGGCGGCTCTCCCGGGAGCTCGAGGAAGGGGTGAAGTGGTGCAATACATGCCTCCATTAATTAATCCTCGATCGCCAAATGTTAGGTATGTAAAATACCTCTATAAAGGATGAGGCCAGATGGCTGGACGAACTCGGCTTTATTGAACGTTGTTAACTCAGTGGACACACAGTAGACACCAGGCAGAGGGCACCAGTCGAAGAGGTCGCATAATTGATGCCCTCTGCTATTTATAGGGCGATGCAATGGCGGAACAGGAAGTGCCCACCACTTCCTGATAGACCATGCCATACCAGTAAACTGATAGATTTACTGTAATTTTTGAATACTAGTGCATACCCCTGTATGCCCGTAGAAGGCAAGTGTAAGCAAGCATTTCTGCATTCCCGCAGAAAGTTAATGTTACCATGACAACAATAGCCATGATGATGCCTGCCTTTAATCTTTGACATGGTTACCATGGCAACAGTAACCATGGTGAAACCTGCCTTTGATCTTTGATGTCACCACTTGTTCAGTGATGCCTGCCTTTGATCACTGATGATGTGTCTGCCTTGCAACAGTAACCATGGGAACATCTGTGTGTCAATGATGTCATAGCTATGAATGCCCATAGCTCCCCTATGGAGGTTCATTAAAGATTTCCCCTCCTAAACTTCTGCATATCCAGGGAGGCTGAAATTCAGGGATGCACACCTTCATAACCTCAGCACAGCACGTATCAAATCTGAGGCCAGTCTGACAAACGGTTCAGGAGATATGCGTGGAACAGACAGACAGAGATTTCTTGCATTATAATATGATGTGTTGGCTTTTTACTTTCAAAACTGATCTATGCAGGTGTTAAATGTTTAGAACAAACACAATAAAGATGAAATTGTCATCTAAAATAGTCCTTTGTTATTATTTGTGGTATTTTATGTATTTTTATGGACGTTGATTCTGCAGATAAAAGCTTACTACTACTACGACTATTATGCCTGTGTTTGTCTCTCAGCATATCTCTTTTTTTTTTCTCTATTCCCATACAGGAAATAACATAATTGCCTGGATTGCTAACAAGATGAAGACCACCACAGAAGGTAGAACCTTTAAACGTAAAAGGCCGGTTATCCAAACATGATATTTTTATTTATTTATTTGACCTTTATGTTACCAGGCAAAATTTTTGAGAACCAATTCTCATTTACAAGCATGACCTGGCCAAGAGGCCCCAGTAGAAAAGAATGCATAAGCACACAGATTCATATAGACATATAAACATACCAAGCATAAAACAAAATAAAACTACACAGGTCCTCATGGATCAAGTATGTAAGTCAGAGAACAGAATAAACAGCAGGAGTAAGAAGAAGATGAAGAAGAAGTCAGCTAGCATTAACAGAAAAGAGGGCAGAAGTTGTATGTGTGTGTGTCTGTGTGCGCACTCAAATATGGCCCAGGGTGATCGGCAAGAACAACAATAAATTATCTGTTGGAGTTTAAGCGTGAAAGTGATAAGAAACATCAAAATTATGAGTTTGAGGGTACTTTGTAAATTGTTTATTTGCTACTGCAAAGCAAAAAGAGTTGTTGCCAAAAATAGTAAAGGTTTTGGGGATGATGAGCTTGCTATATTCACTTGACCTAGTATGGTATTGATTATTGGCCACCATCTGGTGGCCGGGTTTCCGCCATGGGACCCGGCTGGGCTCAGCCTGAAGGAGCTACATGGGTCCGCCCTCCAGTGGGATCACCACCTGCAGGAGGGATCATGGGGGTCCGGTGCTATGTGGATCAGGTGGCGGTCAAAGGCGGAGACCTTGGTGGTCTGATCCCAGGCTTCCTAAACTGGCTTTTGGGACGTGGAATGTCACCTCTCTGGTGGGGAAGGAGCCTGAGCTGGTGTATGAGGTTGAGAGATACCGGCTAGATATACGTAGTCGGCCTCACCTCAACACACAGCTCTGGTTCCGGAACCAGTCTCCTGAAGAGGGGCTGGAGCTTGGCCTACTCTGGAGTTACCTCGGGCGAGAGGCGACAAGCAGGGGTAGGTATTCTTGTATCCCCCCCACCTTGCTGCCTCTATATTGGAGTTTTCCCCGGTGGATGAAAGGGTTGTTTCCCTGCGCCTTCGGGTTGGGAAATGGGTCCTGGCCATCATTTGTGTTTATGCACCAAATGGGGGTTCATAGTACCCACCCTTTTTAGAGTCTCTTACTGGGGTGCTGGAGGGTGCTCCTCTTGGAGACTCCATTGGCCTACTGGGGGACTTCAATGCGCACATGGGCAACAACAGTGAAATCTGGAGGGGGTTATTGGGAGGAACGACCTGCCCGATCTGAACCCGAGTAGTGTTCAGTTATTGGACTTCTGTGCTAACCACAGTTTGTCCATAACAAACACCATGTTCAAGCATAAGGGTGTCCATATGTGCACTTGGCACCAGGACACCCTAGGTCGCAGGTTGATGATCGATTTTGTTATTGTGTCATCAGACCTTCGACCGTATGTCTTGGACACTCGGGTAAAGAGAGGTGCAGAGCTGTCAACTGATCACCACCTGGTGGTGAGTTGGATCTGATGGCAGGGGAGGAGGCCATTCAGACCTGGTAGACCCAAATGTATAGTGAGGGTGTGCTTGGAACGTCTGGCTGAGGCCCCTGCCCGGGAGGTCTTCAACTCCCACCTCCGGAAGAACTTCAACCACATTCCGAGGGACTCTGGAGACATGGATTCTGAATGGGCCATGTTCTCTACCTCCATTGTTGAAGTGGCTTCCCAGAGTTACGGCCGCAAGGTCATTGGTACATCTCGTGGTGGCAACCCCTGAACCAAGTGGTGGACACCAGTGGTGAGGGGGGCCATTAAGCTGAAGAAGAAGTCCTATCAAGCTTGGTTGGCTTGTGGGACTCCCAAAGCAGCTGAGGTGTACCGGCAGGCCAAGCGGAGTGCAGCTCGGTTGGTTGCTGAAGCAAAAACTCTGGTATGGGAGGAGTTCACTGAGGCCATGGAACAAGACTTTCGGTCAGCTTCGAAGAGATTCTGGCAAACTGTCCGGCGGCTCAGGAGGGGGAAGCAGCTCCCTGTCCACACTGTGGATGGGGCGCTGCTGACTTCGACTAGAGATATTGTGAGGGGGTGGAAGGAATACTTTGAGGATCTCCTCAATCCCACTGATACACCTTCCACAGAGGAAGCAGGGCTTGTGAACGAGGGGGATGACTCGCCTATCACAGGGGCTGAGGTCGCCAAAGTGGTTAAAAATCTCTTTGGTGTCCGGGCCCCTGGGGTGGACGAGATTCACCGTGAGTAGCTCAAGGCCCTGGATATTGTAGGGCTGTCATGGTTGACACACCTCTGCAACATTACGTGGAGGTCGGGGGCAGTGCCTTTGGCATGGCAAACCGGGGTGGTGGTTCCTTTCTTCAAAAAAGGGGACCGGAGGGTGTGCTCCAACTTTAGAGGGATCACACTCCTCAGCCTCCTTGGGAAGGTCTATGCCAAGGTCCTGGAGAGGAGAGTCCGGCCGTTGGTCGAACCTCGGATTCAGGAGGAGCAATGTGGTTTTCGTCCTGGCCGTGGCACGTGGGACCAGCTCTTTACCCTCTTGAGAATCCTCGAGGGTTCATGGGAGTTTGCCCAACCAGTTTACATGTGTTTTGTGGAATTGGAGAAGGCATTCGACTGTGTCCCTTGTGGTTTTTTTTGTGGGGGGTGCTTCGGGAGTATGGGGTATCGGGCTTGTTGTTATGAGCTATTCAGTCTC
Source organism: Pholidichthys leucotaenia (assembly GCA_020510985.1). Lineage (NCBI taxonomy): Eukaryota > Metazoa > Chordata > Actinopteri > Cichliformes > Pholidichthyidae > Pholidichthys > Pholidichthys leucotaenia. Next base: position 312,783,442 of record CM035838.1, on the reverse strand, counting down.
TGTATGTTCGTTGTGAGAATTTGGTTCGTATTGCCAACACTCGATCAGATTCATTCCCAGTGAGAGTTGGACTCCGCCAGGGCTGCCCTTTGTCACTGATCCTGTTCATAATTTTTATGGACAAGATTTCTCGGCGCAGCCAGGGAATGGAGGTTGTCATGCTTGGTGACCACAGGATCTCATCTCTGTTTATTTGCAAATGATGTTGTCCTGCTGGCCTCATCCAGCAATGACCTACAGTTCTTACTGGGACGGTTTGCCGCTGAGTGTGAAGCGGCTGGGATGAGAATCAGTACCTCCAAGTCCAAGTCCATGGTCCTCAGCTGGAAAAAGGTGGATTGTCCTCTCCGGGTTGGGGACAGGCTCCTGCCCCAAGTGGAGGAGTTTAAGTATCTTGGGGTCTTATTCACGAGTGAGGGGAGAATAGAGTGAGAGATTGACAGACGGATTGGAGCAGCATCTGCAGTGATGCAGACGTTGTACCGGTCTGTTGTGGTGAAGAGGGAGCTAAGCTCTAAGGCAAAGCTGTCGATTTACCAGTCAATCTACGTTCCTACCCTCACCTATGGTCACAAGTTTTGGGTAATGACCGAAAGAATGAGATCGCGGATACAAGCGGCTGAAATGAGCTTTCTTCGTAGGATTGCTGGACTCACCCTCAGAGATGGGGTGAGGAGCTCAGTCATCCGGGAGAGGCTCAGAGTAGAACCGCTGCTCCTCCACATTGAAAGGAGCCAGTTGAGGTGGTATCTGCATCTGATCAGGATGCCTCCTGGACGCCTCCCACTTGAGGTGTTTCGGACATGTCCCTCTGGGAGGAGATCCTGGGGCAGACCCAGGACTCACTGGAGAGACTATGTCTCCCAGCTGGTCTGGGAACACCTTGGTATCCTCTCTGAAGAGCTGGAGCAGGTGGCTGGGGAGAAGAAAGTCTGGGCTTCTCTGCTTGAACTGCTGCCTCTGCAACCCGGACCTCCGGAAAAGCGGTAGAAGATGGATGGATGGATGGATGGATGGAGATGAAGAAGAGATGACCGATAGGGTGGTGTCTTGCCCAGGATTGTCTTATAGATAAAATAAAACCAGTGATGGAGCCACCAGGTATGAAGGGAGGGCCAGCCCACCAGTTTATAAAGATCACAATGGTGATATCTTCACATAGTGTCATCTTTAAAATACACGTAAATGCTCTTTGCTTCTTCATCCTCTTTGTCCATCTTCCTCTGCTTCCTCCCATCTGTATTCCAGAGGCTCAGTCCTTTAGCACCATGTTGGTGGCTTATGGCTACATCTACCCCCTGCAGAACCACAAGAAGCTGGTCATGTGCAATGACAGTACTCTGTACCGCTTCCAGGTAATCTGTGCTTTTTAGGTACAGTGGATATAAAAAGTCTACTCCCCTGTTCAAATGCCAGGTTTTTGTGATGTAAAAAAATGAGACCAAGATAAATCATTTCTAAACTTTTTCCACCATTAATGTGACCTATAACCTGTACAACCTAACTGATAAACAAACTGAGATCTTTTAAGGGGGGAAAAAAAAAAAAATTACAATAACCTGGTTGCATAAATATACACACCCTTAAACTAATACTTTGTTGCAGCACCTTTGGCTTTTATTACAGCACTCAGTCTTTTTGGGTAGGAGTTTATCAGTGTGGCACATCTTGATGTGGCAATATTTTCCCACTCTTCTTTGCAAAAACGCTCCAAATCTGTCAGATTGCGAAGACATTTCCTATGCACAGCCCTCTTCAGATCACCCCACAGATGTTCGATCGGATTCAGGTGTGGACTCTGGCTGGGCAATTCCAAAAACTCAATCTTTTTCTGGTGAAGCCATTCTTTTGATTTGGATATGTGCTTTGGGTCATTGTTGTGCTGAAAGATGAAGTTCCTCTTCATCTTCAGCTTTCTAGTAGAAGCCTGAAGGTTTTGTGCCAACACTGACTGATATTTGGAACTATTCATAATTTTCTCCACCTTGACTAAGGTCCCAGTTCCAGATGAAGAAAAATGGCCCCAAAGCATGATGCTGCTACTACCATGCTTCACTGTAGGTATGGTATTCTTCTGGTGATGAGCAGTGTTGTGTTTGTGCCAAATATGCCTTTTGGAATTATGGCCAAAAAGTTCAACCTTTGTTTCATTGGACCCTAACACATTTTCCCACATGCGTTTGGGAGAAATGTGTTTTTGCAAAATGTAGCGGGGCTTGGATGTTTTTCTTCGGAAGATAAGGCTTCTGTTTTGCCACCCTAGATGGGAGATTGTTGTCACATGTACTAAACAGCCAGTACTTGCCAGAAATTCCTGCAACTGCTTCAATGTTGCTGTCAGCCTCTTGGCAGCCTCCCTGACCAGTTTTCTTCTCGTCTTTTCATGAATTTTGGAGGGACATCCAGTTCTTCTGCCAGACTTCCAGTGCCACACGAGTCGGCTGCCTTTTTGCAACAGCGGCTCAATTCTGAGTTTTTCCACCCATTTCTTATTTACTGTCTGGCTTCTCTCGCTAAATTTTCTGATCCGGCGACACCTTGTCCATCACGGTCACACAGATCGCCCCAAATGTCTCCTGAGACAGTGGACAGAGCCACTGTTTATAGCAAGAGACAGTACAACAGGGACCAGCTGTTAGCACTTAACCGGCCCACAGTGCTAATGCAAAAACTCGACATACCGGGAGAAATCAGACGGAAACGGCATGGATGTCGAGCTGGAGTAAGACGGCAGGCGAGGAATATAAGGTACAGACCCGTCCTCCCATTCGTTATTATGGGGAACGTTTGATCGCTACTCAATAAAACAGATGAGCTAGCGGCTATGTCCTGCTACAAGAGCGTCTTGAGAGAGATTAGCATGATGTTGTTTACTGAGACGTGGCAAACAGAACTAGCAACAGATGCTAACATCGAACTGAAGGGTTTCCACGCAATACGGGCAGACCGGACACCAGAAAGTGAGAAGGCAAGGGGCGGAGGAGTGATAATGTATGTCAATAACAGCTGTTGTAAACCGGGACATATCATGGTTAAAGAGTAACACTGCAGCAAAGACATTGAGTTGCTAGCTGTTAGCATGCGGCCTGTTTATCTCCCGAGGGAATACTCACACGTGATCTGCATTGTTATTTATGCAAATCCGACGGCAAACGCTGGGGCAGCACATGACGCCATCCACTCAGTAACTGGCAGGCTGCTGACACAACACCCAGATGCCCTCCTCCTTATCTCCAGTGATTTTAACAATATCTCACTGCCCTCCCCCCATTCTGCCCACGTTCACCCAGACTTCTCACACAACACAACACACTGCCATCTACAGAAGTTCTCTGACAACTCTGCGATCATTGTCCTCCTCTCCAACGGAGATGAAGCTGAGTACAGAGGACTTATCCAGGACTTCGTGGACTGGTGCCATCGGAACTGCCTCCAGATCAACGCGAGAAAATCTAAGGAGCTGGTGGTGGACTGCCGCAGGCAAGGACAACCCTTCATAGCACCAGTAAACATCCAGGGAACAGACATTGAGATGGTGACATCCTACAAGTACCTGGGTGTTCATCTGAACAATAAACTAGACTGGTCACACAATACCAACGCACTCTACAAGAAGGGACAGCACAGGCTGCTCCTACTGAGGAGGCTCAGGTCTTTTGGTGTACAAGGGGTGCTCCTGAAGACCTTCTATGATTCGGTGGTGGCATCAGCCATCACTTTTGGAGTGGTCTGCTGGGGCAGTGACATCACAGCAGCCGATAGGAAGAGACTGAACAAACTGATCAAGAAAGCTAGCTCTGTCCTGGGGCAGCGCCCTGACCCAGTGGAGGAGATAGGAGAGAGAAGGATGGTGCCTAAACTGTCATGTCTGCTGGAGTCCGAGTCCCACCCTATGCAGGACATACTGAACGCACTGAGGAGCTCATTTAGCAGTAGGGTACATCATCCTAGGTGCGCAACCGAGAGGTTTCGCAGGTCCTTCCTACCTACAGCTGTCAGACTTTATAACCTAAGCAGGGCTGCTCACAGAGATAGCAGAAAAAATGTGACAACCTAATAGTATTGAATGCAAAAGACGCAACAGACTTACACAAAATGGTCCCCTCCAGTATACAACTAGGACAATATCAATCGCTACGGAGGGTGACAATATGTATGGGTACATATTCATACTATGTGAGGTAACTAAATAGACTGTTATGCTGTCTATTGCATCTAGCTACAATGCTCTGCACTATATATATATATATGTGTGTACATATGTATATTCACTGCTTTAATTTTCTTATCTTCTAAATTATTGCTTTGAGTGTTGCTATCCCTGTGCTGTTGCAATCCTGGAATTTCCCCATTGTGGGACTAATAAAGGCTTATCTTCTTGGTAATGTCACAGTTGTGCCATTTTTTCTCCACTTGATGATGACGGTCTTCACTGTGTTCCATGGTATATTTAATGCCTTGGAAATTCTTTTGTACCCTTCTCCCGATTGATACATTGGAACAATGAGATCCCTCTGATGCTTTGGAAGCTCTCTGTGGACCATGGCCTGTGCTGTAAGATGTGACTACAAAATTGTCAGGAAAAGCCTACTAGAACATCCATCCATCCATCCATCCATCCAGCTTCTTCCGCTTAATCCTTTTTGGGTTGCCGGGGGGGGGGGGGGGCTGGAGCCTATCCCGCTGAACTTTATTTGGGGTTAATCAGAGGCACTTTAACCCCTTGAACTCTGTGAATTCTGCGGGCGGTCACGTCTCTGCATCTTAGTGCATCTCGGTGCGCACTGAAAAAAAAAAAGCTGTATTTCCGGTCTTCGAGTACAGACACAGCCTTGTTACAACCTGAGAAAAAAGCTGTGTAATATATTAATTTTTTGTGGAATTTTTACAAAATTTTGACCTGAGCTTGAAAACACTTGGTTCTACATTTCTGTTGTGTTTTCCAGCCAGTATCTGACAGCTGTATGTTATTTGCAAGCATTTGTATCTAAAAAAAACACCCAGGCGAACTTTCTTGTTACTCAGCGGCAGGAGCACTTAGAGAGATTATGACTGTTTTGCCAAAAAATTCAAGAGTGTTTTCTTTTAAATGAGACTAACCCCATGAAGATGCTGCAAAGGGTTGAAGAAGAGCTTTTGATTTACTTTGGGCATGTTATTTTTAGGCGTTTTAGGGAAGTTGAACAGAGTTCAACAGGTTAAATGGTGGCAGGTGTGTGCTGACTCCCATTTATAACAGGGTGTGCATATTTATGCAAACGGGTAATTGTAAGTTTTTTATTTTTCCCCTTAAAAGATTTCAGTTTGTTTTTCAATTGGGTTGTACAAGTTATAGGTCACATAAATGGTGGAAAAAGTTTTGAAATGATTTATCTTGGTCTCATTTTTATATCACAATAACCTGGCATTTGAACAGGGATGTGTAGACTTTTAATATCCACTGTACACTTTCTGGATATAGGATTTGGAGAAGATTCTCTGTCCTTTGTGAGGTTTTAGAAAGACAGCAAATAAGCAAAGTGGTTTAATAGATGGTTATATACTGTGAAATAACCACTGAAGGATTATGTCAGTGATGAACACACTGCTGTGGAAAATTCAAAAACTAATAAATGTCAAATTTATTTGATATGTAGTCTTGATTTTTTTTTTTTTTGCCCTTGAATTTTACACTTAGTAATTGAATTTTCATGAGGTGTGATGTGGCCACCCAGTGTGATGTTAGAAACTGTTGGTCCTGTATATTCTATCCTTTGTTTTTCCCCACTGGCCAAACCAATAGTTTTGTGTGCCCAACCTTGGCCAAAAAAATGCCAATAGTTTTTTGGCCATCCCTGCTCAAAGGGTAGTTTCCTTGCTCTGTATTCTGATTGTTTAATGTATTTAATGTGTGGAATTAAATGCATCATCAATAAAAAACAAACATCAGCATCTAGGATTAATTGAAGACTGTGGGGAATTGGTGGATCATAAGGAGACATGTTGGACTTTTTAATTGACAAGATTCTGAATCACCAATTTCAAAATTAAATTTACAGTCTCAGATTCCGAACATTAAAAGCAGCAGCAAAGTACAGTTCCTTTTCATTCATGGGCCAAAACTGGCAAGAATTTCAGTTATTTATGTACCTAGCTAAATTATAAATCTAATTGAATAACTACGTATGCAAACATTGATGTAGTTGGAAAAACCTGAATACCACAACCCATTTGTTTGATTGCCTGTTGTTAAGGTGTAACAGCCTCCACTCTGGAAATGGTAACATCTCTGGATGTTACTGCTACCACGGCAACAGGGTACTTCATGATTGTTAAATGAGTGCTATACTGGTGGTCAAAGGACATTGGTCTTAATTTCTATGTATCTTAAGGATATTGAAATTTTTTTTTTTAGTTTTCCTGTTTAACTAGCAATATACTTTATGTATTATATATTCACACTACAGTAACATTTTTAATTGTTTAATTTTCAACCTTTTCAGACGCCATATTTCTGGCCTACACAGAAATGGGTTGCAGAGGACACTGATTATGGTGGGTATGATATAGTATGTCAGAGTGACAGTTGTGTCACAAATAGCACATAGTTAAAGCAAACACAGAGATACTGATGCATGCTTTTATCACCAGTCGTATTGATTACTGTAATGCCCTGTTCTCTGGTCTTCCCAAAAAGACAGTTTCAAATCCATGGTTATTACAGAACTCAGCTGCACGTGTTCTGACAAAGACCAGACGGTAGGCTCACATCATGCCGGTTTTAAAGTCACTGCATTGGCTCCCCGTGTCCTTCAGTATCGATTTTAAGATTCTTTTACTGGTTTATTGATATCTGCATGGTCTTGGGCCTTCTTATTTATCAAAATTGCATTTGGCATATGAGCCCCCACGGTCCCTGAGGTTCTCCAGCACTGGCCTTTTAATTAACCCCACTGTCAGAACACGCACCCACAGTGAGGCAGCTTTTAGTTACTACGGTCCACGTCTGTGGAACAACTTGCCAGAGAACATCGGGGCTGCCAAGAATGTTCATGTTTTTAAAAGGAGGCCCAAGACCTACTATTTTAGCCTTGCTTTTGATTAGTTTCATATTTTAATTGTCTTTATGATTTTAAACTTATTTTATGTCACAATTATTTATCTTACTGTGAATTAATACTTATGAATATATGTCTGTTTGGCTGTATTGAAGTGTTGTTTTATTCCTCTAGTCACCTTAACTGCCTAGTCTTTTTTTTTAATCAGCAAATTATCTTATTTACCAGTGACTGTTTTATTTTTTTAATCACCCTGTCCAAGCTCTGGTGTTTCCTCATGGGGAGCCCTCCAATGGGGAATTGTGCCTGTTTTCTGGCTGCAGGGCGCTGGCCTGTGATTGCCCTGGTCTACTCGGCTGAGGGGATCGTACACTGCGGCACCACACCTGCAGTGTCGACCCCTCGGATTGGACTTGAGCGGTCTCAGAGGTGGTGTTCCTGTAGCCGTGGCCTTGGCACTTTCCCTGCTGGTGATGGCTCCCCAGTAATGGTGCTTCCACACTTGGATCCTCGGTGCCCAGCCATAAGCCATAAGTTTTACACTGACAAAATTTTCTTTGTTTGTGTGTGTGTGTGGGGGGGGGATTAATCATATTTTATGTCAATGTGTGAAGCACTTTGTGTTGCATCTTTCTGCATGAAAAGTGCTATATAAATAAAGCTTTGATTGACTGAAAGGTGGAGTAGGCAGAAATCTGAGAAACTAGGAATAATAAAACTGCCAGAAATTTTGGAAAAAAAAAAACCTGCCTACCTCCTGCAGCCAACCATCCTTACTCACTCCTAAGCCATTCTGCCTCCAAACTGATGCATGGCAGGTTTTATAGATCAGCCAGAAGTAAAACTTTTGAATGACAAGACTCATTATTGGGCAAAGAAACTGTCATGCAGTAGTTATGAAACTTTCTGCAGGCTGAGCAGAACCCAGACGAGATGCTGTGGTGTAGTTGTCCTGTCAGATCACTTGCATTACAAATTGCCATGGGATGATAATTTATTTTCAAATTTAAAAAAAAAAAAAAATATCCTGCCTATAGCTTTCAAAAGGAACTGAAATTCAGGTCTTCTTATTCAGATGCAAATCAAAAGACATGTAGGGAGGTCATTGCATGCTTCACCTCATGTTCATAGCAGACTTGGAAAGTAAAGTCTTGTTGATGCTTGGCCAGACGATCTTTTTACATAAATTTAACAAGAAAAAAAGCATAATTTTAGGGCAGTTTGAATTCAGACAGGTATTTATTATCCATACTCTATGTAGGAACATTTAATTGGTTATAAGGTACAAAGATTATTTCATTTATACCTAGATTTGTATGTGGAAACAGAGGTTTTCTTCGGGTCCACGCACACAACGGAAAAACTCGTTTTTGGGGAACCAGTCCAAAAGCTTGGACAATTTATTAATAACTAATCTTTATACCTTCAATCAATCAGTCTAAAATATTTGTGAATTCTACTGGGTGACTTCATAAACAGACACAGGAAAAAGAAATCATAGAAACTTCCATATACCATTTACAATTTTAATGATCAGGCTCAGATTAAATGGCATTACATTCAATTGATGTGTAAGCAGGTGAAATGATCAACAAGTGTCAAATATCATATTAACTGGTAATGGATTATTGAAAAAAAGAGTGTAATCACATTTGTGGAACCAAGGAAACCTTAGTATGAATTTGTAACGGTGAGGAAAATGGAGACTGAAATAACTGTAACCAAAAGATGAAGAAAATTGGATGCAAATTTTATGAAGAAAATTATAAAACCTAATTATATGGAAAAGAAATTCTGAGTTACTCTAAAAAATAAAATGGAATTTAATGAAAAGAGGAATATTATTTCTCTTTAATTCTATAGCTCCGATCAGAGTTATAAGATAAGATAAGATAAGCCTTTATTAGTCCCACAACGGGGAAATTCCAGGATTGCAACAGCACAGGGATAGCAACACTCAGAGCAACAATCAGAAGGCAAGAAAAAAAAAAAAAAAACAAGCAAGCAAGAGCAGCTAATATACATATGTACATATTACTATAAAATATATATATACACACACACACACAGACACGCAGTGCAGAGCATTGTAGCTGGATGGAATAAATATATGAATATATGAACACACAGTGCAGAGCATTGTAGCTAGATGGAATAAATATGTAAATATATAAACACCCACAGTACGGAGCATTGCAGCTAGGTGGAATAAATATGCAAGTATATAAACACACACAGTGCGGAGCAATGTAGCTAGATGGAATAATATGTAGATATATAAAAACACAGTGCGGAGCATTGTAGCTAGATGGAATAAATATATAGATATATAAATATA